>OY986979.1:8684565-11084565 GCA_963920545.1 Lepidium didymum | reverse complement strand
TAAACGAACACCCTAGTGGTGAACGAACACTTTAGCATTGACGAGCATAAGAGAAACGAATACCCTGTTGATGAGGAAACACTTTATTAGTGACTAGCAGAAGACATACGAACACCCTAGTGGTGAAAGAACACTCTAGCAGTGAAAAGCATAAGACATACGAACACCGTACTGGGAAAGGAGCACTCTAGCAGTGACGAGCAGAAGACAAACGAACACCCTAGTGGTGAAGGAACACTCTTGCAGGAAAAGCAGAAGACATACGAACACCCTAGTGGTGAAGGAACACTCTAGCAGTGACCACCAGAAGACATACGAACACCCTAGTGGTGAAGGAACAATCTAGCAGTGACGAGCAGAAGACATACGAACACCCTAGTGGTGAAGGAACACTCTAGCAGTGACGAGCAGAAGATATACGAATAGCCTAGTGGTTAAAGAACACTCTAGCAGTGACCAGCAGAAGACATACGAACACCCTAGTGGTGAAGGAACACTCTTGCAGGAAAAGCAGAAGACATACGAACACCCTAGTGGTGAAGGAACACTCTAGCAGTGACCAGCAGAAGACATACGAACACCCTAGTGGTGAAGGAACACTTTAGCAGTGACGAGCATAAGACATACGAACACCCTAGTGGTGAAGGAACACTCTAGCAGTGACGAGCAGAAGATATACGAATAGCCTAGTGGTGAAAGAACACTCTAGCAGTGACGAGCAGAAGAGAAACGAACAACCTAGTGGTGAAGGAACACTCTAGTAGTGACGAGCAGGAGAGAAACGAACAACCTAGTGGTGAAAGAACACTCTAGCAGTGACGAGCAGAAGATAAACGAACACCCTAGTGGTGAAGGAACACTTTAGCATTGACGAGCATAAGAGAAACGAATACCCTGTTTGTGAGGAAACAATTTATCAGTGACTAGCAGAAGACATACGAACACTCTAGTGGTGTAAGAACACTCTAGCAGTGACAAGTAGAAGACATACGAACACCCTACTGGGGAAGGAAGACTCTAGCAGTGACGAGCAGAAGACATACGAACACCCTAGTGGTGAAGGAACACTCTAGCAGTGACGAGCAGAAGATATACGAATAGCCTAGAGGTGAAGGAACACTCTAGCAGTGACGAGCAGGAGAGAAACGAACACCCTAGTGGTGAAGGAACACTCTAGCATTGACGAGCAGAAGAGAAAAGAATACCCTGTTGGTGAAGAAACACTTTATCAGTGACGAGCACAAGACATACGAACACCCTAGTGGTGCAGGAACACTCTAGCAGTGACGAGCAGAAGAGAAACGAGCAACCTAGTGGTGAAGGAACACTCTAGCAGTGATGAGCAGGAGAGTAAGGAACACCCTACTGGTGAAGGAACACTCTAGCATTGACGAGGAAAAGAGAAAAGAATACCCTGTTGGTGAAGAAACACTTTATCTATGACGAGCAAAAGACATACGAACACCCTAGTGGTGCAGGAAAACTCTAGCAGTGACGAGCAGAAGAGAAACAAACAACCTAGTGGTGAAGGAACACTCTAGCAGTGACGAGCAGGAGAGAAACGAACACCCTAGTGGTGAAGGAACACTCTAGCATTGACGAGCAGAAGAGAAAAGAATACCCTATTGGTGAAGAAACACTTTATCAGTGACGAGCAGAAGACATACGAACACCCTAGTGGTGAAGGAACACTCTAGCAGGAAAAGTATAAGACATATAAATACCCTACTAGTGAAGGAACACTCTGGCAGTGACGAGGAGAAGACACACGAACACCCTAGTGGTGAAGGAACACTCTAGCATTGACGAGCAGAAGAGAAAAGAATACCCTGTTGGTGAAGAAACACTTTATCAGTGACGAGCAGAAGACATACGAACACCCTAGTGGTGCAGGAACACTCTAGCAGTGACGAGCAGAAGAGAAACGAACAACCTAGTGGTGAAGGAACACTCTAGCAGTGACGAGCAGGAGAGTAACGAACACCCTACTGGTGAAGGAACACTGTAGCATTGACGAGCAAAAGAGAAAAGAATACCCTGTTGGTGAAGAAACACTTTATCAGTGACGAGCACAAGACATACGAACACCATAGTGGTGCAGGAACACTCTAGCAGTGACGAGCAGGAGAGAAACGAACACCCTAGTGGTGAAGGAACACTCTAGCATTGACGAGCAGAAGAGAAAAGAATACCCTATTGGTGAAGAAACACTTTATCAGTGACGAGCAGAAGACATACGAACACCCTAGTGGTGAAGGAACACTCTAGCAGGAAAAGTATAAGACATACAAATACCCTACTAGTGAAGGAACACTCTGGCAGTGACGAGCAGAAGACACACGAACACCCTAGTGGTGAAGGAACACTCTAGCATTGACGAGCAGAAGAGAAAAGAATACCCTGTTGGTGAAGAAACACTTTATCAGTGACGAGCAGAAGACATACGAACACCCTAGTGGTGCAGGAACATTCTAGCAGTGACGAGCAGAAGAGAAACGAACAACCTAGTGGTGAAGGAACACTCTAGCAGTGACGAGCAGGAGAGTAACGAACACCCTACTGGTGAAGGAACACTGTAGCATTGACGAGCAAAAGAGAAAAGAATACCCTGTTGGTGAAGAAACACTTTATCAGTGACGAGCAAAAGACATACGAACACCCTAGTGGTGCAGGAACACTCTAGCAGTGACGAGCAGAAGAGAAACGAACAACCTAGTGGTGAAGGAACACTCTGGCAGTGACGAGCAGAAGACACACGAACACCCTAGTGGTGAAGGAACACTCTAGCATTGACGAGCAGAAGAGAAAAGAATACCCTGTTGGTGAAGAAACACTTTATCAGTGACGAGCAGAAGACATACGAACACCCTAGTAGTGAAGGAACACTCTAGCAGGAAAAGCAGAAGACATACGAATACCCTACTGGTGAAGGAACACTCTGGCAGTGACGAGCAGAAGACACACGAACACCCTAGTGGTAAAGGAACACTCTAGCAGTGACGAGCAGAAGATGAACGAACACCCTAGTGGTGAACGAACACTTTAGCATTGACGAGCATAAGAGAAACGAATACCCTGTTGGTGAGGAAACACTTTATCAGTAACTAGCAGAAGACATACGAACACCCTAGTGGTGAAGGAACACTCTAGCAGTGACGAGCAGGAGAGAAACGAACACCCTAGTGGTGAAGGAACACTCTAGCATTGACGAGCAGAAGAGAAAAGAATACCCTGTTGGTGAAGAAACACTTTATCAGTGACGAGCAGAAGACATACGAACACCCTAGTGGTGAAGGAACACTTTAGCATTGACGAGCATAAGAGAAACGAATACCCTGTTGGTGAGGAAACAATTTATCAGTGACTAGGAGAAGACATACGAACACTCTAGTGGTGTAAGAAAACTCTAGCAGTGACAAGCAGAAGACATACGAACACCCTAGTGGTGAAGGAACACTTTAGCAGTGACGAGCAGAAGACATACGAACACCCTAGTGGTGAAGGAACACTCTAGCAGTGACGAGCAGAAGATATACGAATAGCCTAGTGGTGAAAGAACACTCTAGCAGTGACGAGCAGATGAGAAACGAACAACCTAGTGGTGAAGGAACACTCTAGCAGTGACGAGCAGGAGAGAAACGAACACCCTAGTGGTGAAGGAACACTCTAGCATTGACGAGCAGAAGAGAAAAGAATACCCTGTTGGTGAAGAAACACTTTACCAGTGACGAGCAGAAGACATACGAACACCCTACTGGTGCAGGAACACTCTAGCAGTGACGAGCAGAAGAGAAACGAACAACCTAGTGGTGAAGGAACACTCTAGCAGTGACGAGCAGGAGAGTAACGAACACCCTACTGGAGAAGGAACACTCTAGCATTGACGAGCAAAAGAGAAAAGAATACCCTGTTGGTGAAGAAACACTTTACCAGTGACGAGCAGAAGACATACGAACACCCTACTGGTGCAGGAACACTCTTGCAGTGACGAGCAGAAGAGAAACGAACAACCTAGGGGTGAAGGAACACTCTAGCAGTGACGAGCAGGAGAGAAACGAACTCCCCAGTGGTGAAGGAACACTCTAGCATTGACGAGCAGAAGAGAAAAGAATACCCTGTTGGTGAAGAAACACTTTATCAGTGACGAGCAGAAGACATACGAACACCCTAGTGGTGAAGGAACACTCTAGCAGGAAAAGCAGAAGACATACGAATACCCTAGTGGTCAAGGAACACTCTGGCAGTGACGAGCAGAAGACACACGAACACCTTAGTGGTAAAGGAACACTCTAGCAGTGACGAGCAGAAGATAAACGAACACCCTAGTGGTGAACGAACACTTTAGCATTGACGAGCATAAGAGAAACGAATACCCTGTTGGTGAGGAAACACTTTATCAGTGACTAGCAGAAGACATACGAACACCCTAGTGGTGAAAGAACACTCTAGCAGTGAAAAGCAGAAGACATACGAACACCCTACTGGGGAAGGAGCACTCTAGCAGTGACGAGCAGAAGACAAACGAACACCCTAGTGGTGAAGGAACACTCTTGCAGGAAAAGCAGAAGACATACGAACACCATAGTGGTGAAGGAACACTCTAGCAGTGACCAGCAGAAGACATACGAACACCCTAGTGGTGAAGGAACAATCTAGCAGTGACGAGCAGAAGATAAACGAACACCCTAGTGGTGAAGGAACACTTTAGCATTGACGAGCATAAGAGAAACGAATACCCTGTTGGTGAGGAAACAATTTATCAGTGACTAGCAGAAGACATACGAACACTCTAGTGGTGAAAGAACACTCTAGCAGTGACAAGCAGAAGACATACGAACATCCTACTTGGGAAAGAACACTCTAGCAGTGACGAGCAGAAGACATACGAACACCCTAGTGGTGAAGGAACACTCTAGCAGTGACGAGCAGAAGATATACGAATAGCCTAGTGGTGAAAGAACACTCTAGCAGTGACGAGCAGAAGAGAAACGAACAACCTAGTGGTGAAAGAACACTCTAGCAGTGACGAGCAGGAGAGAAACGAACACCCTAGTGGTGAAGGAACACTCTAGCATTGACGAGCAGAAGAGAAAAGAATACCCTGTTGGTGAAGAAACACTTTATCAGTGACGAGCAGAAGACATACGAACACCCTAGTGGTGCAAGAACACTCTAGCAGTGACGAGCAGAAGAGAAACGAACAACCTAGTGGTGAAGGAACACTCTAGCAGTGACGAGCAGGAGAGTAACGAACACCCTACTGGTGAAGGAACACTCTAGCATTGACGAGCAGAAGAGAAAAGAATACCCTGTTGGTGAAGAAACACTTTATCAGTGACGAGCAAAAGACATACGAACACCCTAGTGGTGCAGGAACACTCTAGCAGTGACGAGCAGAAGAGAAACGAAGAACCTAGTGGTGAAGGAACACTCTAGCAGTGAAGAGCAGGAGAGAAACGAACACCCTAGTGGTGAAGGAACACTCTAGCATTGACGAGCAGAAGAGAAAAGAATACCCTGTTGGTGAAGAAACACTTTATCAGTGACGAGCACAAGACATACGAACACCCTAGTGGTGCAGGAACACTCTAGCAGTGACGAGCAGAAGAGAAACGAGCAACCTAGTGGTGAAGGAACACTCTAGCAGTGATGAGCAGGAGAGTAAGGAACACCCTACTGGTGAAGGAACACTCTAGCATTGACGAGCAAAAGAGAAAAGAATACCCTGTTGGTGAAGAAACACTTTATCTATGACGAGCAAAAGACATACGAACACCCTAGTGGTGCAGGAACACTCTAGCATTGACGAGCAGAAGAGAAACAAACAACCTAGTGGTGAAGGAACACTCTAGCAGTGACGAGCAGGAGAGAAACGAACACCCTAGTGGTGAAGGAACACTCTAGCATTGACGAGCAGAAGAGAAAAGAATACCCTATTGGTGAAGAAACACTTTATCAGTGACGAGCAGAAGACATACGAACACCCTAGTGGTGAAGGAACACTCTAGCAGGAAAAGTATAAGACATATAAATACCCTACTAGTGAAGGAACACTCTGGCAGTGACGAGCAGAAGACACACGAACACCCTAGTGGTGAAGGAACACTCTAGCATTGACGAGCAGAAGCGAAAAGAATACCCTGTTGGTGAAGAAACACTTTATCAGTGACGAGCAGAAGACATACGAACACCCTAGTGGTGCAGGAACACTCTAGCAGTGACGAGCAGAAGAGAAACGAACAACCTAGTGGTGAAGGAACACTCTAGCAGTGACGAGCAGGAGAGTAACGAACACCCTACTGGTGAAGGAACACTGTAGCATTGACGAGCAAAAGAGAAAAGAATACCCTGTTGGTGAAGAAACACTTTATCAGTGACGAGCACAAGACATACGAACACCATAGTGGTGCAGGAACACTCTAGCAGTGACGAGCAGGAGAGAAACGAACACCCTAGTGGTGAAGGAACACTCTAGCATTGACGAGCAGAAGAGAAAAGAATACCCTATTGGTGAAGAAACACTTTATCAGTGACGAGCAGAAGACATACGAACACCCTAGTGGTGAAGGAACACTCTAGCAGGAAAAGTATAAGACATACAAATACCCTACTAGTGAAGGAACACTCTGGCAGTGACGAGCAGAAGACACACGAACACCCTAGTGGTGAAGGAACACTCTAGCATTGACGAGCAGAAGAGAAAAGAATACCCTGTTGGTGAAGAAACACTTTATCAGTGACGAGCAGAAGACATACGAACACCCTAGTGGTGCAGGAACACTCTAGCAGTGACGAGCAGAAGAGAAACGAACAACCTAGTGGTGAAGGAACACTCTAGCAGTGACGAGCAGGAGAGTAACGAACACCCTACTGGTGAAGGAACACTGTAGCATTGACGAGCAAAAGAGAAAAGAATACCCTGTTGGTGAAGAAACACTTTATCAGTGACGAGCAAAAGACATACGAACACCCTAGTGGTGCAGGAACACTCTAGCAGTGACGAGCAGAAGAGAAACGAACAACCTAGTGGTGAAGGAACACTCTGGCAGTGACGAGCAGAAGACACACGAACACCCTAGTGGTGAAGGAACACTCTAGCATTGACGAGCAGAAGAGAAAAGAATACCCTGTTGGTGAAGAAACACTTTATCAGTGACGAGCAGAAGACATACGAACACCCTAGTAGTGAAGGAACACTCTAGCAGGAAAAGCAGAAGACATACGAATACCCTACTGGTGAAGGAACACTCTGGCAGTGACGAGCAGAAGACACACGAACACCCTAGTGGTAAAGGAACACTCTAGCAGTGACGAGCAGAAGATAAACGAACACCCTAGTGGTGAACGAACACTTTAGCATTGACGAGCATAAGAGAAACGAATACCCTGTTGGTGAGGAAACACTTTATCAGTAACTAGCAGAAGACATACGAACACCCTAGTGGTGAAGGAACACTCTAGCAGTGACGAGCAGGAGAGAAACGAACACCCTAGTGGTGAAGGAACACTCTAGCATTGACGAGCAGAAGAGAAAAGAATACCCTGTTGGTGAAGAAACACTTTATCAGTGACGAGCAGAAGACATACGAACACCCTAGTGGTGAAGGAACACTTTAGCATTGACGAGCATAAGAGAAACGAATACCCTGTTGGTGAGGAAACAATTTATCAGTGACTAGGAGAAGACATACGAACACTCTAGTGGTGTAAGAACACTCTAGCAGTGACAAGCAGAAGACATACGAACACCCTAGTGGTGAAGGAACACTTTAGCAGTGACGAGCAGAAGACATACGAACACCCTAGTGGTGAAGGAACACTCTAGCAGTGACGAGCAGAAGATATACGAATAGCCTAGTGGTGAAAGAACACTCTAGCAGTGACGAGCAGATGAGAAACGAACAACCTAGTGGTGAAGGAACACTCTAGCAGTGACGAGCAGGAGAGAAACGAACACCCTAGTGGTGAAGGAACACTCTAGCATTGACGAGCAGAAGAGAAAAGAATACCCTGTTGGTGAAGAAACACTTTATCAGTGACGAGCAGAAGACATACGAACACCCTAGTGGTGAAGGAACACTCTAGCAGGAAAAGCAGAAGACATACGAATACCCTACTGGTGAAGGAACACTCTGGCAGTGACGAGCAGAAGACATACGAACAACCTAGTGGTGAAGGAACACTCTAGCAGTGCCGAGCAGGAGAGTAACGAACACCCTACTGGAGAAGGAACACTCTAGCATTGACGAGCAAAAGAGAAAAGAATACCCTGTTGGTGAAGAAACACTTTACCAGTGACGAGCAGAAGACATACGAACACCCTACTGGTGCAGGAACACTCTTGCAGTGACGAGCAGAAGAGAAACGAACAACCTAGGGGTGAAGGAACACTCTAGCAGTGACGAGCAGGAGAGAAACGAACTCCCCAGTGGTGAAGGAACACTCTAGCATTGACGAGCAGAAGAGAAAAGAATACCCTGTTGGTGAAGAAACACTTTATCAGTGACGAGCAGAAGACATACGAACACCCTAGTGGTGAAGGAACACTCTAGCAGGAAAAGCAGAAGACATACAAATACCCTAGTGGTCAAGGAACACTCTGGCAGTGACGAGCAGAAGACACACGAACACCTTAGTGGTAAAGGAACACTCTAGCAGTGACGAGCAGAAGATAAACGAACACCCTAGTGGTGAACGAACACTTTAGCATTGACGAGCATAAGAGAAACGAATACCCTGTTGGTGAGGAAACACTTTATCAGTGACTAGCAGAAGACATACGAACACCCTAGTGGTGAAAGAACACTCTAGCAGTGAAAAGCAGAAGACATACGAACACCCTACTGGGGAAGGAGCACTCTAGCAGTGACGAGCAGAAGACAAACGAACACCCTAGTGGTGAAGGAACACTCTTGCAGGAAAAGCAGAAGACATACGAACACCATAGTGGTGAAGGAACACTCTAGCAGTGACCAGCAGAAGACATACGAACACCCTAGTGGTGAAGGAACAATCTAGCAGTGACGAGCAGAAGATAAACGAACACCCTAGTGGTGAAGGAACACTTTAGCATTGACGAGCATAAGAGAAACGAATACCCTGTTGGTGAGGAAACAATTTATCAGTGACTAGCAGAAGACATACGAACACTCTAGTGGTGAAAGAACACTCTAGCAGTGACAAGCAGAAGACATACGAACACCCTACTTGGGAAAGAACACTCTAGCAGTGACGAGCAGAAGACATACGAACACCCTAGTGGTGAAGGAACACTCTAGCAGTGACGAGCAGAAGATATACGAATAGCCTAGTGGTGAAAGAACACTCTAGCAGTGACGAGCAGAAGAGAAACGAACAACCTAGTGGTGAAAGAACACTCTAGCAGTGACGAGCAGGAGAGAAACGAACACCCTAGTGGTGAAGGAACACTCTAGCATTGACGAGCAGAAGAGAAAAGAATACCCTGTTGGTGAAGAAACACTTTATCAGTGACGAGCAGAAGACATACGAACACCCTAGTGGTGCAAGAACACTCTAGCAGTGACGAGCAGAAGAGAAACGAACAACCTAGTGGTGAAGGAACACTCTAGCAGTGACGAGCAGGAGAGTAACGAACACCCTACTGGTGAAGGAACACTCTAGCATTGACGAGCAGAAGAGAAAAGAATACCCTGTTGGTGAAGAAACACTTTATCAGTGACGAGCAAAAGACATACGAACACCCTAGTGGTGCAGGAACACTCTAGCAGTGACGAGCAGAAGAGAAACGAAGAACCTAGTGGTGAAGGAACACTCTAGCAGTGACGAGCAGGAGAGAAACGAACACCCTAGTGGTGAAGGAACACTCTAGCATTGACGAGCAGAAGAGAAAAGAATACCCTGTTGGTGAAGAAACATTTTATCAGTGACGAGCAGAAGACATACGAACACCCTAGTGCTGAAGGAACACTCTAGCAGTGACCAGCAGAAGACATACGAACACCCTAGTGGTGAAGGAACACTCTAGCAGTGACGAGAAGAAGACATACGAACACCCTAGTGGTGAAGGAACACTCTAGCAGTGACGAGCAGAAGATATACGAATAGCCTAGTGGTGAAAGAACACTCTAGCAGTGACGAGCAGAAGAGAAACGAACAACCTAGTGGTGAAGGAACACTCTAGTAGTGACGAGCAGGAGAGAAACGAACAACCTAGTGGTGAAAGAACACTCTAGCAGTGACGAGCAGAAGATATACGAATAACCTAGTGGTGAAAGAACACTCTAGCAGTGACGAGCAGATGAGAAACGAACAACCCTAGTGGTGAAGGAACACTCTAGCATTGACGAGCAGAAGAGAAAAGAATACCCTGTTGGTGAAGAAACACTTTACCAGTGACGAGCAGAAGACATACGAACACCCTACTGGTGCAGGAACACTCTAGCAGTGACGAGAAGAAGAGAAACGAACAACCTAGTGGTGAAGGAACACTCTAGCAGTGACGAGCAGGAGAGTAACGAACACCCTACTGGAGAAGGAACACTCTAGCATTGACGAGCAAAAGAGAAAAGAATACCCTGTTGGTGAAGAAACACTTTATCAGTGACGAGCAAAAGACATACGAACACCCTAGTGGTGCAGGAACACTCTTGCAGTGACGAGCAGAAGAGAAACGAACAACCTAGTGGTGAAGGAACACTCTAGCAGTGACAAGCAGGAGAGAAACGAACACCCTAGTGGTGAAGGAACACTCTAGCATTGACGAGCAGAAGAGAAAAGAATACCCTGTTGGTGAAGAAACACTTTATCAGTGACGAGCAGAAGACATACGAACACCCTAGTGGTGAAGGAACACTCTAGCAGTGACCAGCAGAAGACATACGAACACCCTAGTGGTGAAGGAACACTCTAGCAGTGACGAGAAGAAGACATACGAACACCCTAGTGGTGAAGGAACACTTTATCAGTGACGAGCAGAAGACATACGAACACCCTAGTGGTGCAAGAACACTCTAGCAGTGACGAGCAGAAGAGAAACGAACAACCTAGTGGTGAAGGAACACTCTAGCAGTGACGAGCAGGAGAGTAACGAACACCCTACTGGTGAAGGAACACTCTAGCATTGACGAGCAGAAGAGAAAAGAATACCCTGTTGGTGAAGAAACACTTTATCAGTGACGAGCAAAAGACATACGAACACCCTAGTGGTGCAGGAACACTCTAGCAGTGACGAGCAGAAGAGAAACGAAGAACCTAGTGGTGAAGGAACACTCTAGCAGTGACGAGCAGGAGAGAAACGAACACCCTAGTGGTGAAGGAACACTCTAGCATTGACGAGCAGAGGAGAAAAGAATACCCTGTTGGTGAAGAAACATTTTATCAGTGACGAGCAGAAGACATACGAACACCCTAGTGCTGAAGGAACACTCTAGCAGTGACCAGCAGAAGACATACGAACACCCTAGTGGTGAAGGAACACTCTAGCAGTGACGAGAAGAAGACATACGAACACCCTAGTGGTGAAGGAACACTCTAGCAGTGACGAGCAGAAGATATACGAATAGCCTAGTGGTGAAAGAACACTCTAGCAGTGACGAGCAGAAGAGAAACGAACAACCTAGTGGTGAAGGAACACTCTAGTAGTGACGAGCAGGAGAGAAACGAACAACCTAGTGGTGAAAGAACACTCTAGCAGTGACGAGCAGAAGATATACGAATAGCCTAGTGGTGAAAGAACACTCTAGCAGTGACGAGCAGATGAGAAACGAACAACCCTAGTGGTGAAGGAACACTCTAGCATTGACGAGCAGAAGAGAAAAGAATACCCTGTTGGTGAAGAAACACTTTACCAGTGACGAGCAGAAGACATACGAACACCCTACTGGTGCAGGAACACTCTAGCAGTGACGAGAAGAAGAGAAACGAACAACCTAGTGGTGAAGGAACACTCTAGCAGTGACGAGCAGGAGAGTAACGAACACCCTACTGGAGAAGGAACACTCTAGCATTGACGAGCAAAAGAGAAAAGAATACCCTGTTGGTGAAGAAACACTTTATCAGTGACGAGCAAAAGACATACGAACACCCTAGTGGTGCAGGAACACTCTTGCAGTGACGAGCAGAAGAGAAACGAACAACCTAGTGGTGAAGGAACACTCTAGCAGTGACAAGCAGGAGAGAAACGAACACCCTAGTGGTGAAGGAACACTCTAGCATTGACGAGCAGAAGAGAAAAGAATACCCTGTTGGTGAAGAAACACTTTATCAGTGACGAGCAGAAGACATACGAACACCCTAGTGGTGAAGGAACACTCTAGCAGGAAAAGCAGAAGACATACGAATACCCTAGTGGTGAAGGAACACTCTGGCAGTGACGAGCAGAAGACACACGAACACCTTAGTGGTAAAGGAACACTCTAGCAGTGACGAGCAGAAGATAAACGAACACCCTAGTGGTGAACGAACACTTTAGCATTGACGAGCATAAGAGAAACGAATACCCTGTTGGTGAGGAAACACTTTATCAGTGACTAGCAGAAGACATACGAACACCCTAGTGGTGAAAGAACACTCTAGCAGTGAAAAGCAGAAGACATACGAACACCCTACTGGGGAAGGAGCACTCTAGCAGTGACGAGCAGAAGACAAACGAACACCCTAGTGGTGAAGGAACACTCTTGCAGGAAAAGCAGAAGACATACGAACACCATAGTGGTGAAGGAACACTCTAGCAGTGACCAGCAGAAGACATACGAACACCCTAGTGGTGAAGGAACAATCTAGCAGTGACGAGCAGAAGATAAACGAACACCCTAGTGGTGAAGGAACACTTTAGCATTGACGAGCATAAGAGAAACGAATACCCTGTTGGTGAGGAAACAATTTATCAGTGACTAGCAGAAGACATACGAACACTCTAGTGGTGAAAGAACACTCTAGCAGTGACAAGCAGAAGACATACGAACACCCTACTTGGGAAGGAACACTCTAGCAGTGACGAGCAGAAGACATACGAACACCCTAGTGGTGAAGGAACACTCTAGCAGTGACGAGCAGAAGATATACGAATAGCCTAGTGGTGAAAGAACACTCTAGCAGTGACGAGCAGAAGAGAAACGAACAACCTAGTGGTGAAAGAACACTCTAGCAATAACGAGCAGAAGAGAAACGAACACCCTAGTGGTGAAGGAACACTCTAGCATTGACGAGCAGAAGAGAAAAGAATACCCTGTTGGTGAAGAAACACTTTATCAGTGACGAGCAGAAGACATACGAACACCCTAGTGGTGCAGGAACACTCTAGCAGTGACGAGCAGAAGAGAAACGAACAACCTAGTGGTGAAGGAACACTCTAGCAGTGACGAGCAGGAGAGTAACGAACACCCTACTGGTGAAGGAACACTCTAGCATTGACGAGCAGAAGAGAAAAGAATACCCTGTTGGTGAAGAAACACTTTATCAGTGACGAGCAAAAGACATACTAACACCCTAGTGGTGCAGGAACACTCTAGCAGTGACGAGCAGAAGAGAAACGAAGAACCTAGTGGTGAAGGAACACTCTAGCAGTGACGAGCAGGAGAGAAACGAACACCCTAGTGGTGAAGGAACACTCTAGCATTGACGAGCAGAAGAGAAAAGAATACCCTGTTGGTGAAGAAACACTTTATCAGTGACGAGCAGAAGACATACGAACACCCTAGTGCTGAAGGAACACTCTAGCAGTGACCAGCAGAAGACATACGAACACCCTAGTGGTGAAGGAACACTCTAGCAGTGACGAGCAGAAGACATACGAACACCCTAGTGGTGAAGGAACACTCTAGCAGTGACGAGCAGAAGATATACGAATAGCCTAGTGGTGAAAGAACACTCTAGCAGTGACGAGCAGAAGAGAAACGAACAACCTAGTGGTGAAGGAACACTATAGTAGTGATGAGCAGGAGAGAAACGAACAACCTAGTGGTGAAAGAACACTCTAGCAGTGACGAGCAGAAGATAAACGAACACCCTAGTGGTGAAGGAACACTTTAGCATTGACGAGCATAAGAGAAACGAATACCCTGTTGGTGAGGAAACAATTTATCAGTGACTAGCAGAAGACATACGAATACTCTAGTGGTGTAAGAACACTCTAGCAGTGACAAGCAGAAGACATACGAACACCCTACTGGGGAAGGAACACTCTAGCAGTGACTAGGAGAAGATATACGAACACCCTAGTGGTGAAAGAACACTCTAGTAGTGAAAAGCAGAAGACATACGAACACCCTACTGGGGAAGGAGCACTCTAGGAGTGACGAGCAGAAGACAAACGAACACCCTAGTGGTGAATGAACACTCTTGCAGGAAAAGCAGAAGACATACGAACACCCTAGTGGGGAAGGAACACTCTAGCAGTGACCACCAGAAGACATACGAACACCCTAGAGGTGAAGGAACAATCTAGCAGTGACGAGCAGAAGACATACGAACACCCTAGTGGTGAAGGAACACTCTAGCAGTGACGAGCAGAAGATATACGAATAGCCTAGTGGTGAAAGAACACTCTAGCAGTGACCAGCAGAAGACATACGAACACCCTAGTGGTAAAGGAACACTCTTGCAGGAAAAGCAGAAGACATACGAACACCCTAGTGGTGAAGGAACACTCTAGCAGTGACCAGCAGAAGACATACGAACACCCTAGTGGTGAAGGAACACTTTAGCAGTGACGAGCAGAAGACATACGAACACCCTAGTGGTGAAGGAACACTCTAGCAGTGACGAGCAGAAGATATACGAATAGCCTAGTGGTGAAAGAACACTCTAGCAGTGACGAGCAGAAGAGAAACGAACAACCTAGTGGTGAAGGAACACTCTAGTAGTGACGAGCAGGAGAGAAACGAACAACCTAGTGGTGAAAGAACACTCTAGCAGTGACGAGCAGAAGATAAACGAACACCCTAGTGGTGAAGGAACACTTTAGCATTGACGAGCATAAGAGAAACGAATACCCTGTTTGTGAGGAAACAATTTATCAGTGACTAGCAGAAGACATACGAACACTCTAGTGGTGTAAGAACACTCTAGAAGTGACAAGTAGAAGACATACGAACACCCTACTGGGGAAGGAACACTCTAGCAGTGACGAGCAGAAGACATACGAACACCCTAGTGGTGAAGGAACACTCTAGCAGTGACGAGCAGAAGATATACGAATAGCCTAGAGGTGAAAGAACACTCTAGCAGTGACGAGCAGATGAGAAACGAACAACCTAGTGGTGAAGGAACACTCTAGCAGTGACGAGCAGAAGAGAAAAGAACACCCTAGTGGTGAAGGAACACTCTAGCATTGACGAGCAGAAGAGAAAAGAATACCCTGTTGGTGAAGAAACACTTTATCAGTGACGAGCACAAGACATACGAACACCCTAGTGGTGCAGGAACACTCTAGCAGTGACGAGCAAAAGAGAAACGAGCAACCTAGTGGTGAAGGAACACTCTAGCAGTGATGAGCAGGAGAGTAAGGAACACCCTACTGGTGAAGGAACACTCTAGCATTGACGAGCAAAAGAGAAAAGAATACCCTGTTGGTGAAGAAACACTTTATCTGTGACGAGCAAAAGACATACGAACACCCTAGTGGTGCAGGAACACTCTAGCAGTGACGAGCAGAAGAGAAACAAACAACCTAGTGGTGAAGGAACACTCTAGCAGTGACGAGCAGGAGAGAAACGAACACCCTAGTGGTGAAGGAACACTCTAGCATTGACGAGTAGAAGAGAAAAGAATACCCTGTTGGTGAATAAACACTTTATCAGTGACGAGCAGAAGACATACGAACACCCTAGTGGTGAAGGAACACTCTAGCAGGAAAAGTAGAAGACATACAAATACCCTACTAGTGAAGGAACACTCTGGGAGTGACGAGCAGAAGACACACGAACACCCTAGTGGTGAAGGAACACTCTAGCATTGACGAGCAGAAGAGAAAAGAATACCCTGTTGGTGAAGAAACACTTTATCAGTGACGAGCAGAAGACATACGAACACCCTAGTGGTGCAGGAACACTCTAGCAGTGACGAGCAGAAGAGAAACGAACAACCTAATGGTGAAGGAACACTCTAGCAGTGACGAGCAGGAGAGTAACGAACACCCTACTGGTGAAGGAACACTGTAGCATTGACGAGCAAAAGAGAAAAGAATACCCTGTTGGTGAAGAAACACTTTATCAGTGACGAGCAAAAGACATACGAACACCCTAGTGGTGCAGGAACACTCTAGCAGTGACGAGCAGAAGAGAAACGAACAACCTAGTGGTGAAGGAACACTCTAGCAGTGACGAGCAGGAGAGAAACGAACACCGTAGTGGTGAAGGAACACTCTAGCATTGACGAGCAGAAGAGAAAAGAATACCCTGTTGGTGAAGAAACACTTTATCAGTGACGAGCAGAAGACATACGAACACCCTAGTGGTGAAGGAACACTCTAGCAGGAAAAGCAGAAGACATACGAATACCCTACTGGTGAAGGAACACTCTGGCAGTGACGAGCAGAAGACACACGAACACCCTAGTGGTAAAGGAACACTCTAGCAGTGACGAGCAGAAGATAAACGAACACCCTAGTGGTGAACGAACACTTTAGCATTGACGAGCATAAGAGAAACGAATACCCTGTTGGTGAGGAAACACTTTATCAGTGACTAGCAGAAGACATACGAACACCCTAGTGGTGAAGGAACACTCTAGCAGTGACGAGCAGGAGAGAAACGAACACCCTAGTGGTGAAGGAACACTCTAGCATTGACGAGCAGAAGAGAAAAGAATACCCTGTTGGTGAAGAAACACTCTAGCAGTGACCAGCAGAAGACATACGAACACCCTAGTGGTGAAGAAACACTCTAGCAGTGACGAGAAGAAGACATACGAACACCCTAGTGGTGAAGGAACACTTTATCAGTGACGAGCAGAAGACATACGAACACCCTAGTGGTGCAAGAACACTCTAGCAGTGACGAGCAGAAGAGAAACGAACAACCTAGTGGTGAAGGAACACTCTAGCAGTGACGAGCAGGAGAGTAACGAACACCCTACTGGTGAAGGAACACTCTAGCATTGACGAGCAGAAGAGAAAAGAATACCCTGTTGGTGAAGAAACACTTTATCAGTGACGAGCAAAAGACATACGAACACCCTAGTGGTGCAGGAACACTCTAGCAGTGACGAGCAGAAGAGAAACGAAGAACCTAGTGGTGAAGGAACACTCTAGCAGTGACGAGCAGGAGAGAAACGAACACCCTAGTGGTGAAGGAACACTCTAGCATTGACGAGCAGAAGAGAAAAGAATACCCTGTTGGTGAAGAAACATTTTATCAGTGACGAGCAGAAGACATACGAACACCCTAGTGCTGAAGGAACACTCTAGCAGTGACCAGCAGAAGACATACGAACACCCTAGTGGTGAAGGAACACTCTAGCAGTGACGAGAAGAAGACATACGAACACCCTAGTGGTGAAGGAACACTCTAGCAGTGACGAGCAGAAGATATACGAATAGCCTAGTGGTGAAAGAACACTCTAGCAGTGACGAGCAGAAGAGAAACGAACAACCTAGTGGTGAAGGAACACTCTAGTAGTGACGAGTAGGAGAGAAACGAACAACCTAGTGGTGAAAGAACACTCTAGCAGTGACGAGCAGAAGATATACGAATAGCCTAGTGGTGAAAGAACACTCTAGCAGTGACGAGCAGATGAGAAACGAACAACTCTAGTGGTGAAGGAACACTCTAGCATTGACGAGCAGAAGAGAAAAGAATACCCTGTTGGTGAAGAAACACTTTACCAGTGACGAGCAGAAGACATACGAACACCCTACTGGTGCAGGAACACTCTAGCAGTGACGAGAAGAAGAGAAACGAACAACCTAGTGGTGAAGGAACACTCTAGCAGTGACGAGCAGGAGAGTAACGAACACCCTACTGGAGAAGGAACACTCTAGCATTGACGAGCAAAAGAGAAAAGAATACCCTGTTGGTGAAGAAACACTTTATCAGTGACGAGCAAAAGACATACGAACACCCTAGTGGTGCAGGAACACTCTTGCAGTGACGAGCAGAAGAGAAACGAACAACCTAGTGGTGAAGGAACACTCTAGCAGTGACAAGCAGGAGAGAAACGAACACCCTAATGGTGAAGGAACACTCTAGCATTGACGAGCAGAAGAGAAAAGAATACCCTGTTGGTGAAGAAACACTTTATCAGTGACGAGCAGAAGACATACGAACACCCTAGTGGTGAAGGAACACTCTAGCAGGAAAAGCAGAAGACATACGAATACCCTAGTGGTGAAGGAACACTCTGGCAGTGACGAGCAGAAGACACACGAACACCTTAGTGGTAAAGGAACACTCTAGCAGTGACGAGCAGAAGATAAACGAACACCCTAGTGGTGAACGAACACTTTAGCATTGACGAGCATAAGAGAAACGAATACCCTGTTGGTGAGGAAACACTTTATCAGTGACTAGCAGAAGACATACGAACACCCTAGTGGTGAAAGAACACTCTAGCAGTGAAAAGCAGAAGACATACGAACACCCTACTGGGGAAGGAGCACTCTAGCAGTGACGAGCAGAAGACAAACGAACACCCTAGTGGTGAAGGAACACTCTTGCAGGAAAAGCAGAAGACATACGAACACCATAGTGGTGAAGGAACACTCTAGCAGTGACCAGCAGAAGACATACGAACACCCTAGTGGTGAAGGAACAATCTAGCAGTGACGAGCAGAAGATAAACGAACACCCTAGTGGTGAAGGAACACTTTAGCATTGACGAGCATAAGAGAAACGAATACCCTGTTGGTGAGGAAACAATTTATCAGTGACTAGCAGAAGACATACGAACACTCTAGTGGTGAAAGAACACTCTAGCAGTGACAAGCAGAAGACATACGAACACCCTACTTGGGAAGGAACACTCTAGCAGTGACGAGCAGAAGACATACGAACACCCTAGTGGTGAAGGAACACTCTAGCAGTGACGAGCAGAAGATATACGAATAGCCTAGTGGTGAAAGAACACTCTAGCAGTGACGAGCAGAAGAGAAACGAACAACCTAGTGGTGAAAGAACACTCTAGCAATGACGAGCAGGAGAGAAACGAACACCCTAGTGGTGAAGGAACACTCTAGCATTGACGAGCAGAAGAGAAAAGAATACCCTGTTGGTGAAGAAACACTTTATCAGTGACGAGCAGAAGACATACGAACACCCTAGTGGTGCAGGAACACTCTAGCAGTGACGAGCAGAAGAGAAACGAACAACCTAGTGGTGAAGGAACACTCTAGCAGTGACGAGCAGGAGAGTAACGAACACCCTACTGGTGAAGGAACACTCTAGCATTGACGAGCAGAAGAGAAAAGAATACCCTGTTGGTGAAGAAACACTTTATCAGTGACGAGCAAAAGACATACTAACACCCTAGTGGTGCAGGAACACTCTAGCAGTGACGAGCAGAAGAGAAACGAAGAACCTAGTGGTGAAGGAACACTCTAGCAGTGACGAGCAGGAGAGAAACGAACACCCTAGTGGTGAAGGAACACTCTAGCATTGACGAGCAGAAGAGAAAAGAATACCCTGTTGGTGAAGAAACACTTTATCAGTGACGAGCAGAAGACATACGAACACCCTAGTGCTGAAGGAACACTCTAGCAGTGACCAGCAGAAGACATACGAACACCCTAGTGGTGAAGGAACACTCTAGCAGTGACGAGCAGAAGACATACGAACACCCTAGTGGTGAAGGAACACTCTAGCAGTGACGAGCAGAAGATATACGAATAGCCTAGTGGTGAAAGAACACTCTAGCAGTGACGAGCAGAAGAGAAACGAACAACCTAGTGGTGAAGGAACACTATAGTAGTGATGAGCAGGAGAGAAACGAACAACCTAGTGGTGAAAGAACACTCTAGCAGTGACGAGCAGAAGATAAACGAACACCCTAGTGGTGAAGGAACACTTTAGCATTGACGAGCATAAGAGAAACGAATACCCTGTTGGTGAGGAAACAATTTATCAGTGACTAGCAGAAGACATACGAATACTCTAGTGGTGTAAGAACACTCTAGCAGTGACAAGCAGAAGACATACGAACACCCTACTGGGGAAGGAACACTCTAGCAGTGACTAGGAGAAGATATACGAACACCCTAGTGGTGAAAGAACACTCTAGTAGTGAAAAGCAGAAGACATACGAACACCCTACTGGGGAAGGAGCACTCTAGCAGTGACGAGCAGAAGACAAACGAACACCCTAGTGGTGAAGGAACACTCTTGCAGGAAAAGCAGAAGACATACGAACACCCTAGTGGGGAAGGAACACTCTAGCAGTGACCACCAGAAGACATACGAACACCCTAGAGGTGAAGGAACAATCTAGCAGTGACGAGCAGAAGACATACGAACACCCTAGTGGTGAAGGAACACTCTAGCAGTGACGAGCAGAAGAGAAACGAACAACCTAGTGGTGAAGGAACACTCTAGCAGTGACGAGCAGGAGAGTAACGAACACCCTACTGGTGAAGGAACACTCTAGCATTGACGAGCAGAAGAGAAAAGAATACCCTGTTGGTGAAGAAACACTTTATCAGTGACGAGCAGAAGACATACGAACACCCTAGTGGTGAAGGAACACTCTAGCAGGAAAAGCAGAAGACATACGAATACCCTACTGGTGAAGGAACACTCTGGCAGTGACGAGCAGAAGACACACGAACACCCTAGTGGTAAAGGAACACTCTAGCAGTGACGAGCAGAAGATAAACGAACACCCTAGTGGTGAACGAACACTTTAGCATTGACGAGCATAAGAGAAACGAATACCCTGTTGGTGAGGAAACACTTTATCAGTGACTAGCAGAAGACATACGAACACCCTAGTGGTGAAGGAACACTCTAGCAGTGACGAGCAGGAGAGAAACGAACACCCTAGTGGTGAAGGAACACTCTAGCATTGACGAGCAGAAGAGAAAAGAATACCCTGTTGGTGAAGAAACACTCTAGCAGTGACCAGCAGAAGACATACGAACACCCTAGTGGTGAAGAAACACTCTAGCAGTGACGAGAAGAAGACATACGAACACCCTAGTGGTGAAGGAACACTTTATCAGTGACGAGCAGAAGACATACGAACACCCTAGTGGTGCAAGAACACTCTAGCAGTGACGAGCAGAAGAGAAACGAACAACCTAGTGGTGAAGGAACACTCTAGCAGTGACGAGCAGGAGAGTAACGAACACCCTACTGGTGAAGGAACACTCTAGCATTGACGAGCAGAAGAGAAAAGAATACCCTGTTGGTGAAGAAACACTTTATCAGTGACGAGCAAAAGACATACGAACACCCTAGTGGTGCAGGAACACTCTAGCAGTGACGAGCAGAAGAGAAACGAAGAACCTAGTGGTGAAGGAACACTCTAGCAGTGACGAGCAGGAGAGAAACGAACACCCTAGTGGTGAAGGAACACTCTAGCATTGACGAGCAGAAGAGAAAAGAATACCCTGTTGGTGAAGAAACATTTTATCAGTGACGAGCAGAAGACATACGAACACCCTAGTGCTGAAGGAACACTCTAGCAGTGACCAGCAGAAGACATACGAACACCCTAGTGGTGAAGGAACACTCTAGCAGTGACGAGAAGAAGACATACGAACACCCTAGTGGTGAAGGAACACTCTAGCAGTGACGAGCAGAAGATATACGAATAGCCTAGTGGTGAAAGAACACTCTAGCAGTGACGAGCAGAAGAGAAACGAACAACCTAGTGGTGAAGGAACACTCTAGTAGTGACGAGCAGGAGAGAAACGAACAACCTAGTGGTGAAAGAACACTCTAGCAGTGACGAGCAGAAGATATACGAATAGCCTAGTGGTGAAAGAACACTCTAGCAGTGACGAGCAGATGAGAAACGAACAACCCTAGTGGTGAAGGAACACTCTAGCATTGACGAGCAGAAGAGAAAAGAATACCCTGTTGGTGAAGAAACACTTTACCAGTGACGAGCAGAAGACATACGAACACCCTACTGGTGCAGGAACACTCTAGCAGTGACGAGAAGAAGAGAAACGAACAACCTAGTGGTGAAGGAACACTCTAGCAGTGACGAGCAGGAGAGTAACGAACACCCTACTGGAGAAGGAACACTCTAGCATTGACGAGCAAAAGAGAAAAGAATACCCTGTTGGTGAAGAAACACTTTATCAGTGACGAGCAAAAGACATACGAACACCCTAGTGGTGCAGGAACACTCTTGCAGTGACGAGCAGAAGAGAAACGAACAACCTAGTGGTGAAGGAACACTCTAGCAGTGACAAGCAGGAGAGAAACGAACACCCTAATGGTGAAGGAACACTCTAGCATTGACGAGCAGAAGAGAAAAGAATACCCTGTTGGTGAAGAAACACTTTATCAGTGACGAGCAGAAGACATACGAACACCCTAGTGGTGAAGGAACACTCTAGCAGGAAAAGCAGAAGACATACGAATACCCTAGTGGTGAAGGAACACTCTGGCAGTGACGAGCAGAAGACACACGAACACCTTAGTGGTAAAGGAACACTCTAGCAGTGACGAGCAGAAGATAAACGAACACCCTAGTGGTGAACGAACACTTTAGCATTGACGAGCATAAGAGAAACGAATACCCTGTTGGTGAGGAAACACTTTATCAGTGACTAGCAGAAGACATACGAACACCCTAGTGGTGAAAGAACACTCTAGCAGTGAAAAGCAGAAGACATACGAACACCCTACTGGGGAAGGAGCACTCTAGCAGTGACGAGCAGAAGACAAACGAACACCCTAGTGGTGAAGGAACACTCTAGCATTGACGAGCAGAAGAGAAAAGAATACCCTGTTGGTGAAGAAACATTTTATCAGTGACGAGCAGAAGACATACGAACACCCTAGTGCTGAAGGAACACTCTAGCAGTGACCAGCAGAAGACATACGAACACCCTAGTGGTGAAGGAACACTCTAGCAGTGACGAGAAGAAGACATACGAACACCCTAGTGGTGAAGGAACACTCTAGCAGTGACGAGCAGAAGATATACGAATAGCCTAGTGGTGAAAGAACACTCTAGCAGTGACGAGCAGAAGAGAAACGAACAACCTAGTGGTGAAGGAACACTCTAGTAGTGACGAGCAGGAGAGAAACGAACAACCTAGTGGTGAAAGAACACTCTAGCAGTGACGAGCAGAAGATATACGAATAGCCTAGTGGTGAAAGAACACTCTAGCAGTGACGAGCAGATGAGAAACGAACAACCCTAGTGGTGAAGGAACACTCTAGCATTGACGAGCAGAAGAGAAAAGAATACCCTGTTGGTGAAGAAACACTTTACCAGTGACGAGCAGAAGACATACGAACACCCTACTGGTGCAGGAACACTCTAGCAGTGACGAGAAGAAGAGAAACGAACAACCTAGTGGTGAAGGAACACTCTAGCAGTGACGAGCAGGAGAGTAACGAACACCCTACTGGAGAAGGAACACTCTAGCATTGACGAGCAAAAGAGAAAAGAATACCCTGTTGGTGAAGAAACACTTTATCAGTGACGAGCAAAAGACATACGAACACCCTAGTGGTGCAGGAACACTCTTGCAGTGACGAGCAGAAGAGAAACGAACAACCTAGTGGTGAAGGAACACTCTAGCAGTGACAAGCAGGAGAGAAACGAACACCCTAATGGTGAAGGAACACTCTAGCATTGACGAGCAGAAGAGAAAAGAATACCCTGTTGGTGAAGAAACACTTTATCAGTGACGAGCAGAAGACATACGAACACCCTAGTGGTGAAGGAACACTCTAGCAGGAAAAGCAGAAGACATACGAATACCCTAGTGGTGAAGGAACACTCTGGCAGTGACGAGCAGAAGACACACGAACACCTTAGTGGTAAAGGAACACTCTAGCAGTGACGAGCAGAAGATAAACGAACACCCTAGTGGTGAACGAACACTTTAGCATTGACGAGCATAAGAGAAACGAATACCCTGTTGGTGAGGAAACACTTTATCAGTGACTAGCAGAAGACATACGAACACCCTAGTGGTGAAAGAACACTCTAGCAGTGAAAAGCAGAAGACATACGAACACCCTACTGGGGAAGGAGCACTCTAGCAGTGACGAGCAGAAGACAAACGAACACCCTAGTGGTGAAGGAACACTCTTGCAGGAAAAGCAGAAGACATACGAACACCATAGTGGTGAAGGAACACTCTAGCAGTGACCAGCAGAAGACATACGAACACCCTAGTGGTGAAGGAACAATCTAGCAGTGACGAGCAGAAGATAAACGAACACCCTAGTGGTGAAGGAACACTTTAGCATTGACGAGCATAAGAGAAACGAATACCCTGTTGGTGAGGAAACAATTTATCAGTGACTAGCAGAAGACATACGAACACTCTAGTGGTGAAAGAACACTCTAGCAGTGACAAGCAGAAGACATACGAACACCCTACTTGGGAAGGAACACTCTAGCAGTGACGAGCAGAAGACATACGAACACCCTAGTGGTGAAGGAACACTCTAGCAGTGACGAGCAGAAGATATACGAATAGCCTAGTGGTGAAAGAACACTCTAGCAGTGACGAGCAGAAGAGAAACGAACAACCTAGTGGTGAAAGAACACTCTAGCAATGACGAGCAGGAGAGAAACGAACACCCTAGTGGTGAAGGAACACTCTAGCATTGACGAGCAGAAGAGAAAAGAATACCCTGTTGGTGAAGAAACACTTTATCAGTGACGAGCAGAAGACATACGAACACCCTAGTGGTGCAGGAACACTCTAGCAGTGACGAGCAGAAGAGAAACGAACAACCTAGTGGTGAAGGAACACTCTAGCAGTGACGAGCAGGAGAGTAACGAACACCCTACTGGTGAAGGAACACTCTAGCATTGACGAGCAGAAGAGAAAAGAATACCCTGTTGGTGAAGAAACACTTTATCAGTGACGAGCAAAAGACATACTAACACCCTAGTGGTGCAGGAACACTCTAGCAGTGACGAGCAGAAGAGAAACGAAGAACCTAGTGGTGAAGGAACACTCTAGCAGTGACGAGCAGGAGAGAAACGAACACCCTAGTGGTGAAGGAACACTCTAGCATTGACGAGCAGAAGAGAAAAGAATACCCTGTTGGTGAAGAAACACTTTATCAGTGACGAGCAGAAGACATACGAACACCCTAGTGCTGAAGGAACACTCTAGCAGTGACCAGCAGAAGACATACGAACACCCTAGTGGTGAAGGAACACTCTAGCAGTGACGAGCAGAAGACATACGAACACCCTAGTGGTGAAGGAACACTCTAGCAGTGACGAGCAGAAGATATACGAATAGCCTAGTGGTGAAAGAACACTCTAGCAGTGACGAGCAGAAGAGAAACGAACAACCTAGTGGTGAAGGAACACTATAGTAGTGATGAGCAGGAGAGAAACGAACAACCTAGTGGTGAAAGAACACTCTAGCAGTGACGAGCAGAAGATAAACGAACACCCTAGTGGTGAAGGAACACTTTAGCATTGACGAGCATAAGAGAAACGAATACCCTGTTGGTGAGGAAACAATTTATCAGTGACTAGCAGAAGACATACGAATACTCTAGTGGTGTAAGAACACTCTAGCAGTGACAAGCAGAAGACATACGAACACCCTACTGGGGAAGGAACACTCTAGCAGTGACTAGGAGAAGATATACGAACACCCTAGTGGTGAAAGAACACTCTAGTAGTGAAAAGCAGAAGACATACGAACACCCTACTGGGGAAGGAGCACTCTAGCAGTGACGAGCAGAAGACAAACGAACACCCTAGTGGTGAAGGAACACTCTTGCAGGAAAAGCAGAAGACATACGAACACCCTAGTGGGGAAGGAACACTCTAGCAGTGACCACCAGAAGACATACGAACACCCTAGAGGTGAAGGAACAATCTAGCAGTGACGAGCAGAAGACATACGAACACCCTAGTGGTGAAGGAACACTCTAGCAGTGACGAGCAGAAGATATACGAATAGCCTAGTGGTGAAAGAACACTCTAGCAGTGACCAGCAGAAGACATACGAACACCCTAGTGGTAAAGGAACACTCTTGCAGGAAAAGCAGAAGACATACGAACACCCTAGTGGTGAAGGAACACTCTAGCAGTGACCAGCAGAAGACATACGAACACCCTAGTGGTGAAGGAACACTTTAGCAGTGACGAGCAGAAGACATACGAACACCCTAGTGGTGAAGGAACACTCTAGCAGTGACGAGCAGAAGATATACGAATAGCCTAGTGGTGAAAGAACACTCTAGCAGTGACGAGCAGAAGAGAAACGAACAACCTAGTGGTGAAGGAACACTCTAGTAGTGACGAGCAGGAGAGAAACGAACAACCTAGTGGTGAAAGAACACTCTAGCAGTGACGAGCAGAAGATAAACGAACACCCTAGTGGTGAAGGAACACTTTAGCATTGACGAGCATAAGAGAAACGAATACCCTGTTTGTGAGGAAACAATTTATCAGTGACTAGCAGAAGACATACGAACACTCTAGTGGTGTAAGAACACTCTAGAAGTGACAAGTAGAAGACATACGAACACCCTACTGGGGAAGGAACACTCTAGCAGTGACGAGCAGAAGACATACGAACACCCTAGTGGTGAAGGAACACTCTAGCAGTGACGAGCAGAAGATATACGAATAGCCTAGAGGTGAAAGAACACTCTAGCAGTGACGAGCAGATGAGAAACGAACAACCTAGTGGTGAAGGAACACTCTAGCAGTGACGAGCAGAAGAGAAAAGAACACCCTAGTGGTGAAGGAACACTCTAGCATTGACGAGCAGAAGAGAAAAGAATACCCTGTTGGTGAAGAAACACTTTATCAGTGACGAGCACAAGACATACGAACACCCTAGTGGTGCAGGAACACTCTAGCAGTGACGAGCAAAAGAGAAACGAGCAACCTAGTGGTGAAGGAACACTCTAGCAGTGATGAGCAGGAGAGTAAGGAACACCCTACTGGTGAAGGAACACTCTAGCATTGACGAGCAAAAGAGAAAAGAATACCCTGTTGGTGAAGAAACACTTTATCTGTGACGAGCAAAAGACATACGAACACCCTAGTGGTGCAGGAACACTCTAGCAGTGACGAGCAGAAGAGAAACAAACAACCTAGTGGTGAAGGAACACTCTAGCAGTGACGAGCAGGAGAGAAACGAACACCCTAGTGGTGAAGGAACACTCTAGCATTGACGAGTAGAAGAGAAAAGAATACCCTGTTGGTGAATAAACACTTTATCAGTGACGAGCAGAAGACATACGAACACCCTAGTGGTGAAGGAACACTCTAGCAGGAAAAGTAGAAGACATACAAATACCCTACTAGTGAAGGAACACTCTGGGAGTGACGAGCAGAAGACACACGAACACCCTAGTGGTGAAGGAACACTCTAGCATTGACGAGCAGAAGAGAAAAGAATACCCTGTTGGTGAAGAAACACTTTATCAGTGACGAGCAGAAGACATACGAACACCCTAGTGGTGCAGGAACACTCTAGCAGTGACGAGCAGAAGAGAAACGAACAACCTAATGGTGAAGGAACACTCTAGCAGTGACGAGCAGGAGAGTAACGAACACCCTACTGGTGAAGGAACACTGTAGCATTGACGAGCAAAAGAGAAAAGAATACCCTGTTGGTGAAGAAACACTTTATCAGTGACGAGCAAAAGACATACGAACACCCTAGTGGTGCAGGAACACTCTAGCAGTGACGAGCAGAAGAGAAACGAACAACCTAGTGGTGAAGGAACACTCTAGCAGTGACGAGCAGGAGAGAAACGAACACCGTAGTGGTGAAGGAACACTCTAGCATTGACGAGCAGAAGAGAAAAGAATACCCTGTTGGTGAAGAAACACTTTATCAGTGACGAGCAGAAGACATACGAACACCCTAGTGGTGAAGGAACACTCTAGCAGGAAAAGCAGAAGACATACGAATACCCTACTGGTGAAGGAACACTCTGGCAGTGACGAGCAGAAGACACACGAACACCCTAGTGGTAAAGGAACACTCTAGCAGTGACGAGCAGAAGATAAACGAACACCCTAGTGGTGAACGAACACTTTAGCATTGACGAGCATAAGAGAAACGAATACCCTGTTGGTGAGGAAACACTTTATCAGTGACTAGCAGAAGACATACGAACACCCTAGTGGTGAAGGAACACTCTAGCAGTGACGAGCAGGAGAGAAACGAACACCCTAGTGGTGAAGGAACACTCTAGCATTGACGAGCAGAAGAGAAAAGAATACCCTGTTGGTGAAGAAACACTTTATCAGTGACGAGCAGAAGACATACGAACACCCTAGTGGTGAAGAAACACTTTAGCATTGACGAGCATAAGAGAAACGAATACCCTGTTGGTGAGGAAACAATTTATCAGTGACTAGCAGAAGACATACGAACACTCTAGTGGTGTAAGAACACTCTAGCAGTGACAAGCAGAAGACATACGAACACCCTACTGGGGAAGGAACACTCTAGCAGTGACGAGCAGAAGACATACGAACACCCTAGTGGTGAAGGAACACTCTAGCAGTGACGAGCATAAGATATACGAATAGCCTAGTGGTGAAAGAACACTCTAGCAGTGACGAGCAGATGAGAAACGAACAACCTAGTGGTGAAGGAACACTCTAGCAGTGACGAGCAGGAGAGAAACGAACACCCTAGTGGTGAAGGAACACTCTAGCATTGACGAGCAGAAGAGAAAAGAATACCCTGTTGGTGAAGAAACACTTTACCAGTGACGAGCAGAAGACATACGAACACCCTACTGGTGCAGGAACACTCTAGCAGTGACGAGCAGAAGAGAAACGAACAACCTAGTGGTGAAGGAACACTCTAGCAGTGACGAGCAGGAGAGTAACGAACACCCTACTGCAGAAGGAACACTCTAGCATTGACGAGCAAAAGAGAAAAGAATACCCTGTTGGTGAAGAAACACTTTATCAGTGACGAGCAAAAGACATACGAACACCCTAGTGGTGCAGGAACACTCTTGCAGTGACGAGCAGAAGAGAAACGAAGAACCTAGTGGTGAAGGAACACTCTAGCAGTGACGAGCAGGAGAGAAACGAACACCCTAGTGGTGAAGGAACACTCTAGCATTGACGAGCAGAAGAGAAAAGAATACCCTGTTGGTGAAGAAACACTTTATCAGTGACGAGCAGAAGACATACGAACACCCTAGTGGTGAAGGAACACTCTAGCAGGAAAAGCAGAAGACATACGAATACCCTAGTGGTGAAGGAACACTCTGGCAGTGACGAGCAGAAGACACACGAACACCTTAGTGGTAAAGGAACACTCTAGCAGTGACGAGCAGAAGATAAACGAACACCCTAGTGGTGAACGAACACTTTAGCATTGACGAGCATAAGAGAAACGAATACCCTGTTGGTGAGGAAACACTTTATCAGTGACTAGCAGAAGACATACGAACACCCTAGTGGTGAAAGAACACTCTAGCAGTGAAAAGCAGAAGACATACGAACACCCTACTGGGGAAGGAGCACTCTAGCAGTGACGAGCAGAAGACAAACGAACACCCTAGTGGTGAAGGAACACTCTTGCAGGAAAAGCAGAAGACATACGAACACCATAGTGGTGAAGGAACACTCTAGCAGTGACCAGCAGAAGACATACGAACACCCTAGTGGTGAAGGAACAATCTAGCAGTGACGAGCAGAAGATAAACAAACACCCTAGTGGTGAAGGAACACTTTAGCATTGACGAGCATAAGAGAAACGAATACCCTGTTGGTGAGGAAACAATTTATCAGTGACTAGCAGAAGACATACGAACACTCTAGTGGTGAAAGAACACTCTAGCAGTGACAAGCAGAAGACATACGAACACCCTACTTGGGAAGGAACACTCTAGCAGTGACGAGCAGAAGACATACGAACACCCTAGTGGCGAAGGAACACTCTAGCAGTGACGAGCAGAAGATATACGAATAGCCTAGTGGTGAAAGAACACTCTAGCAGTGACGAGCAGAAGAGAAACGAACAACCTAGTGGTGAAAGAACACTCTAGCAGTGACGAGCAGGAGAGAAACGAACACCCTAGTGGTGAAGGAACACTCTAGCATTGACGAGCAGAAGAGAAAAGAATACCCTGTTGGTGAAGAAACACTTTATCAGTGACGAGCAGAAGACATACGAACACCCTAGTGGTGCAGGAACACTCTAGCAGTGACGAGCAGAAGAGAAACGAACAACCTAGTGGTGAAGGAACACTCTAGCAGTGACGAGCAGGAGAGTAACGAACACCCTACTGGTGAAGGAAAACTCTAGCATTGACGAGCAGAAGAGAAAAGAATACCCTGTTGGTGAAGAAACACTTTATCAGTGACGAGCAAAAGACATACGAACACCCTAGTGGTGCAGGAACACTCTAGCAGTGACGAGCAGAAGAGAAACGAAGAACCTAGTGGTGAAGGAACACTCTAGCAGTGACGAGCAGGAGAGAAACGAACACCCTAGTGGTGAAGGAACACTCTAGCATTGACGAGCAGAAGAGAAAAGAATACCCTGTTGGTGAAGAAACACTTTATCAGTGACGAGCAGAAGACATACGAACACCCTAGTGGTGAAGGAACACTCTAGCAGGAAAAGCAGAAGACATACGAATACCCTACTGGTGAAGGAACACTCTGGCAGTGACGAGCAGAAGACACACGAACACCCTAGTGGTGAAGGAACACTCTAGCAGTGACGAGCAGAAGATAAACGAACACCCTAGTGGTGAACGAACACTTTAGCATTGACGAGCATAAGAGAAACTAATACCATGTTGGTGAGGAAACACTTTATCAGTGACTAGCAGAAGACATACGAACACCCTAGTGGTGAAAGAACACTCTAGCAGTGAAAAGCAGAAGACATACGAACACCCTACTGGGGAAGGAGCACTCTAGCAGTGACGAGCAGAAGACAAACGAACACCCTAGTGGTGAAGGAACACTCTTGCAGGAAAAGCAGAAGACATACGAACACCCTAATGGTGAAGGAACACTCTAGCAGTGACCAGCAGAAGACATACGAACACCCAATTGGTGAAGAAACAATCTATCAGTGACGAGCAGAAGACATACGAACACCCTAGTGGTGAAGGAACACTCTAGCAGTGACGAGCAGAAGATATACGAATAGCCTAGTGGTGAAAGAACATTCTAGCAGTGACCAGCAGAAGACATACGAACACCCTAGTGGTGAAGGAACACTCTTGCAGGAAAAGCAGAAGACATACGAACACCCTAGTGGTGAAGGAACACTCTAGCAGTGACCAGCAGAAGACATACGAACACCCTAGTGGTGAAGGAACACACTAGCAGTGACGAGCAGAAGACATACGAACACCCTAGTGGTGAAGGAACACTCTAGCAGTGACAAGCAGAAGATATACGAATAGCCTAGTGGTGAAAAAACACTCTAGCAGTGACGAGCAGAAGAGAAACGAACAACCTAGTGGTGAAGGAACACTCTAGTAGTGACGAGCAGGAGAGAAACGAACAACCTAGTGGTGAAAGAACACTCTAGCAGTGACGAGCAGAAGATAAACGAACACCCTAGTGGTGAAGGAACACTTTAGCATTGACGAGCATAAGAGAAACGAATACCCTGTTGGTGAGGAAACAATTTATCAGTGACTAGCAGAAGACATACGAACACTCTAGTGGTGAAAGAACACTCTAGCAGTGACAAGCAGAAGACATACGAACACCCTACTTGGGAAGGAACACTCTAGCAGTGACGAGCAGAAGACATACGAACACCCTAGTGGTGAAGGAACACTCTAGCAGTGACGAGCAGAAGATATACGAATAGCCTAGTGGTGAAAGAACACTTTAGCAGTGACGAGCAGAAGAGAAACGAACAACCTAGTGGTGAAAGAACACTTTATCATTGACGAGCAGAAGACATACGAACACCCTAGTGGTGCAGGAACACTCTAGCAGTGACGAGCAGAAGAGAAACGAACAACCTAGTGGTGAAGGAACACTCTAGCAGTGACGAGCAGGAGAGTAACGAACACCCTACTGGTGAAGGAACACTCTAGCATTGACGAGCAGAAGAGAAAAGAATACCCTGTTGGTGAAGAAGCACTTTATCAGTGACGAGCAAAAGACATACGAACACCCTAGTGGTGCAGGAACACTCTAGCAATGACGAGCAGAAGAGAAACGAAGAACCTAGTGGTGAAGGAACACTCTAGCAGTGACGAGCAGGAGAGAAACGAACACCCTAGTGGTGAAGGAACACTCTAGCATTGACGAGCAGAAGAGAAAAGAATACCCTGTTGGTGAAGAAACACTTTATCAGTGACGAGCAGAAGACATACGAACACCCTAGTGGTGAAGGAACACTCTAGCAGGAAAAGCAGAAGACATACGAATACCCTACTGGTGAAGGAACACTCTGGCAGTGACGAGCAGAAGACACACGAACACCCTAGTGGTGAAGGAACACTCTAGCAGTGACGAGCAGAAGATAAACGAACACCCTAGTGGGGAACGAACACTTTAGCATTGACGAGCATAAGAGAAACGAATACCCTGTTGGTGAGGAAACACTTTATCAGTGACTAGCAGAAGACATACGAACACCCTAGTGGTGAAAGAACACTCTAGCAGTGAAAAGCAGAAGACATACGAACACCCTACTGGGGAAGGAGCACTCTAGCAGTGACGAGCAGAAGACAAACGAACACCCTAGTGGTGAAGGAACACTCTTGCAGGAAAAGCAGAAGACATACGAACACCCTAATGGTGAAGGAACACTCTAGCAGTGACCAGCAGAAGACATACGAACACCCAATTGGTGAAGAAACAATCTATCAGTGACGAGCAGAAGACATACGAACACCCTAGTGGTGAAGGAACACTCTAGCAGTGACGAGCAGAAGATATACGAATAGCCTAGTGGTGAAAGAACATTCTAGCAGTGACCAGCAGAAGACATACGAACACCCTAGTGGTGAAGGAACACTCTTGCAGGAAAAGCAGAAGACATACGAACACCCTAGTGGTGAAGGAACACTCTAGCAGTGACCAGCAGAAGACATACGAACACCCTAGTGGTGAAGGAACACACTAGCAGTGACGAGCAGAAGACATACGAACACCCTAGTGGTGAAGGAACACTCTAGCAGTGACAAGCAGAAGATATACGAATAGCCTAGTGGTGAAAAAACACTCTAGCAGTGACGAGCAGAAGAGAAACGAACAACCTAGTGGTGAAGGAACACTCTAGTAGTGACGAGCAGGAGAGAAACGAACAACCTAGTGGTGAAAGAACACTCTAGCAGTGACGAGCAGAAGATAAACGAACACCCTAGTGGTGAAGGAACACTTTAGCATTGACGAGCATAAGAGAAACGAATACCCTGTTGGTGAGGAAACAATTTATCAGTGACTAGCAGAAGACATACGAACACTCTAGTGGTGAAAGAACACTCTAGCAGTGACAAGCAGAAGACATACGAACACCCTACTTGGGAAGGAACACTCTAGCAGTGACGAGCAGAAGACATACGAACACCCTAGTGGTGAAGGAACACTCTAGCAGTGACGAGCAGAAGATATACGAATAGCCTAGTGGTGAAAGAACACTTTAGCAGTGACGAGCAGAAGAGAAACGAACAACCTAGTGGTGAAAGAACACTCTAGCAGTGACGAGCAGGAGAGAAACGAACACCCTAGTGGTGAAGAAACACTCTAGCATTGACGAGCAGAAGAGAAAAGAATACCCTGTTGGTGAAGAAACACTTTATCAGTGACGAGCAGAAGACATACGAACACCCTAGTGGTGCAGGAACACTCTAGCAGTGACGAGCAGAAGAGAAACGAACAACCTAGTGGTGAAGGAACACTCTAGCAGTGACGAGCAGGAGAGTAACGAACACCCTACTGGTGAAGGAACACTCTAGCATTGACGAGCAGAAGAGAAAAGAATACCCTGTTGGTGAAGAAACACTTTATCAGTGACGAGCAAAAGACATACGAACACCCTAGTGGTGAAGGAACACACTAGCAGTGACGAGCAGAAGACATACGAACACCCTAGTGGTGAAGGAACACTCTAGCAGTGACAAGCAGAAGATATACGAATAGCCTAGTGGTGAAAAAACACTCTAGCAGTGACGAGCAGAAGAGAAACGAACAACCTAGTGGTGAAGGAACACTCTAGTAGTGACGAGCAGGAGAGAAACGAACAACCTAGTGGTGAAAGAACACTCTAGTAGTGACGAGCAGAAGATAAACAAACACCCTAGTGGTGAAGGAACACTTTAGCATTGACGAGCATAAGAGAAACGAATACCCTGTTGGTGAGGAAACAATTTATCAGTGACTAGCAGAAGACATACGAACACTCTAGTGCTGAAAGAACACTCTAGCAGTGACAAGCAGAAGACATACGAACACCCTACTTGGGAAGGAACACTCTAGCAGTGACGAGCAGAAGACATACGAACACCCTAGTGGTGAAGGAACACTCTAGCAGTGACGAGCAGAAGATATACGAATAGCCTAGTGGTGAAAGAACACTCTAGCAGTGACGAGCAGAAGAGAAACGAACAACCTAGTGGTGAAAGAACACTCTAGCAGTGACGAGCAGGAGAGAAACGAACACCCTAGTGGTGAAGGAACACTCTAGCATTGACGAGCAGAAGAGAAAAGAATACCCTGTTGGTGAAGAAACACTTTATCAGTGACGAGCAGAAGACATACGAACACCCTAGTGGTGCAGGAACACTCTAGCAGTGACGAGCAGAAGAGAAACGAACAACCTAGTGGTGAAGGAACACTCTAGCAGTGACGAGCAGGAGAGTAACGAACACCCTACTGGTGAAGGAACACTCTAGCATTGACGAGCAGAAGAGAAAAGAATACCCTGTTGGTGAAGAAACACTTTATCAGTGACGAGCAAAAGACATACGAACACCCTAGTGGTGCAGGAACACTCTAGCAGTGACGAGCAGAAGAGAAACGAAGAACCTAGTGGTGAAGGAACACTCTAGCAGTGACGAGCAGGAGAGAAACGAACACCCTAGTGGTGAAGGAACACTCTAGCAGTGACAAGCAGAAGAGAAAAGAATACCCTGTTGGTGAAGAAACACTTTATCAGTGACGAGCAGAAGACATACGAACACCCTAGTGCTGAAGGAACACTCTAGCAGGAAAAGCAGAAGACATACGAATACCCTACTGGTGAAGAAACACTCTGGCAGTGACGAGCAGAAGACACACGAACACCCTAGTGGTGAAGGAACACTCTAGCAGTGACGAGCAGAAGATAAACGAACACCCTAGTGGGGAACGAACACTTTAGCATTGACGAGCATAGAGAAACGAATACCCTGTTGGTGAGGAAACACTTTATCAGTGACTAGCAGAAGACATACGAACACCCTAGTGGTGAAAGAACACTCTAGGAGTGAAAAGCAGAAGACATACGAACACCCTACTGGGGAAGGAGCACTCTAGCAGTGACGAGCAGAAGACAAACGAACACCCTAGTGGTGAAGGAACACTCTTGCAGGAAAAGCAGAAGACATACGAACACCCTAGTGGTGAAGGAACACTCTAGCAGTGACCAGCAGAAGACATACGAACACCCAAGTGGTGAAGGAACAATCTATCAGTGACGAGCAGAAGACATACGAACACCCTAATGGTGAAGGAACACTCTAGCAGTGACGAGCAGAAGATATTCGAATAGCCTAGTGGTGAAAGAACATTCTAGCAGTGACCAGCAGAAGACATACGAACACCCTAGTGGTGAAGGAACACTCTTGCAGGAAAAGCAGAAGATATACGAACACCCTAGTGGTGAAGGAACACTCTAGCAGTGACCAGCAGAAGACATACGAACACCCTAGTGGTGAAGGAACACACTAGCAGTGACGAGCAGAAGACATACGAACACCCTAGTGGTGAAGGAACACTCTAGCAGTGACGAGTAGAAGACATACGAACACCCTAGTGGTGAAGGAACACTCTAGCAGTGACGAGCAGAAGAGAAACGAACAACCTAGTGGTGAAGGAACACTCTAGTAGTGACGAGCAGGAGAGAAACGAACAACCTAGTGGTGAAAGAACACTCTAGCAGTGACGAGCAGAAGATAAACGAACACCCTAGTGGTGAAGGAACACTTTAGCATTGACAAGCATAAGAGAAACGAATACCCTGTTGGTGAGGAAACAATTTATCAGTGACTAGCAGAAGACATACGAACAATCTAGTGGTGAAAGAACACTCTAGCAGTGACAAGCAGAAGACATACAAACACCCTACTTGGGAAGGAACACTCTAGCAGTGACGAGTAGAAGACATACGAACACCCTAGTGGTGAAGGAACACTCTAGCAGTGACGAGCAGAAGAGAAACGAACAACCTAGTGGTGAAGGAACACTCTAGCAGTGACGAGCAGGAGAGTAACGAACACCCTACTGGTGAAGGAACACTCTAGCATTGACGAGCAGAAGAGAAAAGAATACCCTGTTGGTGAAGAAACACTTTATCAGTGACGAGCAAAAGACATACGAACACCCTAGTGGTGCAGGAACACTCTAGCAATGACGAGCAGAAGAGAAACGAAGAACCTAGTGGTGAAGGAACACTCTAGCAGTGACGAGCAGGAGAGAAACGAACACCCTAGTGGTGAAGGAACACTCTAGCAGTGACGAGCAGAAGAGAAAAGAATACCCTGTTGGTGAAGAAACACTTTATCAGTGACGAGCAGAAGACATACGAACACCCTAGTGCTGAAGGAACACTCTAGCAGGAAAAGCAGAAGACATACGAATACCCTACTGGTGAAGGAACACTCTGGCAGTGACGAGCAGAAGACACACGAACACCCTAGTGGTGAAGGAACACTCTAGCAGTGACGAGCAGAAGATAAACGAACACCCTAGTGGTGAACGAACACTTTAGCATTGACGAGCATAAGAGAAACGAATACCCTGTTGGTGAGGAAACACTTTATCAGTGACTAGCAGAAGACATACGAACACCCTAGTGGTGAAAGAACACTCTAGCAGTGAAAAGCAGAAGACATACGAACACCCTACTGGGGAAGGAGCACTCTAGCAGTGACGAGCAGAAGACAAACGAACACCCTAGTGGTGAAGGAACACTCTTGCAGGAAAAGCAGAAGACATACGAACACCCTAGTGGTGAAGGAACACTCTAGCAGTGACCAGCAGAAGACATACGAACACCCAAGTGGTGAAGGAACAATCTATCAGTGACGAGCAGAAGACATACGAACACCCTAATGGTGAAGGAACACTCTAGCAGTGACGAGCAGAAGATATTCGAATAGCCTAGTGGTGAAAGAACATTCTAGCAGTGACCAGCAGAAGACATACGAACACCCTAGTGGTGAAGGAACACTCTTGCAGGAAAAGCAGAAGATATACGAACACCCTAGTGGTGAAGGAACACTCTAGCAGTGACCAGCAGAAGACATACGAACACCCTAGTGGTGAAGGAACACACTAGCAGTGACGAGCAGAAGACATACGAACACCCTAGTGGTGAAGGAACACTCTAGCAGTGACAAGCAGAAGATATACGAATAGCCTAGTGGTGAAAAAACACTCTAGCAGTGACGAGCAGAAGAGAAACGAACAACCTAGTGGTGAAGGAACACTCTAGCAGTGACGAGCAGGAGAGAAACGAACACCCTAGTGGTGAAGGAACACTCTAGCAGTGACGAGCAGGAGAGAAATGAACAACCTAGTGGTGAAAGAACACTCTAGCAGTGACGAGCAGAAGAGAAAAGAATACCCTGTTGGTGAAGAAACACTTTATCAGTGACGAGCAGAAGACATACGAACACCCTAGTGCTGAAGGAACACTCTAGCAGGAAAAGCAGAAGACATACGAATACCCTACTGGTGAAGGAACACTCTGGCAGTGACGAGCAGAAGACACACGAACACCCTAGTGGTGAAGGAACACTCTAGCAGTGACGAGCAGAAGATAAACGAACACCCTAGTGGTGAACGAACACTTTAGCATTGACGAGCATAAGAGAAACGAATACCCTGTTGGTGAGGAAACACTTTATCAGTGACTAGCAGAAGACATACGAACACCCTAGTGGTGAAAGAACACTCTAGCAGTGAAAAGCAGAAGACATACGAACACCCTACTGGGGAAGGAGCACTCTAGCAGTGACGAGCAGAAGACAAACGAACACCCTAGTGGTGAAGGAACACTCTTGCAGGAAAAGCAGAAGACATACGAACACCCTAGTGGTGAAGGAACACTCTAGCAGTGACCAGCAGAAGACATACGAACACCCAAGTGGTGAAGGAACAATCTATCAGTGACGAGCAGAAGACATACGAACACCCTTATGGTGAAGGAACACTCTAGCAGTGACGAGCAGAAGATATTCGAATAGCCTAGTGGTGAAAGAACATTCTAGCAGTGACCAGCAGAAGACATACGAACACCCTAGTGGTGAAGGAACACTCTTGCAGGAAAAGCAGAAGATATACGAACACCCTAGTGGTGAAGGAACACTCTAGCAGTGACCAGCAGAAGACATACGAACACCCTAGTGGTGAAGGAACACACTAGCAGTGACGAGCAGAAGACATACGAACACCCTAGTGGTGAAGGAACACTCTAGCAGTGACAAGCAGAAGATATACGAATAGCCTAGTGGTGAAAAAACACTCTAGCAGTGACGAGCAGAAGAGAAACGAACAACCTAGTGGTGAAGGAACACTCTAGTAGTGACGAGCAGGAGAGAAACGAACAACCTAGTGGTGAAAGAACACTCTAGCAGTGACGAGCAGAAGATAAACGAACACCCTAGTTGTGAAGGAACACTTTAGCATTGACGAGCATAAGAGAAACGAATACCCTGTTGGTGAGGAAACAATTTATCAGTGACTAGCAGAAGACATACGAACACTCTAGTGGTGAAAGAACACTCTAGCAGTGACAAGCAGAAGACATACGAACACCCTACTTGGGAAGGAACACTCTAGCAGTGACGAGTAGAAGACATACGAACACCCTAGTGGTGAAGGAACACTCTAGCAGTGACGAGCAGAAGATATACGAATAGCCTAGTGGTGAAAGAACACTCTAGCAGTGACGAGCAGAAGAGAAACGAACAACCTAGTGGTGAAAGAACACTCTAGCAGTGACGAGCAGGAGAGAAACGAACACCCTAGTGGTGAAGGAACACTCTAGCATTGACGAGCAGAAGAGAAAAGAATACCCTGTTGGTGAAGAAACACTTTATCAGTGACGAGCAGAAGACATACGAACACCCTAGTGGTGCAGGAACACTCTAGCAGTGACGAGCAGAAGAGAAACGAACAACCTAGTGGTGAAGGAACACTCTTGCAGGAAAAGCAGAAGACATACGAACACCCTAGTGGTGAAGGAACACTCTAGCAGTGACGAGCAGAAGACATACGAACACCCTAGTGGTGAAGGAACACTCTAGCAGTGACCAGCAGGAGAGAAACGAACAACCTAGTGGTGAAGGAACACTCTAGCATTGACGAGCAGAAGAGAAAAGAATACCCTGTTGGTGAAGAAACACTTTATCAGTAACGAGCAGAAGACATACGAACACCCTAGTGGTGAAGGAACACTCTAGCAGTGACGAGCAGAAGAGAAACGAACAACCTAGTGGTGAAGGAACACTCTAGCAGTGACCAGCAGAAGACATACGAACACCCTAGTGGTGAAGGAACACTCTAGCAGTGACAAGCAGAAGATATACGAATAGCCTAGTGGTGAAAAAACACTCTAGCAGTGACGAGCAGAAGAGAAACGAACAACCTAGTGGTGAAGGAACACTCTAGTAGTGACGAGCAGGAGAGAAACGAACAACCTAGTGGTGAAAGAACACTCTAGCAGTGACGAGCAGAAGATAAACGAACACCCTAGTGGTGAAGGAACACTTTAGCATTGACAAGCATAAGAGAAACGAATACCCTGTTGGTGAGGAAACAATTTATCAGTGACTAGCAGAAGACATACGAACAATCTAGTGGTGAAAGAACACTCTAGCAGTGACAAGCAGAAGACATACGAACACCCTACTTGGGAAGGAACACTCTAGCAGTGACGAGTAGAAGACATACGAACACCCTAGTGGTGAAGGAACACTCTAGCAGTGACGAGCAGAAGAGAAACGAACAACCTAGTGGTGAAGGAACACTCTAGCAGTGACGAGCAGGAGAGTAACGAACACCCTACTGGTGAAGGAACACTCTAGCATTGACGAGCAGAAGAGAAAAGAATACCCTGTTGGTGAAGAAACACTTTATCAGTGACGAGCAAAAGACATACGAACACCCTAGTGGTGCAGGAACACTCTAGCAGTGACGAGCAGAAGAGAAACGAAGAACCTAGTGGTGAAGGAACACTCTAGCAGTGACGAGCAGGAGAGAAACGAACACCCTAGTGGTGAAGGAACACTCTAGCAGTGACGAGCAGAAGAGAAAAGAATACCCTGTTGGTGAAGAAACACTTTATCAGTGACGAGCAGAAGACATACGAACACCCTAGTGCTGAAGGAACACTCTAGCAGGAAAAGCAGAAGACATACGAATACCCTACTGGTGAAGGAACACTCTGGCAGTGACGAGCAGAAGACACACGAACACCCTAGTGGTGAAGGAACACTCTAGCAGTGACGAGCAGAAGATAAACGAACACCCTAGTGGTGAACGAACACTTTAGCATTGACGAGCATAAGAGAAACGAATACCCTGTTGGTGAGGAAACACTTTATCAGTGACTAGCAGAAGACATACGAACACCCTAGTGGTGAAAGAACACTCTAGCAGTGAAAAGCAGAAGACATACGAACACCCTACTGGGGAAGGAGCACTCTAGCAGTGACGAGCAGAAGACAAACGAACACCCTAGTGGTGAAGGAACACTCTTGCAGGAAAAGCAGAAGACATACGAACACCCTAGTGGTGAAGGAACACTCTAGCAGTGACCAGCAGAAGACATACGAACACCCAAGTGGTGAAGGAACAATCTATCAGTGACGAGCAGAAGACATACGAACACCCTAATGGTGAAGGAACACTCTAGCAGTGACGAGCAGAAGATATTCGAATAGCCTAGTGGTGAAAGAACATTCTAGCAGTGACCAGCAGAAGACATACGAACACCCTAGTGGTGAAGGAACACTCTTGCAGGAAAAGCAGAAGATATACGAACACCCTAGTGGTGAAGGAACACTCTAGCAGTGACCAGCAGAAGACATACGAACACCCTAGTGGTGAAGGAACACACTAGCAGTGACGAGCAGAAGACATACGAACACCCTAGTGGTGAAGGAACACTCTAGCAGTGACAAGCAGAAGATATACGAATAGCCTAGTGGTGAAAAAACACTCTAGCAGTGACGAGCAGAAGAGAAACGAACAACCTAGTGGTGAAGGAACACTCTAGTAGTGACGAGCAGGAGAGAAACGAACAACCTAGTGGTGAAAGAACACTCTAGCAGTGACGAGCAGAAGATAAACGAACACCCTAGTTGTGAAGGAACACTTTAGCATTGACGAGCATAAGAGAAACGAATACCCTGTTGGTGAGGAAACAATTTATCAGTGACTAGCAGAAGACATACGAACACTCTAGTGGTGAAAGAACACTCTAGCAGTGACAAGCAGAAGACATACGAACACCCTACTTGGGAAGGAACACTCTAGCAGTGACGAGTAGAAGACATACGAACACCCTAGTGGTGAAGGAACACTCTAGCAGTGACGAGCAGAAGATATACGAATAGCCTAGTGGTGAAAGAACACTCTAGCAGTGACGAGCAGAAGAGAAACGAACAACCTAGTGGTGAAAGAACACTCTAGCAGTGACGAGCAGGAGAGAAACGAACACCCTAGTGGTGAAGGAACACTCTAGCATTGACGAGCAGAAGAGAAAAGAATACCCTGTTGGTGAAGAAACACTTTATCAGTGACGAGCAGAAGACATACGAACACCCTAGTGGTGCAGGAACACTCTAGCAGTGACGAGCAGAAGAGAAACGAACAACCTAGTGGTGAAGGAACACTCTTGCAGGAAAAGCAGAAGACATACGAACACCCTAGTGGTGAAGGAACACTCTAGCAGTGACGAGCAGAAGACATACGAACACCCTAGTGGTGAAGGAACACTCTAGCAGTGACCAGCAGGAGAGAAACGAACAACCTAGTGGTGAAGGAACACTCTAGCATTGACGAGCAGAAGAGAAAAGAATACCCTGTTGGTGAAGAAACACTTTATCAGTGACGAGCAGAAGACATACGAACACCCTACTGGTGCAGGAACACTCTAGCAGTGACGAGCAGAAGAGAAACGAACAACCTAGTGGTGAAGGAACACTCTAGCAGTGACCAGCAGAAGACATACGAACACCCTAGTGGTGAAGGAACACTCTAGCAGTGACCAGCAGGAGAGAAACGAAAACCCTAGTGGTGAAGGAACACTCTAGCATTGACGAGCAGAAGAGAAAAGAATACCCTGTTGGTGAAGAAACACTTTATCAGTGACGAGTAGAAGACATACGAACACCCTAGTGGTGAAGGAACACTCTAGCAGGAAAAGCAGAAGACATACGAATACCCTACTGGTGAAGGAACACTCTGGCAGTGACGAGCAGAAGACACACGAACATCCTAGTTGTAAAGGAACACTCTAGCAGTGACGAGCAGAAGATAAACGAACACCCTAGTGGTGAAGGAACACTCTAGCATTGACGAGCAGAAGAGAAAAGAATACCCTGTTGGTGAAGAAACACTTTATCAGTGACGAGCAGAAGACATACGAACACCCTAGTGGTGAAGGAACACTCTAGCAGGAAAAGCAGAAGACATACGAATACCCTACTGGTGAAGGAACACTCTGGCAGTGACGAGCAGAAGACACACGAACACCCTAGTGGTAAAGGAACACTCTAGCAGTGATGAGCAGAAGATAAACGAACACCCTAGTGGTGAACGAACACTTTAGCATTGACGAGCATAAGAGAAACGAATACCCTGTTGGTGAGGAAACACTTTATCAGTGACTAGCAGAAGACATACGAACACCCTAGTGGTGAAGGAACACTCTAGCAGTTACGAGCAGGAGAGAAACGAACACCCTAGTGGTGAAGGAACACTCTAGCATTGACGAGCAGAAGAGAAAAGAATACCCTGTTGGTGAAGAAACACTTTATCAGTGACGAGCAGAAGACATACGAACACCCTAGTGGTGCAGGAACACTCTAGCAGTGACGAGCAGAAGAGAAATGAACAACCTAGTGGTGAAGGAACACTCTAGCAGTGACGAGCAGGAGAGCACCGAACACCCTACTGGTGAAGGAACACTCTAGCATTGACGAGCAAAAGAGAAAAGAATACCCTGTTGGTGAAGAAACACTTTATCAGTGACGAGCAAAAGACATACGAACACCCTAGTGGTGCAGGAACACTCTTGCAGTGACGAGCAGAAGAGAAACGAACAACCTAGTGGTGAAGGAACACTCTAGCAGTGACGAGCAGGAGAGAAACGAACACCCTAGTGGTGAAGGAACACTCTAGCATTGACGAGCAGAAGAGAAAAGAATACCCTGTTGGTGAAGAAACACTTTATCAGTGACGAGCAGAAGACATACGAACACCCTAGTGGTGAAGGAACACTCTAGCAGGAAAAGCAGAAGACATACGAATACCCTACTGGTGAAGGAACACTCTGGCAGTGACGAGCAGAAGACACACGAACTCCCTAGTGGTAAAGCAACACTCTAGCAGTGACGAGCAGAAGATAAACGAACACCCTAGTGGTGAACGAACACTTTAGCATTGACGACCATAAGAGAAACGAATACCCTGTTGGTGAGGAAACACTTTATCAGTGACTAGCAGAAGACATACGAACACCCTAGTGGTGAAAGAACACTCTAGCAGTGAAAAGCAGAAGACATACGAACACCCTACTGGGGAAAGAGCACTCTAGCAGTGACGAGCAGAAGACAAACGAACACCCTAGTGGTGAAGGAACACTCTTGCAGGAAAAGTAGAAGATATACGAACACCCTAGTGGTGAAGGAACACTCTAGCAGTGACCAGCAGAAGACATACGAACACCCTAGTGGTGAAGGAACAATCTAGCAGTGACGAGCAGAAGACATACGAACACCTTAGTGGTGAAGGAACACTCTAGCAGTGACGAGCAGAAGATATACGAATAGCCTAGTGGTGAAAGAACACTCTAGCAGTGACCAGCAGAAGACATACGAACACCCTAGTGGTGAAGGAACACTCTTGCAGGAAAAGCAGAAGACATACGAACACCCTAGTGGTGAAGGAATACTCTAGCAGTGACCAGCAGAAGACATACGAACACCCTAGTGGTGAAGGAACACACTAGCAGTGACGAGCAGAAGACATACGAACACCCTAGTGGTGAAGGAACACTCTAGTAGTGACAAGCAGAAGATATACGAATAGCCTAGTGGTGAAAAAACACTCTAGCAGTGACGAGCAGAAGAGAAACGAACAACCTAGTGGTGAAGGAACACTCTAGTAGTGACGAGCAGGAGAGAAACGAACACCCTAGTGGTGAAGGAACACTCTAGCAGTGACGAGCAGAAGAGAAAAGAATACCCTGTTGGTGAAGAAACACTTTATCAGTGACGAGCAGAAGACATACGAACACCCTAGTGCTGAAGGAACACTCTAGCAGGAAAAGCAGAAGACATACGAATACCCTACTGGTGAAGGAACACTCTGGCAGTGACGAGCAGAAGACACACGAACACCCTAGTGGTGAAGGAACACTCTAGCAGTGACGAGCAGAAGATAAACGAACACCCTAGTGGTGAACGAACACTTTAGCATTGACGAGCATAAGAGAAACGAATACCCTGTTGGTGAGGAAACAATTTATCAGTGACTAGCAGAAGACATACGAACACCCTAGTGGTGAAAGAACACTCTAGCAGTGAAAAGCAGAAGACATACGAACACCCTACTGGGGAAGGAGCACTCTAGCAGTGACGAGCAGAAGACAAACGAACACCCTAGTGGTGAAGGAACACTCTTGCAGGAAAAGCAGAAGACATACGAACACCCTAGTGGTGAAGGAACACTCTAGCAGTGACCAGCAGAAGACATACGAACACCCAAGTGGTGAAGGAACAATCTATCAGTGACGAGCAGAAGACATACGAACACCCTAATGGTGAAGGAACACTCTAGCAGTGACGAGCAGAAGATATTCGAATAGCCTAGTGGTGAAAGAACATTCTAGCAGTGACCAGCAGAAGACATACGAACACCCTAGTGGTGAAGGAACACTCTTGCAGGAAAAGCAGAAGATATACGAACACCCTAGTGGTGAAGGAACACTCTAGCAGTGACCAGCAGAAGACATACGAACACCCTAGTGGTGAAGGAACACACTAGCAGTGACGAGCAGAAGACATACGAACACCCTAGTGGTGAAGGAACACTCTAGCAGTGACAAGCAGAAGATATACGAATAGCCTAGTGGTGAAAAAACACTCTAGCAGTGACGAGCAGAAGAGAAACGAACAACCTAGTGGTGAAGGAACACTCTAGCAGTGACGAGCAGGAGAGAAACGAACACCCTAGTGGTGAAGGAACACTCTAGCAGTGACGAGCAGGAGAGAAACGAACAACCTAGTGGTGAAAGAACACTCTAGCAGTGACGAGCAGAAGAGAAAAGAATACCCTGTTGGTGAAGAAACACTTTATCAGTGACGAGCAGAAGACATACGAACACCCTAGTGCTGAAGGAACACTCTAGCAGGAAAAGCAGAAGACATACGAATACCCTACTGGTGAAGGAACACTCTGGCAGTGACGAGCAGAAGACACACGAACACCCTAGTGGTGAAGGAACACTCTAGCAGTGACGAGCAGAAGATAAACGAACACCCTAGTGGTGAACGAACACTTTAGCATTGACGAGCATAAGAGAAACGAATACCCTGTTGGTGAGGAAACACTTTATCAGTGACTAGCAGAAGACATACGAACACCCTAGTGGTGAAAGAACACTCTAGCAGTGAAAAGCAGAAGACATACGAACACCCTACTGGGGAAGGAGCACTCTAGCAGTGACGAGCAGAAGACAAACGAACACCCTAGTGGTGAAGGAACACTCTTGCAGGAAAAGCAGAAGACATACGAACACCCTAGTGGTGAAGGAACACTCTAGCAGTGACCAGCAGAAGACATACGAACACCCAAGTGGTGAAGGAACAATCTATCAGTGACGAGCAGAAGACATACGAACACCCTTATAGTGAAGGAACACTCTAGCAGTGACGAGCAGAAGATATTCGAATAGCCTAGTGGTGAAAGAACATTCTAGCAGTGACCAGCAGAAGACATACGAACACCCTAGTGGTGAAGGAACACTCTTGCAGGAAAAGCAGAAGATATACGAACACCCTAGTGGTGAAGGAACACTCTAGCAGTGACCAGCAGAAGACATACGAACACCCTAGTGGTGAAGGAACACACTAGCAGTGACGAGCAGAAGACATACGAACACCCTAGTGGTGAAGGAACACTCTAGCAGTGACAAGCAGAAGATATACGAATAGCCTAGTGGTGAAAAAACACTCTAGCAGTGACGAGCAGAAGAGAAACGAACAACCTAGTGGTGAAGGAACACTCTAGTAGTGACGAGCAGGAGAGAAACGAACAACCTAGTGGTGAAAGAACACTCTAGCAGTGACGAGCAGAAGATAAACGAACACCCTAGTTGTGAAGGAACACTTTAGCATTGACGAGCATAAGAGAAACGAATACCCTGTTGGTGAGGAAACAATTTATCAGTGACTAGCAGAAGACATACGAACACTCTAGTGGTGAAAGAACACTCTAGCAGTGACAAGCAGAAGACATACGAACACCCTACTTGGGAAGGAACACTCTAGCAGTGACGAGTAGAAGACATACGAACACCCTAGTGGTGAAGGAACACTCTAGCAGTGACGAGCAGAAGATATACGAATAGCCTAGTGGTGAAAGAACACTCTAGCAGTGACGAGCAGAAGAGAAACGAACAACCTAGTGGTGAAAGAACACTCTAGCAGTGACGAGCAGGAGAGAAACGAACACCCTAGTGGTGAAGGAACACTCTAGCATTGACGAGCAGAAGAGAAAAGAATACCCTGTTGGTGAAGAAACACTTTATCAGTGACGAGCAGAAGACATACGAACACCCTAGTGGTGCAGGAACACTCTAGCAGTGACGAGCAGAAGAGAAACGAACAACCTAGTGGTGAAGGAACACTCTTGCAGGAAAAGCAGAAGACATACGAACACCCTAGTGGTGAAGGAACACTCTAGCAGTGACGAGCAGAAGACATACGAACACCCTAGTGGTGAAGGAACACTCTAGCAGTGACCAGCAGGAGAGAAACGAACAACCTAGTGGTGAAGGAACACTCTAGCATTGACGAGCAGAAGAGAAAAGAATACCCTGTTGGTGAAGAAACACTTTATCAGTAACGAGCAGAAGACATACGAACACCCTACTGGTGCAGGAACACTCTAGCAGTGACGAGCAGAAGAGAAACGAACAACCTAGTGGTGAAGGAACACTCTAGCAGTGACCAGCAGAAGACATACGAACACCCTAGTGGTGAAGGAACACTCTAGCAGTGACAAGCAGAAGATATACGAATAGCCTAGTGGTGAAAAAACACTCTAGCAGTGACGAGCAGAAGAGAAACGAACAACCTAGTGGTGAAGGAACACTCTAGTAGTGACGAGCAGGAGAGAAACGAACAACCTAGTGGTGAAAGAACACTCTAGCAGTGACGAGCAGAAGATAAACGAACACCCTAGTGGTGAAGGAACACTTTAGCATTGACAAGCATAAGAGAAACGAATACCCTGTTGGTGAGGAAACAATTTATCAGTGACTAGCAGAAGACATACGAACAATCTAGTGGTGAAAGAACACTCTAGCAGTGACAAGCAGAAGACATACGAACACCCTACTTGGGAAGGAACACTCTAGCAGTGACGAGTAGAAGACATACGAACACCCTAGTGGTGAAGGAACACTCTAGCAGTGACGAGCAGAAGAGAAACGAACAACCTAGTGGTGAAGGAACACTCTAGCAGTGACGAGCAGGAGAGTAACGAACACCCTACTGGTGAAGGAACACTCTAGCATTGACGAGCAGAAGAGAAAAGAATACCCTGTTGGTGAAGAAACACTTTATCAGTGACGAGCAAAAGACATACGAACACCCTGTTGGTGCAGGAACACTCTAGCAGTGACGAGCAGAAGAGAAACGAAGAACCTAGTGGTGAAGGAACACTCTAGCAGTGACGAGCAGGAGAGAAACGAACACCCTAGTGGTGAAGGAACACTCTAGCAGTGACGAGCAGAAGAGAAAAGAATACCCTGTTGGTGAAGAAACACTTTATCAGTGACGAGCAGAAGACATACGAACACCCTAGTGCTGAAGGAACACTCTAGCAGGAAAAGCAGAAGACATACGAATACCCTACTGGTGAAGGAACACTCTGGCAGTGACGAGCAGAAGACACACGAACACCCTAGTGGTGAAGGAACACTCTAGCAGTGACGAGCAGAAGATAAACGAACACCCTAGTGGTGAACGAACACTTTAGCATTGACGAGCATAAGAGAAACGAATACCCTGTTGGTGAGGAAACACTTTATCAGTGACTAGCAGAAGACATACGAACACCCTAGTGGTGAAAGAACACTCTAGCAGTGAAAAGCAGAAGACATACGAACACCCTACTGGGGAAGGAGCACTCTAGCAGTGACGAGCAGAAGACAAACGAACACCCTAGTGGTGAAGGAACACTCTTGCAGGAAAAGCAGAAGACATACGAACACCCTAGTGGTGAAGGAACACTCTAGCAGTGACCAGCAGAAGACATACGAACACCCAAGTGGTGAAGGAACAATCTATCAGTGACGAGCAGAAGACATACGAACACCCTAATGGTGAAGGAACACTCTAGCAGTGACGAGCAGAAGATATTCGAATAGCCTAGTGGTGAAAGAACATTCTAGCAGTGACCAGCAGAAGACATACGAACACCCTAGTGGTGAAGGAACACTCTTGCAGGAAAAGCAGAAGATATACGAACACCCTAGTGGTGAAGGAACACTCTAGCAGTGACCAGCAGAAGACATACGAACACCCTAGTGGTGAAGGAACACACTAGCAGTGACGAGCAGAAGACATACGAACACCCTAGTGGTGAAGGAACACTCTAGCAGTGACAAGCAGAAGATATACGAATAGCCTAGTGGTGAAAAAACACTCTAGCAGTGACGAGCAGAAGAGAAACGAACAACCTAGTGGTGAAGGAACACTCTAGTAGTGACGAGCAGGAGAGAAACGAACAACCTAGTGGTGAAAGAACACTCTAGCAGTGACGAGCAGAAGATAAACGAACACCCTAGTTGTGAAGGAACACTTTAGCATTGACGAGCATAAGAGAAACGAATACCCTGTTGGTGAGGAAACAATTTATCAGTGACTAGCAGAAGACATACGAACACTCTAGTGGTGAAAGAACACTCTAGCAGTGACAAGCAGAAGACATACGAACACCCTACTTGGGAAGGAACACTCTAGCAGTGACGAGTAGAAGACATACGAACACCCTAGTGGTGAAGGAACACTCTAGCAGTGACGAGCAGAAGATATACGAATAGCCTAGTGGTGAAAGAACACTCTAGCAGTGACGAGCAGAAGAGAAACGAACAACCTAGTGGTGAAAGAACACTCTAGCAGTGACGAGCAGGAGAGAAACGAACACCCTAGTGGTGAAGGAACACTCTAGCATTGACGAGCAGAAGAGAAAAGAATACCCTGTTGGTGAAGAAACACTTTATCAGTGACGAGCAGAAGACATACGAACACCCTAGTGGTGCAGGAACACTCTAGCAGTGACGAGCAGAAGAGAAACGAACAACCTAGTGGTGAAGGAACACTCTTGCAGGAAAAGCAGAAGACATACGAACACCCTAGTGGTGAAGGAACACTCTAGCAGTGACGAGCAGAAGACATACGAACACCCTAGTGGTGAAGGAACACTCTAGCAGTGACCAGCAGGAGAGAAACGAACAACCTAGTGGTGAAGGAACACTCTAGCATTGACGAGCAGAAGAGAAAAGAATACCCTGTTGGTGAAGAAACACTTTATCAGTGACGAGCAGAAGACATACGAACACCCTACTGGTGCAGGAACACTCTAGCAGTGACGAGCAGAAGAGAAACGAACAACCTAGTGGTGAAGGAACACTCTAGCAGTGACCAGCAGAAGACATACGAACACCCTAGTGGTGAAGGAACACTCTAGCAGTGACCAGCAGGAGAGAAACGAAAACCCTAGTGGTGAAGGAACACTCTAGCATTGACGAGCAGAAGAGAAAAGAATACCCTGTTGGTGAAGAAACACTTTATCAGTGACGAGTAGAAGACATACGAACACCCTAGTGGTGAAGGAACACTCTAGCAGGAAAAGCAGAAGACATACGAATACCCTACTGGTGAAGGAACACTCTGGCAGTGACGAGCAGAAGACACACGAACATCCTAGTTGTAAAGGAACACTCTAGCAGTGACGAGCAGAAGATAAACGAACACCCTAGTGGTGAAGGAACACTCTAGCATTGACGAGCAGAAGAGAAAAGAATACCCTGTTGGTGAAGAAACACTTTATCAGTGACGAGCAGAAGACATACGAACACCCTAGTGGTGAAGGAACACTCTAGCAGGAAAAGCAGAAGACATACAAATACCCTACTGGTGAAGGAACACTCTGGCAGTGACGAGCAGAAGACACACGAACACCCTAGTGGTAAAGGAACACTCTAGCAGTGATGAGCAGAAGATAAACGAACACCCTAGTGGTGAACGAACACTTTAGCATTGACGAGCATAAGAGAAACGAATACCCTGTTGGTGAGGAAACACTTTATCAGTGACTAGCAGAAGACATACGAACACCCTAGTGGTGAAGGAACACTCTAGCAGTTACGAGCAGGAGAGAAACGAACACCCTAGTGGTGAAGGAACACTCTAGCATTGACGAGCAGAAGAGAAAAGAATACCCTGTTGGTGAAGAAACACTTTATCAGTGACGAGCAGAAGACATACGAACACCCTAGTGGTGCAGGAACACTCTAGCAGTGACGAGCAGAAGAGAAATGAACAACCTAGTGGTGAAGGAACACTCTAGCAGTGACGAGCAGGAGAGCACCGAACACCCTACTGGTGAAGGAACACTCTAGCATTGACGAGCAAAAGAGAAAAGAATACCCTGTTGGTGAAGAAACACTTTATCAGTGACGAGCAAAAGACATACGAACACCCTAGTGGTGCAGGAACACTCTTGCAGTGACGAGCAGAAGAGAAACGAACAACCTAGTGGTGAAGGAACACTCTAGCAGTGACGAGCAGAAGATAAACGAACACCCTAGTTGTGAAGGAACACTTTAGCATTGACGAGCATAAGAGAAACGAATACCCTGTTGGTGAGGAAACAATTTATCAGTGACTAGCAGAAGACATACGAACACTCTAGTGGTGAAAGAACACTCTAGCAGTGACAAGCAGAAGACATACGAACACCCTACTTGGGAAGGAACACTCTAGCAGTGACGAGTAGAAGACATACGAACACCCTAGTGGTGAAGGAACACTCTAGCAGTGACGAGCAGAAGATATACGAATAGCCTAGTGGTGAAAGAACACTCTAGCAGTGACGAGCAGAAGAGAAACGAACAACCTAGTGGTGAAAGAACACTCTAGCAGTGACGAGCAGGAGAGAAACGAACACCCTAGTGGTGAAGGAACACTCTAGCATTGACGAGCAGAAGAGAAAAGAATACCCTGTTGGTGAAGAAACACTTTATCAGTGACGAGCAGAAGACATACGAACACCCTAGTGCTGAAGGAACACTCTAGCAGGAAAAGCAGAAGACATACGAATACCCTACTGGTGAAGGAACACTCTGGCAGTGACGAGCAGAAGACACACGAACACCCTAGTGGTGAAGGAACACTCTAGCAGTGACGAGCAGAAGATAAACGAACACCCTAGTGGTGAACGAACACTTTAGCATTGACGAGCATAAGAGAAACGAATACCCTGTTGGTGAGGAAACACTTTATCAGTGACTAGCAGAAGACATACGAACACCCTAGTGGTGAAAGAACACTCTAGCAGTGAAAAGCAGAAGACATACGAACACCCTACTGGGGAAGGAGCACTCTAGCAGTGACGAGCAGAAGACAAACGAACACCCTAGTGGTGAAGGAACACTCTTGCAGGAAAAGCAGAAGACATACGAACACCCTAGTGGTGAAGGAACACTCTAGCAGTGACCAGCAGAAGACATACGAACACCCAAGTGGTGAAGGAACAATCTATCAGTGACGAGCAGAAGACATACGAACACCCTTATAGTGAAGGAACACTCTAGCAGTGACGAGCAGAAGATATTCGAATAGCCTAGTGGTGAAAGAACATTCTAGCAGTGACCAGCAGAAGACATACGAACACCCTAGTGGTGAAGGAACACTCTTGCAGGAAAAGCAGAAGATATACGAACACCCTAGTGGTGAAGGAACACTCTAGCAGTGACCAGCAGAAGACATACGAACACCCTAGTGGTGAAGGAACACACTAGCAGTGACGAGCAGAAGACATACGAACACCCTAGTGGTGAAGGAACACTCTAGCAGTGACAAGCAGAAGATATACGAATAGCCTAGTGGTGAAAAAACACTCTAGCAGTGACGAGCAGAAGAGAAACGAACAACCTAGTGGTGAAGGAACACTCTAGTAGTGACGAGCAGGAGAGAAACGAACAACCTAGTGGTGAAAGAACACTCTAGCAGTGACGAGCAGAAGATAAACGAACACCCTAGTTGTGAAGGAACACTTTAGCATTGACGAGCATAAGAGAAACGAATACCCTGTTGGTGAGGAAACAATTTATCAGTGACTAGCAGAAGACATACGAACACTCTAGTGGTGAAAGAACACTCTAGCAGTGACAAGCAGAAGACATACGAACACCCTACTTGGGAAGGAACACTCTAGCAGTGACGAGTAGAAGACATACGAACACCCTAGTGGTGAAGGAACACTCTAGCAGTGACGAGCAGAAGATATACGAATAGCCTAGTGGTGAAAGAACACTCTAGCAGTGACGAGCAGAAGAGAAACGAACAACCTAGTGGTGAAAGAACACTCTAGCAGTGACGAGCAGGAGAGAAACGAACACCCTAGTGGTGAAGGAACACTCTAGCATTGACGAGCAGAAGAGAAAAGAATACCCTGTTGGTGAAGAAACACTTTATCAGTGACGAGCAGAAGACATACGAACACCCTAGTGGTGCAGGAACACTCTAGCAGTGACGAGCAGAAGAGAAACGAACAACCTAGTGGTGAAGGAACACTCTTGCAGGAAAAGCAGAAGACATACGAACACCCTAGTGGTGAAGGAACACTCTAGCAGTGACGAGCAGAAGACATACGAACACCCTAGTGGTGAAGGAACACTCTAGCAGTGACCAGCAGGAGAGAAACGAACAACCTAGTGGTGAAGGAACACTCTAGCATTGACGAGCAGAAGAGAAAAGAATACCCTGTTGGTGAAGAAACACTTTATCAGTAACGAGCAGAAGACATACGAACACCCTACTGGTGCAGGAACACTCTAGCAGTGACGAGCAGAAGAGAAACGAACAACCTAGTGGTGAAGGAACACTCTAGCAGTGACCAGCAGAAGACATACGAACACCCTAGTGGTGAAGGAACACTCTAGCAGTGACAAGCAGAAGATATACGAATAGCCTAGTGGTGAAAAAACACTCTAGCAGTGACGAGCAGAAGAGAAACGAACAACCTAGTGGTGAAGGAACACTCTAGTAGTGACGAGCAGGAGAGAAACGAACAACCTAGTGGTGAAAGAACACTCTAGCAGTGACGAGCAGAAGATAAACGAACACCCTAGTGGTGAAGGAACACTTTAGCATTGACAAGCATAAGAGAAACGAATACCCTGTTGGTGAGGAAACAATTTATCAGTGACTAGCAGAAGACATACGAACAATCTAGTGGTGAAAGAACACTCTAGCAGTGACAAGCAGAAGACATACGAACACCCTACTTGGGAAGGAACACTCTAGCAGTGACGAGTAGAAGACATACGAACACCCTAGTGGTGAAGGAACACTCTAGCAGTGACGAGCAGAAGAGAAACGAACAACCTAGTGGTGAAGGAACACTCTAGCAGTGACGAGCAGGAGAGTAACGAACACCCCACTGGTGAAGGAACACTCTAGCATTGACGAGCAGAAGAGAAAAGAATACCCTGTTGGTGAAGAAACACTTTATCAGTGACGAGCAAAAGACATACGAACACCCTGTTGGTGCAGGAACACTCTAGCAGTGACGAGCAGAAGAGAAACGAAGAACCTAGTGGTGAAGGAACACTCTAGCAGTGACGAGCAGGAGAGAAACGAACACCCTAGTGGTGAAGGAACACTCTAGCAGTGACGAGCAGAAGAGAAAAGAATACCCTGTTGGTGAAGAAACACTTTATCAGTGACGAGCAGAAGACATACGAACACCCTAGTGCTGAAGGAACACTCTAGCAGGAAAAGCAGAAGACATACGAATACCCTACTGGTGAAGGAACACTCTGGCAGTGACGAGCAGAAGACACACGAACACCCTAGTGGTGAAGGAACACTCTAGCAGTGACGAGCAGAAGATAAACGAACACCCTAGTGGTGAACGAACACTTTAGCATTGACGAGCATAAGAGAAACGAATACCCTGTTGGTGAGGAAACACTTTATCAGTGACTAGCAGAAGACATACGAACACCCTAGTGGTGAAAGAACACTCTAGCAGTGAAAAGCAGAAGACATACGAACACCCTACTGGGGAAGGAGCACTCTAGCAGTGACGAGCAGAAGACAAACGAACACCCTAGTGGTGAAGGAACACTCTTGCAGGAAAAGCAGAAGACATACGAACACCCTAGTGGTGAAGGAACACTCTAGCAGTGACCAGCAGAAGACATACGAACACCCAAGTGGTGAAGGAACAATCTATCAGTGACGAGCAGAAGACATACGAACACCCTAATGGTGAAGGAACACTCTAGCAGTGACGAGCAGAAGATATTCGAATAGCCTAGTGGTGAAAGAACATTCTAGCAGTGACCAGCAGAAGACATACGAACACCCTAGTGGTGAAGGAACACTCTTGCAGGAAAAGCAGAAGATATACGAACACCCTAGTGGTGAAGGAACACTCTAGCAGTGACCAGCAGAAGACATACGAACACCCTAGTGGTGAAGGAACACACTAGCAGTGACGAGCAGAAGACATACGAACACCCTAGTGGTGAAGGAACACTCTAGCAGTGACAAGCAGAAGATATACGAATAGCCTAGTGGTGAAAAAACACTCTAGCAGTGACGAGCAGAAGAGAAACGAACAACCTAGTGGTGAAGGAACACTCTAGTAGTGACGAGCAGGAGAGAAACGAACAACCTAGTGGTGAAAGAACACTCTAGCAGTGACGAGCAGAAGATAAACGAACACCCTAGTTGTGAAGGAACACTTTAGCATTGACGAGCATAAGAGAAACGAATACCCTGTTGGTGAGGAAACAATTTATCAGTGACTAGCAGAAGACATACGAACACTCTAGTGGTGAAAGAACACTCTAGCAGTGACAAGCAGAAGACATACGAACACCCTACTTGGGAAGGAACACTCTAGCAGTGACGAGTAGAAGACATACGAACACCCTAGTGGTGAAGGAACACTCTAGCAGTGACGAGCAGAAGATATACGAATAGCCTAGTGGTGAAAGAACACTCTAGCAGTGACGAGCAGAAGAGAAACGAACAACCTAGTGGTGAAAGAACACTCTAGCAGTGACGAGCAGGAGAGAAACGAACACCCTAGTGGTGAAGGAACACTCTAGCATTGACGAGCAGAAGAGAAAAGAATACCCTGTTGGTGAAGAAACACTTTATCAGTGACGAGCAGAAGACATACGAACACCCTAGTGGTGCAGGAACACTCTAGCAGTGACGAGCAGAAGAGAAACGAACAACCTAGTGGTGAAGGAACACTCTTGCAGGAAAAGCAGAAGACATACGAACACCCTAGTGGTGAAGGAACACTCTAGCAGTGACGAGCAGAAGACATACGAACACCCTAGTGGTGAAGGAACACTCTAGCAGTGACCAGCAGGAGAGAAACGAACAACCTAGTGGTGAAGGAACACTCTAGCATTGACGAGCAGAAGAGAAAAGAATACCCTGTTGGTGAAGAAACACTTTATCAGTGACGAGCAGAAGACATACGAACACCCTACTGGTGCAGGAACACTCTAGCAGTGACGAGCAGAAGAGAAACGAACAACCTAGTGGTGAAGGAACACTCTAGCAGTGACCAGCAGAAGACATACGAACACCCTAGTGGTGAAGGAACACTCTAGCAGTGACCAGCAGGAGAGAAACGAAAACCCTAGTGGTGAAGGAACACTCTAGCATTGACGAGCAGAAGAGAAAAGAATACCCTGTTGGTGAAGAAACACTTTATCAGTGACGAGTAGAAGACATACGAACACCCTAGTGGTGAAGGAACACTCTAGCAGGAAAAGCAGAAGACATACGAATACCCTACTGGTGAAGGAACACTCTGGCAGTGACGAGCAGAAGACACACGAACATCCTAGTTGTAAAGGAACACTCTAGCAGTGACGAGCAGAAGATAAACGAACACCCTAGTGGTGAAGGAACACTCTAGCATTGACGAGCAGAAGAGAAAAGAATACCCTGTTGGTGAAGAAACACTTTATCAGTGACGAGCAGAAGACATACGAACACCCTAGTGGTGAAGGAACACTCTAGCAGGAAAAGCAGAAGACATACAAATACCCTACTGGTGAAGGAACACTCTGGCAGTGACGAGCAGAAGACACACGAACACCCTAGTGGTAAAGGAACACTCTAGCAGTGATGAGCAGAAGATAAACGAACACCCTAGTGGTGAACGAACACTTTAGCATTGACGAGCATAAGAGAAACGAATACCCTGTTGGTGAGGAAACACTTTATCAGTGACTAGCAGAAGACATACGAACACCCTAGTGGTGAAGGAACACTCTAGCAGTTACGAGCAGGAGAGAAACGAACACCCTAGTGGTGAAGGAACACTCTAGCATTGACGAGCAGAAGAGAAAAGAATACCCTGTTGGTGAAGAAACACTTTATCAGTGACGAGCAGAAGACATACGAACACCCTAGTGGTGCAGGAACACTCTAGCAGTGACGAGCAGAAGAGAAATGAACAACCTAGTGGTGAAGGAACACTCTAGCAGTGACGAGCAGGAGAGCACCGAACACCCTACTGGTGAAGGAACACTCTAGCATTGACGAGCAAAAGAGAAAAGAATACCCTGTTGGTGAAGAAACACTTTATCAGTGACGAGCAAAAGACATACGAACACCCTAGTGGTGCAGGAACACTCTTGCAGTGACGAGCAGAAGAGAAACGAACAACCTAGTGGTGAAGGAACACTCTAGCAGTGACGAGCAGGAGAGAAACGAACACCCTAGTGGTGAAGGAACACTCTAGCATTGACGAGCAGAAGAGAAAAGAATACCCTGTTGGTGAAGAAACACTTTATCAGTGACGAGCAGAAGACATACGAACACCCTAGTGGTGAAGGAACACTCTAGCAGGAAAAGCAGAAGACATACGAATACCCTACTGGTGAAGGAACACTCTGGCAGTGACGAGCAGAAGACACACGAACTCCCTAGTGGTAAAGCAACACTCTAGCAGTGACGAGCAGAAGATAAACGAACACCCTAGTGGTGAACGAACACTTTAGCATTGACGACCATAAGAGAAACGAATACCCTGTTGGTGAGGAAACACTTTATCAGTGACTAGCAGAAGACATACGAACACCCTAGTGGTGAAAGAACACTCTAGCAGTGAAAAGCAGAAGACATACGAACACCCTACTGGGGAAAGAGCACTCTAGCAGTGACGAGCAGAAGACAAACGAACACCCTAGTGGTGAAGGAACACTCTTGCAGGAAAAGTAGAAGATATACGAACACCCTAGTGGTGAAGGAACACTCTAGCAGTGACCAGCAGAAGACATACGAACACCCTAGTGGTGAAGGAACAATCTAGCAGTGACGAGCAGAAGACATACGAACACCTTAGTGGTGAAGGAACACTCTAGCAGTGACGAGCAGAAGATATACGAATAGCCTAGTGGTGAAAGAACACTCTAGCAGTGACCAGCAGAAGACATACGAACACCCTAGTGGTGAAGGAACACTCTTGCAGGAAAAGCAGAAGACATACGAACACCCTAGTGGTGAAGGAATACTCTAGCAGTGACCAGCAGAAGACATACGAACACCCTAGTGGTGAAGGAACACACTAGCAGTGACGAGCAGAAGACATACGAACACCCTAGTGGTGAAGGAACACTCTAGTAGTGACAAGCAGAAGATATACGAATAGCCTAGTGGTGAAAAAACACTCTAGCAGTGACGAGCAGAAGAGAAACGAACAACCTAGTGGTGAAGGAACACTCTAGTAGTGACGAGCAGGAGAGAAACGAACACCCTAGTGGTGAAGGAACACTCTAGCATTGACGAGCAGAAGAGAAAAGAATACCCTGTTGGTGAAGAAACACTTTATCAGTGACGAGCAGAAGACATACGAACACCCTAGTGGTGAAGGAACACTCTAGCAGGAAAAGCAGAAGACATACGAATACCCTACTGGTGAAGGAACACTCTGGCAGTGACGAGCAGAAGACACAGGAACACCCTAGTGGTAAAGGAACACTCTAGCAGTGACGAGCAGAAGATAAACGAACACCCTAGTGGTGAACGAACACTTTAGCATTGACGAGCATAAGAGAAACGAATACCCTGTTGATGAGGAAACACTTTATCAGTGACTAGCAGAAGACATACGAACACCCTAGTGGTGAAAGAACACTCTAGCAGTGAAAAGCAGAAGACATACGAACACCCTAGTGGTGAACGAACACTTTAGCATTGACGAGCATAAGAGAAACGAATACCCTGTTGATGAGGAAACACTTTATCAGTGACTAGCAGAAGACATACGAACACCCTAGTGGTGAAAGAGCACTCTAGCAGTGACGAGCAGAAGACAAACGAACACCCTAGTGGTGAAGGAACACTCTTGCAGGAAAAGCAGAAGACATACGAACACCCTAGTGGTGAAGGAACACTCTAGCAGTGACGAGCAGAAGACATACGAACACCCTAGTGGTGAAGGAACACTCTAGCAGTGACGAGCAGAAGACATACGAACACCCTAGTGGTGAAGGAACACTCTAGCAGTGACGAGCAGAAGATATACGAATAGCCTAGTGGTGAAAGAACACTCTAGCAGTGACGAGCAGAAGAGAAACGAACAACCTAGTGGTGAAGGAACACTCTAGTAGTGACGAGCAGGAGAGAAACGAACAACCTAGTGGTGAAAGAACACTCTAGCAGTGACGAGCAGAAGATAAACGAACACCCTAGTGGTGAAGGAACACTTTAGCATTGACGAGCATAAGAGAAACGAATACCCTGTTGGTGAGGAAACAATTTATCAGTGACTAGCAGAAGACATACGAACACTCTAGTGGTGTAAGAACACTCTAGCAGTGACAAGCAAAAGACATACGAACACCCTAGTGGTGAAGGAATAATTTAGCAGTGACGAGCAGAAGACATACGAACACCCTAGTGGTGAAGGAACACTCTAGCAGTGACGAGCAGAAGATATACGAATAGCCTAGTGGTGAAAGAACACTCTAGCAGTGACCAGCAGAAGACATACGAACACCCTAGTGGTGAAGGAACACTCTTGCAGGAAAAGCAAAAGACATACGAACACCCTAGTGGTGAAGGAACACTCTAGCAGTGACGAGCAGAAGACATACGAACACCCTAGTGGTGAAGGAACACTCTAGCAGTGACGAGCAGAAGACATACGAACACCCTAGTGGTGAAGGAACACTCTAGCAGTGACGAGCAGAAGATATACGAATAGCCTAGTGGTGAAAGAACACTCTAGCAGTGACGAGCAGAAGAGAAACGAACAACCTAGTGGTGAAGGAACACTCTAGTAGTGACGAGCAGGAGAGAAACGAACAACCTAGTGGTGAAAGAACACCCTAGCAGTGACGAGCAGAAGATAAACGAACACCCTAGTGGTGAAGGAACACTTTAGCATTGACGAGCGTAAGAGAAACGAATACCCTGTTGGTGAGGAAACAATTTATCAGTGACTAGCAGAAGACATACGAACACTCTAGTGGTGTAAGAACACTCTAGCAGTGACAAGCAGAAGACATACGAACACCCTACTTGGGAAGGAACACTCTAGCAGTGACGAGCAGAAGACATACGAACACCCTAGTGGTTAAGGAACACTCTAGCAGTGACGAGCAGAAGATATACGAATAGCCTAGTGGTGAAAGAACACTCTAGCAGTGATGAGCAGATGAGAAACGAACAACCTAGTGGTGAAGGAACACTCTAGCAGTGACGAGCAGGAGAGAAACGAACACCCTAGTGGTGAAGGAACACTCTAGCATTGACGAGCAGAAGAGAAAAGAATACCCTGTTGGTGAAGAAACACTTTATCAGTGACGAGCAGAAGACATACGAACACCCTACTGGTGCAGGAACACTCTAGCAGTGACAAGCAGAAGAGAAACGAACAACCTAGTGGTGAAGGAACACTCTAGCAGTGACGAGCAGGAGAGTAACGAACACCCTACTGGTGAAGGAACACTCTAGCATTGACGAGCAAAAGAGAAAAGAATACCCTGTTGGTGAAGAAACACTTTATCAGTGACGAGCAAAAGACATACGAACACCCTAGTGGTGCAGGAACACTCTTGCAGTGACGAGCAGAAGAGAAACGAACAACCTAGTGGTGAAGGAACACTCCAGCAGTGACGAGCAGGAGAGAAACGAACACCCTAGTGGTGAAGGAACACTCTAGCATTGACGAGCAGAAGAGAAAAGAATACCCTGTTGGTGAAGAAACACTTTATCAGTGACGAGCAGAAGACATACGAACACCCTAGTGGTGAAGGAACACTCTAGCAGGAAAAGCAGAAGACATACGAATACCCTACTGGTGAAGGAACACTCTGGCAGTGACGAGCAGAAGACACACGAACACCCTAGTGGTGAAGGAACACTCTAGCAGTGACGAGTAGAAGATAAACGAACACCCTAGTGGTGAACGAACACTTTAGCATTGACGACCATAAGAGAAACGAATACCCTGTTGGTGAGGAAACACTTTATCAGTGACTAGCAGAAGACATACGAACACCCTAGTGGTGAAAGAACACTCTAGCAGTGAAAAGCAGAAGACATACGAACACCCTACTGGGGAAGGAGCACTCTAGCAGTGACGAGCAGAAGACAAACGAACACCCTAGTGGTGAAGTAACACTCTTGCAGGAAAAGCAGAAGACATACGAACACCCTAGTGGTGAAGGAACACTCTAGCAGTGACCATCAGAAGACATACGAACACCCTAGTGGTGAAGGAACAATCTAGCAGTGACGAGCAGAAGACATACGAACACCCTAGTGGTGAAGGAACACTCTAGCAGTGACGAGCAGAAGATATACGAATAGCCTAGTGGTGAAAGAACACTCTAGCAGTGACCAGCAGAAGACATACGAACACCCTAGTGGTGAAGGAACACTCTTGCAGGAAAAGCAGAAGACATACGAACACCCTAGTGGTGAAGGAACACTCTAGCAGTGACCAGCAGAAGACATACGAACACCCTAGTGGTGAAGGAACACACTAGCAGTGACGAGCAGAAGACATACGAACACCATAGTGGTGAAGGAACACTCTAGTAGTGACGAGCAGGAGAGAAACGAACAACCTAGTGGTGAAAGAACACTCTAGCAGTGACGAGCAGAAGATAAACGAACACCCTAGTGGTGAAGGAACACTTTAGCATTGACGAGCATAAGAGAAACGAATACCCTGTTGGTGAGGAAACAATTTATCAGTGACTAGCAGAAGACATACGAACACTCTAGTGGTGAAGGAACACTCTTGCAGGAAAAGCAGAAGACATACGAACACCCTAGTGGTGAAGGAACACTCTAGCAGTGACCAGCAGAAGACATACGAACACCCTAGTGGTGAAGGAACAATCTAGCAGTGACGAGCAGAAGACATACGAACACCCTAGTGGTGAAGGAACACTCTAGCAGTGACGAGTAGAAGATATACGAATAGCCTAGTGGTGAAAGAACACTCTAGCAGTGACCAGCAGAAGACATACGAACACCCTAGTGGTGAAGGAACACTCTTGCAGGAAAAGCAGAAGACATACGAACGCCCTAGTGGTGAAGGAACACTCTAGCAGTGACCAGCAGAAGACATACGAACACCCTAGTGGTGAAGGAACACACTAGCAGTGACGAGCAGAAGACATACGAACACCATAGTGGTCAAGGAACACTCTAGCAGTGACAAGCAGAAGATATACGAATAGCCTAGTGGTGAAAAAACACTCTAGCAGTGACGAGCAGAAGAGAAACGAACAACCTAGTGGTGAAGGAACACTCTAGTAGTGACGAGCAGGAGAGAAACGAACAACCTAGTGGTGAAAGAACACTCTAGCAGTGACGAGCAGAAGATAAACGAACACCCTAGTGGTGAAGGAACACTTTAGCTTTGACGAGCATAAGAGAAACGAATACCCTGTTGGTGAGGAAACAATTTATCAGTGACTAGCAGAAGACATACGAACACTCTAGTGGTGAAAGAACACTCTAGCAGTGACAAGCAGAAGACATACGAACACCCTACTTGGGAAGGAACACTCTAGCAGTGACGAGCAGAAGACATACGAACACCCTAGTGGTGAAGGAACACTCTAGCAGTGACGAGCAGAAGATATACGAATAGCCTAGTGGTGAAAGAACACTCTAGCAGTGACGAGCAGAAGTGAAACGAACAACCTAGTGGTGAAGGAACACTCTAGCAGTGACGAGCAGGAGAGAAACGAACACCCTAGTGGTGAAGGAACACTCTAGCATTGATGAGCAGAAGAGAAAAGAATACCCTGTTGGTGAAGAAACACTTTATCAGTGACGAGCAGAAGACATACGAACACCCTAGTGGTGAAGGAACACTCTAGCATTGACGAGCAGAAGAGAAAAGAATACCCTGTTGGTGAAGAAACACTTTATCATTGACGAGCAGAAGACATACGAACACCCTAGTGGTGCAGGAACACTCTAGCAGTGACGAGCAGAAGAGAAACGAACAACCTAGTGGTGAAGGAACACTCTAGCAGTGACGAGCAGGAGAGTAACGAACACCCTACTGATGAAGGAACACTCTAGCATTGACGAGCAGAAGAGAAAAGAATACCCTGTTGGTGAAGAAACACTTTATCAGTGACGAGCAAAAGACATACGAACACCCTAGTGGTGCAGGAACACTCTAGCAGTGACGAGCAGAAGAGAAACGAAGAACCTAGTGGTGAAGGAACACTCTAGCAGTGACGAGCAGGAGAGAAACGAACACCCTAGTGGTGAAGGAACACTCTAGCATTGACGAGCAGAAGAGAAAAGAATACCCTGTTGGTGAAGAAACACTTTATCAGTGACGAGCAGAAGACATACGAACACCCTAGTGCTGAAGGAACACTCTAGCAGGAAAAGCAGAAGACATACGAATACCCTACTGGTGAAGGAACACTCTGGCAGTGACGAGCAGAAGACACACGAACACCCTAGTGGTGAAGGAACACTCTAGCAGTGACGAGCAGAAGATAAACGAACACCCTAGTGGTGAACGAACACTTTAGCATTGACGAGCATAAGAGAAACGAATACCCTGTTGGTGAGGAAACACTTTATCAGTGACTAGCAGAAGACATACGAACACCCTAGTGGTGAAAGAACACTTTAGCAGTGAAAAGCAGAAGACATACGAACACCCTACTGGGGAAGGAGCACTCTAGCAGTGACGAGCAGAAGACATACGAACACCCTAGTGGTGAAGGAACACTCTTGCAGGAAAAGCAGAAGACATAAGAACACCCTAGTGGTGAAGGAACACTCTAGCAGTGACCAGCAGAAGACATACGAACACCCTAGTGGTGAAGGAACACTCTAGCAGTGACGAGCAGGAGAGAAACAAACACCCTAGTGGTGAAGGAACACTCTAGCATTGACGAGCAGAAGAGAAAAGAATACCATGTTGGTGAAGAAACACTTTATCAGTGACGAGTAGAAGACAAACGAACACCGTAGTGGTGAAGGAACACTCTAGCAGGAAAAGCAGAAGACATACGAATACCTTACTGGTGAAGGAACACTCTGGCAGTGACGAGCAGAAGACACACGAACATCCTAGTGGTAAAGGAACATTCTAGCAGTGACGAGCAGAAGATAAACGAACACCCTAGTGGTGAACGAACACTTTAGCATTGACGAGCATAAGAGAAACGAATACCCTGTTGGTGAGGAAACACTTTATCAGTGACTAGCAGAAGACATACGAACACCCTAGTGGTGAAGGAACACACTAGCAGTGACGAGCAGAAGACATACGAACACCATAGTGGTGAAGGAACACTCTAGCAGTGACAAGCAGAAGATATACGAATAGCCTAGTGGTGAAAAAACACTCTAGCAGTGACGAGCAGAAGAGAAACGAACAACCTAGTGGTGAAGGAACACTCTAGTAGTGACGAGCAGGAGAGAAACGAACAACCTAGTGGTGAAAGAACACTCTAGCAGTGACGAGCAGAAGATAAACGAACACCCTAGTGGTGAAGGAACACTTTAGCATTGACGAGCATAAGAGAAACGAATACCCTGTTGGTGAGGAAACAATTTATCAGTGACTAGCAGAAGACATACGAACACTCTAGTGGTGAAGGAACACTCTTGCAGGAAAAGCAGAAGACATACGAACACCCTAGTGGTGAAGGAACACTCTAGCAGTGACCAGCAGAAGACATACGAACACCCTAGTGGTGAAGGAACAATCTAGCAGTGACGAGCAGAAGACATACGAACACCCTAGTGGTGAAGGAACACTCTAGCAGTGACGAGTAGAAGATATACGAATAGCCTAGTGGTGAAAGAACACTCTAGCAGTGACCAGCAGAAGACATACGAACACCCTAGTGGTGAAGGAACACTCTTGCAGGAAAAGCAGAAGACATACGAACACCCTAGTGGTGAAGGAACACTCTAGCAGTGACCAGCAGAAGACATACGAACACCCTAGTGGTGAAGGAACACACTAGCAGTGACGAGCAGAAGACATACGAACACCATAGTGGTGAAGGAACACTCTAGCAGTGACAAGCAGAAGATATACGAATAGCCTAGTGGTGAAAAAACACTCTAGCAGTGACGAGCAGAAGAGAAACGAACAACCTAGTGGTGAAGGAACACTCTAGTAGTGACGAGCAGGAGAGAAACGAACAACCTAGTGGTGAAAGAACACTCTAGCAGTGACGAGCAGAAGATAAACGAACACCCTAGTGGTGAAGGAACACTTTAGCATTGACGAGCATAAGAGAAACGAATACCCTGTTGGTGAGGAAACAATTTATCAGTGACTAGCAGAAGACATACGAACACTCTAGTGGTGAAAGAACACTCTAGCAGTGACAAGCAGAAGACATACGAACACCCTACTTGGGAAGGAACACTCTAGCAGTGACGAGCAGAAGACATACGAACACCCTAGTGGTGAAGGAACACTCTAGCAGTGACGAGCAGAAGATATACGAATAGCCTAGTGGTGAAAGAACACTCTAGCAGTGACGAGCAGAAGAGAAACGAACAACCTAGTGGTGAAGGAACACTCTAGCAGTGACGAGCAGGAGAGAAACGAACACCCTAGTGGTGAAGGAACACTCTAGCATTGATGAGCAGAAGAGAAAAGAATACCCTGTTGGTGAAGAAACACTTTATCAGTGACGAGCAGAAGACATACGAACACCCTAGTGGTGAAGGAACACTCTAGCATTGACGAGCAGAAGAGAAAAGAATACCCTGTTGGTGAAGAAACACTTTATCATTGACGAGCAGAAGACATACGAACACCCTAGTGGTGCAGGAACACTCTAGCAGTGACGAGCAGAAGAGAAACGAACAACCTAGTGGTGAAGGAACACTCTAGCAGTGACGAGCAGGAGAGTAACGAACACCCTACTGGTGAAGGAACACTCTAGCATTGACGAGCAGAAGAGAAAAGAATACCCTGTTGGTGAAGAAACACTTTATCAGTGACGAGCAAAAGACATACGAACACCCTAGTGGTGCAGGAACACTCTAGCAGTGACGAGCAGAAGAGAAACGAAGAACCTAGTGGTGAAGGAACACTCTAGCAGTGACGAGCAGGAGAGAAACGAACACCCTAGTGGTGAAGGAACACTCTAGCATTGACGAGCAGAAGAGAAAAGAATACCCTGTTGGTGAAGAAACACTTTATCAATGACGAGCAGAAGACATACGAACACCCTAGTGCTGAAGGAACACTCTAGCAGGAAAAGCAGAAGACATACGAATACCCTACTGGTGAAGGAACACTCTGGCAGTGACGAGCAGAAGACACACGAACACCCTAGTGGTGAAGGAACACTCTAGCAGTGACGAGCAGAAGATAAACGAACACCCTAGTGGGGAACGAACACTTTAGCATTGACGAGCATAAGAGAAACGAATACCCTGTTGGTGAGGAAACACTTTATCAGTGACTAGCAGAAGACATACGAACACCCTAGTGGTGAAAGAACACTTTAGCAGTGAAAAGCAGAAGACATACGAACACCCTACTGGGGAAGGAGCACTCTAGCAGTGACGAGCAGAAGACATACGAACACCCTAGTGGTGAAGGAACACTCTTGCAGGAAAAGCAGAAGACATAAGAACACCCTAGTGGTGAAGGAACACTCTAGCAGTGACCAGCAGAAGACATACGAACACCCTAGTGGTGAAGGAACACTCTAGCAGTGACGAGCAGGAGAGAAACAAACACCCAAGTGGTGAAGGAACACTCTAGCATTGACGAGCAGAAGAGAAAAGAATACCATGTTGGTGAAGAAACACTTTATCAGTGACGAGTAGAAGACAAACGAACACCGTAGTGGTGAAGGAACACTCTAGCAGGAAAAGCAGAAGACATACGAATACCTTACTGGTGAAGGAACACTCTGGCAGTGACGAGCAGAAGACACACGAACATCCTAGTGGTAAAGGAACATTCTAGCAGTGACGAGCAGAAGATAAACGAACACCCTAGTGGTGAACGAACACTTTAGCATTGACGAGCATAAGAGAAACGAATACCCTGTTGGTGAGGAAACACTTTATCAGTGACTAGCAGAAGACATACGAACACCCTAGTGGTGAAAGAACACTCTAGCAGTGAAAAGCAGAAGACATACGAACACCCTACTGGGGAAGGAGCACTCTAGCAGTGACGAGCAGAAGACAAACGAACACCCTAGTGGTGAAGGAACACTCTTGCAGGAAAAGCAGAAGACATACGAACACCCTAGTGGTGAAGGAACACTCTAGCAGTGACCAGCAGAAGACATACGAACACCCTAGTGGTGAAGGAACAATCTAGCAGTGACGAGCAAAAGACATACGAACACCCTAGTGGTGAAGGAACACTCTAGCAGTGACGAGCAGAAGATATACGAATAGCCTAGTGGTGAAAGAACACTCTAGGAGTGACCAGCAGAAGACATACGAACACCCTAGTGGTGAAGGAACACTCTAGCAGTGACGAGCAGAAGATATACGAATAGCCTAGTGGGGAAAGAACACTCTAGCAGTGACGAGCAGAAGAGAAACGAACAACCTAGTGGTGAAGGAACACTCTAGTAGTGACGAGCAGGAGAGGAACGAACACCCTAGTGGTGAAGGAACACTCTTACAGGAAAAGCAGAAGACATACGAACACCCTAGTGGGGAAGGAACACTCTAGCAGTGACCAGCAGAAGACATACGAACACCCTAGTGGTGAAGGAATAATCTAGCAGTGACGAGCAAAAGACATACGAACACCCTAGTGGTGAAGGAACACTCTAGCAGTGACGAGCAGAAGATATGCGAATAGCCTAGTGGTGAAAGAATACCCTAGCAGTGACGAGCAGAAGACATACGAACACCCTAGTGGTGAAGGAACACTCTTGCAGGAAAAGCAGAAGACATACGAACACCCTAGTGGTGAAGGAACACTCTAGCATTGACCAGCAGAAGACATACGAACACCCTAGTGGTGAAGGAACACTCTAGCAGTGACCAGCAGAAGACATACAAACACCCTAGTGGTGAAGGAACAATCTAGCAGTGACGAGCAGAAGACATACGAACACCCTAGTGGTGAAGGAACACTCTAGCAGTGACGAGCAGAAGATATACGAATAGCCCAGTGGTGAAAGAACACTCTAGCAGTGACCAGCAAAAGACATACGAACACCCTAGTGGTGAAGGAACACTCTTGCAGGAAAAGCAGAAGACATACGAACACCCTAGTGGTGAAGGAATACTCTAGCAGTGACCAGCAGAAGACATACGAACACCTTAGTGGTGAAGGAACACACTAGCAGTGACGAGCAGAAGACATACGAACACCCTAGTGGTGAAGGAACACTCTAGCAGTGACAAGCAGAAGATATACGAATAGCCTAGTGGTGAAAAAACACTCTAGCAGTGACGAGCAGAAGAGAAACGAACAACCTAGTGGTGAAGGAACACTCTAGTAGTGATGAGCAGGAGAGAAACGAACAACCTAGTGGTGAAAGAACACTCTAGCAGTGACGAGCAGAAGATAAACGAACACCCTAGTGGTGAAGGAACACTTTAGCATTGACGAGCATAAGAGAAACGAATACCCTGTTGGTGAGGAAACAATTAATCAGTGACTAGCAGAAGACATACGAACACTCTAGTGGTGAAAGAACACTCTAGCAGTGACAAGCAGAAGACATACGAACACTCTACTTGGGAAGGAACACTCTAGCAGTGACGAGCAGAAGACATACGAACACCCTAGTGGTGAAGGAACACTCTAGCAGTGACGAGCAGAAGATATACGAATAGCCTAGTGGTGAAAGAACACTCTAGCAGTGACGAGCAGAAGAGAAACGAACAACCTAGTGGTGAAGGAACACTCTAGCAGTGACGAGCAGGAGAGAAACGAACACCCTAGTGGTGAAGGAACACTCTAGCATTGACGAGCAGAAGAGAAAAGAATACCCTGTTGGTGAAGAAACACTTTATCAGTGACGAGCAGAAGACATACAAACACCCTAGTGGTGCAGGAACACTCTAGCACTGACGAGCAGAAGAGAAACGAACAACCTAGTGGTGAAGGAACACTCTAGCAGTGACGAGCAGGAGAGTAACGAACACCCTACTGGTGAAGGAACACTCTAGCATTGACGAGCAGAAGAGAAAAGTATACCCTGTTGGTGAAGAAACACTTTATCAGTGACGAGCAAAAGACATACGAACACCCTAGTGGTGCAGGAACACTCTAGCAGTGACGAGCAGAAGAGAAACGAAGAACGTAGTGGTGAAGGAACACTCTAGCAGTGACGAGCAGGAGAGAAACGAACACCCTAGTGGTGAAGGAACACTCTAGCATTGACGAGCAGAAGAGAAAAGAATACCCTGTTGGTGAAGAAACACTTTATCAGTGACGAGCAGAAGACATACGAACACCCTAGTGGTGAAGGAACACTCTAGCAGGAAAAGCAGAAGACATACGAATACCCTACTGGTGAAGGAATACTCTGGCAGTGACGAGCAGAAGACACACGAACACCCTAGTGGTGAAGGAACACTCTAGCAGTGACGAGCAGAAGATAAACGAACACCCTAGTGGTGAACGAACACTTTAGCATTGACGAGCATAAGAGAAACGAATACCCTGTTGGTGAGGAAACACTTTATCAGTGACTAGCAGAAGACATACGAACACCCTAGTGGTGAAAGAACACTCTAGCAGTGAAAAGCAGAAGACATACGAACACCCTACTGGGGAAGGAGCACTCTAGCAGTGACGAGCAGAAGACATACGAACACCCTAGTGGTGAAGGAACACTCTTGCAGGAAAAGCAGAAGACATACGAACACCCTAGTGGTGAAGGAACACTCTAGCAGTGACCAGCAGAAGACATACGAACACCCTAGTGGTGAAAGAACACTCTAGCAGTGACGAGCAGGAGAGAAACGAACACCCTAGTGGTGAAGGAACACTCTAGCATTGACGAGCAGAAGAGAAAAGAATACCCTGTTGGTGAAGAAACACTTTATCAGTGACGAGTAGAAGACATACGAACACCCTAGTGGTGAATGAACACTCTAGCAGGAAAAGCAGAAGACATATGAATACCCTACTGGTGAAGGAATACTCTGGCAGTGACGAGCAGAAGACACACGAACATCCTAGTGTTAAAGGAACATTCTAGCAGTGACGAGCAGAAGATAAACGAACACCCTAGTGGTGAACGAACACATTAGCATTGACGAGCATAAGAGAAACGAATACCCTGTTGGTGAGGAAACACTTTATCAGTGACTAGCAGAAGACACACGAACACCCTAGTGGTGAAAGAACACTCTAGCAGTGAAAAGCAGAAGACATACGAACACCCTACTGGGGAAGGAGCACTCTAGCAGTGACGAGCAGAAGACAAACGAACACCCTAGTGGTGAAGGAACACTCTTGCAGGAAAAGCAGAAGACATACGAACACCCTAGTGGTGAAGGAACACTCTAGCAGTGACCAGCAGAAGACATACGAACACCCTAGTGGTGAAGGAACAATCTAGCTGTGACGAGCAAAAGACATACGAACACCCTAGTGGTGAAGGAACACTCTAGCAGTGACGTGCAGAAGATATACGAATAGCCTAGTGGTGAAAGAACACTCTAGGAGTGACCAGCAGAAGACATACGAACACCCTAGTGGTGAAGGAACACTCTAGCAGTGACGAGCAGAAGATATACGAATAGCCTAGTGGTGAAAGAACACTCTAGCAGTGACGAGCAGAAGAGAAACGAACAACCTAGTGGTGAAGGAACACTCTGGTAGTGACGAGCAGGAGAGGAACGAACACCCTAGTGGTGAAGGAACACTCTTACAGGAAAAGCAGAAGACATACGAACACCCTAGTGGTGAAGGAACGCTCTAGCAGTGACCAGCAGAAGACATACGAACACCCTAGTGGTGAAGGAACAATCTAGCAGTGACGAGCAAAAGACATACGAACACCCTACTGGTAAAGGAACACTCTAGCAGTGACGAGCAGAAGATATACGAATAGCCTAGTGGTGAAAGAACACTCTAGCAGTGACCAGCAGAAGACATACGAACACCCTAGTGGTGAAGGAACACTCTTGCAGGAAAAGCAGAAGACATACGAACACCCTAGTGGTGAAGGAACACTCTAGCAGTGACCAGCAGAAGACATACGAACACCCTAGTGGTGAAGGAACACTCTAGCAGTGACGAGCAGAAGACATACGAGCACCCTAGTGGTGAAGGAACACTCTAGCAGTGACGAGCAGAAGATATACGAATAGCCTAGTGGTGAAGGAACACTCTAGCAGTGACGAGCAGAAGATATACGAATAGCCTAGTGGTGAAAAAACACTCTAGCAGTGACGAGTAGAAGAGAAACGAACAACCTAGTGGTGAAGGAACACTCTAGTAGTGACGAGCAGGAGAGAAACGAACAACCTAGTGGTGAAAGAACACTCTAGCAGTGACGAGCAGAAGATAAACGAGCACCCTAGTGGTGAAGGAACACTTTAGCATTGACGAGCATAAGAGAAACGAATACCCTGTTGGTGAGGAAACAATTTATCAGTGACTAGCAGAAGACATACGAACACTCAAGTGGTGAAAGAACACTCTAGCAGTGACAAGCAGAAGACATACGAACACCCTACTGGGGAAGGAACACTCTAGCAGTGACGAGCAGAAGACATACGAACACCCTAGTGGTGAAGGAACACTCTAGCAGTGACGAGCAGAAGATATACGAATAGCCTAGTGGTGAAAGAACACTCTAGCAGTGACGAGCAGAAGAGAAACGAACAACCTAGTGGTGAAGGAACACTCTAGCAGTGACGAGCAAGAGAGAAACGAACACCCTAGTGGTGAAGGAACACTCTAGCATTGACGAGCAGAAGAGAAAAGAATACCCTGTTGGTGAAGAAACACTTTATCAGTGACGAGCAGAAGACATACGAACACCCTAGTGGTGCAGGAACACTCCAGCAGTGACGAGCAGAAGAGAAACGAACAACCTAGTGGTGAAGGAACACTCTAGCAGTGATGAGCAGGAGAGTAACGAACACCCTACTGGTGAAGGAACACTCTAGCATTGACGAGCAGAAGAGAAAAGAATACCCTGTTGGTGAAGAAACACTTTATCAGTGACGAGCAAAAGACATATGAACACCCTAGTGGTGCAGGAACACTCTAGCAGTGACGAGCAGAAGAGAAACGAAGAACATAGTGGTGAAGGAAAACTCTAGCAGTGACGAGCGGGAGAGAAACGAACACCCTAGTGGTGAAGAAACACTCTAGCATTGACGAGCAGAAGAGAAAAAAATACCCTGTTGGTGAAGAAACACTTTATCAGTGACGAGCAAAAGACATACGAACACCTTAGTGGTGAAGGAACACTCTAGCAGGAAAAGCAGAAGACATACGAATACCCTACTGGTGAAGGAACACTCTGGCAGTGACGAGCAGAAGACACACGAACACCCTAGTGGTGAAGGAACACTCTAGCAGTGACGAGCAGAAGATAAACGAACACCCTAGTGGTGAACGAACACTTTAGCATTGACGAGCATAAGAGAAACGAATACCCTGTTGGTGAGGAAACACTTTATCAGTGACTAGTAGAAGACATACGAACACCCTAGTGGTGAAAGAACACTCTAGCAGTGAAAAGCAGAAGACATACGAACACCCTACTGGGGAAGGAGCACTCTAGCAGTGACGAGCAGAAGACAAACGAACACCCTAGTGGTGAAGGAACACTCTTGCAGGAAAAGCAGAAGACATACGAACACCCTAGTGGTGAAGGAACACTCTTGCAGGAAAAGCAGAAGACATACGAACACCCTAGTGGTGAAGGAATACTCTAGCAGTGACCAGCAGAAGACATACGAACACCCTGGTGGTGAAGGAACACACTAGCAGTGACGAGCAGAAGACATACGAACACCCTAGTGGTGAAGGAACACTCTAGCAGTGACAAGCAGAAGATATACGAATAGCCTAGTGGTGAAAAAACACTCTAGCAGTGACGAGCAGAAGAGAAACGAACAACCTAGTGGTGAAGGAACACTCTAGTAGTGATGAGCAGGAGAGAAACGAACAACCTAGTGGTGAAAGAACACTCTAGCAGTGACGAGCAGAAGATAAACGAACACCCTAGTGGTGAAGGAACACTTTAGCATTGACGAGCATAAGAGAAACGAATACCCTGTTGGTGAGGAAACAATTTATCAGTGACTAGCAGAAGACATACGAACACTCTAGTGGTGAAAGAACACTCTAGCAGTGACAAGCAGAAGACATACGAACATCCTACTTGGGAAGGAACCCTCTAGCAGTGACGAGCAGAAGACATACGAACACCCTAGTGGTGAAGGAACACTCTAGCAGTGACGAGCAGAAGATATACGAATAGCCTAGTGGTGAAAGAACACTCTAGCAGTGACGAGCAGAAGAAAAACGAACAACCTAGTGGTGAAGGAACACTCTAGCAGTGACGAGCAGGAGAGAAACGAACACCCTAGTGGTGAAGGAACACTCTAGCATTGACGAGCAGAAGAGAAAAGAATACCCTGTTGGTGAAGAAACACTTTATCAGTGACGAGCAGAAGACATACGAACACCCTACTGGTGCAGGAACACTCTAGCAGTGACGAGCAGAAGAGAAACGAACAACCTAGTGGTGAAGGAACACTCTAGCAGTGACGAGCAGGAGAGTAACGAACACCCTACTGGTGAAGGAACACTCTAGCATTGACGAGCAGAAGAGAAAAGAATACCCTGTTGGTGAAGAAACACTTTATCAGTGACGAGCAAAAGACATACGAACACCCTAGTGGTGCAGGAACACTCTAGCAGTGACGAGCAGAAGAGAAACGAAGAACCTAGTGGTGAAGGAACACTCTAGCAGTGACGAGCAGGAGAGAAACGAACACCCTAGTGGTGAAGGAACACTCTAGCATTGACGAGCAGAAGAGAAAAGAATACCCTGTTGGTGAAGAAACACTTTATCAGTGACGAGCAGAAGACATACGAACACCCTAGTGCTGAAGGAACACTCTAGCAGGAAAAGCAGAAGACATACGAATACCCTACTGGTGAAGGAACACTCTGGCAGTGACGAGCAGAAGACACACGAACACCCTAGTGGTGAAGGAACACTCTAGCAGTGACGAGCAGAAGATAAACGAACACCCTAGTGGTGAACGAACACTTTAGCATTGACTAGCATAAGAGAAACGAATACCCTGTTGGTGAGGAAACACTTTATCAGTGACTAGCAGAAGACATACGAACACCCTAGTGGTGAAAGAACACTCTAGCGTTGAAAAGCAGAAGACATACGAACACCCTACTGGGGAAGGAGCACTCTAGCAGTGACGAGCAGAAGACATACGAACACCCTAGTGGTGAAGGAACACTCTTGCAGGAAAAGCAGAAGACATACGAACACCCTAGTGGTGAAGGAACACTCTAGCAGTGACCAGCAGAAGACATACGAACACCCTAGTGGTGAAGGAACACTCTAGCAGTGACGAGCAGGAGAGAAACGAACACCCTAGTGGTGAAGGAACACTCTAGCATTGACGAGCAGAAGAGAAAAGAATACCCTGTTGGTAAAGAAACACTTTATCAGTGACGAGTAGAAGACATACGAACACCCTAGTGGTGAAGGAACACTCTAGCAGGAAAAGCAGAAGACATACGAATACCCTACTGGTGAAGGAACACTCTGGCAGTGACGAGCAGAAGACACACGAACATCCTAGTGGTAAAGGAACATTCTAGCAGTGAGGAGCAGAAGATAAACGAACACCCTAGTGGTGAACGAACACATTAGCATTGACGAGCATAAGAGAAACGAATACCCTGTTGGTGAGGAAACACTTTATCAGTGACTAGCAGAAGACATACGAACACCCTAGTGGTGAAAGAACACTCTAGCAGTGAAAGGCAGAAGATATACGAACACCCTACTGGGGAAGGAGCACTCTAGCAGTGACGAGCAGAAGACATACGAACACCCTAGTGGTGAAGGAACACTCTAGCAGTGACCAGCAGAAGACATACGAACACCCTAGTGGTGAAGGAACAATCTAGCAGTGACGAGAAAAAGACATACGAACACCCTAGTGGTGAAGGAACACTCTAGCAGTGACGAGCATAAGATATACGAACAGCCTAGTGGTGAAAGAACACTCTAGGAGTGACCAGCAGAAGACATACGAACACCCTAGTGGTGAAGGAACACTCTAGCAGTGACGAGCAGAAGATATACGAATAGCCTAGTGGTGAAAGAACACTCTAGCAGTGACGAGCAGAAGAGAAACGAACAACCTATTGGTGAAGGAACACTCTAGTAGTGACGAGCAGGAGAGGAACGAACACCCTAGTGGTGAAGGAACACTCTTGCAGGAAAAGCAGAAGACATACGAACACCCTAGTGGTGAAGGAACACTCTAGCAGTGACCAGCAGAAGACATACGAACACCCTAGTGGTGAAGGAACAATCTAGCAGTGACGAGCAAAAGACATACGAACACCCTAGTGGTGAAGGAACACTCTAGCAGTGACGAGCAGAAGATATACGAATAGCCTAGTGGTGAAAGAACACTCTAGCAGTGACCAGCAGAAGACATACGAACACCCTAGTGGTGAAGGAACACTCTTGCAGGAAAAGCAGAAGACATACGAACACCCTAGTGGTGAAGGAACACTCTAGCAGGAAAAGCAGAAGACATACGAATACCCTACTGGTGAAGGAACACTCTGGCAGTGACGAGCAGAAGACATACGAGCACCCTAGTGGTGAAGGAACACTCTAGCAGTGACGAGCAGAAGATATACGAATAGCCTAGTGGTGAAGGAACACTCTAGCAGTGACGAGCAGAAGATATACGAATAGCCTAGTGGTGAAAAAACACTCTAGCAGTGACGAGCAGAAGAGAAACGAACAACCTAGTTGTGAAGGAACACTCTAGTAGTGACGAGCAGGAGAGAAACGAACAACCTAGTGGTGAAAGAACACTCTAGCAGTGACGAGCAGAAGATAAACAAACACCCTAGTGGTGAAGGAACACTTTAGCATTGACGAGCATAAGAGAAACGAATACCCTGTTGGTGAGGAAACAATTTATCAGTGACTAGCAGAAGACATACGAACACTCTAGTGGTGAAAGAACACTCTAGCAGTGACAAGCAGAAGACATACGAACACCCTACTGAGGAAGGAACACTCTAGCAGTGACGAGCAGAAGACATACGAACACCCTAGTGGTGAAGGAACACTCTAGCAGTGACGAGCAGAAGATATACGAATAGCCTAGTGGTGAAAGAACACTCTAGCAGTGACGAGCAGAAGAGAAACGAACAACCTAGTGGTGAAGGAACATTCTAGCAGTGACGAGCAAGAGAGAAACGAACACCCTAGTGGTGAAGGAACACTCTAGCATTGACGAGCAGAAGAGAAAAGAATACCCTGTTGGCGAAGAAACACTTTATCAGTGACGAGCAGAAGACATACGAACACCCTAGTGGTGCAGGAACACTCTAGCAGTGACGAGCAGAAGAGAAACGAACAACTTAGTGGTGAAGGAACACTCTAGCAGTGATGAGCAGGAGAGTAACGAACACCCTACTGGTGAAGGAACACTCTAGCATTGACGAGCAGAAGAGAAAAGAATACCCTGTTGGTGAAGAAACACTTTATCAGTGACGAGCAAAAGACATACGAACACCCTAGTGGTGCAGGAACGCTCTAGCAGTGACGAGCAGAAGAGAAACGAAGAACATAGTGGTGAAGAAACACTCTAGCATTGACGAGCAGAAGAGAAAAGAATACCCTGTTGGTGAAGAAACACTTTATTAGTGACGAGCAGAAGACATACGAACACCCTAGTGGTGAAGGAACACTCTAGCAGGAAAAACAGAAGACATACGAATACCCTAGTGGTGAAGGAACACTCTGGCAGTGACGAGCAGAAGACACACGAACACCCTAGTGGTGAAGGAACACTCTAGCAGTGACGAGCAGAAGATAAACGAACACCCTAGTGGTGAACGAACACTTTAGCATTGACGAGCATAAGAGAAACGAATACCCTGTTGGCGAGGAAACACTTTATCAGTGACTAGTAGAAGACATACGAACACCCTAGTGGTGAAAGAACACTCTAGCAGTGAAAAGCAGAAGACATACGAACACCCTACTGGGGAAGGAGCACTCTAGCAGTGACGAGCAGAAGACAAACGAACACCCTAGTGGTGAAGCAACATTCTTGCAGGAAAAGCAGAAGACATACAAACACCCTAGTGGTGAAGGAACACTCTAGCAGTGACCAGCAGAAGAGAAAAGAATACCCTGTTGGTGAAGAAACACGTTATTAGTGACGAGCAGAAGACATACGAACACCCTAGTGGTGAAGGAACACTCTAGCAGGAAAAGCAGAAGACATACGAATACCCTACTGGTGAAGGAACACTCTGGTAGTGAGGAGCAGAAGACACACGAACACCCTAGTGGTGAAGGAACACTCTAGCAGTGACGAGCAGAAGATAAACGAACACCCTAGTGGTGAACGAACACTTTAGCATTGACGAGCATAAGAGAAACGAATACCCTGTTGGTGAGGAAACACTTTATCAGTGACTAGTAGAAGACATACGAACACCCTAGTGGTGAAAGAACACTCTAGCAGTGAAAAGCAGAAGACATACGAACACCCTACTGGGGAAGGAGCACTCTAGCAGTGACGAGCAGAAGACAAACGAACACCCTAGTAGTGAAGGAACACTCTTGCAGGAAAAGCAGAAGACATACGAACACCCTAGTGGTGAAGGAACACTCTAGCAGTGACCAGCAGAAGACATACGAACACCCTAGTGGTGAAGGAACAATCTAGCAGGGACGAGCAAAAGACATACGAACACCCTAGTGGTGAAGGAACACTCTAGCAGTGACGAGCAGAAGATATACGAATAGCCTAGTGGTGAAAGAACACTCTAGGAGTGACCAGCAGAAGACATACGAACACCCTAGTGGTGAAGGAACACTCTAGCAGTGACGAGCAGAAGATATACGAATAGCCTAGTGGTGAAAGAACACTCTAGCAGTGACGAGCAGAAGAGAAACGAACAACCTAGTGGTGAAGGAACACTCTAGTAGTGACGAGCAGGAGAGGAACGAACACCCTAGTGGTGAAGGAACACTCTTGCAGGAAAAGCAGAAGAGAAACGAACACCCTAGTGGTGAAGGAACACTCTAGCAGTGACCAGCAGAAGACATACGAACACCCTAGTGGTGAAGGAACAATCTAGCAGTGACGAGCAAAAGACATACGAACACCTTAGTGGTGAAGGAACACTCTAGCAGTGACGAGCAGAAGATATACGAATAGCCTAGTGGTGAAAGAACACTCTAGCAGTGACCAGCAGAAGACATACGAACACCCTAGTGGTGAAGGAACACTCTAGCAGTGACAAGCAGAAGACATACGAACACCCTACTGGGGAAGGAACACTCTAGCAGTGACGAGCAGAAGACATACGAACACCCTAGTGGTGAAGGAACACTCTAGCAGTGACGAGCAGAAGATATACGAATAGCCTAGTGGTGAAAGAACACTCTAGCAGTGACGAGCAGATGAGAAACGAACAACCTAGTGGTGAAGGAACACTCTAGCAGTGACGAGCAGGAGAGAAACGAACACCCTAGTGGTGAAGGAACACTCTAGCATTGACGAGCAGAAGAGAAAAGAATACCCTGTTGGTGAAGAAACACTTTATCAGTGACGAGCAGAAGACATACGAACACCCTAGTGGTGCAGGAACACTCTAGCAGTGACGAGCAGAAGAGAAACGAACAACCTAGTGGTGAAGGAACACTCTAGCAGTGACGAGCAGGAGAGTAACGAACACCCTACTGGTGAAGGAACACTCTAGCATTGACGAGCAAAAGAGAAAAGAATACCCTGTTGGTGAAGAAACACTTTATCAGTGACGAGCAAAAGACATACGAACACCCTAGTGGTGCAGGAACACTCTTGCAGTGACGAGCAGAAGAGAAACGAACAACCTAGTGGTGAAGGAACACTCTAGCAGTGACGAGCAGGAGAGAAAAGAATACCCTGTTGGTGAAGAAACACTTTATCAGTGATGAGCAGAAGACATACGAACACCCTAGTGGTGAAGGAACACTCTAGCAGGAAAAGCAGAAGACATACGAATACCCTAGTGGTGAAGGAACACTCTGGCAGTGACGAGCAGAAGACACACGAACACCCTAGTGGTAAAGGAACACTCTAGCAGTGACGAGCAGAAGATAAACGAACACCCTAGTGGTGAACGAACACTTTAGCATTGACGAACAGAAGATATACGAATAGCCTAGTGGTGAAAGAACACTCTAGCAGTGACGAGCAGAAGAGAAACGAACAACCTAGTGGTGAAGGAACACTCTAGTAGTGACGAGCAGGAGAGAAACGAACAACCTAGTGGTGAAAGAACACTCTAGCAGTGACGAGCAGAAGATAAACGAACACCCTAGTGGTGAAGGAACACTTTAGCATTGACGAGCATAAGAGAAACAAATACCCTGTTGGTGAGGAAACAATTTATCAGTGACTAGCAGAAGACATACGAACACTTTAGTGGTGTAAGAACACTCTAGCAGTGACAAGCAGAAGACATACGAACACCCTACTGGGGAAGGAACACTCTAGCAGTGACGAGCAGAAGACATACGAACACCCTAGTGGTGAAGGAACACTCTAGCAGTGACGAGCAGAAGATATACGAATAGCCTAGTGGTGAAAGAACACTCTAGCAGTGACGAGCAGATGAGAAACGAACAACCTAGTGGTGAAGGAACACTCTAGCAGTGACGAGCAGGAGAGAAACGAACACCCTAGTGGTGAAGGAACACTCTAGCATTGACGAGCAGAAGAGAAAAGAATACCCTGTTGGTGAAGAAACACTTTATCAGTGACGAGCAGAAGACATACGAACACCCTAGTGGTGCAGGAACACTCTAGCAGTGACGAGCAGAAGAGAAACGAACAACCTAGTGGTGAAGGAACACTCTAGCAGTGACGAGCAGGAGAGTAACGAACACCCTACTGGTGAAGGAACACTCTAGCATTGACGAGCAAAAGAGAAAAGAATACCATGTTGGTGAAGAAACACTTTATCAGTGACGAGCAAAAGACATACGAACACCCTAGTGGTGCAGAAACACTCTTGCAGTGACGAGCAGAAGAGAAACGAACAACCTAGTGGTGAAGGAACACTCTAGCAGTGACGAGCAGGAGAGAAACGAACACCCTAGTGGTGAAGGAACACTTTAGCATTGACGAGCAGAAGAGAAAAGAATACCCTGTTGGTGAAGAAACACTTTATCAGTGACGAGCAGAAGACATACGAACACCCTAGTGGTGAAGGAACACTCTAGCAGGAAAAGCAGAAGACATACGAATACCCTAGTGGTGAAGGAACACTCTGGCAGTGACGAGCAGAAGACACACGAACACCCTATTGGTAAAGGAACACTCTAGCAGTGACGAGCAGAAGATAAACGAACACCCTAGTGGTGAACGAACACTTTAGCATTGACGAGCATAAGAGAAACGAATACCCTAGTGGTGAAGGAACACTCTAGCAGTGACGAGCAGAAGAGAAACGAACAACCTAGTGGTGAAGGAACACTCTAGCACTGACGAGCAGGAGAGTAACGAACACCCTACTGGTGAAGGAACACTCTAGCATTGACGAGCAAAAGAGAAAAGAATACCCTGTTGGTGAAGAAACACTTTATCAGTGACGAGCAAAAGACATACGAACACCCTAGTGGTGCAGGAACACTCTAGCAGTGACGAGCAGAAGAGAAACGAACAACCTAGTGGTGAAGGAACACTCTAGCAGTGACGAGCAGGAGAGAAACGAATACCCTAGTGGTGAAGGAACACTCTAGCAGTGACGAGCAGAAGAGAAACGAACAACCTAGTGGTGAAGGAACACTCTAGCAGTGACGAGCAGGAGAGTAACGAACACCCTACTGGTGAAGAAACACTCTAGCATTGACGAGCAAAAGAGAAAAGAATAACCTGTTGGTGAAGAAACACTTTATCAGTGACGAGCAAAAGACATATGAACACCCTAGTGGTGTAGGAACACTCTTGCAGTGACGAGCAGAAGCGAAACGAACAACCTAGTGGTGAAGGAACACTCTAGCAGTGACGAGCAGGAGAGAAACGAACACCCTAGTGGTGAAGGAACACTCTAGCATTGACGAGCAGAAGAGAAAAGAATACCCTGTTGGTGAAGAAACACTTTATCAGTGACGAGCAGAAGACATACGAACACCCTAGTGGTGAAGGAACACTGTAGCAGGAAAAGCAGAAAACATACGAATACCATAGTGGTGAAGGAACACTCTGGCAGTGACGAGCAGAAGACACACGAACACCCTAGTGGTAAAGGAACACTCTAGCAATGACGAGCAGAAGATAAACGAACACCCTAGTGGTGAACGAACACTTTAGCATTGACGAGCATAAGAGAAACGAATACCCTAGTGGTGAAGGAACACTCTAGCAGTGACGAGCAGAAGAGAAACGAACAACCTAGTGGTGAAGGAACACTCTAGCAGTGACGAGCAGGAGAGTAACGAACACCCTACTGGTGAAGGAACACTCTAGCATTGACGAGCAAAAGAGAAAAGAATACCCTGTTGGTGAAGAAACACTTTATCAGTGACGAGCAAAAGACATACGAACACCCTAGTGGTGCAGGAACACTCTAGCAGTGACGAGCAGAAGAAAAACGAACAACCTAGTGGTGAAGAAACACTCTAGCAGTGACAAGCAGAAGACATACGAACACCCTACTGAGGAAGGAACACTCTAGCAGTGACGAGCAGAAGACATACGAACACCCTAGTGGTGAAGGAACACTCTAGCAGTGACGAGCAGAAGATATACGAATAGCCTAGTGGTGAAAGAACACTCTAGCAGTGACGAGCAGATTAGAAACGAACAACCTAGTGGTGAAGGAACACTCTAGCAGTGACGAGCAGGAGAGTAACGAACACCCTACTGGTGAAGGAACACTCTAGCATTGACGAGCAAAAGAGAAAAGAATACCCTGTTGGTGAAGAAACACTTTATCAGTGACGAGCAAAAGACATACGAACACCCTAGTGGTGCAGGAACACTCTAGCAGTGACAAGCAGAAGAGAAACGAACAACCTAGTGGTGAAGGAACACTCTAGCAGTGACAAGCAGGAGAGAAACGAACACCCTAGTGGTGAAGGAACACTCTAGCATTGACGAGCAGAAGAGAAAAGAATACCCTGTTGGTGAAGAAACACTTTATCAGTGACAAGCAGAAGACATACGAATACCCTAGTGGTGAAGGAACACTCTAGCAGGAAAAGTAGAAGACATACGAATACCCTAGTGGTGAAGGAACACTCTGGCAGTGACGAGCAGAAGACACACGAACACCCTAGTGGTGAAGGAACACTCTAGCATTGACGAGCAGAAGAGAAAAGAATACCCTGTTGGTGAAGAAACACTTTATCAGTGACGAGCAGAAGAAATACGAACACCCTAGTGGTGCAGGAACACTCTAGCAGTGACGAGCAGAAGAGAAACGAACAACCTAGTGGTGAAGGAACACTCTAGCAGTGACGAGCAGGAGAGTAACGAACACCCTACTGGTGAAGGAACACTCTAGCATTGACGAGCAAAAGAGAAAAAAATACCCTGTTGGTGAAGAAACACTTTATCAGTGACGAGCAAAAGACATACGAACACCCTAGTGGTGCAGGAACACTCTTGCAGTGACGAGCAGAAGAGAAACGAACAACCTAGTGGTGAAGGAACACTCTAGCAGTGACGAGCAGAAGAGAAACGAACAACCTAGTGGTGAAGGAACACTCTAGCAGTGACGAGCAGGAGAGTAACGAACACCCTACTGGTGAAGGAACACTCTAGCAGTGACGAGCAGGAGAAAAACGAATACCCTAGTGGTGAAGGAACACTCTAGCAGTGACGAGCAGAAGAGAAACGAACAACCTAGTGGTGAAGGAACACTCTAGCAGTGACGAGCAAGAGAGAAACGAATACCCTAGTGGTGAAGGAACACTCTAGCAGTGACGAGCAGAAGAGAAACGAACAACCTAGTGGTGAAGGAACACTCTAGCAGTGACGAGCAGGAGAGTAACGAACACCCTACTGGTGAAGGAACACTCTAGCATTGACGAGCAAAAGAGAAAAAAATACCCTGTTGGTGAAGAAACACTTTATCAGTGACGAGCAAAAGACATACGAACACCCTAGTGGTGCAGGAACACTCTTGCAGTGACGAGCAGAAGAGAAACGAACAACCTAGTGGTGAAGGAACACTCCAGCAGTGACGAGCAGGAGAGAAACGAACACCCTAGTGGTGAAGGAACACTCTAGCATTGACGAGCAGAAGAGAAAAGAATACCCTGTTGGTGAAGAAACACTTTATCAGTGACGAGCAGAAGACATACTAACACCCTAGTGGTGAAGGAACACTCTAGCAGGAAAAGCAGAAGACATACGAATACCCTACTGGTGAAGGAACACTCTGGCAGTGAAGAGCAGAAGACACACGAACACCCTAGTGGTAAAGGAAACCTCTAGCAGTGACGAGCAGAAGATAAACGAACACCCTAGTGGTGAACGAACACTTTAGCATTGACGAGCATAAGAGAAACGAATACCCTAGTGGTGAAGGAACACTCTTGCAGTGACGAGCAGAAGAGAAACGAACAACCTAGTGGTGAAGGAACACTCTAGCAGTGACGAGCAGAAGAGAAACAAACAACCTAGTGGTGAAGAAACACTCTAGCAGTGACAAGCAGAAGACATACGAACACCCTACTGAGGAAGGAACACTCTAGCAGTGACGAGCAGAAGACATACGAACACCCTAGTGGTGAAGGAACACTCTAGCAGTGACGAGCAGAAGATATACAAATAGCCTAGTGGTGAAAGAACACTCTAGCAGTGACGAGCAGATGAGAAACGAACAACCTAGTGGTGAACGAACACTCTAGCAGTGACGTGCAGGAAAGTAACGAACACCCTACTGGTGAAGGAACACTCTAGCATTGACGAGCAAAAGAGAAAAGAATACCCTGTTGGTGAAGAAAGACTTTATCAGTGACGAGCAAAAGACATACGAACACCCTAGTGGTGCAGGAACACTCTAGCAGTGACGAGCAGAAGAGAAACGAACAACCTAGTGGTGAAGGAACACTCTAGCAGTGACAAGCAGGAGAGAAACGAACACCCTAGTGGTGAAGGAACACTCTAGCATTGACGAGCAGAAGAGAAAAGAATACCCTGTTGGTGAAGAAACACTTTATCAGTGACGAGCAGAAGACATACGAACACCCTAGTGGTGAAGGAACACTCTAGCAGGAAAAGCAGATGACATACGAATACCCTACTGGTGAAGGAACACTCTGGCAGTGACGAGCAGAAGACACACGAACACCCTAGTGGTGAAGGAACACTCTAGCATTGACGAGCAGAAGAGAAAAGAATACCCTGTTGGTGAAGAAACACTTTATCAGTGACGAGCAGAAGACATACGAACACCCTAGTGGTGCAGGAACACTCTAGCAGTGACGAGCAGAAGAGAAACGAACAACCTAGTGGTGAAGGAACACTCTAGCAGTGACGAGCAGGAGAGTAACGAACACCCTACTGGTGAAGGAACACTCTAGCATTGACGAGCAAAAGAGAAAAGAATACCCTGTTGGTGAAGAAACACTTTATCAGTGACGAGCAAAAGACATACGAACACCCTAGTGGTGCAGGAACATTCTTGCAGTGACGAGCAGAAGAGAAACGAACAACTTAGTGGTGAAGGAACACTCTAGCAGTGACGAGCAGGAGAGAAACGAACACCCTAGTGGTGAAGGAACACTCTAGCATTGACGAGAAGAAGAGAAAAGAATACCCTGTTGGTGAAGAAACACTTTATCAGTGACGAGTAGAAGACATACGAACACCCTAGTGGTGAAGGAACACTCTAGCAGGAAAAGCAGAAGACATACGAATACCCTAGTGGTGAAGGAACACTCTGGCAGTGACGAGCAGAAGACACACGAACACCCTAGTGCTAAAGGAACACTCTAGCAGTGACGAGCAGAAGATAAACGAACACCCTAGTGGTGAACGAACACTTTAGCATTGACGAACATAAGAGAACCGAATACCGTAGTGGTGAAGGAACACTCTAGCAGTGACGAGCAGGAGAGTAACGAACACCCTACTGGTGAAGGAACACTCTACCATTTTACGAGCAAAAGAGAAAAGAATACCCTGTTGGTTAAGAAACACTTTATCAGTGACGAGCAAAAGACATACGAACACCCTAGTGGTGCAGGAACACTCTAGCATTGACGAGCAGAAGAGAAAAGAATACCGTGTTGGTGAAGAAACACTTTATCAGTGACGAGCAGAAGACATACGAACACCCTAGTGGTGCAGGAACACTCTAGCAGTGACGAGCAGAAGAGAAACGAACAACCTAGTGGTGAAGGAACACTCTAGCAGTGACGAGCAGGAGAGTAACGAACACCCTACTGGTGAAGGAACACTCTAGCATTGACGAGCAAAAGAGAAAAGAATACCCTGTTGGTGAAGAAACACTTTATCAGTGACGAGCAAAAGACATACGAACACCCTAGTGGTGCAGGAACACTCTTGCAATGACGAGCAGAAGAGAAACGAACAACCTAGTGGTGAAGGAACACTCTAGCAGTGACGAGCAGGAGAGAAACGAACACCCTAGTGGTGAAGGAACACTCTAGCATTGACGAGCAGAAGAGAAAAGAATACCCTGTTGGTGAAGAAACACTTTATCAGTGACGAGCAGAAGACATATGAACACCCTAGTGGTGAAGGAACACTCTAGCAGGAAAAGCAGAAGACATACGAATACCCTAGTGGTGAAGGAACACTCTGGCAGTGACGAGCAGAAGACACACGAACACCCTAGTGGTAAAGGAACACTCTAGCAGTGACGAGCAGAAGATAAACGAACACCCTAGTGGTGAACGAACACTTTAGCATTGACGAGCATAAGAGAAACGAATACCCTAGTGGTGAAGGAACACTCTAGCAGTGACGAGCAGAAGAGAAACGAACAACCTAGTGGTGAAGGAACACTCTAGCAGTGACGAGCAGGAGAGTAACGAACACCCTACTGGTGAAGGAACACTCTAGCATTGACGAGCAAAAGAGAAAAGAATACGCTGTTGGTGAAGAAAGACTTTAACAGTGACGAGCAAAAGACATACGAACACCCTAGTGGTGCAGGAACACTCTAGCAGTGACGAGCAGAAGAGAAACGAACAACCTAGTGGTGAAGAAACACTCTAGCAGTGACAAGCAGAAGACATACGAACACCCTACTGAGGAAGGAACACTCTAGCAGTGACGAGCATAAGACATACGAACACCCTAGTGGTGAAGGAACACTCTAGCAGTGACGAGCAGAAGATATACAAATAGCCTAGTGGTGAAAGAACACTCTAGCAGTGACGAGCAGATGAGAAACGAACAACCTAGTGGTGAAGGAACACTCTAGCAGTGACAAGCAGGAGAGAAACGAACACCCTAGTGGTGAAGGAACACTCTAGCATTGACGAGCAGAAGAGAAAAGAATACCCTGTTGGTGAAGAAACACTTTATCAGTGACGAGCAGAAGACATACGAACACCCTAGTGGTGAAGGAACACTCTAGCAGGAAAAGCAGATGACATACGAATACCCTACTGGTGAAGGAACACTCTGGCAGTGACGAGCAGAAGACACACGAACACCCTAGTGGTGAAGGAACACTCTAGCATTGACGAGCAGAAGAGAAAAGAATACCCTGTTGGTGAAGAAACACTTTAGCATTGACGAGCATAAGAGAAAGGAATACCCTAGTGGTGCAGGAACACTCTAGCAGTGACGAGCAGAAGAGAAACGAACAAAGTAGTGGTGAAGGAACACTCTAGCAGTGACGAGCAGGAGAGTAACGAACACCCTACTGGTGAAGGAACACTCTAGCATTGACGAGCAGAAGAGAAAAGAATACCCTGTTGGTGAAGAAACACTTTATCAGTGACGAGCAGAAGACATACGAACACCCTAGTGGTGCAGGAACACTCTAGCAGTGACGAGCAGAAGAGAAACGAACAAAGTAGTGCTGAAGGAACACTCTAGCAGTGACGAGCAGGAGAGTAACGAACACCCTACTGGTGAAGGAACACTCTAGCATTGACGAGCAAAAGAGAAAAGAATACCCTGTTGGTGAAGAAACACTTTATCTGTGACGAGCAAAAGACATACGAACACCCTAGTGGTGCAGGAACACTCTAGCAGTGACGAGCAGAAGAGAAACGAACAAAGTAGTGGTGAAGGAACACTCTAGCAGTGACGAGCAGGAGAGTAACGAACACCCTACTGGTGAAGGAACACTCTAGCATTGACGAGCAAAAGAGAAAAGAATACCCTGTTGGTGAAGAAACACTTTATCAGTGACGAGCAAAAGACATACGAACACCCTAGTGGTGCAGGAACACTCTAGCAGTGACGAGCAGAAGAGAAACGAACAACCTAGTGGTGAAGGAACACTCTAGCAGTGACAAGCAGGAGAGAAACGAACACCCTAGTGGTGAAGGAACACTCTAGCATTGACGAGCAGAAGAGAAAAGAATACCCTGGTTGTGAAGAAACACTTTATCAGTGACGAGCAGAAGACATACGAACACCCTAGTGGTCAGGGAACACTCTAGCAGGAAAAGCAGATGACATACGAATACCCTACTGGTGAAGGAACACTCTGGCAGTGACGAGCAGAAGACACACGAACACCCTAGTGGTGAAGGAACACTCTAGCATTGACGAGCAGAAGAGAAAAGAATACCCTGTTGGTGAAGAAACACTTTATCAGTGACGAGCAGAAGACATACGAACACCCTAGTGGTGCAGGAACACTCTAGCAGTGACGAGCAGAAGAGAAACGAACAACCTAGTGGTGAAGGAACACTCTAGCAGTGACGAGCAGGAGAGTAACGAACACCCTACTGGTGAAGGAACACTCTAGCATTGACGAGCAAAAGAGAAAAGAATACCCTGTTGGTGAAGAAACACTTTATCAGTGACGAGCAAAAGACATACGAACACCCTAGTGGTGCAGGAACACTCTAGCAGGAAAAGCAGATGACATACGAATACCCTACTGGTGAAGGAACACTCTGGCAGTGACGAGCAGAAGACACACGAACACCCTAGTGGTGAAGGAACACTCTAGCATTAACGAGCAGAAGAGAAAAGAATACCCTGTTGGTGAAGAAACACTTTATCAGTGACGAGCAAAAGACATACGAACACCCTAGTGGAGCAGGAACACTCTAGCATTGACGAGCAGAAGAGAAAAGAATACCCTGGTTGTGAAGAAACACTTTATCAGTGACGAGCAGAAGACATACGAACACCCTAGTGGTGCAGGAACACTCTAGCAGTGACGAGCAGAAGAGAAACGAACAACCTAGTGGTGAAGGAACACTCTAGCAGTGACGAGCAGGAGAGTAACGAACACCCTACTGGTGAAGGAACACTCTAGCATTGACGAGCAAAAGAGAAAAGAATACCCTGTTGGTGAAGAAACACTTTATCAGTGACGAGCAAAAGACATACGAACACCCTAGTGGTGCAGGAACACTCTTGCAATGACGAGCAGAAGAGAAACGAACAACCTAGTGGTGAAGGAACACTCTGGCAGTGACGAGCAGAAGACACACGAACACCCTAGTGGTGAAGGAACACTCTAGCATTAACGAGCAGAAGAGAAAAGAATACCCTGTTGGTGAAGAAACACTTTATCAGTGACGAGCAGAAGACATACGAACACTCTAGTGGTGCAGGAACACTCTAGCAGTGCCGAGCAGAAGAGAAACGAACAACCTAGTGGTGAAGGAACACTCTGGCAGTGACGAGCAGAAGACATACGAACACTCTAGTGGTGCAGGAACACTCTAGCAGTGCCGAGCAGAAGAGAAACGAACAACCTAGTGGTGAAGGAACACTCTGGCAGTGACGAGCAGAAGACACACGAACACCCTAGTGGTGAAGGAACACTCTAGCATTAACGAGCAGAAGAGAAAAGAATACCCTGTTGGTGAAGAAACACTTTATCAGTGACGAGCAGAAGACATACGAACACTCTAGTGGTGCAGGAACACTCTAGCAGTGACGAGCAGAAGAGAAACGAACAACCTAGTGGTGAAGGAACACTCTGGCAGTGACGAGCAGAAGACACACGAACACCCTAGTGGTGAAGGAACACTCTAGCATTAACGAGCAGAAGAGAAAAGAATACCCTGTTGGTGAAGAAACACTTTATCAGTGACGAGCAGAAGACATACGAACACTCTAGTGGTGCAGGAACACTCTAGCAGTGACGAGCAGAAGAGAAACGAACACCCTAGTGGTGAAGGAACACTCTGGCAGTGACGAGCAGAAGACACACGAACACCCTAGTGGTGAAGGAACACTCTAGCATTAACGAGCAGAAGAGAAAAGAATACCCTGTTGGTGAAGAAACACTTTATCAGTGACGAGCAAAAGACATACGAACACCCTAGTGGAGCAGGAACACTCTAGCATTGACGAGCAGAAGAGAAAAGAATACCCTGGTTGTGAAGAAACACTTTATCAGTGACGAGCAGAAGACATACGAACACCCTAGTGGTGCAGGAACACTCTAGCAGTGACGAGCAGAAGAGAAACGAACAACCTAGTGGTGAAGGAACACTCTAGCAGTGACGAGCAGGAGAGTAACGAACACCCTACTGGTGAAGGAACACTCTAGCATTGACGAGCAAAAGAGAAAAGAATACCCTGTTGGTGAAGAAACACTTTATCAGTGACGAGCAAAAGACATACGAACACCCTAGTGGTGCAGGAACACTCTTGCAATGACGAGCAGAAGAGAAACGAACAACCTAGTGGTGAAGGAACACTCTGGCAGTGACGAGCAGAAGACACACGAACACCCTAGTGGTGAAGGAACACTCTAGCATTAACGAGCAGAAGAGAAAAGAATACCCTGTTGGTGAAGAAACACTTTATCAGTGACGAGCAGAAGACATACGAACACTCTAGTGGTGCAGGAACACTCTAGCAGTGCCGAGCAGAAGAGAAACGAACAACCTAGTGGTGAAGGAACACTCTGGCAGTGACGAGCAGAAGACACACGAACACCCTAGTGGTGAAGGAACACTCTAGCATTAACGAGCAGAAGAGAAAAGAATACCCTGTTGGTGAAGAAACACTTTATCAGTGACGAGCAGAAGACATACGAACACTCTAGTGGTGAAGGAACACTCTAGCAGTGACGAGCAGAAGAGAAACGAACACCCTAGTGGTGAAGGAACACTCTGGCAGTGACGAGCAGAAGACACACGAACACCCTAGTGGTGAAGGAACACTCTAGCATTAACGAGCAGAAGAGAAAAGAATACCCTGTTGGTGAAGAAACACTTTATCAGTGACGAGCAAAAGACATACGAACACCCTAGTGGAGCAGGAACACTCTAGCATTGACGAGCAGAAGAGAAAAGAATACCCTGGTTGTGAAGAAACACTTTATCAGTGACGAGCAGAAGACATACGAACACCCTAGTGGTGCAGGAACACTCTAGCAGTGACGAGCAGAAGAGAAACGAACAACCTAGTGGTGAAGGAACACTCTAGCAGTGACGAGCAGGAGAGTAACGAACACCCTACTGGTGAAGGAACACTCTAGCATTGACGAGCAAAAGAGAAAAGAATACCCTGTTGGTGAAGAAACACTTTATCAGTGACGAGCAAAAGACATACGAACACCCTAGTGGTGCAGGAACACTCTAGCAGTGACGAGCAGAAGAGAAACGAACAACCTAGTGGTGAAGGAACACTCTAGCAGTGACGAGCAGGAGAGTAACGAACACCCTACTGGTGAAGGAACACTCTAGCATTGACGAGCAAAAGAGAAAAGAATACCCTGTTGGTGAAGAAACACTTTATCAGTGACGAGCAAAAGACATACGAACACCCTAGTGGTGCAGGAACACTCTAGCAGGAAAAGCAGATGACATACGAATACCCTACTGGTGAAGGAACACTCTGGCAGTGACGAGCAGAAGACACACGAACACCCTAGTGGTGAAGGAACACTCTAGCATTGACGAGCAGAAGAGAAAAGAATACCCTGTTGGTGAAGAAACACTTTATCAGTGACGAGCAGAAGACATACGAACACCCTAGTGGTGCAGGAACACTCTAGCAGTGACGAGCAGAAGAGAAACGAACAACCTAGTGGTGAAGGAACACTCTGGCAGTGACGAGCAGAAGACACACGAACACCCTAGTGGTGAAGGAACACTCTAGCATTAACGAGCAGAAGAGAAAAGAATACCCTGTTGGTGAAGAAACACTTTATCAGTGACGAGCAGAAGACATACGAACACTCTAGTGGTGCAGGAACACTCTAGCAGTGACGAGCAGAAGAGAAACGAACAACCTAGTGGTGAAGGAACACTCTGGCAGTGACGAGCAGAAGACACACGAACACCCTAGTGGTGAAGGAACACTCTAGCATTAACGAGCAGAAGAGAAAAGAATACCCTGTTGGTGAAGAAACACTTTATCAGTGACGAGCAGAAGACATACGAACACTCTAGTGGTGCAGGAACACTCTAGCAGTGACGAGCAGAAGAGAAACGAACACCCTAGTGGTGAAGGAACACTCTGGCAGTGACGAGCAGAAGACACACGAACACCCTAGTGGTGAAGGAACACTCTAGCATTAACGAGCAGAAGAGAAAAGAATACCCTGTTGGTGAAGAAACACTTTATCAGTGACGAGCAAAAGACATACGAACACCCTAGTGGAGCAGGAACACTCTAGCATTGACGAGCAGAAGAGAAAAGAATACCCTGGTTGTGAAGAAACACTTTATCAGTGACGAGCAGAAGACATACGAACACCCTAGTGGTGCAGGAACACTCTAGCAGTGACGAGCAGAAGAGAAACGAACAACCTAGTGGTGAAGGAACACTCTAGCAGTGACGAGCAGGAGAGTAACGAACACCCTACTGGTGAAGGAACACTCTAGCATTGACGAGCAAAAGAGAAAAGAATACCCTGTTGGTGAAGAAACACTTTATCAGTGACGAGCAAAAGACATACGAACACCCTAGTGGTGCAGGAACACTCTTGCAATGACGAGCAGAAGAGAAACGAACAACCTAGTGGTGAAGGAACACTCTAGCAGTGACGAGCAGGAGAGAAACGAACACCCTAGTGGTGAAGGAACACTCTAGCATTGACGAGCAGAAGAGAAAAGAATACCCTGTTGGTGAAGAAACACTTTATCAGTGACGAGAAGAAGACATATGAACACCCTAGTGGTGAAGGAACACTCTAGCAGGAAAAGCAGAAGACATACGAATACCCTAGTGGTGAAGGAACACTCTGGCAGTGACAAGCAGAAGACACACGAACACCCTAGTGGTAAAGGAACACTCTAGCAGTGACGAGCAGAAGATAAACGAACACCCTAGTGTTGAACGAACACTTTAGCATTGACGAGCATAAGAGAAACGAATACCCTAGTGGTGAAGGAACACTCTAGCAGTGACGAGCAGAAGAGAAACGAACAACCTAGTGGTGAAGGAACACTCTAGCAGTGACGAGCAGGAGAGTAACGAACACCCTACTGGTGAAGGAACACTCTAGCATTGACGAGCAAAAGAGAAAAGAATACCCTGTTGGTGAAGAAAGACTTTAACAGTGACGAGCAAAAGACATACGAACACCCTAGTGGTGCAGGAACACTCTAGCAGTGACAAGCAGAAGAGAAACGAACAACCTAGTGGTGAAGAAACACTCTAGCAGTGACAAGCAGAAGACATACGAACACCCTACTGAGGAAGGAACACTCTAGCAGTGACGAGCAGAAGACATACGAACACCCTAGTGGTGAAGGCACACTCTAGCAGTGACGAGCAGAAGATATACAAATAGCCTAGTGGTGAAAGAACACTCTAGCAGTGACGAACAGATGAGAACCGAACAACCTAGTGGTGAAGGAACACTCTAGCAGTGACAAGCAGGAGAGAAACGAACACCCTAGTGGTGAAAGAACACTCTAGCATTGACGAGCAGAAGAGAAAAGAATACCCTGTTGGTGAAGAAACACTTTATCAGTGACGAGCAGAAGACATACGAACACCCTAGTGGTGAAGGAACACTCTAGCAGGAAAAGCAGATGACATACGAATACCCTACTGGTGAAGGAACACTCTGGCAGTGACGAGCAGAAGACACACGAACACCCTAGTGGTGAAGGAACAATCTAGCATTGACGAGCAGAAGAGAAAAGAATACCCTGTTGGTGAAGAAACACTTTATCAGTGACGAGCAGAAGACATACGAACACCCTAGTGGTGCAGGAACACTCTAGCAGTGACGAGCAGAAGAGAAACGAACAAAGTAGTGGTGAAGGAACACTCTAGCAGTGACGAGCAGGAGAGTAACAAACACCCTACTGGTGAAGGAACACTCTAGCATTGACGAGCAAAAGAGAAAAGAATACCCTGTTGGTGAAGAAACACTTTATCAGTGACAAGCAGAAGACACACGAACACCCTAGTGGTAAAGGAACACTCTAGCAGTGACGAGCAGAAGATAAACGAACACCCTAGTGTTGAACGAACACTTTAGCATTGACGAGCATAAGAGAAACGAATACCCTAGTGGTGAAGGAACACTCTAGCAGTGACGAGCAGAAGAGAAACGAACAACCTAGTGGTGAAGGAACACTCTAGCAGTGACGAGCAGGAGAGTAACGAACACCCTACTGGTGAAGGAACACTCTAGCATTGACGAGCAAAAGAGAAAAGAATACGCTGTTGGTGAAGAAAGACTTTAACAGTGACGAGCAAAAGACATACGAACACCCTAGTGGTGCAGGAACACTCTAGCAGTGACGAGCAGAAGAGAAACGAACAACCTAGTGGTGAAGAAACACTCTAGCAGTGACAAGCAGAAGACATACGAACACCCTACTGAGGAAGGAACACTCTAGCAGTGACGAGCAGAAGACATACGAACACCCTAGTGGTGAAGGCACACTCTAGCAGTGACGAGCAGAAGATATACAAATAGCCTAGTGGTGAAAGAACACTCTAGCAGTGACGAGCAGATGAGAAACGAACAACCTAGTGGTGAAGGAACACTCTAGCAGTGACAAGCAGGAGAGAAACGAACACCCTAGTGGTGAAAGAACACTCTAGCATTGACGAGCAGAAGAGAAAAGAATACCCTGTTGGTGAAGAAACACTTTATCAGTGACGAGCAGAAGACATACGAACACCCTAGTGGTGAAGGAACACTCTAGCAGGAAAAGCAGATGACATACGAATACCCTACTGGTGAAGGAACACTCTGGCAGTGACGAGCAGAAGACACACGAACACCCTAGTGGTGAAGGAACACTCTAGCATTGACGAGCAGAAGAGAAAAGAATACCCTGTTGGTGAAGAAACACTTTATCAGTGACGAGCAGAAGACATACGAACACCCTAGTGGTGCAGGAACACTCTAGCAGTGACGAGCAGAAGAGAAACGAACAAAGTAGTGGTGAAGGAACACTCTAGCAGTGACGAGCAGGAGAGTAACAAACACCCTACTGGTGAAGGAACACTCTAGCATTGACGAGCAAAAGAGAAAAGAATACCCTGTTGGTGAAGAAACACTTTATCAGTGACGAGCAAAAGACATACGAACACCCTAGTGGTGCAGGAACACTCTTGCAGTGACGAGCAGAAGAGAAACGAACAACCTAGTGGTGAAGGAACACTCTAGCAGTGACGAGCAGGAGAAAAACGAACACCCTAGTGGTGAAGGAACACTCTAGCATTGACGAGCAGAAGAGAAAAGAATACCATGTTGGTGAAGAAACACTTTATCAGTGACGAGCAGAAGACATACGAACACCCTAGTGGTGAAGGAACACTCTAGCAGGAAAAGCAGAAGACATACGAATACCCTAGTGGTGAAGGAACACTCTGGCAGTGACGAGCAGAAGACACACGAACACCCTAGTGGTAAAGGAACACTCTAGCAGTGACGAGCAGAAGATAAACGAACACCCTAGTGGTGAACGAACACTTTAGCATTGACGAGCATAAGAGAAACGAATACCCTAGTGGTGAAGGAACACTCTAGCAGTGACGAGCAGAAGAGAAACGAACAACCTAGTGGTGAAGGAACACTCTAGCAGTGACGAGCAGGAGAGTAACGAACACCCTACTGGTGAAGGAACACTCTAGCATTGACGAGCAAAAGAGAAAAGAATACCCTGTTGGTTAAGAAACACTTTATCAGTGACGAGCAAAAGACATACGAACACCCTAGTGGTGCAGGAACACTCTAGCATTGACGAGCAGAAGAGAAAAGAATACCCTGTTGGTGAAGAAACACTTTATCAGTGACGAGCAGAAGACATACGAACACCCTAGTGGTGCAGGAACACTCTAGCAGTGACGAGCAGAAGAGAAACGAACAACCTAGTGGTGAAGGAACACTCTAGCAGTGACGAGCAGGAGAGTAAGGAACACCCTACTGGTGAAGGAACACTCTAGCATTGACGAGCAAAAGAGAAAAGAATACCCTGTTGGTGAAGAAACACTTTATCAGTGACGAGCAAAAGACATACGAACACCCTAGTGGTGCAGGAACACTCTTGCAGTGACGAGCAGAAGAGAAACGAACAACCTAGTGGTGAAGGAACACTCTAGTAGTGACGAGCAGGAGAGAAACGAACACCCTAGTGGTGAAGGAACACTCTAGCATTGACGAGCAGAAGAGAAAAGAATACCATGTTGGTGAAGAAACACTTTATCAGTGACGAGCAGAAGACATATGAACACCCTAGTGGTGAAGGAACACTCTAGCAGGAAAAGCAGAAGACATACGAATACCCTAGTGGTGAAGGAACACTCTGGCAGTGACGAGCAGAAGACACACGAACACCCTAGTGGTAAAGGAACACTCTAGCAGTGACGAGCAGAAGATAAACGAACACCCTAGTGGTGAACGAACACTTTAGCATTGACGAGCATAAGAGAAACGAATACCCTAGTGGTGAAGGAACACTCTAGCAGTGACGAGCAGAAGAGAAACGAACAACCTAGTGGTGAAGGAACACTCTAGCAGTGACGAGCAGGAGAGTAACGAACACCCTACTGGTGAAGGAACACTCTAGCATTGACGAGCAAAAGAGAAAAGAATACCCTGTTGGTGAAGAAAGACTTTAACAGTGACGAGCAAAAGACATACGAACACCCTAGTGGTGCAGGAACACTCTAGGAGTGACGAGCAGAAGAGAAACGAACAACCTAGTGGTGAAGAAACACTCTAGCAGTGACAAGCAGAAGACATACGAACACCCTACTGAGGAAGGAACACTCTAGCAGTGACGAGCAGAAGACATACGAACACCCTAGTGGTGAAGGAACACTCTAGCAGTGACGAGCAGAAGATATACAAATAGCCTAGTGGTGAAAGAACACTCTAGCAGTGACGAGCAGATGAGAAACGAAGAACCTAGTGGTGAAGGAACACTCTAGCAGTGACGAGCAGGAGAGTAACGAACACCCTACTGGTGAAGGAACACTCTAGCATTGACGAGCAAAAGAGAAAAGAATACCCTGTTGGTGAAGAAACACTTTATCAGTGACGAGCAAAAGACATACGAACACCCTAGTGGTGCAGGAACACTCTAGCAGTGACTAGCAGAAGAGAAACGAACAACCTAGTGGTGAAGGAACACTCTAGCAGTGACAAGCAGGAGAGAAACGAACACCCTAATGGTGAAGGAACACTCTAGCATTGACGAGCAGAAGAGAAAAGAAAACCCTGTTGGTGAAGAAACACTTTATCAGTGACGAGCAGAAGACATACGAACACCCTAGTGGTGAAGGAACACTCTAGCAGGAAAAGCAGAAGACATACGAATACCCTACTGGTGAAGGAACACTCAGGCAGTGACGAGCAGAAGACACACGAACACCCTAGTGGTGAAGGAACACTCTAGCATTGACGAGAAGAAGAGAAAAGAATACCCTGTTGGTGAAGAAACACTTTATCAGTGACGAGCAGAAGACATACGAACACCCTAGTGGTGCAGGAACACTCTAGCAGGGACGAGCAGAAGAGAAACGAACAACCTAGTGGTGAAGGAACACTCTAGCAGTGACGAGCAGGAGAGTAACAAACACCCTACTGGTGAAGGAACACTCTAGCATTGACGAGCAAAAGAGAAAAGAATACCCTGTTGGTGAAGAAACACTTTATCAGTGACGAGCAAAAGACATACGAACACCCTAGTGGTGCAGGAACACTCTTGCAGTGACGAGCAGAAGAGAAACGAACAACCTAGTGGTGAAGGAACACTCTAGCAGTGACGAGCAGGAGAGAAACGAACACCCTAGTGGTGAAGGAACACTCTAGCATTGACGAGCAGAAGAGAAAAGAATACCCTGTTGGTGAAGAAACACTTTATCAGTGACGAGCAGAAGACATACGAACACCCTAGTGTTGAAGGAACACTCTAGCAGGAAAAGCAGAAGACATACGAATACCCTACTGGTGAAGGAACACTCTGGCAGTGACGAGCAGAAGACATATGAACACCCTAGTGGTGAAGGAACACTCTAGCAGTGACGAGCAGAAGATATACGAATAGCCTAGTCTTGAAAGAACACTCTAGCAGTGACGAGCAGAAGAGAAACGAACAACCTAGTGGTGAAAGAACACTCTAGTAGTGACGAGCAGGAGAGAAACGAACAACCTAGTGGTGAAAGAACACTCTAGCAGTGACGAGCAGAAGATAAACGAACACCCTAGTGGTGAAGGAACACTTTAGCATTGACGAGCATAAGAGAAACGAATACCCTGTTGGTGAGGAAACAATTTATCAGTGACTAGCAGAAGACATACGAACACTCTAGTGGTGTAAGAACACTCTAGCAGTGACAAGCAGGAGACATACGAACACCCTACTGAGGAAGGAACACTCTAGCAGTGACGAGCAGAAGACATACGAACACCCTAGTGGTGCAGGAACACTCTAGCAGTGACGAGCAGAAGAGAAACGAACAACCTAGTGGTGAAGGAACACTCTAGCAGTGACGAGCAGGAGAGTAACGAACACCCTACTGGTGAAGGAACACTCTAGCATTGACGAGCAAAAGAGAAAAGAATACCCTGTTGGTGAAGAAAGACTTTAACAGTGACGAGCAAAAGACATACGAACACCCTAGTGGTGCAGGAACACTCTAGCAGTGACGAGCAGAAGAGAAACGAACAACCTAGTGGTGAAGAAACACTCTAGCAGTGACAAGCAGAAGACATACGAACACCCTACTGAGGAAGGAACACTCTAGCAGTGACGAGCAGAAGACATACGAACACCCTAGTGGTGAAGGCACACTCTAGCAGTGACGAGCAGAAGATATACGAATAGCCTAGTGGTGAAAAAACACTCTAGCAGTGACGAGCAGATGAGAAACGAACAACCTAGTGGTGAAGGAACACTCTAGCAGTGACAAGCAGGAGAGAAACGAACACCCTAGTGGTGAAAGAACACTCTAGCATTGACGAGCAGAAGAGAAAAGAATACCCTGTTGGTGAAGAAACACTTTATCAGTGACGAGCAGAAGACATACGAACACCCTAGTGGTGAAGGAACACTCTAGCAAGAAAAGCAGAAGACATACGAATACCCTACTGGTGAAGGAACACTCTGGCAGTGACGAGCAGAAGACACACGAACACCCTAGTGGTGAAGGAACACTCTAGCATTGACGAGCAGAAGAGAAAAGAATACCCTGTTGGTGAAGAAACACTTTATCAGTGACGAGCAGAAGACATACGAACACTCTAGTGGTGCAGGAACCCTCTAGCAGTGATGAGCAGAAGAGAAACGAACAACCTAGTGGTGAAGGAACACTCTAGCAGTGACGAGCAGGAGAGTAACGAACACCCTACTGGTGAAGGAACACTCTAGCATTGACGAGCAAAAGAGAAAAGAATACCCTGTTGGTGAAGAAACAATTTATCAGTGACGAGCAAAAGACATACGAACACCCTAGTGGTGCAGGAACACTCTAGCAGTGACGAGCAGAAGAGAAACGAACAACCTAGTGGTGAAGGAACACTCTAGCAGTGACGAGCAAGAGAGAAACGAACACCCTAGTGGTGAAGGAACACTCTAGCATTGACGAGCAGAAGAGAAAAGAATACCTTGTTGGTGAAGAAACACTTTATAAGTGACGAGCAGAAGACATACGAACACCCTAGTGTTGAAGGAACACTCTAGCAGGAAAAGCAGAAGACATACGAATACCCTACTGGTGAAGGAACACTCTGGCAGTGACGAGCAGAAGACATACGAACACCCTAGTGGTGAAGGAACACTCTAGCAGTGACGAGCAGAAGATATACGAATAGCCTAGTCTTGAAAGAACACTCTAGCAGTGACGAGCAGAAGAGAAACGAACAACCTAGTGGTGAAAGAACACTCTAGTAGTGACGAGCAGGAGAGAAACGAACAACCTAGTGGTGAAAGAACACTCTAGCAGTGACGAGCAGAAGATAAACGAACACCCTAGTGGTGAAGGAACACTTTAGCATTGACGAGCATAAGAGAAACGAATACCCTGTTGGTGAGGAAACATTTTATCAGTGACTAGCAGAAGACATACGAACACTCTAATGGTGTAAGAACACTCTAGCAGTGACAAGCAGGAGACATACGAACACCCTACTGAGGAAGGAACACTCTAGCAGTGACGAGCAGAAGACATACGAACACCCTAGTGGTGCAGGAACACTCTAGCAGTGACGAGCAGAAGAGAAACGAACAACCTAGTGGTGAAGGAACACTCTAGCAGTGACGAGCAGGAGAGTAACGAACACCCTACTGGTGAAGGAACACTCTAGCATTGACGAGCAAAAGAGAAAAGAATACCCTGTTGGTGAAGAAACACTTTATCAGTGACGAGCAAAAGACATACGAACACCCTAGTGGTGCAGGAACACTCTAGCAGTGACGAGCAGAAGAGAAACGAACAACCTAGTGGTGAAGGAACACTCTAGCAGTGACAAGCAGGAGAGAAACGAACACCCTAATGGTGAAGGAACACTCTAGCATTGACGAGCAGAAGAGAAAAGAAAACCCTGTTGGTGAAGAAACACTTTATCAGTGACGAGCAGAAGACATACGAACACCCTAGTGGTGAAGGAACACTCTAGCAGGAAAAGCAGAAGACATACGAATACCCTACTGGTGAAGGAACACTCTGGCAGTGACGAGCAGAAGACACACGAACACCCTAGTGGTGAAGGAACACTCTAGCAGTGACGAGAAGAAGAGAAAAGAATACCCTGTTGGTGAAGAAACACTTTATCAGTGACGAGCAGAAGACATACGAACACCCTAGTGGTGCAGGAACACTCTAGCAGTGACGAGCAGAAGAGAAACGAACAACCTAGTGGTGAAGGAACACTCTAGCAGTGACGAGCAGGAGAGTAACAAACACCCTACTGGTGAAGGAACACTCTAGCATTGACGAGCAAAAGAGAAAAGAATACCCTGTTGGTAAAGAAACACTTTATCAGTGACGAGCAAAAGACATACGAACACCCTAGTGGTGCAGGAACACTCTTGCAGTGACGAGCAGAAGAGAAACGAACAACCTAGTGGTGAAGGAACACTCTAGCAGTGACAAGCAGGAGAGAAACGAACACCCTAATGGTGAAGGAACACTCTAGCATTGACGAGCAGAAGAGAAAAGAAAACCCTGTTGGTGAAGAAACACTTTATCAGTGACGAGCAGAAGACATACGAACACCCTAGTGGTGAAGGAACACTCTAGCAGGAAAAGCAGAAGACATACGAATACCCTACTGGTGAAGGAACACTCTGGCAGTGACGAGCAGAAGACACACGAACACCCTAGTGGTGAAGGAACACTCTAGCAGTGACGAGAAGAAGAGAAAAGAATACCCTGTTGGTGAAGAAACACTTTATCAGTGACGAGCAGAAGACATACGAACACCCTAGTGGTGCAGGAACACTCTAGCAGTGACGAGCAGAAGAGAAACGAACAACCTAGTGGTGAAGGAACACTCTAGCAGTGACGAGCAGGAGAGTAACAAACACCCTACTGGTGAAGGAACACTCTAGCATTGACGAGCAAAAGAGAAAAGAATACCCTGTTGGTAAAGAAACACTTTATCAGTGACGAGCAAAAGACATACGAACACCCTAGTGGTGCAGGAACACTCTTGCAGTGACGAGCAGAAGAGAAACGAACAACCTAGTGGTGAAGGAACACTCTAGCAGTGACGAGCAGGAGAGAAACGAACACCCTAGTGGTGAAGGAACACTCTAGCATTGACGAGCAGAAGAGAAAAGAATACCCTGTTGGTGAAGAAACACTTTATCAGTGACGAGCAGAAGACATACGAACACCCTAGTGTTGAAGGAACACTCTAGCAGGAAAAGCAGAAGACATACGAATACCCTACTGGTGAAAGAACACTCTGGCAGTGACGAGCAGAAGACATATGAACACCCTAGTGGTGAAGGAACACTCTAGCAGTGACGAGCAGAAGATATACGAATAGCCTAGTCTTGAAAGAACACTCTAGCAGTGACGAGCAGAAGAGAAACGAACAACCTAGTGGTGAAAGAACACTCTAGTAGTGACGAGCAGGAGAGAAACGAACAACCTAGTGGTGAAAGAACACTCTAGCAGTGACGAGCAGAAGATAAACGAACACCCTAGTGGTGAAGGAACACTTTAGCATTGACGAGCATAAGAGAAACGAATACCCTGTTGGTGAGGAAACAATTTATCAGTGACTAGCAGAAGACATACGAACACTCTAGTGGTGTAAGAACACTCTAGCAGTGACAAGCAGGAGACATACGAACACCCTACTGAGGAAGGAACACTCTAGCAGTGACGAGCAGAAGACATACGAACACCCTAGTGGTGCAGGAACACTCTAGTAGTGACGAGCAGAAGAGAAACGAACAACCTAGTGGTGAAGGAACACTCTAGCAGTGACGAGCAGGAGAGTAACGAACACCCTACTGGTGAAGGAACACTCTAGCATTGACGAGCAAAAGAGAAAAGAATACCCTGTTGGTGAAGAAACACTTTATCAGTGACGAGCAAAAGACATACGAACACCCTAGTGGTGCAGGAACACTCTTGCAGTGACGAGCAGAAGAGAAACGAACAACCTAGTGGTGAAGGAACACTCTAGCAGTGACGAGCAGGAGAGAAACGAACACCCTAGTGGTGAAGGAACACTCTAGCATTGACGAGCAGAAGAGAAAAGAATACCCTGTTGGTGAAGAAACACTTTATCAGTGACGAGCAGAAGACATATGAACACCCTAGTGGTGAAGGAACACTCTAGCAGGAAAAGCAGAAGACATACGAATACCCTAGTGGTGAAGGAACACTCTGGCAGTGACGAGCAGAAGACATATGAACACCCTAGTGGTGAAGGAACACTCTAGCAGTGACGAGCAGAAGATATACGAATAGCCTAGTCTTGAAAGAACACTCTAGCAGTGACGAGCAGAAGAGAAACGAACAACCTAGTGGTGAAAGAACACTCTAGTAGTGACGAGCAGGAGAGAAACGAACAACCTAGTGGTGAAAGAACACTCTAGCAGTGACGAGCAGAAGATAAACGAACACCCTAGTGGTGAAGGAACACTTTAGCATTGACGAGCATAAGAGAAACGAATACCCTGTTGGTGAGGAAACAATTTATCAGTGACTAGCAGAAGACATACGAACACTCTAGTGGTGTAAGAACACTCTAGCAGTGACAAGCAGGAGACATACGAACACCCTACTGAGGAAGGAACACTCTAGCAGTGACGAGCAGAAGACATACGAACACCCTAGTGGTGCAGGAACACTCTAGCAGTGACGAGCAGAAGAGAAACGAACAACCTAGTGGTGAAGGAACACTCTAGCAGTGACGAGCAGGAGAGTAACGAACACCCTACTGGTGAAGGAACACTCTAGCATTGACGAGCAAAAGAGAAAAGAATACCCTGTTGGTGAAGAAACACTTTATCAGTGACGAGCAAAAGACATACGAACACCCTAGTGGTGCAGGAACACTCTAGCAGTGACGAGCAGAAGAGAAACGAACAACCTAGTGGTGAAGGAACACTCTAGCAGTGACGAGCAGGAGAGAAACGAACACCCTAGTGGTGAAGGAACACTCTAGCATTGACGAGCAGAAGAGAAAAGAATACCCTGTTGGTGAAGAAACACTTTATCAGTGACGAGCAGAAGACATACGAACACCCTAGTGTTGAAGGAACACTCTAGCAGGAAAAGCAGAAGACATACGAATACCCTACTGGTGAAAGAACACTCTGGCAGTGACGAGCAGAAGACATATGAACACCCTAGTGGTGAAGGAACACTCTAGCAGTGACGAGCAGAAGATATACGAATAGCCTAGTCTTGAAAGAACACTCTAGCAGTGACGAGCAGAAGAGAAACGAACAACCTAGTGGTGAAAGAACACTCTAGTAGTGACGAGCAGGAGAGAAACGAACAACCTAGTGGTGAAAGAACACTCTAGCAGTGACGAGCAGAAGATAAACGAACACCCTAGTGGTGAAGGAACACTTTAGCATTGACGAGCATAAGAGAAACGAATACCCTGTTGGTGAGGAAACAATTTATCAGTGACTAGCAGAAGACATACGAACACTCTAGTGGTGTAAGAACACTCTAGCAGTGACAAGCAGGAGACATACGAACACCCTACTGAGGAAGGAACACTCTAGCAGTGACGAGCAGAAGACATACGAACACCCTAGTGGTGCAGGAACACTCTAGCAGTGACGAGCAGAAGAGAAACGAACAACCTAGTGGTGAAGGAACACTCTAGCAGTGACGAGCAGGAGAGTAACGAACACCCTACTGGTGAAGGAACACTCTAGCATTGACGAGCAAAAGAGAAAAGAATACCCTGTTGGTGAAGAAACACTTTATCAGTGACGAGCAAAAGACATACGAACACCCTAGTGGTGCAGGAACACTCTTGCAGTGACGAGCAGAAGAGAAACGAACAACCTAGTGGTGAAGGAACACTCTAGCAGTGACGAGCAGGAGAGAAACGAACACCCTAGTGGTGAAGGAACACTCTAGCATTGACGAGCAGAAGAGAAAAGAATACCCTGTTGGTGAAGAAACACTTTATCAGTGACGAGCAGAAGACATATGAACACCCTAGTGGTGAAGGAACACTCTAGCAGGAAAAGCAGAAGACATACGAATACCCTAGTGGTGAAGGAACACTCTGGCAGTGACGAGCAGAAGACATATGAACACCCTAGTGGTGAAGGAACACTCTAGCAGTGACGAGCAGAAGATATACGAATAGCCTAGTCTTGAAAGAACACTCTAGCAGTGACGAGCAGAAGAGAAACGAACAACCTAGTGGTGAAAGAACACTCTAGTAGTGACGAGCAGGAGAGAAACGAACAACCTAGTGGTGAAAGAACACTCTAGCAGTGACGAGCAGAAGATAAACGAACACCCTAGTGGTGAAGGAACACTTTAGCATTGACGAGCATAAGAGAAACGAATACCCTGTTGGTGAGGAAACAATTTATCAGTGACTAGCAGAAGACATACGAACACTCTAGTGGTGTAAGAACACTCTAGCAGTGACAAGCAGGAGACATACGAACACCCTACTGAGGAAGGAACACTCTAGCAGTGACGAGCAGAAGACATACGAACACCCTAGTGGTGCAGGAACACTCTAGCAGTGACGAGCAGAAGAGAAACGAACAACCTAGTGGTGAAGGAACACTCTAGCAGTGACGAGCAGGAGAGTAACGAACACCCTACTGGTGAAGGAACACTCTAGCATTGACGAGCAAAAGAGAAAAGAATACCTTGTTGGTGAAGAAACACTTTATCAGTGACGAGCAAAAGACATACGAACACCCTAGTGGTGCAGGAACACTCTTGCAGTGACGAGCAGAAGAGAAACGAACAACCTAGTGGTGAAGGAACACTCTAGCAGTGACGAGCAGGAGAGAAACGAACACCCTAGTGGTGAAGGAACACTCTAGCATTGACGAGCAGAAGAGAAAAGAATACCCTGTTGGTGAAGAAACACTTTATCAGTGACGAGCAGAAGACATATGAACACCCTAGTGGTGAAGGAACACTCTAGCAGGAAAAGCAGAAGACATACGAATACCCTAGTGGTGAAGGAACACTCTGGCAGTGACGAGCAGAAGACAAACGAACACCCTAGTGGTAAAGGAACACTCTAGCAGTGACGAGCAGAAGATAAACGAACACCCTAGTGGTGAATGAACACTTTAGCATTGACGAGCATAAGAGGAACGAATACCCTAGTGGTGAAGGAACACTCTAGCAGTGACGAGCAGAAGAGAAACGAACAACCTAGTGGTGAAGGAACACTCTAGCAGTGACGAGCAGGAGAGTAACGAACACCCTACTGGTGAAGGAACACTCTAGCATTGACGAGCAAAAGAGAAAAGAATACCCTGTTGGTGAAGAAAGACTTTAACAGTGACGAGCAAAAGACATACGAACACCCTAGTGGTGCAGGAACACTCTAGCAGTGACGAGCAGAAGAGAAACGAACAACCTAGTGGTGAAGAAACACTCTAGCAGTGACAAGCAGAAGACATACGAACACCCTACTGAGGAAGGAACACTCTAGCAGTGACGAGCAGAAGACATACAAATAGCCTAGTGGTGAAAGAACACTCTAGCAGTGACGAGCAGAAGATATACAAATAGCCTAGTGGTGAAAGAACACTCTAGCAGTGACGAGCAGATGAGAAACGAACAACCTAGTGGTGAAGGAACACTCTAGCAGTGACGAGCAGGAGAGTAACGAACACCCTACCGGTGAAGGAACACTCTAGCATTGACGAGCAAAAGAGAAAAGAATACCCTGTTGGTGAAGAAACACTTTATCAGTGACGAGCAAAAGACATACGAACACCCTAGTGGTGAAGGAACACTCTAGCAGTGACGAGCAGAAGAGAAACGAACAACCTAGTGGTGAAGGAACACTCTAGCAGTGACAAGCAGGAGAGAAACGAACACCCTAATGGTGAAGGAACACTCTAGCATTGACGAGCAGAAGAGAAAAGAAAACCCTGTTGGTGAAGAAACACTTTATCAGTGACGAGCAGAAGACATACGAACACCCTAGTGGTGAAGGAACACTCTAGCAAGAAAAGCAGAAGACATACGAATACCCTACTGGTGAAGGAACACTCTGGCAGTGACGAGCAGAAGACACACGAACACCCTAGTGGTGAAGGAACACTCTAGCATTGACGAGCAGAAGAGAAAAGAATACCCTGTTGGTGAAGAAACACTTTATCAGTGACGAGCAGAAGACATACGAACACTCTAGTGGTGCAGGAACACTCTAGCAGTGACGAGCAGAAGAGAAACGAACAACCTAGTGGTGAAGGAACACTCTAGCAGTGACGAGCAGGAGAGTAACGAACACCCTACTGGTGAAGGAACACTCTAGCATTGACGAGCAAAAGAGAAAAGAATACCCTGTTGGTGAAGAAACAATTTATCAGTGACGAGCAAAAGACATACGAACACCCTAGTGGTGCAGGAACACTCTAGCAGTGACGAGCAGAAGAGAAACGAACAACCTAGTGGTGAAGGAACACTCTAGCAGTGACGAGCAAGAGAGAAACGAACACCCTAGTGGTGAAGGAACACTCTAGCATTGACGAGCAGAAGAGAAAAGAATACCCTGTTGGTGAAGAAACACTTTATCAGTGACGAGCAGAAGACATACGAACACCCTAGTGTTGAAGGAACACTCTAGCAGGAAAAGCAGAAGACATACGAATACCCTACTGGTGAAGGAACACTCTGGCAGTGACGAGCAGAAGACATACGAACACCCTAGTGGTGAAGGAACACTCTAGCAGTGACGAGCAGAAGAGAAACGAACAACCTAGTGGTGAAAGAACACTCTAGTAGTGACGAGCAGGAGAGAAACGAACAACCTAGTGGTGAAAGAACACTCTAGCAGTGACGAGCAGAAGATAAACGAACACCCTAGTGGTGAAGGAACACTTTAGCATTGACGAGCATAAGAGAAACGAATACCCTGTTGGTGAGGAAACAATTTATCAGTGACTAGCAGAAGACATACGAACACTCTAGTGGTGTAAGAACACTCTAGCAGTGACAAGCAGGAGACATACGAACACCCTACTGAGGAAGGAACACTCTAGCAGTGACGAGCAGAAGACATACGAACACCCTAGTGGTGCAGGAACACTCTAGCAGTGACGAGCAGAAGAGAAACGAACAACCTAGTGGTGAAGGAACACTCTAGCAGTGACGAGCAGGAGAGTAACGAACACCCTACTGGTGAAGGAACACTCTAGCATTGACGAGCAAAAGAGAAAAGAATACCCTGTTGGTGAAGAAACACTTTATCAGTGACGAGCAAAAGACATACGAACACCCTAGTGGTGCAGGAACACTCTTGCAGTGACGAGCAGAAGAGAAACGAACAACCTAGTGGTGAAGGAACACTCTAGCAGTGACGAGCAGGAGAGAAACGAACACCCTAGTGGTGAAGGAACACTCTAGCATTGACGAGCAGAAGAGAAAAGAATACCCTGTTGGTGAAGAAACACTTTATCAGTGACGAGCAGAAGACATATGAACACCCTAGTGGTGAAGGAACACTCTAGCAGGAAAAGCAGAAGACATACGAATACCCTAGTGGTGAAGGAACACTCTGGCAGTGACGAGCAGAAGACACACGAACACCCTAGTGGTAAAGGAACACTCTAGCAGTGACGAGCAGAAGACATACGAACACCCTAGTGGTGAACGAACACTTTAGCATTGACGAGCATAAGAGAAACGAATAGCCTAGTGGTGAAAGAACACTCTAGCAGTGACGAGCAGAAGAGAAACGAACAACCTAGTGGTGAAAGAACACTCTAGTAGTGACGAGCAGGAGAGAAACGAACAACCTAGTGGTGAAAGAACACTCTAGCAGTGACGAGAAAAAGATAAACGAACACCCTAGTGGTGAAGGAACACTTTAGCATTGACGAGCATAAGAGAAACGAATACCCTGTTGGTGAGGAAACAATTTATCAGTGACTAGCAGAAGACATACGAACACTCTAGTGGTGTAAGAACACTCTAGCAGTGACAAGCAGGAGACATACGAACACCCTACTAGGGAAGGAACACTCTAGCAGTGACGAGCAGAAGACATACGAACACCCTAGTGGTGAAGGAACACTCTAGCAGTGACGAGCAGAAGATATACGAATAGCCTAGTGGTGAAAGAACACTCTAGCAGTGACGAGCAGATGAGAAACGAACAACCTAGTGGTGAACGAACACTCTAGCAGTGACGAGCAGGAGAGTAACGAACACCCTACTGGTGAAGGAACACTCTAGCATTGACGAGCAAAAGAGAAAAAAATACCCTGTTGGTGAAGAAACACTTTATCAGTGACGAGCAAAAGACATACGAACACCCTAGTGGTGCAGGAACACTCTAGCAGTGACGAGCAGAAGAGAAATGAACAACCTAGTGGTGAAGGAACACTCTAGCAGTGACAAGCAGGAGAGAAACGAACACCCTAGTGGTGAAGGAACACTCTAGCATTGACGAGCAGAAGAGAAAAGAATACCCTGTTGGTGAAGAAACACTTTATCAGTGACGAGCAGAAGACATACGAACACCCTAGTGGTAAAGAAACACTCTAGCAGGAAAAGCAGATGACATACGAATACCCTACTGGTGAAGGAACACTCTGGCAGTGACGAGGAGAAGACACACGAACACCCTAGTGGTGAAGGAACACTCTAGCATTGACGAGCAGAAGAGAAAAGAATACCCTGTTGGTGAAGAAACACTTTATCAGTGACGAGCAGAAGACATACGAACACCCTAGTGGTGCAGGAACACTCTAGCAGTGACGAGCAGAAGAGAAACGAACAACCTAGTGGTGAAGGAACACTCTAGCAGTGACGAGCACGAGAGTAACGAACACCCTACTGGTGAAGGAACACTCTAGCATTGACGAGCAAAAGAGAAAAGAATACCCTGTTGGTGAAGAAACACTTTATCAGTGACGAGCAAAAGACATACGAACACCCTAGTGGTGCAGGAACACTCTTGCAGTGACGAGCAGAAGAGAAACGAACAACCTAGTGGTGAAGGAACACTCTAGCAGTGACGAGCAGGAGAGAAACGAACACCCTAGTGGTGAAGGAACACTCTAGCATTGACGAGCAGAAGAGAAAAGAATACCCTGTTGGTGAAGAAACACTTTATCAGTGACGAGCAGAAGACATACGAACACCCTAGTGGTGAAGGAACACTCTAGCAGTGACGAGCATAAGATATACGAATAGCCTAGTGGTGAAAGAACACTCTAGCAGTGACGAGCAGATGAGAAACGAACAACCTAGTGGTGAACGAACACTCTAGCAGTGACGAGCAGGAGAGTAACGAACACCCTACTGGTGAAGGAACACTCTAGCATTGACGAGCAAAAGAGAAAAGAATACCCTGTTGGTGAAGAAACACTTTATCAGTGACGAGCAAAAGACATACGAACACCCTAGTGGTGCAGGAACACTCTAGCAGTGACGAGCAGAAGAGAAACGAACAACCTAGTGGTGAAGGAACACTCTAGCAGTGACAAGCAAGAGAGAAACGAACACCCTAGTGGTGAAGTAACACTCTAGCATTGACGAGCAGAAGAGAAAAGAATACCCTGTTGGTGAAGAAACACTTTATCAGTGACGAGCAGAAGACATACGAACACCCTAGTGGTGAAGGAACACTCTAGCAGGAAAAGCAGAAGACATACGAATACCCTACTGGTGAAGGAACACTCTGGCAGTGACGAGCAGAAGACACACGAACACCCTAGTGGTGAAGGAACACTCTAGCATTGACGAGCAGAAGAGAAAAGAATACCTTGTTGGTGAAGAAACACTTTATCAGTGACGAGCAGAAGACATACGAACACTCTAGTGGTGCAGGAACACTCTAGCAGTGACGAGCAGAAGAGAAACGAACAACCTAGTGGTGAAGGAACACTCTAGCAGTGACGAGCAGGAGAGTAACGAACACCCTACTGGTGAAGGAACACTCTAGCATTGACGAGCAAAAGAGAAAAGAATACCCTGTTGGTGAAGAAACACTTTATCAGTGACGAGCAGAAGACATACGAACACCCTAGTGGTGAAGGAACACTCTAGCAGGAAAAGCAGAAGACATACGAATACCCTACTGGTGAAGGAACACTCTGGCAGTGACGAGCAGAAGACACACGAACACCCTAGTGGTGAAGGAACACTCTAGCATTAACGAGCAGAAGAGAAAAGAATACCCTGTTGGTGAAGAAACACTTTATCAGTGACGAGCAGAAGACATACGAACACCCTAGTGGTGCAGGAACACTCTAGCAGTGACGAGCAGAAGAGAAACGAACAACCTAGTGGTGAAGGAACACTCTAGCAGTGACGAGCACGAGAGTAACGAACACCCTACTGGTGAAGGAACACTCTAGCATTGACGAGCAAAAGAGAAAAGAATACCCTGTTGGTGAAGAAACACTTTATCAGTGACGAGCAAAAGACAGACGAACACCCTAGTGGTGCAGGAACACTCTTGCAGTGACGAGCAGAAGAGAAACGAACAACCTAGTGGTGAAGGAACACTCTAGCAGTGACGAGCAGGAGAGAAACGAACACCCTAGTGGTGAAGGAACACTCTAGCATTGACGAGCAGAAGAGAAAAGAATACCCTGTTGGTGAAGAAACACTTTATCAGTGACGAGCAGAAGACATACGAACACCCTAGTGGTGAAGGAACACTCTAGCAGTGACGAGCATAAGATATACGAATAGCCTAGTGGTGAAAGAACACTCTAGCAGTGACGAGCAGATGAGAAACGAACAACCTAGTGGTGAACGAACACTCTAGCAGTGACGAGCAGGAGAGTAACGAACACCCTACTGGTGAAGGAACACTCTAGCATTGACGAGCAAAAGAGAAAAGAATACCCTGTTGGTGAAGAAACACTTTATCAGTGACGAGCAAAAGACATACGAACACCCTAGTGGTGCAGGAACACTCTAGCAGTGACGAGCAGAAGAGAAACGAACAACCTAGTGGTGAAGGAACACTCTAGCAGTGACAAGCAAGAGAGAAACGAACACCCTAGTGGTGAAGTAACACTCTAGCATTGACGAGCAGAAGAGAAAAGAATACCCTGTTGGTGAAGAAACACTTTATCAGTGACGAGCAGAAGACATACGAACACCCTAGTGGTGAAGGAACACTCTAGCAGGAAAAGCAGAAGACATACGAATACCCTACTGGTGAAGGAACACTCTGGCAGTGACGAGCAGAAGACACACGAACACCCTAGTGGTGAAGGAACACTCTAGCATTGACGAGCAGAAGAGAAAAGAATACCTTGTTGGTGAAGAAACACTTTATCAGTGACGAGCAGAAGACATACGAACACTCTAGTGGTGCAGGAACACTCTAGCAGTGACGAGCAGAAGAGAAACGAACAACCTAGTGGTGAAGGAACACTCTAGCAGTGACGAGCAGGAGAGTAACGAACACCCTACTGGTGAAGGAACACTCTAGCATTGACGAGCAAAAGAGAAAAGAATACCCTGTTGGTGAAGAAACACTTTATCAGTGACGAGCAGAAGACATACGAACACCCTAGTGGTGAAGGAACACTCTAGCAGGAAAAGCAGAAGACATACGAATACCCTACTGGTGAAGGAACACTCTGGCAGTGACGAGCAGAAGACACACGAACACCCTAGTGGTGAAGGAACACTCTAGCATTAACGAGCAGAAGAGAAAAGAATACCCTGTTGGTGAAGAAACACTTTATCAGTGACGAGCAGAAGACATACGAACACCCTAGTGGTGCAGGAACACTCTAGCAGTGACGAGCAGAAGAGAAACGAACAACCTAGTGGTGAAGGAACACTCTAGCAGTGACGAGCACGAGAGTAACGAACACCCTACTGGTGAAGGAACACTCTAGCATTGACGAGCAAAAGAGAAAAGAATACCCTGTTGGTGAAGAAACACTTTATCAGTGACGAGCAAAAGACAGACGAACACCCTAGTGGTGCAGGAACACTCTTGCAGTGACGAGCAGAAGAGAAACGAACAACCTAGTGGTGAAGGAACACTCTAGCAGTGACGAGCAGGAGAGAAACGAACACCCTAGTGGTGAAGGAACACTCTAGCATTGACGAGCAGAAGAGAAAAGAATACCCTGTTGGTGAAGAAACACTTTATCAGTGACGAGCAGAAGACATACGAACACCCTAGTGGTGAAGGAACACTCTAGCAGTGACGAGCATAAGATATACGAATAGCCTAGTGGTGAAAGAACACTCTAGCAGTGACGAGCAGATGAGAAACGAACAACCTAGTGGTGAACGAACACTCTAGCAGTGACGAGCAGGAGAGTAACGAACACCCTACTGGTGAAGGAACACTCTAGCATTGACGAGCAAAAGAGAAAAGAATACCCTGTTGGTGAAGAAACACTTTATCAGTGACGAGCAAAAGACATACGAACACCCTAGTGGTGCAGGAACACTCTAGCAGTGACGAGCAGAAGAGAAACGAACAACCTAGTGGTGAAGGAACACTCTAGCAGTGACAAGCAAGAGAGAAACGAACACCCTAGTGGTGAAGTAACACTCTAGCATTGACGAGCAGAAGAGAAAAGAATACCCTGTTGGTGAAGAAACACTTTATCAGTGACGAGCAGAAGACATACGAACACCCTAGTGGTGAAGGAACACTCTAGCAGGAAAAGCAGAAGACATACGAATACCCTACTGGTGAAGGAACACTCTGGCAGTGACGAGCAGAAGACACACGAACACCCTAGTGGTGAAGGAACACTCTAGCATTGACGAGCAGAAGAGAAAAGAATACCTTGTTGGTGAAGAAACACTTTATCAGTGACGAGCAGAAGACATACGAACACTCTAGTGGTGCAGGAACACTCTAGCAGTGACGAGCAGAAGAGAAACGAACAACCTAGTGGTGAAGGAACACTCTAGCAGTGACGAGCAGGAGAGTAACGAACACCCTACTGGTGAAGGAACACTCTAGCATTGACGAGCAAAAGAGAAAAGAATACCCTGTTGGTGAAGAAACACTTTATCAGTGACGAGCAGAAGACATACGAACACCCTAGTGGTGAAGGAACACTCTAGCAGGAAAAGCAGAAGACATACGAATACCCTACTGGTGAAGGAACACTCTGGCAGTGACGAGCAGAAGACACACGAACACCCTAGTGGTGAAGGAACACTCTAGCATTAACGAGCAGAAGAGAAAAGAATACCCTGTTGGTGAAGAAACACTTTATCAGTGACGAGCAGAAGACATACGAACACCCTAGTGGTGCAGGAACACTCTAGCAGTGACGAGCAGAAGAGAAACGAACAACCTAGTGGTGAAGGAACACTCTAGCAGTGACGAGCAGGAGAGTAACAAACACCCTACTGGTGAAGGAACACTCTAGCATTGACGAGCAAAAGAGAAAAGAATACCCTGTTGGTGAAGAAACACTTTATCAGTGACGAGCAAAAGACAGACGAACACCCTAGTGGTGCAGGAACACTCTTGCAGTGACGAGCAGAAGAGAAACGAACAACCTAGTGGTGAAGGAACACTCTAGCAGTGACGAGCAGGAGAGAAACGAACACCCTAGTGGTGAAGGAACACTCTAGCATTGACGAGCAGAAGAGAAAAGAATACCCTGTTGGTGAAGAAACACTTTATCAGTGACGAGCAGAAGACATACGAACACCCTAGTGGTGAAGGAACACTCTAGCAGTGACGAGCATAAGATATACGAATAGCCTAGTGGTGAAAGAACACTCTAGCAGTGACGAGCAGATGAGAAACGAACAACCTAGTGGTGAACGAACACTCTAGCAGTGACGAGCAGGAGAGTAACGAACACCCTACTGGTGAAGGAACACTCTAGCATTGACGAGCAAAAGAGAAAAGAATACCCTGTTGGTGAAGAAACACTTTATCAGTGACGAGCAAAAGACATACGAACACCCTAGTGGTGCAGGAACACTCTAGCAGTGACGAGCAGAAGAGAAACGAACAACCTAGTGGTGAAGGAACACTCTAGCAGTGACAAGCAAGAGAGAAACGAACACCCTAGTGGTGAAGTAACACTCTAGCATTGACGAGCAGAAGAGAAAAGAATACCCTGTTGGTGAAGAAACACTTTATCAGTGACGAGCAGAAGACATACGAACACCCTAGTGGTGAAGGAACACTCTAGCAGGAAAAGCAGAAGACATACGAATACCCTACTGGTGAAGGAACACTCTGGCAGTGACGAGCAGAAGACACACGAACACCCTAGTGGTGAAGGAACACTCTAGCATTGACGAGCAGAAGAGAAAAGAATACCTTGTTGGTGAAGAAACACTTTATCAGTGACGAGCAGAAGACATACGAACACTCTAGTGGTGCAGGAACACTCTAGCAGTGACGAGCAGAAGAGAAACGAACAACCTAGTGGTGAAGGAACACTCTAGCAGTGACGAGCAGGAGAGTAACGAACACCCTACTGGTGAAGGAACACTCTAGCATTGACGAGCAAAAGAGAAAAGAATACCCTGTTGGTGAAGAAACACTTTATCAGTGACGAGCAGAAGACATACGAACACCCTAGTGGTGAAGGAACACTCTAGCAGGAAAAGCAGAAGACATACGAATACCCTACTGGTGAAGGAACACTCTGGCAGTGACGAGCAGAAGACACACGAACACCCTAGTGGTGAAGGAACACTCTAGCATTAACGAGCAGAAGAGAAAAGAATACCCTGTTGGTGAAGAAACACTTTATCAGTGACGAGCAGAAGACATACGAACACCCTAGTGGTGCAGGAACACTCTAGCAGTGACGAGCAGAAGAGAAACGAACAACCTAGTGGTGAAGGAACACTCTAGCAGTGACGAGCAGGAGAGTAACAAACACCCTACTGGTGAAGGAACACTCTAGCAATGACGAGCAAAAGAGAAAAGAATACCCTGTTGGTGAAGAAACACTTTATCAGTGACGAGCAAAAGACAGACGAACACCCTAGTGGTGCAGGAACACTCTTGCAGTGACGAGCAGAAGAGAAACGAACAACCTAGTGGTGAAGGAACACTCTAGCAGTGACGAGCAGGAGAGAAACGAACACCCTAGTGGTGAAGGAACACTCTAGCATTGACGAGCAGAAGAGAAAAGAATACCCTGTTGGTGAAGAAACACTTTATCAGTGACGAGCAGAAGACATATGAACACCCTAGTGGTGAAGGAACACTCTAGCAGGAAAAGCAGAAGACATACGAATACCCTAGTGGTGAAGGAACACTCTGGCAGTGACGAGCAGAAGACACACGAACACCCTAGTGGTAAAGGAACACTCTAGCAGTGACGAGCAGAAGATAAACGAACACCCTAGTGGTGAACGAACACTTTAGCATTGACGAGCATAAGAAAAACGAATACCCTAGTGGTGAAGGAACACTCTAGCAGTGACGAGCAGAAGAGAAACGAACAACCTAGTGGTGAAGGAACACTCTAGCAGTGACGAGCAGGAGAGTAACGAACACCCTACTGGTGAAGGAACACTCTAGCATTGACGAGCAAAAGAGAAAAGAATACCCTGTTGGTGAAGAAAGACTTTATCAGTGACGAGCAAAAGACATACGAACACCCTAGTGGTGCAGGAACACTCTAGCAGTGACGAGCAGAAGAGAAACGAACAACCTAGTGGTGAAGAAACACTCTAGCAGTGACAAGCAGAAGACATACGAACACCCTACTGAGAAAGGAACACGCTAGCAGTGACGAGCAGAAGACATACGAACACCCTAGTGGTGAAGGAACACTCTAGCAGTGACGAGCAGAAGATATACAAATAGCCTAGTGGTGAAAGAACACTCTAGCAGTGACGAGCAGATGAGAAATGAACAACCTAGTGGTGAAGGAACACTCTAGCAGTGACGAGCAGGAGAGTAACGAACACCCTACTGATGAAGGAACACTCTAGCATTGACGAGCAAAAGAGAAAAGAATACCCTGTTGGTGAAGAAACACTTTATCAGTGACGAGCAGAAGACATAAGAACACCCTAGTGGTGAAGGAACACTCTAGCAGGAAAAGCAGAAGACATACGAATACCCTACTGGTGAAGGAACACTCTGGCAGTGACGAGCAGAAGACACACGAACACCCTAGTGGTGAAGGAACACTCTAGCATTGACGAGCAGAAGAGAAAAGAATACCCTGTTGGTGAAGAAACACTTTATCAGTGACGAGCAGAAGACATACGAACACCCTAGTGGTGCAGGAACACTCTAGCAGTGACGAGCAGAAGAGAAACGAACAACCTAGTGGTGAAGGAACACTCTAGCAGTGACGAGCAGGAGAGTAACGAACACCCTACTGGTGAAGGAACACTCTAGCATTGACGAGCAAAAGAGAAAAGAATACCCTGTTGGTGAAGAAACACTTTATCAGTGACGAGCAAAAGACATACGAACACCCTAGTGGTGCAGGAACACTCTAGCAGTGACGAGCAGAAGAGAAACGAACAACCTAGTTGTGAAGGAAAACTCTAGCAGTGACGAGCAAGAGAGAAACGAACACCCTAGTGGTGAAGGAACACTATAGCATTGACGAGCAGAAGAGAAAAGAATACCCTGTTGGTGAAGAAACACTTTATCAGTGACGAGCAGAAGACATACGAACACCCTAGTGTTGAAGGAACACTCTAGCAGGAAAAGTAGAAGACATACGAATACCCTACTGGTGAAGGAACACTCTGGCAGTGACGAGCAGAAGACATACGAACACCCTAGTGGTGAAGGAACACTCTAGCAGTGACGAGCAGAAGATATACGAATAGCCTAGTGGTGAAAGAACACTTTAGCAGTGACGAGCAGAAGAGAAACGAACAACCTAGTGGTGAAGGAACACTCTAGTAGTGACGAGCAGGAGAGAAACGAACAGCCTAGTGGTGAAAGAACACTCTAGCAGTGACGAGCAGAAGAGAAACGAACAACCTAGTGGTGAAGGAACACTCTAGTAGTGACGAGCAGGAGAGAAACGAACAACCTAGTGGTGAAAGAACACTCTAGCAGTGACGAGCAGAAGATAAACGAACACCCTAGTGGTGAAGGAACACTTTAGCATTGACGAGCAGAAGAGAAACGAATACCCTGTTGGTGAGGATAAATTTATCAGTGACTAGTAGAAGACATACAAACACTCTAGTGGTGTAAGAACACTCTAGCAGTGACAAGCAGAAGATATACGAACACCCTACTGGGGAAGGAACACTCTAGCAGTGACGAGCAGAAGACATACGAACACCCTAGTGGTGAAGGAACACTCTAGCAGTGACGAGCAGAAGATATACGAATAGCCTAGTGGTGAAAGAACACTCTAGCAGTAACGAGCAGATGAGAAACGAACAACCTAGTGGTGAAGGAACACTCTAGCAGTGACGAGCAGGAGAGTAACGAACACCCTAGTGGTGAAGGAACACTTTAGCATTGACGAGCATAAGAGAAACGAATACCCTGTTGATGAGGAAACACTTTATCAGTGACGAGCAGAAGACATACGAACACCCTAGTGGTGCAGGAACACTCTAGCAGTGACGAGCAGAAGAGAAACGAACAACCTAGTGGTGAAGGAACACTCTAGCAGTGACGAGCAGGAGAGTAACGAACACCCTACTGGTGAAGGAACACTCTAGCATTGACGAGCAAAAGAGAAAAGAATACCCTGTTGGTGAAGAAACACTTTATCAATGATGAGCAAAAGACATACGAACACCCTAGTGGTGCAGGAACACTCTTGCAGTGACGAGCAGAAGAGAAACGAACAACCTAGTGGTGAAGGAACACTCTAGCAGAGACGAGCAGAAGAGAAACGAACAACCTAGTGGTGAAGGAACACTCTAGCAGGACGAGTAGAAGAGAAAAGAATACCCGGTTGGTGAAGAAACACTTTATCAGTGACGAGCAGAAGACATACGAACACCCTAGTGGTGAAGGAACACTCTAGCAGGAAAAGCAGAAGACATATGAATACCCTACTAGTGAAGGAACACTCTGGCAGTGCCGAGCAGAAGACACACGAACACCCTAGTGGTAAAGGAACACTCTAGCAGTGACGAGCAGAAGATAAACGAACACCCTAGTGGTGAACGAACACTTTAGCATTGACGAGCATAAGAGAAACGAATACCCTGTTGGTGAGGAAACACTTTATCAGTGACTATCAGAAGACATACGAACACCCTTGTGGTGAAAGAACACTCTAGCAGTGAAAAGCAGAAGACATACGAACACCCTACTGGGGAAGGAGCACTCTAGCAGTGACGAGCAGAAGACAAACGAACACCCTAGTGGTGAAGGAACACTCTTGCAGGAAAAGAAGAAGACATACGAACACCCTAGTGGCGAAGGAACACTCTAGCAGTGACCAGCAGAAGACATACGAACACCCTAGTGGTGAAGGAACAATCTAGCAGTGACGAGCAGAAGACATACGAACACCCTAGTGGTGAAGGAACACTCTAGCAGCGACCAGCAGAAGATATACGAATAGCCTAGTGGTGAAAGAACACTCTAGCAGCGACCAGCAGAAGAGATACGATCACCCTAGTGGTGAAGGAACACTCTTGCAGGAAAAGTAGAAGACATACGAACACCCTAGTGGTGAAGGAACACTCTAGCAGTGACCAGCAGAAGACATACGAACACCCTAGTGGTTAAGGAACACTCTAGCAGTGACGAGCAGAAGACATACGAACACCCTAGTGGTGAAGGAACACTCTAGCAGTGACGAGCAGAAGATATACGAATAGCCTAGTGGTGAAAGAACACTCTAGTAATGACGAGCAGAAGAGAAACGAACAACCTAGTGGTGAAGTAACACTCTAGTAGTGACGAGCAGGAGAGAAACGAACAACCTAGTGGTGAAAGAACACTCTAGCAGTGACGAGTAGAAGATATACGAATACCCTGTTGGTTAGGAAACAATTTATTAGTGACTAGTAGAAGACATACGAACACTTTAGTGGTGAAAGAACACTCTAGCAGTGACAAGCAGAAGACATACGAACACCCTAGTGGTGAAGGAACACTCTAGCAGTGACGAGCAGAAGACATACGAACACTCTAGTGGTGAAGGAACACTCTAGCAGTGACGAGCAGAAGATATACGAATAGCCTAGTGGTGAAAGAACACTCTAGCAGTGACGAGCAGAAGAGAAACGAACAACCTAGTGGTGAAGGAACACTCTAGCAGTGACGAGCAGGAGAGAAACGAACACCCTACTGGTGAAGGAACACTCTAGCATTGACGAGCAAAAGAGAAAAGAATACCCTGTTGGTGAAGAAACACTTTATCAGTGACGAGCAAAAGACATACGAACACCCTAGTGGTGAAGGAACACTCTTGCAGTGACGAGCAGAAGAGAAACGAACAACCTAGTGGTGAAGAAACACTCTAGCAGTGACGAGCAGGAGAGAAACGAACACCCTAGTGGTGAAGGAACACTCTAGCATTGACGAGCAGAAGAGAAAAGAATACCATGTTGGTGAAGAAACACTTTATCAGTGACGAGCAGAAGACATATGAACACCCTAGTGGTGAAGGAACACTCTAGCAGGAAAAGCAGAAGACATACGAATACCCTAGTGGTGAAGGAACACTCTGGCAGTGACGAGCAGAAGACACACGAACACCCTAGTGGTAAAGGAACACTCTAGCAGTGACGAGCAGAAGATAAACGAACACCCTAGTGGTGAACGAACACTTTAGCATTGACGAGCATAAGAGAAAGGAATACCCTGTTGGTGAGGAAACACTTTATCAGTGACTAGCAGAAGACATACGAACACCCTAGTGGTGAAAGAACACTCTAGCAGTGAAAAGCAGAAGACATACGAACACACTACTGGGGAAGGAGCACTCTAGCAGTGACGAGCAGAAGACAAACGAACACCCTAGTGGTGAAGGAACACTCTTGCAGGAATAGTAGAAGACATACAAACACCCTAGTGGTGAAGGAACACTCTAGCAGTGACGAGCAGAAGATATACGAATAGCCTAGTGGTGAAAGAAGACTCTAGCAGTAACGAGCAGATGAGAAACGAACAACCTAGTGGTGAAGGAACACTCTACCAATGACGAGCAGGAGAGTAACGAACACCCTAGTGGTGAAGGAACACTTTAGCATTGACGAGCATAAGAGAAACGAATACGCTGTTGATGAGGAAACACTTTATCAATGACGAGCAGAAGACATACGAACACACTACTGGGGAAGGAGCACTCTAGAGTGACGAGCAGAAGACAAACGAACACCCTAGTGGTGAAGGAACACTCTTGCAGGAATAGTAGAAGACATACAAACACCCTAGTGGTGAAGGAACAGTCTAGCAGTGACCAGCAGAAGACATACGAACACCCTAGTGGTGAAGGAACAATCTAGCAGTGACGAGCAGAAGACATACGAACACCCTAGTGGTGAAGGAACACTCTAGCAGTGACGAGCAGAAGAGAAACGAACAACCTAGTGGTGAAGGAACACTCTAGCAGGACGAGCAGAAGAGAAAAGAATACCCTGTTGGTGAAGAAACACTTTATCAGTGACGAGCAGAAGACATACGAACACCCTAGTGGTGAAGGAACACTCTAGCAGGAAAAGCAGAAGACATATGAATACCCTACTAGTGAAGGAACACTCTGGCAGTGCCGAGCAGAAGACACACGAACACCCTAGTGGTAAAGGAACACTCTAGCAGTGACGAGCAGAAGATAAACGAACACCCTAGTGGTGAACGAACACTTTAGCATTGACGAGCATAAGAGAAACGAATACCCTGTTGGTGAGGAAACACTTTATTAGTGACTAGCAGAAGACATACGAACACCCTTGTGGTGAAAGAACACTCTAGCAGTGAAAAGCAGAAGACATACGAACACCCTACTGGGGAAGGAGCACTCTAGCAGTGACGAGCAGAAGACAAACGAACACCCTAGTGGTGAAGGAACACTCTTGCAGGAAAAGAAGAAGACATACGAACACCCTAGTGGTGAAGGAACACTCTAGCAGTGAAAAGCAGAAGACATACGAACACACTACTGGGGAAGGAGCACTCTAGCAGTGACGAGCAGAAGACAAACGAACACCCTAGTGGTGAAGGAACACTCTTGCAGGAATAGTAGAAGACATACAAACACCCTAGTGGTGAAGGAACAGTCTAGCAGTGACCAGCAGAAGACATACGAACACCCTAGTGGTGAAGGAACAATCTAGCAGTGACGAGCAGAAGACATACGAACACCCTAGTGGTGCAGGAACACTCTAGCAGTGACGAGCAGAAGAGAAACGAACAACCTAGTGGTGAAGGAACACTCTAGCAGGACGAGCAGAAGAGAAAAGAATACCCTGTTGGTGAAGAAACACTTTATCAGTGACGAGCAGAAGACATACGAACACCCTAGTGGTGAAGGAACACTCTAGCAGGAAAAGCAGAAGACATATTAATACCCTACTAGTGAAGGAACACTCTGGCAGTGCCGAGCAGAAGACACACGAACACCCTAGTGGTAAAGGAACACTCTAGCAGTGAAGAGCAGAAGATAAACGAACACCCTAGTGGTGAAGGAACACTCTAGCAGTGACGAGCAGAAGATATACGAATAGCCTAGTGGTGAAAGAACACTCTAGTAATGACGAGCAGAAGAGAAACGAACAACCTAGTGGTGAAGTAACACTCTAGTAGTGACGAGCAGGAGAGAAACGAACAACCTAGTGGTGAAAGAACACTCTAGCAGTGACGAGTAGAAGATATACGAATACCCTGTTGGTTAGGAAACAATTTATTAGTGACTAGTAGAAGACATACGAACACTTTAGTGGTGAAAGAACACTCTAGCAGTGACAAGCAGAAGACATACGAACACCCTAGTGGTGAAGGAACACTCTAGCAGTGACGAGCAGAAGACATACGAACACTCTAGTGGTGAAGGAACACTCTAGCAGTGACGAGCAGAAGATATACGAATAGCCTAGTGGTGAAAGAACACTCTAGCAGTGACGAGCAGAAGAGAAACGAACAACCTAGTGGTGAAGGAACACTCTAGCAGTGACGAGCAGGAGAGAAACGAACACCCTACTGGTGAAGGAACACTCTAGCATTGACGAGCAAAAGAGAAAAGAATACCCTGTTGGTGAAGAAACACTTTATCAGTGACGAGCAAAAGACATACGAACACCCTAGTGGTGAAGGAACACTCTTGCAGTGACGAGCAGAAGAGAAACGAACAACCTAGTGGTGAAGGAACACTCTAGCAGTGACGAGCAGGAGAGAAACGAACACCCTAGTGGTGAAGGAACACTCTAGCACTGACGAGCAGAAGAGAAAAGAATACCCTGTTGGTGAAGAAACACTTTATCAGTGACGAGCAGAAGACATATGAACACCCTAGTGGTGAAGGAACACTCTAGCAGGAAAAGCAGAAGACATACGAATACCCTAGTGGTGAAGGAACACTCTGCCAGTGACGAGCAGAAGACACACAAACACCCTAGTGGTAAAGGAACACTCTAGCAGTGACGAGCAGAAGATAAACGAACACCCTAGTGGTGAACGAACACTTTAGCATTGACGAGCATAAGAGAAAGGAATACCCTGTTGGTGAGGAAACACTTTATCAGTGACTAGCAGAAGACATACGAACACCCTAGTGGTGAAAGAACACTCTAGCAGTGAAAAGCAGAAGACATACGAACACACTACTGGGGAAGGAGCACTCTAGCAGTGACGAGCAGAAGACAAACGAACACCCTAGTGGTGAAGGAACACTCTTGCAGGAATAGTAGAAGACATACAAACACCCTAGTGGTGAAGGAACAGTCTAGCAGTGACCAGCAGAAGACATACGAACACCCTAGTGGTGAAGGAACAATCTAGCAGTGACGAGCAGAAGACATACGAACACCCTAGTGGTGAAGGAACACTCTATCAGTGACGAGCAGAAGACATACGAACACCCTAGTGGTGAAGGAACACTCTAGCAGGAAAAGCAGAAGACATATGAATACCCTACTAGTGAAGGAACACTCTGGCAGTGCCGAGCAGAAGACACACGAACACCCTAGTGGTGCAGGAACACTCTAGCAGTGACGAGCAGAAGAGAAACGAACAACCTAGTGGTGAAGGAACACTCTAGCAGGACGAGCAGAAGAGAAAAGAATACCCTGTTGGTGAAGAAACACTTTATCAGTGACGAGCAGAAGACATACGAACACCCTAGTGGTGAAGGAACACTCTAGCAGGAAAAGCAGAAGACATATTAATACCCTACTAGTGAAGGAACACTCTGGCAGTGCCGAGCAGAAGACACACGAACACCCTAGTGGTAAAGGAACACTCTAGCAGTGACGAGCAGAAGATAAACGAACACCCTAGTGGTGAACGAACACTTTAGCATTGACGAGCATAAGAGAAACGAATACCCTGTTGGTGAGGAAACACTTTATCAGTGACTAGCAGAAGACATACGAACACCCTTGTGGTGAAAGAACACTCTAGCAGTGAAAAGCAGAAGACATACGAACACCCTACTGGGGAAGGAGCACTCTAGCAGTGACGAGCAGAAGACAAACGAACACCCTAGTGGTGAAGGAACACTCTTGCAGGAAAAGAAGAAGACATACGAACACCCTAGTGGTGAAGGAACACTCTAGCAGTGACCAGCAGAAGACATACGAACACCCTAGTGGTGAAGGAACACTCTAGCAGTGACCAGCAGAAGACATACGAACACCCTAGTGGTGAAGGAACAATCTAGCAGTGACGAGCAGAAGACATACGAACACCCTAGTGGTGAAGGAACACTCTAGCAGTGACGAGCAGAAGATATACGAATAGCCTAGTGGTGAAAGAACACTCTAGCAGCGACCAGCAGAAGAGATACGATCACCCTAGTGGTGAAGGAACACTCTTGCAGGAAAAGTAGAAGACATACGAACACCCTAGTGGTGAAGGAACACTCTAGCAGTGACGAGCAGAAGACATACGAACACCCTAGTGGTGAAGGAACACTCTAGCAGTGACGAGCAGAAGACATACGAACACCCTAGTGGTGAAGGAACACTCTAGCAGTGACGAGCAGAAGATATACGAATAGCCTAGTGGTGAAAGAACACTCTAGTAATGACGAGCAGAAGAGAAACGAACAACCTAGTGGTGAAGTAACACTCTAGTAGTGACGAGCAGGAGAGAAACGAACAACCTATTGGTGAAAGAACACTCTAGCAGTGACGAGTAGAAGATAAACGAACACCCTAGTGGTGAAGGAACACTTTAGCATTGACGAGCATAAGAGAAACGAATACCCTGTTGGTTAGGAAACAATTTATCAGTGACTAGCAGAAGAGATACGAACACTCTAGTGGTGAAAGAACACTCTAGGAGTGACAAGCAGAAGACATACGAACACCCTAGTGGTGAAGGAACACTCTAGCAGTGACGAGCAGAAGACATACGAACACCCTAGTGGTGAAGGAACACTCTAGCAGTGACGAGCAGAAGATATACGAATAGCCTAGTGGTGAAAGAACACTCTAGCAGTGACGAGCAGAAGAGAAACGAACAACCTAGTGGTGAAGGAACACTCTAGTAGTGACGAGCAGGAGAGAAACGAACACCCTAGTGGTGAAGGAACACTCTAGCATTGACGAGCAGAAGAGAAAAGAATACCCTGTTGGTGAAGAAACACTTTATCAGTGCTGAGCAGAAGACATACGAACACCCTAGTGGTGAAGGAACACTTTAGCATTGACGAGCATAAGAGAAAGGAATACCCTGTTGGTGAGGAAACACTTTATCAGTGACGAGCAGAAGACATATGAACACCCTAGTGGTGAAGGAACACTCTAGCAGGAAAAGCAGAAGACATACGAATACCCTAGTGGTGAAGGAACACACTGGCAGTGACGAGCAGAAGACACACGAACACCCTAGTGGTAAAGGAACACTCTAGCAGTGACGAGTAGAAGATAAACGAACACCCTAGTGGTGAACGAACACTTTAGCATTGACGAGCATAAGAGAAAGGAATACCCTGTTGGTGAGGAAACACTTTATCAGTGACGAGAAGAAGACATATGAACACCCTAGTGGTGAAGGAACACTCTAGCAGGAAAAGCAGAAGACATACGAATACCCTAGTGGTGAAGGAACACTCTGGCAGTGACGAGCAGAAGACACACGAACACCCTACTGGTAAAGGAACACTCTAGCAGTGACGAGCAGAAGATAAACGAACACCCTAGTGGTGAACGAACACTTTAGCATTGACGAGCATAAGAGAAATGAATACCCTGTTGATGAGGAAACACTTTATCAGTGACTAGCAGAAGACATACGAACACCCTAGTGGTGAAAGAACACTCTAGCAGTGAAAAGCAGAAGACATACGAACACCCTACTGGGGAAGGAGCACTCTAGCAGTGACAAGCAGAAGACAAACGAACACCCTAGTGGTGAAGGAACACTGTTGCAGGAAAAGCACAAGACATACGAACACCCTAGTGGTGAAGGAACACTCTAGCAGTGACCAGCAGAAGACATACGAACACCCTAGTGGTGAAGAAACAATCTAGCAGTGACGAGCAAAAGACATACGAACACCCTAGTGGTGAAGGAACACTCTAGCAGTGACGAGCAGAAGATATACGAATAGCCTAGTGGTGAAAGAACACTCTAGCAGTGACCAGCAGAAGACATACGAACACCCTAGTGGTGAAGGAACACTCTAGCAGTGACCAGCAGAAGACATACGAACACCCTAGTGGTGAAGGAACACTCTAGCAGTGACGAGCAGAAGACATACGAACACCCTAGTGGTGAAGGAACACTCTAGCAGTGACGAGCAGAAGATATACGAATAGCCTAGTGGTGAAAGAACACTCTAGCAGTGACGAGCAGAAGAGAAACGAACAACCTAGTGGTGAAGGAACACTCTAGTAGTGACGAGCAGGAGAGAAACGAACACCCTACTAGTGAAGGAACACTCTGGCAGTGCCGAGCAGAAGACACACGAACACCCTAGTGGTAAAGGAACACTCTAGCAGTGACGAGCAGAAGATAAACGAACACCCTAGTGGTGAACGAACACTTTAGCATTGACGAGCATAAGAGAAACGAATACCCTGTTGGTGAGGAAACCCTTTATCAGTGACTAGCAGAAGACATACGAACACCCTTGTGGTGAAAGAACACTCTAGCAGTGAAAAGCAGGAGAGAAACAAACAACCTAGTGGTGAAAGAACACTCTAGCAGTGACGAGCAGAAGATAAACGAACACCCTAGTGGTGAAGGAACACTTTAGCATTGACGAGCATAAGAGAAACGAATACCCTGTTGGTGAGGAAACAATTTATCAGTGACTAGCAGAAGACATACGAACACTCTAGTGGTGTAAGAACACTCTAGCAGTGACAAGCAGAAGACATACGAACACCCTACTGGGGAAGGAACACTCTAGCAGTGACGAGCAGAAGACATACGAACACCCTAGTGGTGAAGGAACACTCTAGCAGTGACGAGCAGAAGATATACGAATAGCCTAGTGGTGAAAGAAGACTCTAGCAGTAACGAGCAGATGAGAAACGAACAACCTAGTGGTGAAGGAACACTCTACCAATGACGAGCAGGAGAGTAACGAACACCCTAGTGGTGAAGGAACACTTTAGCATTGACGAGCATAAGAGAAACGAATACGCTGTTGATGAGGAAACACTTTATCAATGACGAGCAGAAGACATACGAACACCCTAGTGGTGCAGGAACACTCTAGCAGTGAAAAGCAGAAGACATACGAACACACTACTGGGGAAGGAGCACTCTAGAGTGACGAGCAGAAGACAAACGAACACCCTAGTGGTGAAGGAACACTCTTGCAGGAATAGTAGAAGACATACAAACACCCTAGTGGTGAAGGAACAGTCTAGCAGTGACCAGCAGAAGACATACGAACACCCTAGTGGTGAAGGAACAATCTAGCAGTGACGAGCAGAAGACATACGAACACCCTAGTGGTGAAGGAACACTCTAGCAGTGACGAGCAGAAGAGAAACGAACAACCTAGTGGTGAAGGAACACTCTAGCAGGACGAGCAGAAGAGAAAAGAATACCCTGTTGGTGAAGAAACACTTTATCAGTGACGAGCAGAAGACATACGAACACCCTAGTGGTGAAGGAACACTCTAGCAGGAAAAGCAGAAGACATATGAATACCCTACTAGTGAAGGAACACTCTGGCAGTGCCGAGCAGAAGACACACGAACACCCTAGTGGTAAAGGAACACTCTAGCAGTGACGAGCAGAAGATAAACGAACACCCTAGTGGTGAACGAACACTTTAGCATTGACGAGCATAAGAGAAACGAATACCCTGTTGGTGAGGAAACACTTTATCAGTGACTAGCAGAAGACATACGAACACCCTTGTGGTGAAAGAACACTCTAGCAGTGAAAAGCAGAAGACATACGAACACCCTACTGGGGAAGGAGCACTCTAGCAGTGACGAGCAGAAGACAAACGAACACCCTAGTGGTGAAGGAACACTCTTGCAGGAAAAGAAGAAGACATACGAACACCCTAGTGGTGAAGGAACACTCTAGCAGTGAAAAGCAGAAGACATACGAACACACTACTGGGGAAGGAGCACTCTAGCAGTGACGAGCAGAAGACAAACGAACACCCTAGTGGTGAAGGAACACTCTTGCAGGAATAGTAGAAGACATACAAACACCCTAGTGGTGAAGGAACAGTCTAGCAGTGACCAGCAGAAGACATACGAACACCCTAGTGGTGAAGGAACAATCTAGCAGTGACGAGCAGAAGACATACGAACACCCTAGTGGTGCAGGAACACTCTAGCAGTGACGAGCAGAAGAGAAACGAACAACCTAGTGGTGAAGGAACACTCTAGCAGGACGAGCAGAAGAGAAAAGAATACCCTGTTGGTGAAGAAACACTTTATCAGTGACGAGCAGAAGACATACGAACACCCTAGTGGTGAAGGAACACTCTAGCAGGAAAAGCAGAAGACATATTAATACCCTACTAGTGAAGGAACACTCTGGCAGTGCCGAGCAGAAGACACACGAACACCCTAGTGGTAAAGGAACACTCTAGCAGTGAAGAGCAGAAGATAAACGAACACCCTAGTGGTGAACGAACACTTTAGCATTGACGAGCATAAGAGAAACGAATACCCTGTTGGTGAGGAAACACTTTATCAGTGACTAGCAGAAGACATACGAACACCCTTGTGGTGAAAGAACACTCTAGCAGTGAAAAGCAGAAGACATACGAACACCCTACTGGGGAAGGAGCACTCTAGCAGTGACGAGCAGAAGACAAACGAACACCCTAGTGGTGAAGGAACACTCTTGCAGGAAAAGAAGAAGACATACGAACACCCTAGTGGTGAAGGAACACTCTAGCAGTGAAAAGCAGAAGACATACGAACACACTACTGGGGAAGGAGCACTCTAGCAGTGACGAGCAGAAGACAAACGAACACCCTAGTGGTGAAGGAACACTCTTGCAGGAATAGTAGAAGACATACAAACACCCTAGTGGTGACGGAACAGTCTAGCAGTGACCAGCAGAAGACATACGAACACCCTAGTGGTGAAGGAACAATCTAGCAGTGACGAGCAGAAGACATACGAACACCCTAGTGGTGCAGGAACACTCTAGCAGTGACGAGCAGAAGAGAAACGAACAACCTAGTGGTGAAGGAACACTCTAGCAGGACGAGCAGAAGAGAAAAGAATACCCTGTTGGTGAAGAAACACTTTATCAGTGACGAGCAGAAGACATACGAACACCCTAGTGGTGAAGGAACACTCTAGCAGGAAAAGCAGAAGACATATTAATACCCTACTAGTGAAGGAACACTCTGGCAGTGCCGAGCAGAAGACACACGAACACCCTAGTGGTAAAGGAACACTCTAGCAGTGACGAGCAGAAGATAAACGAACACCCTAGTGGTGAACGAACACTTTAGCATTGACGAGCATAAGAGAAACGAATACCCTGTTGGTGAGGAAACACTTTATCAGTGACTAGCAGAAGACATACGAACACCCTTGTGGTGAAAGAACACTCTAGTAGTGAAAAGCAGAAGACATACGAACACCCTACTGGGGAAGGAGCACTCTAGCAGTGACGAGCAGAAGACAAACGAACACCCTAGTGGTGAAGGAACACTCTTGCAGGAAAAGAAGAAGACATACGAACACCCTAGTGGTGAAGGAACACTCTAGCAGTGACCAGCATAAGACATACGAACACCCTAGTGGTGAAGGAACAATCTAGCAGTGACGAGCAGAAGACATACGAACACCCTAGTGGTGAAGGAACACTCTAGCAGTGACGAGCAGAAGATATACGAATAGCCTAGTGGTGAAAGAACACTCTAGCAGCGACCAGCAGAAGAGATACGATCACCCTAGTGGTGAAGGAACACTCTTGCAGGAAAAGTAGAAGACAAACGAACACCCTAGTGGTGAAGGAACACTCTAGCAGTGACGAGCAGAAGACATACGAACACCCTAGTGGTGAAGGAACACTCTAGCAGTGACGAGCAGAAGACATACGAACACCCTAGTGGTGAAGGAACACTCTAGCAGTGACGAGCAGAAGATATACGAATAGCCTAGTGGTGAAAGAACACTCTAGTAATGACGAGCAGAAGAGAAACGAACAACCTAGTGGTGAAGTAACACTCTAGTAGTGACGTGAAGGAGAGAAACGAACAACCTAGTGGTGAAAGAACACTCTAGCAGTGACGAGTAGAAGATAAACGAACACCCTAGTGGTGAAGGAACACTTTAGCATTGACGAGCATAAGAGAAACGAATACCCTGTTGGTTAGGAAACAATTTATCAGTGACTAGCAGAAGAGATACGAACACTCTAGTGGTGAAAGAACACTCTAGGAGTGACAAGCAGAAGACATACGAACACCCTAGTGGTGAAGGAACACTCTAGCAGTGACGAGCAGAAGACATACGAACACCCTAGTGGTGAAGGAACACTCTAGCAGTGACGAGCAGAAGATATACGAATAGCCTAGTGGTGAAAGAACACTCTAGCAGTGACGAGCAGAAGAGAAACGAACAACCTAGTGGTGAAGGAACACTCTAGCAGTGACGAGCAGGAGAGAAACGAACACCCTAGTGGTGAAGGAACACTCTAGCATTGACGAGCAGAAGAGAAAAGAATACCCTGTTGGTGAAGAAACACTTTATCAGTGCTGAGCAGAAGACATACGAACACCCTAGTGGTGAAGGAACACTTTAGCATTGACGAGCATAAGAGAAAGGAATACCCTGTTGGTGAGGAAACACTTTATCAGTGACGAGCAGAAGACATATGAACACCCTAGTGGTGAAGGAACACTCTAGCAGGAAAAGCAGAAGACATACGAATACCCTAGTGGTGAAGGAACACTCTGGCAGTGACGAGCAGAAGACACACGAACACCCTAGTGGTAAAGGAACACTCTAGCAGTGACGAGCAGAAGATAAACGAACACCCTAGTGGTGAACGAACACTTTAGCATTGACGAGCATAAGAGAAAGGAATACCCTGTTGGTGAGGAAACACTTTATCAGTGACGAGCAGAAGACATATGAACACCCTAGTGGTGAAGGAACACTCTAGCAGGAAAAGCAGAAGACATACGAATACCCTAGTGGTGAAGGAACACTCTGGCAGTGACGAGCAGAAGACACACGAACACCCTAGTGGTAAAGGAACACTCTAGCAGTGACGAGCAGAAGATAAACGAACACCCTAGTGGTGAACGAACACTTTAGCATTGACGAGCATAAGAGAAATGAATACCCTGTTGATGAGGAAACACTTTATCAGTGACTAGCAGAAGACATACGAACACCCTAGTGGTGAAAGAACACTTTAGCAGTGAAAAGCAGAAGACATACGAACACCCTACTGGGGAAGGAGCACTCTAGCAGTGACAAGCAGAAGACAAACGAACACCCTAGTGGTGAAGGAACACTGTTGCAGGAAAAGCACAAGACATACGAACACCCTAGTGGTGAAGGAACACTCTAGCAGTGACCAGCAGAAGACATACGAACACCCTAGTGGTGAAAAAACAATCTAGCAGTGACGAGCAAAAGACATACGAACACCCTAGTGGTGAAGGAACACTCTAGCAGTGACGAGCAGAAGATATACGAATAGCGTAGTGGTGAAAGAACACTCTAGCAGTGACCAGCAGAAGACATACGAACACCCTAGTAGTGAAGGAACACTCTTGCAGGAAAAGCAGAAGACATATGAATACCCTACTAGTGAAGGAACACTCTGGCAGTGCCGAGCAGAAGACACACGAACACCCTAGTGGTAAAGGAACACTCTAGCAGTGACGAGCAGAAGATAAACGAACACCCTAGTGGTGAACAAACACTTTAGCATTGACGAGCATAAGAGAAACGAATACCCTGTTGGTGAGGAAACACTTTATCAGTGACTAGCAGAAGACATACGAACACCCTTGTGGTGAAAGAACACTCTAGCAGTGAAAAGCAGGAGAGAAACGAACAACCTAGTGGTGAAAGAACACTCTAGCAGTGACGAGCAGAAGATAAACGAACACCCTAGTGGTGAAGGAGCACTTTAGCATTGACGAGCATAAGAGAAACGAATACCCTGTTGGTGAGGAAACAATTTATCAGTGACTAGCAGAAGACATACGAACACTCTAGTGGTGTAAGAACACTCTAGCAGTGACAAGCAGAAGACATACGAACACCCTACTGGGGAAGGAACACTCTAGCAGTGACGAGCAGAAGACATACGAACACCCTAGTGGTGAAGGAACACTCTAGCAGTGACGAGCAGAAGATATACGAATAGCCTAGTGGTGAAAGAAGACTCTAGCAGTAACGAGCAGATGAGAAACGAACAACCTAGTGGTGAAGGAACACTCTAGCAGTGACGAGCAGGAGAGTAACGAACACCCTAGTGGTGAAGGAACACTTTAGCATTGACGAGCATAAGAGAAACGAATACGCTGTTGATGAGGAAACACTTTATCAGTGACGAGCAGAAGACATACGAACACCCTAGTGGTGCAGGAACACTCTAGCAGTGACGAGCAGAAGAGAAACGAACAACCTAGTGGTGAAGGAACACTCTAGCAGTGACGAGCAGGAGAGTAACGAACACCCTACTGGTGAAGGAACACTCTAGCATTGACGAGCAAAAGAGAAAAGAATACCCTGTTGGTGAAGAAACACTTTATCAGTGACGAGCAAAAGACATACGAACACCCTAGTGGTGCAGGAACACTCTTGCAGTGACGAGCAGAAGAGAAACGAACAACCTAGTGGTGAAGGAACACTCTAGCAGTGACGAGCAGGAGAGAAACGAACACCCTAGTGGTGAAGGAACACTCTAGCATTGACGAGCAGAAGAGAAAAGAATACCCTGTTGGTGAAGAAACACTTTATCAGTGACGAGCAGAAGACATATGAACACCCTAGTGGTGAAGGAACACTCTAGCAGGAAAAGCAGAAGACATACGAATACCCTAGTGGTGAAGGAACACTCTGGCAGTGACGAGCAGAAGACACACGAACACCCTAGTGGTGCAGGAACACTCTAGCAGTGACGAGCAGAAGATAAACGAACACCCTAGTGGTGAACGAACACTTTAGCATTGACGAGCATAAGAGAAAGGAATACCCTGTTGGTGAGGAAACACTTTATCAGTGACTAGCAGAAGACATACGAACACCCTAGTGGTGAAAGAACACTCTAGCAGTGAAAAGCAGAAGACATACGAACACACTACTGGGGAAGGAGAACTCTAGCAGTGACGAGCAGAAGACAAACGAACACCCTAGTGGTGAAGGAACACTCTTGCAGGAATAGTAGAAGACATACGAACACCCTAGTGGTGAAGGAACAATCTAGCAGTGACGAGCAGAAGACATACGAACACCCTAGTGGTGAAGGAACACTCTAGCAGTGACGAGCAGAAGAGAAACGAACAACCTAGTGGTGAAGGAACACTCTAGCAGGACGAGCAGAAGAGAAAAGAATACCCTGTTGGTGAAGAAACACTTTATCAGTGACGAGCAGAAGACATACGAACACCCTAGTGGTGAAGCAACACTCTAGCAGGAAAAGCAGAAGACATATGAATACCCTACTAGTGAAGGAACACTCTGGCAGTGCCGAGCAGAAGACACACGAACACCCTAGTGGTAAAGGAACACTCTAGCAGTGACGAGCAGAAGATAAACGAACACCCTAGTGGTGAACGAACACTTTAGCATTGACGAGCATAAGAGAAACGAATACCCTGTTGGTGAGGAAACACTTTATCAGTGACTAGCAGAAGACATACGAACACCCTTGTGGTGAAAGAACACTCTAGCATTGAAAAGCAGAAGACATACGAACACCCTACTGGGGAAGGAGCACTCTAGCAGTGACGAGCAGAAGACAAACGAACACCCTAGTGGTGAAGGAACACTCTTGCAGGAAAAGAAGAAGACATACGAACACCCTAGTGGTGAAGGAACACTCTAGCAGGAAAAGCAGAAGACATACGAATACCCTAGTGGTGAAGGAACACTCTGGCAGTGACGAGCAGAAGACACACGAACACCCTAGTGGTGCAGGAACACTCTAGCAGTGACGAGCAGAAGATAAACGAACACCCTAGTGGTGAACGAACACTTTAGCATTGACGAGCATAAGAGAAAGGAATACCCTGTTGGTGAGGAAACACTTTATCAGTGACTAGCAGAAGACATACGAACACCCTAGTGGTGAAAGAACACTTTAGCAGTGAAAAGCAGAAGACATACGAACACCCTACTGGGGAAGGAGCACTCTAGCAGTGACAAGCAGAAGACAAACGAACACCCTAGTGGTGAAGGAACACTGTTGCAGGAAAAGCACAAGACATACGAACACCCTAGTGGTGAAGGAACACTCTAGCAGTGACCAGCAGAAGACATACGAACACCCTAGTGGTGAAGAAACAATCTAGCAGTGACGAGCAAAAGACATACGAACACCCTAGTGGTGAAGGAACACTCTAGCAGTGACGAGCAGAAGATATACGAATAGCCTAGTGGTGAAAGAACACTCTAGCAGTGACCAGCAGAAGACATACGAACACCCTAGTGGTGAAGGAACACTCTTGCAGGAAAAGCAGAAGACATATGAATACCCTACTAGTGAAGGAACACTCTGGCAGTGCCGAGCAGAAGACACACGAACACCCTAGTGGTAAAGGAACACTCTAGCAGTGACGAGCAGAAGATAAACGAACACCCTAGTGGTGAACAAACACTTTAGCATTGACGAGCATAAGAGAAACGAATACCCTGTTGGTGAGGAAACACTTTATCAGTGACTAGCAGAAGACATACGAACACCCTTGTGGTGAAAGAACACTCTAGCAGTGAAAACCAGGAGAGAAACGAACAACCTAGTGGTGAAAGAACACTCTAGCAGTGACGAGCAGAAGATAAACGAACACCCTAGTGGTGAAGGAGCACTTTAGCATTGACGAGCATAAGAGAAACGAATACCCTGTTGGTGAGGAAACAATTTATCAGTGACTAGCAGAAGACATACGAACACTCTAGTGGTGTAAGAACACTCTAGCAGTGACAAGCAGAAGACATACGAACACCCTACTGGGGAAGGAACACTCTAGCAGTGACGAGCAGAAGACATACGAACACCCTAGTGGTGAAGGAACACTCTAGCAGTGACGAGCAGAAGATATACGAATAGCCTAGTGGTGAAAGAAGACTCTAGCAGTAACGAGCAGATGAGAAACGAACAACCTAGTGGTGAAGGAACACTCTAGCAGTGACGAGCAGGAGAGTAACGAACACCCTAGTGGTGAAGGAACACTTTAGCATTGACGAGCATAAGAGAAACGAATACGCTGTTGATGAGGAAACACTTTATCAGTGACGAGCAGAAGACATACGAACACCCTAGTGGTGCAGGAACACTCTAGCAGTGACGAGCAGAAGAGAAACGAACAACCTAGTGGTGAAGGAACACTCTAGCAGTGACGAGCAGGAGAGTAACGAACACCCTACTGGTGAAGGAACACTCTAGCATTGACGAGCAAAAGAGAAAAGAATACCCTGTTGGTGAAGAAACACTTTATCAGTGACGAGCAAAAGACATACGAACACCCTAGTGGTGCAGGAACACTCTTGCAGTGACGAGCAGAAGAGAAACGAACAACCTAGTGGTGAAGGAACACTCTAGCAGTGACGAGCAGGAGAGAAACGAACACCCTAGTGGTGAAGGAACACTCTAGCATTGACGAGCAGAAGAGAAAAGAATACCCTGTTGGTGAAGAAACACTTTATCAGTGACGAGCATAAGACATATGAACACCCTAGTGGTGAAGGAACACTCTAGCAGGAAAAGCAGAAGACATACGAATACCCTAGTGGTGAAGGAACACTCTGGCAGTGACGAGCAGAAGACACACGAACACCCTAGTGGTGCAGGAACACTCTAGCAGTGACGAGCAGAAGATAAACGAACACCCTAGTGGTGAACGAACACTTTAGCATTGACGAGCATAAGAGAAAGGAATACCCTGTTGGTGAGGAAACACTTTATCAGTGACTAGCAGAAGACATACGAACACCCTAGTGGTGAAAGAACACTCTAGCAGTGAAAAGCAGAAGACATACGAACACACTACTGGGGAAGGAGCACTCTAGCAGTGACGAGCAGAAGACAAACGAACACCCTAGTGGTGAAGGAACACTCTTGCAGGAATAGTAGAAGACATACAAACACCCTAGTGGTGAAGGAACAGTCTAGCAGTGACCAGCAGAAGACATACGAACACCCTAGTGGTGAAGGAACAATCTAGCAGTGACGAGCAGAAGACATACGAACACCCTAGTGGTGAAGGAACACTCTAGCAGGAAAAGCAGAAGACATACGAACACCCTACTGGGGAAGGAGCACTATAGCAGTGACGAGCAGAAGACATACGAACACCCTAGTAGTGAAGGAACACTCTAGCAGTGACGAGCAAAAGACATACGAACACCCTAGTGGTGAAGGAACACTCTAGCAGTGACGAGCAGAAGATATACGAATAGCCTAGTGGTGAAAGAACACTCTAGCAGTGACCAGCAGAAGACATACGAACACCCTAGTGGTGAAGGAACACTCTTGCAGGAAAAGCAGAAGACATATGAATACCCTACTAGTGAAGGAACACTCTGGCAGTGCCGAGCAGAAGACACACGAACACCCTAGTGGTAAAGGAACACTCTAGCAGTGACGAGCAGAAGATAAACGAACACCCTAGTGGTGAACAAACACTTTAGCATTGACGAGCATAAGAGAAACGAATACCCTGTTGGTGAGGAAACACTTTATCAGTGACTAGCAGAAGACATACGAACACCCTTGTGGTGAAAGAACACTCTAGCAGTGAAAAGCAGGAGAGAAACGAACAACCTAGTGGTGAAAGAACACTCTAGCAGTGACGAGCAGAAGATAAACGAACACCCTAGTGGTGAAGGAGCACTTTAGCATTGACGAGCATAAGAGAAACGAATACCCTGTTGGTGAGGAAACAATTTATCAGTGACTAGCAGAAGACATACGAACACTCTAGTGGTGTAAGAACACTCTAGCAGTGACAAGCAGAAGACATACGAACACCCTACTGGGGAAGGAACACTCTAGCAGTGACGAGCAGAAGACATACGAACACCCTAGTGGTGAAGGAACACTCTAGCAGTGACGAGCAGAAGATATACGAATAGCCTAGTGGTGAAAGAAGACTCTAGCAGTAACGAGCAGATGAGAAACGAACAACCTAGTGGTGAAGGAACACTCTAGCAGTGACGAGCAGGAGAGTAACGAACACCCTAGTGGTGAAGGAACACTTTAGCATTGACGAGCATAAGAGAAACGAATACGCTGTTGATGAGGAAACACTTTATCAGTGACGAGCAGAAGACATACGAACACCCTAGTGGTGCAGGAACACTCTAGCAGTGACGAGCAGAAGAGAAACGAACAACCTAGTGGTGAAGGAACACTCTAGCAGTGACGAGCAGGAGAGTAACGAACACCCTACTGGTGAAGGAACACTCTAGCATTGACGAGCAAAAGAGAAAAGAATACCCTGTTGGTGAAGAAACACTTTATCAGTGACGAGCAAAAGACATACGAACACCCTAGTGGTGCAGGAACACTCTTGCAGTGACGAGCAGAAGAGAAACGAACAACCTAGTGGTGAAGGAACACTCTAGCAGTGACGAGCAGGAGAGAAACGAACACCCTAGTGGTGAAGGAACACTCTAGCATTGACGAGCAGAAGAGAAAAGAATACCCTGTTGGTGAAGAAACACTTTATCAGTGACGAGCATAAGACATATGAACACCCTAGTGGTGAAGGAACACTCTAGCAGGAAAAGCAGAAGACATACGAATACCCTAGTGGTGAAGGAACACTCTGGCAGTGACGAGCAGAAGACACACGAACACCCTAGTGGTGCAGGAACACTCTAGCAGTGACGAGCAGAAGATAAACGAACACCCTAGTGGTGAACGAACACTTTAGCATTGACGAGCATAAGAGAAAGGAATACCCTGTTGGTGAGGAAACACTTTATCAGTGACTAGCAGAAGACATACGAACACCCTAGTGGTGAAAGAACACTCTAGCAGTGAAAAGCAGAAGACATACGAACACACTACTGGGGAAGGAGCACTCTAGCAGTGACGAGCAGAAGACAAACGAACACCCTAGTGGTGAAGGAACACTCTTGCAGGAATAGTAGAAGACATACAAACACCCTAGTGGTGAAGGAACAGTCTAGCAGTGACCAGCAGAAGACATACGAACACCCTAGTGGTGAAGGAACAATCTAGCAGTGACGAGCAGAAGACATACGAACACCCTAGTGGTGAAGGAACACTCTAGCAGTGACGAGCAGAAGAGAAACGAACAACCTAGTGGTGAAGGAACACTCTAGCAGGACGAGCAGAAGAGAAAAGAATACCCTGTTGGTGAAGAAACACTTTATCAGTGACGAGCAGAAGACATACGAACACCCTAGTGGTGAAGGAACACTCTAGCAGGAAAAGCAGAAGACATACGAATACCCTAGTGGTGAAGGAACACTCTGGCAGTGACGAGCAGAAGACACACGAACACCCTAGTGGTGCAGGAACACTCTAGCAGTGACGAGCAGAAGATAAACGAACACCCTAGTGGTGAACGAACACTTTAGCATTGACGAGCATAAGAGAAAGGAATACCCTGTTGGTGAGGAAACACTTTATCAGTGACTAGCAGAAGACATACGAACACCCTAGTGGTGAAAGAACACTCTAGCAGTGAAAAGCAGAAGACATACGAACACACTACTGGGGAAGGAGCACTCTAGCAGTGACGAGCAGAAGACAAACGAACACCCTAGTGGTGAAGGAACACTCTTGCAGGAATAGTAGAAGACATACAAACACCCTAGTGGTGAAGGAACAGTCTAGCAGTGACCAGCAGAAGACATACGAACACCCTAGTGGTGAAGGAACAATCTAGCAGTGACGAGCAGAAGACATACGAACACCCTAGTGGTGAAGGAACACTCTAGCAGGAAAAGCAGAAGACATACGAACACCCTACTGGGGAAGGAGCACTATAGCAGTGACGAGCAGAAGACATACGAACACCCTAGTAGTGAAGGAACACTCTAGCAGTGACGAGCAAAAGACATACGAACACCCTAGTGGTGAAGGAACACTCTAGCAGTGACGAGCAGAAGATATACGAATAGCCTAGTGGTGAAAGAACACTCTAGCAGTGACCAGCAGAAGACATACGAACACCCTAGTGGTGAAGGAACACTCTTGCAGGAAAAGCAGAAGACATATGAATACCCTACTAGTGAAGGAACACTCTGGCAGTGCCGAGCAGAAGACACACGAACACCCTAGTGGTAAAGGAACACTCTAGCAGTGACGAGCAGAAGATAAACGAACACCCTAGTGGTGAACAAACACTTTAGCATTGACGAGCATAAGAGAAACGAATACCCTGTTGGTGAGGAAACACTTTATCAGTGACTAGCAGAAGACATACGAACACCCTTGTGGTGAAAGAACACTCTAGCAGTGAAAAGCAGGAGAGAAACGAACAACCTAGTGGTGAAAGAACACTCTAGCAGTGACGAGCAGAAGATAAACGAACACCCTAGTGGTGAAGGAGCACTTTAGCATTGACGAGCATAAGAGAAACGAATACCCTGTTGGTGAGGAAACAATTTATCAGTGACTAGCAGAAGACATACGAACACTCTAGTGGTGTAAGAACACTCTAGCAGTGACAAGCAGAAGACATACGAACACCCTACTGGGGAAGGAACACTCTAGCAGTGACGAGCAGAAGACATACGAACACCCTAGTGGTGAAGGAACACTCTAGCAGTGACGAGCAGAAGATATACGAATAGCCTAGTGGTGAAAGAAGACTCTAGCAGTAACGAGCAGATGAGAAACGAACAACCTAGTGGTGAAGGAACACTCTAGCAGTGACGAGCAGGAGAGTAACGAACACCCTAGTGGTGAAGGAACACTTTAGCATTGACGAGCATAAGAGAAACGAATACGCTGTTGATGAGGAAACACTTTATCAGTGACGAGCAGAAGACATACGAACACCCTAGTGGTGCAGGAACACTCTAGCAGTGACGAGCAGAAGAGAAACGAACAACCTAGTGGTGAAGGAACACTCTAGCAGTGACGAGCAGGAGAGTAACGAACACCCTACTGGTGAAGGAACACTCTAGCATTGACGAGCAAAAGAGAAAAGAATACCCTGTTGGTGAAGAAACACTTTATCAGTGACGAGCAAAAGACATACGAACACCCTAGTGGTGCAGGAACACTCTTGCAGTGACGAGCAGAAGAGAAACGAACAACCTAGTGGTGAAGGAACACTCTAGCAGTGACGAGCAGGAGAGAAACGAACACCCTAGTGGTGAAGGAACACTCTAGCATTGACGAGCAGAAGAGAAAAGAATACCCTGTTGGTGAAGAAACACTTTATCAGTGACGAGCATAAGACATATGAACACCCTAGTGGTGAAGGAACACTCTAGCAGGAAAAACAGAAGACATACGAATACCCTAGTGGTGAAGGAACACTCTGGCAGTGACGAGCAGAAGACACACGAACACCCTAGTGGTGCAGGAACACTCTAGCAGTGACGAGCAGAAGATAAACGAACACCCTAGTGGTGAACGAACACTTTAGCATTGACGAGCATAAGAGAAAGGAATACCCTGTTGGTGAGGAAACACTTTATCAGTGACTAGCAGAAGACATACGAACACCCTAGTGGTGAAAGAACACTCTAGCAGTGAAAAGCAGAAGACATACGAACACACTACTGGGGAAGGAGCACTCTAGCAGTGACGAGCAGAAGACAAACGAACACCCTAGTGGTGAAGGAACACTCTTGCAGGAATAGTAGAAGACATACAAACACCCTAGTGGTGAAGGAACAGTCTAGCAGTGACCAGCAGAAGACATACGAACACCCTAGTGGTGAAGGAACAATCTAGCAGTGACGAGCAGAAGACATACGAACACCCTAGTGGTGAAGGAACACTCTAGCAGTGACGAGCAGAAGAGAAACGAACAACCTAGTGGTGAAGGAACACTCTAGCAGGACGAGCAGAAGAGAAAAGAATACCCTGTTGGTGAAGAAACACTTTATCAGTGACGAGCAGAAGACATACGAACACCCTAGTGGTGAAGGAACACTCTAGCAGGAAAAGCAGAAGACATATGAATACCCTACTAGTGAAGGAACACTCTGGCAGTGCCGAGCAGAAGACACACGAACACCCTAGTGGTAAAGGAACACTCTAGCAGTGACGAGCAGAAGATAAACGAACACCCTATTGTGAACGAACACTTTAGCATTGACGAGCATAAGAGAAACGAATACCCTGTTGGTGAGGAAACACTTTATCAGTGACTAGCAGAAGACATACGAACACCCTTGTGGTGAAAGAACACTCTAGCATTGAAAAGCAGAAGACATACGAACACCCTACTGGGGAAGGAGCACTCTAGCAGTGACGAGCAGAAGACAAACGAACACCCTAGTGGTGAAGGAACACTCTTGCAGGAAAAGAAGAAGACATACGAACACCCTAGTGGTGAAGGAACACTCTAGCAGTGAAAAGCAGAAGACATACGAACACACTACTGGGGAAGGAGCACTCTAGCAGTGACGAGCAGATGACAAACGAACACCCTAGTGGTGAAGGAACACTCTTGCAGGAATAGTAGAAGACATACAAACACCCTAGTGGTGAAGGAACAGTCTAGCAGTGACCAGCAGAAGACATACGAACACCCTAGTGGTGAAGGAACAATCTAGCAGTGACGAGCAGAAGACATACGAACACCCTAGTGGTGCAGGAACACTCTAGCAGTGACGAGCAGAAGAGAAACGAACAACCTAGTGGTGAAGGAACACTCTAGCAGGACGAGCAGAAGAGAAAAGAATACCCTGTTGGTGAAGAAACACTTTATCAGTGACGAGCAGAAGACATACGAACACCCTAGTGGTGAAGGAACACTCTAGCAGGAAAAGCAGAAGACATATGAATACCCTACTAGTGAAGGAACACTCTGGCAGTGCCGAGCAGAAGACACACGAACACCCTAGTGGTAAAGGAACACTCTAGCAGTGAAGAGCAGAAGATAAACGAACACCCTAGTGGTGAACGAACACTTTAGCATTGACGAGCATAAGAGAAACGAATACCCTGTTGGTGAGGAAACACTTTATCAGTGACTAGCAGAAGACATACGAACACCCTTGTGGTGAAAGAACACTCTAGCAGTGAAAAGCAGAAGACATACGAACACCCTACTGGGGAAGGAGCACTCTAGCAGTGACGAGCAGAAGACAAACGAACACCCTAGTGGTGAAGGAACACTCTTGCAGGAAAAGAAGAAGACATACGAACACCCTAGTGGTGAAGGAACACTCTAGCAGTGACCAGCAGAAGACATACGAACACCCTAGTGGTGAAGGAACAATCTAGCAGTGACGAGCAGAAGATATACGAACACCCTAGTGGTGAAGGAACACTCTAGCAGTGACGAGCAGAAGATATACGAATAGCCTAGTGGTGAAAGAACACTCTAGCAGCGACCAGCAGAAGACATACGATCACCCTAGTGGTGAAGGAACACTCTTGCAGGAAAAGCAGAAGACATACGAACACCCTAGTGGTGAAGGAACACTCTAGCAGTGACCAGCAGAAGACATACGAACACCCTAGTGGTGAAGGAACACTCTAGCAGTGACGAGCAGAAGACATACGAACACCCTAGTGGTGAAGGAACACTCTAGCAGTGACGAGCAGAAGATATACGAATAGCCTAGTGGTGAAAGAACACTTTAGCAATGACGAGCAGAAGAGAAACGAACAACCTAGTGGTGAAGTAACACTCTAGTAGTGACGAGCAGGAGAGAAACGAACAACCTAGTGGTGAAAGAACACTCTAGCAGTGACGAGTAGAAGATAAACGAACACCCTAGTGGTGAAGGAACACTTTAGCATTGACGAGCATAAGAGAAACGAATACCCTGTTGGTTAGGAAACAATTTATCAGTGACTAGCAGAAGAGATACGAACACTCTAGTGGTGAAAGAACACTCTAGCAGTGACAAGCAGAAGACATACGAACACCCTAGTGGTGAAGGAACACTCTAGCAGTGACGAGCAGAAGAGATACGAACACCCTAGTGGTGAAGGAACACTCTAGCAGTGACGAGCAGAAGATATACGAATAGCCTAGTGGTGAAAGAACACTCTAGCAGTGACGAGCAGAAGAGAAACGAACAACCTAGTGGTGAAGGAACACTCTAGCAGTGACGAGCAGGAGAGAAACGAACACCCTAGTGGTGAAGGAACACTCTAGCATTGACGAGCAGAAGAGAAAAGAATACCCTGTTGGTGAAGAAACACTTTATCAGTGACGAGCAGAAGACATATGAACACCCTAGTGGTGAAGGAACACTCTAGCAGGAAAAGCAGAAGACATACGAATACCCTAGTGGTGAAGGAACACTCTGGCAGTGACGAGCAGAAGACACACGAACACCCTAGTGGTAAAGGAACACTCTAGCAGTGACGAGCAGAAGATAAACGAACACCCTAGTGGTGAACGAACACTTTAGCATTGACGAGCATAAGAGAAAGGAATACCCTGTTGGTGAGGAAACACTTTATCAGTGACAAGCAGAAGACATATGAACACCCTAGTGGTGAAGGAATACTCTAGCAGGAAAAGCAGAAGACATACGAATACCCTAGTGGTGAAGGAACACTCTGGCAGTGACGAGCAGAAGACACACGAACACCCTAGTGGTAAACGAACACTCTAGCAGTGACGAGCAGAAGATAAACGAACACCCTAGTGGTGAACGTACACTTTAGCATTGACGAGCATAAGAGAAACGAATACCCTGTTGATGAGGAAACACTTTATCAGTGACTAGCAGAAGACATACGAACACCCTAGTGGTGAAAGAACACTCTAGCAGTGAAAAGCAGAAGACATACGAACACCCTACTGGGGAAGGAGCACTCTAGCAGTGACGAGCAGAAGACAAACGAACACCCTAGTGGTGAAGGAACACTCTTGCAGGAAAAGCACAAGACATACGAACACCCTAGTGGTGAAGGAACACTCTAGCAGTGACCAGCAGAAGACATACGAACACCCTAGTGGTGAAGGAACAATCTAGCAGTGACGAGCAGAAGACATACGAACACCCTAGTGGTGAAGGAACACTCTAGCAGTGACGAGCAGAAGATATACGAATAGCCTAGTGGTGAAAAAACACTCTAGCAGTGACCAGCAGAAGACATACGAACACCCTAGTGGTGAAGGAACACTCTTGCAGGAAAAGCAGAAGACATACGAACACCCTAGTGGTGAAGGAACACTCTAGCAGTGACGAGCAGAAGACATACGAACACCCTAGTGGTGAAGGAACACTCTAGCAGTGACGAGCAGAAGACATACGAACACCCTAGTGGTGAAGGAACACTCTAGCAGTGACGAGCAGAAGATATACGAATAGCCTAGTGGTGAAAGAACACTCTAGCAGTGACGAGCAGAAGAGAAACGAACAACCTAGTGGTGAAGGAACACTCTAGTAGTGACGAGCAGGAGAGAAACGAACAACCTAGTGGTGAAAGAACACTCTAGCAGTGACGAGCAGAAGATAAACGAACACCCTAGTGGTGAAGGAACACTTTAGCATTGACGAGCAAAAGAGAAACGAATACCCTGTTGGTGAGGAAACAATTTATCAGTGACTAGCAGAAAACATACAAACACTCTAGTGGTGTAAGAACACTCTAGCAGTGACAAGCAGAAGACATACGAACACCCTACTGGGGAAGGAACACTCTAGCAGTGACGAGCAGAAGACATACGAACACCCTAGTGGTGAAGGAACACTCTAGCAGTGACGAGCAGAAGATATACGAATAGCCTAGTGGTGAAAGAACACTCTAGCAGTGACGAGCAGATGAGAAACGAACAACCTAGTGGTGAAGGAACACTCTAGCAGTGACGAGCAGGAGAGAAACGAACACCCTAGTGGTGAAGGAACACTCTAGCATTGACGAGCAGAAGAGAAAAGAATACCCTGTTGATGAAGAAACACTTTATCAGTGACAAGCAGAAGACATACGAACACCCTAGTGGTGCAGGAACACTCTAGCAGTGACGAGCAGAAGAGAAACGCACAACCCAGTGGTGAAGGAACACTCTAGCAGTGACGAGCAGGAGAGTAACGAACACCCTACTGGTGAAGGAACACTCTAGCATTGACGAGCAGAGGAGAAAAGAATACCCTGTTGGTGAAGAAACACTTTATCAGTGACGAGCAGAAGACATACGAACACCCTAGTGGTGAAGGAACACTCTAGCAGGAAAAGCAGAAGACATACGAATACCCTACTGGTGAAGGAACATTCTGGCAGTGACGAGCAGAAGACACACGAACACCCTAGTGGTAAAGGAACACTCTAGCAGTGACGAGCAGAAGATAAACGAACACCCTAGTGGTGAACGAACACTTTAGATTTGACGAGCATAAGAGAAACGAATACCCTGTTGATGAGGAAACACTTTATCAGTGACTAGCAGAAGACATACGAACACCCTAGTGGTGAAAGAACACTCTAGCAATGAAAAGCAGAAGACATACGAACACCCTACTGGGGAAGGAGCACTCTAGCAGTGACGAGCAGAAGACAAACGAACACCCTAGTGGTGAAGGAACACTCTTGCAGGAAAAGCACAAGACATACGAACACCCTAGTGGTGAAGGAACACTCTAGCAGTGACCAACAGAAGACATACGAACACCCTAGTGGTGAAGGAACAATCTAGCAGTGACGAGCAGAAGACATACGAACACCCTAGTGGTGAAGGAACACTCTAGCAGTGAGGAGCAGAAGATATACGAATAGCCTAGTGGTGAAAGAACACTCTAGCAGTGACGAGCAGAAGATATACGAATAGCCTAGTGGTGAAAGAACACTCTAGCAGTGACGAGCTGAAGAGAAACGAACAACCTAGTGGTGAAGGAACACTCTAGTAGTGACCAGCAGAAGACATACGAACACCCTAGTGGTGAAGGAACACTCTAGCAGTGACGAGCAGAAGACATACGAACACCCTAGTGGTGAAGGAACACTCTAGCAGTGACGAGCAGAAGATATACGAATAGCCTAGTGGTGAAAGAACACTCTAGCAGTGACGAGCAGAAGAGAAACGAACAACCTAGTGGTGAAGGAACACTCTAGTAGTGACGAGCAGGAGAGAAACGAACAACCTAGTGGTGAAAGAACACTCTAGCAGTGACGAGCAGAAGATAAACGAACACCCTAGTGGTGAAGGAACACTTTAGCATTGACGAGCATAAGAGAAACGAACAACCTAGTGGTGAAGGAACACTCTAGCAGTGACGAGCAGGAGAGAAACGAACACCCTAGTGGTGAAGGAACACTCTAGCATTGACGAGCAGAAGAGAAAAGAATACCCTGTTGGTGAAGAAACACTTTATCAGTGACGAGCAGAAGACATACGAACACCCTAGTGGTGAAGAAACACTCTAGCAGTGACGAGCAGAAGATATACGAATAGCCTAGTGGTGAAGGAACACTCTAGCAGTGACGAGCAGGAGAGTAACGAACACCCTACTGGTGAAGGAACACTCTAGCATTGACGAGCAGAAGAGAAAAGAATACCCTGTTGGTGAAGAAACACTTTATCAGTGACGAGCATAAGAGAAAAGAATACCCTGTTGGTGAAGAAACACTTTATCAGTGACGAGCAGAAGACATACGAACACCCTAGTGGTGCAGGAACACTCTAGCAGTGACGAGCAGAAGAGAAACGAACAACCTAGTGGTGAAGGAACACTCTAGCAGTGACGAGCAGGAGAGTAACGAACACCCTACTGGTGAAGGAACACTCTAGCATTGACGAGCAGAAGAGAAAAGAATACCCTGTTGGTGAAGAAACACTTTATCAGTGACGAGCATAAGAGAAAAGAATACCCTGTTGGTGAAGAAACACTTTATCAGTGACGAGCAGAAGACATACGAACACCCTAGTGGTGCAGGAAAACTCTAGCAGTGACGAGCAGAAGAGAAACGAACACCCTAGTGGTGAAGGAACACTCTAGCAGTGACGAGCAGGAGAGTAACGAACACCCTACTGGTGAAGAAACACTTTATCAGTGACGAGCAAAAGACATACGAACACCCTAGTGGTGCAGGAACACTCTAGCAGTGACGAGCAAAAGAGAAACGAACAACCTAGTAGTGAAGGAACACTCTAGCAGTGACAAGCTGGAGAGAAACGAACACCCTAGTGGTGAAGGAACAGTCTAGCATTGACGAGCAAAAGAGAAAAGAATACCCTGTGGGTGAAGAAACACTTTATCAGTGACGAGCAGAAGACATACGAACACCCTAGTGGTGAAGGAACACTCTAGCAGGAAAAGCAGAAGACATACGAATACTCTACTGGTGAAGGAACACTCTGGCAGTGACGAGCAGAAGACACACGAACACCCTAGTGGTGAAGGAACACTCTAGCATTGACGAGCAGAAGAAAAAAGAATACCCTGTTGGTGAAGAAACACATTATCAGTGACGAGCAGAAGACATACGAACACCCTAGTGGTGCAGGAACACTCTAGGAGTGACGAGCAGAAGAGAAACGAACAACCTAGTGGTGAAGGAACACTCTAGCAGTGACGAGCAGGAGAGTAACGAACACCCTACTGGTGAAGGAACACTCTAGCATTGACGAGCAGAAGAGAAAAGAATACCCTGTTGGTGAAGAAACACTTTATCAGTGACGAGCAGAAGACATACGAACACCCTAGTGGTGAAGGAACACTCTAGCAGGAAAAGCAGAAGACATACGAATACCCTTCTGGTGAAGGAACACTCTGGCAGTGACGAGCAGAAGACACACGAACACCCTAGTGGTAAAGGAACACTCTAGCAGTGACGAGCAGAAGATAAACGAACACCCTAGTGGTGAACGAACACTTTAGCATTGACGAGCATAAGAGAAACGAATACCCTGTTGATGAGGAAACACTTTATCAGTGACTAGCAGAAGACATACGAACACCCTAGTGGTGAAGGAAAAATCTAGCAGTGACGAGCAGAAGACATACGAACACCCTAGTGGTGAAGGAACACTCTAGCAGTGACGAGCTGAAGATATACGAATAGTCTAGTGGTGAAAGAACACTCTAGCAGTGACTAGCAGAAGACATACGAACACCCTAGTGGTGAAGGAACACTCTTGCAGGAAAAGCAGAAGACATACGAACACCCTAGTGGTGAAGGAACACTCTAGCAGTGACCAGCAAAAGACATACGAACACCCTAGTGGTGAAGGAACACTCTAGCAGTGACAAGCAAAAGATATACGAATAGCCTAGTAGTGAAAAAACACTCTAGCAGTGACGAGCAGAAGAGAAACGAACAACCTAGTGGTGAAGGAACACTCTAGTAGTGACGAGCAGGAGAGAAACGAACAACCTAGTGGTGAAAGAACACTCTAGCAGTGACGAGCAGAAGATAAACGAACACCCTAGTGGTGAAGGAACACTTTAGCATTGACGAGCATAAGAGAAACGAATACCCTGTTGGTGAGGAAACAATTTATCAGTGACTAGCAGAAGACATACGAACACTCTAGTGGTGAAAGAACACTCTAGCAGTGACAAGCAGAAGACATACGAACACCCTACTGGGGAAGGAACACTCTAGCAGAAGACATACGAACACCCTAGTGGTGAAGGAACACTCTAGCAGTGACGAGCAGAAGATATACGAATAGCCTAGTGGTGAAAGAACACTCTAGCAGTGACGAGCAGAAGAGAAACGAACAACCTAGTGGTGAAGGAACACTCTAGCAGTGACGAGCAGGAGAGAAACGAACACCTTAGTGGTGAAGGAACACTCTAGCATTGACGAGCAGAAGAGAAAAGAATACCCTGTTGGTGAAGAAACACTTTATCAGTGACGAGCAGAAGACATACGAACACCCTAGTGGTGCAGGAACACTCTAGCAGTGACGAGCAGAAGAGAAACGAACAACCTAGTGGTGAAGGAACACTCTAGCAGTGACGAGCAGGAGAGTAACAAACACCCTACTGGTGAAGGAACACTCTAGCATTGACGAGCAGAAGAGAAAAGAATACCTTGTTGGTGAAGAAACACTTTATCAGTGACGAGCAAAAGACATACGAACACCCTAGTGGTGCAGGAACACTCTAGCAGTGACGAGTAGAAGAGAAACGAAGAAGCTAGTGGTGAAGGAACACTCTAGCAGTGACGAGCAGGAGAGAAACGAACACCCTAGTGGTGAAGGAACACTCTAGCATTGACGAGCAGAAGAGAAAAGAATACCCTGTTGGTGAAGAAAAGCTTTATCAGTGACGAGCAGAAGACATACGAACACCCTAGTGGTGAAGGAACACTCTAGCAGTGACGAGCAGAAGACATACGAACACCCTAGTGGTGAAGGAACACTCTGGCAGTGACGAGCAGAAACACACGAACACCCTAGTGGTGAAGGAACACTCTAGCAGTGACGAGCAGAAGATAAACGAACACCCTAGTGGTGAACGAACACTTTAGCATTGACGAGCATAAGAGAAACGAATACCCTGTTGGTGAGGAAACACTTTATCAGTGACTAGCAGAAGACATACGAACACCCTAGTGGTGAAAGAACACTCTAGCAGTGAAAAGCAGAAGACATACGAACACCCTACTGGGGAAGGAGCACTCTAGCAGTGACGAGCAGAAGACATACGAACACCCTAGTGCTGAAGAAACACTCTTGCAGGACAGAAGACATACGAACACCCTAGTGGTGAAGGAACACTCTACCAGTGACCAGCAGAAGACATACGAACACCCTAGTGGTGAAGGAACACTCTAGCAGTGACGAGCAGGAGAGAAACGAACACCCTAGTGGTGAAGGAACACTCTAGCATTGACGAGCAGAAGAGAAAAGAATACCCTGTTGGTGAAGAAACACTTTATCAGTGACGAGTAGAAGACATACGAACACCCTAGTGGTGAAGGAACACTCTAGCAGGAAAAGCAGAAGACATACGAATACCCTACTGGTGAAGGAACACTCTGGCAGTGACGAGCAGAAGACACACGAACATCCTAGTGGTAAAGGAACACTCTAGCAGTGACGAGCAGAAGATAAACGAACACCCTAGTGGTGAACGAACACTTTAGCATTGACGAGCATAAGAGAAACGAATACCCTGTTGGTGAGGAAACACTTTATCAGTGACTAGCAAAAGACATACGAACACCCTAGTGGTGAAAGAACACTCTAGCAGTGTAAAGCAGAAGACATACGAACACCCTACTGGGGAAGGAGCACTCTAGCAGTGACGAGCAGAAGACAAACGAACACCCTAGTGGTGAAGGAACACTCTTGCAGGAAAAGCAGAAGACATACGAACACCCTAGTGGTGAAGGAACACTCTAGCAGTGACCAGCAGAAGACATACGAACACCCTAGTGGTGAAGGAACAATCTAGCAGTGACGAGCAAAAGACATACGAACACCCTAGTGGTGAAGGAACACTCTAGCAGTGACGAGCAGAAGATATACGAATAGCCTAGTGGTGAAAGAACACTCTAGGAGTGAACAGCAGAAGACATACGAACACCCTAGTGGTGAAGGAACACTCTAGCAGTGACGAGCAGAAGATATACGAATAGCCTAGTGGTGAAAGAACACTCTAGCAGTGACGAGCAGAAGAGAAACGAACAACCTAGTGGTGAAGGAACACTCTAGTAGTGACGAGCAGGAGAGGAACGAACACCCTAGTGGTGAAGGAACACTCTTGCAGGAAAAGTAGAAGACATACGAACACCCTAGTGGTGAAGGAACACTCTAGCAGTGACCAGCAGAAGACATACGAACACCCTAGTGGTGAAGGAACAATCTAGAAATGACGAGCAAAAGACATACGAACACCCTAGTGGTGAAGGAACACTCTAGCAGTGACGAGCAGAAGATATACGAATAGCCTAGTGGTGAAGGAACACTCTAGCAGGAAAAGCAGAAGACATACGAATACCCTACTGGTGAAGGAACACTCTGGCAGTGACGAGCAGAAGACACACGAACACCCTAGTGGTGAAGGAACACTCTAGCATTGACGAGCAAAAGACATACGAACACCCTAGTGGTGAAGGAACACTCTAGCAGGAAAAGCAGAAGACATACGAATACCCTACTGGTGAAGGAACACTCTGGCAGTGACGAGCAGAAGACACACGAACACCCTAGTGGTGAAGGAACACTCTAGCATTGACGAGCAGAAGAAAAAAGAATACCCTGTTGGTGAAGAAACACTTTATCAGTGACGAGGAGAAGACATACGAACACCCTAGTGGTGCAGGAACACTCTAGCAGTGACGAGCAGAAGAGAAACGAACAACCTAGTGGTGAAAGAACACTCTAGCAGTGACGAGCAGAAGATAAACGAACACCCTAGTGGTGAAGGAACACTTTAGCATTGACGAGCATAAGAGAAACGAATACCCTTTTGGTGAGGAAACAATTTATCAGTGACTAGCAGAAGACATACGAACACTCTAGTGGTGAAAGAACACTCTAGCAGTGACAAGCAGAAGACATACGAACACCCTACTGGGGAAGGAACACTCTAGCAGTGACGAGCAGAAGACATACGAACACCCTAGTGGTGAAGGAACACTCTAGCAGTGACGAGCAGAAGATATACGAATAGCCTAGTGGTGAAGGAACACTCTAGCAGGAAAAGCAGAAGACATACGAATACCCTACTGGTGAAGGAACACTCTGGCAGTGACGAGCAGAAGACACACGAACACCCTAGTGGTGAAGGAACACTCTAGCATTGACGAGCAGAAGACATATGAACACCCTAGTGGTGAAGGAACACTCTAGCAGGAAAAGCAGAAGACATACGAATACCCTACTGGTGAAGGAACACTCTGGCAGTGACGAGCAGAAGACACACGAACACCCTAGTGGTGAAGGAACACTCTAGCATTGAGGAGCAGAAGAAAAAAGAATACCCTGTTGGTGAAGAAACACTTTATCAGTGACGAGCAGAAGACATACGAACACCCTAGTGGTGCAGGAACACTCTAGCAGTGACGAGCAGAAGAGAAACGAACAACCTAGTGGTGAAGGAACACTCTAGCAGTGACGAGCAGGAGAGTAACGAACACCCTACTGGTGAAGGAACACTCTAGCATTGACGAGCAAAAGAGAAAAGAATACCCTGTTGGTGAAGAAACACTTTATCAGTGACGAGCAGAAGACATACGAACACCCTAGTGGTGAAGGAACACTCTAGTAGTGACGAGCAGGAGAGAAATGAACAACCTAGTGGTGAAGGAACACTTTAGCATTGACGAGCATAAGAGAAACGAATACCCTGTTGGTGAGGAAACAATTTATCAGTGACTAGCAGAAGACATACGAACACTCTAGTGGTGAAAGAACACTCTAGCAGTGACAAGCAGAAGACATACGAACACCCTACTGGGGAAGGAACACTCTAGCAGTGACGAGCAGAAGACATACGAACACCCTAGTGGTGAAGGAACACTCTTGCAGGAAAAGCAGAAGACATACGAACACCCTAGTGGTGAAGGAACACTCTAGCAGTGACCAGCAAAAGACATATGAACACCCTAGTGGTGAAGGAACACACTAGCAGTGACGAGCAGAAGACATACGAACACCCTAGTGGTGAAGGAACACTCTAGCAGTGACAAGCAGAAGATATACGAATAGCCTAGTGGTGAAAAAACACTCTAGCAGTGACGAGCAGAAGAGAAACGAACAACCTAGTGGTGAAGGAACACTCTAGTAGTGACGAGCAGGAGAGAAACGAACAACCTAGTGGTGAAAGAACACTCTAGCAGTGACGAGCAGAAGATAAACGAACACCTTAGTGGTGAAGGAACACTTTAGCATTGACGAGCATAAGAGAAACGAATATCCTGTTGGTGAGGAAACAATTTATCAGTGACTAGCAGAAGACATACGAACACCCTAGTGGTGAAGGAACACTCTAGCAGTTACGAGCAGGAGAGAAACGAACACCCTAGTGGTGAAGGAACACTCTAGCATTGACGAGCAGAAGAGAAAAGAATACCCTGTTGGTGAAGAAACACTTTATCAGTGACGAGCAAAAGACATACGAACACCCTAGTGGTGCAGGAACACTCTAGCAGTGACGAGCAGAAGAGAAACGAAGAACCTAGTGGTGAAGGAACACTCTAGCAGTGACGAGCAGGAGAGAAACGAACACCCTAGTGGTGAAGGAACACTCTAGCATTGACGAGCAGAAGAGAAAAGAATACCCTGTTGGTGAAGAAAAGCTTTATCAGTGACGAGCAGAAGACATACGAACACCCTAGTGGTGAAGGAACACTCTAGCAGTGACGAGCAGAAGACATACGAACACCCTAGTGGTGAAGGAACACTCTGGCAGTGACGAGCAGAAGACACACGAACACCCTAGTGGTGAAGGAACACTCTAGCAGTGACGCGCAGAAGATAAACGAACACCCTAGTGGTGAACGAACACTTTAGCATTGACGAGCATAAGAGAAACGAATACCTTGTTGGTGAGGAAACACTTTATCAGTGACTAGCAGAAGACATACGAACACCCTAGTGGTGAAAGAACACTCTAGCAGTGAAAAGCAGAAGACATACGAACACCCTACTGGGGAAGGAGCACTCTAGCAGTGACGAGCAGAAGACATACGAACACCCTAGTGGTGAAGAAACACTCTTGCAGGAAAAGCAGAAGACATACGAACACCCTAGTGGTGAAGGAACACTCTAGCAGTGACCAGCAGAAGACATACGAACACCCTAGTGGTGAAGGAACACTCTAGCAGTGACGAGCAGGAGAGAAACGAACACCTTAGTGGTGAAGGAACACTCTAGCAGTGACGAGCAGAAGATATACGAATAGCCTAGTGGTGAAAGAACACTCTAGGAGTGAACAGCAGAAGACATACGAACACCCTAGTGGTGAAGGAACACTTTAGCAATGACGAGCAGAAGATATACGAATAGCCTAGTGGTGAAAGAACACTCTAGCAGTGACGAGGAGAAGAGAAACGAACAACCTAGTGGTGAAGGAACACTCTAGTAGTGACGAGCAGGAGAGGAACGAACACCCTAGTGGTGAAGGAACACTCTTGCAGGAAAAGCAGAAGACATACGAACACCCTAGTGGTGAAGGAACACTCTAGCAGTGACCAGCAGAAGACATACGAACACCCTAGTGGTGAAAGAACAATCTAGCAATGACGAGCAAAAGACATACGAACACCCTAGTGGTGAAGGAACACTCTAGCAGTGACGAGCAGAAGATATACAAATAGCCTAGTGGTGAAAGAATACTCTAGCAGTGACCAGCAGAAGACATACGAACACCCTAGTGGTGAAGGAACACTCTTGCAGGAAAAGCAGAAGACATACGAACACCCTAGTGGTGAAGGAACACTCTAGCAGTGACCAGCAGAAGACATACGATAACCCTAGTGGTGAAGGAACACTCTAGCAGTGACGAGCAGAAGACATACGAACACCCTAGTGGTGAAGGAACACTCTAGCAGTGACGAGCAGAAGATATACGAATAGCCTAGTGGTGAAGGAACACTCTAGCAGTGACGAGCAGAAGATATACGAATAGCCTAGTGGTGAAAAAACACTCTAGCAGTGACGAGCAGAAGAGAAACGAACAACCTAGTGGTGAAGGAACACTCTAGTAGTGACGAGCAGGAGAGAAACGAACAACCTAGTGGAGAAAGAACACTCTAGCAGTGACGAGCAGAAGATAAACGAACACCCTAGTGGTGAAGGAACACTTTAGCATTGACGAGCATAAGAGAAACGAATACCCTGTTGGTGAGGAAACAATTTATCAGTGACTAGCAGAAGACATACGAACACTCTAGTGGTGAAAGAACACTCTAGCAGTGACAAGCAGAAGACATACGAACACCCTACTGGTTAAGGAACACTCTAGCATTGACGAGCAGAAGAGAAAAGAATACCCTTTTGGTGAAGAAACACTTTATCAGTGACGAGCAAAAGACATACGAACACCCTAGTGGTGCAGGAACACTCTAGCAGTGACGAGCAGAAGAGAAACGAAGAACCTAGTGGTGAAGGAACACTCTAGCAGTGACGAGCAGGAGAGAAACGAACACCCTAGTGGTGAAGGAACACTCTAGCATTGACGAGCAGAAGAGAAAAGAATACCCTGTTGGTGAAGAAACACTTTATCAGTGACGAGCAGAAGACATACGAACACCCTAGTGGTGCAGGAACACTCTAGCAGTGACGAGCAGAAGAGAAACGAACAACCTAGTGGTGAAGGAACACTCTAGCAGTGACGAGCAGGAGAGTAACGAACACCCTACTGGTGAAGGAACACTCTAGCATTGACGAGCAGAAGAGAAAAGAATACCCTGTTGGTGAAGAAACACTTTATCAGTGAGGAGCAAAAGACATACGAACACCCTAGTGGTGCAGGAACACTCTAGCAGTGACGAGCAGAAGAGAAACGAAGAACCTAGTGGTGAAGGAACACTCTAGCAGTGACGAGCAGGAGAGAAACGAACACCCTAGTTGTGAAGGAACACTCTAGCATTGACGAGCAGAAGAGAAAAGAATACCCTGTTGGTGAAGAAAAGCTTTATCAGTGACGAGCAGAAGACATACGAACACCCTAGTGGTGAAGGAACACTCTAGCAGTGACGAGCAGAAGACATACGAACACCCTAGTGGTGAAGGAACACTCTGGCAGTGACGAGCAGAAGACACACGAACACCCTAGTGGTGAAGGAACACTCTAGCAGTGACGAGCAGAAGATAAACGAACACCCTAGTGGTGAACGAACACTTTAGCATTGACGAGCATAAGAGAAACGAATACCCTGTTGGTGAGGAAACACTTTATCAGTGACTAGCAGAAGACATACGAACACCCTAGTGGTGAAAGAACACTCTAGCAGTGAAAAGCAGAAGACATACGAACACCCTACTGGGGAAGGAGCACTCTAGCAGTGACGAGCAGAAGACATACGAACACCCTAGTGGTGAAGGAACACTCTTGCAGGAAAAGCAGAAGACATACGAACACCCTAGTGGTGAAGGAACACTCTAGCAGTGACCAGCAGAAGACATACGAACACCCTAGTGGTGAAGGAACACTCTAGCAGTGACGAGCAGGAGAGAAACGAACACCCTAGTGGTGAAGGAACACTCTAGCATTGACAAGCAGAAGAGAAAAGAATACCCTGTTGGTGAAGAAACACTTTATCAGTGACGAGTAGAAGACATACGAACACCCTAGTGGTGAAGGAACACTCTAGCAGGAAAAGCAGAAGACATACGAATACCCTACTGGTGAAGGAACACTCTGGCAGTGACGAGCAGAAGACACACGAACATCCTAGTGGTAAAGGAACACTCTAGCAGTGACGAGCAGAAGATAAACGAACACCCTAGTGGTGAACGAACACTTTAGCATTGACGAGCATAAGAGAAACGAATACCCTGTTGGTGAGGAAACACTTTATCAGTGACTAGCAGAAGACATACGAACACCCTAGTGGTGAAAGAACACTCTAGCAGTGAAAAGCAGAAGACATACGAACACCCTACTGGGGAAGGAGCACTCTAGCAGTGAAGAGCAGAAGACAAACGAACACCCTAGTGGTGAAGGAACACTCTTGCAGGAAAAGCAGAAGACATACGAACACCCTAGTGGTGAAGGAACACTCTAGCAGTGACCAGCAGAAGACATACGAACACCCTAGTGGTGAAGGAACACTCTAGCAGTGACGAGCAGAAGATATTTGAATAGCCTAGTGGTGAAAGAACACTCTAGGAGTGACCAGCAGAAGACATACGAACACCCTAGTGGTGAAGGAACACTCTAGCAGTGACGAGCAGAAGATATACGAATAGCCTAGTGGTGAAAGAACACTCTAGCAGTGACGAGCAGAAGAGAAACGAACAACCTAGTGGTGAAGAAACACTCTAGTAGTGACGAGCAGGAGAGGAACGAACACCCTAGTGGTGAAGGAACACTCTTGCAGGAAAAGCAGAAGACATACGAACACCCTAGTGGTGAAGGAACACTCTAGCAGTGACCAGCAGAAGACATACGAACACCCTAGTGGTGAAGGAACAATCTAGCAGTGATGAGCAAAAGACATACGAACAGCCTAGTGGTGAAGGAACACTCTAGCAGTGACGAGCACAAGATATACGAATAGCCTAGTGGTGAAAGAACACTCTAGCAGTGACCAGCAGAAAACATACGAACACCCTAGTTGTGAAGGAACACTCTTGCAGGAAAAGCAGAAGACATACGAACACCCTAGTGGTGAAGGAACACTCTAGCAGTGACCAGCAGAAGACATACGAACACCCTAGTGGTGAAGGAACACTCTAGCAGTTACGAGCAGAAGACATACGAACACCCTAGTGGTGAAGGAACACTCTAGCAGTAACGAGCAGAAGATATACGAATAGCCTAGTGGTGAAAGAACACTCTAATAGTGACGAGCAGAAGAGAAACGAACAACCTAGTGGTGAAGGAACACTCTAGTAGTGACGAGCAGGAGAGAAACGAACAACCTAGTGGTGAAAGAACACTCTAGCAGTGACGAGCAGGAGAGAAACGAACACCCTAGTGGTGAAGGAACACTCTAGCATTGACAAGCAGAAGAGAAAAGAATACCCTGTTGGTGAAGAAACACTTTATCAGTGACGAGTAGAAGACATACGAACACCCTAGTGGTGAAAGAACACTCTAGCAGTGAAAAGCAGAAGACATACGAACACCCTACTGGGGAAGGAGCACTCTAGCAGTGAAGAGCAGAAGACAAACGAACACCCTAGTGGTGAAGGAACACTCTTGCAGGAAAAGCAGAAGACATACGAACACCCTAGTGGTGAAGGAACACTCTAGCAGTGACTAGCAGAAGACATACGAACACCCTAATGGTGAAGGAACAATCTAGCAGTGACGAGCAAAAGACATACGAACACCCTAGTGGTGAAGGAACACTCTAGCAGTGAAGAGCAGAAGATATTCGAATAGCCTAGTGGTGAAAGAACACTCTAGGAGTGACCAGCAGAAGACATACGAACACCCTAGTGGTGAAGGAACACTCTAGCAGTGACGAGCAGAAGATATACGAATAGCCTAGTGGTGAAAGAACACTCTAGGAGTGACGAGCAGAAGAGAAACGAACAACCTAGTGGTGAAGGAACACTCTAGTAGTGACGAGCAGGAGAGGAACGAACACCCTAGTGGTGAAGGAACACTCTTGCAGGAAAAGCAGAAGACATACGAACACCCTAGTGGTGAAGGAACACTCTAGAAGTGACCAGTAGAAGACATACGAACACCCTAGTGGTGAAGGAACACTCTAGCAGTGACGAGCACAAGATATACGAATAGCCTAGTGGTGAAAGAACACTCTAGCAGTGACCAGCAGAAGACATACGAACACCCTAGTTGTGAAGGAACACTCTTGCAGGAAAAGCAGAAGACATACGAACACCCTAGTGGTGAAGGAACACTCTAGCAGTGACCAGCAGAAGACATACGAACACCCTAGTGGTGAAGGAACACTCTAGCAGTTACGAGCAGAAGACATACGAACACCCTAGTGGTGAAGGAACACTCTAGCAGTAACGAGCAGAAGATATACGAATAGCCTAGTGGTGAAAGAACACTCTAGCAGTGAGAGCAGAAGAGAAACGAACAACCTAGTGGTGAAGGAACACTCTAGTAGTGACGAGCAGGAGAGAAACGAACAACCTAGTGGTGAAAGAACACTCTAGCAGTGACGAGCAGAAGATAAACGAACACCCTAGTGGTGAAGGAACACTTTAGCATTGACGAGCATAAGAGAAACGAATACCCTGTTGGTGAGGAAACAATTTATCAGTGACTAGCAGAAGACATACGAACACTCTAGCAGTGACAAGCAGAAGACATACGAACACCCTACTGGGGAAGGAACACTCTAGCAGTGACGAGCAGAAGACATACGAACACCCTAGTGGTAAAGGAACACTCTAGCATTGACAAGCAGAAGAGAAAAGAATACCCTGTTGGTGAAGAAACACTTTATCAGTGACGAGTAGAAGACATACGAACACTCTTGCAGTGACAAGCAGAAGACATACGAATACCCTACTGGTGAAGGAACACTCTGGCAGTGACGAGCAGAAGACACACGAACATCCTAGTGGTAAAGGAACACTCTAGCAGTGACGAGCAGAAGATAAACGAACACCCTAGTGGTGAACGAACACTTTAGCATTGACGAGCATAAGAGAAACGAATACCCTGTTGGTGAGGAAACACTTTATCAGTGACTAGCAGAAGACATACGAACACCCTAGTGGTGAAAGAACACTCTAGCAGTGAAAAGCAGAAGACATACGAACACCCTACTTGGGAAGGAGCACTCTAGCAGTGAAGAGCAGAAGACAAACGAACACCCTAGTGGTGAAGGAACACTCTTGCAGGAAAAGCAGAAGACATACGAACACCCTAGTGGTGAAGGAACACTCTAGCAGTGACCAGCAGAAGACATACGAACACCCTAGTGGTGAAGGAACAATCTAGCAGTGACGAGCAAAAGACATACGAACACCCTAGTGGTGAAGGAACACTCTAGCAGTGACGAGCACAAGATATACGAATAGCCTAGTGGTGAAAGAACACTCTAGCAGTGACCAGCAGAAGACATACGAACACCCTAGTTGTGAAGGAACACTCTTGCAGGAAAAGCAGAAGACATACGAACACCCTAGTGGTGAAGGAACACTCTAGCAGTGACCAGCAGAAGACATACGAACACCCTAGTGGTGAAGGAACACTCTAGCAGTTACGAGCAGAAGACATACGAACACCCTAGTGGTGAAGGAACACTCTAGCAGTAACGAGCAGAAGATATACGAATAGCCTAGTGGTGAAAGAACACTCTAGCAGTGACGAGCAGAAGAGAAACGAACAACCTAGTGGTGAAGGAACACTCTAGTAGTGACGAGCAGGAGAGAAACGAACAACCTAGTGGTGAAAGAACACTCTAGCAATGACGAGCAGGAGAGAAACGAACACCCTAGTGGTGAAGGAACACTCTAGCATTGACAAGCAGAAGAGAAAACAATACCCTGTTGGTGAAGAAACACTTTATCAGTGACGAGTAGAAGACATACGAACACCCTAGTGGTGAAGGAACACTGTAGCAGGAAAAGCAGAAGACATACGAATACCCTACTGGTGAAGGAACACTCTGGCAGTGACGAGCAGAAGACACACGAACATCCTAGTGGTAAAGGAACACTCTAGCAGTGACGAGCAAAAGATAAACGAACACCCTAGTGGTGAACGAACACTTTAGCATTGACGAGCATAAGAGAAACGAATACCCTGTTGGTGACGAAACACTTTATCAGTGACTAGCAGAAGACATACGAACACCCTAGTGGTGTAAGAACACTCTAGCAGTGAAAAGCAGAAGACATACGAACACCCTACTGGGGTAGGAGCACTCTAGCAGTGAAGAGCAGAAGACAAACGAACACCCTAGTGGTGAAGGAACACTCTTGCAGGAAAAGTAGAAGACATACGAACACCCTAGTGGTGAAGGAACACTCTAGCAGTGACCAGCAGAAGACATACGAACACCCTAGTGGTGAAGGAACAATCTAGCAGTGACGAGCAAAAGACATAAGAACACCCTAGTGGTGAAGGAACACTCTAGCAGTGACGAGCACAAGATATACGAATAGCCTAGTGGTGAAAGAACACTCTAGCAGTGACCAGCAGAAGACATACGAACACCCTAGTTGTGAAGGAACACTCTTGCAGGAAAAGCAGAAGACATACGAACACCCTAGTGGTGAAGGAACACTCTAGCAGTGACAAGCAGAAGACATACGAACACCCTAGTGGTGAAGGAACACTCTAGCAGTTACGAGAAGAAGGCATACGAACACCCTAGTGGTGAAGGAACACTCTAGCAGTAACGAGCAGAAGATATACGAATAGCCTAGTGGTGAAAGAACACTCTAGCAGTGACGAGCAGAAGAGAAACGAACAACCTAGTGGTGAAGGAACACTCTAGTAGTGACGAGCAGGAGAGAAACGAACAACCTAGTGGTGAAAGAACACTCTAGCAGTGACGAGCAGAAGATAAACGAACACCCTAGTGGTGAAGGAACACTTTAGCATTGACGAGCATAAGAGAAACGAATACCCTGTTGGTGAGGAAACAATTTATCAGTGACTAGCAGAAGACATACGAACACTCTAGTGGTGTAAGAACACTCTAGCAGTGACAAGCAGAAGACATACGAACACCCTACTGGGGAAGGAACACTCTAGCAGTGACGAGCAGAAGACATACGAACACCCTAGTGGTGAAGGAACACTCTAGCAGTGACGAGCAGAAGATATACGAATAGCCTAGTGGTGAAAGAACACTCTAGCAGTGACGAGCAGATGAGAAACGAACAACCAAGTGGTGGAGGATCACTCTAGCAGTGACGAGCAGGAGAGAAACGAACACCCTAGTGGTGAAGGAACACTCTAGCAGTGACCAGCAGAAGACATACGAACACCCTAGTGGTGAAGGAACACTCTAGCAGTTACGAGCAGAAGACATACGAACACCCTAGTGGTGAAGGAACACTCTAGCAGTGACGAGCAGAAGATATACGAATAGCCTAGTGGTGAAAGAACACTCTAGCAGTGACGAGCAGAAGAGAAACGAACAACCTAGTGGTGAAGGAACACTCTAGTAGTGACGAGCAGGAGAGAAACGAACAACCTAGTGGTGAAAGAACACTCTAGCAGTGACGAGCAGAAGATAAACGAACACCCTAGTGGTGAAGGAACACTTTAGCATTGACGAGTATAAGAGAAACGAATACCCTGTTGGTGAGGAAACAATTTATCAGTGACTAGCAGAAGACATACGAACACTCTAGTGGTGTAAGAACACTCTAGCAGTGACAAGCAGAAGACATACGAACACCCTACTGGGGAAGGAACACTCTAGCAGTGACGAGCAGAAGACATACGAACACCCTAGTGGTGAAGGAACACTCTAGCAGTGACGAGCAGAAGATATACGAATAGCCTAGTGGTGAAAGAACACTCTAGCAGTGACGAACAGATGAGAAACGAACAACCTAGTGGTGGAGGAACACTCTAGCAGTGACGAGCAGGAGAGAAACGAACACCCTAGTGGTGAAGGAACACTCTAGCATTGACGAGCAGAAGAGAAAAGAATACCCTGTTGGTGAAGAAACACTTTATGAGTGACGAGCAGAAGACATACGAACACCCTAGTGGTGCAGGAACACTCTAGCAGTGACGAGCAGAAGAGAAACGAACAACCTAGTGGTGAAGGAACACTCTAGCAGTGACGAGCAGGAGAGTAACGAATACCCTACTGGTGAAGGAACACTCTAGCATTGACGAGCAAAAGAGAAAAGAATACCCTGTTGGTGAAGAAACACTTTATCAGTGACGAGCAAAAGACATACGAACACCCTAGTGGTGCAGGAACACTCTTGCAGTGACGAGCAGAAGAGAAACGAACAACCTAGTGGTGAAGGAACACTCTAGCAGTGACGAGCAGGAGAGAAACGAACACCCAAGTGGTGAAGGAACACTCTAGCATTGACGAGCAGAAGAGAAAAGAATACCCTGTTGGTGAAGAAACACTTTATCTGTGACGAGCAGAAGACATACGAACACCCTAGTGGTGAAGGAACACTCTAGCAGGAAAAGCAGAAGACATACGAATACCCTAGTGGTGAAGGAACACTCTGGCAGTGACGAGCAGAAGACACACGAACACCCTAGTGGTAAAGGAACACTCTAGCAGTGACGAGCAGAAGACATACGAACACCCTAGTGGTGAAGGAACAATCTAGCAGTGACGAGCAGAAGACATACGAATACCCTGTTGGTGAAGGAACACTCTAGCAGTGACGAGCAGAAGATATACGAATAGCCTAGTGGTGAAAGAACACTCTAGCAGTGACGAGCAGAAGAGAAACGAACAACCTAGTGGTGAAGGAACACTCTAGTAGTGACGAGCAGGAGAGAAACGAACAACCTAGTGGTGAAAGAACACTCTAGCAGTGACGAGCAGAAGATAAACGAACACCCTAGTGGTGAAGGAACACTTTAGCATTGACGAGTATAAGAGAAACGAATACCCTGTTGGTGAGGAAAAAATTTATCAGTGACTAGCAGAAGACATACGAACACTCTAGTGGTGTAAGAACACTCTAGCAGTGACAAGCAGAAGACATACGAACACCCTACTGGGGAAGGAACACTCTAGCAGTGACGAGCAGAAGACATACGAACACCCTAGTGGTGAAGGAACACTCTAGCAGTGACGAGCAGAAGATATACGAATAGCCTAGTGGTGAAAGAACTCTCTAGCAGTGACGAGCAGATGAGAAACGAACAACCTAGTGGTGGAGGAACACTCTAGCAGTGACGAGCAGGAGAGAAACGAACACCCTAGTGGTGATGGAACACTCTAGCATTGACGAGCAGAAGAGAAAAGAATACCCTGTTGGTGAAGAAACACTTTATCAGTGACGAGCAGAAGACATACGAACACCCTAGTGGTGCAGGAACACTCTAGCAGTGACGAGCAGAAGAGAAACGAACAACCTAGTGGTGAAGGAACACTCTAGCAGTGACGAGCAGGAGAGTAACGAATACCCTACTGGTGAAGGAACACTCTAGCATTGACGAGCAAAAGAGAAAAGAATACCCTGTTGGTGAAGAAACACTTTATCAGTGACGAGCAAAAGACATACGAACACCCTAGTGGTGCAGGAACACTCTTGCAGTGACGAGCAGAAGAGAAACGAAGAACCTAGTGGTGAAGGAACACTCTAGCAGTGACGAGCAGGAGAGAAACGAACACCCTAGTGGTGAAGGAACACTCTAGCATTGACGAGCAGAAGAGAAAAGAATACCCTGTTGGTGAAGAAACACTTTATCAGTGACGAGCAGAAGACATACGAACACCCTAGTGGTGAAGGAACACTCTAGGAGGAAAAGCAGAAGACATACGAATACCCTAGTGGTGAAGGAACACTCTGGCAGTGACGAGCAGAAGACACACGAACACCCTAGTGGTAAAGGAACACTCTAGCAGTGACGAGCAAAAGATAAACGAACACCCTAGTGGTGAACGAACACTTTAGCATTGACGAGCATAAGAGAAACGATTACCCTGTTGGTGAGGAAACACTTTATCAGTGACTAGCAGAAGACATACGAACACCCTAGTGGTGAAAGAACACTCTAGCAGTGAAAAGCAGAAGACATACGAACACCCTACTGGGGAAGGAGCACTCTAGCAGTGACGAGCAGAAGACAAACGAACACCCTAGTGGTGAAGGAACACTCTTGCAGGAAAAGCAGAAGACATACAAACACCCTAGTGGTGAAGGAACACTCTAGCAGTGACCAGCAGAAGACATACGAACACCCTAGTGGTGAAGGAACAATCTAACAGTGACGAGCAGAAGACATACGAACACCCTAGTGGTGAAGGAACACTCTAGCAGTGACGAGCAGAAGATATACGAATAGCCTAGTGGTGAAAGAACACTCTAGCAGTGACCAGCAGAAGACATACGAACACCCTAGTGGTGAAGGAACACTCTTGCAGGAAAAGCAGAAGACATACGAACACCCTAGTGGTGAAGGAACACTCTAGCAGTGACCAGCAGAAGACATACGAACACCCTAGTGGTGCAGGAACACACTAGCAGTGACCAGCAGAAGACATACGAACACCCTAATGGTGAAGGAACACTCTAGCAGTGACAAGCAGAAGATATACGAATAGCCTAGTGGTGAAAAAACACTCTAGCAGTGACGAGCAGAAGAAAAACGAACAACCTAGTGGTGAAGGAACACTCTAGTAGTGACGAGCAGGAGAGAAACGAACAACCTAGTGGTGAAAGAACACTCTAGAAGTGACGAGCAGAAGATAAACGAACACCCTAGTGGTGAAGGAACACTTTAGCATTGACGAGCATAAGAGAAACGAATACCCTGTTGGTGAGGAAACAATTTATCAGTGACTAGCAGAAGACATACGAACACTCTAGTGGTGAAAGAACACTCTAGCAGTGAAAAGCAGAAGACATACGAACACCCTACTGGGGAAGGAGCACTCTAGCAGTGACTAGCAGAAGACAAACGAACACCCTAGTGGTGAAGGAACACTCTTGCAGGAAAAGCAGAAGACATACAAACACCCTAGTGGTGAAGGAACACTCTAGCAGTGACCAGCAGAAGACATACGAACAACCTAGTGGTGAAGGAACAATCTAACAGTGACGAGCAGAAGACATACGAACACCCTAGTGGTGAAGGAACACTCTAGCAGTGAGGAGCAGAAGATATACGAATAGCCTAGTGGTGAAAGAACACTCTAGCAGTGACCAGCAGAAGACATACGAACACCCTAGTGGTGAAGGAACACTCTTGCAGGAAAAGCAGAAGACATACGAACACCCTAGTGGTGAAGAAACACTCTAGCAGTGACCAGCAGAAGATATACGAACACCCTAGTGGTGAAGGAACACACTAGCAGTGACGAGCAGAAGACATACGAACACCCTAGTGGTGAAGGAACACTCTAGCAGTGACAAGCAGAAGATATACGAATAGCCTAGTGGTGAAAAAACACTCTAGCAGTGACGAGCAGAAGAGAAACGAACAACCTAGTGGTGAAGGAACACTCTAGTAGTGACGAGCAGGAGAGAAACGAACAACCTAGTGGTGAAAGAACACTCTAGCAGTGACGAGCAGAAGATAAACGAACACCCTAGTGGTGAAGGAACACTTTAGCATTGACGAGCATAAGAGAAACGAATACCCTGTTGGTGAGGAAACAATTTATCAGTGACTAGCAGAAGACATACGAACACTCTAGTGGTGAAAGAACACTCTAGCAGTGACAAGCAGAAGACATACGAACACCCTACTGGTGAAAGAACACTCTAGGAGTGACCAGCAGAAGACATACGAACACCCTAGTGGTGAAGGAACACTCTAGCAGTGACGAGCAGAAGATATACGAATAGCCTAGTGGTGAAAGAACACTCTAGCAGTGACGAGCAGAAGAGAAACGAACAACCTAGTGGTGAAGGAACACTCTAGCAGTGACGAGCAGGAGAGAAACGAACACCCTAGTGGTGAAGGAACACTCTAGCATTGACGAGCAGAAGAGAAAAGAATACCCTGTTGGTGAAGAAACACTTTATCAGTGACGAGCAGAAGACATACGAACACCCTAGTGGTGCAGGAACACTCTAGCAGTGACGAGCAGAAGAGAAACGAACAACCTAGTGGTGAAGGAACACTCTAGCAGTGACGAGCAGGAGAGTAACGAACACCCTACTGGTGAAGGAACACTCTAGCATTGACGAGCAGAAGAGAAAAGAATACCCTGTTGGTGAAGAAACACTTTATCAGTGACGAGCAAAAGACATACGAACACCCTAGTGGTGCAGGAACACTCTAGCTGTGACGAGCAGAAGAGAAATGAAGAACCTAGTGGTGAAGGAACACTCTAGCAGTGACGAGCAGGAGAGAAACAAACACCCTAGTGGTGAAGGAACACTCTAGCATTGACGAGCAGAAGAGAAAAGAATACCCTGTTGGTGAAGAAACACTTTATCAGTGACGAGCAGAAGACATACGAACACCCTAGTGGTGCAGGAACACTCTAGCAGTGACGAGCAGAAGAGAAACGAAGAACCTAGTGGTGAAGGAACACTCTAGCAGTGACGAGCAGGAGAGAAACGAACACCCTAGTGGTGAAGGAACACTCTAGCATTGACGAGCAGAAGAGAAAAGAATACCCTGTTGGTGAAGAAACACTTTATCAGTGACGAGCAGAAGACATACGAACACCCTAGTGGTGAAGGAACACTCTAGCAGGAAACGCAGAAGACATACGAATACCCTAGTGGTGAAGGAACACTCTGGCAGTGACGAGCAAAAGACACACGAACACCCTAGTGGTGAAGGAACACTCTAGCAGTGACGAGCAGAAGATAAACGAACACCCTAGTGGTGAACGAACACCTTATCAGTGACGAGCAGAAGACATACGAACACCCTAGTGGTGAAGGAACACTCTAGCAGTGACAAGCAGAAGATATACGAATAGCCTAGTGGTGAAAAAACACTCTAGCAGTGACGAGCAGAAGAGAAACGAACAACCTAGTGGCGAAGGAACACTCTAGTAGTGACGAGCAGGAGAGAAACGAACAACCTAGTGGTGAAAGAACACTCTAGCAGTGACGAGCAGAAGATAAACGAACACCCTAGTGGTGAAGGAACACTTTAGCATTGACGAGCATAAGAGAAACGAATACCCTGTTGGTGAGGAAACAATTTATCAGTGACTAGCAGAAGACATACGAACACTCTAGTGGTGAAAGAACACTCTAGCAGTGACAAGCAGAAGACATACGAACACCCTACTGGGGAAGGAACACTCTAGCAGTGACGAGCAGAAGACATACGAACACCCTAGTGGTGAAGGAACACTCTAGCAGTGACGAGCAGAAGATATACGAATAGCCTAGTGGTGAAAGAACACTCTAGCAGTGACGAGCAGAAGAGAAACGAACAACCTAGTGGTGAAGGAACACTCTAGCAGTGACGAGCAGGAGAGAAACGAACACCCTAGTGGTGAAGGAACACTCTAGCATTGACGAGCAGAAGAGAAAAGAATACCCTGTTGGTGAAGAAACACTTTATCAGTGACGAGCAGAAGACATACGAACACCCTAGTGGTGCAGGAACACTCTAGCAGTGACGAGCAGAAGAGAAACGAACAACCTAGTGGTGAAGGAACACTCTAGCAGTGACGAGCAGGAGAGTAGCGAACACCCTACTGGTGAAGGAACACTCTAGCATTGACAAGCAGAAGAGAAAAGAATACCCTGTTGGTGAAGAAACACTTTATCAGTGACGAGCAAAAGACATACGAACACCCTAGTGGTGAAGGAACACTCTAGCAGTGACGAGCAGAAGAGAAACGAAGAACCTAGTGGTGAAGGAACACTCTAGCAGTGACGAGAAGGAGAGTAACGAACACCCTACTGGTGAAGGAACGATCTAGCATTGACGTGCATAAGAGAAACGAATACCCTGTTGGTGAGGAAACACTTTATCAGTGACTAGCAGAAGACATACGAACACCCTAGTGGTGAAAGAACACTCTAGCAGTGAAAAGCAGAAGACATACGAACACCCTACTGGGGAAGGAGCACTCTAGCAGTGACGAGCAGAAGACAAACGAACACCCTAGTGGTGAAGGAACACTCTTGCAGGAAAAGCAGAAGACATACGAACACCCTAGTGGTGAAGGAACACTCTAGCAGTGACCAGCAGAAGACATACGAACACCCTAGTGGTGAAGGAACAATCTAACAGTGACGAGCAGAAGACATACGAACACCCTAGTGGTGAAGGAACACTCTAGCAGTGACGAGCAGAAGATATACGAATAGCCTAGTGGTGAAAGAACACTCTAGCAGTGACCAGCAGAAGACATACGAACACCTTAGTGGTGAAGGAACACTCTTGCAGGAAAAGCAGAAGACATACGAACACCCTAGTGGTGAAGGAACACTCTAGCAGTGACCAGCAGAAGACATACGAACACCCTAGTGGTAAAGGAACACACTAGCAGTGACGAGCAGAAGACATACGAACACCCTAGTGGTGAAGGAACACTCTAGCAGTGACAAGCAGAAGATATACGAATAGCCTAGTGGTGAAAAAACACTCTAGCAGTGACGAGCAGAAGAGAAACAAACAACCTAGTGGTGAAGGAACACTCTAGTAGTGACGAGCAGGAGAGAAACGAACAACCTAGTGGTGAAAGAACACTCTAGCAGTGACGAGCAGAAGATAAACGAACACCCTAGTGGTGAAGGAACACTTTAGCATTGACGAGCATAAGAGAAACGAATACCCTGTTGGTGAGGAAACAATTTATCAGTGACTAGCAGAAGACATACGAACACTCTAGTGGTGAAAGAACACTCTAGCAGTGACAAGCAGAAGACATACGAACACCCTACTGGGAAAGGAACACTCTAGCAGTGACGAGCAGAAGACATACGAACACCCTAGTGGTGAAGGAACACTCTAGCAGTGACGAGCAGAAGATATACGAATAGCCTAGTGGTGAAAGAACACTTTATCAGTGACGAGCAGAAGACATACGAACACCCTAGTGGTGCAGGAACACTCTAGCAGTGACGAGCAGAAGAGAAACGAACAACCTAGTGGTGAAGGAACACTCTAGCAGTGACGAGCAGGGGAGTAACGAACACCCTACTGGTGAAGGAACACTCTAGCATTGACGAGCAGAAGAGAAAAGAATACCCTGTTGGTGAAGAAATACTTTATCAGTGACGAGCAAAAGACATACGAACACCCTAGTGGTGCAGGAACACTCTAGCAGTGACGAGCAGAAGAGAAACAAAGAACCTAGTGGTGAAGGAACACTCTAGCAGTGACGAGCAGGAGAGAAACAAACACCCTAGTGGTGAAGGAACACTCTAGCATTGACGAGCAGAAGAGAAAACAATACCCTGTTGGTGAAGAAACACTTTATCAGTGACGAGCAGAAGACATACGAACACCCTAGTGGTGCAGGAACACTCTAGCAGTGACGAGCAGAAGAGAAACGAACAACCTAGTGGTGAAGGAACACTCTAGCAGTGACGAGCAGGAGAGAAACGAACACCCTAGTGGTGAAGGAACACTCTAGCATTGACGAGCAGAAGAGAAAAGAATACCCTATTGGTGAAGAAACACTTTATCAGTGACGAGCAGAAGACATACGAACACCCTAGTGGTGAAGGAACACTCTAGCAGGAAAAGCAGAAGACATACGAATACCCTAGTGGTGAAGGAACACTCTGGCAGTGACGAGCAGAAGACACACGAACACCCTAGTGGTAAAGGAACACTCTAGCAGTGACGAGCAGAAGATATACGAATAGCCTAGTGGTGAAAGAACACTCTAGCAGTGACGAGCAGAAGAGAAACGAACAACCTAGTGGTGAAGGAACACTCTAGTAGTGACGAGCAGGAGAGAAACGAACACCCTAGTGGTGAAGGAACACTCTAGCATTAACGAGCAGAAGAGAAAAGAATACCCTGTTGGTGAAGAAACACTTTATCAGTGACGAGCAGAAGACATACGAACACCCTAGTGGTGCAGGAACACTCTAGCAGTGACGAGCAGAAGAGAAACGAAGAGCCTAGTGGTGAAGGAACACTCTAGCAGTGACGAGCAGGAGAGAAACGAACACCCTAGTGGTGAAGGAACACTTTAGCATTGACGAGCATAAGAGAAACGAATACCCTGTTGGTGAGGAAACAATTTATCAGTGACTAGCAGAAGACATACGAACACTCTAGTGGTGAAAGAACACTCTAGCAGTGACAAGCAGAAGACATACGAACACCCTACTGGTGAAAGAACACTCTAGGAGTGACCAGCAGAAGACATACGAACACCCTAGTGGTGAAGGAACACTCTAGCAGTGACGAGCAGAAGATATACGAATAGCCTAGTGGTGAAAGAACACTCTAGCAGTGACGAGCAGAAGAGAAACGAACAACCTAGTGGTGAAGGAACACTCTAGCAGTGACGAGCAGGAGAGAAACGAACACCCTAGTGGTGAAGGAACACTCTAGCATTGACGAGCAGAAGAGAAAAGAATACCCTGTTGGTGAAGAAACACTTTATCAGTGACGAGCAGAAGACATACGAACACCCTAGTGGTGCAGGAACACTCTAGCAGTGACGAGCAGAAGAGAAACGAACAACCTAGTGGTGAAGGAACACTCTAGCAGTGACGAGCAGGGGAGTAACGAACACCCTACTGGTGAAGGAACACTCTAGCATTGACGAGCAGAAGAGAAAAGAATACCCTGTTGGTGAAGAAATACTTTATCAGTGACGAGCAAAAGACATACGAACACCCTAGTGGTGCAGGAACACTCTAGCAGTGACGAGCAGAAGAGAAACAAAGAACCTAGTGGTGAAGGAACACTCTAGCAGTGACGAGCAGGAGAGAAACAAACACCCTAGTGGTGAAGGAACACTCTAGCATTGACGAGCAGAAGAGAAAACAATACCCTGTTGGTGAAGAAACACTTTATCAGTGACGAGCAGAAGACATACGAACACCCTAGTGGTGCAGGAACACTCTAGCAGTGACGAGCAGAAGAGAAACGAACAACCTAGTGGTGAAGGAACACTCTAGCAGTGACGAGCAGGAGAGAAACGAACACCCTAGTGGTGAAGGAACACTCTAGCATTGACGAGCAGAAGAGAAAAGAATACCCTATTGGTGAAGAAACACTTTATCAGTGACGAGCAGAAGACATACGAACACCCTAGTGGTGAAGGAACACTCTAGCAGGAAAAGCAGAAGACATACGAATACCCTAGTGGTGAAGGAACACTCTGGCAGTGACGAGCAGAAGACACACGAACACCCTAGTGGTAAAGGAACACTCTAGCAGTGACGAGCAGAAGATATACGAATAGCCTAGTGGTGAAAGAACACTCTAGCAGTGACGAGCAGAAGAGAAACGAACAACCTAGTGGTGAAGGAACACTCTAGTAGTGACGAGCAGGAGAGAAACGAACACCCTAGTGGTGAAGGAACACTCTAGCATTAACGAGCAGAAGAGAAAAGAATACCCTGTTGGTGAAGGAACACTTTATCAGTGACGAGCAGAAGACATACGAACACCCTAGTGGTGAAAGAACACTCTAGCAGTGACGAGCAAAAGATAAACGAACACCCTAGTGGTGAAGGAACACTTTAGCATTGACGAGCATAAGAGAAACGAATACCCTGTTGGTGAGGAAACAATTTATCAGTGACTAGCAGAAGACATACGAACACTCTAGTGGTGAAAGAACACTCTAGCAGTGACAAGCAGAAGACATACGAACACCCTACTGGGGAAGGAACACTCTAGCAGTGACGAGCAGAAGACATACGAACACCCTAGTGGTGAAGGAACACTCTAGCAGTGACGAGCAGAAGATAAACGAATAGCCTAGTGGTGAAAGAACACTCTAGCAGTGACGAGCAGAAGAGAAACGAACAACCTAGTGGTGAAGGAACACTCTAGCAGTGACGAGCAGGAGAGAAACGAACACCCTAGTGGTGAAGGAACACTCTAGCATTGACGAGCAGAAGAGAAAAGAATACCCTGTTGGTGAAGAAACACTTTATCAGTGATGAGCAGAAGACATACGAACACCCTAGTGGTGCAGGAACACTCTAGCAGTGACGAGCAGAAGAGAAACGAACAACCTAGTGGTGAAGGAACACTCTAGCAGTGACGAGCAGGAGAGTAGCGAACACCCTACTGGTGAAGGAACACTCTAGCATTGACAAGCAGAAGAGAAAAGAATACCCTGTTGGTGAAGAAACACTTTATCAGTGACGAGCAAAAGACATACGAACACCCTAGTGGTGAAGGAACACTCTAGCAGTGACGAGCAGAAGAGAAACGAAGAACCTAGTGGTGAAGGAACACTCTAGCAGTGACGAGCAGGAGAGTAACGAACACCCTACTGGTGAAGGAACGATCTAGCATTGACGTGCATAAGAGAAACGAATACCCTGTTGGTGAGGAAACACTTTATCAGTGACTAGCAGAAGACATACGAACACCCTAGTGGTGAAAGAACACTCTAGCAGTGAAAAGCAGAAGACATACGAACACCCTACTGGGGAAGGAGCACTCTAGCAGTGACGAGCAGAAGACAAACGAACACCCTAGTGGTGAAGGAACACTCTTGCAGGAAAAGCAGAAGACATACGAACACCCTAGTGGTGAAGGAACACTCTAGCAGTGACCAGCAGAAGACATACGAACACCCTAGTGGTGAAGGAACAATCTAACAGTGACGAGCAGAAGACATACGAACACCCTAGTGGTGAAGGAACACTCTAGCAGTGACGAGTAGAAGATATACGAATAGCCTAGTGGTGAAAGAACACTCTAGCAGTGACCAGCAGAAGACATACGAACACCCTAGTGGTGAAGGAACACTCTTGCAGGAAAAGCAGAAGACATACGAACACCCTAGTGGTGAAGGAACACTCTAGCAGTGACCAGCAGAAGACATACGAACACCCTAGTGGTGAAGGAACACACTAGCAGTGACGAGCAGAAGACATACGAACACCCTAGTGGTGAAGGAACACTCTAGCAGTGACAAGCAGAAGATATACGAATAGCCTAGTGGTGAAAAAACACTCTAGCAGTGACGAGCAGAAGAGAAACGAACAACCTAGTGGTGAAGGAACACTCTAGCAGTGACGAGCAGGAGAGAAACGGACAACCTAGTGGTGAAGGAACACTCTAGCAGTGACGAGCAGAAGATATACGAATAGCCTAGTGGTGAAAGAACACTTTATCAGTGACGAGCAGAAGACATACGAACACCCTAGTGGTGCAGGAACACTCTAGCAGTGACGAGCAGAAGAGAAACGAACAACCTAGTGGTGAAGGAACACTTTAGCAGTGACGAGCAGGGGAGTAACGAACACCCTACTGGTGAAGGAACAATCTAGCATTGACGAGCAGAAGAGAAAAGAATACCCTGTTGGTGAAGAAATACTTTATCAGTGACGAGCAAAAGACATACGAACGCCCTAGTGGTGCAGGAACACTCTAGCAGTGACGAGCAGAAGAGAAACAAAGAACCTAGTGGTGAAGGAACACTCTAGCAGTGACGAGCAGGAGAGAAACAAACACCCTAGTGGTGAAGGAACACTCTAGCAGTGACGAGCAGAAGAGAAACGAAGAACCTAGTGGTGAAGGAACACTCTAGCAGTGACGAGCAGGAGAGAAACGAACACCCTAGTGGTGCAGGAACACTCTAGCAGTGACGAGCAGAAGAGAAACAAAGAACCTAGTGGTGAGGAACACTCTAGCAGTGACGAGCAGGAGAGAAACAAACACCCTAGTGGTGAAGGAACACTCTAGCATTGACGAGCAGAAGAGAAAAGAATACCCTGTTGGTGAAGAAACACTTTATCAGTGACGAGCAGAAGACATACGAACACCCTAGTGGTGAAGGAACACTCTAGCAGGAAAAGCAGAAGACATACGAATACCCTAGTGGTGAAGGAACACTCTGGCAGTGACGAGCAGAAGACACACGAACACCCTAGTGGTAAAGGAACACTCTAGCAGTGACGAGCAGAAGATAAACGAACACCCTAGTGGTGAACGAACACTTTAGCATTGACGAGCATAAGAGAAACGAATACCCTGTTGGTGAGGAAACACTTTATCAGTGACTAGCAGAAGACATACGAACACCCTAGTGGTGAAAGAACACTCTAGCAGTGAAAAGCAGAAGCCATACGAACACCCTACTGGGGAAGGAGCACTCTAGCAGGAAAAGCAGAAGACATACAAACACCCTAGCGGTGAAGGAACACTCTAGCAGTGACCAGCAGAAGACATACGAACACCCTAGTGGTGAAGGAACAATCTAGCAGTGACGAGCAGAAGACATACGAACACCCTAGTGGTGAAGGAACACTCTTGCAGGAAAAGCAGAAGACATACGAACACCCTAGTGGTGAAGGAACACTCTAGCAGTGACCAGCAGAAGACATACGAACACCCTAGTGGTGAAGGAACACACTAGCAGTGACGAGCAGAAGACATACGAACACCCTAGTGGTGAAGGAACACTCTAGCAGTGACAAGCAGAAGATATACGAATAGCCTAGTGGTGAAAAAACACTCTAGCAGTGACGAGCAGAAGAGAAACGAACAACCTAGTGGTGAAGGAACACTCTAGTAGTGACGAGCAGGAGAGAAACGGACAACCTAGTGGTGAAAGAACACTCTAGCAGTGACGAGCAGAAGATAAATGAACACCCTAGTGGTGAAGGAACACTTTAGCATTGACGAGCATAAGAGAAACAAATACCCTGTTGGTGAGGAAACAATTTATCAGTGACTAGCAGAAGACATACGAACACTCTAGTGGTGAAAGAACACTCTAGCAGTGACAAGCAGAAGACATACGAACACCCTACTGGGGAAGGAACACTCTAGCAGTGACTAGCAGAAGACATACGAACACCATAGTGGTGAAGGAACACTCTAGCAGTGACGAGCAGAAGATATACGAATAGCCTAGTGGTGAAAGAACTCTCTAGCAGTGACGAGCAGAAGAGAAACGAACAACCTAGTGGTGAAGGAACACTCTAGCAGTGACGAGCAGGAGAGAAACGAACACCCTAGTGGTGAAGGAACATTCTAGCATTGACGAGCAGAAGAGAAAAGAATACCCTGTTGGTGAAGAAATACTTTATCAGTGACAAGCAAAAGACATACGAACACCCTAGTGGTGCAGGAACACTCTAGCAGTGACGAGCAGAAGAGAAACAAAGAACCTAGTGGTGAAGGAACACTCTAGCAGTGACGAGCAGGAGAGAAACAAACACCCTAGTGGTGAAGGAACACTCTAGCATTGACGAGCAGAAGAGAAAAGAATACCCTGTTGGTGAAGAAACACTTTATCAGTGACGAGCAGAAGACATACGAACACCCTAGTGGTGCAGGAACACTCTAGCAGTGACAAGCAGAAGATATACGAATAGCCTAGTGGTGAAAAAACACTCTAGCAGTGACGAGCAGAAGAGAAACGAACAACCTAGTGGTGAAGGAACACTCTAGTAGTGACGAGCAGGAGAGAAACGAACAACCTAGTGGTGAAAGAACACTCTAGCAGTGACGAGCAGAAGAGAAACGAACACCCTAGTGGTGAAGGAACACTTTAGCATTGACGAGCATAAGAGAAACAAATACCCTGTTGGTGAGGAAACAATTTATCAGTGACTAGCAGAAGACATACGAACACTCTAGTGGTGAAAGAACACTCTAGCAGTGACAAGCAGAAGACATACGAACACCCTACTGGGGAAGGAACACTCTAGCAGTGACGAGCAGAAGACATACGAACACCATAGTGGTGAAGGAACACTCTAGCAGTGACGAGCAGAAGATATACGAATAGCCTAGTGGTGAAAGAACTCTCTAGCAGTGACGAGCAGAAGAGAAACGAACAACCTAGTGGTGAAGGAACACTCTAGCAGTGACGAGCAGGGGAGTAACGAACACCCTACTGCTGAAGGAACACTCTAGCATTGACGAGCAGAAGAGAAAAGAATACCCTGTTGGTGAAGAAATACTTTATCAGTGATGAGCAAAAGACATACGAACACCCTAGTGGTGCAGGAACACTCTAGCAGTGACGAGCAGAAGAGAAACAAAGAACCTAGTGGTGAAGGAACACTCTAGCAGTGACGAGCAGGAGAGGAAAAAACACCCTAGTGGTGAAGGAACACTCTAGCATTGACGAGCAGAAGAGAAAAGAATACCCTGTTGGTGAAGAAAGACTTTATCAGTGACGAGCAGAAGACATACGAACACCCTAGTGGTGCAGGAACACTCTAGCAGTGACGAGCAGAAGAGAAACGAAGAACCTAGTGGTGAAGGAACACTCTAGCAGTGACGAGCAGGAGAGAAACGAACACCTTAGTGGTGAAGGAACATTCTAGCATTGACGAGCAGAAGAGAAAAGAATACCCTGTTGGTGAAGAAATACTTTATCAGTGACAAGCAAAAGACATACGAACACCCTAGTGGTGCAGGAACACTCTAGCAGTGACGAGCAGAAGAGAAACAAAGAACCTAGTGGTGAGGAACACTCTAGCAGTGACGAGCAGGAGAGAAACAAACACCCTAGTGGTGAAGGAACACTCTAGCATTGACGAGCAGAAGAGAAAAGAATACCCTGTTGGTGAAGAAACACTTTATCAGTGACGAGCAGAAGACATACGAACACCCTAGTGGTGCAGGAACACTCTAGCAGTGACAAGCAGAAGATATACGAATAGCCTAGTGGTGAAAAAACACTCTAGCAGTGACGAGCAGAAGAGAAACGAACAACCTAGTGGTGAAGGAACACTCTAGTAGTGACGAGCAGGAGAGAAACGAACAACCTAGTGGTGAAAGAACACTCTAGCAGTGACGAGCAGAAGAGAAACGAACACCCTAGTGGTGAAGGAACACTCTAGCAGTGACGAGCAGAAGATATACGAATAGCCTAGTGGTGAAAGAACTCTCTAGCAGTGACGAGCAGAAGAGAAACGAACAACCTAGTGGTGAAGGAACACTCTAGCAGTGACGAGCAGGGGAGTAACGAACACCCTACTGGTGAAGGAACACTCTAGCATTGACGAGCAGAAGAGAAAAGAATACCCTGTTGCTGAAGAAATACTTTATCAGTGATGAGCAAAAGACATACGAACACCCTAGTGGTGCAGGAACACTCTAGCAGTGACGAGCAGAAGAGAAACAAAGAACCTAGTGGTGAAGGAACACTCTAGCAGTGACGAGCAGGAGAGAAACAAACACCCTAGTGGTGAAGGAACACTCTAGCATTGACGAGCAGAAGAGAAAAGAATACCCTGTTGGTGAAGAAACACTTTATCAGTGACGAGCAGAAGACATACGAACACCCTAGTGGTGCAGGAACACTCTAGCAGTGACGAGCAGAAGAGAAACGAAGAACCTAGTGGTGAAGGAACACTCTAGCAGTGACGAGCAGGAGAGAAACGAACACCCTAGTGGTGCAGGAACACTCTAGCAGTGACGAGCAGAAGAGAAACAAAGAACCTAGTGGTGAGGAACACTCTAGCAGTGACGAGCAGGAGAGAAACAAACACCCTAGTGGTGAAGGAACACTCTAGCATTGACGAGCAGAAGAGAAAAGAATACCCTGTTGGTGAAGAAACACTTTATCAGTGACGAGCAGAAGACATACGAACACCCTAGTGGTGCAGGAACACTCTAGCAGTGACAAGCAGAAGATATACGAATAGCCTAGTGGTGAAAAAACACTCTAGCAGTGACGAGCAGAAGAGAAACGAACAACCTAGTGGTGAAGGAACACTCTAGTAGTGACGAGCAGGAGAGAAACGAACAACCTAGTGGTGAAAGAACACTCTAGCAGTGACGAGCAGAAGAGAAACGAACACCCTAGTGGTGAAGGAACACTTTAGCATTGACGAGCAGAAGATATACGAACAGCCTAGTGGTGAAAGAACTCTCTAGCAGTGACGAGCAGAAGAGAAACGAACAACCTAGTGGTGAAGGAACACTCTAGCAGTGACGAGCAGGGGAGTAACGAACACCCTACTGGTGAAAGAACACTCTAGCATTGACGAGCAGAAGAGAAAAGAATACCCTGTTGGTGAAGAAATACTTTATCAGTGATGAGCAAAAGACATACGAACACCCTAGTGGTGCAGGAACACTCTAGCAGTGACGAGCAGAAGAGAAACAAAGAACCTAGTGGTGAAGGAACACTCTAGCAGTGACGAGCAGGAGAGAAAAAAACACCCTAGTGGTGAAGGAACACTCTAACATTGACGAGCAGAAGAGAAAAGAATACCCTGTTGGTGAAGAAACACTTTATCAGTGACGAGCAGAAGACATACGAACACCCTAGTGGTGCAGGAACACTCTAGCAGTGACGAGCAGAAGAGAAACGAAGAACCTAGTGGTGAAGGAACACTCTAGCAGTGACGAGCAGGAGAGAAACGAACACCTTAGTGGTGAAGGAACATTCTAGCATTGACGAGCAGAAGAGAAAAGAATACCCTGTTGGTGAAGAAATACTTTATCAGTGACAAGCAAAAGACATACGAACACCCTAGTGGTGCAGGAACACTCTAGCAGTGACGAGCAGAAAAGAAACAAAGAACCTAGTGGTGAGGAACACTCTAGCAGTGACGAGCAGGAGAGAAACAAACACCCTAGTGGTGAAGGAACACTCTAGCATTGACGAGCAGAAGAGAAAAGAATACCCTGTTGGTGAAGAAACACTTTATCAGTGACGAGCAGAAGACATACGAACACCCTAGTGGTGCAGGAACACTCTAGCAGTGACAAGCAGAAGATATACGAATAGCCTAGTGGTGAAAAAACACTCTAGCAGTGACGAGCAGAAGAGAAACGAACAACCTAGTGGTGAAGGAACACTCTAGTAGTGACGAGCAGGAGAGAAACGAACAACCTAGTGGTGAAAGAACACTCTAGCAGTGACGAGCAGAAGAGAAACGAACACCCTAGTGGTGAAGGAACACTTTAGCATTGACGAGCAGAAGATATACGAACAGCCTAGTGGTGAAAGAACTCTCTAGCAGTGACGAGCAGAAGAGAAACGAACAACCTAGTGGTGAAGGAACACTCTAGCAGTGACGAGCAGGGGAGTAACGAACACCCTACTGGTGAAGGAACACTCTAGCATTGACGAGCAGAAGAGAAAAGAATACCCTGTTGCTGAAGAAATACTTTATCAGTGATGAGCAAAAGACATACGAACACCCTAGTGGTGCAGGAACACTCTAGCAGTGACGAGCAGAAGAGAAACAAAGAACCTAGTGGTGAAGGAACACTCTAGCAGTGACGAGCAGGAGAGAAACAAACACCCTAGTGGTGAAGGAACACTCTAGCATTGACGAGCAGAAGAGAAAAGAATACCCTGTTGGTGAAGAAACACTTTATCAGTGACGAGCAGAAGACATACGAACACCCTAGTGGTGCAGGAACACTCTAGCAGTGACGAGCAGAAGAGAAACGAAGAACCTAGTGGTGAAGGAACACTCTAGCAGTGACGAGCAGGAGAGAAACGAACACCCTAGTGGTGAAGGAACATTCTAGCATTGACGAGCAGAAGAGAAAAGAATACCCTGTTGGTGAAGAAACACTTTATCAGTGACGAGCAGAAGACATACGAACACCCTAGTGGTGAAGGAACACTCTAGCAGAAAAAGCAGAAGACATACGAATACCCTAGTGGTGAAGGAACACTCTGGCAGTGACGAGCAGAAAACACACGAACACCCTAGTGGTAAAGGAACACTCTAGCAGTGACGAGCAGAAGATAAACGAACACCCTAGTGGTGAACGAACACTTTAGCATTGACGAGCATAAGAGAAACGAATACCCTGTTGGTGAGGAAACACTTTATCAGTGACTAGCAGAAGACATACGAACACCCTAGTGGTGAAAGAACACTCTAGCAGTGAAAAGCAGAAGACATACGAACACCCTACTGGGGAAGGAGCACTCTAGCAGTGACGAGCAGAAGACAAACGAACACCCTAGTGGTGAAGGAACATTCTTGCAGGAAAAGCAGAAGACATACAAACACCCTAGTGGTGAAGGAACACTCTAGCAGTGACCAGCAGAAGACATACGAACACCCTAGTGGTGAAGGAACAATCTAGCAGTGACGAGCAGAAGACATACGAACACCCTAGTGGTGAAGGAACACTCTAGCAGTGACGAGCAGAAGATATACGAATAGCCTAGTGGTGAAAGAACACTCTAGCAGTGACCAGCAGAAGAGAAACGAACAACCTAGTGGTGAAGGAACACTCTAGCAGTGACGAGCAGGAGAGAAACGAACACCCTAGTGGTGAAGGAACACTCTAGCATTGACGAGCAGAAGAGAAAAGAATACCCTGTTGGTGAAGAAACACTTTATCAGTGACGAGCAGAAGACATACGAACACCCTAGTGGTGCAGGAACACTCTAGCAGTGACGAGCAGAAGATAAACGAACACCCTAGTGGTGAAGGAACACTTTAGCATTGACGAACATAAGAGAAACAAATACCCTGTTGGTGAGGAAACAATTTATCAGTGACTAGCAGAAGACATACGAACACTCTAGTGGTGAAAGAACACTCTAGCAGTGACAAGCAGAAGACATACGAACACCCTACTGGGGAAGGAACACTCTAGCAGTGACGAGCAGAAGACATACGAACACCATAGTGGTGAAGGAACACTCTAGCAGTGACGAGCAGAAGATATACGAATAGCCTAGTGGTGAAAGAACTCTCTAGCAGTGACGAGCAGAAGAGAAACGAACAACCTAGTGGTGAAGGAACACTCTAGCAGTGACGAGCAGGAGAGAAACGAACACCCTAGTGGTGAAGGAACACTCTAGCATTGACGAGCAGAAGAGAAAAGAATACCCTGTTGGTGAAGAAATACTTTATCAGTGACAAGCAAAAGACATACGAACACCCTAGTGGTGCAGGAAAACTCTAGCAGTGACGAGCAGAAGAGAAACAAAGAACCTAGTGGTGAAGGAACACTCTAGCAGTGACGAGCAGGAGAGAAACAAACACCCTAGTGGTGAAGGAACACTCTAGCATTGACGAGCAGAAGAGAAAAGAATACCCTGTTGGTGAAGAAACACTTTATCAGTGACGAGCAGAAGACATACGAACACCCTAGTGGTGCAGGAACACTCTAGCAGTGACAAGCAGAAGATATACGAATAGCCTAGTGGTGAAAAAACACTCTAGCAGTGACGAGCAGAAGAGAAACGAACACCCTAGTGGTGAAGGAACACTCTAGCAGTGACGAGCAGAAGATATACGAATAGCCTAGTGGTGAAAGAACACTCTAGCAGTGACCAGCAGAAGAGAAACGAACAACCTAGTGGTGAAGGAACACTCTAGCAGTGACGAGCAGGAGAGAAACGAACACCCTAGTGGTGAAGGAACACTCTAGCATTGACGAGCAGAAGAGAAAAGAATACCCTGTTGGTGAAGAAACACTTTATCAGTGACGAGCAGAAGACATACGAACACCCTAGTGGTGCAGGAACACTCTAGCAGTGACGAGCAGAAGATAAACGAACACCCTAGTGGTGAAGGAACACTTTAGCATTGACGAGCATAAGAGAAACGAATACCCTGTTGGTGAGGAAACAATTTATCAGTGACTAGCAGAAGACATACGAACACTCTAGTGGTGAAAGAACACTCTAGCAGTGACAAGCAGAAGACATACGAACACCCTACTGGGGAAGGAACACTCTAGCAGTGACGAGCAGAAGACATACGAACACCATAGTGGTGAAGGAACACTCTAGCAGTGACGAGCAGAAGATATACGAATAGCCTAGTGGTGAAAGAACTCTCTAGCAGTGACGAGCAGAAGAGAAACGAACAACCTAGTGGTGAAGGAACACTCTAGCAGTGACGAGCAGGGGAGTAACGAACACCCTACTGGTGAAGGAACACTCTAGCATTGACGAGCAGAAGAGAAAAGAATACCCTGTTGGTGAAGAAATACTTTATCAGTGATGAGCAAAAGACATACGAACACCCTAGTGGTGCAGGAACACTCTAGCAGTGACGAGCAGAAGAGAAACAAAGAACCTAGTGGTGAAGGAACACTCTAGCAGTGACGAGCAGGAGAGAAACAAACACCCTAGTGGTGAAGGAACACTCTAGCATTGACGAGCAGAAGAGAAAAGAATACCCTGTTGGTGAAGAAACACTTTATCAGTGACGAGCAGAAGACATACGAACACCCTAGTGGTGCAGGAACACTCTAGCAGTGACGAGCAGAAGAGAAACGAAGAACCTAGTGGTGAAGGAACACTCTAGCAGTGACGAGCAGGAGAGAAACGAACACCCTAGTGGTGAAGGAACATTCTAGCATTGACGAGCAGAAGAGAAAAGAATACCCTGTTGGTGAAGAAATACTTTATCAGTGACAAGCAAAAGACATACGAACACCCTAGTGGTGCAGGAACACTCTAGCAGTGACGAGCAGAAGAGAAACAAAGAACCTAGTGGTGAGGAACACTCTAGCAGTGACGAGCAGGAGAGAAACAAACACCCTAGTGGTGAAGGAACACTCTAGCATTGACGAGCAGAAGAGAAAAGAATACCCTGTTGGTGAAGAAACACTTTATCAGTGACGAGCAGAAGACATACGAACACCCTAGTGGTGCAGGAACACTCTAGCAGTGACAAGCAGAAGATATACGAATAGCCTAGTGGTGAAAAAACACTCTAGCAGTGACGAGCAGAAGAGAAACGAACAACCTAGTGGTGAAGGAACACTCTAGTAGTGACGAGCAGGAGAGAAACGAACAACCTAGTGGTGAAAGAACACTCTAGCAGTGACGAGCAGAAGAGAAACGAACACCCTAGTGGTGAAGGAACACTTTAGCATTGACGAGCATAAGAGAAACAAATACCCTGTTGGTGAGGAAACAATTTATCAGTGACTAGCAGAAGACATACGAACACTCTAGTGGTGAAAGAACACTCTAGCAGTGACAAGCAGAAGACATACGAACACCCTACTGGGGAAGGAACACTCTAGCAGTGACGAGCAGAAGACATACGAACACCATAGTGGTGAAGGAACACTCTAGCAGTGACGAGCAGAAGATATACGAACAACCTAGTGGTGAAAGAACTCTCTAGCAGTGACGAGCAGAAGATAAACGAACAACCTAGTGGTGAAGGAACACTCTAGAAGTGACGAGCAGGGGAGTAACGAACACCCTACTGGTGAAGGAACACTCTAGCATTGACGAGCAGAAGAGAAAAGAATACCCTGTTGCTGAAGAAATACTTTATCAGTGACGAGCAAAAGACATACGAACACCCTAGTGGTGCAGGAACACTCTAGCAGTGACGAGCAGAAGAGAAACAAAGAACCTAGTGGTGAAGGAACACTCTAGCAGTGACGAGCAGGAGAGAAACAAACACCCTAGTGGTGAAGGAACACTCTAGCATTGACGAGCAGAAGAGAAAAGAATACCCTGTTGGTGAAGAAACACTTTATCAGTGACGAGCAGAAGACATACGAACACCCTAGTGGTGCAGGAACACTCTAGCAGTGACGAGCAGAAGAGAAACGAAGAACCTAGTGGTGAAGGAACACTCTAGCAGTGACGAGCAGGAGAGAAACGAACACCCTAGTGGTGAAGGAACATTCTAGCATTGACGAGCAGAAGAGAAAAGAATACCCTGTTGGTGAAGAAACACTTTATCAGTGACGAGCAGAAGACATACGAACACCCTAGTGGTGAAGGAACACTCTAGCAGAAAAAGCAGAAGACATACGAATACCCTAGTGGTGAAGGAACACTCTGGCAGTGACGAGCAAAAAACACACGAACACCCTAGTGGTAAAGGAACACTCTAGCAGTGACGAGCAGAAGATAAACGAACACCCTAGTGGTGAACGAACACTTTAGCATTGACGAGCATAAGAGAAACGAATACCCTGTTGGTGAGGAAACACTTTATCAGTGACTAGCAGAAGACATACGAACACCCTAGTGGTGAAAGAACACTCTAGCAGTGAAAAGCAGAAGACATACGAACACCCTACTGGGGAAGGAGCACTCTAGCAGTGACGAGCAGAAGACAAACGAACACCCTAGTGGTGAAGGAACATTCTTGCAGGAAAAGCAGAAGACATACAAACACCCTAGTGGTGAAGGAACACTCTAGCAGTGACCAGCAGAAGACATACGAACACCCTAGTGGTGAAGGAACAATCTAGCAGTGACGAGCAGAAGACATACGAACACCCTAGTGGTGAAGGAACACTCTAGCAGTGACGAGCAGAAGATATACGAATAGCCTAGTGGTGAAAGAACACTCTAGCAGTGACCAGCAGAAGACATACGAACACCCTAGTGGTGAAGGAACACTCTTGCAGGAAAAGCAGAAGACATACGAACACCCTAGTGGTGAAGGAACACTCTAGCAGTGACCAGCAGAAGACATACGAACACCCTAGTGGTGAAGGAACACACTAGCAGTGACGAGCAGAAGACATACGAACACCCTACTGGTGAAGGAACACTCTAGCAGTGACAAGCAGAAGATATACGAATAGCCTAGTGGTGAAAAAACACTCTAGCAGTGACGAGCAGAAGAGAAACGAACAACCTAGTGGTGAAGGAACACTCTAGTAGTGACGAACAGGAGAGAAACGAACAACCTAGTGGTGAAAGAACACTCTAGCAGTGACGAGCAGAAGATAAACGAACACCCTAGTGGTGAAGGAACACTTTAGCATTAACGAGCATAAGAGAAACGAATACCCTGTTGGTGAGGAAACAATTTATCAGTGACTAGCAGAAGACATACGAACACTCTAGTGGTGAAAGAACACTCTAGCAGTGACAAGCAGAAGACATACGAACACCCTACTGGGGAAGGAACACTCTAGCAGTGACGAGCAGAATACATACGAACACCCTAGTGGTGAAGGAACACTCTAGCAGTGACGAGCAGGAGAGAAACGAACACCCTAGTGGTGAAGGAACACTCTAGCATTGACGAGCAGAAGAGAAAAGAATACCCTGTTGGTTAAGAAACACTTTATCAGTGACGAGCAGAAGACATACGAACACCCTAGTGGTGCAGGAACACTCTAGCAGTGACGAGCAGAAGAGAAACGAACAACCTAGTGGTGAAGGAACACTCTAGCAGTGACGAGCAGGAGAGTAACGAACACCCTACTGGTGAAGGAACACTCTAGCATTGACGAGCAGAAGAGAAAAGAATACCCTGTTGGTGAAGAAACACTTTATCAGTGACGAGCAAAAGACATACGAACACCCTAGTGGTGCAGGAACACTCTAGCAGTGACGAGCAGAAGAGAAACGAAGAACCTAGTGGTGAAGGAACACTCTAGCAGTGACGAGCAGGAGAGAAACGAACACCCTAGTGGTGAAGGAACACTCTAGCCTTGACGAGCAGAAGAGAAAAGAATACCCTGTTGGTGAAGAAACACTTTATCAGTGACGAGCAGAAGACATACGAACACCCTAGTGGTGAAGGAACACTCTAGCAGGAAAAGCAGAAGACATACGAATACCCTACTGGTGAAGGAACACTCTGGCAGTGACGAGCAGAAGACACACGAACACTCTAGTGGTGAAGGAACACTTTAGCAGTGACGAGCAGAAGATAAACGAACACCCTAGTGGTGAACGAACACTTTAGCATTGACGAGCATAAGAGAAACGAATACCATGTTGGTGAGGAAACACTTTATCAGTGACTAGCAGAAGACATATGAACACCCTAGTGGTGAAAGAACACTCTAGCAGTGAAAAGCAGAAGACATACGAACACCCTACTGGGGAAGGAGCACTCTAGCAGTGACGAGCAGAAGACAAACGAACACCCTAGTGGTGAAGGAACACTCTTGCAGGAAAAGCAGAAGACATACGAACACCCTAGTGGTGAAGGAACACTCTAGCAGTGACCAGCAGAAGACATACGAACACCCTAGTGGTGAAGGAACAATCTAGCAGTGACGAGCAAAAGACATACGAACACCCTAGTGGTGAAGGAACAATCTAGCATTGACGAGCAGAAGAGAAAAGAATACCCTGTTGGTGAAGAAACACTTTATCAGTGACGAGCAAAAGACATACGAACACCCTAGTGGTGCAGGAACACTCTAGCAGTGACGAGCAGAAGAGAAACGAAGAACCTAGTGGTGAAGGAACACTCTAGCAGTGACGAGCAGGAGAGAAACAAACACCCTAGTGGTGAAGGAACACTCTAGCATTGACGAGCAGAAGAGAAAAGAATACCCTGTTGGTGAAGAAACACTTTATCAGTGACGAGCAGAAGACATACGAACACCCTAGTGGTGCAGGAACACTCTAGCAGTGACCAGCAGAAGACATACGAACACCCTAAGTGTGAAGGAACAATCTAGCAGTGACGAGCAGAAGACATACGAACACCCTAGTGGTGAAGGAACACTCTAGCAGTGACGAGCAGAAGATATACGAATAGCCTAGTGGTGAAAGAACACTCTAGCAGTGACCAGCAGAAGACATACGAACACACTAGTGGTGAAGGAACACTCTTGCAGGAAAAGCAGAAGACATACGAACACCCTAGTGGTGAAGGAACACTCTAGCAGTGACGAGCAGAAGATATACGAACACCCTAGTGGTGAAGGAACACTCTAGCAGTGACAAGCAGAAGATATACGAATAGCCTAGTGGTGAAAAAACACTCTAGCAGTGACGAGCAGAAGAGAAACGAACAACCTACTGGTGAAGGAACACTCTAGTAGTAACGAGCAGGAGAGAAACGAACAACCTAGTGGTGAATGAACACTCTAGCAGTGACGAGCAGAAGATAAACGAACACCCTAGTGGTGAAGGAACACTTTAGTATTGACGAGCATAAGAGAAACGAATACCCTGTTGGTGAGGAAACAATTTATCAGTGACTAGCAGAAGACATACGAACACTCTAGTGGTGAAAGAACACTCTAGCAGTGACAAGCAGAAGACATACGAACACCCTACTGGGGAAGGAACACTCTAGCAGTGACGAGCAGAAGACATACGAACACCCTAGTGGTGAAGGAACACTCTAGCAGAAAAAGCAGAAGACATACGAATACCCTAGTGGTGAAGGAACACTCTGGCAGTGACGAGCAGAAGACACACGAACACCCTAGTGGTAAAGGAACACTCTAGCAGTGACGAGCAGAAGATAAACGAACACCCTAGTGGTGAACGAACACTTTAGCATTGACGAGCATAAGAGAAACGAATACCCTGTTGGTGAGGAAACACTTTATCAGTGACTAGCAGAAGACATACGAACACCCTAGTGGTGAAAGAACACTCTAGTAGTGAAAAGCAGAAGACATACGAACACCCTACTGGGGAAGGAGCACTCTAGCAGTGACGAGCAGAAGACAAACGAACACCCTAGTGGTGAAGGAACATTCTTGCAGGAAAAGCAGAAGACATACAAACACCCTAGTGGTGAAGGAACACTCTAGCAGTGACCAGCAGAAGACATACGAACACCCTAGTGGTGAAGGAACACACTAGCAGTGACGAGCAGAAGACATACGAACACCCTAGTGGTGAAGGAACACTCTTGCAGTGACAAGCAGAAGATATACGAATAGCCTAGTGGTGAAAAAACACTCTAGCAGTGACGAGCAGAAGAGAAACGAACAACCTAGTGGTGAAGGAACACTCTAGTAGTGACGAGCAGGAGAGAAACGAACAACCTAGTGGTGAAAGAACACTCTAGCAGTGACGAGCAGAAGATAAACGAACACCCTAGTGGTGAAGGAACACTTTAGCATTGACGAGCATAAGAGAAACGAATACCCTGTTGGTGAGGAAACAATTTATCAGTGACTAGCAAAAGACATACGAACACTCTAGTGGTGAAAGAACACTCTAGCAGTGACAAGCAGAAGACATACGAACACCCTACTGGGGAAGGAACACTCTAGCAGTGACGAGCAGAAGACATACGAACACCCTAGTGGTGAAGGAACACTCTAGCAGTGACGAGCAGAAGATATACGAATAGCCTAGTGGTGAAAGAACTCTCTAGCAGTGACGAGCAGAAGAGAAACGAACAACCTAGTGGTGAAGGAACACTCTAGCAGTGACGAGCAGGAGAGAAACGAACACCCTAGTGGTGAAGGAACACTCTAGCATTGACGAGCAGAAGAGAAAAGAATACCCTGTTGGTGAAGAAACACTTTATCAGTAACGAGCAGAAGACATACGAACACCCTAGTGGTGCAGGAACACTCTAGCAGTGACGAGCAGAAGAGAAACGAACAACCTAATGGTGAAGGAACACTCTAGCAGTGACGAGCAGGAGAGTAACGAACACCCTACTGGTGAAGGAACACTCTAGCATTGACGAGCAGAAGAGAAAAGAATACCCTGTTGGTGAAGAAACACTTTATCAGTGACGAGCAAAAGACATACGAACACCCTAGTGGTGCAGGAACACTCTAGCAGTGACGAGCAGAAGAGAAACGAAGAACCTAGTGGTGAAGGAACACTCTAGCAGTGACGAGCAGGAGAGAAATGAACACCCTAGTGGTGAAGGAACACTCTAGCCTTGACGAGCAGAAGAGAAAAGAATACCCTGTTGGTGAAGAAACACTTTATCAGTGACGAGCAGAAGACATACGAACACCCTAGTGGTGAAGGAACACTCTAGCAGGAAAAGCAGAAGACATACGAATACCCTACTGGTGAAGGAACACTCTGGCAGTGACGAGCAGAAGACACACGAACACCCTAGTGGTGAAGGAACACTCTAGCAGTGACGAGCAGAAGATAAACGAACACCCTAGTGGTGAACGAACACTTTAGCATTGACGAGCATAAGAGAAACGAATACCATGTTGGTGAGGAAACACTTTATCAGTGACTAGCAGAAGACATATGAACACCCTAGTGGTGAAAGAACACTCTAGCAGTGAAAAGCAGAAGACATACGAACACCCTACTGGGGAAGGAGCACTCTAGCAGTGACGAGCAGAAGACAAACGAACACCCTAGTGGTGAAGGAACACTCTTGCAGGAAAAGCAGAAGACATACGAACACCCTAGTGGTGAAGGAACACTCTAGCAGTGACCAGCAGAAGACATACGAACACCCTAGTGGTGAAGGAACAATCTAGCAGTGACGAGCAAAAGACATACGAACACCCTAGTGGTGAAGGAACAATCTAGCATTGACGAGCAGAAGAGAAAAGAATACCCTGTTGGTGAAGAAACACTTTATCAGTGACGAGCAAAAGACATACGAACACCCTAGTGGTGCAGGAACACTCTAGCAGTGACGAGCAGAAGAGAAACGAAGAACCTAGTGGTGAAGGAACACTCTAGCAGTGACGAGCAGGAGAGAAACAAACACCCTAGTGGTGAAGGAACACTCTAGCATTGACGAGCAGAAGAGAAAAGAATACCCTGTTGGTGAAGAAACACTTTATCAGTGACGAGCAGAAGACATACGAACACCCTAGTGGTGCAGGAACACTCTAGCAGTGACCAGCAGAAGACATACGAACACCCTAAGTGTGAAGGAACAATCTAGCAGTGACGAGCAAAAGACATACGAACACCCTAGTGGTGAAGGAACACTCTAGCATTGACGAGCAGAAGAGAAACGAAGAACCTAGTGGTGAAGGAACACTCTAGCAGTGACGAGCAGGAGAGAAACAAACACCCTAGTGGTGAAGGAACACTCTAGCATTGACGAGCAGAAGAGAAAAGAATACCCTGTTGGTGAAGAAACACTTTATCAGTGACGAGCAGAAGACATACGAACAGCCTAGTGGTGCAGGAACACTCTAGCAGTGACCAGCAGAAGACATACGAACACCCTAAGTGTGAAGGAACAATCTAGCAGTGACGAGCAGAAGACATACGAACACCCTAGTGGTGAAGGAACAATCTAGCATTGACGAGCAGAAGAGAAACGAATACCCTACTGGTGAAGGAACACTCTGGCAGTGACGAGCAGAAGACACACGAACACCCTAGTGGTGAAGGAACACTCTAGCAGTGACGAGCAGAAGATAAACGAACACCCTAGTGGTGAACGAACACTTTAGCATTGACGAGCATAAGAGAAACGAATACCATGTGGGTGAGGAAACACTTTATCAGTGACTAGCAGAAGACATATGAACACCCTAGTGGTGAAAGAACACTCTAGCAGTGAAAAGCAGAAGACATACGAACACCCTACTGGGGAAGGAGCAATCTAGCAGTGACGAGCAGAAGACAAACGAACACCCTAGTGGTGAAGGAACACTCTTGCAGGAAAAGCAGAAGACATACGAACACCCTAGTGGTGAAGGAACACTCTAGCAGTGACCAGCAGAAGACATACGAACACCCTAGTGGTGAAGGAACAATCTAGCAGTGACGAGCAAAAGACATACGAACACCCTAGTGGTGAAGGAACAATCTAGCATTGACGAGCAGAAGAGAAAAGAATACCCTGTTGGTGAAGAAACACTTTATCAGTGACGAGCAAAAGACATACAAACACCCTAGTAGTGCAGGAACACTCTAGCAGTGATGAGCAGAAGAGAAACGAAGAACCTAGTGGTGAAGGAACACTCTAGCAGTGACGAGCAGGAGAGAAACAAACACCCTAGTGGTGAAGGAACACTCTAGCATTGACGAGCAGAAGAGAAAAGAATACCCTGTTGGTGAAGAAACACTTTATCAGTGACGAGCAGAAGACATACGAACAGCCTAGTGGTGCAGGAACACTCTAGCAGTGACCAGCAGAAGACATACGAACACCCTAAGTGTGAAGGAACAATCTAGCAGTGACGAGCAAAAGACATACGAACACCCTAGTGGTGAAGGAACAATCTAGCATTGACGAGCAGAAGAGAAAAGAATACCCTGTTGGTGAAGAAACACTTTATCAGTGACGAGCAAAAGACATACGAACACCCTAGTGGTGCAGGAACACTCTAGCAGTGACGAGCAGAAGAGAAACGAAGAACCTAGTGGTGAAGGAACACTCTAGCAGTGACGAGCAGGAGAGAAACAAACACCCTAGTGGTGAAGGAACACTCTAGCATTGACGAGCAGAAGAGAAAAGAATACCCTGTTGGTGAAGAAACACTTTATCAGTGACGAGCAGAAGACATACGAACACCCTAGTGGTGCAGGAACACTCTAGCAGTGACCAGCAGAAGACATACGAACACCCTAAGTGTGAAGGAACAATCTAGCAGTGACGAGCAGAAGACATACGAACACCCTAGTGGTGAAGGAACACTCTAGCAGTGACGAGCAGAAGATATACGAATAGCCTAGTGGTGAAAGAACACTCTAGCAGTGACCAGCAGAAGACATACGAACACCCTAGTGGTGAAGGAACACTCTTGCAGGAAAAGCAGAAGACATACGAACACCCTAGTGGTGAAGGAACACTCTAGCAGTGACGAGCAGAAGATATACGAACACCCTAGTGGTGAAGGAACACTCTAGCAGTGACAAGCAGAAGATATACGAATAGCCTAGTGGTGAAAAAACACTCTAGCAGTGACGAGCAGAAGAGAAACGAACAACCTACTGGTGAAGGAACACTCTAGTAGTGACGAGCAGGAGAGAAACGAACAACCTAGTGGTGAATGAACACTCTAGCAGTGACGAGCAGAAGATAAACGAACACCCTAGTGGTGAAGGAACACTTTAGCATTGACGAGCATAAGAGAAACGAATACCCTGTTGGTGAGGAAACAATTTATCAGTGACTAGCAGAAGACATACGAACACTCTAGTGGTGAAAGAACACTCTAGCAGTGACAAGCAGAAGACATACGAACACCCTACTGGGGAAGGAACACTCTAGCAGTGACGAGCAGAAGACATACGAACACCCTAGTGGTGAAGGAACACTCTAGCAGAAAAAGCAGAAGACATACGAATACCCTAGTGGTGAAGGAACACTCTGGCAGTGACGAGCAGAAGACACACGAACACCCTAGTGGTAAAGGAACACTCTAGCAGTGACGAGCAGAAGATAAACGAACACCCTAGTGGTGAACGAACACTTTAGCATTGACGAGCATAAGAGAAACGAATACCATGTTGGTGAGGAAACACTTTATCAGTGACTAGCAGAAGACATACGAACACCCTAGTGGTGAAAGAACACTCTAGCAGTGAAAAGCAGAAGACATACGAACACCCTACTGGGGAAGGAGCACTCTAGCAGTGACGAGCAGAAGACAAACGAACACCCTAGTGGTGAAGGAACATTCTTGCAGGAAAAGCAGAAGACATACAAACACCCTAGTGGTGAAGGAACACTCTAGCAGTGACCAGCAGAAGACATACGAACACCCTAGTGGTGAAGGAACACACTAGCAGTGACGAGCAGAAGACATACGAACACCCTAGTGGTGAAGGAACACTCTTGCAGTGACAAGCAGAAGATATACGAATAGCCTAGTGGTGAAGGAACAATCTAGCAGTGACGAGCAAAAGACATACGAACACCCTAGTGGTGAAGGAACAATCTAGCATTGACGAGCAGAAGAGAAACGAAGAACCTAGTGGTGAAGGAACACTCTAGCAGTGACGAGCAGGAGAGAAACAAACACCCTAGTGGTGAAGGAACACTCTAGCATTGACGAGCAGAAGAGAAAAGAATACCCTGTTGGTGAAGAAACACTTTATCAGTGACGAGCAGAAGACATACGAACAGCCTAGTGGTGCAGGAACACTCTAGCAGTGACCAGCAGAAGACATACGAACACCCTAAGTGTGAAGGAACAATCTAGCAGTGACGAGCAGAAAACATACGAACACCCTAGTGGTGAAGGAACAATCTAGCATTGACGAGCAGAAGAGAAACGAAGAACCTAGTGGTGAAGGAACACTCTAGCAGTGACGAGCAGGAGAGAAACAAACACCCTAGTGGTGAAGGAACACTCTAGCATTGACGAGCAGAAGAGAAAAGAATACCCTGTTGGTGAAGAAACACTTTATCAGTGACGAGCAAAAGACATACGAACACCCTAGTGGTGCAGGAACACTCTAGCAGTGACGAGCAGAAGAGAAACGAAGAACCTAGTGGTGAAGGAACACTCTAGCAGTGACGAGCAGGAGAGAAACAAACACCCTAGTGGTGAAGGAACACTCTAGCATTGACGAGCAGAAGAGAAAAGAATACCCTGTTGGTGAAGAAACACTTTATCAGTGACGAGCAGAAGACATACGAACACCCTAGTGGTGCAGGAACACTCTAGCAGTGACCAGCAGAAGACATACGAACACCCTAAGTGTGAAGGAACAATCTAGTAGTGACGAGCAGAAGACATACGAACACCCTAGTGGTGAAGGAACACTCTAGCAGTGACGAGCAGAAGATATACGAATAGCCTAGTGGTGAAAGAACACTCTAGCAGTGACCAGCAGAAGACATACGAACACCCTAGTGGTGAAGGAACACTCTTGCAGGAAAAGCAGAAGACATACGAACACCCTAGTGGTGAAGGAACACTCTAGCAGTGACGAGCAGAAGATATACGAACACCCTAGTGGTGAAGGAACACTCTGGCAGTGACGAGCAGAAGACACACGAACACCCTAGTGGTGAAGGAACACTCTAGCAGTGACGAGCAGAAGATAAACGAACACCCTAGTGGTGAACGAACACTTTAGCATTGACGAGCATAAGAGAAACGAATACCCTGTTGGTGAGGAAACACTTTATCAGTGACTAGCAGAAGACATATGAACACCCTAGTGGTAAAAGAACACTCTAGCAGTGAAAAGGAGAAGACATACGAACACCCTACTGGGGAAGGAGCACTCTAGCAGTGACGAGCAGAAGACAAACGAACACCCTAGTGGTGAAGGAACACTCTTGCAGGAAAAGCAGAAGACATACGAACACCCTAGTGGTGAAGGAACACTCTAGCAGTGACCAGCAGAAGACATACGAACACCCTAGTGGTGAAGGAACAATCTAGCAGTGACGAGCAAAAGACATACGAACACCCTAGTGGTGAAGGAGCAATCTAGCATTGACGAGCAGAAGAGAAAAGAATACCCTGTTGGTGAAGAAACACTTTATCAGTGACGAGCAAAAGACATACGAACACCCTAGTGGTGCAGGAACACTCTAGCAGTGACGAGCAGAAGAGAAACGAAGAACCTAGTGGTGAAGGAACACTCTAGCAGTGACGAGCAGGAGAGAAACAAACACCCTAGTGGTGAAGGAACACTCTAGCATTGACGAGCAGAAGAGAAAAGAATACCCTGTTGGTGAAGAAACACTTTATCAGTGACGAGCAAAAGACATACGAACACCCTAGTGGTGCAGGAACACTCTAGCAGTGACCAGCAGAAGACATACGAACACCCTAAGTGTGAAGGAACAATCTAGCAGTGACGAGCAGAAGACATACGAACACCCTAGTGGTGAAGGAACACTCTAGCAGTGACGAGCACAAGATATACGAATAGCCTAGTGGTGAAAGAACACTCTAGCAGTGACCAGCAGAAGACATACGAACACCCTAGTGGTGAAGGAACACTCTTGCAGGAAAAGCCGAAGACCTACGAACACCCTAGTGGTGAAGGAACACTCTAGCAGTGACGAGCAGAAGATATACGAACACCCTAGTGGTGAAGGAACACTCTGGCAGTGACGAGCAGAAGACACACGAACACCCTAGTGGTGAAGGAACACTCTAGCAGTGACGAGCAGAAGATAAACGAACACCCTAGTGGTGAACGAACACTTTAGCATTGACGAGCATAAGAGAAACGAATACCCTGTTGGTGAGGAAACACTTTATCAGTGACTAGCAGAAGACATATGAACACCCTAGTGGTGAAAGAACACTCTAGCAGTGAAAAGCAGAAGACATACGAACACCCTACTAGGGAAGGAGCACTCTAGCAGTGACGAGCAGAAGACAAACGAACACCCTAGTGGTGAAGGAACACTCTTGCAGGAAAAGCAGAAGACATACGAACACCCTAGTGGTGAAGGAACACTCTAGCAGTGACCAGCAGAAGACATACGAACACCCTAGTGGTGAAGGAACAATCTAGCAGTGACGAGCAAAAGACATACGAACACCCTAGTGGTGAAGGAACAATCTAGCATTGACGAGCAGAAGAGAAAAGAATACCCTGTTGGTGAAGAAACACTTTATCAGTGACGAGCAAAAGACATACGAACACCCTAGTGGTGCAGGAACACTCTAGCAGTGACGAGCAGAAGAGAAACGAAGAACCTAGTGGTGAAGGAACACTCTAGCAGTGACGAGCAGGAGAGAAACAAACACCCTAGTGGTGAAGGAACACTCTAGCATTGACGAGCAGAAGAGAAAAGAATACCCTGTTGGTGAAGAAACACTTTATCAGTGACGAGCAGAAGACATACGAACACCCTAGTGGTGCAGGAACACTCTAGCAGTGACCAGCAGAAGACATACGAACACCCTAAGTGTGAAGGAACAATCTAGCAGTGACGAGCAGAAGACATACGAACACCCTAGTGGTGAAGGAACACTCTAGCAGTGACGAGCAGAAGATATACGAATAGCCTAGTGGTGAAAGAACACTCTAGCAGTGACCAGCAGAAGACATACGAACACCATAGTGGTGAAGGAACACTCTTGCAGGAAAAGCAGAAGACATACGAACACCCTAGTGGTGAAGGAACACTCTAGCAGTGACGAGCAGAAGATATACGAACACCCTAGTGGTGAAGGAACACTCTGGCAGTGACGAGCAGAAGACACACGAACACCCTAGTGGTGAAGGAACACTCTAGCAGTGACGAGCAGAAGATAAACGAACACCCTAGTGGTGAACGAACACTTTAGCATTGACGAGCATAAGAGAAACGAATACCCTGTTGGTGAGGAAACACTTTATCAGTGACTAGCAGAAGACATATGAACACCCTAGTGGTGAAAGAACACTCTAGCAGTGAAAAGCAGAAGACATACGAACACCCTACTGGGGAAGGAGCACTCTAGCAGTGACGAGCAGAAGACAAACGAACACCCTAGTGGTGAAGGAACACTCTTGCAGGAAAAGCAGAAGACATACGAACACCCTAGTGGTGAAGGAACACTCTAGCAGTGACCAGCAGAAGACATACGAACACCCTAGTGGTGAAGGAACAATCTAGCAGTGACGAGCAAAAGACATACGAACACCCTAGTGGTGAAGGAACAATCTAGCATTGACGAGCAGAAGAGAAAAGAATACCCTGTTGGTGAAGAAACACTTTATCAGTGACGAGCAAAAGACATACGAACACCCTAGTGGTGAAGGAACACTCTAGCAGTGACGAGCAGAAGAGAAACGAAGAACCTAGTGGTGAAGGAACACTCTAGCAGTGACGAGCAGGAGAGAAACAAACACCCTAGTGGTGAAGGAACACTCTAGCATTGACGAGCAGAAGAGAAAAGAATACCCTGTTGGTGAAGAAACACTTTATCAGTGACGACCAGAAGACATACGAACACCCTAGTGGTGCAGGAACACTCTAGCAGTGACCAGCAGAAGACATACGAACACCCTAAGTGTGAAGGAACAATCTAGCAGTGACGAGCAGAAGACATACGAACACCCTAGTGGTGAAGGAACACTCTAGCAGTGACGAGCAGAAGATATACGAATAGCCTAGTGGTGAAAGAACACTCTAGCAGTGACCAGCAGAAGACATACGAACACCCTAGTGGTGAAGGAACACTCTTGCAGGAAAAGCAGAAGACATACGAACACCCTAGTGGTGAAGGAACACTCTAGCAGTGACGAGCAGAAGATATACGAACACCCTAGTGGTGAAGGAACACTCTAGCAGTGACAAGCAGAAGATATACGAATAGCCTAGTGGTGAAAAAACACTCTAGCAGTGACGAGCAGAAGAGAAACGAACAACCTAGTGGTGAAGGATCACTCTAGTAGTGACGAGCAGGAGAGAAACGAACAACCTAGTGGTGAAAGAACACTCTAGCAGTGACGAGCAGAAGATAAACGAACACCCTAGTGGTGAAGGAACACTTTAGCATTGACGAGCATAAGAGAAACGAATACCCTGTTGGTGAGGAAACAATTTATCAGTGACTAGCAGAAGACATACGAACACTCTAGTGGTGAAAGAACACTCTAGCAGTGACAAGCAGAAGACATACGAACACCCTACTGGGGAAGGAACACTCTAGCAGTGACGAGCAGAAGACATACGAACACCCTAGTGGTGAAGGAACACTCTAGCAGTGACGAGCAGAAGAGAAAAGAATACCCTGTTGGTGAAGAAACACTTTATCAGTGACGAGCAGAAGACATACGAACACCCTAGTGGTGCAGGAACACTCTAGCAGTGACGAGCAGAAGAGAAACGAACAACCTAGTGGTGAAGGAACACTCTAGCAGTGACGAGCAGGAGAGTAACGAACACCCTACTGGTGAAGGAACACTCTAGCATTGACGAGCAGAAGAGAAAAGAATACCCTGTTGGTGAAGAAACACTTTATCAGTGACTAGCAAAAGACATACGAACACCCTAGTGGTGCAGGAACACTCTAGCAGTGACGAGCAGAAGAGAAACGAAGAACCTAGTGGTGAAGGAACACTCTAGCAGTGACGAGCAGGAGAGAAACGAACACCCTAGTGGTGAAGGAACACTCTAGCATTGACGAGCAGAAGAGAAAAGAATACCCTGTTGGTGAAGAAACACTTTATCAGTGACGAGCAGAAGACATACGAACACCCTAGTGTTGAAGGAACACTCTAGCAGGAAAAGCAGAAGCCATACGAATACCCTACTGGTGAAGGAACACTCTGGCAGTGACGAGCAGAAGACACACGAACACCCTAGTGGTGAAGGAACACTCTAGCAGTGACGTGCAGAAGATAAACGAACACCCTAGTGGTGAACGAACACTTTAGCATTGACGAGCATAAGAGGAACGAATACCCTGTTGGTGAGGAAACACTTTATCAGTGACTAGCAGAAGACATACGAACACCCTAGTGGTGAAAGAACACTCTAGCAGTGAAAAGCAGAAGACATACGAACACCCTACTGGGGAAGGAGCACTCTAGCAGTGACGAGCAGAAGACATACGAACACCCTAGTGGTGAAGGAACACTCTAGCAGTGACCAGCAGAAGACATACGAACACCCTAGTGGTGAAGGAACACTCTAGCAGTGACGAGCAGGAGAGAAACGAACACCCTAGTGGTGAAGGAACACTCTAGCATTGACGAGCAGAAGAGAAAAGAATACCCTGTTGGTGAAGAAACACTTTATCAGTGACGAGTAGAAGACATACGAACACCCTAGTGGTGAAGGAACACTCTAGCAGGAAAAGCAGAAGACATACGAATACCCTTCTGGTGAAGGAACACTCTGGCAGTGACGAGCAGAAGACACACGAACATCCTAGTGGTAAAGGAACACTCTAGCAGTGACGAGCAGAAGATAAACGAACACCCTAGTGGTGAACGAACACTTTAGCATTGACGAGCATAAGAGAAATGAATACCCTGTTGGTGAGGAAACACTTTATCAGTGACTAGCAGAAGACATATGAACACCCTAGTGGTGAAAGAACACTCTAGCAGTGAAAAGAAGAAGACATACGAACACCCTACTGGGGAAGGAGCACTCTAGCAGTGACGAGCAGAAGACAAACGAACACCCTAGTGGTGAAGGAACATTCTTGCAGGAAAAGCAGAAGACATACAAACACCCTAGTGGTGAAGGAACACTCTAGCAGTGACAAGCAGAAGATATACGAATTGCCTAGTGGTGAAAAAACACTCTAGCAGTGACGAGCAGAAGAGAAACGAACAACCTAGTGGTGAAGGAACACTCTAGTAGTGACGAGCAGGAGAGAAACGAACAACCTAGTGGTGAAAGAACACTCTAGCACTGACGAGCAGAAGATAAACGAACACCCTAGTGGTGAAGGAACACTTTAGCATTGACGAGCATAAGAGAAACGAATACCCTGTTGGTGAGGAAACAATTTATCAGTGACTAGCAGAAGACATACGAACACTCTAGTGGTGAAAGAACATTCTAGCAGTGACAAGCAGAAGACATACGAACACCCTACTGGGGAAGGAACACTCTAGCAGTGACGAGCAGAAGACATACGAACACCCTAGTCGTGAAGGAACACTCTAGCAGTGACGAGCGGAATATATACGAATAGCCTAGTGGTGAAAGAACACTTTAGCAGTGACTAGCAGAAGAGAAACGAACAACCTAGTGGTGAAGGAACACTCTAGCAGTGACGAGCAGAAGAGAAACGAACACCCTAGTGGTGAAGGAACACTCTAGCATTGACGAGCAGAAGAGAAAAGAATACCCTGTTGGTGAAGAAACACTTTATCAGTGACGAGCAGAAGACATACGAACACCCTAGTGGTGAAGGAACACTCTAGCAGGAAAAGCAGAAGACATACGAATACCCTAGTGGTGAAGGAACACTCTGGCAGTGACGAGCAGAAGACACACGAACACCCTAGTGGTAAAGGAACACTCTAGCAGTGACGAGCAGAAGATAAACGAACACCCTAGTGGTGAACGAACACTTTAGCATTGACGAGCATAAGAGAAACAAATACCCTGTTGGTGAGGAAACACTTTATCAGTGACTAGCAGAAGACATACGAACACCCTAGTGGTGAAAGAACACTCTAGCAGTGAAAAGCAGAAGACATACGAACACCCTATTGGGGAAGGAGCACTCTAGCAGTGACGAGCAGAAGACAAACGAACACCCTAGTGGTGAAGGAACACTCTTGCAGGAAAAGCAGAAGACATACAAACACCCTAGTGGTGAAGGAACACTCTAGCAGTGACCAGCAGAAGACATACGAACACCCTAGTGGTGAAGGAACAATCTAGCAGTGATAAGCAGAAGACATACGAACACCCTAGTGGTGAAGGAACACTCTAGCAGTGACGAGCAGAAGATATACGAATAGCCTAGTGGTGAAAGAACACTCTAGTAGTGACCAGCAGAAGACATACGAACACCCTAGTGGTGAAGGAACACTCTTGCAGGAAAAGCATAAGACATACGAACACCCTAGTGGTGAAGGAACACTCTAGCAGTGACCAGCAGAAGACATACGAACACCCTAGTGGTGAAGGAACACACTAGCAGTGACGAGCAGAAGACATACGAACACCCTAGTGGTGAAGGAACACTCTAGCAGTGACAAGCAGAAGATATACGAATAGCCTAGTGGTGAAAAAACACTCTAGCAGTGACGAGCAGAAGAGAAACGAACAACCTAGTGGTGAAGGAACACTCTAGTAGTGACGAGCAGGAGAGAAACGAACAACCTAGTGGTGAAAGAACACTCTAGCAGTGACGAGCAGAAGATAAACGAACACCCTAGTGGTGAAGGAACACTTTAGCATTGACGAGCATAAGAGTAACGAATACCCTGTTGGTGAGGAAACAATTTATCAGTGACTAGCAGAAGACATACGAACACTCTAGTGGTGAAAGAACACTCTAGCAGTGACAAGCAGAAGACATACGAACACCCTACTGGGGAAGGAACACTCTAGCAGTGACGAGCGGAATATATACGAATAGCCTAGTGGTGAAAGAACACTCTAGCAGTGACTAGCAGAAGAGAAACGAACAACCTAGTGGTGAAGGAACACTTTAGCATTGACGAGCATAAGAGAAACGAATACCCTGTTGGTGAGGAAACAATTTATCAGTGACTAGCAGAAGACATACGAACACTCTAGTGGTGAAAGAACACTCTAGCAGTGACAAGCAGAAGACATACGAACACCCTACTGGGGAAGGAACACTCTAGCAGTGACGAGCGGAATATATACGAATAGCCTAGTGGTGAAAGAACACTCTAGCAGTGACTAGCAGAAGAGAAACGAACAACCTAGTGGTGAAAGAACACTCTAGCAGTGAAAAGCAGAAGACATACGAACACCCTATTGGGGAAGGAGCACTCTAGCAGTGACGAGCAGAAGACAAACGAACACCCTAGTGGTGAAGGAACACTCTTGCAGGAAAAGCAGAAGACATACAAACACCCTAGTGGTGAAGGAACACTCTAGCAGTGACCAGCAGAAGACATACGAACACCCTAGTGGTGAAGGAACAATCTAGCAGTGATAAGCAGAAGACATACGAACACCCTAGTGGTGAAGGAACACTCTAGCAGTGACGAGCAGAAGATATACGAATAGCCTAGTGGTGAAAGAACACTCTAGCAGTGACCAGCAGAAGACATACGAACACCCTAGTGGTGAAGGAACACTCTTGCAGGAAAAGCATAAGACATACGAACACCCTAGTGGTGAAGGAACACTCTAGCAGTGACCAGCAGAAGACATACGAACACCCTAGTGGTGAAGGAACACACTAGCAGTGACGAGCAGAAGACATACGAACACCCTAGTGGTGAAGGAACACTCTAGCAGTGACAAGCAGAAGATATACGAATAGCCTAGTGGTGAAAAAACACTCTAGCAGTGACGAGCAGAAGAGAAACGAACAACCTAGTGGTGAAGGAACACTCTAGTAGTGACGAGCAGGAGAGAAACGAACAACCTAGTGGTGAAAGAACACTCTAGCAGTGACGAGCAGAAGATAAACGAACACCCTAGTGGTGAAGGAACACTTTAGCATTGACGAGCATAAGAGAAACGAATACCCTGTTGGTGAGGAAACAATTTATCAGTGACTAGCAGAAGACATACGAACACTCTAGTGGTGAAAGAACACTCTAGCAGTGACAAGCAGAAGACATACGAACACCCTACTGGGGAAGGAACACTCTAGCAGTGACGAGCGGAATATATACGAATAGCCTAGTGGTGAAAGAACACTCTAGCAGTGACTAGCAGAAGAGAAACGAACAACCTAGTGGTGAAGGAACACTCTAGCAGTGACGAGCAGAAGAGAAACGAACACCCTAGTGGTGAAGGAACACTCTAGCATTGACGAGCTGAAGAGAAAAGAATACCCTGTTGGTGAAGAAACACTTTATCAGTGACGAGTAGAAGACATACGAACACCCTAGTGGTGAAGGAACACTCTAGCAGGAAAAGCAGAAGACATACGAATACCCTACTGGTGAAGGAACACTCTGGCAGTGACGAGCAGAAGACACACGAACATCCTAGTGGTAAAGGAACACTCTAGCAGTGACGAGCAGAAGATAAACGAACACCCTAGTGGTGAACGAACACTTTAGCATTGACGACCATAAGAGAAATGAATACCCTGTTGGTGAGGAAACACTTTATCAGTGACTAGCAGAAGACATATGAACACCCTAGTGGTGAAAGAACACTCTAGCAGTGAAAAGAAGAAGACATACGAACACCCTACTGGGGAAGGAGCACTCTAGCAGTGACGAGCAGAAGACAAACGAACACCCTAGTGGTGAAGGAACACTCTTGCAGGAAAAGCAGAAGACATACGAACACCCTAGTGGTGAAGGAACACTCTAGCAGTGACCAGCAGAAGACATACGAACACCCTAGTGGTGAAGGAACAATCTAGCAGTGACGAACAAAAGACATACGAACACCCTAGTGGTGCAGGAACACTCTAGCAGTGACGAGCAGAAGAGAAACGAAGAACCTAGTGGTGAAGGAACACTCTAGCAGTGACGAGCAGGAGAGAAACAAACACCCTAGTGGTGAAGGAACACTCTAGCATTGACGAGCAGAAGAGAAAAGAATACCATGTTGGTAAAGAAACACTTTATCAGTGACGAGCAAAAGACATACGAACACCCTAGTGGTGCAGGAACACTCTAGCAGTGACGAGCAGAAGAGAAACGAACACCCTAGTGGTGAAGGAACAATCTAGCAATGACGAGCAGAAGACATACGAACACCCTAGTGGTGAAGGAACACTCTAGCAGTGACGAGCAGAAGATATACGAATAGCCTAGTGGTGAAAGAACACTCTAGCAGTGACCAGCAGAAGACATACGAACACCCTAGTGGTGAAGGAACACTCTTGCAGGAAAAGCAGAAGACATACGAACACCCTAGTGGTGAAGGAACACTCTAGCAGTGACCAGCAGAAGACATACGAACACCCTAGTGGTGAAGGAACACACTAGCAGTGACGAGCAGAAGAAATACGAACACCCTAGTGGTGAAGGAACACTCTAGCAGTGACAAGCAGAAGATATACGAATTGCCTAGTGGTGAAAAAACACTCTAGCAGTGACGAGCAGAAGAGAAACGAACAACCTAGTGGTGAAGGAACACTCTAGTAGTGACGAGCAGGAGAGAAACGAACAACCTAGTGGTGAAAGAACACTCTAGCACTGACGAGCAGAAGATAAACGAACACCCTAGTGGTGAAGGAACACTTTAGCATTGACGAGCATAAGAGAAACGAATACCCTGTTGGTGAGGAAACAATTTATCAGTGACTAGCAGAAGACATACGAACACTCTAGTGGTGAAAGAACATTCTAGCAGTGACAAGCAGAAGACATACGAACACCCTACTGGGGAAGGAACACTCTAGCAGTGACGAGCAGAAGACATACGAACACCCTAGTGGTGAAGGAACACTCTAGCAGTGACGAGCGGAATATATACGAATAGCCTAGTGGTGAAAGAACACTCTAGCAGTGACTAGCAGAAGAGAAACGAACAACCTAGTGGTGAAGGAACACTCTAGCAGTGACGAGCAGAAGAGAAACGAACACCCTAGTGGTGAAGGAACACTCTAGCATTGACGAGCAGAAGAGAAAAGAATACCCTGTTGGTGAAGAAACACTTTATCAGTGACGAGCAGAAGACATACAAACACCCTAGTGGTGAAGGAACACTCTAGCAGGAAAAGCAGAAGACATACGAATACCCTAGTGGTGAAGGAACACTCTGGCAGTGACGAGCAGAAGACACACGAACACCCTAGTGGTAAAGGAACACTCTAGCAGTGACGAGCAGAAGATAAACGAACACCCTAGTGGTGAACGAACACTTTAGCATTGACGAGCATAAGAGAAACAAATACCCTGTTGGTGAGGAAACACTTTATCAGTGACTAGCAGAAGACATACGAACACCCTAGTGGTGAAAGAACACTCTAGCAGTGAAAAGCAGAAGACATACGAACACCCTATTGGGGAAGGAGCACTCTAGCAGTGACGAGCAGAAGACAAACGAACACCCTAGTGGTGAAGGAACACTCTTGCAGGAAAAGCAGAAGACATACAAACACCCTAGTGGTGAAGGAACACTCTAGCAGTGACCAGCAGAAGACATACGAACACCCTAGTGGTGAAGGAACAATCTAGCAGTGACAAGCAGAAGACATACGAACACCCTAGTGGTGAAGGAACACTCTAGCAGTGACGAGCAGAAGATATACGAATAGCCTAGTGGTGAAAGAACACTCTAGCAGTGACCAGCAGAAGACATACGAACACCCTAGTGGTGAAGGAACACTCTTGCAGGAAAAGCATAAGACATACGAACACCCTAGTGGTGAAGGAACACTCTAGCAGTGACCAGCAGAAGACATACGAACACCCTAGTGGTGAAGGAACACACTAGCAGTGACGAGCAGAAGACATACGAACACCCTAGTGGTGAAGGAACACTCTAGCAGTGACAAGCAGAAGATATACGAATAGCCTAGTGGTGAAAAAACACTCTAGCAGTGACGAGCAGAAGAGAAACGAACAACCTAGTGGTGAAGGGACACTCTAGTAGTGACGAGCAGGAGAGAAACGAACAACCTAGTGGTGAAAGAACACTCTAGCAGTGACGAGCAGAAGATAAACGAACACCCTAGTGGTGAAGGAACACTTTAGCATTGACGAGCATAAGAGAAACGAATACCCTGTTGGTGAGGAAACAATTTATCAGTGACTAGCAGAAGACATACGAACACTCTAGTGGTGAAAGAACACTCTAGCAGTGACAAGCAGAAGACATACGAACACCCTACTGGGGAAGGAACACTCTAGCAGTGACGAGCAGAAGACATACGAACACCCTAGTGGTGAAGGAACACTCTAGCAATGACGAGCAGAAGATATACGAATAGCCTAGTGGTGAAAGAACACTCTAGCAGTGACGAGCAGAAGAGAAACGAACAACCTAGTGGTGAAGGAACACTCTAGCAGTGACGAGCAGGAGAGAAACGAACACCCTAGTGGTGAAGGAACACTCTAGCATTGACTAGCAGAAGAGAAAAGAATACCCTGTTGGTGAAGAAACACTTTATCAGTGACGAGCAGAAGACATACGAACACCCTAGTGGTGCAGGAACACTCTAGCAGTGACGAGCAGAAGAGAAACGAACACCCTAGTGGTGAAGGAACACTTTAGCATTGACGAGCATAAGAGAAACGAATACCCTGTTGGTGAGGAAACAATTTATCAGTGACTAGCAGAAGAGAAAAGAATACCCTGTTGGTGAAGAAACACTTGATCAGTGATGAGCAAAAGACATACGAACACCCTAGTGGTGCAGGAACACTCTAGCAGTGACGAGCAGAAGAGAAACGAAGAACCTAGTGGTGAATGAACACTCTAGCAGTGACGAGCAGGAGAGAAACGAACACCCTAGTGGTGAAGGAACACTCTAGCAGTGACGAGCAGGAGAGAAACGAACATCCTAGTGGTGAAGGAACACTCTAGCATTGACGAGCAGAAGAGAAAAGAATACCCTGTTGGTGAAGAAACACTTTATCAGTGACGAGCAGAAGACATACGAACACCCTAGTGCTGAAGGAACACTCTAGCAGGAAAAGCAGAAGACATACGAATACCCTACTGGTGAAGGAACACTCTGGCAGTGACGAGCAGAAGACACACGAACACCCTAGTGGTGAAGGAACACTCTAGCAGTGACGAGCAGAAGATAAACGAACACCCTAGTGATGAACGAACACTTTAGCATTGACGAGCATAAGAGAAACGAATACCCTGTTGGTGAGGAAACACTTTATCAGTGACTAGCAGAAGACATACGAACACCCTAGTGGTGAAGGAACTCTCTAGCAGTGAAAAGCAGAAGACATACGAACACCCTACTGGGGAAGGAGCACTCTACCAGTGACGAGCAGAAGACATACGAACACCCTAGTGGTGAAGGAACACTCTTGCAGTGAAAGCAGAAGACATACGAACACCCTAGTGGTGAAGGAACACTCTAGCAGTGACCAGCAGAAGACATACGAACACCCTAGTGGTGAAGGAACACTCTAGCAGTGACGAGCAGGAGAGAAACGAACACCCTAGTGGTGAAGGAACACTCTAGCAGTGACCAGCAGAAGACATACGAACACCCTAGTGGTGAAGGAACACTCTTGCAGGAAAAGCATAAGACATACGAACACCCTAGTGGTGAAGGAACACTCTAGCAGTGACCAGCAGAAGACATACGAACACCCTAGTGGTGAAGGAACACACTAGCAGTGACGAGCAGAAGACATACGAACACCCTAGTGGTGAAGGAACACTCTAGCAGTGACAAGCTGAAGATATACGAATAGCCTAGTGGTGAAAAAACACTCTAGCAGTGACGAGCAGAAGAGAAACGAACAACCTAGTGGTGAAGGAACACTCTAGTAGTGACGAGCAGGAGAGAAACGAACAACCTAGTGGTGAAAGAACACTCTAGCAGTGACGAGCAGAAGATAAACGAACACCCTAGTGGTGAAGGAACACTTTAGCATTGACGAGCATAAGAGAAACGAATACCCTGTTGGTGAGGAAACAATTTATCAGTGACTAGCAGAAGACATACGAACACTCTAGTGGTGAAAGAACACTCTAGCAGTGACAAGCAGAAGACATACGAACACCCTACTGGGGAAGGAACACTCTAGCAGTGACGAGCAGAAGACATACGAACACCCTAGTGGTGAAGGAACACTCTAGCAATGACGAGCAGAAGATATACGAATAGCCTAGTGGTGAAAGAACACTCTAGCAGTGACGAGCAGAAGAGAAACGAACAACCTAGTGGTGAAGGAACACTCTAGCAGTGACGAGCAGGAGAGAAACGAACACCCTAGTGGTGAAGGAACACTCTAGCATTGACTAGCAGAAGAGAAAAGAATACCCTGTTGGTGAAGAAACACTTTATCAGTGACGAGCAGAAGACATACGAACACCCTAGTGGTGCAGGAACACTCTAGCAGTGACGAGCAGAAGAGAAACGAACACCCTAGTGGTGAAGGAACACTTTAGCATTGACGAGCATAAGAGAAACGAATACCCTGTTGGTGAGGAAACAATTTATCAGTGACTAGCAGAAGAGAAAAGAATACCCTGTTGGTGAAGAAACACTTTATCAGTGATGAGCAAAAGACATACGAACACCCTAGTGGTGCAGGAACACTCTAGCAGTGACGAGCAGAAGAGAAACGAAGAACCTAGTGGTGAAGGAACACTCTAGCAGTGACGAGCAGGAGAGAAACGAACACCCTAGTGGTGAAGGAACACTCTAGCAGTGACGAGCAGGAGAGAAACGAACACCCTAGTGGTGAAGGAACACTCTAGCATTGACGAGCAGAAGAGAAAAGAATACCCTGTTGGTGAAGAAACACTTTATCAGTGACGAGCAGAAGACATACGAACACCCTAGTGCTGAAGGAACACTCTAGCAGGAAAAGCAGAAGACATACGAATACCCTACTGGTGAAGGAACACTCTGGCAGTGACGAGCAGAAGACACACGAACACCCTAGTGGTGAAGGAAAACTCTAGCAGTGACGAGCAGAAGATAAACGAACACCCTAGTGATGAACGAACACTTTAGCATTGACGAGCATAAGAGAAACGAATACCCTGTTGGTGAGGAAACACTTTATCAGTGACTAGCAGAAGACATACGAACACCCTAGTGGTGAAGGAACACTCTAGCAGTGAAAAGCAGAAGACATACGAACACCCTACTGGGGAAGGAGCACTCTAGCAGTGACGAGCAGAAGACATACGAACACCCTAGTGGTGAAGGAACACTCTTGCAGGAAAAGCAGAAGACATACGAACACCCTAGTGGTGAAGGAACACTCTAGCAGTGACCAGCAGAAGACATACGAACACCCTAGTGGTGAAGGAACACTCTAGCAGTGACGAGCAGGAGAGAAACGAACACCCTAGTGGTGAAGGAACACTCTAGCATTGACGAGCAGAAGAGAAAAGAATACCCTGTTGGTGAAGAAACACTTTATCAGTGACGAACAGAAGACATACGAACACCCTAGTGGTGAAGGAACACTCTAGCAGGAAAAGCAGAAGACATACGAATACCCTACTGGTGAAGGAACACTCTGGCAGTGACGAGCAGAAGACACACGAACACCCTAGTGGTGAAGGAACACTCTAGCAGTGACGAGCAGAAGATAAACGAACACCCTAGTGGTGAACGAACACTTTAGCATTGACGAGCATAAGAGAAACGAATACCCTGTTGGTGAGGAAACACTTTATCAGTGACTAGCAGAAGACATACGAACACCCTAGTGGTGAAAGAACACTCTAGCAGTGAAAAGCAGAAGACATACGAACACCCTACTGGGGAAGGAGCACTCTAGCAGTGACGAGCAGAAGACAAACGAACACCCTAGTGGTGAAGGAACACTCCTGCAGGAAAAGCAGAAGACATACGAACACCCTAGTGGTGAAGGAACACTCTAGCAGTGACCAGCAGAAGACATACGAACACCCTAGTGGTGAAGGAACACTCTAGCAGTGACGAGCAGGAGAGAAACGAACACCCTAGTGGTGAAGGAAGACTCTAGCATTGACGAGCAGAAGAGAAAAGAATACCCTGTTGGTGAAGAAACACTTTATCAGTGACGAGTAGAAGACATACGAACACCCTAGTGGTGAAGGAACACTCTAGCAGGAAAAGCAGAAGACATACGAATACCCTACTGGTGAAGGAACACTCTGGCAGTGACGAGCAGAAGACACACGAACATCCTAGTGGTAAAGGAACACTCTAGCAGTGACGAGCAGAAGATAAACGAACACCCTAGTGGTGAACGAACAGTTTAGCATTGACGAGCATAAGAGAAACGAATACCCTGTTGGTGAGGAAACACTTTATCAGTGACTAGCAGAACATACGAACACCCTAGTGGTGAAAGAACACTCTAGCAGTGAAAAGCAGAAGACATACGAACACCCTACTGGGGAAGGAGCACTCTAGCAGTGACGAGCAGAAGACAAACGAACACCCTAGTGGTGGAGGAACACTCTTGCAGGAAAAGCAGAAGATATACGAATAGCCTAGTGGTGAAAGAACACTCTAGGAGTGACCAGCAGAAGACATACGAACACCCTAGTGGTGAAGGAACACTCTAGCAGTGACGAGCAGAAGATATACGAATTGCCTAGTGGTGAAAGAACACTCTAGCAGTGAGGAGCAGAAGAGAAACGAACAACCTAGTGGTGAAGGAACACTCTAGTAGTGACGAGCAGGAGAGGAACGAACACCCTAGTGGTGAACGAACACTCTTGCAGGAAAAGCAGAAGACATACGAACACCCTAGTGGTGAAGGAACACTCTAGCAGTGACCAGCAGAAGACATACGAACACCCTACTGGGGAAGGAGCACTCTAGCAGGAAAAGCAGAAGACAAACGAACACCCTAGTGGTGAAGGAACACTCTAGCAGTGACCAGCAGAAGACATACGAACACCCTAGTGGTGAAGGAACAATCTAGCAGTGACGAGCAAAAGACATACGAACACCTTAGTGGTGAAGGAACACTCTAGCAGTGACCAGCAGAAGACATACGAACACCCTAGTGGTGAAGGAACACTCTAGCAGTGACGAGCAGAAGACATACGAACACCCTAGTGGTGAAGGAACACTCTAGCAGTGACGAGCATAAGATATACGAATAGCCTAGTGGTGAAAGAACACTCTAGCAGTGACGAGCAGAAGAGAAACGAACAACCTAGTGGTGAAGGAACACTCTAGTAGTGACGAGCAGGAGAGAAACGAACACCCTAGTGGTGAAGGAATACTCTAGCAGTGACGAGCAGGAGAGAAACGAACATCCTAGTGGTGAAGGAACACTCTAGCATTAACAAGCAGAAGAGAAAAGAATACCCTGTTGGTGAAGAAACACTGTAACAGTGACGAGCAGAAGACATACGAACACCCTAGTGGTGAAGGAACACTCTAGCAGGAAAAGCAGAAGACATACGAATACCCTACTGGTGAAGGAACACTGTGGCAGTGACGAGCAGAAGACACACGAACACCCTAGTGGTAAAGGAACACTCTAGCAGTGACGAGCAAAAGATAAACGAACACCCTAGTGGTGAAGGAACACTTTAGCATTGACGAGCATAAGAGAAAGGAATACCCTGTTGGTGAGGAAACAATTTATCAGTGACTAGCAGAAGACATACGAACACTCTAGTGGTGAAAGAACACTCTAGCAGTGACAAGCAGAAGACATACGAACACCCTACTGGGGAAGGAACACTCTAGCAGTGACGAGCAGAAGACATACGAACACCCTAGTGGTGAAGGAACACTCTAGCAGTGACGAGCAGAAGATATACGAATAGCCTAGTGGTGAAAGAACACTCTAGCAGTGACGAGCAGAAGAGAAACGAACAACCTAGTGGTGAAGGAACACTCTAGCAGTGACGAGCAGGAGAGAAACGAACACCCTAGTGGTGAAGGAACACTCTAGCATTGACGAGCAGAAGAGAAAAGAATACCCTGTTGGTGAAGAAACACTTTATCAGTGACGAGCAGAAGACATACGAACACCCTAGTGGTGCAGGAACACTCTAGCAGTGACGAGCAGAAGAGAAACGAACAACCTAGTGGTGAAGGAACACTCTAGTAGTGACGAGCAGGAGAGTAACGAACACCCTATTGGTGAAGGAACACTCTAGCATTGACGAGCAGAAGAGAAAAGAATACCCTGTTGGTGAAGAAACACTTTATACGTGACGAGCAAAAGACATACGAACACCCTAGTGGTGCAGGAACACTCTAGCAGTGACGAGCAGAAGAGAAACGAAGAACGTAGTGGTGAAGGAACATTCTAGCAGTGACGAGCAGGAGAGAAACGAACACCCTAGTGGTGAAGGAACACTCTAGCAGTGACGAGCAGAAGAGAAACGAACAACCTAGTGGTGAAGGAACACTCTAGCAGTGACGAGCAGGAGAGAAACGAACACCCTAGTGGTGAAGGAACACTCTAGCATTGACGAGCATAAGAGAAAAGAATACCCTGTTGGTGAAGAAACACTTTATTAGTGACGAGCAGAAGACATACGAACACCCTAGTGGTGCAGGAACACTCTAGCAGTGACGAGCAGAAGAGAAACGAACAACCTAGTGGTGAAGGAACACTCTAGCAGTGACGAGCAGGAGAGTAACGAACACCCTACTGGTGAAGGAACACTCTAGCATTGACGAGCAGAAGAGAAAAGAATACCCTGTTGGTGAAGAAACACTTTATCTGTGACGAGCAAAAGACATACGAACACCCTAGTGGTGCAGGAACACTCTAGCAGTGACGAGCAGAAGAGAAACGGAGAACCTAGTGGTGAAGGAACACTCTAGCAGTGACGAGCAGGAGAGAAACGAACACCCTAGTGGTGAAGGAACACTCTAGCATTGACGAGCAGAAGAGAAAAGAATACCCTGTTGGTGAAGAAACACTTTATCAGTGACGAACAGAAGACATACGAACACCCTAGTGGTGAAGGAACACTCTAGCAGGAAAAGCAGAAGACATACGAATACCCTACTGGTGAAGGAACACTCTGGCAGTGACGAGCAGAAGACACACGAACACCCTAGTGGTGAAGGAACACTCTAGCAGTGACGAGCAGAAGATAAACGAACACCCTAGTGGTGAACGAACACTTTAGCATTGACGAGCATAAGAGAAACGAATACCCTGTTGGTGAGGAAACACTTTATCAGTGAGTAGCAGAAGACATAGTAACACCCTAGTGGTGAAAGAACACTCTAGCAGTGAAAAGCAGAAGACATACGAACACCCTACTGGGGAAGGAGCACTCTAGCAGTGACGAGCAGAAGACATACGAACACCCTAGTGGTGAAGGAACACTCTAGCAGTGACGAGCAGAAGATATACGAATAGCCTAGTGGTGAAAGAACACTCTAGCAGTGACCAGCAGAAGACATACGAACACCCTAGTGGTGAAGGAACACTCTTGCAAGAAAAGCAGAAGATATACGAACACCCTAGTGGTGAAGGAACACTCTAGCAATGACCAGCAGAAGACATACAAACACCCTAGTGGTGAAGGAACACTCTAGAAGTGACGAGCAGAAGACATACGAACACCCTAGTGGTGAAGGAACACTCTAGCAGTGACGAGCAAAAGATATACGAATAGCCTAGTGGTGAAAGAACACTCTAGCAGTGACGAGCAGAAGAGAAAAGAATAACCTAGTGGTGAAGGAACACTCTAGTAGTGACGAGCAGGAGAGAAACGAACAACCTAGTGGTGAAAGAACACTCTAGCAGTGACGAGCAGAAGATAAACGAACATCCTAGTGGTGAAGGAACACTTTAGCATTGACGAGCATAAGAGAAACGAATACCCTGTTGGTGAGGAAACAATTTATCAGTGACTAACAGAAGACATACGAACACTCTAGTGGTGAAAGAACACTCTAGCAGTGACAAGCAGAAGACATACGAACACCCTACTGGGGAAGGAACACTCTAGCAGTGACGAGCAGAAGACATACGAACACCCTAGTGGTGAAGGAACATTCTAGCAGTGACGAGCAGAAGATATACGAATAGCCTAGTGGTGAAAGAACACTCTAGCAGTGACGAGCAGAAGAGAAACGAACAACCTTGTGGTGAAGGAACACTCTAGCAGTGACGAGCAGGAGAGAAACGAACAACCTAGTGGTGAAAGAACACTCTAGCAGTGACGAGCAGAAGATAAACGAACACCCTAGTGGTGAAGGAACACTTTAGCATTGACGAGCATAAGAGAAACGAATACCCTGTTGGTGAGGAAACAATTTATCAGTGACTAGCAGAAGACATACGAACACTCTAGTGGTGAAAGAACACTCTAGCAGTGACAAGCAGATGACATACGAACACCCTACTGGGGAAGGAACACTCTAGCAGTGACGAGCAGAAGACATACGAACACCCTAGTGGTGAAGGAACACTCTAGCAGTGACGAGCAGAAGATATACGAATAGCCTAGTGGTGAAAGAACACTCTAGCAGTGACAAGCAGAAGAGAAACGAACACCCTAGTGGTGAAGGAACACTCTAGCAGTGACGAGCAGGAGAGAAACGAACACCCTAGTGGTGAAGGAACACTCTAGCATTAACAAGCAGAAGAGAAAAGAATACCCTGTTGGTGAAGAAACACTGTAACAGTGACGAGCATAAGACATACGAACACCCTAGTGGTGAAGGAACACTCTAGCAGGAAAAGCAGAAGACATACGAATACCCTACTGGTGAAGGAACACTCTGGCAGTGACGAGCAGAAGACACACGAACACCCTAGTGGTAAAGGAACACTCTAGCAGTGACGAGCAGAAGATAAACGAACACCCTAGTGGTGAACGAACACTCTAGCAGTGAAAAGCAGAAGACATACGAACACCCTAGTGGTGAAGGAACACTCTAGCAGTGACCAGCAGAAGACATACGAACACCCTAGTGGTGAAGCAACAATCTAGCAGTGACGAGCAGAAGACATACGAACACCGTAGTGGTGAAGGAACACTCTAGCAGTGACGAGCAGAAGATATACGAATAGCCTAGTGGTGAAAGAACACTCTAGCAGTGACCAGCAGAAGACATACGAACACCCTAATGGTGAAGGAAAACTCTTGCAAGAAAAGCAGAAAAGACATACGAACACCCTAGTGGTGAAGGAACACTCTAGCAGTGACCAGCAGAAGACATACAAACACCCTAGTGGTGAAGGAACACTCTAGCAGTGACGAGCAGAAGACATACGAACACCCTAGTGGTGAAGGAACACTCTAGCAGTGGGAGCAGAAGATATACGAATAGCCTAGTGGTGAAAGAACACTCTAGCAGTGACGAGCAGAAGAGAAACGAATAACCTAGTGGTGAAGGAACACTCTAGTAGTGACGAGCAGGAGAGAAACGAACACCCTAGTGGTGAAAGAACACTCTAGCAGTGACGAGCAGAAGATAAACGAACATCCTAGTGGTGAAGGAACACTTTAGCATTGACGAGCATAAGAGAAACGAATACCCTGTTGGTGAGGAAACAATTTATCAGTGACTAACAGAAGACATACGAACACTCTAGTGGTGAAAGAACACTCTAGCAGTGACAAGCAGAAGACATACGAACACCCTACTGGGGAAGGAACACTCTAGCAGTGACGAGCAGAAGACATACGAACACCCTAGTGGTGAAGGAACATTCTAGCAGTGACGAGCAGAAGATATACGAATAGCCTAGTGGTGAAAGAACACTCTAGCAGTGACGAGCAGAAGAGAAACGAACAACCTTGTGGTGAAGGAACACTCTAGCAGTGACGAGCAGGAGAGAAACGAACAACCTAGTGGTGAAAGAACACTCTAGCAGTGACGAGCAGAAGATAAACGAACACCCTAGTGGTGAAGGAACACTTTAGCATTGACGAGCATAAGAGAAACGAATACCCTGTTGGTGAGGAAACAATTTATCAGTGACTAGCAGAAGACATACGAACACTCTAGTGGTGAAAGAACACTCTAGCAGTGACAAGCAGATGACATACGAACACCCTACTGGGGAAGGAACACTCTAGCAGTGACGAGCAGAAGACATACGAACACCCTAGTGGTGAAGGAACACTCTAGCAGTGACGAGCAGAAGATATACGAATAGCCTAGTGGTGAAAGAACACTCTAGCAGTGACAAGCAGAAGAGAAACGAACACCCTAGTGGTGAAGGAACACTCTAGCAGTGACGAGCAGGAGAGAAACGAACACCCTAGTGGTGAAGGAACACTCTAGCATTAACAAGCAGAAGAGAAAAGAATACCCTGTTGGTGAAGAAACACTGTAACAGTGACGAGCATAAGACATACGAACACCCTAGTGGTGAAGGAACACTCTAGCAGGAAAAGCAGAAGACATACGAATACCCTACTGGTGAAGGAACACTCTGGCAGTGACGAGCAGAAGACACACGAACACCCTAGTGGTAAAGGAACACTCTAGCAGTGACGAGCAGAAGATAAACGAACACCCTAGTGGTGAACGAACACTCTAGCAGTGAAAAGCAGAAGACATACGAACACCCTAGTGGTGAAGGAACACTCTAGCAGTGACCAGCAGAAGACATACGAACACCCTAGTGGTGAAGCAACAATCTAGCAGTGACGAGCAGAAGACATACGAACACCGTAGTGGTGAAGGAACACTCTAGCAGTGACGAGCAGAAGATATACGAATAGCCTAGTGGTGAAAGAACACTCTAGCAGTGACCAGCAGAAGACATACGAACACCCTAATGGTGAAGGAAAACTCTTGCAAGAAAAGCAGAAGACATACGAACACCCTAGTGGTGAAGGAACACTCTAGCAGTGACCAGCAGAAGACATACAAACACCCTAGTGGTGAAGGAACACTCTAGCAGTGACGAGCAGAAGACATACGAACACCCTAGTGGTGAAGGAACACTCTAGCAGTGGGAGCAGAAGATATACGAATAGCCTAGTGGTGAAAGAACACTCTAGCAGTGACGAGCAGAAGAGAAACGAATAACCTAGTGGTGAAGGAACACTCTAGTAGTGACGAGCAGGAGAGAAACGAACAACCTAGTGGTGAAAGAACACTCTAGCAGTGACGAGCAGAAGATAAACGAACACCCTAGTGGTGAAGGAACACTTTAGCATTGACGAGCATAAGAGAAACGAATACCCTGTTGGTGAGGAAACAATTTATCAGTGACTAACAGAAGACATACGAACACTCTAGTGGTGAAAGAACACTCTAGCAGTGACAAGCAGAAGACATACGAACACCCTACTGGGGAAGGAACACTCTAGCAGTGACGAGCAGAAGACATACGAACACCCTAGTAGTGAAGGAACACTCTAGCAGTGACGAGCAGAAGATATACGAATAGCCTAGTGGTGAAAGAACACTCTAGCAGTGACGAGCAGAAGAGAAACGAACAACCTAGTGGTGAAGGAACACTCTAGCAGTGACGAGAAGGAGAAAAACGAACACCCTAGTGGTGAAGGAACACTCTAGCATTGACGAGCAGAAGAGAAAAGAATACCCTGTTGGTGAAGAAACACTTTATCAGTGACGAGCAGAAGACATACAAACACCCTAGTGGTGAAGGAACACTCTAGCAGGAAAAGCAGAAGACATACGAATACCCTACTTGTGAAGGAACACTCTGGCAGTGACGAGCAGAAGATACACGAACACCCTAGTGGTGAAGGAACACTCTAGCAGTGACGAGCAGAAGATAAAAGAACACCCTAGTGGTGAACGAACACTTTAGTATTGACGAGCATAAGAGAAACGAATACCTTGTTGGTGAAGAAACACTTTATCAGTGACGAGCAGAAGACATACGAACACCCTAGTGGTGCAGGAACACTCTAGCAGTGACGAGCAGAAGAGAAACGAACAACCTAGTGGTGAAGGAACACTCTAGCAGTGACGAGCAGGAGAGTAACGAACACCTTACTGGTGAAGGAACACTCTAGCATTGACGAGCAGAAGAGAAAAGAATACCCTGTTGGTGAAAAAACACTTTATCAGTGACGAGCAAAAGACATACGAACACCCTAGTGGTGCAGGAACATTCTAGCAGTGACGAGCAGAAGAGAAACAAACAACCTAGTGGTGAAGGAACACTCTAGCAGTGACGAGCAGGAGAGAAACGAACACCCTAGTGGTGAAGGAACACTCTAGCATTGACGAGCAGAAGAGAAAAGAATACCCTGTTGGTGAAGAAACACTTTATCAGTGACGAGCAGAAGACATACGAACACCCTAGTGGTGAAGGAACACTCTAGCAGGAAAAGCAGAAGACATACGAATACCCTACTGGTGAAGGAACACTCTGGCAGTGACGAGCAGCAGACACACGAACACCCTAGTGGTGAAGGAACACTCTAGCAGTGACGAGGGGAAGATAAACGAATACCCTAGTGGTGAACGAACACTTTAGCATTGACGAGCATAAGAGAAACGAATACCCTGTTGGTGAGGAAACACTTTATCAGTGACTAGCAGAAGACATACGAACACCCTAGTGGTGAAAGAACACTTTAGCAGTGAAAAGCAGAAGACATACGAACACCCTACTGGGGAAGGAGCACTCTAGCAGTGACGAGCAGAAGACATACGAACACCCTAGTGGTGAAGGAACACTCTTGCAGGAAAAGCAGAAGATATACGAACACCCTAGTGGTGAAGGAACACTCTAGCAGTGACCAGCAGAAGACATACGAACACCGTAGTGGTGAAGGAACACTCTAGCAGTGACGAGTAGAAGACATACGAACACCCTAGTGGTGAAGGAACACTCTAGCAGTGACGAGCAGAAGATATACGAATAGCCTAGTGGTGAAAGAACACTTTAGCAGTGACGAGCAGAAGAGAAACGAACAACCTAGTGGTGAAGGAACACTCTAGCAGTGACGAGCAGGAGAGAAACGAACAACCTAGTGGTGAAAGAACACTCTAGCAGTGACGAGCAGAAGATAAACGAACACCCTAGTGGTGAAGGAACACTTTAGCATTGACGAGCATAAGAGAAACGAATACCCGGTTGGTGAGGAAACAATTTATCAGTGACTAGCAGAAGACATACGAACACTCTAGTGGTGAAAGAACACTCTAGCAATGACAAGCAGAAGACATACGAACACCCTACTGGGGAAGGAACACTCTAGCAGTGACGAGCAGGAGAGAAACGAACACCCTAGTGGTGAAGGAACACTCTAGTAGTTACGAGCAGGAGAGAAACGAACAACCTAGTGGTGAAAGAACACTCTAGCAGTGACGAGCAGAAGATAAACGAACACCCTAGAGGTGAAGGAACACTTTAGCATTGACGAGCATAAGAGAAACGAATACCCTGTTGGTGAGGAAACAATTTATCAGTGACTAGTAGAAGACATACGAACACCCTAGTGGTGAAGGAACACTCTAGCAGTGACGAGCAGAAGATATACGAATAGCCTAGTGGTGAAAGAACACTCTAGCAGTGACGAGCAGAAGAGAAACGAACAACCTAGTGGTGATGGAACACTCTAGTAGTTACGAGCAGGAGAGAAACGAACAACCTAGTGGTGAAAGAACACTCTAGCAGTGACGAGCATAAGACATACGAACACCCTAGTGGTGAAGGAACACTCTTGCAGGAAAAGCAGAAGACATACGAACACCCTAGTAGTGAAGGAACACTCTAGCAGTGACCAGCAGAAGACATACGAACACCGTAGTGGTGAAGGAACACTCTAGCAGTGACGAGTAGAAGACATACGAACACCCTAATGGTGAAGGAACACTCTAGCAGTGACGAGCAGAAGATATACGAATAGCCTAGTGGTGAAAGAACACTCAAGCAGTGACGAGTAGAAGAGAAACGAACAACCTAGTGGTGAAGGAACACTCTAGCAGTGACGAGCAGGAGAGAAACGAACAACCTAGTGGTGAAAGAACACTCTAGCAGTGATGAGCAGAAGATAAACGAACACCCTAGTGGTGAAGGAACACTTTAGCATTGACGAGCATAAGAGAAATGAATACCCTGTTAGTGAGGAAACAATTTATCAGTGACTAGCAGAAGACATACGAACACTCTAGTGGTGAAAGAACACTCTAGCAGTGACAAGCAGAAGACATACGAACACCATACTGGGGAAGGAACACTCTAGCAATGACGAGCAGAAGACATACGAACACCCTAGTGGTGAAGGAAATCTCTAGCAGTGACGAGCAGAAGATATACGAATAGCCTAGTGGTGAAAGAACACTCTAGTAGTGACAAGCAGAAGAGAAACGAACACCCTAGTGGTGAAGGAACACTCTAGCAGTGACGAGCAGGAGAGAAACGAACACCCTAGTGGTGAAGGAACACTCTAGCATTAACAAGCAGAAGAGAAAAGAATACCCTGTTGGTGAAGAAACACTGTAACAGTGACGAGCAGAAGACATACGAACACCCTAGTGGTGAAGGAACACTCTAGCAGGAAAAGCAGAAGACATACGAATACCCTACTGGTGAAGGAACACTCTGGCAGTGACGAGCAGAAGACACACGAACACCCTAGTGGTAAAGGAACACTCTAGCAGTGACGAGCATAAGATAAACGAACACCCTAGTGGTGAAGGAACACTTTAGCATTGACGAGCATAAGAGAAACGAATACCCTGTTGGTGAGGAAACAATTTATCAGTGACTAGCAGAAGACATACGAACACTCTAGTGGTGAAAGAACACTCTAGCAGTGACTAGCAGAAGACATACGAACACCATACTGGGGAAGGAACACTCTAGCAATGACGAGCAGAAGACATACGAACACCCTAGTGGTGAAGGAACACTCTAGCAGTGACGAGCAGAAGATATACGAATAGCCTAGTGGTGAAAGAACACTCTAGCAGTGACAAGCAGAAGAGAAACGAACACCCTAGTGGTGAAGGAACACTCTAGCAGTGACGAGCAGGAGAGAAACGAACACCCTAGTGGTGAAGGAACACTTTAGCATTGACGAGCATAAGAGAAACGAATACCCGGTTGGTGAGGAAACAATTTATCAGTGACTAGCAGAAGACATACGAACACTCTAGTGGTGAAAGAACCCTCTAGCAATGACAAGCAGAAGACATACGAACACCCTACTGGGGAAGGAACACTCTAGCAGTGACGAGCAGGAGAGAAACGAACACCCTAGTGGTGAAGGAACACTCTAGTAGTTACGAGCAGGAGAGAAACGAACAACCTAGTGGTGAAAGAACACTCTAGCAGTGACGAGCAGAAGATAAACGAACACCCTAGAGGTGAAGGAACACTTTAGCATTGACGAGCATAAGAGAAACGAATACCCTGTTGGTGAGGAAACAATTTATCAGTGACTAGTAGAAGACATACGAACACCCTAGTGGTGAAGGAACACTCTAGCAGTGACGAGCAGAAGATATACGAATAGCCTAGTGGTGAAAGAACACTCTAGCAGTGACGAGCAGAAGAGAAACGAACAACCTAGTGGTGAAGGAACACTCTAGTAGTTACGAGCAGGAGAGAAACGAACAACCTAGTGGTGAAAGAACACTCTAGCAGTGACGAGCATAAGACATACGAACACCCTAGTGGTGAAGGAACACTCTTGCAGGAAAAGCAGAAGACATACGAACACCCTAGTGGTGAAGGAACACTCTAGCAGTGACCAGCAGAAGACATACGAACACCGTAGTGGTGAAGGAACACTCTAGCAGTGACGAGTAGAAGACATACGAACACCCTAATGGTGAAGGAACACTCTAGCAGTGACGAGCAGAAGATATACGAATAGCCTAGTGGTGAAAGAACACTCAAGCAGTGACGAGCAGAAGAGAAACGAACAACCTAGTGGTGAAGGAACACTCTAGCAGTGACGAGCAGGAGAGAATCGAACAACCTAGTGGTGAAAGAACACTCTAGCAGTGATGAGCAGAAGATAAACGAACACCCTAGTGGTGAAGGAACACTTTAGCATTGACGAGCATAAGAGAAACGAATACCCTGTTAGTGAGGAAACAATTTATCAGTGACTAGCAGAAGACATACGAACACTCTAGTGGTGAAAGAACACTCTAGCAGTGACAAGCAGAAGACATACGAACACCATACTGGGGAAGGAACACTCTAGCAATGACGAGCAGAAGACATACGAACACCCTAGTGGTGAAGGAACACTCTAGCAGTGACGAGCAGAAGATATACGAATAGCCTAGTGGTGAAAGAACACTCTAGCAGTGACAAGCAGAAGAGAAACGAACACCCTAGTGGTGAAGGAACACTCTAGCAGTGACGAGCAGGAGAGAAACGAACACCCTAGTGGTGAAGGAACACTCTAGCATTAACAAGCAGAAGAGAAAAGAATACCCTGTGGGTGAAGAAACACTGTAACAGTGACGAGCAGAAGAAATACGAACACCCTAGTGGTGAAGGAACACTCTAGCAGGAAAAGCAGAAGACATACGAATACCCTACTGGTGAAGGAACACTCTGGCAGTGACGAGCAGAAGACACACGAACACCCTAGTGGTAAAGGAACACTCTAGCAGTGACGAGCAGAAGATAAACGAACACCCTAGTGGTGAAGGAACACTTTAGCATTGACGAGCATAAGAGAAACGAATACCCTGTTGGTGAGGAAACAATTTATCAGTGACTAGCAGAAGACATACGAACACTCTAGTGGTGAAAAAACACTCTAGCAGTGACAAGCAGAAGACATACGAACACCATACTGGGGAAGGAACACTCTAGCAATGACGAGCAGAAGACATACGAACACCCTAGTGGTGAAGGAACACTCTAGCAGTGACGAGCAGAAGATATACGAATAGCCTAGTGGTGAAAGAACACTCTAGCAGTGACAAGCAGAAGAGAAACGAACACCCTAGTGGTGAAGGAACACTCTAGCAGTGACGAGCAGGAGAGAAACGAACACCCTAGTGGTGAAGGAACACTTTAGCATTGACGAGCATAAGAGAAACGAATACCCGGTTGGTGAGGAAACAATTTATCAGTGACTAGCAGAAGACATACGAACACCCTAGTGGTGAAGGAACACTCTAGCAGGAAAAGCGGAAGACATACGAATACCCTACTGGTGAAGGAACACTCTGGCAGTGACGAGCAGAAGACACACGAACACCCTAGTGGTAAAGGAACATTCTAGCAGTGACGAGCAGAAGATAAACGAACACCCTAGTGGTGAACGAACACTTTAGCATTGACGAGCATAAGAGAAACAAATACCCTGTTGGTGAGGAAACACTTTATCAGTGACTAGCAGAAGACATACGAACACCCTAGTGGTGAAAGAACACTCTAGAAGTGAAAAGTAGAAGACATACGAACACCCTACTGGGGAAGGAGCACTCTAGCAGTGACGAGCAGAAGACAAACGAACACCCTAGTGGTGAAGGAACACTCTAGCAGTGACGAGCAGAAGATATACGAATAGCCTAGTGGTGAAAGAACACTCTAGAAGTGACAAGCAGAAGAGAAACGAACACCCTAGTGGTGAAGGAACACTCTAGCAGTGACGAGCAGGAGAGAAACGAACACCCTAGTGGTGAAGGAACACTCTAGCATTAACAAGCAGAAGAGAAAAGAATACCCTGTTGGTGAAGAAACACTGTAACAGTGACGAGCAGAAGACATACGAACACCCTAGTGGTGAAGGAACACTCTAGCAGGAAAAGCAGAAGACATACGAATACCCTATTGGTGAAGGAACACTCTGGCAGTGACGAGCAGAAGACACACGAACACCCTAGTGGTAAAGGAACACTCTAGCAGTGACGAGCAGAAGATAAACGAACACCCTAGTGGTGAACGAACACTTTAGCATTGACGAGCATAAGAGAAACAAATACCCTGTTGGTGAGGAAACACTTTATCAGTGACTAGGAGAAGACATACGAACACCCTAGTGGTGAAAGAACACTCTATAAGTGAAAAGCAGAAGACATACGAACACCCTACTGGGGAATGAGCACTCTAGCAGTGACGAGCAGAAGACAAACGAACACCCTAGTGGTGAAGGAACACTCTTGCAGGAAAAGCAGAAGACATACGAAAACCCTAGTGGTGAAGGAACACTCTAGCAGTGACCAGCAGAAGACATACGAACACCCTAGTGGTGAAGGAACAATCTAGCAGTGACGAGCAGAAGACATACGAACACCCTAGTGGTGAAGGAACACTCTAGCAGTGACGAGCAGAAGATAAACGAACACCCTAGAGGTGAAGGAACACTTTAGCATTGACGAGCATAAGAGAAACGAATACCCTGTTTGTGAGGAAACAATTTATCAGTGACTAGCAGAAGACATACGAACACTCTAGTGGTGAAAGAACACTCTAGCAGTGACAAGCAGAAGACATACGAACACCCTACTGGGGAAGGAACACTCTAGCAGTGACGAGCAGAAGACATACGAACACCCTAGTGGTGAAGGAACACTCTAGCAGTGACGAGCAGAAGATATACGAATAGCCTAGTGGTGAAAGAACACTCTAGCAGTGAAGAGCAGAAGAGAAACGAACAACCTAGTGGTGAAGGAACACTCTAGCAGTGACGAGCAGGAGAGAAACGAACACCCTAGTGGTGAAGGAACGCTATAGCATTGACGAGCAGAAGAGAAAAGAATACCCTGTTGGTGAAGAAACACTTTATCAGTGACGACCAGAAGACATACGAACACCCTAGTGGTGCAGGAACACTCTAGCAGGAAAAGCAGAAGACATACGAACACTCTAGTGGTGAAAGAACACTCTAGCAGTGACAAGCAGAAGACATACGAACACCCTACTAGGGAAGGAACACTCTAGCAGTGACGAGCAGAAGACATACGAACACCCTAGTGGTGAAGGAACACTCTAGCAGTGACGAGCAGAAGAGAAACGAACACCCTAGTGGTGAAGGAAAACTCTAGCAGTGACGAGCAGGAGAGAATTGAACACCCTAGTGGTGAAGGAACACTCTAGCATTAACAAGCAGAAGAGAAAAGAATACCCTGTTGGTGAAGAAACACTGTAACAGTAACGAGCAGAAGACATACGAACACCCTAGTGGTGAAGGAACACTCTAGCAGGAAAAGCAGAAGACATACGAATACCCTACTAGTGAAGGAACACTCTGGCAGTGACGAGCAGAAGACACACGAACACCCTAGTGGTGAAGGAACACTCTAGCAGTGACGAGCAGAAGATAAACGAACACCCTAGTGGTGAACGAACACTTTAGCATTGACGAGCATAAGAGAAACGAATACCCTGTTGGTGAGGAAACACTTTATCAGTGACTAGCAGAAGACATCGAACACCCTAGTGGTGAAAGAACACTCTAGCAGTGAAAAGCAGAAGACATACGAACACCCTACTTGGGAAGGAGCACTCTAGCAGTGACGAGCAGAAGACATACGAACACCCTAGTGGTGAAGGAACACTTTTGCAGGAAAAGCAGAAGACATACGAACACCCTAGTGGTGAAGGAACACTCTAGCAGTGACCAGCAGAAGACATACGAACACCGTAGTGGTGAAGGAACACTCTAGCAGTGACGAGTAGAAGACATACGAACACCTTAGTGGTGAAGGAACACTCTAGCAGTGACGAGCAGAAGATATACGAATAGCCTAGTGGTGAAAGAACACTCTAGCAGTGACGAGCAGAAGAGAAACGAACAACCTAGTGGTGAAGGAACACTCTAGCAGTGACGAGCAGGAGAGAAACGAACAACCTAGTGGTGAAAGAACACTCTAGCAGTGACGAGCAGAAGATAAACGAACACCCTAGTGGTGAAGGAACACTTTAGCATTGACGAGCATAAGAGAAACGAATACCCTGTTGGTGAGGAAACAATTTATCAGTGACTAGCAGAAGACATACGAACACTCTAGTGGTGAAAGAACACTCTAGCAGTGACAAGCAGAAGACATACGAACACCCTACTGGGGAAGGAACACTCTAGCAGTGACGAGCAGAAGACATACGAACACCCTAGTGGTGAAGGAACACTCTAGCAGTGACGAGCAGAAGATATACGAATAGCCTAGTGGTGAAAGAACACTCTAGCAGTGACAAGCAGAAGAGAAACGAACACCCTAGTGGTGAAGGAACACTCTAGCAGTGACGAGCAGGAGAGAAACGAACACCCTAGTGGTGAAGGAACACTCTAGCATTAACAAGCAGAAGAGAAAAGAATACCTTGTTGGTGAAGAAACACTGTAACAGTGACGAGAAGAAGACATACGAACACTTTAGTGGTGAAGGAACACTCTAGCAGGAAAAGCAGAAGACATACGAATACCCTACTGGTGAAGGAACACTCTGGCAGTGACGAGCAGAAGACACACGAACACCCTAGTGGTAAAGGAACACTCTAGCAGTGACGAGCAGAAGATAAACGAACACCCTAGTGGTGAACGAACACTTTAGCATTGACGAGCATAAGAGAAACAAAAACCCTGTTGGTGAGGAAACACTATAGCAGTGACGAGCAGAAGATATACGAATAGCCTAGTGGTGAAAGAACACTCTAGAAGTGAAAAGCAGAAGACATACGAACACCCTACTAGGGAAGGAGCACTATAGCAGTGACGAGCAGAAGACAAACGAACACCCTAGTGGTGAAGGAACACTCTTGCAGGAAAAGCAGAAGACATACGAACACCCTAGTGGTGAAGGAACACTCTAGCAGTGACTAGCAGAAGACATACGAACACCCTAGTGGTGAAGGAACAATCTAGCAGTGACGAGCAGAAGACATACGAACACCCTAGTGATGAAGGAACACTCTAGCAGTGACGAGCAGAAGATATACGAATAGCCTAGTGGTGAAAGAACACTCTAGCAGTGACCAGCAGAAGACATACGAACACCCTAGTGGTGAAGGAACACTTTAGCATTGACGAGCATAAGAGAAACGAATACCTTGTTGGTGAGGAAACAATTTATGAGTGACTAGCAGAAGACATACGAACACTCTAGTGGTGAAAGAACACTCTAGCAGTGACAAGCAGAAGACATACGAACACCCTACTGGGGAAGGAACACTCTAGCAGTGACGAGTAGAAGATATACGAACACCCTACTGGTGAAGGAACACTCTGGCAGTGACGAGTAGAAGACACACGAACACCCTAGTGGTAAAGGAACACTCTAGCAGTGACGAGCAGAAGATAAACGAACACCCTAGTGGTGAACGAACACTTTAGCATTGACGAGCATAAGAAAAACAAATACCCTGTTGGTGAGGAAACACTTTATCAGTGACTAGCAGAAGACATACGAACACCCTAGTGGTGAAAGAACACTCTAGAAGTGAAAAGCAGAAGACATACGAACACCCTACTGGGGAAGGAGCACTCTAGCAGTGACGAGCAGAAGACAAACGAACACCCTAGTGGTGAAGGAACACTCTAGCAGTGACGAGCAGAAGATATACGAATAGCCTAGTGGTGAAAGAACACTCTAGAAGTGACAAGCAGAAGAGAAACGAACACCCTAGTGGTGAAGGAACACTCTAGCAGTGACGAGCAGGAGAGAAACGAACACCCTAGTGGTGAAGGAACACTCTAGCATTAACAAGCAGAAGAGAAAAGAATACCCTGTTGGTGAAGAAACACTGTAACAGTGACGAGCAGAAGACATACGAACACCCTAGTGGTGAAGGAACACTCTAGCAGGAAAAGCAGAAGACATACGAATACCCTATTGGTGAAGGAACACTCTGGCAGTGACGAGCAGAAGACACACGAACACCCTAGTGGTAAAGGAACACTCTAGCAGTGACGAGCAGAAGATAAACGAACACCCTAGTGGTGAACGAACACTTTAGCATTGACGAGCATAAGAGAAACAAATACCCTGTTGGTGAGGAAACACTTTATCAGTGACTAGGAGAAGACATACGAACACCCTAGTGGTGAAAGAACACTCTATAAGTGAAAAGCAGAAGACATACGAACACCCTACTGGGGAATGAGCACTCTAGCAGTGACGAGCAGAAGACAAACGAACACCCTAGTGGTGAAGGAACACTCTTGCAGGAAAAGCAGAAGACATACGAAAACCCTAGTGGTGAAGGAACACTATAGCAGTGACCAGCAGAAGACATACGAACACCCTAGTGGTGAAGGAACAATCTAGCAGTGACGAGCAGAAGACATACGAACACCCTAGTGGTGAAGGAACACTCTAGCAGTGACGAGCAGAAGATAAACGAACACCCTAGAGGTGAAGGAACACTTTAGCATTGACGAGCATAAGAGAAACGAATACCCTGTTTGTGAGGAAACAATTTATCAGTGACTAGCAGAAGACATACGAACACTCTAGTGGTGAAAGAACACTCTAGCAGTGACAAGCAGAAGACATACGAACACCCTACTGGGGAAGGAACACTCTAGCAGTGACGAGCAGAAGACATACGAACACCCTAGTGGTGAAGGAACACTCTAGCAGTGACGAGCAGAAGATATACGAATAGCCTAGTGGTGAAAGAACACTCTAGCAGTGAAGAGCAGAAGAGAAACGAACAACCTAGTGGTGAAGGAACACTCTAGCAGTGACGAGCAGGAGAGAAACGAACACCCTAGTGGTGAAGGAACGCTATAGCATTGACGAGCAGAAGAGAAAAGAATACCCTGTTGGTGAAGAAACACTTTATCAGTGACGACCAGAAGACATACGAACACCCTAGTGGTGCAGGAACACTCTAGCAGGAAAAGCAGAAGACATACGAACACTCTAGTGGTGAAAGAACACTCTAGCAGTAACAAGCAGAAGACATACGAACACCCTACTAGGGAAGGAACACTCTAGCAGTGACGAGCAGAAGACATACGAACACCCTAGTGGTGAAGGAACACTCTAGCAGTGACGAGCAGAAGAGAAACGAACACCCTAGTGGTGAAGGAATACTCTAGCAGTGACGAGCAGGAGAGAATTGAACACCCTAGTGGTGAAGGAACACTCTAGCATTAACAAGCAGAAGAGAAAAGAATACCCTGTTGGTGAAGAAACACTGTAACAGTAACGAGCAGAAGACATACGAACACCCTAGTGGTGAAGGAACACTCTAGCAGGAAAAGCAGAAGACATACGAATACCCTACTAGTGAAGGAACACTCTGGCAGTGACGAGCAGAAGACACACGAACACCCTAGTGGTGAAGGAACACTCTAGCAGTGACGAGCAGAAGATAAACGAACACCCTAGTGGTGAACGAACACTTTAGCATTGACGAGCATAAGAGAAACGAATACCCTGTTGGTGAGGAAACACTTTATCAGTGACTAGCAGAAGACATCGAACACCCTAGTGGTGAAAGAACACTCTAGCAGTGAAAAGCAGAAGACATACGAACACCCTACTTGGGAAGGAGCACTCTAGCAGTGACGAGCAGAAGACATACGAACACCCTAGTGGTGAAGGAACACTTTTGCAGGAAAAGCAGAAGACATACGAACACCCTAGTGGTGAAGGAACACTCTAGCAGTGACCAGCAGAAGACATACGAACACCGTAGTGGTGAAGGAACACTCTAGCAGTGACGAGTAGAAGACATACGAACACCTTAGTGGTGAAGGAACACTCTAGCAGTGACGAGCAGAAGATATACGAATAGCCTAGTGGTGAAAGAACACTCTAGCAGTGACGAGCAGAAGAGAAACGAACAACCTAGTGGTGAAGGAACACTCTAGCAGTGACGAGCAGGAGAGAAACGAACAACCTAGTGGTGAAAGAACACTCTAGCAGTGACGAGCAGAAGATAAACGAACACCCTAGTGGTGAAGGAACACTTTAGCATTGACGAGCATAAGAGAAACGAATACCCTGTTGGTGAGGAAACAATTTATCAGTGACTAGCAGAAGACATACGAACACTCTAGTGGTGAAAGAACACTCTAGCAGTGACAAGCAGAAGACATACGAACACCATACTGGGGAAGGAACACTCTAGCAATGACGAGCAGAAGACATACGAACACCCTAGTGGTGAAGGAACACTCTAGCAGTGACGAGCAGAAGATATACGAATAGCCTAGTGGTGAAAGAACACTCTAGCAGTGACAAGCAGAAGAGAAACGAACACCCTAGTGGTGAAGGAACACTCTAGCAGTGACGAGCAGGAGAGAAACGAACACCCTAGTGGTGAAGGAACACTCTAGCATTAACAAGCAGAAGAGAAAAGAATACCCTGTTGGTGAAGAAACACTGTAACAGTGACGAGCAGAAGAAATACGAACACCCTAGTGGTGAAGGAACACTCTAGCAGGAAAAGCAGAAGACATACGAATACCCTACTGGTGAAGGAACACTCTGGCAGTGACGAGCAGAAGACACACGAACACCCTAGTGGTAAAGGAACACTCTAGCAGTGACGAGCAGAAGATAAACGAACACCCTAGTGGTGAAGGAACACTTTAGCATTGACGAGCATAAGAGAAACGAATACCCTGTTGGTGAGGAAACAATTTATCAGTGACTAGCAGAAGACATACGAACACTCTAGTGGTGAAAAAACACTCTAGCAGTGACAAGCAGAAGACATACGAACACCATACTGGGGAAGGAACACTCTAGCAATGACGAGCAGAAGACATACGAACACCCTAGTGGTGAAGGAACACTCTAGCAGTGACGAGCAGAAGATATACGAATAGCCTAGTGGTGAAAGAACACTCTAGCAGTGACAAGCAGAAGAGAAACGAACACCCTAGTGGTGAAGGAACACTCTAGCAGTGACGAGCAGGAGAGAAACGAACACCCTAGTGGTGAAGGAACACTTTAGCATTGACGAGCATAAGAGAAACGAATACCCGGTTGGTGAGGAAACAATTTATCAGTGACTAGCAGAAGACATACGAACACCCTAGTGGTGAAGGAACACTCTAGCAGGAAAAGCGGAAGACATACGAATACCCTACTGGTGAAGGAACACTCTGGCAGTGACGAGCAGAAGACACACGAACACCCTAGTGGTAAAGGAACATTCTAGCAGTGACGAGCAGAAGATAAACGAACACCCTAGTGGTGAACGAACACTTTAGCATTGACGAGCATAAGAGAAACAAATACCCTGTTGGTGAGGAAACACTTTATCAGTGACTAGCAGAAGACATACGAACACCCTAGTGGTGAAAGAACACTCTAGAAGTGAAAAGCAGAAGACATACGAACACCCTACTGGGGAAGGAGCACTCTAGCAGTGACGAGCAGAAGACAAACGAACACCCTAGTGGTGAAGGAACACTCTAGCAGTGACGAGCAGAAGATATACGAATAGCCTAGTGGTGAAAGAACACTCTAGAAGTGACAAGCAGAAGAGAAACGAACACCCTAGTGGTGAAGGAACACTCTAGCAGTGACGAGCAGGAGAGAAACGAACACCCTAGTGGTGAAGGAACACTCTAGCATTAACAAGCAGAAGAGAAAAGAATACCCTGTTGGTGAAGAAACACTGTAACAGTGACGAGCAGAAGACATACGAACACCCTAGTGGTGAAGGAACACTCTAGCAGGAAAAGCAGAAGACATACGAATACCCTATTGGTGAAGGAACACTCTGGCAGTGACGAGCAGAAGACACACGAACACCCTAGTGGTAAAGGAACACTCTAGCAGTGACGAGCAGAAGATAAACGAACACCCTAGCGGCGAACGAACACTTTAGCATTGACGAGCATAAGAGAAACAAATACCCTGTTGGTGAGGAAACACTTTATCAGTGACTAGGAGAAGACATACGAACACCCTAGTGGTGAAAGAACACTCTATAAGTGAAAAGCAGAAGACATACGAACACCCTACTGGGGAATGAGCACTCTAGCAGTGACGAGCAGAAGACAAACGAACACCCTAGTGGTGAAGGAACACTCTTGCAGGAAAAGCAGAAGACATACGAACACCCTAGTGGTGAAGGAACACTCTAGCAGTGACTAGCAGAAGACATATGAACACCCTAGTGGTGAAGGAACACTCTAGCATTAACAAGCAGAAGAGAAAAGAATACCCTGTTGGTGAAGAAACACTGTAACAGTGACGAGCAGAAGAAATACGAACACCCTAGTGGTGAAGGAACACTCTAGCAGGAAAAGCAGAAGACATACGAATACCCTACTGGTGAAGGAACACTCTGGCAGTGACGAGCAGAAGACACACGAACACCCTAGTGGTAAAGGAACACTCTAGCAGTGACGAGCAGAAGATAAACGAACACCCTAGTGGTGAAGGAACACTTTAGCATTGACGAGCATAAGAGAAACGAATACCCTGTTGGTGAGGAAACAATTTATCAGTGACTAGCAGAAGACATACGAACACTCTAGTGGTGAAAGAACACTCTAGCAGTGACAAGCAGAAGACATACGAACACCATACTGGGGAAGGAACACTCTAGCAATGACGAGCAGAAGACATACGAACACCCTAGTGGTGAAGGAACACTCTAGCAGTGACGAGCAGAAGATATACGAATAGCCTAGTGGTGAAAGAACACTCTAGCAGTGACAAGCAGAAGAGAAACGAACACCCTAGTGGTGAAGGAACACTCTAGCAGTGACGAGCAGGAGAGAAACGAACACCCTAGTGGTGAAGGAACACTTTAGCATTGACGAGCATAAGAGAAACGAATACCCGGTTGGTGAGGAAACAATTTATCAGTGACTAGCAGAAGACATACGAACACCCTAGTGGTGAAGGAACACTCTAGCAGGAAAAGCGGAAGACATACGAATACCCTACTGGTGAAGGAACACTCTGGCAGTGACGAGCAGAAGACACACGAACACCCTAGTGGTAAAGGAACATTCTAGCAGTGACGAGCAGAAGATAAACGAACACCCTAGTGGTGAACGAACACTTTAGCATTGACGAGCATAAGAGAAACAAATACCCTGTTGGTGAGGAAACACTTTATCAGTGACTAGCAGAAGACATACGAACACCCTAGTGGTGAAAGAACACTCTAGAAGTGAAAAGCAGAAGACATACGAACACCCTACTGGGGAAGGAGCACTCTAGCAGTGACGAGCAGAAGACAAACGAACACCCTAGTGGTGAAGGAACACTCTAGCAGTGACGAGCAGAAGATATACGAATAGCCTAGTGGTGAAAGAACACTCTAGAAGTGACAAGCAGAAGAGAAACGAACACCCTAGTGGTGAAGGAACACTCTAGCAGTGACGAGCAGGAGAGAAACGAACACCCTAGTGGTGAAGGAACACTCTAGCATTAACAAGCAGAAGAGAAAAGAATACCCTGTTGGTGAAGAAACACTGTAACAGTGACGAGCAGAAGACATACGAACACCCTAGTGGTGAAGGAACACTCTAGCAGGAAAAGCAGAAGACATACGAATACCCTATTGGTGAAGGAACACTCTGGCAGTGACGAGCAGAAGACACACGAACACCCTAGTGGTAAAGGAACACTCTAGCAGTGACGAGCAGAAGATAAACGAACACCCTAGTGGTGAACGAACACTTTAGCATTGACGAGCATAAGAGAAACAAATACCCTGTTGGTGAGGAAACACTTTATCAGTGACTAGGAGAAGACATACGAACACCCTAGTGGTGAAAGAACACTCTATAAGTGAAAAGCAGAAGACATACGAACACCCTACTGGGGAATGAGCACTCTAGCAGTGACGAGCAGAAGACATACGAAGTGAAGGAACACTCTAGCAGTGACCAGCAGAAGACATACGAACACCCTAGTGGTGAAGGAACAATCTAGCAGTGACGAGCAGAAGACATACGAACACCCTAGTGGTGAAGGAACACTCTAGCAGTGACGAGCAGAAGATAAACGAACACCCTAGAGGTGAAGGAACACTTTAGCATTGACGAGCATAAGAGAAACGAATACCCTGTTTGTGAGGAAACAATTTATCAGTGACTAGCAGAAGACATACGAACACTCTAGTGGTGAAAGAACACTCTAGCAGTGACAAGCAGAAGACATACGAACACCCTACTGGGGAAGGAACACTCTAGCAGTGACGAGCAGAAGACATACGAACACCCTAGTGGTGAAGGAACACTCTAGCAGTGACGAGCAGAAGATATACGAATAGCCTAGTGGTGAAAGAACACTCTAGCAGTGAAGAGCAGAAGAGAAACGAACAACCTAGTGGTGAAGGAACACTCTAGCAGTGACGAGCAGGAGAGAAACGAACACCCTAGTGGTGAAGGAACGCTATAGCATTGACGAGCAGAAGAGAAAAGAATACCCTGTTGGTGAAGAAACACTTTATCAGTGACGACCAGAAGACATACGAACACCCTAGTGGTGCAGGAACACTCTAGCAGGAAAAGCAGAAGACATACGAACACTCTAGTGGTGAAAGAACACTCTAGCAGTGACAAGCAGAAGACATACGAACACCCTAGTGGTGAAGGAACACTCTAGCAGTGACGAGCAGAAGATAAACGAACACCCTAGTGGTGAACGAACACTTTAGCATTGACGAGCATAAGAGAAACGAATACCCTGTTGGTGAGGAAACACTTTATCAGTGACTAGCAGAAGACATCGAACACCCTAGTGGTGAAAGAACATTCTAGCAGTGAAAAGCAGAAGACATACGAACACCCTACTTGGGAAGGAGCACTCTAGCAGTGACGAGCAGAAGACATACGAACACCCTAGTGGTGAAGGAACACTTTTGCAGGAAAAGCAGAAGACATACGAACACCCTAGTGGTGAAGGAACACTCTAGCAGTGACCAGCAGAAGACATACGAACACCGTAGTGGTGAAGGAACACTCTAGCAGTGACGAGTAGAAGACATACGAACACCTTAGTGGTGAAGGAACACTCTAGCAGTGACGAGCAGAAGATATACGAATAGCCTAGTGGTGAAAGAACACTCTAGCAGTGACGAGCAGAAGAGAAACGAACAACCTAGTGGTGAAGGAACACTCTAGCAGTGACGAGCAGGAGAGAAACGAACAACCTAGTGGTGAAAGAACACTCTAGCAGTGACGAGCAGAAGATAAACGAACACCCTAGTGGTGAAGGAACACTTTAGCATTGACGAGCATAAGAGAAACGAATACCCTGTTGGTGAGGAAACAATTTATCAGTGACTAGCAGAAGACATACGAACACTCTAGTGGTGAAAGAACACTCTAGCAGTGACAAGCAGAAGACATACGAACACCCTACTGGGGAAGGAACACTCTAGCAGTGACGAGCAGAAGACATACGAACACCCTAGTGGTGAAGGAACACTCTAGCAGTGACGAGCAGAAGATATACGAATAGCCTAGTGGTGAAAGAACACTCTAGCAGTGACAAGCAGAAGAGAAACGAACACCCTAGTGGTGAAGGAACACTCTAGCAGTGACGAGCAGGAGAGAAACGAACACCCTAGTGGTGAAGGAACACTCTAGCATTAACAAGCAGAAGAGAAAAGAATACCTTGTTGGTGAAGAAACACTGTAACAGTGACGAGAAGAAGACATACGAACACTTTAGTGGTGAAGGAACACTCTAGCAGGAAAAGCAGAAGACACACGAATACCCTACTGGTGAAGGAACACTCTGGCAGTGACGAGCAGAAGACACACGAACACCCTAGTGGTAAAGGAACACTCTAGCAGTGACGAGCAGAAGATAAACGAACACCCTAGTGGTGAACGAACACTTTAGCATTGACGAGCATAAGAGAAACAAAAACCCTGTTGGTGAGGAAACACTATAGCAGTGACGAGCAGAAGATATACGAATAGCCTAGTGGTGAAAGAACACTCTAGAAGTGAAAAGCAGAAGACATACGAACACCCTACTAGGGAAGGAGCACTATAGCAGTGACGAGCAGAAGACAAACGAACACCCTAGTGGTGAAGGAACACTCTTGCAGGAAAAGCAGAAGACATACGAACACCCTAGTGGTGAAGGAACACTCTAGCAGTGACTAGCAGAAGACATACGAACACCCTAGTGGTGAAGGAACAATCTAGCAGTGACGAGCAGAAGACATACGAACACCCTAGTGATGAAGGAACACTCTAGCAGTGACGAGCAGAAGATATACGAATAGCCTAGTGGTGAAAGAACACTCTAGCAGTGACCAGCAGAAGACATACGAACACCCTAGTGGTGAAGGAACACTTTAGCATTGACGAGCATAAGAGAAACGAATACCTTGTTGGTGAGGAAACAATTTATCAGTGACTAGCAGAAGACATACGAACACTCTAGTGGTGAAAGAACACTCTAGCAGTGACAAGCAGAAGACATACGAACACCCTACTGGGGAAGGAACACTCTAGCAGTGACGAGTAGAAGATATACGAACACCCTACTGGTGAAGGAACACTCTGGCAGTGACGAGTAGAAGACACACGAACACCCTAGTGGTAAAGGAACACTCTAGCAGTGACGAGCAGAAGATAAACGAACACCCTAGTGGTGAACGAACACTTTAGCATTGACGAGCATAAGAAAAACAAATACCCTGTTGGTGAGGAAACACTTTATCAGTGACTAGCAGAACATATACGAACACCCTAGTGGTGAAAGAACACTCTAGAAGTGAAAAGCAGAAGAGAAACGAACAACCTAGTGGTGAAGGAACACTCTAGTAGTTACGAGCAGGAGAGAAACGAACAACCTAGTGGTGAAAGAACACTCTAGCAGTGACGAGCATAAGACATACGAACACCCTAGTGGTGAAGGAACACTCTAGCAGGAAAAGCAGAAGACATACGAATACCCTATTGGTGAAGGAACACTCTGGCAGTGACGAGCAGAAGACACACGAACACCCTAGTGGTAAAGGAACACTCTAGCAGTGACGAGCAGAAGATAAACGAACACCCTAGTGGTGAACGAACACTTTAGCATTGACGAGCATAAGAGAAACAAATACCCTGTTGGTGAGGAAACACTTTATCAGTGACTAGGAGAAGACATACGAACACCCTAGTGGTGAAAGAACACTCTATAAGTGAAAAGCAGAAGACATACGAACACCCTACTGGGGAATGAGCACTCTAGCAGTGACGAGCAGAAGACAAACGAACACCCTAGTGGTGAAGGAACACTCTTGCAGGAAAAGCAGAAGACATACGAAAACCCTAGTGGTGAAGGAACACTCTAGCAGTGACCAGCAGAAGACATACGAACACCCTAGTGGTGAAGGAACAATCTAGCAGTGACGAGCAGAAGACATACGAACACCCTAGTGGTGAAGGAACACTCTAGCAGTGACGAGCAGAAGATAAACGAACACCCTAGAGGTGAAGGAACACTTTAGCATTGACGAGCATAAGAGAAACGAATACCCTGTTTGTGAGGAAACAATTTATCAGTGACTAGCAGAAGACATACGAACACTCTAGTGGTGAAAGAACACTCTAGCAGTGACAAGCAGAAGACATACGAACACCCTACTGGGGAAGGAACACTCTAGCAGTGACGAGCAGAAGACATACGAACACCCTAGTGGTGAAGGAACACTCTAGCAGTGACGAGCAGAAGATATACGAATAGCCTAGTGGTGAAAGAACACTCTAGCAGTGAAGAGCAGAAGAGAAACGAACAACCTAGTGGTGAAGGAACACTCTAGCAGTGACGAGCAGGAGAGAAACGAACACCCTAGTGGTGAAGGAACGCTATAGCATTGACGAGCAGAAGAGAAAAGAATACCCTGTTGGTGAAGAAACACTTTATCAGTGACGACCAGAAGACATACGAACACCCTAGTGGTGCAGGAACTCTCTAGCAGGAAAAGCAGAAGACATACGAACACTCTAGTGGTGAAAGAACACTCTAGCAGTGACAAGCAGAAGACATACGAACACCCTACTAGGGAAGGAACACTCTAGCAGTGACGAGCAGAAGACATACGAACACCCTAGTGGTGAAGGAACACTCTAGCAGTGACGAGCAGAAGAGAAACGAACACCCTAGTGGTGAAGGAATACTCTAGCAGTGACGAGCAGGAGAGAATTGAACACCCTAGTGGTGAAGGAACACTCTAGCATTAACAAGCAGAAGAGAAAAGAATACCCTGTTGGTGAAGAAACACTGTAACAGTAACGAGCAGAAGACATACGAACACCCTAGTGGTGAAGGAACACTCTAGCAGGAAAAGCAGAAGACATACGAATACCCTACTAGTGAAGGAACACTCTGGCAGTGACGAGCAGAAGACACACGAACACCCTAGTGGTGAAGGAACACTCTAGCAGTGACGAGCAGAAGATAAACGAACACCCTAGTGGTGAACGAACACTTTAGCATTGACGAGCATAAGAGAAACGAATACCCTGTTGGTGAGGAAACACTTTATCAGTGACTAGCAGAAGACATCGAACACCCTAGTGGTGAAAGAACACTCTAGCAGTGAAAAGCAGAAGACATACGAACACCCTACTTGGGAAGGAGCACTCTAGCAGTGACGAGCAGAAGACATACGAACACCCTAGTGGTGAAGGAACACTTTTGCAGGAAAAGCAGAAGACATACGAACACCCTAGTGGTGAAGGAACACTCTAGCAGTGACCAGCAGAAGACATACGAACACCGTAGTGGTGAAGGAACACTCTAGCAGTGACGAGTAGAAGACATACGAACACCTTAGTGGTGAAGGAACACTCTAGCAGTGACGAGCAGAAGATATACGAATAGCCTAGTGGTGAAAGAACACTCTAGCAGTGACGAGCAGAAGAGAAACGAACAACCTAGTGGTGAAGGAACACTCTAGCAGTGACGAGCAGGAGAGAAACGAACACCCTAGTGGTGAAGGAACGCTATAGCATTGACGAGCAGAAGAGAAAAGAATACCCTGTTGGTGAAGAAACACTTTATCAGTGACGACCAGAAGACATACGAACACCCTAGTGGTGCAGGAACACTCTAGCAGGAAAAGCAGAAGACATACGAACACTCTAGTGGTGAAAGAACACTCTAGCAGTGACAAGCAGAAGACATACGAACACCCTACTAGGGAAGGAACACTCTAGCAGTGACGAGCAGAAGACATACGAACACCCTAGTGGTGAAGGAACACTCTAGCAGTGACGAGCAGAAGAGAAACGAACACCCTAGTGGTGAAGGAATACTCTAGCAGTGACGAGCAGGAGAGAATTGAACACCCTAGTGGTGAAGGAACACTCTAGCATTAACAAGCAGAAGAGAAAAGAATACCCTGTTGGTGAAGAAACACTGTAACAGTAACGAGCAGAAGACATACGAACACCCTAGTGGTGAAGGAACACTCTAGCAGGAAAAGCAGAAGACATACGAATACCCTATTGGTGAAGGAACACTCTGGCAGTGACGAGCAGAAGACACACGAACACCCTAGTGGTAAAGGAACACTCTAGCAGTGACGAGCAGAAGATAAACGAACACCCTAGTGGTGAACGAACACTTTAGCATTGACGAGCATAAGAGAAACAAATACCCTGTTGGTGAGGAAACACTTTATCAGTGACTAGGAGAAGACATACGAACACCCTAGTGGTGAAAGAACACTCTATAAGTGAAAAGCAGAAGACATACGAACACCCTACTGGGGAATGAGCACTCTAGCAGTGACGAGCAGAAGACAAACGAACACCCTAGTGGTGAAGGAACACTCTTGCAGGAAAAGCAGAAGACATACGAAAACCCTAGTGGTGAAGGAACACTCTAGCAGTGACCAGCAGAAGACATACGAACACCCTAGTGGTGAAGGAACAATCTAGCAGTGACGAGCAGAAGACATACGAACACCCTAGTGGTGAAGGAACACTCTAGCAGTGACGAGCAGAAGATAAACGAACACCCTAGAGGTGAAGGAACACTTTAGCATTGACGAGCATAAGAGAAACGAATACCCTGTTTGTGAGGAAACAATTTATCAGTGACTAGCAGAAGACATACGAACACTCTAGTGGTGAAAGAACACTCTAGCAGTGACAAGCAGAAGACATACGAACACCCTACTGGGGAAGGAACACTCTAGCAGTGACGAGCAGAAGACATACGAACACCCTAGTGGTGAAGGAACACTCTAGCAGTGACGAGCAGAAGATATACGAATAGCCTAGTGGTGAAAGAACACTCTAGCAGTGAAGAGCAGAAGAGAAACGAACAACCTAGTGGTGAAGGAACACTCTAGCAGTGACGAGCAGGAGAGAAACGAACACCCTAGTGGTGAAGGAACGCTATAGCATTGACGAGCAGAAGAGAAAAGAATACCCTGTTGGTGAAGAAACACTTTATCAGTGACGACCAGAAGACATACGAACACCCTAGTGGTGCAGGAACACTCTAGCAGGAAAAGCAGAAGACATACGAACACTCTAGTGGTGAAAGAACACTCTAGCAGTGACAAGTTGAAGACATACGAACACCCTACTAGGGAAGGAACACTCTAGCAGTGACGAGCAGAAGACATACGAACACCCTAGTGGTGAAGGAACACTCTAGCAGTGACGAGCAGAAGAGAAACGAACACCCTAGTGGTGAAGGAATACTCTAGCAGTGACGAGCAGGAGAGAATTGAACACCCTAGTGGTGAAGGAACACTCTAGCATTAACAAGCAGAAGAGAAAAGAATACCCTGTTGGTGAAGAAACACTGTAACAGTAACGAGCAGAAGACATACGAACACCCTAGTGGTGAAGGAACACTCTAGCAGGAAAAGCAGAAGACATACGAATACCCTATTGGTGAAGGAACACTCTGGCAGTGACGAGCAGAAGACACACGAACACCCTAGTGGTGAAGGAACACTCTAGCAGTGACGAGCAGAAGATAAACGAACACCCTAGTGGTGAACGAACACTTTAGCATTGACGAGCATAAGAGAAACGAATTTCCTGTTGGTGAGGAAACACTTTATCAGTGACTAGCAGAAGACATCGAACACCCTAGTGGTGAAAGAACACTCTAGCAGTGAAAAGCAGAAGACATACGAACACCCTACTTGGGAAGGAGCACTCTAGCAGTGACGAGCAGAAGACATACGAACACCCTAGTGGTGAAGGAACACTTTTGCAGGAAAAGCAGAAGACATACGAACACCCTAGTGGTGAAGGAACACTCTAGCAGTGACCAGCAGAAGACATACGAACACCGTAGTGGTGAAGGATCACTCTAGCAGTGACGAGTAGAAGACATACGAACACCTTAGTGGTGAAGGAACACTCTAGCAGTGACGAGCAGAAGATATACGAATAGCCTAGTGGTGAAAGAACACTCTAGCAGTGACGAGCAGAAGAGAAACGAACAACCTAGTGGTGAAGGAACACTCTAGCAGTGACGAGCAGGAGAGAAACGAACAACCTAGTGGTGAAAGAACACTCTAGCAGTGACGAGCAGAAGATAAACGAACCCCCTAGTGGTGAAGGAACACTTTAGCATTGACGAGCATAAGAGAAACGAATACCCTGTTGGTGAGGAAACAATTTATCAGTGACTAGCAGAAGACATACGAACACTCTAGTGGTGAAAGAACACTCTAGCAGTGACAAGCAGAAGACATACGAACACCCTACTGGGGAAGGAACACTCTAGCAGTGACGAGCAGAAGACATACGAACACCCTAGTGGTGAAGGAACACTCTAGCAGTGACGAGCAGAAGATATACGAATAGCCTAGTGGTGAAAGAACACTCTAGCAGTGACAAGCAGAAGAGAAACGAACACCCTAGTGGTGAAGGAACACTCTAGCAGTGACGAGCAGGAGAGAAACGAACACCCTAGTGGTGAAGGAACACTCTAGCATTAACAAACAGAAGAGAAAAGAATACCTTGTTGGTGAAGAAACACTGTAACAGTGACGAGAAGAAGACATACGAACACTTTAGTGGTGAAGGAACACTCTAGCAGGAAAAGCAGAAGACATACGAATACCCTACTGGTGAAGGAACACTCTGGCAGTGACGAGCAGAAGACACACGAACACCCTAGTGGTAAAGGAACACTCTAGCAGTGACGAGCAGAAGATAAACGAACACCCTAGTGGTGAACGAACACTTTAGCATTGACGAGCATAAGAGAAACAAAAACCCTGTTGGTGAGGAAACACTATAGCAGTGACGAGCAGAAGATATACGAATAGCCTAGTGGTGAAAGAACACTCTAGAAGTGAAAAGCAGAAGACATACGAACACCCTACTAGGGAAGGAGCACTATAGCAGTGACGAGCAGAAGACAAACGAACACCCTAGTGGTGAAGGAACACTCTTGCAGGAAAAGCAGAAGACATACGAACACCCTAGTGGTGAAGGAACACTCTAGCAGTGACTAGCAGAAGACATACGAACACCCTAGTGGTGAAGGAACAATCTAGCAGTGACGAGCAGAAGACATACGAACACCCTAGTGATGAAGGAACACTCTAGCAGTGACGAGCAGAAGATATACGAATAGCCTAGTGGTGAAAGAACACTCTAGCAGTGACCAGCAGAAGACATACGAACACCCTAGTGGTGAAGGAACACTTTAGCATTGACGAGCATAAGAGAAACGAATACCTTGTTGGTGAGGAAACAATTTATCAGTGACTAGCAGAAGACATACGAACACTCTAGTGGTGAAAGAACACTCTAGCAGTGACAAGCAGAAGACATACGAACACCCTACTGGGGAAGGAACACTCTAGCAGTGTCGAGTAGAAGATATACGAACACCCTACTTGTGAAGGAACACTCTGGCAGTGACGAGTAGAAGACACACGAACACCCTAGTGGTAAAGGAACACTCTAGCAGTGACGAGCAGAAGATAAACGAACACCCTAGTGGTGAACGAACACTTTAGCATTGACGAGCATAAGAAAAACAAATACCCTGTTGGTGAGGAAACACTTTATCAGTGACTAGCAGAACACATACGAACACCCTAGTGGTGAAAGAACACTCTAGCAGTGACAAGCAGAAGACATACGAACACCCTACTGGGGAAGGAACACTCTAGCAGTGACGAGTAGAAGATATACGAACACCCTACTGGTGAAGGAACACTCTGGCAGTGACGAGTAGAAGACACACGAACACCCTAGTGGTAAAGGAACACTCTAGCAGTGACGAGCAGAAGATAAACGAACACCCTAGTGGTGAACGAACACTTTAGCATTGACGAGCATAAGAAAAACAAATACCCTGTTGGTGAGGAAACACTTTATCAGTGACTAGCAGAACACATACGAACACCCTAGTGGTGAAAGAACACTCTAGAAGTGAAAAGCAGAAGACATACGAACACCCTACTGGGGAAGGAGCACTCTAACAGTGACGAGCAGAAGACAAACGAACACCCTAGTGGTGAAGGAACACTCTTGCAGGAAAAGCAGAAGACATACGAACACCCTAGTGGTGAAGGAACACTCTAGCAGTGACCAGCAGAAGACATACGAACACCCTAGTGGTGAAGGAACAATCTAGCAGTGACGAGCAGAAGACATACGAACACCCTAATGGTGAAGGAACACTCTAGCAGTGACGAGCAGAAGATATACGAATAGCCTAGTGGTGAAAGAACACTCTAGCAGTGACAAGCAGAAGACATACGAACACCCTACTGGGGAAGGAACACTCTAGCAGTGACGAGCAGAAGACATACGAACACCCTAGTGGTGAAGGAACACTCTAGCAGTGACGAGCAGAAGATATACGAATAGCCTAGTGGTGAAAGAACACTCTAGCAGTGACAAGCAGAAGACATACGAACACCCTACTGGGGAAGGAACACTCTAGAAGTGACGAGCAGAAGACATACGTACACCCTAGTGGTGAAGGAACACTCTAGCAGTGACGAGCAGAAGATATACGAATAGCCTAGTGGTGAAAGAACACTCTAGCAGTGACAAGCAGAAGACAAACGAACACCCTAGTGGTGAAGGAACACTCTAGCAGTGACGAGCAGAAGATATACGAATAGCCTAGTGGTGAAAGAACACTCTAGCAGTGACAAGACGAAGAGAAACGAACACCCTAGTGGTGAAGGAACACTCTAGCAGTGACGAGCAGGAGAGAAACGAACACCCTAGTGGTGAAGGAACACTCTAGCATTAACAAGCAGAAGAGAAAAGAATACCCTGTTGGTGAAGAAACACTGTAACAGTGACGAGTAGAAGACATACGAACACTCTAGTGGTGAAGGAACACTCTAGCAGGAAAAGCAGAAGACATACGAATACCCTACTGGTGAAGGAACACTCTGGCAGTGACGAGCAGAAGACACACGAACACCCTAGTGGTAAAGGAACACTCTAGCAGTGACGAGCAGAAGAGAAACGAACAACCTAGTGGTGAAGGAACACTCTAGTAGTGACGAGCAGGAGAGAAACGAATAACCTAGTGGTGAAAGAACACTCTAGCAGTGACGAGCAGAAGATAAACGAACACCCTAGAGGTAAAGGAACACTTTAGCATTGACGAGCATAAGAGAAACGAATACCCTGTTGGTGAGGAAACAATTTATCAGTGACTAGCAGAAGACATACGAACACTCTAGTGGTGAAAGAACACTCTAGCAGTGACAAGCAGAAGACATACGAACACCCTACTGGGGAAGGAACACTGTAGCAGTGACGAGCAGAAGACATACGAACACCCTAGTGGTGAGGAACACTCTAGCAGTGAAGAGCAGAAGATATACGAATAGCCTAGGGGTGAAAGAACACTCTAGCAGTGACGAGCAGAAGAGAAACGAATAACCTAGTGGTGAAGGAACACTCTAGCAGTGACGAGCAGGAGAGAAACGAACAACCTAGTGGTGAAAGAACACTCTAGCAGTGACGAGCAGAAGATAAACGAACACCCTAGTGGTGAAGGAACACTTTAGCATTGACGAGCATAAGAGAAACGAATACCCTGTTGGTGAGGAAACAATTTATCAGTGACTAGCAGAAGACATACGAACACTCTAGTGGTGAAAGAACACTCTAGCAGTGACAAGCAGAAGACATACGAAAACACCCTACTGGGGAAGGAACACTCTAGCAGTGACGAGTAGAAGATATACGAACACCCTACTGGTGAAGGAACACTCTGGCAGTGACGAGTAGAAGACACACGAACACCCTAGTGGTAAAGGAACACTCTAGCAGTGACGAGCAGAAGATAAACGAACACCCTAGTGGTGAACGAACACTTTAGCATTGACGAGCATAAGAAAAACAAATACCCTGTTGGTGAGGAAACACTTTATCAGTGACTAGCAGAACACATACGAACACCCTAGTGGTGAAAGAACACTCTAGAAGTGAAAAGCAGAAGACATACGAACACCCTACTGGGGAAGGAGCACTCTAACAGTGACGAGCAGAAGACAAACGAACACCCTAGTGGTGAAGGAACACTCTTGCAGGAAAAGCAGAAGACATACGAACACCCTAGTGGTGAAGGAACACTCTAGCAGTGACCAGCAGAAGACATACGAACACCCTAGTGGTGAAGGAACAATCTAGCAGTGACGAGCAGAAGACATACGAACACCCTAGTGGTGAAGGAACACTCTAGCAGTGACGAGCAGAAGATATACGAATAGCCTAGTGGTGAAAGAACACTCTAGCAGTGACAAGCAGAAGACATACGAACACCCTACTGGGGAAGGAACACTCTAGCAGTGACGAGCAGAAGACATACGAACACCCTAGTGGTGAAGGAACACTCTAGCAGTGACGAGCAGAAGATATACGAATAGCCTAGTGGTGAAAGAACACTCTAGCAGTGACAAGCAGAAGACATACGAACACCCTACTGGGGAAGGAACACTCTAGCAGTGACGAGCAGAAGACATACGTACACCCTAGTGGTGAAGGAACACTCTAGCAGTGACGAGCAGAAGATATACGAATAGCCTAGTGGTGAAAGAACACTCTAGCAGTGACAAGCAGAAGACAAACGAACACCCTAGTGGTGAAGGAACACTCTAGCAGTGACGAGCAGAAGATATACGAATAGCCTAGTGGTGAAAGAACACTCTAGCAGTGACAAGCAGAAGAGAAACGAACACCCTAGTGGTGAAGGAACACTCTAGCAGTGACGAGCAGGAGAGAAACGAACACCCTAGTGGTGAAGGAACACTCTAGCATTAACAAGCAGAAGAGAAAAGAATACCCTGTTGGTGAAGAAACACTGTAACAGTGACGAGTAGAAGACATACGAACACTCTAGTGGTGAAGGAACACTCTAGCAGGAAAAGCAGAAGACATACGAATACCCTACTGGTGAAGGAACACTCTGGCAGTGACGAGCAGAAGACACACGAACACCCTAGTGGTAAAGGAACACTCTAGCAGTGACGAGCAGAAGAGAAACGAACAACCTAGTGGTGAAGGAACACTCTAGTAGTGACGAGCAGGAGAGAAACGAATAACCTAGTGGTGAAAGAACACTCTAGCAGTGACGAGCAGAAGATAAACGAACACCCTACTGGGGAAGGAACACTGTAGCAGTGACGAGCAGAAGACATACGAACACCCTAGTGGTGAGGAACACTCTAGCAGTGAAGAGCAGAAGATATACGAATAGCCTAGGGGTGAAAGAACACTCTAGCAGTGACGAGCAGAAGAGAAACGAATAACCTAGTGGTGAAGGAACACTCTAGCAGTGACGAGCAGGAGAGAAACGAACAACCTAGTGGTGAAAGAACACTCTAGCAGTGACGAGCAGAAGATAAACGAACACCCTAGTGGTGAAGGAACACTTTAGCATTGACGAGCATAAGAGAAACGAATACCCTGTTGGTGAGGAAACAATTTATCAGTGACTAGCAGAAGACATACGAACACTCTAGTGTTGAAAGAACACTCTAGCAGTGACAAGCAGAAGACATACGAACACCCTACTGGGGAAGGAACACTCTAGCAGTGACGAGTAGAAGATATACGAACACCCTACTGGTGAAGGAACACTCTGGCAGTGACGAGTAGAAGACACACGAACACCCTAGTGGTAAAGGAACACTCTAGCAGTGACGAGCAGAAGATAAACGAACACCCTAGAGGTGAAGGAACACTTTAGCATTGACGAGCATAAGAGAAACGAATACCCTGTTGGTGAGGAAACAATTTATCAGTGACTAGCAGAAGACATACGAACACTCTAGTGGTGAAAGAACACTCTAGCAGTGACAAGCAGAAGACATACGAACACCCTACTGGGGAAGGAACACTCTAGCAGTGACGAGCAGAAGACATACGAACACCCTAGTGGTGAAGGAACACTCTAGCAGTGACGAGCAGAAGATATACGAATAGCCTAGTGGTGAAAAAACACTCTAGCAGTGACAAGCAGAAGAGAAACGAACAGCCTAGTGGTGAAGGAACACTCTAGCAGTGACGAGCAGGAGAGAAACGAACACCCTAGTGGTGAAGGAACACTCTAGCATTAACAAGCAGAAGAGAAAAGAATACCCTGTTGGTGAAGAAACACTGTAACAGTGACGAGCAGAAGACATACGAACACCCTAGTGGTGAAGGAACTCTCTAGCAGGAAAAGCAGAAGACATACGAATACCCTACTGGTGAAGGAACACTCTGGCAGTGACGAGCAGAAGACACACGAACACCCTAGTGGTAAAGGAACACTCTAGCAGTGACGAGCAGAAGAGAAACGAACAACCTAGTGGTGAAGGAACACTCTAGTAGTGACGAGCAGGAGAGAAACGAATAACCTAGTGGTGAAAGAACACTCTAGCAGTGACGAGCAGAAGATAAACGAACACCCTAGAGGTGAAGGAACACTTTAGCATTGACGAGCATAAGAGAAACGAATACCCTGTTGGTGAGGAAACAATTTATCAGTGACTAGCAGAAGACATACGAACACTCTAGTGGTGAAAGAACACTCTAGCAGTGACAAGCAGAAGACATACGAACACCCTACTGGGGAAGGAACACTGTAGCAGTGACGAGCAGAAGACATACGAACACCCTAATGGTGAGGAACACTCTAGCAGTGAAGAGCAGAAGATATACGAATAGCCTAGGGGTGAAAGAACACTCTAGCAGTGACGAGCAGAAGAGAAACGAATAACCTAGTGGTGAAGGAACACTCTAGCAGTGACGAGCAGGAGAGAAACGAACAACCTAGTGGTGAAAGAACACTCTAGCAGTGACGAGCAGAAGATAAACGAACACCCTAGTGGTGAAGGAACACTTTAGCATTGACGAGCATAAGAGAAACGAATACCCTGTTGGTGAGGAAACAATTTATCAGTGACTAGCAGAAGACATACGAACACTCTAGTGGTGAAAGAACACTCTAGCAGTGACAAGCAGAAGACATACGAACACCCTACTGGGGAAGGAACACTCTAGCAGTGACGAGCAGAAGACATACGAACACCCTAGTGGTGAAGGAACACTCTAGCAGTGACGAGCAGAAGATATACGAATAGCCTAGTGGTGAAAGAACACTCTAGCATTGACAAGCAGAAGATAAACGAACACCCTAGTGGTGAAGGAACACTTTAGCATTGACGAGCATAAGAGAAACGAATACCCTGTTGGTGAGGAAACAATTTATCAGTGACTAGCAGAAGACATACGAACACTCTAGTGGTGAAAGAACACTCTAGCAATGACAAGCAGAAGACATACGAACACCCTACTGGGGAAGGAACACTGTAGCAGTGACGAGCAGAAGACATACGAACACCCTAGTGGTGAGGAACACTCTAGCAGTGACGAGCAGAAGATATACGAATAGCCTAGGGGTGAAAGAACACTCTAGCAGTGACGAGCAGAAGAGAAACGAATAACCTAGTGGTGAAGGAACACTCTAGCAGTGACGAGCAGGAGAGAAACGAACAACCTAGTGGTGAAAGAACACTCTAGCAGTGACGAGCAGAAGATAAACGAACACCCTAGTGGTGAAGGAACACTTTAGCATTGACGAGCATAAGAGAAACGAATACCATGTTGGTGAGGAAACAATTTATCAGTGACTAGCAGAAGACATACAAACACTCTAGTGGTGAAAGAACACTCTAGCAGTGACAAGCAGAAGACATACGAACACCCTACTGGGGAAGGAACACTCTAGCAGTGACGAGCAGAAGACATACGAACACCCAAGTGGTGAAGGAACAATCTAGCAGTGACGAGCAGAAGATATACGAATAGCCTAGTGGTGAAAGAACACTCTAGCAGTGACAAGCAGAAGAGAAACGAACACCCTAGTGGTGAAGGAACACTCTAGCAGTGACGAGCAGGAGAGAAACGAACACCCTAGTGGTGAAGGAACACTCTAGCATTAACAAGCAGAAGAGAAAAGAATACCCTGTTGGTGAAGAAACACTGTAACAGTGACGAGCAGAAGACATACGAACACCCTAGTGGTGAAGGAACTCTCTAGCAGGAAAAGCAGAAGACATACGAATACCCTATTGGTGAAGGAACACTCTGGCAGTGACGAGCACAAGACACACGAACACCCTAGTGGTATAGGAACACTCTAGCTGTGACGAGCAGAAGATAAACGAACACCCTAGTGGTGAACGAACACTTTAGCATTGACGAGCATAAGAAAAGCAGAAGACATACGAACACCCTACTGGGGAAGGAGCACTCTAGCAGTGACGAGCAGAACACAAACGAACACCCTAGTGGTGAAGAAACACTGTTGCAGGAAAAGCAGAAGACATACGAACACCCTAGTGGTGAAGGAACACTCTAGCAGTGACCAGCAGAAGACATACGAACACCCTAGTGGTGAAGGAACAATCTAGCAGTGACGAGCAGAAGACATACGAACACCTTAGTGGTGAAGGAACACTCTAGCAGTGACGAGGAGAAGATATACGAATAGCCTAGTGGTGAAAGAACACTCTAGCAGTGACCAGCAGAAGACATACGAACACCCTAGTGGTGAAGGAACACTCTTGCAAGAAAAGCAGAAGACATACGAACACCCTAGTGGTGAAGGAACACTCTAGCAGTGACGAGCAGAAGACATACGAACACCCTAGTGGTGAAGGAACACTCTAGTAGTGACGAGCAGAAGACATACTAACACCCTAGTGGTGAAGGAACACTCTAGCAGTGACGAGCAGAAGATATACGAATAGCCTAGTGGTGAAAGAACACTCTAGCAGTGACGAGCAGAAGAGAAACGAACAACCTAGTGGTGAAGGAACACTCTAGTAGTGACGAGCAGGAGAGAAACGAACAACCTAGTGGTGAAAGAACACTCTAGCAGTGACGAGCAGAAGATAAACGAACACCCTAGAGGTGAAGGAACACTTTAGCATTGACGAGCATAAGAGAAACGAATACCCTGTTGGTGAGGAAACAATTTATCAGTGACTAGCAGAAGACATACGAACACTCTAGTGGTGAAAGAACACTCTAGCAGTGAAAAGCAGAAGACATACGAACACCCTACTGGGGAAGGAACACTCTAGCAGTGACGAGCAGAAGACATACGAACACCCTAGTGGTGAAGGAACACTCTAGCAGTGACGAGCAGAAGATATACGAATAGCCTAGTGGTGAAAGAACACTCTAGCAGTGACGAGCAGAAGAGAAACGAACAACCTAATGGTGAAGGAACACTCTACCAGTGACGAGCATAAGATATACGAATAGCCTAGTGGTGAAAGAACACTCTAGGAGTGACAAGCAGAAGAGAAACGAACACCCTAGTGGTGAAGGAACACTCTAGCAGTGACGAGCAGGAGAGAAACGAACACCCTAGTGGTGAAGGAACACTCTAGCATTAACAAGCAGAAGAGAAAAGAATACCTTGTTGGTGAAGAAACACTGTAACAGTGACGAGCAGAAGACATACGAACACCTTAGTGGTGAAGGAACTCTCTAGCAGGAAAAGTAGAAGACATACGAATACCATACTGGTGAAGGAACACTCTGGCAGTGACGAGCAGAAGACACACGAACACCCTAGTGGTAAAGGAACACTCTAGCAGTGACGAGCAGAAGATAAACGAACACCCTAGTGGTGAACGAACACTTTAGCATTGACGAGCATAAGAAAAACAAATACCCTGTTGGTGAGGAAACACTTTATCAGTGACTAGCAGAAGACATACGAACACCCTAGTGGTGAAAGAACACTCTAGAAGTGAAAAGCAGAAGACATACGAACACCCTACTGGGGAAGGAGCACTCTAGCAGTGACGAGCAGAAGACAAACGAACACCCTAGTGGTGAAGGAACACTCTTGCAGGAAAAGCAGAAGATATACGAACACCCTAGTGGTGAAGGAACACTCTAGCAGTGACCAGCAGAAGACATACGAACATCCTAGTGGTGAAGGAACAATCTAGCAGTGACGAGCAGAAGACATACGAACACCCTAGTGGTGAAGGAGTACTCTAGCAGTGACGAGCAGAAGATATACGAATAGCCTAGTGGTGAAAGAACACTCTAGCAGTGACCAGCAGAAGACATACGAACACCCTAGTGGTGAAGGAACACTCTTGCAAGAAAAGCAGAAGACATACGAACACCCTAGTGGTGAAGGAACACTCTAGCAGTGACGAGCAGAAGACATACGAACACCCTATTGGTGAAGGAACACTCTAGTAGTGACGAGTAGAAGACATACGAACACCCTAGTGGTGAAGGAACACTCTAGCAGTGACGAGCAGAAGGTATACGAATAGCCTAGTGGTGAAAGAACACTCTAGCAGTGACGAGCAGAAGAGAAACGAATAACCTAGTGGTGAAGGAACACTCTAGCAGTGACGAGCAGGAGAGAAACGAACAACCTAGTGGTGAAAGAACACTCTAGCAGTGACGAGCAGAAGATATACGAATAGCCTAGTGGTGAAAGAACACTCTAGCAGTGACAAGCAGAAGAGAAACGAACACCCTAGTGGTGAAGGAACACTCTAGCAGTGACGAGCAGGAGAGAAACGAACACCCTAGTGGTGAAGGAACACTCTAGCATTAACAAGCAGAAGAGAAAAGAATACCCTGTTGGTGAAGAAACACTGTAACAGTGACGAGCAGAAGACATACGAACACCCTAGTGGTGAAGGAACTCTCTAGCAGGAAAAGCAGAAGACATACGAATACCCTACTGGTGAAGGAACACTCTGGCAGTGACGAGCACAAGACACACGAACACCCTAGTGGTATAGGAACACTCTAGCTGTGACGAGCAGAAGATAAACGAACACCCTAGTGGTGAACGAACACTTTAGCATTGACGAGCATAAGAAAAACAAATACCCTGTTGGTGAGGAAACACTTTATCAGTGACTAGCAGAAGACATACGAACACCCTAGTGGTGAAAGAACACTCTAGAAGTGAAAAGCAGAAGACATACGAACACCCTACTGGGGAAGGAGCACTCTAGCAGTGACGAGCAGAAGACAAACGAACACCCTAGTGGTGAAGGAACACTGTTGCAGGAAAAGCAGAAGACATACGAACACCCTAGTGGTGAAGGAACACTCTAGCAGTGACCAGCAGAAGACATACGAACACCCTAGTGGTGAAGGAACAATCTAGCAGTGACGAGCAGAAGACATACGAACACCTTAGTGGTGAAGGAACACTCTAGCAGTGACGAGGAGAAGATATACGAATAGCCTAGTGGTGAAAGAACACTCTAGCAGTGACCAGCAGAAGACATACGAACACCCTAGTGGTGAAGGAACACTCTTGCAAGAAAAGCAGAAGACATACGAACACCCTAGTGGTGAAGGAACACTCTAGCAGTGACGAGCAGAAGACATACGAACACCCTAGTGGTGAAGGAACACTCTAGTAGTGACGAGCAGAAGACATACTAACACCCTAGTGGTGAAGGAACACTCTAGCAGTGACGAGCAGAAGATATACGAATAGCCTAGTGGTGAAAGAACACTCTAGCAGTGACGAGCAGAAGAGAAACGAACAACCTAGTGGTGAAGGAACACTCTAGTAGTGACGAGCAGGAGAGAAACGAACAACCTAGTGGTGAAAGAACACTCTAGCAGTGACGAGCAGAAGATAAACGAACACCCTAGAGGTGAAGGAACACTTTAGCATTGACGAGCATAAGAGAAACGAATACCCTGTTGGTGAGGAAACAATTTATCAGTGACTAGCAGAAGACATACGAACACTCTAGTGGTGAAAGAACACTCTAGCAGTGAAAAGCAGAAGACATACGAACACCCTACTGGGGAAGGAACACTCTAGCAGTGACGAGCAGAAGACATACGAACACCCTAGTGGTGAAGGAACACTCTAGCAGTGACGAGCAGAAGATATACGAATAGCCTAGTGGTGAAAGAACACTCTAGCAGTGACGAGCAGAAGAGAAACGAACAACCTAATGGTGAAGGAACACTCTACCAGTGACGAGCATAAGATATACGAATAGCCTAGTTGTGAAAGAACACTCTAGCAGTGACAAGCAGAAGAGAAACGAACACCCTAGTGGTGAAGGAACACTCTAGCAGTGACGAGCAGGAGAGAAACGAACACCCTAGTGGTGAAGGAACACTCTAGCATTAACAAGCAGAAGAGAAAAGAATACCTTGTTGGTGAAGAAACACTGTAACAGTGACGAGCAGAAGACATACGAACACCTTAGTGGTGAAGGAACTCTCTAGCAGGAAAAGTAGAAGACATACGAATACCATACTGGTGAAGGAACACTCTGGCAGTGACGAGCAGAAGACACACGAACACCCTAGTGGTAAAGGAACACTCTAGCAGTGACGAGCAGAAGATAAACGAACACCCTAGTGGTGAACGAACACTTTAGCATTGACGAGCATAAGAAAAACAAATACCCTGTTGGTGAGGAAACACTTTATCAGTGACTAGCAGAAGACATACGAACACCCTAGTGGTGAAAGAACACTCTAGAAGTGAAAAGCAGAAGACATACGAACACCCTACTGTGGAAGGAGCACTCTAGCAGTGACGAGCAGAAGACAAACGAACACCCTAGTGGTGAAGGAACACTCTTGCAGGAAAAGCAGAAGATATACGAACACCCTAGTGGTGAAGGAACACTCTAGCAGTGACCAGTAGAAGACATACGAACATCCTAGTGGTGAAGGAACAATCTAGCAGTGACGAGCAGAAGACATACGAACACCCTAGTGGTGAAGGAGTACTCTAGCAGTGACGAGCAGAAGATATACGAATAGCCTAGTGGTGAAAGAACACTCTAGCAGTGACCAGCAGAAGACATACGAACACCCTAGTGGTGAAGGAACACTCTTGCAAAAAAAGCAGAAGACATACGAACACCCTAGTGGTGAAGGAACACTCTAGCAGTGACGAGCAGAAGACATACGAACACCCTATTGGTGAAGGAACACTCTAGTAGTGACGAGTAGAAGACATACGAACACCCTAGTGGTGAAGGAACACTCTAGCAGTGACGAGCAGAAGGTATACGAATAGCCTAGTGGTGAAAGAACACTCTAGCAGTGACGAGCAGAAGAGAAACGAATAACCTAGTGGTGAAGGAACACTCTAGCAGTGACGAGCAGGAGAGAAACGAACAACCTAGTGGTGAAAGAACACTCTAGCAGTGACGAGCAGAAGATAAACGAACACCCTAGTGGTGAAGGAACACTTTAGCATTGACGAGCATAAGAGAAACGAATACCCTGTTGGTGAGGAAACAATTTATCAGTGACTAGCAGAAGACATACGAACACTCTAGTGGTGAAAGAACACTCTAGCAGTGACAAGCAGAAGACATACGAACACCCTAATGGGGAAGGAACACTCTAGCAGTGACGAGCAGAAGACATACGAACACCCTAGTGGTGAAGGAACACTCTAGCAGTGACGAGCAGAAGATATACGAATAGCCTAGTGGTGAAAGAACACTCTAGCAGTGACAAGCAGAAGAGAAACGAACACCTTAGTGGTGAAGGAACACTCTAGCAGTGACGAGCAGGAGAGAAACGAACACCCTAGTGGTGAAGGAACACTCTAGCATTGACGAGCAGAAGAGAAAAGAATACCCAGTTGGTGATGAAACACTTTATCAGTGACGAGCAGAAGACATACGAACACCCTAGTGGTGCAGGAACACTCTAGCAGGAAAAGCAGAAGACATACGAACACTCTAGTGGTGAAAGAACACTCTAGCAGTGACAAGCAGAAGACATACGAACACCCTACTAGGGAAGGAACACTCTAGCAGTGACGAGCAGAAGACATACGAACTCCCTAGTGGTGAAGGAACACTTTAGCAGTGACGAGCAGAAGATATACGAATAGCCTAGTGATGAAAGAACACTCTAGCAGTGACAAGCAGAAGAGAAACGAACACCCTAGTGGTGAAGGAATACTCTAGCAGTGACGAGCAGGAGAGAAACGAACACCCTAGTGGTGAAGGAACACTCTAGCATTAACAAGCAGAAGAGAAAAGAATACCCTGTTGGTGAAGAAACACTGTAACAGTAACGAGCAGAAGACATACGAACACCCTAGTGGTGAAGGAACACTCTAGCAGGAAAAGCAGAAGACATACGAATACCCTACTGGTGAAGGAACACTCTGGTAGTGACGAGCATAAGACACACGAACACCCTAGTGGTGAAGGAACACTCTAGCAGTGACGAGTAGAAGATAAACGAACACCCTAGTGGTGAACGAACAATTTAGCATTGACGAGCATAAGAGAAACGAATACCCTGTTGGTGAGGAAACACTTTATCAGTGACTAGCAGAAGACATACGAACACCCTAGTGGTGAAAGAACACTCTAGTAGTGAAAAGCAGAAGACATACGAACACCCTACTGAGGAAGGAGCACTCTAGCAGTGACGAGCAGAAGACAAACGAACACCCTAGTGGTGAAGGAACACTCTTGCAGGAAAAGCAGAAGACATACGAACACCCTAGTGGTGAAGGAACACTCTAGCAGTGACCAGCAGAAGACATACGAACACCCTAGTGGTGAAGGAACAATCTAGCAGTGACGAGCAGAAGACATACGAACACCCTAGTGGTGAAGGAACACTCTAGCAGTGACGAGCAGAAGATATACGAATAGCCTAGTGGTGAAAGAACACTCTAGCAGTGACCAGCAGAAGACATACGAACACCCTAGTGGTGAAGGAACACTCTAGCAGTGACGAGCAGGAGAGAAACGAACAACCTAATGGTGAAAGAACACTCTAGCAGTGACGAGCAGAAGATAAACGAACACCCTAGTGGTGAAGGAACACTTTAGCATTGACGAGCATAAGAGAAACGAATACCCTGTTGGTGAGGAAACAATTTATCAGTGACTAGCAGAAGACATACGAACACTCTAGTGGTGAAAGAACACTCTAGCAGTGACAAGCAGAAGACATACGAACACCCTACTGGGGAAGGAACACTCTAGCAGTGACGAGCAGAAGACATACGAACACCCTAGTGGTGAAGGAACACTCTAGCAGTGACGAGCAGAAGATATACGAATAGCCTAGTGGTGAAAGAACACTCTAGCAGTGACAAGCAGAAGAGAAACGAACACCCTAGTGGTGAAGGAACACTCTAGCAGTGACGAGCAGGAGAGAAACGAACACCCTAGTGGTGAAGGAACACTCTAGCATTAACAAGCAGAAGAGAAAAGAATACCCTGTTGGTGAAGAAACACTGTAACAGTGACGAGCAGAAGACATACGAACACCCTAGTGGTGAATGAACTCTCTAGCAGGAAAAGCAGAAGACATACGAATACCCTACTGGTGAAGGAACACTCTGGCAGTGACGAGCACAAGACACACGAACACCCTAGTGGTAAAGGAACACTCTAGCAGTGACGAGCAGAAGATAAACGAACACCCTAGTGGTGAACGAACACTTTAGCATTGACGAGCATAAGAAAAACAAATACCCTGTTGGTGAGGAAACACTTTATCAGTGACTCGCAGAAGACATACGAACACCCTAGTGGTGAAAGAACACTCTAGAAGTGAAAAGCAGAAGACATACGAACACCCTACTGGGGAAGGAGCACTCTAGCAGTGACGAGCAGAAGACAAACGAACACCCTAGTGGTGAAGGAACACTCTTGCAGGAAAAGCAGAAGACATACGAATACCCTAGTGGTGAAGGAACACTCTAGCAGTGACCAGCAGAAGACATACGAACACCCTAGTGGTGAAGGAACAATCTAGCAGTGACGAGCAGAAGACATACGAACACCCTAGTGGTGAAGGAACACTCTAGCAGTGACGAGCAGAAGATATACGAATAGCCTAGTGGTGAAAGAACACTCTAGCAGTGACCAGCAGAAGACATACGAACACCCTAGTGGTGAAGGAACACTCTTGCAAGAAAAGCAGAAGACATACGAACACCCTAGTGGTGAAGGAACACTCTAGCAGTGACGAGCAGAAGACATACGAACACCCTAGTGGTGAAGGAACACTCTAGCAGTGACGAGCAGAAGACATACGAACACCCTAGTGGTGAAGGAACACTCTAGCAGTGACGAGCAGAAGATATACGAATAGCCTAGTGGTGAAAGAACACTCTAGCAGTGACGAGCAGAAGAGAAACGAACAACCTAGTGGTGAAGGAACACTCTAGTAGTGACGAGCAGGAGAGAAACGAACAACCTAGTGGTGAAAGAACACTCTAGCAGTGACGAGCAGAAGATAAACGAACACCCTAGTGGTGAAGGAACACTTTAGCATTGACGAGCATAAGAGAAACGAATACCCTGTTGGTGAGGAAACAATTTATCAGTGACTAGCAGAAGACATACGAACACTCTAGTGGTGAAAGAACACTCTAGCAGTGACAAGTAGAAGACATACGAACACCCTAGTGGTGAAGGAACACTCTAGCAGTGACGAGCAGAAGATATACGAATAGCCTAGTGGTGAAAGAACACTCTAGCAGTGACAAGCAGAAGAGAAACGAACACCCTAGTGGTGAAGGAACACTCTAGCAGTGACGAGCAGGAGAGAAACGAACACCCTAGTGGTGAAGGAACACTCTAGCATTGACGAGCAGAAGAGAAAAGAATACCCAGTTGGTGAAGAAACACTTTATCAGTGACGAGCAGAAGACATACGAACACCCTAGTGGTGCAGGAACACTCTAGCAGGAAAAGCAGAAGACATACGAACACTCTAGTGGTGAAAGAACACTCTAGGAGTGACAAGCAGAAGACATACGAACACCCTACTAGGGAAGGAACACTCTAGCAGTGACGAGCAGAAGACATACGAACTCCCTAGTGGTGAAGGAACACTTTAGCAGTGACGAGCAGAAGATATACGAATAGCCTAGTGGTGAAAGAACACTCTAGCAGTGACAAGCAGAAGAGAAACGAACACCCTAGTGGTGACGGAATACTCTAGCAGTGACGAGCAGAAGAGAAACGAACACCCTAGTGGTGAAGGAACACTCTAGCATTGACGAGCAGAAGAGGAAAGAATACCCAGTTGGTGAAGAAACACTTTATCAGTGACGAGCAGAAGACATACGAACACCCTAGTGGTGCAGGAACACTCTAGCAGGAAAAGCAGAAGACATACGAACACTCTAGTGGTGAAAGAACACTCTAGTAGTGACAAGCAGAAGACATACGAACACCCTACTAGGGAAGGAACACTCTAGCAGTGACGAGCAGAAGACATACGAACTCCCTAGTGGTGAAGGAACACTTTAGCAGTGACGAGCAGAAGATATACGAATAGCCTAGTGGTGAAAGAACACTCTAGCAGTGACAAGCAGAAGAGAAACGAACACCCTAGTGGTGAAGGAATACTCTAGCAGTGACGAGCAGGAGAGAAACGAACACCCTAGTGGTGAAGGAACACTCTAGCATTAACAAGCAGAAGAGAAAAGAATACCCTGTTGGTGAAGAAACACTGTAACAGTAACGAGCAGAAGACATACGAACACCCTAGTGGTGAAGGAACACTCTAGCAGGAAAAGCAGAAGACATACGAATACCCTACTGGTGAAGGAACACTCTGGCAGTGACGAGCATAAGACACACGAACACCCTAGTGGTGAAGGAACACTCTAGCAGTGACGAGTAGAAGATAAACGAACACCCTAGTGGTGAACGAACACTTTAGCATTGACGAGCATAAGAGAAACGAATACCCTGTTGGTGAGGAAACACTTTATCAGTGATTAGCAGAAGACATACGAACACCCTAGTGGTGAAAGAACACTCTAGCAGTGAAAAGCAGAAGACATACGAACACCCTACTGGGGAAGGAGCACTCTAGCAGTGACGAGCAGAAGACAAACGAACACCCTAGTGGTGAAGGAACACTCTTGCAGGAAAAGCAGAAGACATACGAACACCCTAGTAGTGAAGGAACACTCTAGCAGTGACCAGCAGAAGATATACGAACACTCTAGTGGTGAAGGAACAATCTAGCAGTGACGAGCAGAAGACATACGAACACCCTAGTGGTGAAGGAACACTCTAGTAGTGACGAGCAGAAGATATACGAATAGCCTAGTGGTGAAAGAACACTCTAGCAGTGACCAGCAGAAGACATACGAACACCCTAGTGGTGAAGGAACACTCTAGCAGTGACTAGCAGGAGAGAAACGAACAACCTAGTGGTGAAAGAACACTCTAGCAGTGACGAGCAGAAGATAAACGAACACCCTAGTGGTGAAGGAACACTTTAGCATTGACGAGCATAAGAGAAACGAATACCCTGTTGGTGAGGAAACAATTTATCAGTGACTAGCAGAAGACATACGAACACTCTAGTGGTGAAAGAACACTCTAGCAGTGACAAGCAGAAGACATACGAACACCCTACTGGGGAAGGAACACTCTAGCAGTGACGAGCAGAAGACATACGAACACCCTAGTGGTGAAGGAACACTCTAGCAGTGACGAGCAGAAGATATACGAATAGCCTAGTGGTGAAAGAACACTCTAGCAGTGACAAGCAGAAGAGAAACGAACAGCCTAGTGGTGAAGGAACACTCTAGCAGTGACGAGCAGGAGAGAAACGAACACCCTAGTGGTGAAGGAACACTCTAGCATTAACAAGCAGAAGAGAAAAGAATACCCTGTTGGTGAAGAAACACTGTAACAGTGACGAGCAGAAGACATACGAACACCCTAGTGGTGAAGGAACTCTCTAGCAGGAAAAGCAGAAGACATACGAATACCCTACTGGTGAAGGAACACTCTGGCAGTGACGAGCACAAGACACACGAACACCCTAGTGGTAAAGGAACACTCTAGCAGTGACGAGCAGAAGATAAACGAACACCCTAGTGGTGAACGAACACTTTAGCATTGACGAGCATAAGAAAAACAAATACCCTGTTGGTGAGGAAACACTTTATCAGTGACTAGGAGAAGACATACGAACACCCTAGTGGTGAAAGAACACTCTAGAAGTGAAAAGCAGAAGACATACGAACACCCTACTGGGGAAGGAGCACTCTAGCAGTGACGAGCGGAAGACAAACGAACACCCTAGTGGTGAAGGAACACTCTTGCAGGAAAAGCAGAAGACATACGAACACCCTAGTGGTGAAGGAACACTCTAGCAGTGACCAGCAGAAGACATACGAACACCCTAGTGGTGAAGGAACAATCTAGCAGTGACGAGCAGAAGACATACGAACACCCTAGTGGTGAAGGAACACTCTAGCAGTGACGAGCAGAAGATATACGAATAGCCTAGTGGTGAAAGAACACTCTAGCAGTGACCAGCAGAAGACATACGAACACCCTAGTGGTGAAGGAACACTCTTGCAGGAAAAGCAGAAGACATACGAACACCCTAGTGGTGAAGGAACACTCTAGCAGTGACGAGCAGAAGACATACGAACACCCTAGTGGTGAAGGAACACTCTAGCAGTGACGAGCAGAAGACATACGAACACCCTAGTGGTGAAGGAACACTCTAGCAGTGACGACCAGAAGATATACGAATAGCCTAGTGGTGAAAGAACACTCTAGCAGTGACGAGCAGAAGAGAAACGAACAACCTAGTGGTGAAGGAACACTCTAGTAGTGACGAGCAGGAGAGAAACGAACAACCTAGTGGTGAAAGAACACTCTAGCAGTGACGAGCAGAAGATAAACGAACACCCTAGTGGTGAAGGAACACTTTAGCATTGACGAGCATAAGAGAAACGAATACCCTGTTGGTGAGGAAACAATTTATCAGTGACTAGCAGAAGACATACGAACACTCTAGTGGTGATAGAACACTCTAGCAGTGACAAGCAGAAGACATACGAACACCCTACTGGGGAAGGAACACTCTAGCAGTGACGAGCAGAAGACATACGAACACCCTAGTGGTGAAGGAACACTCTAGCAGTGACGAGCAGAAGATATACGAATAGCCTAGTGGTGAAAGAACACTCTAGCAGTGACAAGCAGAAGAGAAACGAACAGCCTAGTGGTGAAGGAACACTCTAGCAGTGACGAGCAGGAGAGAAACGAACACCCTAGTGGTGAAGGAACACTCTAGCATTAACAAGCAGAAGAGAAAAGAATACCCTGTTGGTGAAGAAACACTGTAACAGTGACGAGCAGAAGACATACGAACACCCTAGTGGTGAAGGAACTCTCTAACAGGAAAAGCAGAAGACATACGAATACCCTACTGGTGAAGGAACACTCTGGCAGTGACGAGCACAAGACACACGAACACCCTAGTGGTAAAGGAACACTCTAGCAGTGACGAGCAGAAGATAAACGAACACCCTAGTGGTGAACGAACACTTTAGCATTGACGAGCATAAGAAAAACAAATACCCTGTTGGTGAGGAAACACTTTATCAGTGACTAGCAGAAGACATACGAACACCCTAGTGGTGAAAGAACACTCTAGAAGTGAAAAGCAGAAGACATACGAACACCCTACTGGGGAAGGAGCACTCTAGCAGTGACGAGCGGAAGACAAACGAACACCCTAGTGGTGAAGGAACACTCTTGCAGGAAAAGCAGAAGACATACGAACACCCTAGTGGTGAAGGAACACTCTAGCAGTGACCAGCAGAAGACATACGAACACCCTAGTGGTGAAGGAACAATCTAGCAGTGACGAGCAGAAGACATACGAACACCCTAGTGGTGAAGGAACACTCTAGCAGTGACGAGCAGAAGATATACGAATAGCCTAGTGGTGAAAGAACACTCTAGCAGTGACCAGCAGAAGACATACGAACACCCTAGTGGTGAAGGAACACTCTTGCAGGAAAAGCAGAAGACATACGAACACCCTAGTGGTGAAGGAACACTCTAGCAGTGACGAGCAGAAGACATACGAACACCCTAGTGGTGAAGGAACACTCTAGCAGTGACGAGCAGAAGACATACGAACACCCTAGTGGTGAAGGAACACTCTAGCAGTGACGAGCAGAAGATATACGAATAGCCTAGTGGTGAAAGAACACTCTAGCAGTGACGAGCAGAAGAGAAACGAACAACCTAGTGGTGAAGGAACACTCTAGTAGTGACGAGCAGGAGAGAAACGAACAACCTAGTGGTGAAAGAACACTCTAGCAGTGACGAGCAGAAGATAAACGAACACCCTAGTGGTGAAGGAACACTTTAGCATTGACGAGCATAAGAGAAACGAATACCCTGTTGGTGAGGAAACAATTTATCAGTGACTAGCAGAAGACATACGAACACTCTAGTGGTGATAGAACACTCTAGCAGTGACAAGCAGAAGACATACGAACACCCTACTGGGGAAGGAACACTCTAGCAGTGACGAGCAGAAGACATACGAACACCCTAGTGGTGAAGGAACACTCTAGCAGTGACGAGCAGAAGATATACGAATAACCTAGTGGTGAAGGAACACTCTAGCAGTGACGAGCAGAAGAAAAACGAACAACCTAGTGGTGAAGGAACACTCTAGCAGTGACGAGCAGGAGAGAAACGAACAACCTAGTGGTGAAAGAACACTCTAGCAGTGACGAGCAGAAGATAAACGAACACCCTAGTGGTGAAGGAACACTTTAGCATTGACGAGCATAAGAGAAACGAATACCCTGTTGGTGAGGAAACAATTTATCAGTGACTAGCAGAAGACATACGAACACTCTAGTGGTGAAAGAACACTCTAGCAGTGACAAGCAGAAGATATACGAACACCCTACTAGGGAAGGAACACTCTAGCAGTGACGAGCATAAGACATACGAACACCCTAGTGGTGAAGGAACACTCTAGCAGTGACGAGCAGAAGATATACGAATAGCCTAGTGGTGAAAGAACACTCTAGCAGTGACGAGCAGAAGAAAAACGAACAACCTAGTGGTGAAGGAACACTCTAGTAGTCACGAGCAGGAGAGAAACGAACAACCTAGTGGTGAAAGAACACTCTAGCAGTGACGAGCAGAAGATAAACGAACACCCTAGTGGTGAAGGAACACTTTAGCATTGACGAGCATAAGAGAAACGAATACCCTGTTGGTGAGGAAACAATTTATCAGTGACTAGCAGAAGACATACGAACACTCTAGTGGTGAAAGAACACTCTAGCAGTGACAAGCAGAAGATATACGAACACCCTACTGGGGAAGGAACACTCTAGCAGTGACGAGCATAAGACATACGAACACCCTAGTGGTGAAGGAACACTCTAGCAGTGACGAGCAGAAGATATACGAATAGCCTAGTGGTGAAAGAACACTCTAGCAGTGACCAGCAGAAGACATACGAACACCCTAGTGGTGAAGGAACACTCTTGCAGGAAAAGCAGAAGACATACGAACACCCTAGTGGTGAAGGAACACTCTAGCAGTGACGAGCAGAAGACATACGAACACCCTAGTGGTGAAGGAACACTCTAGCAGTGACGAGCAGAAGACATACGAACACCCTAGTGGTGAAGGAACACTCTAGCAGTGACGAGCAGAAGATATACGAACACCCTAGTGGTGAAGGAACACTCTAGCAGTGACCAGCAGAAGACATACGAACACCCTAGTGGTGAAGGAACAATCTAGCAGTGACGAGTAGAAGACATACGAACACCCTAGTGGTGAAGGAACACTCTAGCAGTGACGAGCAGAAGATATACGAATAGCCTAGTGGTGAAAGAACACTCTAGCAGTGACGAGCAGAAGAGAAACGAACAACCTAGTGGTGAAGGAACACTCTAGTAGTCACGAGCAGGAAGGAAACGAACAACCTAGTGGTGAAAGAACACTCTAGCAGTGACGAGCAGAAGATAAACGAACACCCTAGTGGTGAAGGAACACTTTAGCATTGACGAGCATAAGAGAAACGAATACCCTGTTGGTGAGGAAACAATTTATCAGTGACTAGCAGAAGACATACGAACACTCTAGTGGTGAAAGAACACTCTAGCAGTGACAAGCATAAGACATACGAACACCCTACTGGGGAAGGAACACTCTAGCAGTGACGAGCAGAAGACATACGAACACCCTAGTGGTGAAGGAACACTCTTGCAGGAAAAGCAGAAGACATACGAACACCCTAGTGGTGAAGGAACACTCTAGCAGTGACCAGCAGAAGACATACGAACACCCTAGTGGTGAAGGAACACTCTAGCAGTGACGAGCAGAAGATATACGAATAGCCTAGTGGTGAAAGAACACTCTAGCAGTGACAAGCAGAAGACATACGAACACCCTACTGGGGAAGGAACACTCTAGCAGTGACGAGCAGAAGACATACGAACACCCTAGTGGTGAAGGAACACTCTAGCAGTGACGAGCAGAAGATATACGAATAGCCTAGTGGTGAAAGAACACTCTAGCAGTGAGAAGCAGAAGAGAAACGAACACCCTAGTGGTGAAGGAACACTCTAGCAGTGACGAGCAGGAGAGAAACGAACACCCTAGTGGTGAAGGAACACTCTAGCATTAACAAGCAGAAGAGAAAAGAATACCCTGTTGGTGAAGAAACACTATAACAGTGACGAGCAGAAGACATACGAACACCCTAGTGGTGAAGGAACACTCTAGCAGGAAAAGCAGAAGACATACGAATACCCTACTGGTGAAGGAACACTGTGGCAGTGACGAGCACAAGACACACGAACACCCTAGTGGTAAAGGAACACTCTAGCAGTGACGAGCAGAAGATAAACGAACACCCTAGTGGTGAAAGAACACTTTAGCATTGACGAGCATAGGAGAAACGAATACCCTGCTGGTGAGGAAACAATTTATCAGTGACTAGCAGAAGACATACGAACACTCTAGTGGTGAAAGAACACTCTAGCAGTGACAAGCAGAAGACATACGAACACCCTACTGGGGAAGGAACACTCTAGCAGTGACGAGCAGAAGACATACGAACACCCTAGTGGTGAAGGAACACTCTTGCAGGAAAAGCAGAAGACATACGAACACCCTAGTGGTGAAGGAACACTCTAGCAGTGACCAGCAGAAGACATACGAACACCCTAGTGGTGAAGGAACACTCTAGCAGTGACGAGCAGAAGATATACGAATAGCCTAGTGGTGAAAGAACACTCTAGCAGTGACGAGCAGAAGAGAAACGAACAACCTAGTGGTGAAGGAACACTCTAGTAGTCACGAGCAGGAAGGAAACGAACAACCTAATGGTGAAAGAACACTCTAGCAGTGACGAGCAGAAGATAAACGAACACCCTAGTGGTGAAGGAACACTTTAGCATTGACGAGCATAAGAGAAACGAATACCCTGTTGGTGAGGAAACAATTTATCAGTGACTAGCAGAAGACATACGAACACTCTAGTGGTGAAAGAACACTCTAGCAGTGACAAGCATAAGACATACGAACACCCTACTGGGGAAGGAACACTCTAGCAGTGACGAGCAGAAGACATACGAACACCCTAGTGGTGAAGGAACACTCTAGCAGTGACGAGCAGAAGATATACGAATAGCCTAGTGGTGAAAGAACACTCTGGCAGTGAGAAGCAGAAGAGAAACGAACACCCTAGTGGTGAAGGAACACTCTAGCAGTGACGAGCAGGAGAGAAACGAACACCCTAGTGGTGAAGGAACACTCTAGCATTAACAAGCAGAAGAGAAAAGAATACCCTGTTGGTGAAGAAACACTATAACAGTGACGAGCAGAAGACATACGAACACCCTAGTGGTGAAGGAACACTCTAGCAGGAAAAGCAGAAGACATACGAATACCCTACTGGTGAAGGAACACTGTGGCAGTGACGAGCACAAGACACACGAACACCCTAGTGGTAAAGGAACACTCTAGCAGTGACGAGCAGAAGATAAACGAACACCCTAGTGGTGAAAGAACACTTTAGCATTGACGAGCATAGGAGAAACGAATACCCTGCTGGTGAGGAAACAATTTATCAGTGACTAGCAGAAGACATACGAACACTCTAGTGGTGAAAGAACACTCTAGCAGTGACAAGCAGAAGACATACGAACACCCTACTGGGGAAGGAACACTCTAGCAGTGACGAGCAGAAGACATACGAACACCCTAGTGGTGAAGGAACACTCTTGCAGGAAAAGCAGAAGACATACGAACACCCTAGTGGTGAAGGAACACTCTAGCAGTGACCAGCAGAAGACATACGAACACCCTAGTGGTGAAGGAACACTCTAGCAGTGACGAGGAGAAGACATACGAACACCCTAGTGGTGAAGGAACACTCTAGCAGTGACGAGCAGAAGATATACGAATAGCCTAGTGTTGAAAGAACACTCTAGCTGTGACGAGAAGAAGAGAAACGAACAACCTAGTGGTGAAGGAACACTCTAGTAGTGACGAGCAGGCGAGAAACGAACAACCTAGTGGTGAAAGAACACTCTAGCAGTGACGAGCAGAAGATAAACGAACACCGTAGTGGTGAAGGAACACTTTAGCATTGACGAGCATAAGAGAAACGAATACCCTGTTGGTGAGGAAACAATTTATCAGTGACTAGCAGAAGACATACGAACACTCTAGTGGTGAAAGAACACTCTAGCAGTGACAAGCAGAAGACATACGAACACCCTACTGGGGAAGGAACACTCTAGCAGTGACGAGCAGAAGATATACGAACACCCTAGTGGTGAAGGAACACTCTAGCAGTGACGAGCAGAAGATATACGAATAGCCTAGTGGTGAAAGAACACTCTAGCAGTGACAAGCAGAAGAGAAACGAACACCCTAGTGGTGAAGGAACACTCTAGCAGTGACGAGCAGGAGAGAAACGAACACCCTAGTGGTGAAGGAACACTCTAGCATTAACAAGCAGAAGAGAAAAGAATACCATACTGGTGAAGAAACACTATAACAGTGACGAGCAGAAGACATACGAACACCCTAGTGGTGAAGGAACACTCTAGCAGGAAAAGCAGAAGACATACGAATACCCTACTGGTGAAGGAACACTGTGGCAGTGACGAGCAGAAGACACACGAACACCCTAGTGGTAAAGGAACACTCTAGCAGTGACGAGCAGAAGATAAACGAACACCCTAGTGGTGAACGAACACTTTAGCATTGACGAGCATAAGAGAAACGAATACCCTGTTGGTGAGGAAACACTTTATCAGTGACTAGCAGAAGACATACGAACACCCTAGTGGTGAAAGAACACTCTAGAAGTGAAAAGCATAAGACATACGAACACCCTACTGGGGAAGGAGCACTCTAGCAGTGACGAGCAGAAGACAAACGAACACCCTAGTGGTGAAGGAACACTCTTGCAGGAAAAGCAGAAGACATACGAACACCCTAGTGGTGAAGGAACACTCTAGCAGTGACCAGCAGAAGACATACGAACACCCTAGTGGTGAAGGAACACTCTAGCAGTGACGAGGAGAAGACATACGAACACCCTAGTGGTGAAGGAACACTCTAGCAGTGACGAGCAGAAGATATACGAATAGCCTAGTGTTGAAAGAACACTCTAGCAGTGACGAGAAGAAGAGAAACGAACAACCTAGTGGTGAAGGAACACTCTAGTAGTGACGAGCAGGCGAGAAACGAACAACCTAGTGGTGAAAGAACACTCTAGCAGTGACGAGCAGAAGATAAACGAACACCGTAGTGGTGAAGGAACACTTTAGCATTGACGAGCATAAGAGAAACGAATACCCTGTTGGTGAGGAAACAATTTATCAGTGACTAGCAGAAGACATACGAACACTCTAGTGGTGAAAGAACACTCTAGCAGTGACAAGCAGAAGACATACGAACACCCTACTGGGGAAGGAACACTCTAGCAGTGACGAGCAGAAGATATACGAACACCCTAGTGGTGAAGGAACACTCTAGCAGTGACGAGCAGAAGATATACGAATAGCCTAGTGGTGAAAGAACACTCTAGCAGTGACAAGCAGAAGAGAAACGAACACCCTAGTGGTGAAGGAACACTCTAGCAGTGACGAGCAGGAGAGAAACGAACACCCTAGTGGTGAAGGAACACTCTAGCATTAACAAGCAGAAGAGAAAAGAATACCATACTAGTGAAGAAACACTATAACAGTGACGAGCAGAAGACATACGAACACCCTAGTGGTGAAGGAACACTCTAGCAGGAAAAGCAGAAGACATACGAATACCCTACTGGTGAAGGAACACTGTGGCAGTGACGAGCAGAAGACACACGAACACCCTAGTGGTAAAGGAACACTCTAGCAGTGACGAGCAGAAGATAAACGAACACCCTAGTGGTGAACGAACACTTTAGCATTGACGAGCATAAGAGAAACGAATACCCTGTTGGTGAGGAAACACTTTATCAGTGACTAGCAGAAGACATACGAACACCCTAGTGGTGAAAGAACACTCTAGAAGTGAAAAGCATAAGACATACGAACACCCTACTGGGGAAGGAGCACTCTAGCAGTGACGAGCAGAAGACAAACGAACACCCTAGTGGTGAAGGAACACTCTTGCAGGAAAAGCAGAAGACATACGAACACCCTAGTGGTGAAGGAACACTCTAGCAGTGACCAGCAGAAGACATACGAACACCCTAGTGGTGAAGGAACAATCTAGCAGTGACGAGTAGAAGACATACGAACACCCTAGTGGTGAAGGAACACTCTAGCAGTGACGAGCAAAAGATATACGAATAGCCTAGTGGTGAAAGAACACTCTAGCAAGAACCAGCAGAAGACATACGAACACCCTAGTGGTGAAGGAACACTCTTGCAAGAAAAGCAGAAGACATACGAACACCCTAGTGGTGAAGGAACACTCTAGCAGTGACGAGCAGAAGACATACGAACACCCTAGTGGTGAAGGAACACTCTAGCAGTGACGAGCAGAAGACATACGAACACCCTAGTGGTGAAGGAACACTCTAGCAGTGACGAGCATAAGATATACGAATAGCCTAGTGGTGAAAGAACACTCTAGCAGTGACGAGCAGAAGAGAAACGAACAACCTGGTGGTGAAGGAACACTCTAGTAGTGACGAGCAGGAGAGAAACGAACAACCTAGTGGTGAAAGAACACTCTAGCAGTGACGAGCAGAAGATAAACGAACACCCTAGTGGTGAAAGAACACTTTAGCATTGACGAGCATAAGAGAAACGAATACCCTGCTGGTGAGGAAACAATTTATCAGTGACTAGCAGAAGACATACGAACACTCTAGTGGTGAAAGAACACTCTAGCAGTGACAAGCAGAAGACATACGAACACCCTACTGGGGAAGGAACACTCTAGCAGTGACGAGCAGAAGACATACGAACACCCTAGTGGTGAAAGAACACTCTAGAAGTGACGAGCAGAAGACATACGAACACTCTAGTGGTGAAGGAACACTCTAGCAGTGACGAGCATAAGACATACGAACACCCTAGTGGTGAAGGAACACTCTAGCAGTGACGAGCAGAAGACATACGAACACCCTACTGGTGAAGGAACACTCTAGCAGTGACGAGCATAAGATATACGAATAGCCTAGTGGTGAAAGAACACTCTAGCAGTGACGAGCAGAAGAGAAACAAACAACCTAGTGGTGAAGGAACACTCTAGCAGTGACGAGCAGAAGATAAACGAACACCCTAGTGGTGAAGGAACACTTTAGCATTGACGAGCATAAGAGAAACGAATACCCTGTTGGTGAGGAAACAATTTATGAGTGACTAGCAGAAGACATACGAACACTCTAGTGGTGAAAGAACACTCTAGCAGTGACAAGCAGAAGACATACGAACACCCTACTGGGGAAGGAACACTCTAGCAGTGACGAGCAGAAGACATACGAACACCCTAGTGGTGAAGGAACACTCTAGCAGTGACGAGCAGAACATATACGAATAGCCTAGTTGTGAAGGCACACTTTCGCAGTGACAAGCGAAAGAGATACGAACACTCTAGTTGTGAAGTCACACTCTAGCAAAGATGAGCATAAGATATACGAACAGCCTAGTTGTGAAGGAACACTCTGGCATTGGCGAGCAGAAGAGAAAAGAATACCCTGTTGGTGAAGAAACACTTTAACATTGACGAGTAGAAGACATACGAACACCCTAGTGGTGAAGGAACACTCTAGCAGGAAAAGCAGAAGACATACGAATACCCTACTGGTGAAGAAACACTCTGGCAGTGACGAGCAGAAGACACACGAACACCCTAGTGGTGAAGGAACACTCTAGCAGTGACGAGCAGAAGATAAACGAACACCCTAGTGGTGAACGAACAATTTAGCATTGACGAGCATAAGAGAAACGAATACCCTGTTGGTGAGGAAACACTTTATTCGTGACTAGAAGAAGACATACGAACACCCTAGAGGTTAAAGAACACTCTAGCAGTGACAAGCAGAAGACATATGAACACCTTACTAGGGAAGGAGAACTCTAGCAGTGACGAGCAGAAGACATACGAACACCCTAGTGATGAAGGAACACTCTTGCAGGAAAAGCAGAAGACATACGAACACCCTACTGGTGAAGGAACACTCTAGCAGTGACGAGCAGAAGACATACGAACACCCTAGTGGTGAAGGAACACTTTATCAGTGACGAGCAGAAGACACACGAACACCCTAGTGGTGAAGGAACACTCTAGCAGTGACGAGCAGAAGATAAACGAACACCCTAGTGGTGAACGAACACTTTAGCATTGACGAGCATAAGAGAAACGAATACCCTGTTGGTGAGGAAACACTTTATTCGTGACTAGAAGAAGACATACGAACACCCTAGAGGTTAAAGAACACTCTAGCAGTGACAAGCAGAAGACATATGAACACCTTACTAGGGAAGGAGAACTCTAGCAGTGACGAGCAGAAGACATACGAACACCCTAGTGGTGAAGGAACACTCTTGCAGGAAAAGCAGAAGACATACGAACACCCTACTGGTGAAGGAACACTCTAGCAGTGACGAGCAGAAGACATACGAACACCCTAGTGGTGAAGGAACACTTTATCAGTGACGAGCAGAAGACATACGAACACCCTAGTGGTGAAGGAACACTCTAGCAGGAAAAGCAGAAGACATACGAATACCCTACTGGTGAAGGAACACTCTGGCAGTGACGAGCAGAAGACACACGAACACCCTAGTGGTGAAGGAACACTCTAGCAGTGACGAGCAGAAGATAAACGAACACCCTAGTGGTGAAGGAACACTTTAGCATTGACGAGCATAAGAGAAACGAATACCCTGTTGGTGAGGAAACACTTTATCAGTGACTAGAAGAAGACATACGAACACCCTAGTGGTGAAAGAACACTCTGGCAGTGACAAGCAGAAGACATACGAACACCCTACTGGGGAAGGAGCACTGTAGCAGTGACGAGCAGAAGACATACGAACACCCTAGTGGTGAAGGAACACTCTTGCAGGAAAAGCAGAAGACATACGAACACCCTAGTGGTGAAGGAACACTCTAGCAGTGACGAGCAGAAGACATACGAACACCCTAGTGGTGAAGGAACACTCTAGCAGTGACGAGTAGAAGACATACGAACACCTTAGTGGTGAAGGAACACTCTAGCAGTGACGAGCAGAAGATATACGAATAGCCTAGTGGTGAAAGAACACTCTAGTAGTGACGAGCAGGAGAGAAACGAACAACCTAGTGGTGAAGGAACACTCTAGAAGTGACGAGCAGGAGAGAAACGAACACCCTAGTGGTGAAGGAACACTCTAGCATTGACGAGCAAAAGAGAAAAGAATACCCTGTTGGTGAAGAAACACTTTAACAGTGACGAGTAGAAGACATACGAACACCCTAGTGGTGAAGGAACACTCTAGCAGGAAAAGCAGAAGACATACGAATACCCTACTGGTGAAGGAACACTCTGGCAGTGACGAGCAGAAGACACACGAACACCCTAGTGGTGAAGGAACACTCTAGCAGTGATGAGCAGAAGATAAACGAACACCCTAGTGGTGAACGAACACTTTAGCATTGACGAGCATAAGAGAAACGAATACCCTGTTGGTGAGTAAACACTTTATTCGTGACTAGAAGAAGACATACGAATACCCTAGTGGTGAAAGATCACTCTAGCAGTGACAAGCAGAAGACATATGAACACCCTACTGGGGAAGGAGCACTCTAGTAGTGACGAGCAGAAGACATACGAACACCCTAGTGGTGAAGGAACACTCTTGCAGGAAAAGCAGAAGACATACGAACACCCTACTGGTGAAGGAACACTCTAGCAGTGACGAGCAGAAGACATACGAACACCCTAGTGGTGAAGAAACAATTTAACAGTGAGGAGCAGAAGACATACGAACACCCTAGTGGTGAAGGAACACTCTAGCAGGAAAAGCAGAAGACATACGAATACCCTACTGGTGAAGGAACACTCTGGCAGTGACGAGCAGAAGACACACGAACACCCTAGTGGTGAAGGAACACTCTAGCATTGACGAGAAGAAGATATACGAACACCCTAGTGGTGAACGAACACTTTAGCATTGACGAGCATAAGAGAAACGAATACCCTGTTGGAGAGGAAACACTTTATCAGTGACTAGAAGAAGACATACGAACACCCTAGTGGTGAAAGAACACTCTGGCAGTGACAAGCAGAAGACATACGAACACCCTACTGGGGAAGGAGCACTCTAGCAGTGACGAGCAGAAGACATACGAACACCCTAGTGGTGAAGGAACACTCTTGTAGGAAAAGCAGAAGACATACGAACACCCTAGTGGTGAAGGAACACTCTAGCAGTGACCAGCAGAAGACATACGAACACCCTAGTGGTGAAGGAACAATCTAGCAGTGACGAGTAGAAGACATACGAACACCCTAGTGGTGAAGGAACACTCTAGCAGTGACGAGCAGAAGATATACGAATAGCCTAGTGGTGAAAGAACACTCTAGCAGTGACGAGCAGAAGAGAAACGAACAACCTAGTGGTGAAGGAACACTCTAGTAGTCACGAGCAGGAAGGAAACGAACAACCTAGTGGTGAAAGAACACTCTAGCAGTGACGAGCAGAAGATAAACGAACACCCTAGTGGTGAAGGAACACTTTAGCATTGACGAGCAGAAGACATACGAACACCCTAGTAATGAAGGAACACTCTAGCAGTGACGAGTAGAAGACATACGAACACCCTAGTGGTGAAGGAACACTCTAGCAGTGACGAGCAGAAGATATACGAATAGCCTAGTGGTGAAAGAACACTCTAGCAGTGACGAGCAGAAGAGAAACGAACAACCTAGTGGTGAAAGGACACTCTAGCAGTGACGAGCAGAAGAGAAACGAACAACCTAGTGGTGAAGGAATACTCTAGCAGTGACGAGCAGAAGACATACGAACACCCTAGTGGTGAAGGAACACTCTAGCAGTGACGAGCAGAAGATAAACGAACACGCTAGTTGTGAAGGAACACTTTAGCATTGACGAGCGTAAGAGAAACGAATACCCTGTTGGTGAGAAAACAATTTATCAGTGACTAGCAGAAGACATACGAACACCCTAGTGGTGAAAGAACACTCTAGCAGTGACAAGCAGAAGACATACGAACACGCTACTGGTGAAGGAGCACTCTAGCAGTGACGAGCAGAAGTTATACGAATAGCCTAGTTGTGAAGGCACACTTTCGCAGTGACAAGCGAAAGAGATACGAACACTCTAGTTGTGAAGGAACACTCTGGCATTGACGAGCAGAAGAGAAAAGAATACCCTGTTGGTGAAGAAACACTTTAACAGTGACGAGCAGAAGACATACGAACACCCTAGTTGTGAAGGAACACTCTAGCAGGAAAAGCAGAAGACATCCGAACACCCTACTGGTGAAGGAACACTCTGGCAGTGACGAGCAGAAGACACACGAACACCCTAGTGGTGAAGGAACACTCTAGCAGTGACGAGCAGAAGATAAACGAACACCCTAGTGGTGAAAGAACACTTTAGCATTGACGAGCATAAGAGAAACGAATACCCTGTTGGTGAGGAAACACTTTATTCGTGACTAGAAGAAGATATACGAACACCCTAGTGGTGAAAGAACACTCTAGCAGTGACAAGCAGAAGACATATGAACACCCTACTGGTGAAGGAACACTCTAGCAGTGACGAGCAGAAGACATACGAACACCCTAGTGGTGAAGGAACACTCTTGCAGGAAAAGCAGAAGACATACGAACACCCTACTGGTGAAGGAACACTCTAGCAGTGACGAGCAGAAGACATACGAACACCCTAGTGGTGAAGGAACACTTTATCAGTGACGAGCAGAAGACATACGAACACCCTAGTGGTGAAGGAACACTCTAGCAGGAAAAGCAGAAGCCATACGAATACCCTACTGGTGAAGGAACACTCTGGCAGTGACGAGCAGAAGACACACGAACACCCTAGTGGTGAAGGAACACTCTAGCAGTGACGAGCAGAAGATAAACGAACACCCTAGTGGTGAACGAACACTTTAGCATTGACGAGCATAAGAGAAACGAATACCCTGTTGGTGAGGAAACACTTTATCAGTGACTAGTAGAAGACATACGAACACCCTAGTGGTGAAAGAACACTCTAGCAGTGACAAGCAGAAGATATACGAACACCCTACTGGGGAAGGAACACTCTGGCAGTGACGAGCAGAAGACACACGAACACCCTAGTGGTGGTGGAACACTCTAGCAGTGACGAGCAGAAGATATACGAATAGCCTAGTGGTGAAAGAACACTCTAGCAGTGACGAGCAGAAGAGAAAAGAATACCCTGTTGGTGAAGAAACACTTTATCAGTGACGAGCAGAAAACATACGAACACCCTAGTGGTGAAGGAACACTCTAGCAGGAAAAGCAGAAGACATACGAACACCCTACTGGTGAAAGAACACTCTAGCAGTGAAAAGCAGAAGACATACGAACACCCTACTGGGGAAGGAGCACTCTAGTAGTGAAGAGCAGAAGACAAACGAACACCCTAGTGGTGAAGGAACACTCTTGCAGGAAAAGCAGAAGACATACGAACACCCTAGTGGTGAAGGAACACTCTAGCAGTGACCAGCAGAAGACATACGAACACCCTAGTGGTGAAGGAACACTCTAGCAGTGACGAGTAGAAGACATACGAACACCTTAGTGGTGAAGGAACACTCTAGCAGTGACGAGCAGAAGATATACGAATAGCCTAGTGGTGAAAGAACACTCTAGCAGTGACGAGCAGGAGAGAAACGAACAACCTAGTGGTGAAGGAACACTCTAGAAGTGACGAGCAGGAGAGAAACGAACACCCTAGTGGTGAAGGAACACTCTAGCATTGACGAGCAAAAGAGAAAAGAATACCCTGTTGGTGAAGAAACACTTTAACAGTGACGAGTAGAAGACATACGAACACCCTAGTGGTGAAGGAACACTCTAGCAGGAAAAGCAGAAGACATACGAATACCCTACTGGTGAAGGAACACTCTGGCAGTGACGAGCAGAAGACACACGAACACCCTAGTGGTGAAGGAACACTCTAGCAGTGATGAGCAGAAGATAAACGAACACCCTAGTGGTGAACGAACACTTTAGCATTGACGAGCATAAGAGAAACGAATACCCTGTTGGTGAGTAAACACTTTATTCGTGACTAGAAGAAGACATACGAATACCCTAGTGGTGAAAGATCACTCTAGCAGTGACAAGCAGAAGACATATGAACACCCTACTGGGGAAGGAGCACTCTAGTAGTGACGAGCAGAAGACATACGAACACCCTAGTGGTGAAGGAACACTCTTGCAGGAAAAGCAGAAGACATACGAACACCCTACTGGTGAAGGAACACTCTAGCAGTGACGAGCAGAAGACATACGAACACCCTAGTGGTGAAGAAACAATTTAACAGTGAGGAGCAGAAGACATACGAACACCCTAGTGGTGAAGGAACACTCTAGCAGGAAAAGTAGAAGACATACGAATACCCTACTGGTGAAGGAACACTCTGGCAGTGACGAGCAGAAGACACACGAACACCCTAGTGGTGAAGGAACACTCTAGCATTGACGAGAAGAAGATATACGAACACCCTAGTGGTGAACGAACACTTTAGCATTGACGAGCATAAGAGAAACGAATACCCTGTTGGTGAGGAAACACTTTATCAGTGACTAGAAGAAGACATACGAACACCCTAGTGGTGAAAGAACACTCTGGCAGTGACAAGCAGAAGACATACGAACACCCTACTGGGGAAGGAGCACTCTAGCAGTGACGAGCAGAAGACATACGAACACCCTAGTGGTGAAGGAACACTCTTGTAGGAAAAGCAGAAGACATACGAACACCCTACTGATGAAGGAACACTCTAGCAGTGACGAGCAGAAGACATACGAACACCCTAGTAATGAAGGAACACTCTAGCAGTGACGAGTAGAAGACATACGAACACCCTAGTGGTGAAGGAACACTCTAGCAGTGACGAGCAGAAGATATACGAATAGCCTAGTGGTGAAAGAACACTCTAGCAGTGACGAGCAGAAGAGAAACGAACAACCTAGTGGTGAAAGGACACTCTAGCAGTGACGAGCAGAAGAGAAACGAACAACCTAGTGGTGAAGGAATACTCTAGCAGTGACGAGCAGAAGACATACGAACACCCTAGTGGTGAAGGAACACTCTAGCAGTGACGAGCAGAAGATAAACGAACACGCTAGTTGTGAAGGAACACTTTAGCATTGACGAGCGTAAGAGAAACGAATACCCTGTTGGTGAGAAAACAATTTATCAGTGACTAGCAGAAGACATACGAACACCCTAGTGGTGAAAGAACACTCTAGCAGTGACAAGCAGAAGACATATGAACACCTTACTAGGGAAGGAGAACTCTAGCAGTGACGAGCAGAAGACATACGAACACCCTAGTGGTGAAGGAACACTCTTGCAGGAAAAGCAGAAGACATACGAACACCCTACTGGTGAAGGAACACTCTAGCAGTGACGAGCAGAAGACATACGAACACCCTAGTGGTGAAGGAACACTTTATCAGTGACGAGCAGAAGACATACGAACACCCTAGTGGTGAAGGAACACTCTAGCAGGAAAAGCAGAAGACATACGAATACCCTACTGGTGAAGGAACACTCTGGCAGTGACGAGCAGAAGACACACGAACACCCTAGTGGTGAAGGAACACTCTAGCAGTGACGAGCAGAAGATAAACGAACACCCTAGTGGTGAAGGAACACTTTAGCATTGACGAGCATAAGAGAAACGAATACCCTGTTGGTGAGGAAACACTTTATCAGTGACTAGAAGAAGACATACGAACACCCTAGTGGTGAAAGAACACTCTGGCAGTGACAAGCAGAAGACATACGAACACCCTACTGGGGAAGGAGCACTGTAGCAGTGACGAGCAGAAGACATACGAACACCCTAGTGGTGAAGGAACACTCTTGCAGGAAAAGCAGAAGACATACGAACACCCTAGTGGTGAAGGAACACTCTAGCAGTGACGAGCAGAAGACATACGAACACCCTAGTGGTGAAGGAACACTCTAGCAGTGACGAGTAGAAGACATACGAACACCTTAGTGGTGAAGGAACACTCTAGCAGTGACGAGCAGAAGATATACGAATAGCCTAGTGGTGAAAGAACACTCTAGTAGTGACGAGCAGGAGAGAAACGAACAACCTAGTGGTGAAGGAACACTCTAGAAGTGACGAGCAGGAGAGAAACGAACACCCTAGTGGTGAAGGAACACTCTAGCATTGACGAGCAAAAGAGAAAAGAATACCCTGTTGGTGAAGAAACACTTTAACAGTGACGAGTAGAAGACATACGAACACCCTAGTGGTGAAGGAACACTCTAGCAGGAAAAGCAGAAGACATACGAATACCCTACTGGTGAAGGAACACTCTGGCAGTGACGAGCAGAAGACACACGAACACCCTAGTGGTGAAGGAACACTCTAGCAGTGATGAGCAGAAGATAAACGAACACCCTAGTGGTGAACGAACACTTTAGCATTGACGAGCATAAGAGAAACGAATACCCTGTTGGTGAGTAAACACTTTATTCGTGACTAGAAGAAGACATACGAATACCCTAGTGGTGAAAGATCACTCTAGCAGTGACAAGCAGAAGACATATGAACACCCTACTGGGGAAGGAGCACTCTAGTAGTGACGAGCAGAAGACATACGAACACCCTAGTGGTGAAGGAACACTCTTGCAGGAAAAGCAGAAGACATACGAACACCCTACTGGTGAAGGAACACTCTAGCAGTGACGAGCAGAAGACATACGAACACCCTAGTGGTGAAGAAACAATTTAACAGTGAGGAGCAGAAGACATACGAACACCCTAGTGGTGAAGGAACACTCTAGCAGGAAAAGCAGAAGACATACGAATACCCTACTGGTGAAGGAACACTCTGGCAGTGACGAGCAGAAGACACACGAACACCCTAGTGGTGAAGGAACACTCTAGCATTGACGAGAAGAAGATATACGAACACCCTAGTGGTGAACGAACACTTTAGCATTGACGAGCATAAGAGAAACGAATACCCTGTTGGAGAGGAAACACTTTATCAGTGACTAGAAGAAGACATACGAACACCCTAGTGGTGAAAGAACACTCTGGCAGTGACAAGCAGAAGACATACGAACACCCTACTGGGGAAGGAGCACTCTAGCAGTGACGAGCAGAAGACATACGAACACCCTAGTGGTGAAGGAACACTCTTGTAGGAAAAGCAGAAGACATACGAACACCCTAGTGGTGAAGGAACACTCTAGCAGTGACCAGCAGAAGACATACGAACACCCTAGTGGTGAAGGAACAATCTAGCAGTGACGAGTAGAAGACATACGAACACCCTAGTGGTGAAGGAACACTCTAGCAGTGACGAGCAGAAGATATACGAATAGCCTAGTGGTGAAAGAACACTCTAGCAGTGACGAGCAGAAGAGAAACGAACAACCTAGTGGTGAAGGAACACTCTAGTAGTCACGAGCAGGAAGGAAACGAACAACCTAGTGGTGAAAGAACACTCTAGCAGTGACGAGCAGAAGATAAACGAACACCCTAGTGGTGAAGGAACACTTTAGCATTGACGAGCAGAAGACATACGAACACCCTAGTAATGAAGGAACACTCTAGCAGTGACGAGTAGAAGACATACGAACACCCTAGTGGTGAAGGAACACTCTAGCAGTGACGAGCAGAAGATATACGAATAGCCTAGTGGTGAAAGAACACTCTAGCAGTGACGAGCAGAAGAGAAACGAACAACCTAGTGGTGAAAGGACACTCTAGCAGTGACGAGCAGAAGAGAAACGAACAACCTAGTGGTGAAGGAATACTCTAGCAGTGACGAGCAGAAGACATACGAACACCCTAGTGGTGAAGGAACACTCTAGCAGTGACGAGCAGAAGATAAACGAACACGCTAGTTGTGAAGGAACACTTTAGCATTGACGAGCGTAAGAGAAACGAATACCCTGTTGGTGAGAAAACAATTTATCAGTGACTAGCAGAAGACATACGAACACCCTAGTGGTGAAAGAACACTCTAGCAGTGACAAGCAGAAGACATACGAACACGCTACTGGTGAAGGAGCACTCTAGCAGTGACGAGCAGAAGTTATACGAATAGCCTAGTTGTGAAGGCACACTTTCGCAGTGACAAGCGAAAGAGATACGAACACTCTAGTTGTGAAGGAACACTCTGGCATTGACGAGCAGAAGAGAAAAGAATACCCTGTTGGTGAAGAAACACTTTAACAGTGACGAGCAGAAGACATACGAACACCCTAGTTGTGAAGGAACACTCTAGCAGGAAAAGCAGAAGACATCCGAACACCCTACTGGTGAAGGAACACTCTGGCAGTGACGAGCAGAAGACACACGAACACCCTAGTGGTGAAGGAACACTCTAGCAGTGACGAGCAGAAGATAAACGAACACCCTAGTGGTGAAAGAACACTTTAGCATTGACGAGCATAAGAGAAACGAATACCCTGTTGGTGAGGAAACACTTTATTCGTGACTAGAAGAAGATATACGAACACCCTAGTGGTGAAAGAACACTCTAGCAGTGACAAGCAGAAGACATATGAACACCCTACTGGTGAAGGAACACTCTAGCAGTGACGAGCAGAAGACATACGAACACCCTAGTGGTGAAGGAACACTCTTGCAGGAAAAGCAGAAGACATACGAACACCCTACTGGTGAAGGAACACTCTAGCAGTGACGAGCAGAAGACATACGAACACCCTAGTGGTGAAGGAACACTTTATCAGTGACGAGCAGAAGACATACGAACACCCTAGTGGTGAAGGAACACTCTAGCAGGAAAAGCAGAAGCCATACGAATACCCTACTGGTGAAGGAACACTCTGGCAGTGACGAGCAGAAGACACACGAACACCCTAGTGGTGAAGGAACACTCTAGCAGTGACGAGCAGAAGATAAACGAACACCCTAGTGGTGAACGAACACTTTAGCATTGACGAGCATAAGAGAAACGAATACCCTGTTGGTGAGGAAACACTTTATCAGTGACTAGTAGAAGACATACGAACACCCTAGTGGTGAAAGAACACTCTAGCAGTGACAAGCAGAAGATATACGAACACCCTACTGGGGAAGGAACACTCTGGCAGTGACGAGCAGAAGACACACGAACACCCTAGTGGTGGTGGAACACTCTAGCAGTGACGAGCAGAAGATATACGAATAGCCTAGTGGTGAAAGAACACTCTAGCAGTGACGAGCAGAAGAGAAAAGAATACCCTGTTGGTGAAGAAACACTTTATCAGTGACGAGCAGAAAACATACGAACACCCTAGTGGTGAAGGAACACTCTAGCAGGAAAAGCAGAAGACATACGAACACCCTACTGGTGAAAGAACACTCTAGCAGTGAAAAGCAGAAGACATACGAACACCCTACTGGGGAAGGAGCACTCTAGTAGTGAAGAGCAGAAGACAAACGAACACCCTAGTGGTGAAGGAACACTCTTGCAGGAAAAGCAGAAGACATACGAACACCCTAGTGGTGAAGGAACACTCTAGCAGTGACCAGCAGAAGACATACGAACACCCTAGTGGTGAAGGAACACTCTAGCAGTGACGAGTAGAAGACATACGAACACCTTAGTGGTGAAGGAACACTCTAGCAGTGACGAGCAGAAGATATACGAATAGCCTAGTGGTGAAAGAACACTCTAGCAGTGACGAGCAGGAGAGAAACGAACAACCTAGTGGTGAAGGAACACTCTAGAAGTGACGAGCAGGAGAGAAACGAACACCCTAGTGGTGAAGGAACACTCTAGCATTGACGAGCAAAAGAGAAAAGAATACCCTGTTGGTGAAGAAACACTTTAACAGTGACGAGTAGAAGACATACGAACACCCTAGTGGTGAAGGAACACTCTAGCAGGAAAAGCAGAAGACATACGAATACCCTACTGGTGAAGGAACACTCTGGCAGTGACGAGCAGAAGACACACGAACACCCTAGTGGTGAAGGAACACTCTAGCAGTGATGAGCAGAAGATAAACGAACACCCTAGTGGTGAACGAACACTTTAGCATTGACGAGCATAAGAGAAACGAATACCCTGTTGGTGAGTAAACACTTTATTCGTGACTAGAAGAAGACATACGAATACCCTAGTGGTGAAAGATCACTCTAGCAGTGACAAGCAGAAGACATATGAACACCCTACTGGGGAAGGAGCACTCTAGTAGTGACGAGCAGAAGACATACGAACACCCTAGTGGTGAAGGAACACTCTTGCAGGAAAAGCAGAAGACATACGAACACCCTACTGGTGAAGGAACACTCTAGCAGTGACGAGCAGAAGACATACGAACACCCTAGTGGTGAAGAAACAATTTAACAGTGAGGAGCAGAAGACATACGAACACCCTAGTGGTGAAGGAACACTCTAGCAGGAAAAGTAGAAGACATACGAATACCCTACTGGTGAAGGAACACTCTGGCAGTGACGAGCAGAAGACACACGAACACCCTAGTGGTGAAGGAACACTCTAGCATTGACGAGAAGAAGATATACGAACACCCTAGTGGTGAACGAACACTTTAGCATTGACGAGCATAAGAGAAACGAATACCCTGTTGGTGAGGAAACACTTTATCAGTGACTAGAAGAAGACATACGAACACCCTAGTGGTGAAAGAACACTCTGGCAGTGACAAGCAGAAGACATACGAACACCCTACTGGGGAAGGAGCACTCTAGCAGTGACGAGCAGAAGACATACGAACACCCTAGTGGTGAAGGAACACTCTTGTAGGAAAAGCAGAAGACATACGAACACCCTACTGATGAAGGAACACTCTAGCAGTGACGAGCAGAAGACATACGAACACCCTAGTAATGAAGGAACACTCTAGCAGTGACGAGTAGAAGACATACGAACACCCTAGTGGTGAAGGAACACTCTAGCAGTGACGAGCAGAAGATATACGAATAGCCTAGTGGTGAAAGAACACTCTAGCAGTGACGAGCAGAAGAGAAACGAACAACCTAGTGGTGAAAGGACACTCTAGCAGTGACGAGCAGAAGAGAAACGAACAACCTAGTGGTGAAGGAATACTCTAGCAGTGACGAGCAGAAGACATACGAACACCCTAGTGGTGAAGGAACACTCTAGCAGTGACGAGCAGAAGATAAACGAACACGCTAGTTGTGAAGGAACACTTTAGCATTGACGAGCGTAAGAGAAACGAATACCCTGTTGGTGAGAAAACAATTTATCAGTGACTAGCAGAAGACATACGAACACCCTAGTGGTGAAAGAACACTCTAGCAGTGACAAGCAGAAGACATACGAACACGCTACTGGTGAAGGAGCACTCTAGCAGTGACGAGCAGAAGTTATACGAATAGCCTAGTTGTGAAGGCACACTTTCGCAGTGACAAGCGAAAGAGATACGAACACTCTAGTTGTGAAGGAACACTCTGGCATTGACGAGCAGAAGAGAAAAGAATACCCTGTTGGTGAAGAAACACTTTAACAGTGACGAGCAGAAGACATACGAACACCCTAGTTGTGAAGGAACACTCTAGCAGGAAAAGCAGAAGACATACGAACACCCTACTGGTGAAGGAACACTCTGGCAGTGACGAGCAGAAGACACACGAACACCCTAGTGGTGAAGGAACACTCTAGCAGTGACGAGCAGAAGATAAACGAACACCCTAGTGGTGAACGAACACTTTAGCATTGACGAGCATAAGAGAAACGAATACCCTGTTGGTGAGGAAACACTTTATTCGTGACTAGAAGAAGATATACGAACACCCTAGTGGTGAAAGAACACTCTAGCAGTGACAAGCAGAAGACATATGAACACCCTACTGGTGAAGGAACACTCTAGCAGTGACGAGCAGAAGACATACGAACACCCTAGTGGTGAAGGAACACTCTTGCAGGAAAAGCAGAAGACATACGAACACCCTACTGGTGAAGGAACACTCTAGCAGTGACGAGCAGAAGACATACGAACACCCTAGTGGTGAAGGAACACTTTATCAGTGACGAGCAGAAGACATACGAACACCCTAGTGGTGAAGGAACACTCTAGCAGGAAAAGCAGAAGACATACGAATACCCTACTGGTGAAGGAACACTCTGGCAGTGACGAGCAGAAGACACACGAACACCCTAGGGGTGAAGGAACACTCTAGCAGTGACGAGCAGAAGATAAACGAACACCCTAGTGGTGAACGAACACTTTAGCATTGACGAGCATAAGAGAAACGAATACCCTGTTGGTGAGGAAACACTTTATCAGTGACTAGCAGAAGACATACGAACACCCTAGTGGTGAAAGAACACTCTAGCAGTGAAAAGCAGAAGACATACGAACACCCTACTGGGGAAGGAGCACTCTAGTAGTGAAGAGCAGAAGACAAACGAACACCCTAGTGGTGAAGGAACACTCTTGCAGGAAAAGCAGAAGACATACGAACACCCTAGTGGTGAAGGAACACTCTAGCAGTGACCAGCAGAAGACATACGAACACCCTAGTGGTGAAGGAACACTCTAGCAGTGACGAGTAGAAGACATACGAACACCTTAGTGGTGAAGGAACACTCTAGCAGTGACGAGCAGAAGATATACGAATAGCCTAGTGGTGAAAGAACACTCTAGCAGTGACGAGCAGGAGAGAAACGAACAACCTAGTGGTGAAGGAACACTCTAGAAGTGACGAGCAGGAGAGAAACGAACACCCTAGTGGTGAAGGAACACTCTAGCATTGACGAGCAAAAGAGAAAAGAATACCCTGTTGGTGAAGAAACACTTTAACAGTGACGAGTAGAAGACATACGAACACCCTAGTGGTGAAGGAACACTCTAGCAGGAAAAGCAGAAGACATACGAATACCCTACTGGTGAAGGAACACTCTGGCAGTGACGAGCAGAAGACACACGAACACCCTAGTGGTGAAGGAACACTCTAGCAGTGATGAGCAGAAGATAAACGAACACCCTAGTGGTGAACGAACACTTTAGCATTGACGAGCATAAGAGAAACGAATACCCTGTTGGTGAGTAAACACTTTATTCGTGACTAGAAGAAGACATACGAATACCCTAGTGGTGAAAGATCACTCTAGCAGTGACAAGCAGAAGACATATGAACACCCTACTGGGGAAGGAGCACTCTAGTAGTGACGAGCAGAAGACATACGAACACCCTAGTGGTGAAGGAACACTCTTGCAGGAAAAGCAGAAGACATACGAACACCCTACTGGTGAAGGAACACTCTAGCAGTGACGAGCAGAAGACATACGAACACCCTAGTGGTGAAGAAACAATTTAACAGTGAGGAGCAGAAGACATACGAACACCCTAGTGGTGAAGGAACACTCTAGCAGGAAAAGCAGAAGACATACGAATACCCTACTGGTGAAGGAACACTCTGGCAGTGACGAGCAGAAGACACACGAACACCCTAGTGGTGAAGGAACACTCTAGCATTGACGAGAAGAAGATATACGAACACCCTAGTGGTGAACGAACACTTTAGCATTGACGAGCATAAGAGAAACGAATACCCTGTTGGTGAGGAAACACTTTATCAGTGACTAGAAGAAGACATACGAACACCCTAGTGGTGAAAGAACACTCTGGCAGTGACAAGCAGAAGACATACGAACACCCTACTGGGGAAGGAGCACTCTAGCAGTGACGAGCAGAAGACATACGAACACCCTAGTGGTGAAGGAACACTCTTGTAGGAAAAGCAGAAGACATACGAACACCCTACTGATGAAGGAACACTCTAGCAGTGACGAGCAGAAGACATACGAACACCCTAGTAATGAAGGAACACTCTAGCAGTGACGAGTAGAAGACATACGAACACCCTAGTGGTGAAGGAACACTCTAGCAGTGACGAGCAGAAGATATACGAATAGCCTAGTGGTGAAAGAACACTCTAGCAGTGACGAGCAGAAGAGAAACGAACAACCTAGTGGTGAAAGGACACTCTAGCAGTGACGAGCAGAAGAGAAACGAACAACCTAGTGGTGAAGGAATACTCTAGCAGTGACGAGCAGAAGACATACGAACACCCTAGTGGTGAAGGAACACTCTAGCAGTGACGAGCAGAAGATAAACGAACACGCTAGTTGTGAAGGAACACTTTAGCATTGACGAGCGTAAGAGAAACGAATACCCTGTTGGTGAGAAAACAATTTATCAGTGACTAGCAGAAGACATACGAACACCCTAGTGGTGAAAGAACACTCTAGCAGTGACAAGCAGAAGACATACGAACACGCTACTGGTGAAGGAGCACTCTAGCAGTGACGAGCAGAAGTTATACGAATAGCCTAGTTGTGAAGGCACACTTTCGCAGTGACAAGCGAAAGAGATACGAACACTCTAGTTGTGAAGGAACACTCTGGCATTGACGAGCAGAAGAGAAAAGAATACCCTGTTGGTGAAGAAACACTTTAACAGTGACGAGCAGAAGACATACGAACACCCTAGTTGTGAAGGAACACTCTAGCAGGAAAAGCAGAAGACATACGAACACCCTACTGGTGAAGGAACACTCTGGCAGTGACGAGCAGAAGACACACGAACACCCTAGTGGTGAAGGAACACTCTAGCAGTGACGAGCAGAAGATAAACGAACACCCTAGTGGTGAACGAACACTTTAGCATTGACGAGCATAAGAGAAACGAATACCCTGTTGGTGAGAAAACACTTTATTCGTGACTAGAAGAAGATATACGAACACCCTAGTGGTGAAAGAACACTCTAGCAGTGACAAGCAGAAGACATATGAACACCCTACTGGTGAAGGAACACTCTAGCAGTGACAAGCAGAAGACATATGAACACCCTACTGGTGAAGGAACACTCTAGCAGTGACGAGCAGAAGACATACGAACACCCTAGTGGTGAAAGAACACTCTAGCAGTGACAAGCAGAAGACATATGAACACCCTACTGGTGAAGGAACACTCTAGCAGTGACGAGCAGAAGACATACGAACACCCTAGTGGTGAAGGAACACTCTTGCAGGAAAAGCAGAAGACATACGAACACCCTACTGGTGAAGGAACACTCTAGCAGTGACGAGCAGAAGACATACGAACACCCTAGTGGTGAAGGAACACTTTATCAGTGACGAGCAGAAGACATACGAACACCCTAGTGGTGAAGGAACACTCTAGCAGGAAAAGCAGAAGACATACGAATACCCTACTGGTGAAGGAACACTCTGGCAGTGACGAGCAGAAGACACACGAACACCCTAGTGGTGAAGGAACACTCTAGCAGTGACGAGCAGAAGATAAACGAACACCCTAGTGGTGAACGAACACTTTAGCATTGACGAGCATAAGAGAAACGAATACCCTGTTGGTGAGGAAACACTTTATCAGTGACTAGCAGAAGACATACGAACACCCTAGTGGTGAAAGAACACTCTAGCAGTGAAAAGCAGAAGACATACGAACACCCTACAGGGGAAGGAGCACTCTAGTAGTGAAGAGCAGAAGACAAACGAACACCCTAGTGGTGAAGGAACACTCTTGCAGGAAAAGCAGAAGACATACGAACACCCTAGTGGTGAAGGAACACTCTAGCAGTGACCAGCAGAAGACATACGAACACCCTAGTGGTGAAGGAACAATCTAGCAGTGACGAGTAGAAGACATACGAACACCCTAGTGGTGAAGGAACACTCTAGCAGTGACGAGCAGAAGATATACGAATAGCCTAGTGGTGAAAGAACACTCTAGCAGTGACGAGCAGAAGAGAAACGAACAACCTAGTGGTGAAGGAACACTCTAGTAGTCACGAGCAGGAGAGAAACGAACAACCTAGTGGTGAAAGAACACTCTAGCAGTGACGAGCAGAAGATAAACGAACACCCTAGTGGTGAAGGAACACTTTAGCATTGACGAGCATAAGAGAAACGAATACCCTGTTGGTGAGGAAACAATTTATCAGTCACTAGCAGAAGACATACGAACACTCTAGTGGTGAAAGAACACTCTAGCAGTGACAAGCAGAAGACATACGAACACCCTACTGGGGAAGGAGCACTCTAGCAGTGAAGAGCACAAGACAAACGAACACCCTAGTGGTGAAGGAACACTCTTGCAGGAAAAGCAGAAGACATACGAACACCCTAGTGGTGAAGGAACACTCAAGCAGTGACCAGCAGAAGACATACGAACACCCTAGTGGTGAAGGAAAAATCTAGCAGTGACGAGTAGAAGACATACGAACACCCTAGTGGTGAAGGAACACTCTAGCAGTGACGAGCAGAAGATATACGAATAGCCTAGTGGTGAAAGAACAATCTAGCAGTGACGAGCATAAGAGAAACGAGCAACCTAGTGGTGAAGGAACACTCTAGTAGTCACGAGCAGGAGAGAAACGAACAACCTAGTGGTGAAAGAACACTCTAGCAGTGACGAGCAGAAGATAAACGAACACCCTAGTGGTGAAGGAACACTTTAGCATTGACGAGCATAAGAGAAACGAATACCCTGTTGGTGAGGAAACAATTTATCAGTGACTAGCAGAAGACATACGAACACTCTAGTGGTGAAAGAACACTCTAGCAGTGACAAGCAGAAGACATACGAACACCCTACTGGGGAAGGAGCACTCTAGCAGTGACTAGCAGAAGACAAACGAACACCCTAGTGGTGAAGGAACACTCTTGCAGGAAAAGCAGAAGACATACAAACACCCTAGTGGTGAAGGAACACTCTAGCAGTGACCAGCAGAAGACATACGAACAACCTAGTGGTGAAGGAACAATCTAACAGTGACGAGCAGAAGACATACGAACACCCTAGTGGTGAAGGAACACTCTTGCAGTGACGAGCAGGAGAGAAACGAACACCCTAGTGGTGAAGGAACACTCTAGTAGTCACGAGCAGGAGAGAAACGAACAACCTAGTGGTGAAAGAACACTCTAGCAGTGACGAGCAGAAGATAAACGAACACCCTAGTGGTGAAGGAACACTTTAGCATTGACGAGCATAAGAGAAACGAATACCCTGTTGGTGAGGAAACAATTTATCAGTGACTAGCAGAAGACATACGAACACTCTAGTGGTGAAAGAACACTCTTGCAGTGACGAGCAGGAGAGAAACGAACACCCTACTGGGGAAGGAGCACTCTAGCAGTGACGAGCAGAAGACATACGAACACCCTAGTGGTGAAGGAACACTCTTGCAGTGACGAGCAGGAGAGAAACGAACACCCTAGTGGTGAAGGAACACTCTAGCATTGACGAGCAGAAGACACACGAACACCCTACTAGGGAAGGAGCACTCTAGCAGTGAAGAGCAGAAGGCAAACGAACACCCTAGTGGTGAAGGAACACTCTTGCAGGAAAAGCAGAAGACATACGAACACCCTAGTGGTGAAGGAACACTCTAGCAGTGACCAGCAGAAGACATACGAACACCCTAGTGGTGAAGGAACAATCTAGAAGTGACGAGTAGAAGACATACGAACACCCTAGTGGTGAAAGAACACTCTAGCAGTGACGAGCAGAAGATATACGAATAGCCTAGTGGTGAAAGAACACTCTAGCAGTGACGAGCAGAAGAGAAACGAACAACCTAGTGGTGAAGGAACACTCTAGCAGTGACGAGCAGGAGAGAAACGAACATCCTAGTGGTGAAGGAACACTCTAGCATTGACGAGCAGAAGAGAAAAGAATACTCTGTTGGTGAAGAAACACTTTATCAGTGACGAGCAGAAGACATACACCCTAGTGGTGCAGGAACACTCTAGCAGTGACAAGCAGAAGAGAAACGAACAACCTAGTGGTGAAGGAACACTCTAGCAGTGACGAGCAGGAGAGTAACGAACACCCTACTGGTGAAGGAGCACTCTAGCATTGACGAGCAGAAGAGAAAAGAATACCCTGTTGGTGAAGAAACACTTTATCAGTGAAGAGCAAAAGACATACGAACACCCTAGTGGTGTAGGAACACTCTAGCAGTGACGAGCAGAAGAGAAACGAACAACTTAGTGGTGAAGGAACACTCTAGCAGTGACGAGCAGGAGAGAAACGAACACCCTAGTGGTGAAGGAACACTCTAGCATTGACGAGCAGAAGAGAAAAGAATACCCTGTTGGTGAAGAAACACTTTATCAGTGACGAGCAGAAGACATACGAACACCCTAGTGGTGAAGGAACACTCTAGCAGGAAAAGCAGAAGACATACGAACACCCTACTGGGGAAGGAGAACTCTAGCAGTGAAGAGCAGAAGACAAACGAACACCCTAGTGGTGAAGGAACACTCTTCCAGGAAAAGCAGAAGACATACGAACACCCTAGTGGTGAAGGAACACTCTAGCAGTGACCAGCAGAAGACATACGAACACCCTAGTGGTGAAGGAACAATCTAGCAGTGACGAGTAGAAGACATACGAACACCCTAGTGGTGAAGGAACACTCTAGCAGTGACGAGCAGAAGATAAATGAACACCCTAGTGATGAACGAAAAATTTAGCATTGACGAGCATAAGAGAAACGAATACCCTGTTGGTGAGGAAACACTTTATTCGTGACTAGAAGAAGACATACGAACACCCTAGTGGTGAAAGAACACTCTAGCAGTGACAAGCAGAAGACATACGAACACCCTACTGGGGAAGGAGCACTCTAGCAGTGACGAGCAGAAGACATACGAACACCCTAGTGGTGAAGGAACACTCTTGTAGGAAAAGCAGAAGACATACGAACACCCTAGTGGTGAAGGAACACTCTAGCAGTGACCAGCAGAAGACATACGAACACCCTAGTGGTGAAGGAACAATCTAGCAGTGACGAGTAGAAGACATATGAACACCCTAGTGGTGAAGGAACACTCTAGCAGTGACGAGCAGAAGATATACGAATAGCCTAGTAATGAAAGAACACTCTAGCAGTGACGAGCAGAAGAGAAACGAACAACCTAGTGGTGAAGGAACACTCTAGTAGTCACGAGCAGGAGAGAAACGAACAACCTAGTGGTGAAAGAACACTCTAGCAGTGACGAGCAGAAGATAAACGAACACCCTAGTGGTGAAGGAACACTTTAGCATTGACGAGCATAAGAGAAACGAATACCCTGTTGGTGAGGAAACAATTTATCAGTGACTAGCAGAAGACATACGAACACTCTAGTGGTGAAAGAACACTCTAGCAGTGACAAGAAGAAGACATACGAACACCCTACTGGGGAAAGAGCACTCTAGCAGTGAAGAGCAGAAGACAAACGAACACCCTAGTGGTGAAGGAACACTCTTGCAGGAAAAGCAGAAGACATACGAACACCCTAGTGGTGAAGGAACACTCTAGCAGTGACCAGCAGAAGACATACGAACACCCTAGTGGTGAAGGAACAATCTAGCAGTGACGAGTAGAAGACATACGAACACCCTAGTGGTGAAGGAACACTCTAGCAGTGACGAGCAGAAGATATACGAATAGCCTAGTGGTGAAAGAACACTCTAGCAGTGACGAGCAGAAGAGAAACGAACAACCTAGTGGTGAAGGAACACTCTAGTAGTCACGAGCAGGAAGGAAACGAACAACCTAGTGGTGAAAGAACACTCTAGCAGTGACGAGCAGAAGATAAACGAACACCCTAGTGGTGAAGGAACACTTTAGCATTGACGAGCATAAGAGAAACGAATACCCTGTTGGTGAGGAAACAATTTATCAGTGACTAGCAGAAGACATACGAACACTCTAGTGGTGAAAGAACACTCTAGCAGTGACAAGCATAAGACATACGAACACCCTACTGGGGAAGGAACACTCTAGCAGTGACGAGCAGAAGACATACGAACACCCTAGTGGTGAAGGAACACTCTAGCAGTGACAAGCAGAAGATATACGAATAGCCTAGTGGTGAAAGAACACTCTAGCAGTGACGAGCAGAAGAGAAACGAACAACCTAGTGGTGAAGGAACACTCTAGCAGTGACGAGCAGGAGCGTAACGAACACCCTACTGGTGAAGGAACACTCTAGCATTGACGAGCAGAAGAGAAAAGAATACTCGGTTGGTGAAGAAACACTTTATCAGTGACGAGCAAAAGACATACGAACACCCTAGTGGTGCAGGAACACTCTAGCAGTGACGAGCATAAGAGAAACGAACAACCTAGTGGTGAAGGAACACTCTAGCAGTGACGAGCAGGAGAGAAACGAACACCCTAGTGGTGAAGGAACACTCTAGCATTGACGAGCAGAAGAGAAAAGAATACCCTGTTGGTGAAGAAACACTTTATCAGTGACGAGCAAAAGACATACGAACACCCTAGTGGTGCAGGAACACTCTAGCAGTGACGAGCATAAGAGAAACGAACAACCTAGTGGTGAAGGAACACTCTAGCAGTGACGAGCAGGAGAGAAACGAACACCCTAGTGGTGAAGGAACACTCTAGCATTGACGAGCAGAAGAGAAAAGAATACCCTGTTGGTGAAGAAACACTTTATCAGTGACGAGCAAAAGACATACGAACACCCTAGTGGTGTAGGAACACTCTAGCAGTGACGAGCAGAAGAGAAACGAACAACCTAGTGGTGAAGGAACACTCTAGCAGTGACAAGCAGGAGAGAAACGAACACCCTAGTGGTGAAGGAACACTCTAGCATTGACGAGCAGAAGAGAAAAGAATACCCTGTTGGTGAAGAAACACTTTATCAGTGACGAGCAGAAGACATACGAACACCCTAGTGGTGAAGGAACACTCTAGCAGGAAAAGCAGAAGACATACGAATACCCTACTGGTGAAGGAACACTCTGGCAGTGACGAGCAGAAGACACACGAACACCCTAGTGGTGAAGGAACACTCTAGCAGTGACGAGCAGAAGACATACGAACACCCTAGTGGTGAAAGAACACTGTAGCAGTGAAAAGCAGAAGACATACGAACACCCTACTAGGGAAGGAGCACTCTCGCAGTGAAGAGCAGAAGACATACGAACACCCTAGTGGTGAAGGAACACTCTTGCAGGAAAAGCAGAAGACATACGAACACCCTAGTGGTGAAGGAACACTCTAGCAGTGACCAGCAGAAGACATACGAACACCCTAGTGGTGAAGGAACACTCTAGCAGTGACGAGTAGAAGACATACGAACACCCTAGTGGTGAAGGAACACTCTAGCAGTGACGAGCAGAAGATATACGAATAGCCTAGTGGTGAAAGAACACTCTAGCAGTGACGAGGAGAAGAGAAACGAACAACCTAGTGGTGAAGGAACACTCTAGCACTGACGAGCAGGAGAGAAACGAACGACCTAGTGGTGAAAGAACACTCTAGCAGTGACGAGCAAAAGATAAACGAACACCCTAGTGGTGAAGGAACACTTTAGCATTGACGAGCATAAGAGAAACGAATACCCTATTGGTGAGGAAATAATTTATCAGTGACTAGCAGAAGACATACGAACACTCTAGTGGTGAAAGAACACTCTAGCAGTGACAAGCAGAAGACATACGAACACCCTAGTGGTGAAGGAACAATCTAGCAGTGACGAGCAGAAGACATACGAAGACCCTAGTGGTGAAGGAACACTCTAGCAGTGACGAGCAGAAGATATACGAATAGCCTAGTGGTGAAAGAACACTCTAGCAGTGACGAGCAAAAGAGAAACGAACAACCTAATGGTGAAGGAACACTCTAGCAGTGACTAGCAAGAGAGAAACGAACACCCTAATGGTGAAGGAACACTCTAGCATTGACGAGCAGAAGAGAAAAGAATACCCTGTTGGTGAAGAAACACTTTATCAGTGACGAGCAGAAGACATACGAACACCCTAGTGGCGCAGGAACACTCTAGCAGTGACAAGCAGAAGAGAAACGAACAACCTAATGGTGAAGGAACACTCTAGCAGTGACGAGCAGGAGAGTAACGAACACCCTACTGGTGAAGGAACACTCTAGCATTGACGAGCAGAAGAGAAAAGAATACCCTGTTGGTGAAGAAACACTTTATCAGTGACGAGCAAAAGACATACGAACACCCTAGTGGTGTAGGAACACTCTAGCAGTGACGAGCAGAAGAGAAACGAACAACCTAGTGGTGAAGGAACACTCTAGCAGTGACGAGCAGGAGAGAAACGAACACCCTAGTGGTGAAGGAACACTCTAGCAGTGACGAGCAGAAGATAAACGAACACCCTAGTGGTGAACGAACACTTTAGCATTGACGAGCATAAGAGAAACGAATACCCTGTTGGTGAGGAAACACTTTATCAGTGACTAGCAGAAGACATACGAACACCCTAGTGGTGAAAGAACACTCTAGCAGTGAAAAGCAGAAGACATACGAACACCCTACTAGGGAAGGAGCACTCTAGCAGTGACGAGCAGAAGACATACGAACACCCTAGTGGTGAAGGAACACTCTTGCAGGAAAAGCAGAAGACATACGAACACCCTAGTGGTGAAGGAATACTCTAGCAGTGACCAGCAGAAGACATACGAACACCCTAGTGGTGAAGGAACACTATAGCAGTGACGAGTAGAAGACATACGAACACCCTAGTGGTGAAGGAACACTCTAGCATTGACGAGCAGAAGAGAAAAGAATACCCTGTTGGTGAAGAAACACTTTATCAGTGACGAGCAGAAGACATACGAACACCCTAGTGGTGCAGGAACACTCTAGCAGTGACAAGCAGAAGAGAAACGAACAACCTAGTGGTGAAGGAACACTCTAGCAGTGACGAGCAGGAGAGTAACGAACACCCTACTGGTGAAGGAACACTCTAGTAGTCACGAGCAGGAGAGAAACGAACAACCTAGTGGTGAAAGAACACTCTAGCAGTGACGAGCAGAAGATAAACGAACACCCTAGTGGTGAAGGAACACTTTAGCATTGACGAGCATAAGAGAAACGAATACCCTGTTGGTGAAGGAACACTCTAGCAGTGACGAGCAGGAGAGAAACGAACACCCTAGTGGTGAAGGAACACTCTAGCATTGACGAGCAGAAGAGAAAATAATACCCTGTTGGTGAAGAAACACTTTATCAGTGACGAGCAAAAGACATACGAACACCCTAGTGGTGTAGGAACACTCTAGCAGTGACGAGCAGAAGAGAAACGAACAACCTAGTGGTGAAGGAACACTCTAGCAATGACGAGCAGGAGAGAAACGAACACCCTAGTGGTGAAGGAACACTCTAGCATTGACGAGCAGAAGAGAAAAGAATACCCTGTTGGTGAAGAAACACTTTATCAGTGACGAGCAGAAGACATACGAACACCCTAGTGGTGAAGGAACACTCTAGCAGGAAAAGCAGAAGACATACGAATACCCTACTGGTGAAGGAACACTCTGGCAGTGACGAGCAGAAGACACACGAACACCCTAGTGGTGAAGGAACACTCTAGCAGTGACGAGCAGAAGATAAACGAACACCCTAGTGGTGAACGAACACTTTAGCATTGACGAGCATAAGAGAAACGAATACCCTGTTGGTGAGGAAACACTTTATCAGTGACTAGCAGAAGACATACGAACACCCTAGTGGTGAAAGAACACTGTAGCAGTGAAAAGCAGAAGACATACGAACACCCTACTAGGGAAGGAGCACTCTCGCAGTGAAGAGCAGAAGACATACGAACACCCTAGTGGTGAAGGAACACTCTTGCAGGAAAAGCAGAAGACATACGAACACCCTAGTGGTGAAGGAACACTCTAGCAGTGACCAGCAGAAGACATACGAACACCCTAGTGGTGAAGGAACACTCTAGCAGTGACGAGTAGAAGACATACGAACACCCTAGTGGTGAAGGAACACTCTAGCAGTGACGAGCAGAAGATATACGAATAACCTAGTGGTGAAAGAACACTCTAGCAGTGACGAGCAGAAGAGAAACGAACAACCTAGTGGTGAAGGAACACTCTAGCACTGACGAGCAGGAGAGAAACGAACGACCTAGTGGTGAAAGAACACTCTAGCAGTGACGAGCAGAAGATAAACGAACACCCTAGTGGTGAAGGAACACTTTAGCATTGACGAGCATAAGAGAAACGAATACCCTGTTGGTGAGGAAATAATTTATCAGTGACTAGCAGAAGACATACGAACACTCTAGTGGTGAAAGAACACTCTAGCAGTGACAAGCAGAAGACATACGAACACCCTACTGGGGAAGGAACACTCTAGCAGTGACGAGCAGAAGACATACGAAGACCTTAGTGGTGAAGGAACACTCTAGCAGTGACGAGCAGAAGATATACGAATAGCCTAGTGGTGAAAGAACACTCTAGCAGTGACGAGCAGAAGAGAAACGAACAACCTAGTGGTGAAGGAACACTCTAGCAGTGACGAGAAAGAGAGAAACGAACACCCTAGTGGTGAAGGAACACTCTAGCATTGACGAGCAGAAGAGAAAAGAATACCCTGTTGGTGAAGAAACACTTTATCAGTGACGAGCAGAAGACATACGGACACCCTAGTGGTGCAGGAACACTCTAGCAGTGACAAGCAGAAGAGAAACGAACAACCTAGTGGTGAAGGAACACTCTAGCAGTGACGAGCAGGAGAGTAACGAACACCCTACTAGTGAAGGAACACTCTAGCATTGACGAGCAGAAGAGAAAAGAATACCCTGTTGGTGAAGAAACACTTTATCAGTGACGAGCAAAAGACATACGAACACCCTAGTGGTGTAGGAACACTCTAGCAGTGACGAGCAGAAGAGAAACGAACAACCTAGTGGTGAAGGAACACTCTAGCAGTGACGAGCAGAAGATAAACGAACACCCTAGTGGTGAACGAACACTTTAGCATTGACGAGCATAAGAGAAACGAATACCCTGTTGGTGAGGAAACACTTTATCAGTGACTAGCAGAAGACATACGAACACCCTAGTGGCGAAAGAACACTCTAACAGTGAAAAGCAGAAGACATACGAACACCCTACTAGGGAAGGAGCACTCTAGTAGTGACGAGCAGAAGACATACGAACACCCTAGTGGTGAAGGAACACTCTTGCAGGAAAAGCAGAAGACATACGAACACCCTAGTGGTGAAGGAACACTCTAGCAGTGACCAGCAGAAGACATACGAACACCCTAGTGGTGAAGGAACAATCTAGCAGTGACGAGTAGAAGACATACGAACACCCTAGTGGTGAAGGAACACTCTAGCAGTGACGAGCAGAAGATATACGAATAGCCTAGTGGTGAAAGAACACTCTAGCAGTGACGAGCAGAAGAGAAACGAACAACCTAGTGGTGAAGGAGCACTCTAGTAGTCACGAGCAGGAAGGAAACGAACAACCTAGTGGTGAAAGAACACTCTAGCAGTGACGAGCAGAAGATAAACGAACACCCTAGTGGTGAAGGAACACTTTAGCATTGACGAGCATAAGAGAAACGAATACCCTGTTGGTGAGGAAACAATTTATCAGTGACTAGCAGAAGACATACGAACACTCTAGTGGTGAAAGAACACTCTAGCAGTGACAAGCAGAAGACATACGAACACCCTACTGGGGAAGGAGCACTCTAGCAGTGACGAGCAGAAGACATACGAACACCCTAGTGGTGAAGGAACACTCTTGCAGTGACGAGCAGGAGAGAAACGAACACCCTAGTGGTGAAGGAACACTCTAGCATTGACGAGCAAAAGAGAAAAGAATACCCTGTTGGTGAAGAAACACTTTATCAGTGACGAGCAGAAGACATACGAACACCCTAGTGGTGAAAGAACACTCTAGCAGGAAAAGCAGAAGACATACGAATACCCTACTGGTGAAGGAACACTCTGGCAGTGACGAGCAGAAGACACACGAACACCCTGGTGGTGAAGGAACACTCTAGCAGTGACGAGCAGAAGATAAACGAACACCCTAGTGGTGAACGAACACTTTAGCATTGACGAGCATAAGAGAAACGAATACCCTGTTGGTGAGGAAACACTTTATCAGTGATTAGCAGAAGACATACGAACACCCTAGTGGTGAAAGAACACTCTAACAGTGAAAAGCAGAAGACATACGAACACCCTACTGGGGAAGGAGCACTCTAGCAGTGACGAGCAGAAGACATACGAACACCCTAGTGGTGAAGGAACACTCTTGCAGGAAAAGCAGAAGACATACGAACACCCTAGTGGTGAAGGAACACTCTAGCAGTGACCAGCAGAAGACATACGAACACCCTAGTGGTGAAGGAACACTCTTGCAGGAAAAGCAGAAGACATACGAACACCGTAGTGGTGAAGGAACACTCTAGCAGTGACAAGCAGAAGACATACGAACACCCTACTGGGGAAGGAGCACTCTAGCAGTGACGAGCAGAAGACATACGAACACCCTAGTGGTGAAGGAACACTCTTGCAGTGACGAGCAGGAGAGAAACGAACACCCTAGTGGTGAAGGAACACTCTAGCATTGACGAGCAAAAGAGAAAAGAATACCCTGTTGGTGAAGAAACACTTTATCAGTGACGAGCAGAAGACATACGAACACCCTAGTGGTGAAAGAACACTCTAGCAGGAAAAGCAGAAGACATACGAATACCCTACTGGTGAAGGAACACTCTGGCAGTGACGAGCAGAAGACACACGAACACCCTGGTGGTGAAGGAACACTCTAGCAGTGACGAGCAGAAGATAAACGAACACCCTAGTGGTGAACGAACACTTTAGCATTGACGAGCATAAGAGAAACGAATACCCTGTTGGTGAGGAAACACTTTATCAGTGACTAGCAGAAGACATACGAACACCCTAGTGGTGAAAGAACACTCTAACAGTGAAAAGCAGAAGACATACGAACACCCTACTAGGGAAGGAGCACTCTAGTAGTGACGAGCAGAAGACATACGAACACCCTAGTGGTGAAGGAACACTCTTGCAGGAAAAGCAGAAGACATACGAACACCCTAGTGGTGAAGGAACACTCTAGCAGTGACCAGCAGAAGACATACGAACACCCTAGTGGTGAAGGAACAATCTAGCAGTGACGAGTAGAAGACATACGAACACCCTAGTGGTGAAGGAACACTCTAGCAGTGACGAGCAGAAGATATACGAATAGCCTAGTGGTGAAAGAACACTCTAGCAGTGACGAGCAGAAGAGAAACGAACAACCTAGTGGTGAAGGAGCACTCTAGTAGTCACGAGCAGGAAGGAAACGAACAACCTAGTGGTGAAAGAACACTCTAGCAGTGACGAGCAGAAGATAAACGAACACCCTAGTGGTGAAGGAACACTTTAGCATTGACGAGCATAAGAGAAACGAATACCCTGTTGGTGAGGAAACAATTTATCAGTGACTAGCAGAAGACATACGAACACTCTAGTGGTGAAAGAACACTCTAGCAGTGACAAGCAGAAGACATACGAACACCCTACTGGGGAAGGAGCACTCTAGCAGTGACGAGCAGAAGACATACGAACACCCTAGTGGTGAAGGAACACTCTTGCAGTGACGAGCAGGAGAGAAACGAACACCCTAGTGGTGAAGGAACACTCTAGCATTGACGAGCAAAAGAGAAAAGAATACCCTGTTGGTGAAGAAACACTTTATCAGTGACGAGCAGAAGACATACGAACACCCTAGTGGTGAAAGAACACTCTAGCAGGAAAAGCAGAAGACATACGAATACCCTACTGGTGAAGGAACACTCTGGCAGTGACGAGCAGAAGACACACGAACACCCTGGTGGTGAAGGAACACTCTAGCAGTGACGAGCAGAAGATAAACGAACACCCTAGTGGTGAACGAACACTTTAGCATTGACGAGCATAAGAGAAACGAATACCCTGTTGGTGAGGAAACACTTTATCAGTGATTAGCAGAAGACATACGAACACCCTAGTGGTGAAAGAACACTCTAACAGTGAAAAGCAGAAGACATACGAACACCCTACTGGGGAAGGAGCACTCTAGCAGTGACGAGCAGAAGACATACGAACACCCTAGTGGTGAAGGAACACTCTTGCAGGAAAAGCAGAAGACATACGAACACCGTAGTGGTGAAGGAACACTCTAGCAGTGACCAGCAGAAGACATACGAACACCCTAGTGGTGAAGGAACACTCTAGCAGTGACGAGTAGAAGACATACGAACACCCTAGTGGTGAAGGAACACTCTAGCAGTGACGAGCAGAAGATATACGAATAGCCTAGTGGTGAAAGAACACTCTAGCAGTGACGAGCAGAAGAGAAACGAACAACCTAGTGGTGAAGGAACACTCTAGCAGTGACGAGCAGGAGAGAAACGAACAACCTAGTGGTGAAAGAACACTCTAGCAGTGACGAGCAGAAGATAAACGAACACCCTAGTGGTGAAGGAACACTTTAGAATTGACAAGCATAAGAGAAACGATTACCCTGTTGGAGAGGAAACAATTTATCAGTGTCTAGCAGAAGACATACGAACACTCTAGTGGTGAAAGAACACTCTAGCAGTGACAAGCAGAAGACATACGAACACCCTACTGGGGAAGGAGCACTCTAGCAGTGACGAGCAGAAGACATACGAACACCCTAGTGGTGAAGGAACACTCTTGTAGTGACGAGCAGGAGAGAAACGAACACCCTAGTGGTGAAGGAACACTCTAGCATTGACGAGCAAAAGAGAAAAGAATACCCTGTTGGTGAAGAAACACTTTATCAGTGACGAGCAGAAGACATACGAACACCCTAGTGGTGAAAGAACACTCTAGCAGGAAAAGCAGAAGATATACGAATACCCTACTGGTGAAGGAACACTCTGGCAGTGACGAGCAGAAGACACACGAACACCCTAGTGGTGAAGGAACACTCTAGCAGTGACGAGCAGAAGATAAACGAACACCCTAGTGGTGAACGAACACTTTAGCATTGACGAGCATAAGAGAAACGAATACCCTGTTGGTGAGGAAACACTTTATCAGTGACTAGCAGAAGACATACGAACACCCTAGTGGTGAAAGAACACTCTAGCAGTGACAAGCAGAAGACATACGAACACCCTACTGGGGAAGGAGCACTCTAGCAGTGACGAGCAGAAGACATACGAACACCCTAGTGGTGAAGGAACACTCTTGCAGTGACGAGCAGGAGAGAAACGAACACCCTAGTGGTGAAGGAACACTCTAGCAGTGACCAGCAGAAGACATACGAACACCCTAGTGGTGAAGGAACAATCTAGCAGTGACGAGTAGAAGACATACGAACACCCTAGTGGTGAAGGAACACTCTAACAGTGACGAGCAGAAGATATACGAATAGCCTAGTGGTGAAAGAACACTCTAGCAGTGACGAGCAGAAGAGAAACGAACAACCTAGAGGTGAAGGAACACTCTAGTAGTCACGAGCAGGAGAGAAACGAACAACCTAGTGGTGAAAGAACACTCTAGCAGTGACGAGCAGAAGATAAACGAACACCCTAGTGGTGAAGGAACACTTTAGCATTGACGAGCATAAGAGAAACGAATACCCTGTTGGTGAGGAAACAATTTATCAGTGACTAGTAGAAGACATACGAACACTCTAGTGGTGGAAGAACACTCTAGCAGTGACAAGCAGAAGACATACGAACACCTACTGGGGAAGGAACACTCTAGAAGTGACGAGCAGAAGACATACGAACACCCTAGTGGTGAAGGAACACTCTAGCAGTGACGAGCAGAAGATATACGAATAGCCTAGTGGTGAAAGAACACTCTAGCAGTGACGAGCAGAAGAGAAACGAACAACCTAGTGGTGAAGGAACACTCTAGCAGTGACGAGCAGGAGAGAAACGAACACCCTAGTGGTGAAGGAACACTCTAGCATTGACGAGCAGAAGAGAAAAGAATACCCTGTTGGTGAAGAAACACTTTATCAGTGACGAGCAGAAGACATACGAACACCCTAGTGGTGCAGGAACACTCTAGCAGTGACAAGCAGAAGACATACGAACACCCTACTGGGGAAGGAACACTCTAGCAGTGACGAGCAGAAGACATACGAAGACCCTAGTGGTGAAGGAACACTCTAGCAGTGACGAGCAGAAGATAAACGAACACCCTAGTGGTGAACGAACACTTTAGCATTGACGAGCATAAGAGAAATGAATACCCTGTTGGTGAGGAAACACTTTATCAGTGACTAGCAGAAGACATACGAACACCCTAGTGGTGAAAGAACACTCTAGCAGTGAAAAGCAGAAGACATACGAACACCCTACTAGGGAAGGAGCACTCTAGCAGTGACGAGCAGAAGACATACGAACACCCTAGTGGTGAAGGAACACTCTTGCAGGAAAAGCAGAAGACATACGAACACCCTAGTGGTGAAGGAATACTCTAGCAGTGACCAGCAGAAGACATACGAACACCCTAGTGGTGAAGAAACACTATAGCAGTGACGAGTAGAAGACATACGAACACCCTAGTGGTGAAGGAACACTCTAGCATTGACGAGCAGAAGAGAAAAGAATACCCTGTTGGTGAAGAAACACTTTATCAGTGACGAGCAGAAGACATACGAACACCCTAGTGGTGCAGGAACACTCTAGCAGTGACAAGCAGAAGAGAAACGAACAACCTAGTGGTGAAGGAACACTCTAGCAGTGACGAGCAGGAGAGTAACGAACACCCTACTGGTGAAGGAACACTCTAGCATTGACGAGCAGAAGAGAAAAGAATACCCTGTTGGTGAAGAAACACTTTATCAGTGACGAGCAAAAGACATACGAACACCCTAGTGGTGCAGGAACACTCTAGCAGTGACGAGCATAAGAGAAACGAACAACCTAGTGGTGAAGGAACACTCTAGCAGTGACGAGCAGGAGAGAAACGAACACCCTAGTGGTGAAGGAACACTCTAGCATTGACGAGCAGAAGAGAAAAGAATACCCTGTTGGTGAAGAAACACTTTATCAGTGACGAGCAAAAGACATACGAACACCCTAGTGGTGTAGGAACACTCTAGCAGTGACGAGCAGAAGAGAAACGAACAACCTAGTGGTGAAGGAACACTCTAGCAGTGACGAGCAGGAGAGAAACGAACACCCTAGTGGTGAAGGAACACTCTAGCATTGACGAGCAGAAGAGAAAAGAATACCATGTTGGTGAAGAAACACTTTATCAGTGACGAGCAGAAGACATACGAACACCCTAGTGGTGAAGGAACACTTTTGCAGGAAAAGCAGAAGACATACGAACACCCTAGTGGTGAAGGAACACTCTAGCAGTGACGAGCAGAAGATAAACGAACACCCTAGTGGTGAACGAACACTTTAGCATTGACGAGCATAAGAGAAACGAATACCCTGTTGGTGAGGAAACACTTTATCAGTGACTAGCAGAAGACATACGAACACCCTAGTGGTGAAAGAACACTGTAGCAGTGAAAAGCAGAAGACATACGAACACCCTACTAGGGAAGGAGCACTCTCGCAGTGAAGAGCAGAAGACATACGAACACCCTAGTGGTGAAGGAACACTCTTGCAGGAAAAGCAGAAGACATACGAACACCCTAGTGGTGAAGGAACACTCTAGCAGTGACCAGCAGAAGACATACGAACACCCTAGTGGCGAAGGAACACTCTAGCAGTGACGAGTAGAAGACATACGAACACCCTAGTGGTGAAGGAACACTCTAGCAGTGACGAGCAGAAGATATACGAATAACCTAGTGGTGAAAGAACACTCTAGCAGTGACGAGCAGAAGAGAAACGAACAACCTAGTGGTGAAGGAACACTCTAGCACTGACGAGCAGGAGAGAAACGAACGACCTAGTGGTGAAAGAACACTCTAGCAGTGACGAGCAGAAGATAAACGAACACCCTAGTGGTGAAGGAACACTTTAGCATTGACGAGCATAAGAGAAACGAATACCCTGTTGGTGAGGAAATAATTTATCAGTGACTAGCAGAAGACATACGAACACTCTAGTGGTGAAAGAACACTCTAGCAGTGACAAGCAGAAGACATACGAACACCCTACTGGGGAAGGAACACTCTAGCAGTGACGAGCAGAAGACATACGAAGACCCTAGTGGTGAAGGAACACTCTAGCAGTGACGAGCAGAAGATATACGAATAGCCTAGTGGTGAAAGAACACTCTAGCAGTGACGAGCAGAAGAGAAACGAACAACCTAGTAGTGAAGGAACACTCTAGCAGTGACGAGCAAGAGAGAAACGAACACCCTAGTGGTGAAGGAACACTCTAGCATTGACGAGCAGAAGAGAAAAGAATACCCTGTTGGTGAAGAAACACTTTATCAGTGACGAGCAGAAGACATACGAACACCCTAGTGGTGCAGGAACACTCTAGCAGTGACAAGCAGAAGAGAAACGAACAACCTAGTGGTGAAGGAACACTCTAGCAGTGACGAGCAGGAGAGTAACGACCACCCTACTGGTGAAAGAACACTCTAGCATTGACGAGCAGAAGAGAAAAGAATACCCTGTTGGTGAAGAAACACTTTATCAGTGACGAGCAAAAGACATACGAACACCCTAGTGGTGTAGGAACACTCTAGCAGTGACGAGCAGAAGAGAAACGAACAACCTAGTGGTGAAGGAACACTCTAGCAGTGACGAGCAGGAGAGAAACGAACACCCTAGTGGTGAAGGAACACTCTAGCAGTGACGAGCAGAAGATAAACGAACACCCTAGTGGTGAACGAACACTTTAGCATTGACGAGCATAAGAGAAACGAATACCCTGTTGGTGAGGAAACACTTTATCAGTGACTAGCAGAAGACATACGAACACCCTAGTGGTGAAAGAACACTCTAGCAGTGAAAAGCAGAAGACATACGAACACCCTACTAGGGAAGGAGCACTCTAGCAGTGACGAGCAGAAGACATACGAACACCCTAGTGGTGAAGGAACACTCTTGCAGGAAAAGCAGAAGACATACGAACACCCTAGTGGTGAAGGAATACTCTAGCAGTGACCAGCAGAAGACATACGAACACCCTAGTGGTGAAGGAACACTATAGCAGTGACGAGTAGAAGACATACGAACACCCTAGTGGTGAAGGAACACTCTAGCAGTGACGAGCAGAAGATATACGAATAGCCTAGTGGTGAAAGAACACTCTAGCAGTGACGAGCAGAAGAGAAACGAACAACCTAGTGGTGAAGGAACACTCTAGCAGTGACGAGCAGGAGAGAAACGAACAACCTAGTGGTGAAAGAACACTCTAGCAGTGACAAGCAGAAGATAAACGAACACCCTAGTGGTGAAGGAACACTTTAGCATTGACGAGCATAAGAGAAACGAATACCCTGTTGGTGAGGAAACAATTTATCAGTGACTAGCAGAAGACATACGAACACTCTAGTGGTGAAAGAACACTCTAGCAGTGACAAGCAGAAGACATACGAACACCCTACTGGGGAAGGAGCACTCTAGCAGTGACGAGCAGAAGACATACGAACACCCTAGTGGTAAAGGAACACTCTTGCAGTGACGAGCAGGAGAGAAACGAACACCCTAGTGGTGAAGGAACACTCTAGCATTGACGAGCAAAAGAGAAAAGAATACCCTGTTGGTGAAGAAACACTTTATCAGTGACGAGCAGAAGACATACGAACACCCTAGTGGTGAAAGAACACTCTAGCAGGAAAAGCAGAAGACATACGAATACCCTACTGGTGAAGGAACACTCTGGCAGTGACGAGCAGAAGACACACGAACACCCTGGTGGTGAAGGAACACTCTAGCAGTGACGAGCAGAAGATAAACGAACACCCTAGTGGTGAACGAACACTTTAGCATTGACGAGCATAAGAGAAACGAATACCCTGTTGGTGAGGAAACACTTTATCAGTGATTAGCAGAAGACATACGAACACCCTAGTGGTGAAAGAACACTCTAGCAGTGAAAAGCAGAAGACATACGAACACCCTACTGGGGAAGGAGCACTCTAGCAGTGACGAGCAGAAGACATACGAACACCCTAGTGGTGAAGGAACACTCTTGCAGGAAAAGCAGAAGACATACGAACACCGTAGTGGTGAAGGAACACTCTAGCAGTGACCAGCAGAAGACATACGAACACCTTAGTGGTGAAGGAACACTCTAGCAGTGACGAGCAGAAGACATACGAACACCCTAGTGGTGAAGGAACACTCTAGCAGTGACGAGCAGAAGATATACGAATAGCCTAGTGGTGAAAGAACACTCTAGCAGTGACGAGCAGAAGAGAAACGAACAACCTAGTGGTGAAGGAACACTCTAGCAGTGACGAGCAGGAGAGAAACGAACACCCTAGTGGTGAAGGAACACTCTAGCATTGACGAGCAGAAGAGAAAAGAATACCCTGTTGGTGAAGAAACACTTTATCAGTGACGAGCAGAAGACATACGAACACCCTAGTGGTGCAGGAACACTCTAGCAGTGACAAGCAGAAGACATACGAACACCCTACTGGGGAAGGAACACTCTAGCAGTGACGAGCAGAAGACATACGAAGACCCTAGTGGTGAAGGAACACTCTAGCAGTGACGAGCAGAAGATAAACGAACACCCTAGTGGTGAACGAACACTTTAGCATTGACGAGCATAAGAGAAATGAATACCCTGTTGGTGAGGAAACACTTTATCAGTGACTAGCAGAAGACATACGAACACCCTAGTGGTGAAAGAACACTCTAGCAGTGAAAAGCAGAAGATATACGAACACCCTACTAGGGAAGGAGCACTCTAGCAGTGACGAGCAGAAGACATACGAACACCCTAGTGGTGAAGGAACACTCTTGCAGGAAAAGCAGAAGACATACGAACACCCTAGTGGTGAAGGAATACTCTAGCAGTGACCAGCAGAAGACATACGAACACCCTAGTGGTGAAGGAACACTATAGCAGTGACGAGTAGAAAACATACGAACACCCTAGTGGTGAAGGAACACTCTAGCATTGACGAGCAGAAGAGAAAAGAATACCCTGTTGGTGAAGAAACACTTTATCAGTGACGAGCAGAAGACATACGAACACCCTAGTGGTGCAGGAACACTCTAGCAGTGACAAGCAGAAGAGAAACGAACAACCTAGTGGTGAAGGAACACTCTAGCAGTGACGAGCAGGAGAGTAACGAACACCCTACTGGTGAAAGAACACTCTAGCATTGACGAGCAGAAGAGAAAAGAATACCCTGTTGGTGAAGAAACACTTTATCAGTGACGAGCAAAAGACATACGAACACCCTAGTGGTGTAGGAACACTCTAGCAGTGACGAGCAGAAGAGAAACGAACAACCTAGTGGTGAAGGAACACTCTAGCAGTGACGAGCAGGAGAGAAACGAACACCCTAGTGGTGAAGGAACACTCTAGCAGTGACGAGCAGAAGATAAACGAACACCCTAGTGGTGAACGAACACTTTAGCATTGACGAGCATAAGAGAAACGAATACCCTGTTGGTGAGGAAACACTTTATCAGTGACTAGCAGAAGACATACGAACACCCTAGTGGTGAAAGAACACTCTAGCAGTGAAAAGCAGAAGACATACGAACACCCTACTAGGGAAGGAGCACTCTAGCAGTGACGAGCAGAAGACATACGAACACCCTAGTGGTGAAGGAACACTCTTGCAGGAAAAGCAGAAGACATACGAACACCCTAGTGGTGAAGGAATACTCTAGCAGTGACCAGCAGAAGACATACGAACACCCTAGTGGTGAAGGAACACTATAGCAGTGACGAGTAGAAGACATACGAACACCCTAGTGGTGAAGGAACACTCTAGCAGTGACGAGCAGAAGATATACGAATAGCCTAGTGGTGAAAGAACACTCTAGCAGTGACGAGCAGAAGAGAAACGAACAACCTAGTGGTGAAGGAACACTCTAGCAGTGACGAGCAGGAGAGAAACGAACAACCTAGTGGTGAAAGAACACTCTAGCAGTGACAAGCAGAAGATAAACGAACACCCTAGTGGTGAAGGAACACTTTAGCATTGACGAGCATAAGAGAAACGAATACCCTGTTGGTGAGGAAACAATTTATCAGTGACTAGCAGAAGACATACGAACACTCTAGTGGTGAAAGAACACTCTAGCAGTGACAAGCAGAAGACATACGAACACCCTACTGGGGAAGGAGCACTCTAGCAGTGACGAGCAGGAGAGTAACGAACACCCTACTGGTGAAGGAACACTCTAGCATTGACGAGCAGAAGAGAAAAGAATACCATGTTGGTGAAGAAACACTTTATCAGTGACGAGCAGAAGACATACGAACACCCTAGTGGTGAAGGAACACTTTAGCAGTGACGAGCAGAAGATATACGAATAGCCTAGTGGTGAAAGAACACTCTAGCAGTGACGAGCAGAAGAGAAACGAACAACCTAGTGGTGAAGGAACACTCTAGCAGTGACGAGCAGGAGAGAAACGAACACCCTAGTGGTGAAGGAACACTCTAGCATTGACGAGCAGAAGAGAAAAGAATACCCTGTTGGTGAAGAAACACATTATCAGTGACGAGCAGAAGACATACGAACACCCTAGTGGTGCAGGAACACTCTAGCAGTGACAAGCAGAAGACATACGAACACCCTAGTGGTGAAGGAACACTCTAGCAGTGACGAGCAGAAGATATACGAATAGCCTAGTGGTGAAAGAACACTCTAGCAGTGACGAGCAGAAGAGAAACGAACAACCTAGTGGTGAAGGAACACTCTAGCAGTGACGAGCAGGAGAGAAACGAACAACCTAGTGGTGAAAGAACACTCTAGCAGTGACAAGCAGAAGATAAACGAACACCCTAGTGGTGAAGGAACACTTTAGCATTGACGAGCATAAGAGAAACGAATACCCTGTTGGTGAGGAAACAATTTATCAGTGACTAGCAGAAGACATACGAACACTCTAGTGGTGAAAGAACACTCTAGCAGTGACAAGCAGAAGACATACGAACACCCTACTGGGGAAGGAGCACTCTAGCAGTGACGAGCAGAAGACATACGAACACCCTAGTGGTGAAGGAACACTCTTGCAGTGACGAGCAGGAGAGAAACGAACACCCTAGTGGTGAAGGAACACTCTAGCATTGACGAGCAAAAGAGAAAAGAATACCCTGTTGGTGAAGAAAGACTTTATCAGTGACGAGCAGAAGACATACGAACACCCTAGTGGTGAAAGAACACTCTAGCAGGAAAAGCAGAAGACATACGAATACCCTACTGGTGAAGGAACACTCTGGCAGTGACGAGCAGAAGACACACGAACACCCTGGTGGTGAAGGAACACTCTAGCAGTGACGAGCAGAAGATAAACGAACACCCTAGTGGTGAACGAACACTTTAGCATTGACGAGCATAAGAGAAACGAATACCCTGTTGGTGAGGAAACACTTTATCAGTGATTAGCAGAAGACATACGAACACCCTAGTGGTGAAAGAACACTCTAGCAGTGAAAAGCAGAAGACATACGAACACCCTACTGGGGAAGGAGCACTCTAGCAGTGACGAGCAGAAGACATACGAACACCCTAGTGGTGAAGGAACACTCTTGCAGGAAAAGCAGAAGACATACGAACACCGTAGTGGTGAAGGAACACTCTAGCAGTGACCAGCAGAAGACATACGAACACCTTAGTGGTGAAGGAACACTCTAGCAGTGACGAGCAGAAGACATACGAACACCCTAGTGGTGAAGGAACACTCTAGCAGTGACGAGCAGAAGATATACGAATAGCCTAGTGGTGAAAGAACACTCTAGCAGTGACGAGCAGAAGAGAAACGAACAACCTAGTGGTGAAGGAACACTCTAGCAGTGACGAGCAGGAGAGAAACGAACACCCTAGTGGTGAAGGAACACTCTAGCATTGACGAGCAGAAGAGAAAAGAATACCCTGTTGGTGAAGAAACACTTTATCAGTGACGAGCAGAAGACATACGAACACCCTAGTGGTGCAGGAACACTCTAGCAGTGACAAGCAGAAGACATACGAACACCCTACTGGGGAAGGAACACTCTAGCAGTGACGAGCAGAAGACATACGAAGACCCTAGTGGTGAAGGAACACTCTAGCAGTGACGAGCAGAAGATAAACGAACACCCTAGTGGTGAACGAACACTTTAGCATTGACGAGCATAAGAGAAATGAATACCCTGTTGGTGAGGAAACACTTTATCAGTGACTAGCAGAAGACATACGAACACCCTAGTGGTGAAAGAACACTCTAGCAGTGAAAAGCAGAAGACATACGAACACCCTACTAGGGAAGGAGCACTCTAGCAGTGACGAGCAGAAGACATACGAACACCCTAGTGGTGAAGGAACACTCTTGCAGGAAAAGCAGAAGACATACGAACACCCTAGTGGTGAAGGAATACTCTAGCAGTGACCAGCAGAAGACATACGAACACCCTAGTGGTGAAGGAACACTATAGCAGTGACGAGTAGAAAACATACGAACACCCTAGTGGTGAAGGAACACTCTAGCATTGACGAGCAGAAGAGAAAAGAATACCCTGTTGGTGAAGAAACACTTTATCAGTGACGAGCAGAAGACATACGAACACCCTAGTGGTGCAGGAACACTCTAGCAGTGACAAGCAGAAGAGAAACGAACAACCTAGTGGTGAAGGAACACTCTAGCAGTGACGAGCAGGAGAGTAACGAACACCCTACTGGTGAAGGAACACTCTAGCATTGACGAGCAGAAGAGAAAAGAATATCCTGTTGGTGAAGAAACACTTTATCAGTGACGAGCAAAAGACATACGAACACCCTAGTGGTGCAGGAACACTCTAGCAGTGACGAGCATAAGAGAAACGAACAACCTAGTGGTGAAGGAACACTCTAGCAGTGACGAGCAGGAGAGAAACGAACACCCTAGTGGTGAAGGAACACTCTAGCATTGACGAGCAGAAGAGAAAAGAATACCTTGTTGGTGAAGAAACACTTTATCAGTGACGAGCAAAAGACATACGAACACCCTAGTGGTGTAGGAACACTCTAGCAGTGACGAGCAGAAGAGAAACGAACAACCTAGTGGTGAAGGAACACTCTAGCAGTGACGAGCAGGAGAGAAACGAACACCCTAGTGGTGAAGGAACACTCTAGCAGTGACGAGCAGAAGATAAACGAACACCCTAGTGGTGAACGAACACTTTAGCATTGACGAGCATAAGAGAAACGAATACCCTGTTGGTGAGGAAACACTTTATCAGTGACTAGCAGAAGACATACGAACACCCTAGTGGTGAAAGAACACTCTAGCAGTGAAAAGCAGAAGACATACGAACACCCTACTAGGGAAGGAGCACTCTAGCAGTGACGAGCAGAAGACATACGAACACCCTAGTGGTGAAGGAACACTCTTGCAGGAAAAGCAGAAGACATACGAACACCCTAGTGGTGAAGGAATACTCTAGCAGTGACCAGCAGAAGACATACGAACACCCTAGTGGTGAAGGAACACTATAGCAGTGACGAGTAGAAGACATACGAACACCCTAGTGGTGAAGGAACACTCTAGCAGTGACGAGCAGAAGATATACGAATAGCCTAGTGGTGAAAGAACACTCTAGCAGTGACGAGCAGAAGAGAAACGAACAACCTAGTGGTGAAGGAACACTCTAGCAGTGACGAGCAGGAGAGAAACGAACAACCTAGTGGTGAAAGAACACTCTAGCAGTGACAAGCAGAAGATAAACGAACACCCTAGTGGTGAAGGAACACTTTAGCATTGACGAGCATAAGAGAAACGAATACCCTGTTGGTGAGGAAACAATTTATCAGTGACTAGCAGAAGACATACGAACACTCTAGTGGTGAAAGAACACTCTAGCAGTGACAAGCAGAAGACATACGAACACCCTACTGGGGAAGGAGCACTCTAGCAGTGACGAGCAGAAGACATACGAACACCCTAGTGGTGAAAGAACACTCTTGCAGTGACGAGCAGGAGAGAAACGAACACCTTAGTGGTGAAGGAACACTCTAGCATTGACGAGCAAAAGAGAAAAGAATACCCTGTTGGTGAAGAAACACTTTATCAGTGACGAGCAGAAGACATACGAACACCCTAGTGGTGAAGGAACACTCTTGCAGTGACGAGCAGGAGAGAAACGAACACCCTAGTGGTGAAGGAACACTCTAGCATTGACGAGCAAAAGAGAAAAGAATACCCTGTTGGTGAAGAAACACTTTATCAGTGACGAGCAGAAGACATACGAACACCCTAGTGGTGAAAGAACACTCTAGCAGGAAAAGCAGAAGACATACGAATACCCTACTGGTGAAGGAACACTCTGGCAGTGACGAGCAGAAGACACACGAACACCCTGGTGGTGAAGGAACACTCTAGCAGTGACGAGCAGAAGATAAACGAACACCCTAGTGGTGAACGAACACTTTAGCATTGACGAGCATAAGAGAAACGAATACCCTGTTGGTGAGGAAACACTTTATCAGTGATTAGCAGAAGACATACGAACACCCTAGTGGTGAAAGAACACTCTAGCAGTGAAAAGCAGAAGACATACGAACACCCTACTAGGGAAGGAGCACTCTAGCAGTGACGAGCAGAAGACATACGAACACCCTAGTGGTGAAGGAACACTCTTGCAGGAAAAGCAGAAGACATACGAACACCGTAGTGGTGAAGGAACACTCTAGCAGTGACCAGCAGAAGACATACGAACACCTTAGTGGTGAAGGAACACTCTAGCAGTGACGAGCAGAAGACATACGAACACCCTAGTGGTGAAGGAACACTCTAGCAGTGACGAGCAGAAGATATACCAATAGCCTAGTGGTGAAAGAACACTCTAGCAGTGACGAGCAGAAGAGAAACGAACAACCTAGTGGTGAAGGAACACTCTAGCAGTGACGAGCAGGAGAGAAACGAACACCCTAGTGGTGAAGGAACACTCTAGCATTGACGAGCAGAAGAGAAAAGAATACCCTGTTGGTGAAGAAACACTTTATCAGTGACGAGCAGAAGACATACGAACACCCTAGTGGTGCAGGAACACTCTAGCAGTGACAAGCAGAAGACATACGAACACCCTACTGGGGAAGGAACACTCTAGCAGTGACGAGCAGAAGACATACGAAGACCCTAGTGGTGAAGGAACACTCTAGCAGTGACGAGCAGAAGATAAACGAACACCCTAGTGGTGAACGAACACTTTAGCATTGACGAGCATAAGAGAAATGAATACCCTGTTGGTGAGGAAACACTTTATCAGTGACTAGCAGAAGACATACGAACACCCTAGTGGTGAAAGAACACTCTAGCAGTGAAAAGCAGAAGACATACGAACACCCTACTAGGGAAGGAGCACTCTAGCAGTGACGAGCAGAAGACATACGAACACCCTAGTGGTGAAGGAACACTATTGCAGGAAAAGCAGAAGACATACGAACACCCTAGTGGTGAAGGAATACTCTAGCAGTGACCAGCAGAAGACATACGAACACCCTAGTGGTGAAGGAACACTATAGCAGTGACGAGTAGAAGACATACGAACACCCTAGTGGTGAAGGAACACTCTAGCATTGACGAGTAGAAGAGAAAAGAATACCCTGTTGGTGAAGAAACACTTTATCAGTGACGAGCAGAAGACATACGAACACCCTAGTGGTGCAGGAACACTCTAGCAGTGACAAGCAGAAGAGAAACGAACAACCTAGTGGTGAAGGAACACTCTAGTAGTGACGAGCAGGAGAGAAACGAACACCCTAGTGGTGAAGGAACACTCTAGCATTGACGAGCAGAAGAGAAAAGAATACCCTGTTGGTGAAGAAACACTTTATCAGTGACGAGCAAAAGACATACGAACACCCTAGTGGTGCAGGAACACTCTAGCAGTGACGAGCATAAGAGAAACGAACAACCTAGTGGTGAAGGAACACTCTAGCAGTGACGAGCAGGAGAGAAACGAACACCCTAGTGGTGAAGGAACACTCTAGCATTGACGAGCAGAAGAGAAAAGAATACCCTGTTGGTGAAGAAACACTTTATCAGTGACGAGCAAAAGACATACGAACACCCTAGTGGTGTAGGAACACTCTAGCAGTGACGAGCAGAAGAGAAACGAACAACCTAGTGGTGAAGGAACACTCTAGCAGTGACGAGCAGGAGAGAAACGAACACCCTAGTGGTGAAGGAACACTCTAGCATTGACGAGCAGAAGAGAAAAGAATACCATGTTGGTGAAGAAACACTTTATCAGTGACGAGCAGAAGACATACGAACACCCTAGTGGTGAAGGAACACTCTAGCAGGAAAAGCAGAAGACATACGAATACCCTACTGGTGAAGGAACACTCTGGCAGTGACGAGCAGAAGACACACGAACACCCTAGTGGTGAAGGAACACTCTAGCAGTGACGAGCAGAAGATAAACGAACACCCTAGTGGTGAACGAACACTTTAGCATTGACGAGCATAAGAGAAACGAATACCCTGTTGGTGAGGAAACACTTTATCAGTGACTAGCAGAAGACATACGAACACCCTAGTGGTGAAAGAACACTGTAGCAGTGAAAAGCAGAAGACATACGAACACCCTACTAGGGAAGGAGCACTCTCGCAGTGAAGAGCAGAAGACATACGAACACCCTAGTGGTGAAGGAACACTCTTGCAGGAAAAGCAGAAGACATACGAACACCCTAGTGGTGAAGGAACACTCTAGCAGTGACCAGCAGAAGACATACGAACACCCTAGTGGTGAAGGAACACTCTAGCAGTGACGAGTAGAAGACATACGAACACCCTAGTGGTGAAGGAACACTCTAGCAGTGACGAGCAGAAGATATACGAATAACCTAGTGGTGAAAGAACACTCTAGCAGTGACGAGCAGAAGAGAAACGAACAACCTAGTGGTGAAGGAACACTCTAGCACTGACGAGCAGGAGAGAAACGAACGACCTAGTGGTGAAAGAACACTCTAGCAGTGACGAGCAGAAGATAAACGAACACCCTAGTGGTGAAGGAACACTTTAGCATTGACGAGCATAAGAGAAACGAATACCCTGTTGGTGAGGAAATAATTTATCAGTGACTAGCAGAAGACATACGAACACTCTAGTGGTGAAAGAACACTCTAGCAGTGACAAGCAGAAGACATACGAACACCCTACTGGGGAAGGAACACTCTAGCAGTGACGAGCAGAAGACATACGAAGACCCTAGTGGTGAAGGAACACTCTAGCAGTGACGAGCAGAAGATATACGAATAGCCTAGTGGTGAAAGAACACTCTAGCAGTGACGAGCAGAAGAGAAACGAACAACCTAGTGGTGAAGGAACACTCTAGCAGTGACGAGCAAGAGAGAAACGAACACCCTAGTGGTGAAGGAACACTCTAGCATTGACGAGCAGAAGAGAAAAGAATACCCTGTTGGTGAAGAAACACTTTATAAGTGACGAGCAGAAGACATACGAACACCCTAGTGGTGCAGGAACACTCTAGCAGTGACAAGCAGAAGAGAAACGAACAACCTAGTGGTGAAGGAACACTCTAGCAGTGACGAGCAGGAGAGTAACGAACACCCTACTGGTGAAAGAACACTCTAGCATTGACGAGCAGAAGAGAAAAGAATACCCTGTTGGTGAAGAAACACTTTATCAGTGACGAGCAAAAGACATACGAACACCCTAGTGGTGTAGGAACACTCTAGCAGTGACGAGCAGAAGAGAAACGAACAACCTAGTGGTGAAGGAACACTCTAGCAGTGACGAGCAGGAGAGAAACGAACACCCTAGTGGTGAAGGAACACTCTAGCAGTGACGAGCAGAAGATAAACGAACACCCTAGTGGTGAACGAACACTTTAGCATTGACGAGCATAAGAGAAACGAATACCCTGTTGGTGAGGAAACAATTTATCAGTGACTAGCGGAAGACATACGAACACTCTAGTGGTGAAAGAACACTCTAGCAGTGACAAGCAGAAGACATACGAACACCTACTGGGGAAGGAACACTCTAGCAGTGACGAGCAGAAGACATACGAACACCCTAGTGGTGAAGGAACACTCTTGCAGTGACGAGCAGGAGAGAAACGAACACCCTAGTGGTGAAGGAACACTAGCATTGACGAGCAAACGAGAAAAGAATACCCTGTTGGTGAAGAAACACTTTATCAGTGATGAGCAGAAGACATACGAACACCCTAGTGGTGAACGAACACTTTAGCATTGACGAGCATAAGAGAAATGAATACCCTGTTGGTGAGGAAACACTTTATCAGTGACTAGCAGAAGACATACGAACACCCTAGTGGTGAAAGAACACTCTAGCAGTGAAAAGCAGAAGACATACGAACACCCTACTAGGGAAGGAGCACTCTAGCAGTGACGAGCAGAAGACATACGAACACCCTAGTGGTGAAGGAACACTATTGCAGGAAAAGCAGAAGACATACGAACACCCTAGTGGTGAAGGAATACTCTAGCAGTGACCAGCAGAAGACATACGAACACCCTAGTGGTGAAGGAACACTATAGCAGTGACGAGTAGAAGACATACGAACACCCTAGTGGTGAAGGAACACTCTAGCATTGACGAGTAGAAGAGAAAAGAATACCCTGTTGGTGAAGAAACACTTTATCAGTGACGAGCAGAAGACATACGAACACCCTAGTGGTGCAGGAACACTCTAGCAGTGACAAGCAGAAGAGAAACGAACAACCTAGTGGTGAAGGAACACTCTAGTAGTGACGAGCAGGAGAGAAACGAACACCCTAGTGGTGAAGGAACACTCTAGCATTGACGAGCAGAAGAGAAAAGAATACCCTGTTGGTGAAGAAACACTTTATCAGTGACGAGCAAAAGACATACGAACACCCTAGTGGTGAAGGAACACTCTAGCAGGAAAAGCAGAAGACATACGAATACCCTACTGGTGAAGGAACACTCTGGCAGTGACGAGCAGAAGACACACGAACACCCTAGTGGTGAAGGAACACTCTAGCAGTGACGAGCAGAAGATAAACGAACACCCTAGTGGTGAACGAACACTTTAGCATTGACGAGCATAAGAGAAACGAATACCCTGTTGGTGAGGAAACACTTTATCAGTGACTAGCAGAAGACATACGAACACCCTAGTGGTGAAAGAACACTGTAGCAGTGAAAAGCAGAAGACATACGAACACCCTACTAGGGAAGGAGCACTCTCGCAGTGAAGAGCAGAAGACATACGAACACCCTAGTGGTGAAGGAACACTCTTGCAGGAAAAGCAGAAGACATACGAACACCCTAGTGGTGAAGGAACACTCTAGCAGTGACCAGCAGAAGACATACGAACACCCTAGTGGTGAAGGAACACTCTAGCAGTGACGAGTAGAAGACATACGAACACCCTAGTGGTGAAGGAACACTCTAGCAGTGACGAGCAGAAGATATACGAATAACCTAGTGGTGAAAGAACACTCTAGCAGTGACGAGCAGAAGAGAAACGAACAACCTAGTGGTGAAGGAACACTCTAGCACTGACGAGCAGGAGAGAAACGAACGACCTAGTGGTGAAAGAACACTCTAGCAGTGACGAGCAGAAGATAAACGAACACCCTAGTGGTGAAGGAACACTTTAGCATTGACGAGCATAAGAGAAACGAATACCCTGTTGGTGAGGAAATAATTTATCAGTGACTAGCAGAAGACATACGAACACTCTAGTGGTGAAAGAACACTCTAGCAGTGACAAGCAGAAGACATACGAACACCCTACTGGGGAAGGAACACTCTAGCAGTGACGAGCAGAAGACATACGAAGACCCTAGTGGTGAAGGAACACTCTAGCAGTGACGAGCAGAAGATATACGAATAGCCTAGTGGTGAAAGAACACTCTAGCAGTGACGAGCAGAAGAGAAACGAACAACCTAGTGGTGAAGGAACACTCTAGCAGTGACGAGCAAGAGAGAAACGAACACCCTAGTGGTGAAGGAACACTCTAGCATTGACGAGCAGAAGAGAAAAGAATACCCTGTTGGTGAAGAAACACTTTATAAGTGACGAGCAGAAGACATACGAACACCCTAGTGGTGCAGGAACACTCTAGCAGTGACAAGCAGAAGAGAAACGAACAACCTAGTGGTGAAGGAACACTCTAGCAGTGACGAGCAGGAGAGTAACGAACACCCTACTGGTGAAAGAACACTCTAGCATTGACGAGCAGAAGAGAAAAGAATACCCTGTTGGTGAAGAAACACTTTATCAGTGACGAGCAAAAGACATACGAACACCCTAGTGGTGTAGGAACACTCTAGCAGTGACGAGCAGAAGAGAAACGAACAACCTAGTGGTGAAGGAACACTCTAGCAGTGACGAGCAGGAGAGAAACGAACACCCTAGTGGTGAAGGAACACTCTAGCAGTGACGAGCAGAAGATAAACGAACACCCTAGTGGTGAACGAACACTTTAGCATTGACGAGCATAAGAGAAACGAATACCCTGTTGGTGAGGAAACAATTTATCAGTGACTAGCGGAAGACATACGAACACTCTAGTGGTGAAAGAACACTCTAGCAGTGACAAGCAGAAGACATACGAACACCTACTGGGGAAGGAACACTCTAGCAGTGACGAGCAGAAGACATACGAACACCCTAGTGGTGAAGGAACACTCTTGCAGTGACGAGCAGGAGAGAAACGAACACCCTAGTGGTGAAGGAACACTAGCATTGACGAGCAAACGAGAAAAGAATACCCTGTTGGTGAAGAAACACTTTATCAGTGACGAGCAGAAGACATACGAACACCCTAGTGGTGCAGGAACACTCTAGCAGTGACAAGCAGAAGAGAAACGAACAACCTAGTGGTGAAGGAACACTCTAGTAGTGACGAGCAGGAGAGAAACGAACACCCTAGTGGTGAAGGAACACTCTAGCATTGACGAGCAGAAGAGAAAAGAATACCCTGTTGGTGAAGAAACACTTTATCAGTGACGAGCAAAAGACATACGAACACCCTAGTGGTGCAGGAACACTCTAGCAGTGACGAGCATAAGAGAAACGAACAACCTAGTGGTGAAGGAACACTCTAGCAGTGACGAGCAGGAGAGAAACGAACACCCTAGTGGTGAAGGAACACTCTAGCATTGACGAGCAGAAGAGAAAAGAATACCCTGTTGGTGAAGAAACACTTTATCAGTGACGAGCAAAAGACATACGAACACCCTAGTGGTGTAGGAACACTCTAGCAGTGACGAGCAGAAGAGAAACGAACAACCTAGTGGTGAAGGAACACTCTAGCAGTGACGAGCAGGAGAGAAACGAACACCCTAGTGGTGAAGGAACACTCTAGCATTGACGAGCAGAAGAGAAAAGAATACCATGTTGGTGAAGAAACACTTTATCAGTGACGAGCAGAAGACATACGAACACCCTAGTGGTGAAGGAACACTCTAGCAGGAAAAGCAGAAGACATACGAATACCCTACTGGTGAAGGAACACTCTGGCAGTGACGAGCAGAAGACACACGAACACCCTAGTGGTGAAGGAACACTCTAGCAGTGACGAGCAGAAGATAAACGAACACCCTAGTGGTGAACGAACACTTTAGCATTGACGAGCATAAGAGAAACGAATACCCTGTTGGTGAGGAAACACTTTATCAGTGACTAGCAGAAGACATACGAACACCCTAGTGGTGAAAGAACACTGTAGCAGTGAAAAGCAGAAGACATACGAACACCCTACTAGGGAAGGAGCACTCTCGCAGTGAAGAGCAGAAGACATACGAACACCCTAGTGGTGAAGGAACACTCTTGCAGGAAAAGCAGAAGACATACGAACACCCTAGTGGTGAAGGAACACTCTAGCAGTGACCAGCAGAAGACATACGAACACCCTAGTGGTGAAGGAACACTCTAGCAGTGACGAGTAGAAGACATACGAACACCCTAGTGGTGAAGGAACACTCTAGCAGTGACGAGCAGAAGATATACGAATAACCTAGTGGTGAAAGAACACTCTAGCAGTGACGAGCAGAAGAGAAACGAACAACCTAGTGGTGAAGGAACACTCTAGCACTGACGAGCAGGAGAGAAACGAACGACCTAGTGGTGAAAGAACACTCTAGCAGTGACGAGCAGAAGATAAACGAACACCCTAGTGGTGAAGGAACACTTTAGCATTGACGAGCATAAGAGAAACGAATACCCTGTTGGTGAGGAAATAATTTATCAGTGACTAGCAGAAGACATACGAACACTCTAGTGGTGAAAGAACACTCTAGCAGTGACAAGCAGAAGACATACGAACACCCTACTGGGGAAGGAACACTCTAGCAGTGACGAGCAGAAGACATACGAAGACCCTAGTGGTGAAGGAACACTCTAGCAGTGACGAGCAGAAGATATACGAATAGCCTAGTGGTGAAAGAACACTCTAGCAGTGACGAGCAGAAGAGAAACGAACAACCTAGTGGTGAAGGAACACTCTAGCAGTGACGAGCAAGAGAGAAACGAACACCCTAGTGGTGAAGGAACACTCTAGCATTGACGAGCAGAAGAGAAAAGAATACCCTGTTGGTGAAGAAACACTTTATAAGTGACGAGCAGAAGACATACGAACACCCTAGTGGTGCAGGAACACTCTAGCAGTGACAAGCAGAAGAGAAACGAACAACCTAGTGGTGAAGGAACACTCTAGCAGTGACGAGCAGGAGAGTAACGAACACCCTACTGGTGAAAGAACACTCTAGCATTGACGAGCAGAAGAGAAAAGAATACCCTGTTGGTGAAGAAACACTTTATCAGTGACGAGCAAAAGACATACGAACACCCTAGTGGTGTAGGAACACTCTAGCAGTGACGAGCAGAAGAGAAACGAACAACCTAGTGGTGAAGGAACACTCTAGCAGTGACGAGCAGGAGAGAAACGAACACCCTAGTGGTGAAGGAACACTCTAGCAGTGACGAGCAGAAGATAAACGAACACCCTAGTGGTGAACGAACACTTTAGCATTGACGAGCATAAGAGAAACGAATACCCTGTTGGTGAGGAAACACTTTATCAGTGACTAGCAGAAGACATACGAACACCCTAGTGGTGAAAGAACACTCTAGCAGTGAAAAGCAGAAGACATACGAACACCCTACTAGGGAAGGAGCACTCTAGCAGTGACGAGCAGAAGACATACGAACACCCTAGTGGTGAAGGAACACTATTGCAGGAAAAGCAGAAGACATACGAACACCCTAGTGGTGAAGGAATACTCTAGCAGTGACCAGCAGAAGACATACGAACACCCTAGTGGTGAAGGAACACTATAGCAGTGACGAGTAGAAGACATACGAACACCCTAGTGGTGAAGGAACACTCTAGCAGTGACGAGCAGAAGATATACGAATAGCCTAGTGGTGAAAGAACACTCTAGCAGTGACGAGCAGAAGAGAAACGAACAACCTAGTGGTGAAGGAACACTCTAGCAGTGACGAGCAGGAGAGAAACGAACAACCTAGTGGTGAAAGAACACTCTAGCAGTGACAAGCAGAAGATAAACGAACACCCTAGTGGTGAAGGAACACTTTAGCATTGACGAGCATAAGAGAAACGAATACCCTGTTGGTGAGGAAACAATTTATCAGTGACTAGCAGAAGACATACGAACACTCTAGTGGTGAAAGAACACTCTAGCAGTGACAAGCAGAAGACATACGAACACCCTACTGGGGAAGGAGCACTCTAGCAGTGACTAGCAGAAGACATACGAACACCCTAGTGGTGAAGGAACACTCTTGCAGTGACGAGCAGGAGAGAAACGAACACCCTAGTGGTGAAGGAACACTCTAGCATTGACGAGCAAAAGAGAAAAGAATACCCTGTTGGTGAAGAAACACTTTATCAGTGACGAGCAGAAGACATACGAACACCCTAGTGGTGAAAGAACACTCTAGCAGGAAAAGCAGAAGACATACGAATACCCTACTGGTGAAGGAACACTCTGGCAGTGACGAGCAGAAGACACACGAACACCCTGGTGGTGAAGGAACACTCTAGCAGTGACGAGCAGAAGATAAACGAACACCCTAGTGGTGAACGAACACTTTAGCATTGACGAGCATAAGAGAAACGAATACCCTGTTGGTGAGGAAACACTTTATCAGTGATTAGCAGAAGACATACGAACACCCTAGTGGTGAAAGAACACTCTAGCAGTGAAAAGCAGAAGACATACGAACACCCTACTGGGGAAGGAGCACTCTAGCAGTGACGAGCAGAAGACATACGAACACCCTAGTGGTGAAGGAACACTCTTGCAGGAAAAGCAGAAGACATACGAACACCGTAGTGGTGAAGGAACACTCTAGCAGTGACCAGCAGAAGACATACGAACACCTTAGTGGTGAAGGAACACTCTAGCAGTGACGAGTAGAAGACATACGAACACCCTAGTGGTGAAGGAACACTCTAGCAGTGACGAGCAGAAGATATACGAATAGCCTAGTGGTGAAAGAACACTCTAGCAGTGACGAGCAGAAGAGAAACGAACAACCTAGTGGTGAAGGAACACTCTAGCAGTGACGAGCAGGAGAGAAACGAACAACCTAGTGGTGAAAGAACACTCTAGCAGTGACGAGCAGAAGATAAACGAACACCCTAGTGGTGAAGGAACACTTTAGAATTGACAAGCATAAGAGAAACGATTACCCTGTTGGTGAGGAAACAATTTATCAGTGACTAGCAGAAGACATACGAACACTCTAGTGGTGAAAGAACACTCTAGCAGTGACAAGCAGAAGACATACGAACTCCCTACTGGGGAAGGAGCACTCTAGCAGTGACGAGCAGAAGACATACGAACACCCTAGTGGTGAAGGAACACTCTTGCAGTGACGAGCAGGAGAGAAACGAACACCCTAGTGGTGAAGGAACACTCTAGCATTGACGAGCAAAAGAGAAAAGAATACCCTGTTGGTGAAGAAACACTTTATCAGTGACGAGCAGAAGACATACGAACACCCTAGTGGTGAAAGAACACTCTAGCAGGAAAAGCAGAAGATATACGAATACCCTACTGGTGAAGGAACACTCTGGCAGTGACGAGCAGAAGACACACGAACACCCTAGTGGTGAAGGAACACTCTAGCAGTGACGAGCAGAAGATAAACGAACACCCTAGTGGTGAACGAACACTTTAGCATTGACGAGCATAAGAGAAACGAATACCCTGTTGGTGAGGAAACACTTTATCAGTGACTAGCAGAAGACATACGAACACCCTAGTGGTGAAAGAACACTCTAGCAGTGACAAGCAGAAGACATACGAACACCCTACTGGGGAAGGAGCACTCTAGCAGTGACGAGCAGAAGACATACGAACACCCTAGTGGTGAAGGAACACTCTTGCAGTGACGAGCAGGAGAGAAACGAACACCCTAGTGGTGAAGGAACACTCTAGCAGTGACCAGCAGAAGACATACGAACACCCTAGTGGTGAAGGAACAATCTAGCAGTGACGAGTAGAAGACATACGAACACCCTAGTGGTGAAGGAACACTCTAACAGTGACGAGCAGAAGATATACGAATAGCCTAGTGGTGAAAGAACACTCTAGCAGTGACGAGCAGAAGAGAAACGAACAACCTAGAGGTGAAGGAACGCTCTAGTAGTCACGAGCAGGAGAGAAACGAACAACCTAGTGGTGAAAGAACACTCTAGCAGTGACGAGCAGAAGATAAACGAACACCCTAGTGGTGAAGGAACACTTTAGCATTGACGAGCATAAGAGAAACGAATACCCTGTTGGTGAGGAAACAATTTATCAGTGACTAGTAGAAGACATACGAACACTCTAGTGGTGGAAGAACACTCTAGCAGTGACAAGCAGAAGACATACGAACACCTACTGGGGAAGGAACACTCTAGAAGTGACGAGCAGAAGACATACGAACACCCTAGTGGTGAAGGAACACTCTAGCAGTGACGAGCAGAAGATATACGAATAGCCTAGTGGTGAAAGAACACTCTAGCAGTGACGAGCAGAAGAGAAACGAACAACCTAGTGGTGAAGGAACACTCTAGCAGTGACGAGCAGGAGAGAAACGAACACCCTAGTGGTGAAGGAACACTCTAGCATTGACGAGCAGAAGAGAAAAGAATACCCTGTTGGTGAAGAAACACTTTATCAGTGACGAGCAGAAGACATACGAACACCCTAGTGGTGCAGGAACACTCTAGCAGTGACAAGCAGAAGATATACGAATACCCTACTGGTGAAGGAACACTCTGGCAGTGACGAGCAGAAGACACACGAACACCCTAGTGGTGAAGGAACACTCTAGCAGTGACGAGCAGAAGACATACGAACACCCTAGTGGTGAAGGAACACTCTTGCAGTGACGAGTAGAAGACATACGAACACCCTAGTGGTGAAGGAACACTTTAGCAGTGACGAGCAGAAGATATACGAATAGCCTAGTGGTGAAAGAACACTCTAGCAGTGACGAGCAGAAGAGAAACGAACAACCTAGTGGTGAAGGAACACTCTAGCAGTGACGAGCAGGAGAGAAACGAACAACCTAGTGGTGAAAGAACACTCTAGCAGTGACGAGCAGAAGATAAACGAACACCCTAGTGGTGAAGGAACACTTTAGCATTGACATGCATAAGAGAAACGATTACCCTGTTGGTGAGGAAACAATTTATCAGTGACTAGCAGAAGACATACGAACACTCTAGTGGTGAAAGAACACTCTAGCAGTGACAAGCAGAAGACATACGAACACCCTACTGGGGAAGGAGCACTCTAGCAGTGACGAGCAGAAGACATACGAACACCCTAGTGGTGAAGGAACACTCTTGCAGTGACGAGCAGGAGAGAAACGAACACCTTAGTGGTGAAGGAACACTCTAGCATTGACGAGCAAAAGAGAAAAGAATACCCTGTTGGTGAAGAAACACTTTATCAGTGACGAGCAGAAGACATACGAACACCCTAGTGGTGAAAAACGAATACCCTGTTGGTGAGGAAACACTTTATCAGTGACTAGCAGAAGACATACGAACACCCTAGTGGTGAAAGAACACTCTAGCAGTGACAAGCAGAAGACATACGAACACCCTACTGGGGAAGGAGCACTCTAGCAGTGACGAGCAGAAGACATACGAACACCCTAGTGGTGAAGGAACACTCTTGCAGGAAAAGCAGAAGACATACGAACACCCTAGTGGTGAAGGAACACTCTAGTAGTGACCAGCAGAAGACTTACGAACACCCTAGTGGTGAAGGAACACTCTAGCAGTGACGAGTAGAAGACATACGAACACCCTAGTGGTGAAGGAACACTCTAGCAGTGACGAGCAGAAGATATACGAATAGCCTAGTGGTGAAAGAACACTCTAGCAGTGACGAGCAGAAGAGAAACGAACAACCTAGTGGTGAAGGAACACTCTAGCAGTGACGAGCAGGAGAGAAACGAACAACCTAGTGGTGAAAGAACACTCTACCAGTCACGAGCAGAAGATAAACGAACACCCTAGTGGTGAACGAACACTTTAGCATTGACGAGCATAAGAGAAATGAATACCCTGTTGGTGAGGAAACAATTTATCAGTGACTAGCAGAAGACATACGAAAACTCTAGTGGTGAAAGAACACTCTAGCAATGACAAGCAGAAGACATACGAACACCCTACTCGGGAAGGAGCACTCTAACAGTGACGAGCAGAAGACATACGAACACCCTAGTGGTGAAGGAACACTCTTGCAGTGACGAGCAGGAGAGAAACGAACACCCTAGTGGTGAAGGAACACTCTAGCATTGACGAGCAAAAGAGAAAAGAATACCCTGTTGGTGAAGAAACACTTTATCAGTGACGAGCAGAAGACATACGAACACCCTAGTGGTGAAAAACGAATACCCTGTTGGTGAGGAAACACTTTATCAGTGACTAGCAGAAGACATACGAACACCCTAGTGGTGAAAGAACACTCTAGCAGTGACAAGCAGAAGACATACGAACACCCTACTGGGGAAGGAGCACTCTAGCAGTGACGAGCAGAAGACATACGAACACCCTAGTAGTGAAGGAACACTCTTGTAGGAAAAGCAGAAGACATACGAACACCCTAGTGGTGAAGGAACACTCTAGTAGTGACGAGGAGAAGACATACGAACACCCTAGTGGTGAAGGAACACTCTAGCATTGACGAGCAGAAGATATACGAATAGCCTAGTGTTGAAAGAACACTCTAGCAGTGACGAGAAGAAGAGAAACGAACAACCTAGTGGTGAAGGAACACTCTAGTAGTGACGAGCAGGAGAGAAACGAACAACCTAGTGGTTAAAGAACACTCTAGCAGTGACGAGCAGAAGATAAACGAACACCCTAGTGGTGAAGGAACACTTTAGCATTGACGAGTATAAGAGAAACGAATACCCTGTTGGTGAGGAAACAATTTATCAGTGACTAGCAGAAGACATACGAACACTCTAGTGGTGAAAGAACACTCTAGCAGTGACAAGCAGAAGACATACGAACACCCTACTGGGGAAGGAGCACTCTAGCAGTGACGAGCAGAAGACATACAAACACCCTAGTGGTGAAGGAACACTCTTGCAGTGACGAGCAAAAGAGAAAAGAATACCCTGTTGGTGAAGAAACACTTTATCAGTGACGAGGAGAAGACATACGAACACCCTAGTGGTGAAAGAACACTCTAGCAGGAAAAGCTGAAGATATACGAATACCCTACTGGTGAAGGAACACTCTGGCAATGACGAGCAGAAGACACACGAACACCCTATTGGTGAAGGAACACTCTAGCAGTGACGAGCAGAAGATAAACGAACACCCTAGTGGTGAACGAACACTTTAGCATTGACGAGCATAAGAGAAACGAATACCCTGTTGGTGAGGAAACACTTTATCAGTGACTAGCAGAAGACATACGAACGCCCTAGTGGTGAAAGAACACTCTAGCAGTGACAAGCAGAAGACATACGAACACCCTACTGGGGAAGGAGCACTCTAGCAGTGACGAGCAGAAGACATACGAACACCCTAGTGGTGAAGGAACACACTTGCAGGAAAAGCAGAAGACATACGAACACCCTAGTGGTGAAGGAACACTCTAGCAGTGACCAGCAGAAGACATACGAACACCCTATTTGTGAAGGAACACTCTAGCAGTGACGAGCAGAAGACATACGAACACCCTAGTGGTGAAGGAACACTCTAGCAGTGACGAGCAGAAGATATACGAATAGCCTAGTGGTGAAAGAACACTCTAGCAGTGACGAGCAGAAGAGAAACGAACAACCTAGTGGTGAAGGAACACTCTAGCAGTGACGAGCAGGAGAGAAACGAACAACCTAGTGGTGAAAGAACACTCTACCAGTGACGAGCAGAAGATAAACGAACACCCTAGTGGTGAACGAACACTTTAGCATTGACGAGCATAAGAGAAATGAATACCCTGTTGGTGAGGAAACAATTTATCAGTGACTAGCAGAAGACATACGAAAACTCTAGTGGTGAAAGAACACTCTAGCAATGACAAGCAGAAGACATACGAACACCCTACTCGGGAAGGAGCACTCTAACAGTGACGAGCAGAAGACATACGAACACCCTAGTGGTGAAGGAACACTCTTGCAGTGACGAGCAGGAGAGAAACGAACACCCTAGTGGTGAAGGAACACTCTAGCATTGACGAGCAAAAGAGAAAAGAATACCCTGTTGGTGAAGAAACACTTTATCAGTGACGAGCAGAAGACATACGAACACCCTAGTGGTGAAAAACGAATACCCTGTTGGTGAGGAAACACTTTATCAGTGACTAGCAGAAGACATACGAACACCCTAGTGGTGAAAGAACACTCTAGCAGTGACAAGCAGAAGACATACGAACACCCTACTGGGGAAGGAGCACTCTAGCAGTGACGAGCAGAAGACATACGAACACCCTAGTAGTGAAGGAACACTCTTGCAGGAAAAGCAGAAGACATACGAACACCCTAGTGGTGAAGGAACACTCTAGTAGTGACGAGGAGAAGACATACGAACACCCTAGTGGTGAAGGAACACTCTAGCATTGACGAGCAGAAGATATACGAATAGCCTAGTGTTGAAAGAACACTCTAGCAGTGACGAGAAGAAGAGAAACGAACAACCTAGTGGTGAAGGAACACTCTAGTAGTGACGAGCAGGAGAGAAACGAACAACCTAGTGGTTAAAGAACACTCTAGCAGTGACGAGCAGAAGATAAACGAACACCCTAGTGGTGAAGGAACACTTTAGCATTGACGAGTATAAGAGAAACGAATACCCTGTTGGTGAGGAAACAATTTATCAGTGACTAGCAGAAGACATACGAACACTCTAGTGGTGAAAGAACACTCTAGCAGTGACAAGCAGAAGACATACGAACACCCTACTGGGGAAGGAGCACTCTAGCAGTGACGAGCAGAAGACATACAAACACCCTAGTGGTGAAGGAACACTCTTGCAGTGACGAGCAAAAGAGAAAAGAATACCCTGTTGGTGAAGAAACACTTTATCAGTGACGAGGAGAAGACATACGAACACCCTAGTGGTGAAAGAACACTCTAGCAGGAAAAGCTGAAGATATACGAATACCCTACTGGTGAAGGAACACTCTGGCAATGACGAGCAGAAGACACACGAACACCCTATTGGTGAAGGAACACTCTAGCAGTGACGAGCAGAAGATAAACGAACACCCTAGTGGTGAACGAACACTTTAGCATTGACGAGCATAAGAGAAACGAATACCCTGTTGGTGAGGAAACACTTTATCAGTGACTAGCAGAAGACATACGAACGCCCTAGTGGTGAAAGAACACTCTAGCAGTGACAAGCAGAAGACATACGAACACCCTACTGGGGAAGGAGCACTCTAGCAGTGACGAGCAGAAGACATACGAACACCCTAGTGGTGAAGGAACACACTTGCAGGAAAAGCAGAAGACATACGAACACCCTAGTGGTGAAGGAACACTCTAGCAGTGACCAGCAGAAGACATACGAACACCCTAGTGGTGAAGGAACACTCTAGCAGTGACCAGCAGAGGACATACGAACACCCTAGTGGTGAAGGAACACTCTAGCAGTGACGAGCAGAAGATATACGAATAGCCTAGTGTTGAAAGAACACTCTAGCAGTGACGAGCAGAAGAGAAACGAACAACCTAGTGGTGACGGAACACTCTAGTAGTGACGAGCAGGAGAGAAACGAACAACCTAGTGGTGAAAGAACACTCTAGCAGTGACGAGCAGAAGATAAACGAACACCCTAGTGGTGAAAGAACACTTTAGCATTGACGAGCATAAGAGAAACGAATACCCTGTTGGTCAGGAAACAATTTATCAGTGACTAGCAGAAGACATACGAACACTCTAGTGGTGAAAGAACACTCTAGCAGTGACAAGCATAAGACATACGAACACCCTACTAGGGAAGGAATACTCTAGCAGTGACGAGCAGAAGACATACGAACACCCTAGTGGTGAAGAAACACTTTAGCAGTGACGAGCAGAAGAGAAATGAACACCCTAGTGGTGAAGGAACACTCTAGCAGTGACGAGCAGGAGAGAAACGAACACCCTAGTGGTGAAGGAACACTCTAGCAGTGACGAGCAGAAGACATACGAACACCCTAGTGGTGAAGGAACACTCTAGCAGTGACGAGCAGAAGATATACGAATAGCCTAGTGTTGAAAGAACACTCTAGCAGTGACGAGCAGAAGAGAAACGAACAACCTAGTGGTGAAGGAACACTCTAGTAGTGACGAGCAAGAGAGAAACGAACAACCTAATGGTGAAAGAACACTCTAGCAGTGATGAGCAGAAGATAAACGAACACCCTAGTGGTGAAGGAACACTTTAGCATTGACGAGCATAAGAGAAACGAATACCCTGTTGGTGAGGAAACAATTTATCAGTGACTAGCAGAAGACATAAGAACACTCTAGTGGTGAAAGAACACTCTAGCAGTGACAAGCATAAGACATACGAACACCCTACTTGGGAAGGAACACTCTAGCAGTGACGAGCAGAAGACATACGAACACCCTAGTGGTGAAGGAACACTTTAGCAGTGACGAGCAGAAGATATACGAATAGCCTAGTGGTGAAAGAACACTCTAGCAGTGACAAGCAGAAGAGAAATGAACACCCTAGTGGTGAAGGAACACTCTAGCAGTGACGAGCAGGAGAGAAACGAACACCCTAGTGGTGAAGGAACACTCTAGCATTGACGAGCAGAAGAGAAAAGAATACCCTGTTGGTGAAGAAACACTTTAACAGTGACGAGCAGAAGATATACGAATACCCTACTGGTGAAGGAACACTCTGGCAGTGACGAGCAGAAGACATACGAACACCCTAGTGGTGAAGGAACACTCTAGCAGTGACGAGCAGGAGAGAAATGAACACCTTAGTGGTGAAGGAACACTCTAGCATTGACGAGCAAAAGAGAAAAGAATACCCTGTTGGTGAAGAAACACTTTATCAGTGACGAGCAGAAGACATACGAACACCCTAGTGGTGCAGGAACACTCTAGCAGGAAAAGCAGAAGACATACGAATACCCTACTGGTGAAGGAACACTCTGGCAGTGACGAGCAGAAGACACACGAACACCCTAGTGGTGAAGGAACACTCTAGCGGTGACGAGCAGAAGATAAATGAACACCCTAGTGGTGAACGAACAGTTTAGCATTGACGAGCATAAGAGAAACGAATACCCTGTTGGTGAGGAAACACTTTATCAGTGACTAGCAGAAGACATACGAACACCCTAGTGGTGAAAGAACACTCTAGTAGTGAAAAGCAGAAGACATACGAACACCCTACTGGGGAAGGAGCACTCTAGCAGGGACGAGCAGAAGACATACGAACACCCTAGTGGTGAAGGAACACTCTTGCAGGAAAAGCAGAAGACATACGAACACCCTAGTGGTGAAGGAACACTCTAGCAGTGACGAGTAGAAGACATACGAACACCCTAGTGGTGAAGGAACACTATAGCAGTGACGAGCAGAAGATATACGAATAGCCTAGTGGTGAAAGAACACTCTAGCAGTGACGAGCAGAAGAGAAACGAACAACCTAGTGGTGAAGGAACACTCTAGTAGTCACGAGTAGGAGAGAAACGAACAACCTAGTGGTGAAAGAACACTCTAGCAGTGACGAGCAGAAGATAAACGAACACCCTAGTGGTGAAGGAACACTTTAGCATTGACGAGCATAAGAGAAACGAATACCCTGTTGGTGAGGAAACAATTTATCAGTGACTAGCGGAAGACATACGAACACTCTAGTGGTGAAAGAACACACTAGCAGTGACAAGCAGAAGACATACGAACACCTACTGGGGAAGGAACACTCTAGCAGTGACGAGCAGAAGACATACGAACACCCTAGTGGTGAAGGAACACTCTTGCAGTGACGAGCAGGAGAGAAACGAACACCCTAGTGGTGAAGGAACACTAGCATTGACGAGCAAACGAGAAAAGAATACCCTGTTGGTGAAGAAACACTTTATCAGTGATGAGCAGAAGACATACGAACACCCTAGTGGTGAAAGAACACTCTAGCAGGAAAAGCAGAAGATATACGAATACCCTACTGGTGAAGGAACACTCTAGCAGTGACGAGCAGAAGACACACGAACACCCTAGTGGTGAAGGAACACTCTAGCAGTGACGAGCAGAAGATAAACGAACACCCTAGTGGTGAAGGAACACTTTAGCATTGACGAGCATAAGAGAAACGAATACCCTGTTGGTGAGGAAACACTTTATCAGTGACTAGCAGAAGACATACGAACACCCTAGTGGTGAAAGAACACTCTAGCAGTGACAAGTAGAAGACATACGAACACCCTACTCGGGAAGGAGCACTCTAGCAGTGACGAGCAGAAGACATACGAACACCCTAGTGGTGAAGGAACACTCTTGCAGGAAAAGCAGAAGACATACGAACACCCTACTGGGGAAGGAGCACTCTAGCAGTGACGAGCAGAAGACATACGAACACCCTAGTGGTGAAGGAACACACTTGCAGGAAAAGCAGAAGACATACGAACACCCTAGTGGTGAAGGAACACTCTAGCAGTGACCAGCAGAAGACATACGAACACCCTAGTGGTGAAGGAACACTCTAGCAGTGACCAGCAGAGGACATACGAACACCCTAGTGGTGAAGGAACACTCTAGCAGTGACGAGCAGAAGATATACGAATAGCCTAGTGTTGAAAGAACACTCTAGCAGTGACGAGCAGAAGAGAAACGAACAACCAAGTGGTGACGGAACACTCTAGTAGTGACGAGCAGGAGAGAAACGAACAACCTAGTGGTGAAAGAACACTCTAGCAGTGACGAGCAGAAGATAAACGAACACCCTAGTGGTGAAAGAACACTTTAGCATTGACGAGCATAAGAGAAACGAATACCCTGTTGGTCAGGAAACAATTTATCAGTGACTAGCAGAAGACATACGAACACTCTAGTGGTGAAAGAACACTCTAGCAGTGACAAGCATAAGACATACGAACACCCTACTAGGGAAGGAATACTCTAGCAGTGACGAGCAGAAGACATACGAACACCCTAGTGGTGAAGAAACACTTTAGCAGTGACGAGCAGAAGAGAAATGAACACCCTAGTGGTGAAGGAACACTCTAGCAGTGACGAGCAGGAGAGAAACGAACACCCTAGTGGTGAAGGAACACTCTAGCATTGACGAGCAGAAGAGAAAAGAATACCCTGTTGGTGAAGAAACACTTTAACAGTGACGAGCAGAAGATATACGAATACCCTACTGGTGAAGGAACACTCTGGCAGTGACGAGCAGAAGACACACGAACACCCTAGTGGTGAAGGAACACTCTAGCAGTGACGAGCAGAAGATAAACGAACACCCTAGTGGTGAACGAACACTTTAGCATTGACGAGCATAAGAGAAACGAATACCCTGTTGGTGAGGAAACACTTTATCAGTGACTAGCAGAAGACATACGAACACCCTAGTGGTGCAGGAACACTCTAGCAGGAAAAGCAGAAGACATACGAACACCCTACTGGGGAAGGAGCACTCTAGCAGTGACGAGCAGAAGATATACGAACACCCTAGTGGTGAAGGAACACTCTTGCAGGAAAAGCAGAAGACATACGAACACCCTAGTGGTGAAGGAACACTCTAGCAGTGACCAGCAGAAGACATACGAACACCCTAGTGGTGAAGGAACACTCTAGCAGTGACGAGCAGAAGACATACGAACACCCTAGTGGTGAAGGAACACTCTAGCAGTGACGAGCAGAAGATATACGAATAGCCTAGTGTTGAAAGAACACTCTAGCAGTGACGAGCAGAAGAGAAACGAACAACCTAGTGGTGAAGGAACACTCTAGTAGTGACGAGCAAGAGAGAAACGAACAACCTAATGGTGAAAGAACACTCTAGCAGTGATGAGCAGAAGATAAACGAACACCCTAGTGGTGAAGGAACACTTTAGCATTGACGAGCATAAGAGAAACGAATACCCTGTTGGTGAGGAAACAATTTATCAGTGACTAGCAGAAGACATAAGAACACTCTAGTGGTGAAAGAACACTCTAGCAGTGACAAGCATAAGACATACGAACACCCTACTTGGGAAGGAACACTCTAGCAGTGACGAGCAGAAGACATACGAACACCCTAGTGGTGAAGGAACACTTTAGCAGTGACGAGCAGAAGATATACGAATAGCCTAGTGGTGAAAGAACACTCTAGCAGTGACAAGCAGAAGAGAAATGAACACCCTAGTGGTGAAGGAACACTCTAGCAGTGACGAGCAGGAGAGAAACGAACACCCTAGTGGTGAAGGAACACTCTAGCATTGACGAGCAGAAGAGAAAAGAATACCCTGTTGGTGAAGAAACACTTTAACAGTGACGAGCAGAAGATATACGAATACCCTACTGGTGAAGGAACACTCTGGCAGTGACGAGCAGAAGACATACGAACACCCTAGTGGTGAACGAACACTCTAGCAGTGACGAGCAGGAGAGAAATGAACACCTTAGTGGTGAAGGAACACTCTAGCATTGACGAGCAAAAGAGAAAAGAATACCCTGTTGGTGAAGAAACACTTTATCAGTGACGAGCAGAAGACATACGAACACCCTAGTGGTGCAGGAACACTCTAGCAGGAAAAGCAGAAGACATACGAATACCCTACTGGTGAAGGAACACTCTGGCAGTGACGAGCAGAAGACACACGAACACCCTAGTGGTGAAGGAACACTCTAGCGGTGACGAGCAGAAGATAAATGAACACCCTAGTGGTGAACGAACAGTTTAGCATTGACGAGCATAAGAGAAACGAATACCCTGTTGGTGAGGAAACACTTTATCAGTGACTAGCAGAAGACATACGAACACCCTAGTGGTGAAAGAACACTCTAGTAGTGAAAAGCAGAAGACATACGAACACCCTACTGGGGAAGGAGCACTCTAGCAGGGACGAGCAGAAGACATACGAACACCCTAGTGGTGAAGGAACACTCTTGCAGGAAAAGCAGAAGACATACGAACACCCTAGTGGTGAAGGAACACTCTAGCAGTGACGAGTAGAAGACATACGAACACCCTAGTGGTGAAGGAACACTATAGCAGTGACGAGCAGAAGATATACGAATAGCCTAGTGGTGAAAGAACACTCTAGCAGTGACGAGCAGAAGAGAAACGAACAACCTAGTGGTGAAGGAACACTCTAGTAGTCACGAGTAGGAGAGAAACGAACAACCTAGTGGTGAAAGAACACTCTAGCAGTGACGAGCAGAAGATAAACGAACACCCTAGTGGTGAAGGAACACTTTAGCATTGACGAGCATAAGAGAAACGAATACCCTGTTGGTGAGGAAACAATTTATCAGTGACTAGCGGAAGACATACGAACACTCTAGTGGTGAAAGAACACACTAGCAGTGACAAGCAAAAGACATACGAACACCTACTGGGGAAGGAACACTCTAGCAGTGACGAGCAGAAGACATACGAACACCCTAGTGGTGAAGGAACACTCTTGCAGTGACGAGCAGGAGAGAAACGAACACCCTAGTGGTGAAGGAACACTAGCATTGACGAGCAAACGAGAAAAGAATACCCTGTTGGTGAAGAAACACTTTATCAGTGATGAGCAGAAGACATACGAACACCCTAGTGGTGAAAGAACACTCTAGCAGGAAAAGCAGAAGATATACAAATACCCTACTGGTGAAGGAACACTCTAGCAGTGACGAGCAGAAGACACACGAACACCCTAGTGGTGAAGGAACACTCTAGCAGTGACGAGCAGAAGATAAACGAACACCCTAGTGGTGAAGGAACACTTTAGCATTGACGAGCATAAGAGAAACGAATACCCTGTTGGTGAGGAAACACTTTATCAGTGACTAGCAGAAGACATACGAACACCCTAGTGGTGAAAGAACACTCTAGCAGTGACAAGCAGAAGACATACGAACACCCTACTCGGGAAGGAGCACTCTAGCAGTGACGAGCAGAAGACATACGAACACCCTAGTGGTGAAGGAACACTCTTGCAGGAAAAGCAGAAGACATACGAACACCCTAGTGGTGAAGGAACACTCTAGCAGTGACCAGCAGAAGACATACGAGCACCCTAGTGGTGAAGGAACACTCTAGCAGTGACGAGGAGAAGACATACGAACACCCTAGTGGTGAAGGAACACTCTAGCAGTGACGAGCAGAAGATATACGAATAGCCTAGTGTTGAAAGAACACTCTAGCAGTGACGAGAAGAAGAGAAACGAACAACCTAGTGGTGAAGGAACACTCTAGTAGTGACGAGCAGAAGAGAAACGAACAACCTAGTGGTGAAAGAACACTCTAGCAGTGACGAGCAGAAGATAAACGAACACCCTAGTGGTGAAGGAACACTTTAGCATTGACGAGCAGAAGATATACGAATAGCCTAGTGGTGAAAGAACACTCTAGTTGTGACAAGCAGAAGAGAAATGAACACCCTAGTGGTGAAGGAACACTCTAGCAGTGACGAGCAGGAGAGAAACGAACACCCTAGTGGTGAAGGAACACTCTAGCATTGACAAGCAGAAGAGAAAAGAATACCCTGTTGGTGAAGAAACACTTTAACAGTGACGAGTAGAAGATATACGAATACCCTACTGGTGAAGGAACACTCTGGCAGTGACGAGCAGAAGACATACGAACACCCTAGTGGTGAACGAACACTCTAGCAGTGACGAGCAGGAGAGAAGCGAACACCTTAGTGGTGAAGGAACACTCTAGCATTGACGAGCAAAAGAGAAAGGAATACCCTGTTGGTGAAGAAACACTTTATCAGTGACGAGCAGAAGACATACGAACACCCTAGTGGTGTAGGAACACTCTAGCAGGAAAAGCAGAAGACATACGAATACCCTACTGGTGAAGGAACACTCTGGCAGTGACGAGCAGAAGACACACGAACACCCTAGTGGTGAAGGAACACTCTAGCAGTGACGAGCAGAAGATAAACGAACACCCTAGTGGTGAACGAACAGTTTAGCATTGACGAGCATAAGAGAAACGAATACCCTGTTGGTGAGGAAACACTTTATCAGTGACTAGCAGAAGAGATACGAACACCCTAGTGGTGAAAGAACACTCTAGTAGTGAAAAGTAGAAGACATACGAACACCCTACTGGGAAGGAGCACTCTAGCAGGGACGAGCAGAAGACATACGAACACCCTAGTGGTGAAGGAACACTCTTGCAGGAAAAGCAGAAGACATACGAACACCCTAGTGGTGAAGGAACACTCTAGCAGTGACGAGTAGAAGACATACGAACACCCTAGTGGTGAAGGAACACTATAGCAGTGACGAGCAGAAGATATACGAATAGCCTAGTGGTGAAAGAACACTCTAGCAGTGACGAGCAGAAGAGAAACGAACAACCTAGTGGTGAAGGAACACTCTAGTAGTCACGAGTAGGAGAGAAACGAACAACCTAGTGGTGAAAGAACACTCTAGCAGTGACGAGCAGAAGATAAACGAACACCCTAGTGGTGAAGGAACACTTTAGCATTGACGAGCATAAGAGAAACGAATACCCTGTTGGTGAGGAAACAATTTATCAGTGACTAGCGGAAGACATACGAACACTCTAGTGGTGAAAGAACACTCTAGCAGGAAAAGCAGAAGACATACGAATACCCTACTGGGGAAGGAACACTCTGGCAGTGACGAGCAGAAGACACACGAACACCCTAGTGGTGAAGGAACACTCTTGCAGTGACGAGCAGGAGAGAAACGAACACCCTAGTGGTGAAGGAACAGTTTAGCATTGACGAGCATAAGAGAAACGAATACCCTGTTGGTGAGGAAACACTTTATCAGTGACTAGCAGAAGAGATACGAACACCCTAGTGGTGAAAGAACACTCTAGTAGTGAAAAGTAGAAGACATACGAACACCCTACTGGGAAGGAGCACTCTAGCAGGGACGAGCAGAAGACATACGAACACCCTAGTGGTGAAGGAACACTCTTGCAGGAAAAGCAGAAGACATACGAACACCCTAGTGGTGAAGGAACACTCTTGCGGGACGAGCAGAAGACATACGAACACCCTAGTGGTGAAGGAACACTCTTGCAGGAAAAGCAGAAGACATACGAACACCCTAGTGGTGAAGGAACACTCTAGCAGTGACGAGTAGAAGATATACGAACACCCTAGTGGTGAAGGAACACTATAGCAGTGACGAGCAGAAGATAAACGAACACCCTAGTGGTGAAGGAACACTTTAGCATTGACGAGCATAAGAGAAACGAATACCCTGTTGGTGAGGAAACAATTTATCAGTGACTAGCGGAAGACATACGAACACCCTAGTGGTGCAGGAACACTCTAGCAGGAAAAGCAGAAGACATACGAATACCCTACTGGTGAAGGAACACTCTGGCAGTGACGAGCAGAAGACACACGAACACCCTAGTGGTGAAGGAACACTATAGCAGTGACGAGCAGAAGATAAACGAACACCCTAGTGGTGAACGAACAGTTTAGCATTGACGAGCATAAGAGAAACGAATACCCTGTTGGTGAAGAAACACTTTATCAGTGATGAGCAGAAGACATACGAACACCCTAGTGGTGAAAGAACACTCTAGCAGGAAAAGCAGAAGATATACGAATACCCTACTGGTGAAGGAACACTCTAGCAGTGACGAGCAGAAGACACACGAACACCCTAGTGGTGAAGGAACACTCTAGCAGTGACGAGCAGAAGATAAACGAACACCCTAGTGGTGAACGAACACTCTAGCAGTGACGAGCAGAAGATATACGAATAGCCTAGTGTTGAAAGAACACTCTAGCAGTGACGAGCAGAAGAGAAACGAACAACCTAGTGGTGACGGAACACTCTAGTAGTGACGAGCAGGAGAGAAACGAACAACCTAGTGGTGAAAGAACACTCTAGCAGTGACGAGAAGAAGATAAACGAACACCCTAGTGGTGAAGGAACACTTTAGCATTGACGAGCATAAGAGAAACGAATACCCTGTTGGTCAGGAAACAATTTATCAGTGACTAGCAGAAGACATACGAACACTCTAGTGGTGAAAGAACACTCTAGCAGTGACAAGCATAAGACATACGAACACCCTACTAGGGAAGGAATACTCTAGCAATGACGAGCAGAAGACATACGAACACCCTAGTGGTGAAGAAACACTTTAGCATTGACGAGCATAAGAGAAACGAATACCCTGTTGGTGAGGAAACAATTTATCAGTGACTAGCGGAAGACATACGAACACTCTAGTGGTGAAAGAACACTCTAGCAGTGACAAGCAGAAGACATACGAACACCTACTGGGGAAGGAACACTCTAGCAGTGACGAGCAGAAGACATACGAACACCCTAGTGGTGAAGGAACACTCTTGCAGTGACGAGCAGGAGAGAAACGAACACCCTAGTGGTGAAGGAACACTAGCATTGACGAGCAAACGAGAAAAGAATACCCTGTTGGTGAAGAAACACTTTATCAGTGATGAGCAGAAGACATACGAACACCCTAGTGGTGAAAGAACACTCTAGCAGGAAAAGCAGAAGATATACGAATACCCTACTGGTGAAGGAACACTCTAGCAGTGACGAGCAGAAGACACACGAACACCCTAGTGGTGAAGGAACACTCTAGCAGTGACGAGCAGAAGATAAACGAACACCCTAGTGGTGAAGGAACACTTTAGCATTGACGAGCATAAGAGAAACGAATACCCTGTTGGTGAGGAAACACTTTATCAGTGACTAGCAGAAGACATACGAACACCCTAGTGGTGAAAGAACACTCTAGCAGTGACAAGCAGAAGACATACGAACACCCTACTCGGGAAGGAGCACTCTAGCAGTGACGAGCAGAAGACATACGAACACCCTAGTGGTGAAGGAACACTCTTGCAGGAAAAGCAGAAGACATACGAACACCCTAGTGGTGAAGGAACACTCTAGCAGTGACCAGCAGAAGACATACGAGCACCCTAGTGGTGAAGGAACACTCTAGCAGTGACGAGGAGAAGACATACGAACACCCTAGTGGTGAAGGAACACTCTAGCAGTGACGAGCAGAAGATATACGAATAGCCTAGTGTTGAAAGAACACTCTAGCAGTGACGAGAAGAAGAGAAACGAACAACCTAGTGGTGAAGGAACACTCTAGTAGTGACGAGCAGGAGAGAAACGAACAACCTAGTGGTGAAAGAACACTCTAGCAGTGACGAGCAGAAGATAAACGAACACCCTAGTGGTGAAGGAACACTTTAGCATTGACGAGCAGAAGATATACGAATAGCCTAGTGGTGAAAGAACACTCTAGTTGTGACAAGCAGAAGAGAAATGAACACCCTAGTGGTGAAGGAACACTCTAGCAGTGACGAGCAGGAGAGAAACGAACACCCTAGTGGTGAAGGAACACTCTAGCATTGACGAGCAGAAGAGAAAAGAATACCCTGTTGGTGAAGAAACACTTTAACAGAGACGAGTAGAAGATATACGAATACCCTACTGGTGAAGGAACACTCTGGCAGTGACGAGCAGAAGACATACGAACACCCTAGTGGTGAACGAACACTCTAGCAGTGACGAGCAGGAGAGAAGCGAACACCTTAGTGGTGAAGGAACACTCTAGCATTGACGAGCAAAAGAGAAAGGAATACCCTGTTGGTGAAGAAACACTTTATCAGTGACGAGCAGAAGACATACGAACACCCTAGTGGTGCAGGAACACTCTAGCAGGAAAAGCAGAAGACATACGAATACCCTACTGGTGAAGGAACACTCTGGCAGTGACGAGCAGAAGACACACGAACACCCTAGTGGTGAAGGAACACTCTAGCAGTGACGAGCAGAAGATAAACGAACACCCTAGTGGTGAACGAACAGTTTAGCATTGACGAGCATAAGAGAAACGAATACCCTGTTGGTGAGGAAACACTTTATCAGTGACTAGCAGAAGAGATACGAACACCCTAGTGGTGAAAGAACACTCTAGTAGTGAAAAGTAGAAGACATACGAACACCCTACTGGGAAGGAGCACTCTAGCAGGGACGAGCAGAAGACATACGAACACCCTAGTGGTGAAGGAACACTCTTGCAGGAAAAGGAGAAGACATACGAACACCCTAGTGGTGAAGGAACACTCTAGCAGTGACGAGTAGAAGACATACGAACACCCTAGTGGTGAAGGAACACTATAGCAGTGACGAGCAGAAGATATACGAATAGCCTAGTGGTGAAAGAACACTCTAGCAGTGACGAGCAGAAGAGAAACGAACAACCTAGTGGTGAAGGAACACTCTAGTAGTCACGAGTAGGAGAGAAACGAACAACCTAGTGGTGAAAGAACACTCTAGCAGTGACGAGCAGAAGATAAACGAACACCCTAGTGGTGAAGGAACACTTTAGCATTGACGAGCATAAGAGAAACGAATACCCTGTTGGTGAGGAAACAATTTATCAGTGACTAGCGGAAGACATACGAACACTCTAGTGGTGAAAGAACACTCTAGCAGTGACAAGCAGAAGACATACGAACACCTACTGGGGAAGGAACACTCTAGCAGTGACGAGCAGAAGACATACGAACACCCTAGTGGTGAAGGAACACTCTTGCAGTGACGAGCAGGAGAGAAACGAACACCCTAGTGGTGAAGGAACACTAGCATTGACGAGCAAACGAGAAAAGAATACCCTGTTGGTGAAGAAACACTTTATCAGTGATGAGCAGAAGACATACGAACACCCTAGTGGTGAAAGAACACTCTAGCAGGAAAAGCAGAAGATATACGAATACCCTACTGGTGAAGGAACACTCTAGCAGTGACGAGCAGAAGACACACGAACACCCTAGTGGTGAAGGAACACTCTAGCAGTGACGAGCAGAAGATAAACGAACACCCTAGTGGTGAACGAACACTCTAGCAGTGACGAGCAGAAGATATACGAATAGCCTAGTGTTGAAAGAACACTCTAGCAGTGACGAGCAGAAGAGAAACGAACAACCTAGTGGTGACGGAACACTCTAGTAGTGACGAGCAGGAGAGAAACGAACAACCTAGTGGTGAAAGAACACTCTAGCAGTGACGAGAAGAAGATAAACGAACACCCTAGTGGTGAAGGAACACTTTAGCATTGACGAGCATAAGAGAAACGAATACCCTGTTGGTCAGGAAACAATTTATCAGTGACTAGCAGAAGACATACGAACACTCTAGTGGTGAAAGAACACTCTAGCAGTGACAAGCATAAGACATACGAACACCCTACTAGGGAAGGAATACTCTAGCAATGACGAGCAGAAGACATACGAACACCCTAGTGGTGAAGAAACACTTTAGCAGTGACGAGCAGAAGATATACGAATAGCCTAGTGGTGAAAGAACAGTCTAGCTGTGACAAGCAGAAGAGAAATGAACACCCTAGTGGTGAAGGAACACTCTAGCAGTGACGAGCAGGAGAGAAACGAACACCCTAGTGGTGAAGGAACAATCTAGCATTGACGAGCAGAAGAGAAAAGAATACCCTGTTGGTGAAGAAACACTTTAACAGTGACGAGCAGAAGATATACGAATACCCTACTGGTGAAGGAACACTCTGGCAGTGACGAGCAGAAGACACATGAACACCCTAGTGGTGAAGGAACACTCTAGCAGTGACGAGCAGAAGATAAACGAACACCCTAGTGGTGAACGAACACTTTAGCATTGACGAGCATAAGAGAAACGAATACCCTGTTGGTGAGGAAACACTTTATCAGTGACTAGCAGAAGACATACGAACACCCTAGTGGTGCAGGAACACTCTAGCAGGAAAAGCAGAAGACATACGAACACCCTATTGGGGAAGGAGCACTCTAGCAGTGACGAGCAGAAGACATACGAACACCCTAGTGGTGAAGGAACACTCTTGCAGGAAAAGCAGAAGACATACGAACACCCTAGTGGTGAAGGAACACTCTAGCAGTGACCAGCAGAAGACATACGAACACCCTAGTGGTGAAGGAACACTCTAGCAGTGACGAGCAGAAGACATACGAACACCCTAGTGGTGAAGGAACACTCTAGCAGTGACGAGCAGAAGATATACGAATAGCCTAGTGTTGAAAGAACACTCTAGCAGTGACGAGCAGAAGAGAAACGAACAACCTAGTGGTGAAGGAACACTCTAGTAGTGACGAGCAAGAGAGAAACGAACAACCTAATGGTGAAAGAACACTCTAGCAGTGATGAGCAGAAGATAAACGAACACCCTAGTGGTGAAGGAACACTTTAGCATTGACGAGCATAAGAGAAACGAATACCCTGTTGGTGAGGAAACAATTTATCAGTGACTAGCAGAAGACATAAGAACACTCTAGTGGTGAAAGAACACTCTAGCAGTGACAAGCATAAGACATACGAACACCCTACTTGGGAAGGAACACTCTAGCAGTGACGAGCAGAAGACATACGAACACCCTAGTGGTGAAGGAACACTTTAGCAGTGACGAGCAGAAGATATACGAATAGCCTAGTGGTGAAAGAACACTCTAGCAGTGACAAGCAGAAGAGAAATGAACACCCTAGTGGTGAAGGAACACTCTAGCAGTGACGAGCTGGAGAGAAACGAACACCCTAGTGGTGAAGGAACACTCTAGCATTGACGAGAAGAAGAGAAAAGAATACCCTGTTGGTGAAGAAACACTTTAACAGTGACGAGCAGAAGATATACGAATACCCTACTGGTGAAGGAACACTCTGGCAGTGACGAGCAGAAGACATACGAACACCCTAGTGGTGAACGAACACTCTAGCAGTGACGAGCAGGAGAGAAATGAACACCTTAGTGGTGAAGGAACACTCTAGCATTGACGAGCAAAAGAGAAAAGAATACCCTGTTGGTGAAGAAACACTTTATCAGTGACGAGCAGAAGACATACGAACACCCTAGTGGTGCAGGAACACTCTAGCAGGAAAAGCAGAAGACATACGAATACCCTACTGGTGAAGGAACACTCTGGCAGTGACGAGCAGAAGACACACGAACACCCTAGTGGTGAAGGAACACTCTAGCAGTGACGAGCAGAAGATAAATGAACACCCTAGTGGTGAACGAACAGTTTAGCATTGACGAGCATAAGAGAAACGAATACCCTGTTGGTGAGGAAACACTTTATCAGTGACTAGCAGAAGACATACGAACACCCTAGTGGTGAAAGAACACTCTAGTAGTGAAAAGCAGAAGACATACGAACACCCTACTGGGGAAGGAGCACTCTAGCAGGGACGAGCAGAAGACATACGAACACCCTAGTGGTGAAGGAACACTTTAGCATTGACGAGCATAAGAGAAACGAATACCCTGTTGGTGAGGAAACAATTTATCAGTGACTAGCAGAAGACATAAGAACACTCTAGTGGTGAAAGAACACTCTAGCAGTGACAAGCATAAGACATACGAACACCCTACTTGGGAAGGAACACTCTAGCAGTGACGAGCAGAAGACATACGAACACCCTAGTGGTGAAGGAACACTTTAGCAGTGACGAGCAGAAGATATACGAATAGCCTAGTGGTGAAAGAACACTCTAGCAGTGACAAGCAGAAGAGAAATGAACACCCTAGTGGTGAAGGAACACTCTAGCAGTGACGAGCTGGAGAGAAACGAACACCCTAGTGGTGAAGGAACACTCTAGCATTGACGAGAAGAAGAGAAAAGAATACCCTGTTGGTGAAGAAACACTTTAACAGTGACGAGCAGAAGATATACGAATACCCTACTGGTGAAGGAACACTCTGGCAGTGACGAGCAGAAGACATACGAACACCCTAGTGGTGAACGAACACTCTAGCAGTGACGAGCAGGAGAGAAATGAACACCTTAGTGGTGAAGGAACACTCTAGCATTGACGAGCAAAAGAGAAAAGAATACCCTGTTGGTGAAGAAACACTTTATCAGTGACGAGCAGAAGACATACGAACACCCTAGTGGTGCAGGAACACTCTAGCAGGAAAAGCAGAAGACATACGAATACCCTACTGGTGAAGGAACACTCTGGCAGTGACGAGCAGAAGACACACGAACACCCTAGTGGTGAAGGAACACTCTAGCAGTGACGAGCAGAAGATAAATGAACACCCTAGTGGTGAACGAACAGTTTAGCATTGACGAGCATAAGAGAAACGAATACCCTGTTGGTGAGGAAACACTTTATCAGTGACTAGCAGAAGACATACGAACACCCTAGTGGTGAAAGAACACTCTAGTAGTGAAAAGCAGAAGACATACGAACACCCTACTGGGGAAGGAGCACTCTAGCAGGGACGAGCAGAAGACATACGAACACCCTAGTGGTGAAGGAACACTCTTGCAGGAAAAGCAGAAGACATACGAACACCCTAGTGGTGAAGGAACACTCTAGCAGTGACGAGTAGAAGACATACGAACACCATAGTGGTGAAGGAACACTATAGCAGTGACGAGAAGAAGATATACGAATAGCCTAGTGGTGAAAGAACACTCTAGCAGTGACGAGCAGAAGAGAAACGAACAACCTAGTGGTGAAGGAACACTCTAGTAGTCACGAGTAGGAGAGAAACGAACAACCTAGTGGTGAAAGAACACTCTAGCAGTGACGAGCAGAAGATAAACGAACACCCTAGTGGTGAAGGAACACTTTAGCATTGACGAGCATAAGAGAAACGAATACCCTGTTGGTGAGGAAACAATTTATCAGTGACTAGCGGAAGACATACGAACACTCTAGTGGTGAAAGAACACTCTAGCAGTGACAAGCAGAAGACATACGAACACCTACTGGGGAAGGAACACTCTAGCAGTGACGAGCAGAAGACATACGAACACCCTAGTGGTGAAGGAACACTCTTGCAGTGACGAGCAGGAGAGAAACGAACACCCTAGTGGTGAAGGAACACTAGCATTGACGAGCAAACGAGAAAAGAATACCCTGTTGGTGAAGAAACACTTTATCAGTGATGAGCAGAAGACATACGAACACCCTAGTGGTGAAAGAACACTCTAGCAGGAAAAGCAGAAGATATACGAATACCCTACTGGTGAAGGAACACTCTAGCAGTGACGAGCAGAAGACACACGAACACCCTAGTGGTGAAGGAACACTCTAGCAGTGACGAGCAGAAGATAAACGAACACCCTAGTGGTGAACGAACAGTTTAGCATTGACGAGCATAAGAGAAACGAATACCCTGTTGGTGAGGAAACACTTTATCAGTGACTAGCAGAAGACATACGAACACCCTAGTGGTGAAAGAACACTCTAGCAGTGACAAGCAGAAGACATACGAACACCCTACTCGGGAAGGAGCACTCTAGCAGTGACGAGCAGAAGACATACGAACACCCTAGTGGTGAAGGAACACTCTTGCAGGAAAAGCAGAAGACATACGAACACCCTAGTGGTGAAGGAACACTCTAGCAGTGACCAGCAGAAGACATACGAGCACCCTAGTGGTGAAGGAACACTCTAGCAGTGACGAGGAGAAGACATACGAACACCCTAGTGGTGAAGGAACACTCTAGCAGTGACGAGCAGAAGATATACGAATAGCCTAGTGTTGAAAGAACACTCTAGCAGTGACAAGAAGAAGAGAAACGAACAACCTAGTGGTGAAGGAACACTCTAGTAGTGACGAGCAGGAGAGAAACGAACAACCTAGTGGTGAAAGAACACTCTAGCAGTGACGAGCAGAAGATAAACGAACACCCTAGTGGTGAAGGAACACTTTAGCATTGACGAGCAGAAGATATACGAATAGCCTAGTGGTGAAAGAACACTCTAGCTGTGACAAGCAGAAGAGAAATGAACACCCTAGTGGTGAAGGAACACTCTAGCAGTGACGAGCAGGAGAGAAACGAACACCCTAGTGGTGAAGGAACACTCTAGCATTGACGAGCAGAAGAGAAAAGAATACCCTGTTGGTGAAGAAACACTTTAACAGTGACGAGCAGAAGATATACGAATACCCTACTGGTGAAGGAACACTCTGGCAGTGACGAGCAGAAGACATACGAACACCCTAGTGGTGAACGAACACTCTAGCAGTGACGAGCATGAGAGAAACGAACACCTTAGTGGTGAAGGAACACTCTAGCATTGACGAGCAAAAGAGAAAAGAATACCCTGTTGGTGAAGAAACACTTTATCAGTGACGAGCAGAAGACATACGAACACTCTAGTGGTGAAAGAACACTCTAGCAGTGACAAGCATAAGACATACGAACACCCTACTGGGGAAGGAACACTCTAGCAGTGACGAGCAGAAGACATACGAACACCCTAGTGGTGAAAGAACACTTTAGCAGTGACGACCAGAAGATATACGAATAGCCTAGTGGTGAAAGAACACTCTAGCTGTGACAAGCAGAAGAGAAATGAACACCCTAGTGGTGAAGGAACACTCTAGCAGTGACGAGCAGGAGAGAAACGAACACCCTAGTGGTGAAGGAACACTCTAGCATTGACGAGCAGAAGAGAAAAGAATACCCTGTTGGTGAAGAAACACTTTAACAGTGACGAGCAGAAGATATACGAATACCCTACTGGTGAAGGAACACTCTGGCAGTGACGAGCAGAAGACATACGAACACCCTAGTGGTGAACGAACACTCTAGCAGTGACGAGCAGGAGAGAAACGAACACCTTAGTGGTGAAGGAACACTCTAGCATTGACGAGCAAAAGAGAAAAGAATACCCTGTTGGTGAAGAAACACTTTATCAGTGACGAGCAGAAGACATACGAACACCCTAGTGGTGCAGGAACACTCTAGTAGGAAAAGCAGAAGACATACGAATACCCTACTGGTGAAGGAACACTCTGGCAGTGACGAGCAGAAGACACACGAACACCCTAGTGGTGAAGGAACACTCTAGTAGTGACGAGCAGAAGATAAACGAACACCCTAGTGGTGAACGAACAGTTTTGCATTGACGAGCATAAGAGAAACGAATACCCTGTTGGTGAGGAAACACTTTATCAGTGACTAGCAGAAGAGATACGAACACCCTAGTGGTGAAAGAACACTCTAGTAGTGAAAAGTAGAAGACATACGAACACCCTACTGGGAAGGAGCACTCTAGCAGGGACGAGCAGAAGACATACGAACACCCTAGTGGTGAAGGAACACTCTTGCAGGAAAAGCAGAAGACATACGAACACCCTAGTGGTGAAGGAACACTCTAGCAGTGACGAGTAGAAGACATACGAACACCCTAGTGGTGAAGGAACACTATAGCAGTGACGAGCAGAAGATATACGAATAGCCTAGTGGTGAAAGAACACTCTAGCAGTGACGAGCAGAAGAGAAACGAACAACCTAGTGGTGAAGGAACACTCTAGTAGTCACGAGTAGGAGAGAAACGAACAACCTAGTGGTGAAAGAACACTCTAGCAGTGACGAGCAGAAGATAAACGAACACCCTAGTGGTGAAGGAACACTTTAGCATTGACGAGCATAAGAGAAACGAATACCCTGTTGGTGAGGAAACAATTTATCAGTGACTAGCAGAAGACATACGAACACTCTAGTGGTGAAAGAACACTCTAGCAGTGACAAGCAGAAGACATACGAACACCTACTAGGGAAGGAACACTCTACCAGTGACGAGCAGAAGACATACGAACACCCTAGTGGTGAAGGAACACTCTTGCAGTGACGAGCAGGAGAGAAACGAACACCCTAGTGGTGAAGGAACACTCTAGCATTGACGAGCAAACGAGAAAAGAATACCCTGTTGGTGAAGAAACACTTTATCAGTGACGAGCAGAAGACACACGAACACCCTAGTGGTGAAGGAACACTCTAGCAGTGACGAGCAGAAGATAAACGAACACCCTAGTGGTGAACGAACACTTTAGCATTGACGAGCATAAGAGAAACGAATACCCTGTTGGTGAGGAAACACTTTATCAGTGACTAGCAGAAGACATACGAACACCCTAGTGGTGAAAGAACACTCTAGCAGTGACAAGCAGAAGACATACGAACACCCTACTCAGGAAGGAGCACTCTAGCAGTGACGAGCAGAAGACATACGAACACCCTAGTGGTGAAGGAACACTCTTGCAGGAAAAGCAGAAGACATACAAACACCCTAGCGGTGAAGGAACACTCTAGCAGTGACCAGCAGAAGACATACGAACACCCTAGTGGTGAAAGAACACTCTAGCAGTGACGAGCAGAAGATATACGAATAGCCTAGTGTTGAAAGAACACTCTAGCAGTGACGAGAAGAAGAGAAACGAACACCCTAGTGGTGAAGGAACACTCTAGTAGTGACGAGCAGGAGAGAAACGAACAACCAAGTGGTGAAAGAACACTCTAGCAGTGACGAGCAGAAGATAAACGAACACCCTAGTGGTGAAGGAACACTTTAGCATTGACGAGCATAAGAGAAACGAATACCCTGTTGGTGAGGAAACAATTTATCAGTGACTAGCAGAAGACATACGAACACTCTAGTGGTGAAAGAACACTCTAGCAGTGACAAGCATAAGACATAGGAACACCCTACTGGGGAAGGAACACTCTAGCAGTGACGAGCAGAAGACATACGAACACCCTAGTGGTGAAGGAACACTTTAGCAGTGACGAGCAGAAGATATACGAATAGCCTAGTGGTGAAAGAACACTCTAGCTATGACAAGCAGAAGAGAAATGAACACCCTAGTGGTGAAGGAACACTCTAGCAGTGACGAGCAGGAGAGAAACGAACACCCTAGTGGTGAAGGAACACTCTAGCATTGACGAGCAGATGAGAAAAGAATACCCTGTTGGTGAAGAAACACTTTAACAGTGACGAGCAGAAGATATACGAATACCCTACTGGTGAAGGAACACTCTGGCAGTGACGAGCAGAAGACACACGAACACCCTAGTGGGGAAGGAACACTCTGGCAGTGACGAGCAGAAGATAAACGAACACCCTAGTGGTGAACGAACACTTTAGCATTGACGAGCATAAGAGAAACGAATACCCTGTTGGTGAGGAAACACTTTATCAGTGACTAGCAGAAGACATACGAACACCCTAGTGGTGTAGGAACACTCTAGCAGGAAAAGCAGAAGACATACGAACACCCTACTGGGGAAGGAGCACTCTAGCAGTGACGAGCAGAAGACATACGAACACCCTAGTGGTGAAGGAACACTCTTGCAGGAAAAGCAGAAGACATACGAACACCCTAGTGGTGAAGGAACACTCTAGCAGTGACCAGCAGAAGACATACGAACACCCTAATGGTGAAGGAACACTCTAGCAGTGACGAGCAGAAGACATACGAACACCCTAGTGGTGAAGGAACACTCTAGCAGTGACGAGCAGAAGATATACGAATAGCCTAGTGTTGAAAGAACACTCTAGTAGTGACGAGCAGAAGAGAAACGAACAACCTAGTGGTGAAGGAACACTCTAGTAGTGACGAGCAAGAGAGAAACAAACAACCTAGTGGTGAAAGAACACTCTAGCAGTGATGAGCAGAAGATAAACGAACACCCTAGTGGTGAAGGAACACTTTAGCATTGACGAGCATAAGAGAAACGAATACCCTGTTGGTGAGGAAACAATTTATCAGTGACTAGCAGAAGACATACGAACACTCTAGTGGTGAAAGAACACTCTAGCAGTGACAAGCATAAGACATACGAACACCCTACTTGGGAAGGAACACTCTAGCAGTGACGAGCAGAAGACATACGAACACCCTAGTGGTGAAGGAACACTTTAGCAGTGACGAGCAGAAGATATACGAATAGCCTAGTGGTGAAAGAACACTCTAGCAGTGACAAGCAGAAGAGAAATGAACACCCTAGTGGTGAAGGAACACTCTAGCAGTGACGAGCAGGAGAGAAACGAACACCCTAGTGGTGAAGGAACACTCTAGCATTGACGAGCAGAAGAGAAAAGAATACCCTGTTGGTGAAGAAACACTTTAACAGTGACGAGCAGAAGATATACGAATACCCTACTGGTGAAGGAACACTCTGGCAGTGACGAGCAGAAGACACACGAACATCCTAGTGGTGAAGGAACACTCTAGCAGTGACGAGCAGAAGATAAACGAACACCCTAGTGGTGAACGAACACTTTAGCATTGACGAGCATAAGAGAAACGAATACCCTGTTGGTGAGGAAACACTTTATCAGTAACTAGCAGAAGACATACGAACACCCTAGTGGTGCAGGAACACTCTAGCAGGAAAAGCAGAAGACATACGAACACCCTACTGGGGAAGGAGCACTCTAGCAGTGACGAGCAGAAGACATACGAACACCCTAGTGGTGAAGGAACACTCTTGCAGGAAAAGCAGAAGACATACGAACACCCTAGTGGTGAAGGAACACTCTAGCAGTGACCAGCAGAAGACATACGAACACCCTAGTGGTGAAGGAACACTCTAGCAGTGACGAGCAGAAGACATACGAACACCCTAGTGGTGAAGGAACACTCTAGCAGTGACGAGCAGAAGATATACGAATAGCCTAGTGTTGAAAGAACACTCTAACAGTGACGAGCAGAAGAGAAACGAACAACCTAGTGGTGAAGGAACACTCTAGTAGTGACGAGCAAGAGAGAAACGAACAACCTAGTGGTGAAAGAACACTCTAGCAGTGATGAGCAGAAGATAAACGAACACCCTAGTGGTGAAGGAACACTTTAGCATTGACGAGCATAAGAGAAACGAATACCCTGTTGGTGAGGAAACAATTTATCAGTGACTAGCAGAAGACATACGAACACTCTAGTGGTGAAAGAACACTCTAGCAGTGACAAGCATAAGACATACGAACACCCTACTTGGGAAGGAACACTCTAGCAGTGACGAGCAGAAGACATACGAACACCCTAGTGGTGAAGGAACACTTTAGCAGTGACGAGCAGAAGATATACGAATAGCCTAGTGGTGAAAGAACACTCTAGCAGTGACAAGCAGAAGAGAAATGAACACCCTAGTGGTGAAGGAACACTCTAGCAGTGACGAGCAGGAGAGAAACGAACACCCTAGTGGTGAAGGAACACTCTAGCATTGACGAGCAGAAGAGAAAAGAATACCCTGTTGGTGAAGAAACACTTTAACAGTGACGAGCAGAAGATATACGAATACCCTACTGGTGAAGGAACACTCTAGCAGTGACGAGCAGAAGATATACGAATAGCCTAGTGGTGAAAGAACACTCTAGCAGTGACAAGCAGAAGAGAAATGAACACCCTAGTGGTGAAGGAACACTCTAGCAGTGACGAGCAGGAGAGAAACGAACACCCTAGTGGTGAAGGAACACTCTAGCATTGACGAGCAGAAGAGAAAAGAATACCCTGTTGGTGAAGAAACACTTTAACAGTGACGAGCAGAAGATATACGAATACCCTACTGGTGAAGGAACACTCTGGCAGTGACGAGCAGAAGATAAACGAACACCCTAGTGGTGAACGAACACTCTAGCAGTGACGAGCAGGAGAGAAACGAACACCCTAGTGGTGAAGGAACACTCTAGCATTAACGAGCAAAAGAGAAAAGAATACCCTGTTGGTGAAGAAACACTTTATCAGTGACGAGCAGAAGACATACGAACACCCTAGTGGTGCAGGAACATTCTAGCAGGAAAAGCAGAAGACATACGAATACCCTACTGGTGAAGGAACACTCTGGCAGTGACGAGCAGAAGACACACGAACACCCTAGTGGTGAAGGAACACTCTAGCAGTGACGAGCAGAAGATAAACGAACACCCTAGTGGTGAACGAACACTTTAGTATTGACGAGCATAAGAGAAACGAATACCCTGTTGGTGAGGAAACACTTTATCAGTGACTAGCAGAAGACATACGAACACCCTAGTGGTGAAAGAACACTCTAGTAGTAAAAAGCAGAAGACATACGAACACCCTAGTGGTGAAAGAACACTCTAGTAGTAAAAAGCAGAAGACATACGAACACCCTACTGGGGAAGGAGCACTCTAGCAGGGACGAGCAGAAGACATACGAACACCCTAGTGGTGAAGGTACACTCTTGCAGGAAAAGCAGAAGACATACGAACACCCTAGTTGTGAAGGAACACTCTAGCAGTGACCAGCAGAAGACATACGAACACCCTAGTGGTGAAGGAACACTCTAGCAGTGACAAGTAGAAGACATACGAACACCCTAGTGGTGAAGGAACACTCTAGCAGTGACGAGCAGAAAATATACGAATAGCCTAGTGGTGAAAGAACACTCTAGCAGTGACGAGCAGAAGAGAAACGAACAACCTAGTGGTGAAGGAACACTCTAGCAGTGACGAGCAGGAGAGAAACGAACAACCTAGTGGTGAAAGAACACTCTAGCAGTGACGAGCAGAAGATAAACGAACACCCTAGTGGTGAAGGAACACTTTAGCATTGACGAGCATAAGAGAAACGATTACCCTGTTGGTGAGGAAACAATTTATCAGTGACTAGCAGAAGACATACGAACACTCTAGTGGTGAAAGAACACTCTAGCAGTGACAAGCAGAAGACATACGAACACCCTACTAGGGAAGGAGCACTCTAGCAGTGACGAGCAGAAGACATACGAACACCCTAGTGGTGAAGGAACACTCTTGCAGTGACGAGCAGGAGAGAAACGAACACCCTAGTGGTGAAGGAACACTCTAGCATTGACGAGCAGAAGAGAAAAGAATACCCTGTTGGTGAAGAAACACTTTAACAGTGACGAGCAGAAGATATACGAATACCCTACTGGTGAAGGAACACTCTGGCAGTGACGAGCAGAAGACACACGAACACCCTAGTGGTGAAGGAACACTCTAGCAGTGACAAGTAGAAGACATACGAACACCCTACTGGGGAAGGAGCACTCTAGCAGTGACGAGCAGAAGACATACGAACACCCTAGTGGTGAAGGAACACTCTTGCAGGAAAAGCAGAAGACATACGAACACCCTAGTGGTGAAGGAACACTCTAGCAGTGACCAACAGAAGACATACGAACACCCTAGTGGTGAAGGAACACTCTAGCAGTGACGAGCAGAAGACATACGAACACCCTAGTGGTGAAGGAACACTCTAGCAGGAAAAGCAGAAGACATACGAACACCCTAGTGGTGAAGGAACACTCTAGCAGTGACCAGCAGAAGACATACGAACACCCTAGTGGTGAAGGAACACTCTAGCAGTGACAAGTAGAAGACATACGAACACCCTAGTGGTGAAGGAACACTCTAGCAGTGACGAGCAGAAAATATACGAATGGCCTAATGGTGAAAGAACACTCTAGCAGTGACGAGCAGAAGAGAAACGAACAACCTAGTGGTGAAGGAACACTCTAGCAGTGACGAGCAGGAGAGAAACGAACAACCTAGTGGTGAAAGAACACTCTAGCAGTGACGAGCAGAAGATAAACGAACACCCTAGTGGTGAACGAACACTTTAGCATTGACGAGCATAAGAGAAACGAATACCCTGTTGGTGAGGAAACACTTTATCAGTAACTAGCAGAAGACATACGAACACCCTAGTGGTGAAAGAACACTCTAGCAGTGACAAGTAGAAGACATACGAACACCCTACTGGGGAAGGAGCACTCTAGCAGTGACGAGCAGAAGACATACGAACACCCTAGTGGTGAAGGAACACTCTTGCAGGAAAAGCAGAAGACATACGAACACCCTAGTGGTGAAAGAACACTCTAGCAGTGACCAACAGAAGACATACGAACACCCTAGTGGTGAAGGAACACTTTCGCAGTGACGAGCAGAAGACATACGAACACCCTAGTGGTGAAGGTACACTCTTGCAGGAAAAGCAGAAGACATACGAACACCCTAGTGGTGAAGGAACACTCTAGCAGTGACCAGCAGAAGACATACGAACACCCTAGTGGTGAAGGAACACTCTAGCAGTGACAAGTAGAAGACATACGAACACCCTAGCGGTGAAGGAACACTCTAGCAGTGACGAGCAGAAAATATACGAATAGCCTAGTGGTGAAAGAACACTCTAGCAGTGACGAGCAGAAAAGAAACGAACAACCTAGTGGTGAAGGAACACTCTAGCAGTGACGAGCAGGAGAGAAACGAACAACCTAGTGGTGAAAGAACACTCTAGCAGTGACGAGCAGAAGATAAACGAACACCCTAGTGGTGAAGGAACACTTTAGCATTGACGAGCATAAGAGAACCGATTACCCTGTTGGTGAGGAAACAATTTATCAGTGACTAGCAGAAGACATACGAACACTCTAGTGGTGAAAGAACACTCTAGCAGTGACAAGCAGAAGACATACGAACACCCTACTGGGGAAGGAGCACTCTAGCAGTGACGAGCAGAAGACATACGAACACCCTAGTGGTGAAGGAACACTCTTGCAGTGACGAGCAGGAGAGAAACGAACACCCTAGTGGTGAAGGAACACTCTAGCATTGACGAGCAGAAGAGAAAATAATACCCTGTTGGTGTAGAAACACTTTAACAGTGAAGAGCAGAAGATATACGAATACCCTACTGGTGAAGGAACACTCTGGCAGTGACGAGCAGAAGACACACGAACACCCTAGTGGTGAAGGAACACTCTAGCAGTGACGAGCAGAAGATAAACGAACACCCTAGTGGTGAACGAACACTTTAGCATTGACGAGCATACGAGAAACGAATACCCTGTTGGTGAGGAAACACTTTATCAGTAACTAGCAGAAGACATACGAACACCCTAGTGGTGAAAGAACACTCTAGCAGTGACAAGTAGAAGACATACGAACACCCTACTGGGGAAGGAGCACTCTAGCAGTGACGAGCAGAAGACATACGAACACCCTAGTGGTGAAGGAACACTCTTGCAGGAAAAGCAGAAGACATACGAACACCCTAGTGGTGAAGGAACACTCTAGCAGTGACCAACAGAAGACATACGAACACCCTAGTGGTGAAGGAACACTCTAGCAGTGACAAGCAGAAGACATACGAACACCCTACTGGGGAAGGAGCACTCTAGCAGTGACGAGCAGAAGACATACGAACACCCTAGTGGTGAAGGAACACTCTAGCAGTGACGAGCAGGAGAGAAACGAACACCCTAGTGGTGAAGGAACACTCTAGCATTGACGAGCAGAAGAGAAAAGAATACCCTGTTGGTGAAGAAACACTTTAACAGTGACGAGCAGAAGACATACGAACACCCTAGTGGTGAAGGAACACTCTAGCAGGAAAAGCAGAAGACATACGAATACCCTACTGGTGAAGGAACACTCTGGCAGTGACGAGCAGAAGACACACGAACACCCTAGTGGTGAAGGAACACTCTAGCAGTGACGAGCAGAAGACATACGAACACCCTAGTGGTGAAGGAACACTCTTGCAGGAAAAGCAGAAGACATACGAACACCGTACTGGTGAAGGAACACTCTAACAGTGATGAGCAGAAGACATACGAACACCCTAGTGGTGAAGGAACACTCTAGCAGTGACGAGCAGAAGATATACGAATAGCCTAGTGTTGAAAGAACACTCTAGCAGTGACGAGCAGAAGAGAAACGAACAACCTAGTGGTGAAGGAACACTCTAGTAGTCACGAGCAGGAGAGAAACGAACAACCTAGTGGTGAAAGAACACTCTAGCAGTGACGAGCAGAAGATAAACGAACACCCTAGTGGTGAAGGAACACTTTAGCATTGACGAGCATAAGAGAAACGAATACCCTGTTGGTGAGGAAACAATTTATCAGTGACTAGCAGAAGACATACGAACACTCTAGTGGTGAAAGAACACTCTAGCAGAGACAAGCATAAGACATACGAACACCCTACTTGGGAAGGAACACTCTAGCAGTGACGAGCAGAAGACATACGAACACCCTAGTGGTGAAGGAACACTTTAGCAGTGACGAGCAGAAGATATACGAATAGCCTAGTGGTGAAAGAACACTCTAGCAGTGACAAGCAGAAGAGAAATGAACACCCTAGTGGTGAAGGAACACTCTAGCAGTGACGAGCAGGAGAGAAACGAACACCCTAGTGGTGAAGGAACACTCTAGCATTGACGAGCAGAAGAGAAAAGAATACCCTGTTGGTGAAGAAACACTTTAACAGTGACGAGCAGAAGATATACGAATACCCTACTGGTGAAGGAACACTCTGGCAGTGACGAGCAGAAGATAAACGAACACCCTAGTGGTGAACGAACACTCTAGCAGTGACGAGCAGGAGAGAAACGAACACCCTGTTGGTGAAGAAACACTCTAGCATTGACGAGCAAAAGAGAAAAGAATACCCTGTTGGTGAAGAAACACTTTATCAGTGACGAGCAGAAGACATACGAACACCCTAGTGGTGCAGGAACACTCTAGCAGGAAAAGCAGAAGAGAAACGAACAACCTAGTGGTGAAGGAACACTCTAGCAGTGACGAGCAGGAGAGAAACGAACACCCTAGTGGTGAAGGAACACTCTAGCATTGACGAGCAGAAGAGAAAAGAATACCCTGTTGGTGAAGAAACACTTTAACAGTGACGAGCAGAAGATATACGAATACCCTACTGGTGAAGGAACACTCTGGCAGTGACGAGCAGAAGATAAACGAACACCCTAGTGGTGAACGAACACTCTAGCAGTGACGAGCAGGAGAGAAACGAACACCCTGTTGGTGAAGAAACACTCTAGCATTAACGAGCAAAAGAGAAAAGAATACCCTGTTGGTGAAGAAACACTTTATCAGTGACGAGCAGAAGACATACGAACACCCTAGTGGTGCAGGAACACTCTAGCAGGAAAAGCAGAAGACATACGAATACCCTACTGGTGAAGGAACACTCTGGCAGTGACGAGCAGAAGACACACGAACACCCTAGTGGTGAAGGAACACTCTAGCAGTGACGAGCAGAAGATAAACGAACACCCTAGATGTGAACGAACACTTTAGTATTGACGAGCATAAGAGAAACGAATACCCTGTTGGTGAGGAAACACTTTATCAGTGACTAGCAGAAGACATACGAACACCCTAGTGGTGAAAGAACACTCTAGTAGTAAAAAGAAGAAGACATACGAACACCCTACTGGGGAAGGAGCACTCTAGCAGGGACGAGCAGAAGACATACGAACACCCTAGTGGTGAAGGAACACTCTTGCAGGAAAAGCAGAAGACATACGAACACCCTAGTGGTGAAGGAACACTCTAGCAGTGACCAGCAGAAGACATACGAACACCCTAGTGGTGAAGGAACACTCTAGCAGTGACAAGTAGAAGACATACGAACACCCTAGTGGTGAAGGAACACTCTAGCAGTGACGAGCAGAAAATATACGAATAGCCTAGTGGTGAAAGAACACTCTAGCAGTGACGAGCAGAAGAGAAACGAACAACCTAGTGGTGAAGGAACACTCTAGCAGTGACGAGCAGGAGAGAAACGAACAACCTAGTGGTGAAGGAACACTTTAGCATTGACGAGCATAAGAGAAACGATTACCCTGTTGGTGAGGAAACAATTTATCAGTGACTAGCAGAAGACATACGAACACTCTAGTGGTGAAAGAACACTCTAGCAGTGACAAGCAGAAGACATACGAACACCCTACTGGGGAAGGAACACTCTAGCAGTGACGAGCAGAAGACATACGAACACCCTAGTGGTGAAAGAACACTCTAGCAGTGACAAGCAGAAGACATACGAACACCCTACTGGGGAAGGAGCACTCTAGCAGTGACGAGCAGAAGACATACGAACACCCTAGTGGTGAAGGAACACTCTTGCAGTGACGAGCAGGAGAGAAACGAACACCCTAGTGGTGAAGGAACACTCTTGCAGTGACGAGCAGGAGAGAAACGAACACCCTAGTGGTGAAGGAACACTCTAGCATTGACGAGCAGAAGAGAAAAGAATACCCCGTTGGTGAAGAAACACTTTAACAGTGACGAGCAGAAGATATACGAATACCCTACTGGTGAAGGAACACTCTGGCAGTGACAAGCAGAAGACACACGAACACCCTAGTGGTGAAGGAACACTCTAGCAGTGACGAGCAGAAGATAAACGAACACCCTAGTGGTGAACGAACACTTTAGCATTGACGAGCATAAGAGAAACGAATACCCTGTTGGTGAGGAAACACTTTATCAGTAACTAGCAGAAGACATACGAACACCCTAGTGGTGAAAGAACACTCTAGCAGTGACAAGTAGAAGACATACGAACACCCTACTGGGGAAGGAGCACTCTAGCAGTGACGAGTAGAAGACATACGAACACCCTAGTGGTGAAGGAACACTCTTGCAGGAAAAGCAGAAGACATACGAACACCCTAGTGGTGAAGGAACACTCTAGCAGTGACCAACAGAAGACATACGAACACCCTAGTGGTGAAGGAACACTCTAGCAGTGACGAGCAGAAGACATACGAACACCCTAGTGGTGAAGGAACACTCTAGCAGTGACGAGCAGAAGATATACGAATAGCCTAGTGTTGAAAGAACACTCTAGCAGTGACGAGCAGAAGAGAAACGAACAACCTAGTGGTGAAGGAACACTCTAGTAGTCACGAGCAGGAGAGAAACGAACAACCTAGTGGTGAAAGAACACTCTAGCAGTGACGAGCAGAAGATAAACGAACACCCTAGTGGTGAAGGAACACTTTAGCATTGACGAGCATAAGAGAAACGAATACCCTGTTGGTGAGGAAACAATTTATCAGTGACTAGCAGAAGACATACGAACACTCTAGTGGTGAAAGAACACTCTAGCAGTGACAAGCATAAGACATACGAACACCCTACTTGGGAAGGAACACTCTAGCAGTGACGAGCAGAAGACATACGAACACCCTAGTGGTGAAGGAACACTCTAGCAGTGACGAGCAGAAGATATACGAATAGCCTAGTGGTGAAAGAACACTCTAGCAGTGACGAGCAGAAGAGAAAAGAATACCCTGTTGGTGAAGAAACACTTTATCAGTGACGAGCAGAAAACATACGAACACCCTAGTGGTGAAGGAACACTCTAGCAGGAAAAGCAGAAGACATACGAATACCATACTGGTGAAGGAACACTCTGGCAGTGACGAGCAGAAGACACACGAACACCCTAGTGGTGAAGGAACACTCTAGCAGTGACGAGCAGAAGATAAACGAACACCCTAGTGGTGAAGGAACACTCTAGCAGTGACGAGCAGAAGATATACGAACACCCTAGTGGTGAAGGAACACTCTAGCAGTGACGAGCAGAAGATATACGAATAGCCTAGTGGTGAAAGAACACTCTAGCAGTGACGAGCAGAAGAGAAAAGAATACCCTGTTGGTGAAGAAACACTTTATCAGTGACGAGCAGAAAACATACGAACACCCTAGTGGTGAAGGAACACCCTAGCAGGAAAAGCAGAAGACATAAGAATACCATACTGGTGAAGGAACACTCTGGCAGTGACGAGCAGAAGACACACGAACACCCTAGTGGTGAAGGAACACTCTAGCAGTGACGAGCAGAAGATAAACGAACAACCTAGTGGTGAAAGAACACTCTAGCAGTGACGAGCAGAAGATATACGAACACCCTAGTGGTGAAGGAACACTCTAGCAGTGACGAGCAGAAGATATACGAATAGCCTAGTGGTGAAAGAACACTCTAGCAGTGACGAGCAGAAGAGAAAAGAATACCCTGTTGGTGAAGAAACACTTTATCAGTGACGAGCAGAAAACATACGAACACCCTAGTGGTGAAGGAACACTCTAGCAGGAAAAGCAGAAGACATACGAATACCATACTAGTGAAGGAACACTCTGGCAGTGACGAGCAGAAGACACACGAACACCCTAGTGGTGAAGGAACACTCTAGCAGTGACGAGCAGAAGATAAACGAACACCCTAGTTGTGAACGAACACTTTAGCATTGACGAGCATAAGAGAAATGAATACCCTGTTGGTGAGGAAACACTTTATCAGTGACTAGCAGAAGACATACGAACACCCTAGTAGTGAAAGAACACTCTAGCAGTGAAAAGCAGAAGACATACGAACACCCTACTGGGGAAGGAGCACTCTGTCAGTGACGAGCAGAAGACATACGAACACCCTAGTGGTGAAGGAACACTCTTGCAGGAAAAGCAGAAGACATACGAACACCCTAGTGGTGAAGGAACACTCTAGTAGTGACCAGCAGAAGACATACGAACACCCTAGTGGTGAAGGAACACTCTAGCAGTGACGAGCAGAAGAGAAACGAACACCCTAATGGTGAAGGAACACTCTAGCATTGACGAGCAGAAGACATACGAACACCCTAGTGGTGAAAGAACACTCTAGCAGTGAAAAGCAGAAGACATACGAACACCCTACTGGGGAAGGAGCACTCTAGCAGTGAAGAGCAGAAGACAAACGAACACCCTAGTGGTGAAGGAACACTCTTGCAGGAAAAGCAGAAGACATACGAACACCCTAGTGGTGAAGGAACACTCTAGCAGTGACCAGCAGAAGACATACGAACACCCTAGTGGTGAAGGAACAATCTAGCAGTGACGAGTAGAAGACATACGAACACCCTAGTGGTGAAGGAACACTATAGCAGTGACGAGCAGAAGATATACAAATAGCCTAGTGGTGAAAGAACACTCTAGCAGTGACGAGCAGAAGAGAAACGAACAACCTAGTGGTGAAGGAACACTCTAGTAGTCACGAGTAGGAGAGAAACGAACAACCTAGTGGTGAAAGAACACTCTAGCAGTGACGAGCAGAAGATAAACGAACACCCTAGTGGTGAAGAAACACTTTAGCATTGACGAGCATAAGAGAAACGAATACCCTGTTGGTGAGGAAACAATTTATCAGTGACTAGCAGAAGACATACGAACACTCTAGTGGTGAAAGAACACTCTAGCAGTGACAAGCAGAAGACATACGAACACCTACTGGGGAAGGAACACTCTAGCAGTGACGAGCAGAAGACATACGAACACCCTAGTGGTGAAGGAACACTCTTGCAGGAAAAGCAGAAGACATACGAACACCCTAGTGGTGAAGGAACACTCTAGCAGTGACCAGCAGATGACATACGAACACCCTAGTGGTGAAGGAACAATCTAGCAGTGACGAGTAGAAGACATACGAACACCCTAGTGGTGAAGGAACACTCTAGCAGTGACGAGCAGAAGATATACGAACAGCCTAGTGTTGAAAGAACACTCTAGCAGTGACGAGCAGAAGAGAAACGAACAACCTAGTGGTGAAGGAACACTCTAGTAGTGACGAGCAGGAGAGAAACGAACAACCTAGTGGTGAAAGAACACTCTAGCAGTGACGAGCAGAAGATAAACGAACACCCTAGTGGTGAAGGAACACTTTAGCATTGACGAGCATAAGAGAAACGAATACCCTGTTGGTGAGGAAACAATTTATCAGTGACTAGCAGAAAACATACGAACACTCTAGTGGTGAAAGAACATTCTAGCAGTGACAAGCATAAGACATACGAACACCCTACTTGGGAAGGAACACTCTAGCAGTGACGAGCAGAAGACATACGAACACCCTAGTGGTGAAGGAACACTCTAGCAGTGACGAGCAGAAGATATACGAATAGCCTAGTGGTGAAAGAACACTCTAGCAGTGACGAGCAGAAGAGAAAAGAATACCCTGTTGGTGAAGAAACACTTTATCAGTGACGAGCAGAAAACATACGAACACCCTAGTGGTGAAGGAACACTCTAGCAGGAAAAGCAGAAGACATACGAATACCATACTGGTGAAGGAACACTCTGGCAGTGACGAGCAGAAGACACACGAACACCCTAGTGGTGAAGGAACACTCTAGCAGTGACGAGCAGAAGATAAACGAACACCCTAGTGGTGAAGGAACACTCTAGCAGTGACGAGCAGAAGATATACGAACACCCTAGTGGTGAAGGAACACTCTAGCAGTGACGAGCAGAAGATATACGAATAGCCTAGTGGTGAAAGAACACTCTAGCAGTGACGAGCAGAAGAGAAAAGAATACCCTGTTGGTGAAGAAACACTTTATCAGTGACGAGCAGAAAACATACGAACACCCTAGTGGTGAAGGAACACCCTAGCAGGAAAAGCAGAAGACATAAGAATACCATACTGGTGAAGGAACACTCTGGCAGTGACGAGCAGAAGACACACGAACACCCTAGTGGTGAAGGAACACTCTAGCAGTGACGAGCAGAAGATAAACGAACAACCTAGTGGTGAAAGAACACTCTAGCAGTGACGAGCAGAAGATATACGAACACCCTAGTGGTGAAGGAACACTCTAGCAGTGACGAGCAGAAGATATACGAATAGCCTAGTGGTGAAAGAACACTCTAGCAGTGACGAGCAGAAGAGAAAAGAATACCCTGTTGGTGAAGAAACACTTTATCAGTGACGAGCAGAAAACATACGAACACCCTAGTGGTGAAGGAACACTCTAGCAGGAAAAGCAGAAGACATACGAATACCATACTAGTGAAGGAACACTCTGGCAGTGACGAGCAGAAGACACACGAACACCCTAGTGGTGAAGGAACACTCTAGCAGTGACGAGCAGAAGATAAACGAACACCCTAGTTGTGAACGAACACTTTAGCATTGACGAGCATAAGAGAAATGAATACCCTGTTGGTGAGGAAACACTTTATCAGTGACTAGCAGAAGACATACGAACACCCTAGTAGTGAAAGAACACTCTAGCAGTGAAAAGCAGAAGACATACGAACACCCTACTGGGGAAGGAGCACTCTGTCAGTGACGAGCAGAAGACATACGAACACCCTAGTGGTGAAGGAACACTCTTGCAGGAAAAGCAGAAGACATACGAACACCCTAGTGGTGAAGGAACACTCTAGTAGTGACCAGCAGAAGACATACGAACACCCTAGTGGTGAAGGAACACTCTAGCAGTGACGAGCAGAAGAGAAACGAACACCCTAATGGTGAAGGAACACTCTAGCATTGACGAGCAGAAGACATACGAACACCCTAGTGGTGAAAGAACACTCTAGCAGTGAAAAGCAGAAGACATACGAACACCCTACTGGGGAAGGAGCACTCTAGCAGTGAAGAGCAGAAGACAAACGAACACCCTAGTGGTGAAGGAACACTCTTGCAGGAAAAGCAGAAGACATACGAACACCCTAGTGGTGAAGGAACACTCTAGCAGTGACCAGCAGAAGACATACGAACACCCTAGTGGTGAAGGAACAATCTAGCAGTGACGAGTAGAAGACATACGAACACCCTAGTGGTGAAGGAACACTATAGCAGTGACGAGCAGAAGATATACAAATAGCCTAGTGGTGAAAGAACACTCTAGCAGTGACGAGCAGAAGAGAAACGAACAACCTAGTGGTGAAGGAACACTCTAGTAGTCACGAGTAGGAGAGAAACGAACAACCTAGTGGTGAAAGAACACTCTAGCAGTGACGAGCAGAAGATAAACGAACACCCTAGTGGTGAAGAAACACTTTAGCATTGACGAGCATAAGAGAAACGAATACCCTGTTGGTGAGGAAACAATTTATCAGTGACTAGCAGAAGACATACGAACACTCTAGTGGTGAAAGAACACTCTAGCAGTGACAAGCAGAAGACATACGAACACCTACTGGGGAAGGAACACTCTAGCAGTGACGAGCAGAAGACATACGAACACCCTAGTGGTGAAGGAACACTCTTGCAGGAAAAGCAGAAGACATACGAACACCCTAGTGGTGAAGGAACACTCTAGCAGTGACCAGCAGATGACATACGAACACCCTAGTGGTGAAGGAACAATCTAGCAGTGACGAGTAGAAGACATACGAACACCCTAGTGGTGAAGGAACACTCTAGCAGTGACGAGCAGAAGATATACGAACAGCCTAGTGTTGAAAGAACACTCTAGCAGTGACGAGCAGAAGAGAAACGAACAACCTAGTGGTGAAGGAACACTCTAGTAGTGACGAGCAGGAGAGAAACGAACAACCTAGTGGTGAAAGAACACTCTAGCAGTGACGAGCAGAAGATAAACGAACACCCTAGTGGTGAAGGAACACTTTAGCATTGACGAGCATAAGAGAAACGAATACCCTGTTGGTGAGGAAACAATTTATCAGTGACTAGCAGAAAACATACGAACACTCTAGTGGTGAAAGAACATTCTAGCAGTGACAAGCATAAGACATACGAACACCCTACTTGGGAAGGAACACTCTAGCAGTGACGAGCAGAAGACATACGAACACCCTAGTGGTGAAGGAACACTTTAGCAGTGACGAGCAGAAGATATACGAATAGCCTAGTGGTGAAAGAACACTCTAGCAGTGACAAGCAGAAGAGAAATGAACACCCTAGTGGTGAAGGAACACTCTAGCAGTGACGAGCAGGAGAGAAACGAACACCCTAGTGGTGAAGGAACACTCTAGCATTGACGAGCAGAAGAGAAAAGAATACCCTGTTGGTGAAGAAACACTTTAACAGTGACGAGCAGAAGACATACGAACACCCAGGTGGTGAAGGAACACTCTAGCAGGAAAAGCAGAAGACATACGAATACCCTACTGGTGAAGGAACACTCTGGCAGTGACGAGCAGAAGACACACGAACACCCTAGTGGTGAAGGAACACTCTAGCAGTGAAGAGCAGAAGACATACGAATACCCTAGTGGTGAAGGAACACTCTTGCAGGAAAAGCAGAAGACATACGAATACCCTACTGGTGAAGGAACACTCTAACAGTGACGAGTAGAAGACATACGAACACCCTAGTGGTGAAGGAACACTCTAGCAGTGACGAGCAGAAGATATACGAACACCCTAGTGGTGAAGGAACACTCTAGCAGTGACGAGCAGAAGATATACGAATAGCCTAGTGGTGAAAGAACACTCTAGCAGTGATGAGCAGAAGAGAAAAGAATACCCTGTTGGTGAAGAAACACTTATCAGTGACGAGCAGAAAACATACGAACACCCTAGTGGTGAAAGAACACTCTAGCAGGAAAAGCAGAAGACATACGAATACCATACTGGTGAAGGAACACTCTGCCAGTGACGAGCAGAAGACACACGAACACCCTAGTGGTGAAGGAACACTCTAGCAGTGACGAGCAGAAGATAAACGAACACCCTAGTGGTGAAGGAACACTTTAGCATTGACGAGCATAAGAGAAACGAATACCCTGTTGGTGAGGAAACAATTTATCAGTGACTAACAGAAGACATACGAACACTCTAGTGGTGAAAGAACACTCTAGCAGTGACAAGCAGAAGACATACGAACACCCTACTGGGGAAGGAGCACTCTAGCAGTGACGAGCAGAAGACATACGAACACCCTAGTGGTGAAGGAACACTCTTGCAGTGACGAGCAGGAGAGAAACGAACACCCTAGTGGTGAAGGAACACTCTAGCATTGACGAGCAAAAGAGAAAAGAATACCCTGTTGGTGAAGAAACACTTTATCAGTGACGAGGAGAAGACATACGAACACCCTAGTGGTGAAAGAACACTCTAGCAGGAAAAGCAGAAGATATACGAATTCCCTACTGGTGAAGGAACACTCTGGCAGTGACGAGCAGAAGACACACGAACACCCTAGTGGTGAAGGAACACTCTAGCAGTGACGAGCAGAAGATAAACGAACACCCTAGTGGTGAACGAACACTTTAGCATTGATGAGCATAAGAGAAACGAATACCCTGTTGGTGAGGAAACACTTTATCAGTGACTAGCAGAAGACATACGAACACCCTAGTGGTGAAAGAACACTCTAGCAGTGACAAGCAGAAGACATACGAACACCCTACTGGGGAAGGAGCACTCTAGCAGTGACGAGCAGAAGACATACGAACACCCTAGTGGTAAAGGAACACACTTGCAGGAAAAGCAGAAGACATACGAACACCCTAGTGGTGAAGGAACACTCTAGCAGTGACCAGCAGAAGACATACGAACACCCTAGTGGTGAAGGAACACTCTAGCAGTGACCAGCAGAGGACATACGAACACCCTAGTGGTGAAGGAACACTCTAGCAGTGACGAGCAGAAGATATACGAATAGCCTAGTGTTGAAAGAACACTCTAGCAGTGACGAGCAGAAGAGAAACGAACAACCTAGTGGTGACGGAACACTCTAGTAGTGACGAGCAGGAGAGAAACGAACAACCTAGTGGTGAAAGAACACTCTAGCAGTGACGAGCAGAAGATAAACGAACACCCTAGTGGTGAAGGAACACTTTAGCATTGACGAGCATAAGAGAAACGAATACCCTGTTGGTGAGGAAACAATTTATCAGTGACTAGCAGAAGACATACGAACACTCTAGTGGTGAAAGAACACTCTAGCAATGACAAGCATAAGACATACGAACACCCTACTAGGGAAGGAACACTCTAGCAGTGACGAGCAGAAGACATACGAACACCCTAGTGGTGAAGGAACACTTTAGCAGTGACGAGCAGAAGATATACGAATAGCCTAGTGGTGAAAGAACACTCTAGCTGTGACAAGCAGAAGAGAAATGAACACCCTAGTGGTGAAGGAACACTCTAGCAGTGACGAGCAGGAGAGAAACGAACACCCTAGTGGTGAAGGAACACTCTAGCATTGACAAGCAGAAGAGAAAAGAATACCTTGTTGGTGAAGAAACACTTTAACAGTGACGAGCAGAAGATATACGAATACCCTACTGGTGAAGGAACACTCTGGCAGTGACGAGCAGAAGACACACGAACACCCTAGTGGTGAAGGAACACTCTAGCAGTGACGAGCAGAAGATAAACGAACACCCTAGTGGTGAACGAACACTTTAGCATTGACGAGCATAAGAGAAACGAATACCCTGTTGGTGAGGAAACACTTTATCAGTGACTAGCAGAAGACATACGAACACCCTAGTGGTGCAGGAACACTCTAGCAGGAAAAGCAGAAGACATACGAACACCCTACTGGGGAAGGAGCACTCTAGCAGTGACGAGCAGAAGACATACGAACACCCTAGTGGTGAAGGAACACTCTTGCAGGAAAAGCAGAAGACATACGAACACCCTAGTGGTGAAGGAACACTCTAGCAGTGACCAGCAGAAGACATACGAACACCCTAGTGGTGAAGGAACACTCTAGCAGTGACGAGCAGAAGACATACGAACACCCTAGTGGTGAAGGAACACTCTAGCAGTGACGAGCAGAAGATATACGAATAGCCTAGTGTTGAAAGAACACTCTAGCAGTGACGAGCAGAAGAGAAACGAACAACCTAGTGGTGAAGGAACACTCTAGTAGTGACGAGCAAGAGAGAAACGAACAACCTAGTGGTGAAAGAACACTCTAGCAGTGATGAGCAGAAGATAAACGAACACCCTAGTGGTGAAGGAACACTTTAGCATTGACGAGCATAAGAGAAACGAATACCCTGTTGGTGAGGAAACAATTTATCAGTGACTAGCAGAAAACATAAGAACACTCTAGTGGTGAAAGAACACTCTAGCAGTGACAAGCATAAGACATACGAACACCCTACTTGGGAAGGAACACTCTAGCAGTGACGAGCAGAAGACATACGAACACCCTAGTGGTGAAGGAACACTTTAGCAGTGACGAGCAGAAGATATACGAATAGCCTAGTGGTGAAAGAACACTCTAGCAGTGACAAGCAGAAGAGAAATGAACACCCTAGTGGTGAAAGAACATTCTAGCAGTGATGAGCAGGAGAGAAACGAACACCCTAGTGGTGAAGGAACACTCTAGCATTGACGAGCAGAAGAGAAAAGAATACCCTGTTGGTGAAGAAACACTTTAACAGTGACGAGCAGAAGATATACGAATACCCTACTGGTGAAGGAACACTCTGGCAGTGACGAGCAGAAGACATACGAACACCCTAGTGGTGAACGAACACTTTAGCAGTGACGAGCAGGAGAGAAACGAACACCTTAGTGGTGAAGGAACACTCTAGCATTGACGAGCGAAAGAGAAAAGAATACCCTGTTGGTGAAGAAACACTTTATCTGTGACGAGTAGAAGACATACGAACACCCTAGTGGTGCAGGAACACTCTAGCAGGAAAAGCAGAAGACATACGAATACCCTACTGGTGAAGGAGCACTCTGGCAGTGACGAGCAGAAGACACACGAACACCCTAGTGGTGAAGGAACACTCTAGCAGTGACGAGCAGAAGATAAACGAACACCCTAGTGGTGAACGAACACTTTAGCATTGACGAGCATAAGAGAAACGAATACCCTGTTGGTGAGGAAACACTTTATCAGTGACTAGCAGAAGACATACGAACACCCTAGTGGTGAAAAACACTCTAGCAGTGAAAAGCAGAAGACATACGAACACCCTACTCGGGAAGGAGCACTCTAGCAGTGACGAGCAGAAGACATACGAACACCCTAGTGGTGAAGGAACACTCTTGCAGGAAAAGCAGAAGACATACGAACACCCTAGTGGTGAAGGAACACTCTAGCAGTGACCAGCAGAAGACATACGAACACCCTAGTGGTGAAGGAACACTCTAGCAGTGACGAGGAGAAGACATACGAACACCCTAGTGGTGAAGGAACACTCTAGCAGTGACGAGCAGAAGATATACGAATAGCCTAGTGTTGAAAGAACACTCTAGCAGTGACGAGAAGAAGAGAAACGAACAACCTAGTGGTGAAGGAACACTCTAGTAGTGACGAGCAGGAGAGAAACGAACAACCTAGTGGTGAAAGAACACTCTAGCAGTGACGAGCAGAAGATAAACGAACACCCTAGTGGTGAAGGAACACTTTAGCATTGACGAGCATAAGAGAAACGAATACCCTGTTGGTGAGGAAACAATTTATCAGTGACTAGCAGAAGACATACGAACACTCTAGTGGTGAAAGAACACTCTAGCAGTGACAAGCATAAGACATACGAACACCCTACTGGGGAAGGAACACTCTAGCAGTGACGAGCAGAAGACATACGAACACCCTAGTGGTGAAGGAACACTTTAGCAGTGACGAGCAGAAGATATACGAATAGCCTAGTGGTGAAAGAACACTCTAGCTGTGACAAGCAGAAGAGAAATGAACACCCTAGTGGTGAAGGAACACTCTAGTAGTGACGAGCAGGAGAGAAACGAACACCCTAGTGGTGAAGGAACACTCTAGCAGTGACGAGCAGAAGAGAAAAGAATACCATGTTGGTGAAGAAACACTTTAACAGTGACGAGTAGAAGATATACGAATACCCTACTGGTGAAGGAACACTCTGGCAGTGACGAGAAGAAGACACACGAACACCCTAGTGGTGAAGGAACACTCTAGCAGTGACGAGCAGAAGATAAACGAACACCCTAGTAGTGAACGAACACTTTAGCATTGACGAGCATAAGAGAAACGAATACCCTGTTGGTGAGGAAACACTTTATCAGTGACTAGCAGAAGACATACGAACACCCTAGTGGTGCAGGAACACTCTAGCAGGAAAAGCAGAAGACATACGAACACCCTACTGGGGAAGGAGCACTCTAGCAGTGACGAGCAGAAGACATACGAACACCCTAGTGGTGAAGGAACACTCTTGCAGGAAAAGCAGAAGACATACGAACACCCTACTGGGGAAGGAGCACTCTAGCAGTGACGAGCAGAAGACATACGAACACCCTAGTGGTGAAGGAACACTCTTGCAGGAAAAGCAGAAGACATACGAACACCCTAGTGGTGAAGGAACACTCTAGCAGTGACGAGCAGAAGATATACGAATAGCCTAGTGTTGAAAGAACACTCTAGCAGTGACGAGCAGAAGAGAAACGAACAACCTAGTGGTGAAGGAACACTCTAGTAGTGACGAGCAAGAGAGAAACGAACAACCTAGTGGTGAAAGAACACTCTAGCAGTGATGAGCAGAAGATAAACGAACACCCTAGTGGTGAAGGAACACTTTAGCATTGACGAGCATAAGAGAAACGAATACCCTGTTGGTGAGGAAACAATTTATCAGTGACTAGCAGAAGACATACGAACACTCTAGTGGTGAAAGAACACTCTAGCAGTGACAAGCATAAGACATACGAACACCCTACTTGGGAAGGAACACTCTAGCAGTGACGAGCAGAAGACATACGAACACCCTAGTGGTGAAGGAACACTTTAGCAGTGACGAGCAGAAGATATACGAATAGCCTAGTGGTGAAAGAACACTCTAGCAGTGACAAGCAGAAGAGAAATGAACACCCTAGTGGTGAAGGAACACTCTAGCAGTGACGAGCAGGAGAGAAACGAACACCCTAGTGGTGAAGGAACACTCTAGCATTGACGAGCAGAAGAGAAAAGAATACCCTGTTGGTGAAGAAACACTTTAACAGTGACGAGCAGAAGATATACGAATACCCTACTGGTGAAGGAACACTCTGGCAGTGACGAGCAGAAGATAAACGAACACCCTAGTGGTAAACGAACACTCTAGCAGTGACGAGCAGGAGAGAAACAAACACCCTAGTGGTGAAGGAACACTCTAGCATTGACGAGCAAAAGAGAAAAGAATACCCTGTTGGTGAAGAAACACTTTATCAGTGACGAGCATAAGACATACGAACACCCTAGTGGTGCAGGAACACTCTAGCAGGAAAAGCTGAAGACATACGAATACCCTACTAGTGAAGGAACACTCTGGCAGTGACGAGCAGAAGACACACGAACACCCTAGTGGTGAAGGAACACTCTAGCAGTGACGAGTAGAAGATAAACGAACACCCTAGTGGTGAACGAACACTTTAGTATTGACGAGCATAAGAGAAACGAATACCCTGTTGGTGAGGAAACACTTTATCAGTGACTAGCAGAAGACATACGAACACCCTAGTGGTGAAAGAACACTCTAGTAGTAAAAAGCAGAAGACATACGAACACCCTACTGGGGAAGGAGCACTCTAGCAGGGACGAGCAGAAGACATACGAACACCCTAGTGGTGAAGGAACACTCTTGCAGGAAAAGCAGAAGACATACGAACACCCTAGTGGTGAAGGAACACTCTAGCAGTGACCAGCAGAAGACATACGAACACCCTAGTGGTGAAGGAACACTCTAGCAGTGACAAGTAGAAGACATACGAACACCCTAGTGGTGAAGGAACACTCTAGCAGTGACGAGAAGAAAATATACGAATAGCCTAGTGGTGAAAGAACACTCTAGCAGTGACGAGCAGAAGAGAAACGAACAACCTAGTGGTGAAGGAACACTCTAGCAGTGACGAGCAGGAGAGAAACGAACAACCTAGTGGTGAAAGAACACTCTAGCAGTGACGAGCAGAAGATAAACGAACACCCTAGTGGTGAAGGAACACTTTAGCATTGACGAGCATAAGAGAAACGATTACCCTGTTGGTGAGGAAACAATTTATCAGTGACTAGCAGAAGACATACGAACACTCTAGTGGTGAAAGAACACTCTAGCAGTGACAAGCAGAAGACATACGAACACCCTACTGGGGAAGGAGCACTCTAGCAGTGACGAGCAGAAGACATACGAACACCCTAGTGGTGAAGGAACACTCTTGCAGTGACGAGCAGTAGAGAAACGAACACCCTAGTGGTGAAGGAACACTCTAGCATTGACGAGCAGAAGAGAAAAGAATACCCTGTTGGTGAAGAAACACTTTAACAGTGACGAGAAGAAGATATACGAATACCCTACTGGTAAAGGAACACTCTGACAGTGACGAGCAGAAGACACACGAACACCCTAGTGGTGAAGGAACACTCTAGCAGTGACGCGCAGAAGATAAACGAACACCCTAGTGGTGAACGAACACTTTAGCATTGACGAGCATAAGAGAAACGAATACCCTGTTGGTGAGGAAACACTTTATCAGTGACTAGCAGAAGACATACGAACACCCTAGTGGTGAAAGAACACTCTAGCAGTGACAAGTAGAAGACATACGAACACCCTGTTGGTGAAGAAACACTTTATCAGTGACGAGCAGAAAACATATGAACACCCTAGTGGTGAAGGAACACTCTTGCAGGAAAAGCAGAAGACATACGAATACCATACTGGTGAAGGAACACTCTGGCAGTGACCAGCAGAAGACATACGAACACCCTAGTGGTGAAAGAACACTCTAGCAGTGACCAGCAGAGGACATACGAACACCCTAGTGGTGAAGGAACACTCTAGCAGTGACGAGCAGAAGATATACGAATAGCCTAGTGTTGAAAGAACACTCTAGCAGTGACGACCAGAAGAGAAACGAACAACCTAGTGGTGACGGAACACTCTAGTAGTGACGAGCAGGAGAGAAACGAACAACCTAGTGGTGAAAGAACACTCTAGCAGTGACGAGCAGAAGATAAACGAACACCCTAGTGGTGAAGGAACACTTTAGCATTGACGAGCATAAGAGAAACGAATACCCTGTTGGTGAGGAAACAATTTATCAGTGACTAGCAGAAGACATACGAACACTCTAGTGGTGAAAGAACACTTTAGCAGTGACAAGCATAAGACATACGAACACCCTACTTGGGAAGGAACACTCTAGCAGTGACGAGCAGAAGACATACGAACACCCTAGTGGTGAAGGAACACTTTACCAGTGACGAGCAGAAGATATACGAATAGCCTAGTGGTGAAAGAACACTCTAGCAGTGACAAGCAGAAGAGAAATGAACACTCTAGTGGTGAAGGAACACTCTAGCAGTGACGAGCAGGAGAGAAACGAACACCCTAGTGCTGAATGAACACTCTAGCATTGACGAGCAGAAGAGAAAAGAATACCCTGTTGGTGAAGAAACACTTTAACAGTAACGAGCAGAAGGCATACGAACACCCTAGTGGTGAAGGAACACTCTAGCAGGAAAAGCAGAAGACATACGAATACCCTACTGGTGAAGGAACACTCTGGCAGTGACGAGCAGAAGACACACGAACACCCTAGTGGTGAAGGAACACTCTAGCAGTGAAGAACAGAAGACATACGAACACCCTAGTGGTGAACGAACACTCTTGCAGGAAAAGCAGAAGACATACGAACACCCTACTGGTGAAGGAACACTCTAACAGTGACGACCAGAAGACATACGAACACCCTAGTGGTGAAGGAACACTCTAGAAGTGACGAGCAGAAGATATACGAACACCCTAGTGGTGAAGGAACACTCTAGCAGTGACGAGCAGAAGATATACGAACACCCTAGTGGTGAAGGAACACTCTAGCAGTGACGAGCAGAAGATATACGAATAGCCTAGTGGTGAAAGAACACTCTAGCAGTGACGAGCAGAAGAGAAACGAACAACCTAGTGGTGAAGGAACACTCTAGCAGTGACGAGCAGGAGAGAAACGAACAACCTAGTGGTGAAAGAACACTCTAGCAGTGACGAGCAGAAGATAAACGAACACCCTAGTGGTGAAGGAACACTTTAGCATTGACGAGCATAAGAGAAACGATTACCCTGTTGGTGAGGAAACAATTTATCAGTGACTAGCAGAAGACATACGAACACTCTAGTGGTGAAAGAACACTCTAGCAGTGACAAGCAGAAGACATACGAACACCCTACTGGGGAAGGAGCACTCTAGCAGTGACGAGCAGAAGACATACGAACACCCTAGTGGTGAAGGAACACTCTTGCAGTGACGAGCAGTAGAGAAACGAACACCCTAGTGGTGAAGGAACACTCTAGCATTGACGAGCAGAAGAGAAAAGAATACCCTGTTGGTGAAGAAACACTTTAACAGTGACGAGCAGAAGATATACGAATACCCTACTGGTAAAGGAACACTCTGACAGTGACGAGCAGAAGACACACGAACACCCTAGTGGTGAAGGAACACTCTAGCAGTGACGCGCAGAAGATAAACGAACACCCTAGTGGTGAACGAACACTTTAGCATTGACGAGCATAAGAGAAACGAATACCCTGTTGGTGAGGAAACACTTTATCAGTGACTAGCAGAAGACATACGAACACCCTAGTGGTGAAAGAACACTCTAGCAGTGACAAGTAGAAGACCTACGAACACCCTATTGGGGAAGGAGCACTCTAGCACTGACGAGCAGAAGACATACGAACACCCTAGTGGTGAAGGAACACTCTTGCAGGAAAAGCAGAAGACATACGAACACCCTAGTGGTGAAGGAACACTCTAGCAAAGACCAGCAGAAGACATACGAACACCCTAGTGGTGAAGGAACACTCTAGCAGTGACCAGCAGAGGACATACGAACACCCTAGTGGTGAAGGAACACTCTAGCAGTGACGAGCAGAAGATATACGAATAGCCTAGTGTTGAAAGAACACTCTAGCAGTGACGAGCAGAAGAGAAACGAACAACCTAGTGGTGACGGAACACTCTAGTAGTGACGAGCAGGAGAGAAACGAACAACCTAGTGGTGAAAGAACACTCTAGCAGTGACGAGCAGAAGATAAACGAACACCCTAGTGGTGAAGGAACACTTTAGCATTGACGAGCATAAGAGAAACGAATACCCTGTTGGTGAGGAAACAATTTATCAGTGACTAGCAGAAGACATACGAACACTCTAGTGGTGAAAGAACACTTTAGCAGTGACAAGCATAAGACATACGAACACCCTACTTGGGAAGGAACACTCTAGCAGTGACGAGCAGAAGACATACGAACACCCTAGTGGTGAAGGAACACTTTAGCAGTGACGAGCAGAAGATATACGAATAGCCTAGTGGTGAAAGAACACTCTAGCAGTGACAAGCAGAAGAGAAATGAACACCCTAGTGGTGAAGGAACACTCTAGCAGTGACGAGCAGGAGAGAAACGAACACCCTAGTGGTGAAGGAACACTCTAGCATTGACGAGCAGAAGAGAAAAGAATACCCTGTTGGTGAAGAAACACTTTAACAGTGACGAGCAGAAGACATACGAACACCCTAGTGGTGAAGGAACACTCTAGCAGGAAAAGCAGAAGACATACGAATACCCTACTGGTGAAGGAACACTCTGGCAGTGACGAGCAGAAGACACACGAACACCCTAGTGGTGAAGGAACACTCTAGCAGTGAAGAACAGAAGACATACGAACACCCTAGTGGTGAACGAACACTCTTGCAGGAAAAGCAGAAGACATACGAACACCCTACTGGTGAAGGAACACTCTAACAGTGACGAGCAGAAGACATACGAACACCCTAGTGGTGAAGGAACACTCTAGCAGTGACGAGCAGAAGATATACGAACACCCTAGTGGTGAAGGAACACTCTAGCAGTGACGAGCAGAAGATATACGAATAGCCTAGTGGTGAAAGAACACTCTAGCAGTGACGAGCAGAAGAGAAAAGAATACCCTGTTGGTGAAGAAACACTTTATCAGTGACGAGCAGAAAACATACGAACACCCTAGTGGTGAAGCAACACTCTAGCAGGAAAAGCAGAAGACATACGAATACCATACTGGTGAAGGAACACTCTGGCAGTGACGAGCAGAAGACACACGAACACCCTAGTGGTGAAGGAACACTCTAGCAGTGACGAGCAGAAGATAAACGAACACCCTAGTTGTGAACGAACACTTTAGCATTGACGAGCATAAGAGAAATGAATACCCTGTTGGTGAGGAAACACTTTATCAGTGACTAGCAGAAGACATACGAACACCCTAGTGGTGAAAGAACACTCTAGCAGTGAAAAGCAGAAGACATACGAACACCCTACTGGGGAAGGAGCACTATAGCAGTGACGAGCAGAAGACATACGAACACCCTAGTGGTGAAGGAACACTCTTGCAGGAAAAGCAGAAGACATACGAACACCCTAGTGGTGAAGGAACACTCTAGCAGTGACCAGCAGAAGACATACGAACACCCTAGTGGTGAAGGAACACTCTAGCAGTGACGAGCACAAGAGAAACGAACACCCTAGTGGTGAAGGAACACTCTAGCATTGACGAGCAGAAGACATACGAACACCCTAGTGGTGAAAGAACACTCTAGCAGTGAAAAGCAGAAGACATACGAACACCCTACTGGGGAAGGAGCACTCTAGCAGTGAAGAGCAGAAGACAAACGAACACCCTAGTGGTGAAGGAACACTCTTGCAGGAAAAGCAGAAGACATACGAACACCCTAGTGGTGAAGGAACACTCTAGTAGTGACCAGCAGAAGACATACGAACACCCTAGTGGTGAAGGAACAATCTAGCAGTGACGAGTAGAAGACATACGAACACCCTAGTGGTGAAGGAACACTATAGCAGTGACGAGCAGAAGATATACGAATAGCCTAGTGGTGAAAGAACACTCTAGCAGTGACGAGCAGAAGAGAAACGAACAACCTAGTGGTGAAGGAACACTCTAGTAGTCACGAGTAGGAGAGAAACGAACAACCTAGTGGTGAAAGAACACTCTAGCAGTGACGAGCAGAAGATAAACGAACACCCTAGTGGTGAAGGAACACTTTAGCATTGACGAGCATAAGAGAAACGAATACCCTGTTGGTGAGGAAACAATTTATCAGTGACTACCAGAAGACATACGAACACTCTAGTGGTGAAAGAACACTCTAGCAGTGACAAGCAGAAGACATACGAACACCTACTGGGGAAGGAACACTCTAGCAGTGACGAGCAGAAGATATACGAACACCCTAGTGGTGAAGGAACACTCTTGCAGGAAAAGCAGAAGACATACGAACACCCTAGTGGTGAAGGAACACTCTAGCAGTGACCAGCAGAAGACATACGAACACCCTAGTGGTGAAGGAACAATCTAGCAGTGACGAGTAGAAGACATACGAACACCCTAGTTGTGAAGGAACACTCTAGCAGTGACAAGCAGAAGATATACGAATAGCCTAGTGTTGAAAGAACACTCTAGCAGTGACGAGCAGAAGAGAAACGAACAACCTAGTGGTGAAGGAACACTCTAGTAGTGACAAGCAGGAGAGAAACGAACAACCTAGTGGTGCAAGAACACTCTAGCAGTGACGAGCAGAAGATAAACGAACACCCTAGTGGTGAAGGAACACTTTAGAATTGACGAGCATAAGAGAAACGAATACCCTGTTGGTGAGGAAACAATTTATCAGTGACTAGCAGAAAACATACGAACACTCTAGTGGTGAAAGAACATTCTAGCAGTGACAAGCATAAGACATACGAACACCCTACTTGGGAAGGAACACTCTAGCAGTGACGAGCAGAAGACATACGAACACCCTAGTGGTGAAGGAACACTTTAGCAGTGACGAGCAGAAGATATACGAATAGCCTAGTGGTGAAAGAACACTCTAGCAGTGACAAGCAGAAGAGAAATGAACACCCTAGTGGTGAAGGAACACTCTAGCAGTGACGAGCAGGAGAGAAACGAACACCCTAGTGGTGAAGGAACACTCTAGCATTGACGAGCAGAAGAGAAAAGAATACCCTGTTGGTGAAGAAACACTTTAACAGTGACGAGCAGAAGACATACGAACACCCTAGTGGTGAAGGAACACTCTAGCAGGAAAAGCAGAAGACATACGAATACCCTACTGGTGAAGGAACACTCTGGCAGTGACGAGCAGAAGACACACGAACACCCTAGTGGTGAAGGAACACTCTAGCAGTGAAGAGCAGAAGACATACGAATACCCTAGTGGTGAAGGAACACTCTTGCAGGAAAAGTAGAAGACATACGAATACCCTACTTGTGAAGGAACACTCTAACAGTGACGAGCAGAAGACATACGAACACCCTAGTGGTGAAGGAACACTCTAGCAGTGACGAGCAGAAGATATACGAACACCCTAGTGGTGAAGGAACACTCTAGCAGTGACGAGCAGAAGATATACGAATAGCCTAGTGGTGAAAGAACACTCTAGCAGTGATGAGCAGAAGAGAACAGAATACCCTGTTGGTGAAGAAACACTTTATCAGTGACGAGCAGAAAACATATGAACACCCTAGTGGTGAAGGAACACTCTAGCAGGAAAAGCAGAAGACATACGAATACCATACTGGTGAAGGAACACTCTGGCAGTGACCAGCAGAAGACATACGAACACCCTAGTGGTGAAGGAACACTCTAGCAGTGACCAGCAGAGGACATACGAACACCCTAGTGGTGAAGGAACACTCTAGCAGTGACGAGCAGAAGATATACGAATAGCCTAGTGTTGAAAGAACACTCTAGCAGTGACGCGCAGAAGAGAAACGAACAACCTAGTGGTGACGGAACACTCTAGTAGTGACGAGCAGGAGAGAAACGAACAACCTAGTGGTGAAAGAACACTCTAGCAGTGACGAGCAGAAGATAAACGAACACCCTAGTGGTGAAGGAACACTTTAGCATTGACGAGCATAAGAGAAACGAATACCCTGTTGGTGAGGAAACAATTTATCAGTGACTAGCAGAAGACATACGAACACTCTAGTGGTGAAAGAACACTTTAGCAGTGACAAGCATAAGACATACGAACACCCTACTTGGGAAGGAACACTCTAGCAGTGACGAGCAGAAGACATACGAACACCCTAGTGGTGAAGGAACACTTTACCAGTGACGAGCAGAAGATATACGAATAGCCTAGTGGTGAAAGAACACTCTAGCAGTGACAAGCAGAAGAGAAATGAACACCCTAGTGGTGAAGGAACACTCTAGCAGTGACGAGCAGGAGAGCAACGAACACCCTAGTGGTGAATGAACACTCTAGCATTGACGAGCAGAAGAGAAAAGAATACCCTGTTGGTGAAGAAACACTTTAACAGTGACGAGCAGAAGACATACGAACACCCTAGTGGTGAAGGAACACTCTAGCAGGAAAAGCAGAAGACATACGAATACCCTACTGGTGAAGGAACACTCTGGCAGTGACGAGCAGAAGACACACGAACACCCTAGTGGTGAAGGAACACTCTAGCAATGAAGAACAGAAGACATACGAACACCCTAGTGGTGAACGAACACTCTTGCAGGAAAAGCAGAAGACATACGAACACCCTACTGGTGAAGGAACACTCTAACAGTGACGAGTAGAAGACATACGAACACCCTAGTGGTGAAGGAACACTCTAGCAGTGACGAGCAGAAGATATACGAACACCCTAGTGGTGAAGGAACACTCTAGCAGTGACGAGCAGAAGATATACGAATAGCCTAGTGGTGAAAGAACACTCTAGCAGTGACGAGCAGAAGAGAAAAGAATACCCTGTTGGTGAAGAAACACTTTATCAGTGACGAGCAGAAAACATACGAACACCCTAGTGGTGAAGCAACACTCTAGCAGGAAAAGCAGAAGACATACGAATACCATACTGGTGAAGGAACACTCTGGCAGTGACGAGCAGAAGACACACGAACACCCTAGTGGTGAAGGAACACTCTAGCAGTGACGAGCAGAAGATAAACGAACACCCTAGTTGTGAACGAACACTTTAGCATTGACGAGCATAAGAGAAATGAATACCCTGTTGGTGAGGAAACACTTTATCAGTGACTAGCAGAAGACATACGAACACCCTAGTGGTGAAAGAACACTCTAGCAGTGAAAAGCAGAAGACATACGAACACCCTACTGGGGAAGGAGCACTCTGTCAGTGACGAGCAGAAGACATACGAACACCTTAGTGGTGAAGGAACACTCTTGCAGGAAAAGCAGAAGATATACGAACACCCTAGTGGTGAAGGAACACTCTAGCAGTGACCAGTAGAAGACATACGAACACCCTAGTGGTGAAGGAACACTCTAGCAGTGACGAGCAGAAGAGAAACGAACACCCTAGTGGTGAAGGAACACTCTAGCATTGACGAGCAGAAGACACACGAACACCCTAGTGGTGAAAGAACACTCTATCAGTGAAAAGCAGAAGACATACGAACACCCTACTGGGGAAGGAGCACTCTAGCAGTGAAGAGCAGAAGACAAACGAACACCCTAGTGGTGAAGGAACACTCTTGCAGGAAAAGCAGAAGACATACGAACACCCTAGTGGTGAAGGAACACTCTAGCAGTGACCAGCAGAAGACATACGAACACCCTAGTGGTGAAGGAACAATCTAGCAGTGACGAGTAGAAGACATACGAACACCCTAGTGGTGAAGGAACACTATAGCAGTGACGAGCAGAAGATATACGAATAGCCTAGTGGTGAAAGAACACTCTAGCAGTGACGAGCAGAAGAGAAACGAACAACCTAGTGGTGAAGGAACACTCTAGTAGTCACGAGTAGGAGAGAAACGAACAACCTAGTGGTGAAAGAACACTCTAGCAGTGACGAGCAGAAGATTAACGAACACCCTAGTGGTGAAGGAACACTTTAGCATTGACGAGCATAAGAGAAACGAACACCCTGTTGGTGAGGAAACAATTTATCAGTGACTAGCAGAAGACATACGAACACTCTAGTGGTGAAAGAACACTCTAGCAGTGACAAGCAGAAGACATACGAACACCTACTGGGGAAGGAACACTCTAGCAGTGACGAGCAGAAGACATACGAACACCCTAGTGGTGAAGGAACACTCTTGCAGGAAAAGCAGAAGACATACGAACACCCTAGTGGTGAAGGAACACTCTAGCAGTGACCAGCAGAAGACATACGAACACCCTAGTGGTGAAGGAACAATCTAGCAGTGATGAGTAGAAGACATACGAACACCCTAGTTGTGAAGGAACACTCTAGCAGTGACGAGCAGAAGATATACGAATAGCCTAGTGTTGAAAGAACACTCTAGCAGTGACGAGCAGAAGAGAAAAGAATACCCTGTTGGTGAAGAAACACTTTATCAGTGACGAGCAGAAAACATACGAACACCCTAGTGGTGAAGCAACACTCTAGCAGGAAAAGCAGAAGACATACGAATACCATACTGGTGAAGGAACACTCTGGCAGTGACGAGCAGAAGACACACGAACACCCTAGTGGTGAAGGAACACTCTAGCAGTGACGAGCAGAAGATAAACGAACACCCTAGTTGTGAACGAACACTTTAGCATTGACGAGCATAAGAGAAATGAATACCCTGTTGGTGAGGAAACACTTTATCAGTGACTAGCAGAAGACATACGAACACCCTAGTGGTGAAAGAACACTCTAGCAGTGAAAAGCAGAAGACATACGAACACCCTACTGGGGAAGGAGCACTCTGTCAGTGACGAGCAGAAGACATACGAACACCTTAGTGGTGAAGGAACACTCTTGCAGGAAAAGCAGAAGATATACGAACACCCTAGTGGTGAAGGAACACTCTAGCAGTGACCAGCAGAAGACATACGAACACCCTAGTGGTGAAGGAACACTCTAGCAGTGACGAGCAGAAGAGAAACGAACACCCTAGTGGTGAAGGAACACTCTAGCATTGACGAGCAGAAGACACACGAACACCCTAGTGGTGAAAGAACACTCTATCAGTGAAAAGCAGAAGACATACGAACACCCTACTGGGGAAGGAGCACTCTAGCAGTGAAGAGCAGAAGACAAACGAACACCCTAGTGGTGAAGGAACACTCTTGCAGGAAAAGCAGAAGACATACGAACACCCTAGTGGTGAAGGAACACTCTAGCAGTGACCAGCAGAAGACATACGAACACCCTAGTGGTGAAGGAACAATCTAGCAGTGACGAGTAGAAGACATACGAACACCCTAGTGGTGAAGGAACACTATAGCAGTGACGAGCAGAAGATATACGAATAGCCTAGTGGTGAAAGAACACTCTAGCAGTGACGAGCAGAAGAGAAACGAACAACCTAGTGGTGAAGGAACACTCTAGTAGTCACGAGTAGGAGAGAAACGAACAACCTAGTGGTGAAAGAACACTCTAGCAGTGACGAGCAGAAGATTAACGAACACCCTAGTGGTGAAGGAACACTTTAGCATTGACGAGCATAAGAGAAACGAACACCCTGTTGGTGAGGAAACAATTTATCAGTGACTAGCAGAAGACATACGAACACTCTAGTGGTGAAAGAACACTCTAGCAGTGACAAGCAGAAGACATACGAACACCTACTGGGGAAGGAACACTCTAGCAGTGACGAGCAGAAGACATACGAACACCCTAGTGGTGAAGGAACACTCTTGCAGGAAAAGCAGAAGACATACGAACACCCTAGTGGTGAAGGAACACTCTAGCAGTGACCAGCAGAAGACATACGAACACCCTAGTGGTGAAGGAACAATCTAGCAATGATGAGTAGAAGACATACGAACACCCTAGTTGTGAAGGAACACTCTAGCAGTGACGAGCAGAAGATATACGAATAGCCTAGTGTTGAAAGAACACTCTAGCAGTGACGAGCAGAAGAGAAAAGAATACCCTGTTGGTGAAGAAACACTTTATCAGTGACGAGCAGAAAACATACGAACACCCTAGTGGTGAAGCAACACTCTAGCAGGAAAAGCAGAAGACATACGAATACCATACTGGTGAAGGAACACTCTGGCAGTGACGAGCAGAAGACACACGAACACCCTAGTGGTGAAGGAACACTCTAGCAGTGACGAGCAGAAGATAAACGAACACCCTAGTTGTGAACGAACACTTTAGCATTGACGAGCATAAGAGAAATGAATACCCTGTTGGTGAGGAAACACTTTATCAGTGACTAGCAGAAGACATACGAACACCCTAGTGGTGAAAGAACACTCTAGCAGTGAAAAGCAGAAGACATACGAACACCCTACTGGGGAAGGAGCACTCTGTCAGTGACGAGCAGAAGACATACGAACACCTTAGTGGTGAAGGAACACTCTTGCAGGAAAAGCAGAAGATATACGAACACCCTAGTGGTGAAGGAACACTCTAGCAGTGACCAGCAGAAGACATACGAACACCCTAGTGGTGAAGGAACACTCTAGCAGTGACGAGCAGAAGAGAAACGAACACCCTAGTGGTGAAGGAACACTCTAGCATTGACGAGCAGAAGACACACGAACACCCTAGTGGTGAAAGAACACTCTATCAGTGAAAAGCAGAAGACATACGAACACCCTACTGGGGAAGGAGCACTCTAGCAGTGAAGAGCAGAAGACAAACGAACACCCTAGTGGTGAAGGAACACTCTTGCAGGAAAAGCAGAAGACATACGAACACCCTAGTGGTGAAGGAACACTCTAGCAGTGACCAGCAGAAGACATACGAACACCCTAGTGGTGAAGGAACAATCTAGCAGTGACGAGTAGAAGACATACGAACACCCTAGTGGTGAAGGAACACTATAGCAGTGACGAGCAGAAGATATACGAATAGCCTAGTGGTGAAAGAACACTCTAGCAGTGACGAGAAGAAGAGAAACGAACAACCTAGTGGTGAAGGAACACTCTAGTAGTCACGAGTAGGAGAGAAACGAACAACCTAGTGGTGAAAGAACACTCTAGCAGTGACGAGCAGAAGATTAACGAACACCCTAGTGGTGAAGGAACACTTTAGCATTGACGAGCATAAGAGAAACGAACACCCTGTTGGTGAGGAAACAATTTATCAGTGACTAGCAGAAGACATACGAACACTCTAGTGGTGAAAGAACACTCTAGCAGTGACAAGCAGAAGACATACGAACACCTACTGGGGAAGGAACACTCTAGCAGTGACGAGCAGAAGACATACGAACACCCTAGTGGTGAAGGAACACTCTTGCAGGAAAAGCAGAAGACATACGAACACCCTAGTGGTGAAGGAACACTCTAGCAGTGACCAGCAGAAGACATACGAACACCCTAGTGGTGAAGGAACAATCTAGCAGTGATGAGTAGAAGACATACGAACACCCTAGTTGTGAAGGAACACTCTAGCAGTGACGAGCAGAAGATATACGAATAGCCTAGTGTTGAAAGAACACTCTAGCAGTGACGAGCAGAAGAGAAACGAACAACCTAGTGGTGAAGGAACATTCTAGTAGTGACAAGCAGGAGAGAAACGAACAACCTAGTGGTGAAAGAACACTCTAGCAGTGACGAGCAGAAGATAAACGAACACCCTAGTGGTGAAGGAACACTTTAGCATTGACGAGCATAAGAGAAACGAATACCCTGTTGGTGAGGAAACAATTTATTAGTGACTAGCAGAAAACATACGAACACTCTAGTGGTGAAAGAACATTCTAGCAGTGACAAGCATAAGACATACGAACACCCTACTGGGGAAGGAACACTCTAGCAGTGACGAGCAGAAGACATACGAACACCCTAGTGGTGAAGGAACACTTTAGCAGTGACGAGCAGAAGATATACGAATAGCCTAGTGGTGAAAGAACACTCTAGCAGTGACAAGCAGAAGAGAAATGAACACCGTAGTGGTGAAGGCACACTCTAGCAGTGACGAGCAGGAGAGAAACGAACACCCTAGTGGTGAAGGAACACTCTAGCATTGACGAGCAGAAGAGAAAAGAATACCCTGTTGGTGAAGAAACACTTTAATAGTGACGAGCAGAAGACATACGAACACCCTAGTGGTGAAGGAACACTCTAGCAGGAAAAGCAGAAGACATACGAATACCCTACTGGTGAAGGAACACTCTGGCAGTGACGAGCAGAAGACACACGAACACCCTAGTGGTGAAGGAACACTCTAGCAGTGAAGAGCAGAAGACATACGAATACCCTAGTGGTGAAGGAACACTCTTGCATGAAAAGCAGAAGACATACGAATACCCTACTGGTGAAGGAACACTCTAACAGTGACGAGCAGAAGACATACGAACACCCTAGTGGTGAAGGAACACTCTAGCAGTGACGAGCAGAAGATATACGAACACCCTAGTGGTGAAGGAACACTCTAGCAGTGACGAGCAGAAGATATACGAACACCCTAGTGGTGAACGAACACTTTAGCATTGACGAGCATAAGAGAAACGAATACCCTGTTGGTGAGGAAACACTTTATCAGTGACTAGCAGAAGACATACGAACACCCTAGTGGTGAAGGAACACTCTTGCAGGAAAAGCAGAAGACATACGAACACCCTAGTGGTGAAGGAACACTCTAGCAGTGACCAGCAGAAGACATACGAACACCCTAGTGGTGAAGGAACAATCTAGCAGTGACGAGTAGAAGACATACGAACACCCTAGTGGTGAAGGAACACTATAGCAGTGACGAGCAGAAGATATACGAATAGCCTAGTGGTGAAAGAACACTCTAGCAGTGACGAGCAGAAGAGAAACGAACAACCTAGTGGTGAAGGAACACTCTAGTAGTCACGAGTAGGAGAGAAACGAACAGCCTAGTGGTGAAAGAACACTCTAGCAGTGATGAGCAGAAGAGAAAAGAATACCCTGTTGGTGAAGAAACACTTTATCAGTGACGAGCAGAAAACATACGAACACCCTAGTGGTGAAAGAACACTCTAGCAGGAAAAGCAGAAGACATACGAATACCATACTGGTGAAGGAACACTCTGCCAGTGACGAGGAGAAGACACACGAACACCCTAGTGGTGAAGGAACACTCTAGCAGTGACGAGCAGAAGATAAACGAACACCCTAGTGGTGAAGGAACACTTTAGCATTGACGAGCATAAGAGAAACGAATACCATGTTGGTGAGGAAACAATTTATCAGTGACTAACAGAAGACATACGAACACTCTAGTGGTGAAAGAACACTCTAGCAGTGACAAGCAGAAGACATACGAACACCCTACTGGGGAAGGAGCACTCTAGCAGTGACGAGTAGAAGACATACGAACACCCTAGTGGTGAAGGAACACTTTTGCAGTGACGAGCAGGAGAGAAACGAACACCCTAGTGGTGAAGGAACACTCTAGCATTGACGAGCAAAAGAGAAAAGAATACCCTGTTGGTGAAGAAACACTTTATCAGTGACGAGGAGAAGACATACGAACACCCTAGTGGTGAAAGAACACTCTAGCAGGAAAAGCAGAAGATATACGAATACCCTACTGGTGAAGGAACACTCTGGCAGTGACGAGCAGAAGACACACGAACACCCTAGTGGTGAAGGAACACTCTAGCAGTGACGAGCAGAAGATAAACGAACACCCTAGTGGTGAACGAACACTTTAGCATTGACGAGCATAAGAGAAACGAATACCCTGTTGGTGAGGAAACACTTTATCAGTGACTAGCAGAAGACATACGAACACCCTAGTGGTGAAAGAACACTCTAGCAGTGACAAGCAGAAGACATACGAACACCCTACTGGGGAAGGAGCACTCTAGCAGTGACGAGCAGAAGACATACGAACACCCTAGTGGTAAAGGAACACACTTGCAGGAAAAGCAGAAGACATACGAACACCCTAGTGGTGAAGGAACACTCTAGCAGTGACCAGCAGAAGACATACGAACACCCTAGTGGTGAAAGAACACTCTAACAGTGACCAGCAGAGGACATACGAACACCCTAGTGGTGAAGGAACACTCTAGCAGTGACGAGCAGAAGATATACGAATAGCCTAGTGTTGAAAGAACACTCTAGCAGTGACGAGCAGAAGAGAAACGAACAACCTAGTGGTGACGGAACACTCTAGTAGTGACGAGCAGGAGAGAAACGAACAACCTAGTGGTGAAAGAACACTCTAGCAGTGACGAGCAGAAGATAAACGAACACCCTAGTGGTGAAGGAACACTTTAGCATTGACGAGCATAAGAGAAACGAATACCCTGTTGGTGAGGAAACAATTTATCAGTGACTAGCAGAAGACATACGAACACTCTAGTGGTGAAAGAACACTCTAGCAATGACAAGCATAAGACATACGAACACCCTACTAGGGAAGGAACACTCTAGCAGTGACGAGCAGAAGACATACGAACACCCTAGTGGTGAAGGAACACTTTAGCAGTGACGAGCAGAAGATATACGAATAGCCTAGTGGTGAAAGAACACTCTAGCTGTGACAAGCAGAAGAGAAATGAACACCCTAGTGGTGAAGGAACACTCTAGCAGTGACGAGCAGGAGAGAAACGAACACCCTAGTGGTGAAGGAACACTCTAGCATTGACAAGCAGAAGAGAAAAGAATACCCTGTTGGTGAAGAAACACTTTAACAGTGACGAGCAGAAGATATACGAATACCCTACTGGTGAAGGAACACTCTGGCAGTGACAAGCAGAAGACACACGAACACCCTAGTGGTGAAGGAACACTCTAGCAGTGACGAGCAGAAGATAAACAAACACCCTAGTGGTGAACGAACACTTTAGCATTGACGAGCATAAGAGAAACGAATACCCTGTTGGTGAGGAAACACTTTATCAGTGACTAGCAGAAGACATACGAACACCCTAGTGGTGCAGGAACACTCTAGCAGGAAAAGCAGAAAACATACGAACACCCTACTGGGGAAGGAGCACTCTAGCAGTGACGAGCAGAAGACATACGAACACCCTAGTGGTGAAGGAACACTCTTGCAGGAAAAGCAGAAGACATACGAACACCCTAGTGGTGAAGGAACACTCTAGCAGTGACCAGCAGAAGACATAGGAACACCCTAGTGGTGAAGGAACACTCTAGCAGTGACGAGCAGAAGACATACGAACACCCTAGTGGTGAAGGAACACTCTAGCAGTGACGAGCAGAAGATATACGAATAGCCTAGTGTTGAAAGAACACTCTAGCAGTGACGAGCAGAAGAGAAACGAACAACCTAGTGGTGAAGGAACACTCTAGTAGTGACGAGCAAGAGAGAAACGAACAACCTAGTGGTGAAAGAACACTCTAGCAGTGATGAGCAGAAGATAAACGAACACCCTAGTGGTGAAGGAACACTTTAGCATTGACGAGCATAAGAGAAACGAATACCCTGTTGGTGAGGAAACAATTTATCAGTGACTAGCAGAAAACATAAGAACACTCTAGTGGTGAAAGAACACTCTAGCAGTGACAAGCATAAGACATACGAACACCCTACTTGGGAAGGAACACTCTAGCAGTGACGAGCAGAAGACATACGAACACCCTAGTGGTGAAGGAACACTTTAGCAGTGACGAGCAGAAGATATACGAATAGCCTAGTGGTGAAAGAACACTCTAGCAGTGACAAGCAGAAGAGAAATGAACACCCTAGTGGTGAAAGAACATTCTAGCAGTGATGAGCAGGAGAGAAACGAACACCCTAGTGGTGAAGGAACACTCTAGCATTGACGAGCAGAAGAGAAAAGAATACCCTGTTGGTGAAGAAACACTTTAACAGTGACGAGCAGAAGATATACGAATACCCTACTGGTGAAGGAACACTCTGGCAGTGACGAGCAGAAGACATACGAACACCCTAGTGGTGAACGAACACTCTAGCAGTGACGAGCAGGAGAGAAACGAACACCTTAGTGGTGAAGGAACACTCTAGCATTGACGAGCAAAAGAGAAAAGAATACCCTGTTGGTGAAGAAACACTTTATCTGTGACGAGCAGAAGACATACGAACACCCTAGTGGTGCAGGAACACTCTAGCAGGAAAAGCAGAAGACATACGAATACCCTACTGGTGAAGGAACACTCTGGCAGTGACGAGCAGAAGACACACGAACACCCTAGTGGTGAAGGAACACTCTAGCAGTGACGAGCAGAAGATAAACGAACACCCTAGTGGTGAACGAACACTTTAGCATTGACGAGCATAAGAGAAACGAATACCCTGTTGGTGAGGAAACAATTTATCAGTGACTAGCAGAAAACATAAGAACACTCTAGTGGTGAAAGAACACTCTAGCAGTGACAAGCATAAGACATACGAACACCCTACTTGGGAAGGAACACTCTAGCAGTGACGAGCAGAAGACATACGAACACCCTAGTGGTGAAGGAACACTTTAGCAGTGACGAGCAGAAGATATACGAATAGCCTAGTGGTGAAAGAACACTCTAGCAGTGACAAGCAGAAGAGAAATGAACACCCTAGTGGTGAAAGAACACTCTAGCAGTGATGAGCAGGAGAGAAACGAACACCTTAGTGGTGAAGGAACACTCTAGCATTGACGAGCAGAAGAGAAAAGAATACCCTGTTGGTGAAGAAACACTTTAACAGTGACGAGCAGAAGATATACGAATACCCTACTGGTGAAGGAACACTCTGGCAGTGACGAGCAGAAGACATACGAACACCCTAGTGGTGAACGAACACTCTAGCAGTGACGAACAGGAGAGAAACGAACACCTTAGTGGTGAAGGAACACTCTAGCATTGACGAGCAAAAGAGAAAAGAATACCCTGTTGGTGAAGAAACACTTTATCTGTGACGAGCAGAAGACATACGAACACCCTAGTGGTGCAGGAACACTCTAGCAGGAAAAGCAGAAGACATACGAATACCCTACTGGTGAAGGAACACTCTGGCAGTGACGAGCAGAAGACACACGAACACCCTAGTGGTGAAGGAACACTCTAGCAGTGACGAGCAGAAGATAAACGAACACCCTAGTGGTGAACGAACAGTTTAGCATTGACGAGCATAAGAGAAACGAATACCCTGTTGGTGAGGAAACACTTTATCAGTGACTAGCAGAAGACATACGAACACCCTAGTGGTGAAAGAACACTCTAGTAGTGAAAAGCAGAAGACATACGAACACCCTACTGGGGAAGGAGCACTCTAGCAGGGACGAGCAGAAGACATACGAACACCCTAGTGGTGAAGGAACACTCTTGCAGGAAAAGCAGAAGACATACGAACACCCTAGTGGTGAAGGAACACTCTAGCAGTGACGAGTAGAAGACATACGAACACCCTAGTGGTGAAGGAACACTATAGCAGTGACGAGCAGAAGATATACGAATAGCCTAGTGGTGAAAGAACACTCTAGCAGTGACGAGCAGAAGAGAAACGAACAACCTAGTGGTGAAGGAACACTCTAGTAGTCACGAGTAGGAGAGAAACGAACAACCTAGTGGTGAAAGAACACGCTAGCAGTGACGAGCAGAAGATAAACGAACACCCTAGTGGTGAAGGAACACTTTAGCATTGACGAGCATAAGAGAAACGAATACCCTGTTGGTGAGGAAACAATTTATTAGTGACTAGCAGAAGACATACGAACACTCTAGTTGTGAAAGAACACTCTAGCAGTGACAAGCAGAAGACATACGAACACCTACTGGGGAAGGAACACTCTAGCAGTGACGAGCAGAAGACATACGAACACCCTAGTGGTGAAAGAACACTCTTGTAGTGACGAGCAGGAGAGAAACGAACACCCTAGTGGTGAAGGAACACTCTAGCATTGACGAGCAAACGAGAAAAGAATACCCTGTTGGTGAAGAAACACTTTATCAGTGACGAGCAGAAGACATACGAACACCCGAGTGGTGAAAGAACACTCTAGCAGGAAAAGCAGAAGATATACGAATACCCTACTGGTGAAGGAACACTCTGGCAGTGACGAGCAGAAGACACACGAACACCCTAGTGGTGAAGGAACACTCTAGCAGTGACGAGCAGAAGATAAACGAACACCCTAGTGGTGAACGAACACTTTAGCATTGACGAGCATAAGAGAAACGAATACCCTGTTGGTGAGGAAACACTTTATCAGTGACTAGCAGAAGACATACGAACACCCTAGTGGTGAAAGAACACTCTAGCAGTGACAAGCATAAGACATACGAACACCCTACTTGGGAAGGAACACTCTAGCAGTGACGAGCAGAAGACATACGAACACCCTAGTGGTGAAGGAACACTTTAGCAGTGACGAGCAGAAGATATACGAATAGCCTAGTGGTGAAAGAACACTCTAGCAGTGACAAGCAGAAGAGAAATGAACACCCTAGTGGTGAAAGAACACTCTAGCAGTGATGAGCAGGAGAAAAACGAACACCTTAGTGGTGAAGGAACACTCTAGCATTGACGAGCAGAAGAGAAAAGAATACCCTGTTGGTGAAGAAACACTTTAACAGTGACGAGCAGAAGATATACGAATACCCTACTGGTGAAGGAACACTCTGGCAGTGACGAGCAGAAGACATACGAACACCCTAGTGGTGAACGAACACTCTAGCAGTGACGAACAGGAGAGAAACGAACACCTTAGTGGTGAAGGAACACTCTAGCATTGACGAGCAAAAGAGAAAAGAATACCCTGTTGGTGAAGAAACACTTTATCTGTGACGAGCAGAAGACATACGAACACCCTAGTGGTGCAGGAACACTCTAGCAGGAAAAGCAGAAGACATAAGAATACCCTACTGGTGAAGGAACACTCTGGCAGTGACGAGCAGAAGACACACGAACACCCTAGTGGTGAAGGAACACTCTAGCAGTGACGAGCAGAAGATAAACGAACACCCTAGTGGTGAACGAACAGTTTAGCATTGACGAGCATAAGAGAAACGAATACCCTGTTGGTGAGGAAACACTTTATCAGTGACTAGCAGAAGACATACGAACACCCTAGTGGTGAAAGAACACTCTAGTAGTGAAAAGCAGAAGACATACGAACACCCTACTGGGGAAGGAGCACTCTAGCAGGGACGAGCAGAAGACATACGAACACCCTAGTGGTGAAGGAACACTCTTGCAGGAAAAGCAGAAGACATACGAACACCCTAGTGGTGAAGGAACACTCTAGCAGTGACGAGTAGAAGACATACGAACACCCTAGTGGTGAAGGAACACTATAGCAGTGACGAGCAGAAGATATACGAATAGCCTAGTGGTGAAAGAACACTCTAGCAGTGACGAGCAGAAGAGAAACGAACAACCTAGTGGTGAAGGAACACTCTAGTAGTCACGAGTAGGAGAGAAACGAACAACCTAGTGGTGAAAGAACACGCTAGCAGTGACGAGCAGAAGATAAACGAACACCCTAGTGGTGAAGGAACACTTTAGCATTGACGAGCATAAGAGAAACGAATACCCTGTTGGTGAGGAAACAATTTATTAGTGACTAGCAGAAGACATACGAACACTCTAGTTGTGAAAGAACACTCTAGCAGTGACAAGCAGAAGACATACGAACACCTACTGGGGAAGGAACACTCTAGCAGTGACGAGCAGAAGACATACGAACACCCTAGTGGTGAAAGAACACTCTTGTAGTGACGAGCAGGAGAGAAACGAACACCCTAGTGGTGAAGGAACACTCTAGCATTGACGAGCAAACGAGAAAAGAATACCCTGTTGGTGAAGAAACACTTTATCAGTGACGAGCAGAAGACATACGAACACCCTAGTGGTGAAGCAACACTCTAGCAGGAAAAGCAGAAGATATACGAATACCCTACTGGTGAAGGAACACTCTGGCAGTGACGAGCAGAAGACACACGAACACCCTAGTGGTGAAGGAACACTCTAGCAGTGACGAGCAGAAGATAAACGAACACCCTAGTGGTGAACGAACACTTTAGCATTGACGAGCATAAGAGAAACGAATACCCTGTTGGTGAGGAAACACTTTATCAGTGACTAGCAGAAGACATACGAACACCCTAGTGGTGAAAGAACACTCTAGCAGTGAAAAGCAGAAGACATACGAACACCCTACTCGGGAAGGAGCACTCTAGCAGTGACGAGCAGAAGACATACGAACACCCTAGTGGTGAAGGAACACTCTTGCAGGAAAAGCAGAAGACATACGAACACCCTAGTGGTGAAGGAACACTCTAGCAGTGACCAGCAGAAGACATACGAACACCCTAGTGGTGAAGGAACACTCTAGCAGTGACGAGGAGAAGACATACGAACACCCTAGTGGTGAAGGAACACTCTAGCAGTGACGAGCAGAAGATATACGAATAGCCTAGTGTTGAAAGAACACTCTAGCAGTGACGAGAAGAAGAGAAACGAACAACCTAGTGGTGAAGGAACACTCTAGCATTGACGAGCAGAAGAGAAAAGAATACCCTGTTGGTGAAGAAACACTTTAACAGTGACGAGCAGAAGATATACGAATACCCTACTGGTAAAGGAACACTCTGGCAGTGACGAGCAGAAGACACACGAACACCCTAGTGGTGAAGGAACACTCTAGCAGTGACGCGCAGAAGATAAACGAACACCCTAGTGGTGAAAGAACACTCTAGCAGTGACAAGCATAAGACATACGAACACCCTACTGGGGAAGGAACACTCTAGCAGTGACGAGTAGAAGACATACGAACACCCTAGTGGTGAAGGAACACTATAGCAGTGACGAGCAGAAGATATACGAATAGCCTAGTGGTGAAAGAACACTCTAGCAGTGACGAGCAGAAGAGAAACGAACAACCTAGTGGTGAAGGAACACTCTAGTAGTCACGAGTAGGAGAGAAACGAACAACCTAGTGGTGAAAGAACACGCTAGCAGTGACGAGCAGAAGATAAACGAACACCCTAGTGGTGAAGGAACACTTTAGCATTGACGAGCATAAGAGAAACGAATACCCTGTTGGTGAGGAAACAATTTATTAGTGACTAGCAGAAGACATACGAACACTCTAGTTGTGAAAGAACACTCTAGCAGTGACAAGCAGAAGACATACGAACACCTACTGGGGAAGGAACACTCTAGCAGTGACGAGCAGAAGACATACGAACACCCTAGTGGTGAAAGAACACTCTTGTAGTGACGAGCAGGAGAGAAACGAACACCCTAGTGGTGAAGGAACACTCTAGCATTGACGAGCAAACGAGAAAAGAATACCCTGTTGGTGAAGAAACACTTTATCAGTGACGAGCAGAAGACATACGAACACCCTAGTGGTGAAGCAACACTCTAGCAGGAAAAGCAGAAGATATACGAATACCCTACTGGTGAAGGAACACTCTGGCAGTGACGAGCAGAAGACACACGAACACCCTAGTGGTGAAGGAACACTCTAGCAGTGACGAGCAGAAGATAAACGAACACCCTAGTGGTGAACGAACACTTTAGCATTGACGAGCATAAGAGAAACGAATACCCTGTTGGTGAGGAAACACTTTATCAGTGACTAGCAGAAGACATACGAACACCCTAGTGGTGAAAGAACACTCTAGCAGTGAAAAGCAGAAGACATACGAACACCCTACTCGGGAAGGAGCACTCTAGCAGTGACGAGCAGAAGACATACGAACACCCTAGTGGTGAAGGAACACTCTTGCAGGAAAAGCAGAAGACATACGAACACCCTAGTGGTGAAGGAACACTCTAGCAGTGACCAGCAGAAGACATACGAACACCCTAGTGGTGAAGGAACACTCTAGCAGTGACGAGGAGAAGACATACGAACACCCTAGTGGTGAAGGAACACTCTAGCAGTGACGAGCAGAAGATATACGAATAGCCTAGTGTTGAAAGAACACTCTAGCAGTGACGAGAAGAAGAGAAACGAACAACCTAGTGGTGAAGGAACACTCTAGCATTGACGAGCAGAAGAGAAAAGAATACCCTGTTGGTGAAGAAACACTTTAACAGTGACGAGCAGAAGATATACGAATACCCTACTGGTAAAGGAACACTCTGGCAGTGACGAGCAGAAGACACACGAACACCCTAGTGGTGAAGGAACACTCTAGCAGTGACGCGCAGAAGATAAACGAACACCCTAGTGGTGAAAGAACACTCTAGCAGTGACAAGCATAAGACATACGAACACCCTACTGGGGAAGGAACACTCTAGCAGTGACGAGCAGAAGACATACGAACACCCTAGTGGTGAAGGAACACTTTAGCAGTGACGAGCAGAAGATATACGAATAGCCTAGTGGTGAAAGAACACTCTAGCTGTGACAAGCAGAAGAGAAATGAACACCCTAGTGGTGAAGGAACACTCTAGCAGTGACGAGCAGGAGAGAAACGAACACCCTAGTGGTGAAGGAACACTCTAGCAGTGACGAGCAGAAGAGAAAAGAATACCCTGTTGGTGAAGAAACACTTTAACAGTGACGAGCAGAAGATATACGAATACCCTACTGGTGAAGGAACACTCTGGCAGTGACGAGCAGAAGACACACGAACACCGTAGTGGTGAAGGAACACTCTAGCAGTGACGAGCAGAAGATAAACGAACACCCTAGTGGTGAACGAACACTTTAGCATTGACGAGCATAAGAGAAACGAATACCCTGTTGGTGAGGAAACACTTTATCAGTGACTAGCAGAAGACATACGAACACCCTAGTGGTGCAGGAACACTCTAGCAGGAAAAGCAGAAGACATACGAACACCCTACTGGGGAAGGAGCACTCTAGCAGTGACGAGCAGAAGACATACGAACACCCTAGTGGTGAAGGAACACTCTTGCAGGAAAAGCAAAAGACATACGAACACCCTAGTGGTGAAGGAACACTCTAGCAGTGACCAGCATAAGACATACGAACACCCTAGTGGTGAAGGAACACTCTAGCAGTGACGAGCAGAAGACATACGAACACCCTAGTGGTGAAGGAACACTCTAGCAGTGACGAGCAGAAGATATACGAATAGCCTAGTGTTGAAAGAACACTCTAGCAGTGACGAGCAGAAGAGAAACGAACAACCTAGTGGTGAAGGAACACTCTAGTAGTGACGAGCAAGAGAGAAACGAACAACCTAGTGGTGAAAGAACACTCTAGCAGTGATGAGCAGAAGATAAACGAACACCCTAGTGGTGAAGGAACACTTTAGCATTGACGAGCATAAGAGAAACGAATACCCTGTTGGTGAGGAAACAATTTATCAGTGACTAGCAGAAGACATACGAACACTCTAGTGGTGAAAGAACACTCTAGCAGTGACAAGCATAAGACATACGAACACCCTACTTGGGAAGGAACACTCTAGCAGTGACGAGCAGAAGACATACGAACACCCTAGTAGTGAAGGAACACTTTAGCAGTGACGAGCAGAAGATATACGAATAGCCTAGTGGTGAAAGAACACTCTAGCAGTGACAAGCAGAAGAGAAATGAACACCCTAGTGGTGAAGGAACACTCTAGCAGTGACGAGCAGGAGAGAAACGAACACCCTAGTGGTGAAGGAACACTCTAGCATTGACGAGCAGAAGAGAAAAGAATACCCTGTTGGTGAAGAAACACTTTACCAGTGACGAGCAGAAGATATACGAATACCCTACTGGTGAAGGAACACTCTGGCAGTGACGAGCAGGAGAGAAACGAACAACCTAGTGGTGAAAGAACACTCTAGCAGTGACGAGCAGAAGATAAACGAACACCCTAGTGGTGAAGGAACACTCTAGCAGTGACAAGTAGAAGACATACGAACACCCTAGTGGTGAAGGAACACTCTAGCAGTGACGAGCAGAAAATATACGAATAGCCTAGTGGTGAAAGAACACTCTAGCAGTGACGAGCAGAAGAGAAACGAACAACCTAGTGGTGAAGGAACACTCTAGCAGTGACGAGCAGGAGACATACGAACACCCTAGTGGTGAAGGAACACTTTACCAGTGACGAGCAGAAGATATACGAATAGCCTAGTGGTGAAAGAACACTCTAGCAGTGACAAGCAGAAGAGAAATGAACACTCTAGTGGTGAAGGAACACTCTAGCAGTGACGAGCAGGAGAAAAACGAACACCCTAGTGCTGAATGAACACTCTAGCATTGACGAGCAGAAGAGAAAAGAATACCCTGTTGGTGAAGAAACACTTTAACAGTGACGAGCAGAAGGCAGACGAACACCCTAGTGGTGAAGGAACACTCTAGCAGGAAAAGCAGAAGACATACGAATACCCTACTGGTGAAGGAACACTCTGGCAGTGACGAGCAGAAGACACACGAACACCCTAGTGGTGAAGGAACACTCTAGCAGTGAAGAACAGAAGACATACGAACACCCTAGTGGTGAACGAACACTCTTGCAGGAAAAGCAGAAGACATACGAACACCCTACTTGGGAAGGAACACTCTAGCAGTGACGAGCAGAAGACATACGAACACCCTAGTGGTGAAGGAACACTTTACCAGTGACGAGCAGAAGATATACGAATAGCCTAGTGGTGAAAGAACACTCTAGCAGTGACAAGCAGAAGAGAAATGAACACTCTAGTGGTGAAGGAACACTCTAGCAGTGACGAGCAGGAGAGAAACGAACACCCTAGTGCTGAATGAACACTCTAGCATTGACGAGCAGAAGAGAAAAGAATACCCTGTTGGTGAAGAAACACTTTAACAGTGACGAGCAGAAGGCATACGAACACCCTAGTGGTGAAGGAACACTCTAGCAGGAAAAGCAGAAGACATACGAATACCCTACTGGTGAAGGAACACTCTGGCAGTGACGAGCAGAAGACACACGAACACCCTAGTGGTGAAGGAACACTCTAGCAGTGAAGAACAGAAGACATACGAACACCCTAGTGGTGAACGAACACTCTTGCAGGAAAAGCAGAAGACATACGAACACCCTACTGGTGAAGGAACACTCTAACAGTGACGACCAGAAGACATACGAACACCCTAGTGGTGAAGGAACACTCTAGAAGTGACGAGCAGAAGATATACGAACACCCTAGTGGTGAAGGAACACTCTAGCAGTGACGAGCAGAAGATATACGAATAGCCTAGTGGTGAAAGAACACTCTAGCAGTGACGAGCAGAAGAGAAACGAACAACCTAGTGGTGAAGGAACACTCTAGCAGTGACGAGCAGGAGAGAAACGAACAACCTAGTGGTGAAAGAACACTCTAGCAGTGACGAGCAGAAGATAAACGAACACCCTAGTGGTGAAGGAACACTTTAGCATTGACGAGCATAAGAGAAACGATTACCCTGTTGGTGAGGAAACAATTTATCAGTGACTAGCAGAAGACATACGAACACTCTAGTGGTGAAAGAACACTCTAGCAGTGACAAGCAGAAGACATACGAACACCCTACTGGGGAAGGAGCACTCTAGCAGTGACGAGCAGAAGACATACGAACACCCTAGTGGTGAAGGAACACTCTTGCAGTGACGAGCAGTAGAGAAACGAACACCCTAGTGGTGAAGGAACACTCTAGCATTGACGAGCAGAAGAGAAAAGAATACCCTGTTGGTGAAGAAACACTTTAACAGTGACGAGCAGAAGATATACGAATACCCTACTGGTAAAGGAACACTCTGGCACTGACGAGCAGAAGACACACGAACACCCTAGTGGTGAAGGAACACTCTAGCAGTGACGCGCAGAAGATAAACGAACACCCTAGTGGTGAAAGAACACTCTAGCAGTGACAAGCATAAGACATACGAACACCCTACTGGGGAAGGAACACTCTAGCAGTGACGAGCAGAAGACATACGAACACCCTAGTGGTGAAGGAACACTTTAGCAGTGACGAGCAGAAGATATACGAATAGCCTAGTGGTGAAAGAACACTCTAGCTGTGACAAGCAGAAGAGAAATGAACACCCTAGTGGTGAAGGAACACTCTAGCAGTGACGAGCAGGAGAGAAACGAACACCCTAGTGGTGAAGGAACACTCTAGTATTGACGAGCATAAGAGAAACGAATACCCTGTTGGTGAGGAAACACTTTATCAGTGACTAGCAGAAGACATACGAACACCCTAGTGGTGAAAGAACACTCTAGTAGTAAAAAGCAGAAGACATACGAACACCCTACTGGGGAAGGAGCACTCTGGCAGTGACGAGCAGAAGACACACGAACACCCTAGTGGTGAACGAACACTCTAGCAGTGACGAGCAGGAGAGAAACGAACACCCTAGTGGTGAACGAACACTTTAGCATTGACGAGCATAAGAGAAACGAATACCCTGTTGGTGAAGAAACACTTTATCAGTGACGAGGAGAAGACATACGAACACCCTAGTGGTGAAAGAACACTCTAGCAGGAAAAGCAGAAGATATACGAATACCCTACTGGTGAAGGAACACTCTGGCAGTGACGAGCAGAAGACACACGAACACCCTAGTGGTGAAGGAACACTCTAGCAGTGACGAGCAGAAGATAAACGAACACCCTAGTGGTGAACGAACACTTTAGCATTGACGAGCATAAGAGAAACGAATACCCTGTTGGTGAGGAAACACTTTATCAGTGACTAGCAGAAGACATACGAACACCCTAGTGGTGCAGGAACACTCTAGCAGGAAAAGCAGAAGACATACGAACACCCTACTGGGGAAGGAGCACTCTAGCAGTGACGAGCAGAAGACATACGAACACCCTAGTGGTGAAGGAACACTCTTGCAGGAAAAGCAAAAGACATACGAACACCCTAGTGGTGAAGGAACACTCTAGCAGTGACCAGCAGAAGACATACGAACACCCTAGTGGTGAAGGAACACTCTAGCAGTGACGAGCAGAAGACATACGAACACCCTAGTGGTGAAGGAACACTCTAGCAGTGACGAGCAGAAGATATACGAATAGCCTAGTGTTGAAAGAACACTCTAGCAGTGACGAGCAGAAGAGAAACGAACACCCTACTGGGGAAGGAGCACTCTAGCAGTGACGAGCAGAAGACATACGAACAACCTAGTGGTGAAAGAACACTCTAGCAGTGATGAGCAGAAGATAAACGAACACCCTAGTGGTGAAGGAACACTTTAGCATTGACGAGGATAAGAGAAACGAATACCCTGTTGGTGAGGAAACAATTTATCAGTGACTAGCAGAAGACATACGAACACTCTAGTGGTGAAAGAACACTCTAGCAGTGACAAGCATAAGACATACGAACACCCTACTTGGGAAGGAACACTCTAGCAGTGACGAGCAGAAGACATACGAACACCCTAGTGGTGAAGGAACACTTTAGCAGTGACGAGCAGAAGATATACGAATAGCCTAGTGGTGAAAGAACACTCTAGCAGTGACAAGCAGAAGAGAAATGAACACCCTAGTGGTGAAGGAACACTCTAGCAGTGACGAGCAGGAGAGAAACAAACACCCTAGTGGTGAAGGAACACTCTAGCATTGACGAGCAGAAGAGAAAAGAATACCCTGTTGGTGAAGAAACACTTTACCAGTGACAAGCAGAAGATATACGAATACCCTACTGGTGAAGGAACACTCTGGCAGTGACGAGCAGAAGATAAACGAACACCCTAGTGGTGAACGAACACTCTAGCAGTGACGAGCAGGAGAGAAACGAACACCCTAGTGGTGAAGGAACACTCTAGCATTGACGAGCAAAAGAGAAAAGAATACCCTGTTGGTGAAGAAACACTTTATCAGTGACGAGCAGAAGACATACGAACACCCTAGTGGTGCAGGAACACTCTAGCAGGAAAAGCAGAAGACATACGAATACCCTACTGGTGAAGGAACACTCTGGCAGTGACGAGCAGAAGACACACGAACACCCTAGTGGTGAAGGAACACTCTAGCAGTGACGAGCAGAAGATAAACGAACACCCTAGTGGTGAACGAACACTTTAGTATTGACGAGCATAAGAGAAACGAATACCCTGTTGGTGAGGAAACACTTTATCAGTGACTAGCAGAAGACATACGAACACCCTAGTGGTGAAAGAACACTCTAGTAGTAAAAAGCAGAAGACATACGAACACCCTACTAGGGAAGGAGCACTCTAGCAGGGACGAGCAGAAGACATACGAACACTCTAGTGGTGAAGGAACACTCTTGCAGGAAAAGCAGAAGACATACGAACACCCTAGTGGTGAAGGAACACTCTAGCAGTGACCAGCAGAAGACATACGAACACCCTAGTGGTGAAGGAACACTCTAGCAGTGACAAGTAGAAGACATACGAACACCCTAGTGGTGAAGGAACACTCTAGCAGTGACGAGCAGAAAATATACGAATAGCCTAGTGGTGAAAGAACACTCTAGCAGTGACGAGCAGAAGAGAAACGAACAACCTAGTGGTGAAGGAACACTCTAGCAGTGACGAGCAGGAGAGAAACGAACAACCTAGTGGTGAAAGAACACTCTAGCAGTGACGAGCAGAAGATAAACGAACACCCTAGTGGTGAAGGAACACTTTAGCATTGACGAGCATAAGAGAAACGAATACCCTGTTGGTGAGGAAACAATTTATCAGTGACTAGCAGAAGACATACGAACACTCTAGTGGTGAAAGAACACTTTAGCAGTGACAAGCATAAGACATACGAACACCCTAGTGGTGAAGGAACACTTTAGCAGTGACGAGCAGAAGACATACGAACACCCTAGTGGTGAAGGAACACTTTAGCAGTGATGAGCAGAAGATATACGAATAGCCTAGTGGTGAAAGAACACTCTAGCAGTGACAAGCAGAAGAGAAATGAACACCCTAGTGGTGAAGGAACACTCTAGCAGTGACGAGCAGGAGAGAAACGAACACCCTAGTGGTGAAGGAACACTCTAGCATTGACGAGCAGAAGAGAAAAGAATACCCTGTTGGTGAAGAAACACTTTAACAGTGACGAGCAGAAGACATACGAACACCCTAGTGGTGAAGGAACACTCTAGCAGGAAAAGCAGAAGACATACGAATACCTTACTGGTGAAGGAACACTCTGGCAGTGACGAGCAGAAGACACACGAACACCCTAGTGGTGAAAGAACACTCTAGCAGTGACAAGCATAAGACATACGAACACCCTACTTGGGAAGGAACACTCTAGCAGTGACGAGCAGAAGACATACGAACACCCTAGTGGTGAAGGAACACTTTAGCAGTGACGAGCAGAAGATATACGAATAGCCTAGTGGTGAAAGAACACTCTAGCAGTGACAAGCAGAAGAGAAATGAACACCCTAGTGGTGAAGGAACACTCTAGCAGTGACGAGCAGGAGAGAAACAAACACCCTAGTGGTGAAGGAACACTCTAGCATTGACGAGCAGAAGAGAAAAGAATACCCTGTTGGTGAAGAAACACTTTACCAGTGACAAGCAGAAGATATACGAATACCCTACTGGTGAAGGAACACTCTGGCAGTGACGAGCAGAAGATAAACGAACACCCTAGTGGTGAACGAACACTCTAGCAGTGACGAGCAGGAGAGAAACGAACACCCTAGTGGTGAAGGAACACTCTAGCATTGACGAGCAAAAGAGAAAAGAATACCCTGTTGGTGAAGAAACACTTTATCAGTGACGAGCAGAAGACATACGAACACCCTAGTGGTGCAGGAACACTCTAGCAGGAAAAGCAGAAGACATACGAATACCCTACTGGTGAAGGAACACTCTGGCAGTGACGAGCAGAAGACACACGAACACCCTAGTGGTGAAGGAACACTCTAGCAGTGACGAGCAGAAGATAAACGAACACCCTAGTGGTGAACGAACACTTTAGTATTGACGAGCATAAGAGAAACGAATACCCTGTTGGTGAGGAAACACTTTATCAGTGACTAGCAGAAGACATACGAACACCCTAGTGGTGAAAGAACACTCTAGTAGTAAAAAGCAGAAGACATACGAACACCCTACTAGGGAAGGAGCACTCTAGCAGGGACGAGCAGAAGACATACGAACACTCTAGTGGTGAAGGAACACTCTTGCAGGAAAAGCAGAAGACATACGAACACCCTAGTGGTGAAGGAACACTCTAGCAGTGACCAGCAGAAGACATACGAACACCCTAGTGGTGAAGGAACACTCTAGCAGTGACAAGTAGAAGACATACGAACACCCTAGTGGTGAAGGAACACTCTAGCAGTGACGAGCAGAAAATATACGAATAGCCTAGTGGTGAAAGAACACTCTAGCAGTGACGAGCAGAAGAGAAACGAACAACCTAGTGGTGAAGGAACACTCTAGCAGTGACGAGCAGGAGAGAAACGAACAACCTAGTGGTGAAAGAACACTCTAGCAGTGACGAGCAGAAGATAAACGAACACCCTAGTGGTGAAGGAACACTTTAGCATTGACGAGCATAAGAGAAACGAATACCCTGTTGGTGAGGAAACAATTTATCAGTGACTAGCAGAAGACATACGAACACTCTAGTGGTGAAAGAACACTTTAGCAGTGACAAGCATAAGACATACGAACACCCTAGTGGTGAAGGAACACTTTAGCAGTGACGAGCAGAAGACATACGAACACCCTAGTGGTGAAGGAACACTTTAGCAGTGATGAGCAGAAGATATACGAATAGCCTAGTGGTGAAAGAACACTCTAGCAGTGACAAGCAGAAGAGAAATGAACACCCTAGTGGTGAAGGAACACTCTAGCAGTGACGAGCAGGAGAGAAACGAACACCCTAGTGGTGAAGGAACACTCTAGCATTGACGAGCAGAAGAGAAAAGAATACCCTGTTGGTGAAGAAACACTTTAACAGTGACGAGCAGAAGACATACGAACACCCTAGTGGTGAAGGAACACTCTAGCAGGAAAAGCAGAAGACATACGAATACCTTACTGGTGAAGGAACACTCTGGCAGTGACGAGCAGAAGACACACGAACACCCTAGTGGTGAAGGAACACTCTAGCAGTGAAGAACAGAAGACATACGAACACCCTAGTGGTGAATGAACACTCTTGCAGGAAAAGCAGAAGACATACGAACACCCTACTGGTGAAGGAACACTCTAACAGTGACGAGCAGAAGACATACGAACACCCTAGTGGTGAAGGAACACTCTAGCAGTGACGAGCAGAAGATATACGAACACCCTAGTGGTGAAGGAACACTCTAGCAGTGACGAGCAGAAGATATACGAATAGCCTAGTGGTGAAAGAACACTCTAGCAGTGACGAGCAGAAGAGAAAAGAATACCCTGTTGGTGAAGAAACACTTTATCAGTGACGAGCAGAAAACATACGAACACCCTAGTGGTGAAGCAACACTCTAGCAGGAAAAGCAGAAGACATACGAATACCATACTGGTGAAGGAACACTCTGGCAGTGACGAGCAGAAGACACACGAACACCCTAGTGGTGAAGGAACACTCTAGCAGTGACGAGCAGAAGATAAACGAACACCCTAGTTGTGAACGAACACTTTAGCATTGACGAGCATAAGAGAAATGAATACCCTGTTGGTGAGGAAACACTTTATCAGTGACTAGCAGAAGACATACGAACACCCTAGTGGTGAAAGAACACTCTAGCAGTGAAAAGCAGAAGACATACGAACACCCTACTAGGGAAGGAGCACTATAGCAGTGACGAGCAAAAGAAATACGAACACCCTAGTGGTGAAGGAACACTCTTGCAGGAAAAGCAGAAGACATACGAACACCCTAGTGGTGAAGGAACACTCTAGCAGTGACCAGCAGAAGACATACGAACACCCTATTTGTGAAGGAACACTCTAGCAGTGACGAGCAGAAGAGAAACGAACACCCTAGTGGTGAAGGAACACTCTAGCATTGACGAGCAGAAGACATACGAACACCCTAGTGGTGAGAGAACACTCTAGCAGTGAAAAGCAGAAGACATACGAACACCCTACTGGGGAAGGAGCACTCTAGCAGTGAAGAGCAGAAGACAAACGAACACCCTAGTGGTGAAGGAACACTCTTGCAGGAAAAGCAGAAGACATACGAACACCCTAGTGGTGAAGGAACACTCTAGTAGTGACCAGCAGAAGACATACGAACACCCTAGTGGTGAAGGAACAATCTAGCAGTGACGAGTAGAAGACATACGAACACCCTAGTGGTGAAGGAACACTATAGCAGTGACGAGCAGAAGATATACGAATAGCCTAGTGGTGAAAGAACACTCTAGCAGTGACGAGCAGAAGAGAAACGAACAACCTAGTGGTGAAGGAACACTCTAGCAGTGACGAGCAGGAGAGAAACGAACAACCTAGTGGTGAAAGAACACTCTAGCAGTGACGAGCAGAAGATAAACGAACACCCTAGTGGTGAAGGAACACTTTAGCATTGACGAGCATAAGAGAAACGATTACCCTGTTGGTGAGGAAACAATTTATCCGTGACTAGCAGAAGACATACGAACACTCTAGTGGTGAAAGAACACTCTAGCAGTGACAAGCAGAAGACATACGAACACCTACTGGGGAAGGAACACTCTAGCAGTGACGAGCAGAAGACATACGAACACCCTAGTGGTGAAGGAACACTCTTGCAGGAAAAGCAGAAGACATACGAACACCCTAGTGGTGAAGGAACACTCTAGCAGTGACTAGCAGAAGACATACGAACACCCTAGTGGTGAAGGAACAATCTAGCAGTGACGAGTAGAAGACATACGAACACCCTAGTTGTGAAGGAACACTCTAGCAGTGACGAGCAGAAGATATACGAATAGCCTAGTGTTGAAAGAACACTCTAGCAGTGACGAGCAGAAGAGAAACGAACAACCTAGTGGTGAAGGAACACTCTAGTAGTGACAAGCAGGAGAGAAACGAACAACCTAGTGGTGAAAGAACACTCTAGCAGTGACGAGTAGAAGATAAACGAACACCCTAGTGGTAAAGGAACACTTTAGCATTGACGAGCATAAGAGAAACGAATACCCTGTTGGTGAGGAAACAATTTATCAGTGACTAGCAGAAAACATACGAACACTCTAGTGGTGAAAGAACATTCTAGCAGTGACAAGCATAAGACATACGAACACCCTACTTGGGAAGGAACACTCTAGCAGTGACGAGCAGAAGACATACGAACACCCTAGTGGTGAAGGAACACTTTAGCAGTGACGAGCAGAAGATATACGAATAGCCTAGTGGTGAAAGAACACTCTAGCAGTGACAAGCAGAAGAGAAATGAACACCCTAGTGGTGAAGGAACACTCTAGCAGTGACGAGCAGGAGAGAAACGAACACCCTAGTGGTGAAGGAACACTCTAGCATTGACGAGCAGAAGAGAAAAGAATACCTTGTTGGTGAAGAAACACTTTAACAGTGACGAGCAGAAGACATACGAACACCCTAGTGGTGAAGGAACACTCTAGCAGGAAAAGCAGAAGACATACGAATACCCTACTGGTGAAGGAACACTCTGGCAGTGACGAGCAGAAGACACACGAACACCCTAGTGGTGAAGGAACACTCTAGCAGTGAAGAGCAGAAGACATACGAATTTCCTAGTGGTGAAGGAACACTCTTGCAGGAAAAGCAGAAGACATACGAATACCCTACTGGTGAAGGAACACTCTAACAGTGACGAGCAGAAGACATACGAACACCCTAGTGGTGAAGGAACACTCTAGCAGTGACGAGCAGAAGATATACGAACACCCTAGTGGTGAAGGAACACTCTAGCAGTGACGAGCAGAAGATATACGAATAGCCTAGTGGTGAAAGAACACTCTAGCAGTGATGAGCAGAAGAGAAAAGAATACCCTGTTGGTGAAGAAACACTTTATCAGTGACGAGCAGAAAACATATGAACACCCTAGTGGTGAAGGAACACTCTAGTAGGAAAAGCAGAAGACATACTAATACCATACTGGTGAAGGAACACTCTGGCAGTGACCAGCAGAAGACATACGAACACCCTAGTGGTGAAGGAACACTCTAGCAGTGACCAGCAGAGGACATACTAACACCCTAGTGGTGAAGGAACACTCTAGCAGTGACGAGCAGAAGATATACGAATAGCCTAGTGTTGAAAGAACACTCTAGCAGTGACGAGCAAAAGACATACGAACACACTAGTGGTGAAGGAGCACTCTAGAAGTGACGAGCAGAAGACATACGAACACCCTAGTGGTGAAGGAACACTATAGCAGTGACGAGCAGAAGATATACGAATAACCAAGTGGTGAAAGAACACTCTAGCAGTGACGAGCAGAAGAGAAACGAACAACCTAGTGGTGAAGGAACACTCTAGTAGTCACGAGTAGGAGAGAAACGAACAACCTAGTGGTGAAAGAACACTCTAGCAGTGACGAGCAGAAGATAAACGAACACCCTAGTGGTGAAGGAACACTTTAGCATTGACGAGCATAAGAGAAACGAATACCCTGTTGGTGAGGAAACAATTTATCAGTGACTAGCAGAAGACATACGAACACTCTAGTGGTGAAAGGACACTCTAGCAGTGACAAGCAGAAGACATACGAACACCTACTGGGGAAGGAACACTCTAGCAGTGACGAGCAGAAGACATACGAACACCCTAGTGGTGAAGGAACACTCTTGCAGGAAAAGCAGAAGACATACGAACACCCTAGTGGTGAAGGAACACTCTAGCAGTGACCAGCAGAAGACATACGAACACCCTAGTGGTGAAGGAACAATCTAGCAGTGACGAGTAGAAGACATACGAACACCCTAGTTGTGAAGGAACACTCTAGCAGTGACGAGCAGAAGATATACGAATAGCCTAGTGTTGAAAGAACACTCTAGCAGTGACGAGCAGAAGAGAAACGAACAACCTAGTGGTGAAGGAACACTCTAGTAGTGACAAGCAGGAGAGAAACGAACAACCTAGTGGTGAAAGAACACTCTAGCAGTGACGAGCAGAAGATAAACGAACACCCTAGTGGTGAAGGAACACTTTAGCATTGACGAGCATAAGAGAAACGAATACCCTGTTGGTGAGGAAACAATTTATCAGTGACTAGCAGAAAACATACGAACACTCTAGTGGTGAAAGAACATTCTAGCAGTGACAAGCATAAGACATACGAACACCCTACTTGGGAAGGAACACTCTAGCAGTGACGAGCAGAAGACATACGAACACCCTAGTGGTGAAGGAACACTTTAGCAGTGACGAGCAGAAGATATACGAATAGCCTAGTTGTGAAAGAACACTCTAGCAGTGACAAGCAGAAGAGAAATGAACACCCTAGTGGTGAAGGATCACTCTAGCAGTGACGAGAAAGAGAGAAACGAACACCCTAGTGGTGAAGGAACACTCTAGCATTGACGAGCAGAAGAGAAAAGAATACCCTGTTGGTGAAGAAACACTTTAACAGTGACGAGCAGAAGACATACGAACACCCTAGTGGTGAAGGAACACTCTAGCAGGAAAAGCAGAAGACATACGAATACCCTACTGGTGAAGGAACACTCTGGCAGTGACGAGTAGAAGACACACGAACACCCTAGTGGTGAAGGAACACTCTAGCAGTGAAGAGCAGAAGACATACGAATACCCTAGTGGTGAAGGAACACTCTTGCAGGAAAAGCAGAAGACATACGAATACCCTACTGGTGAAGGAACACTCTAACAGTGACGAGCAGAAGACATACGAACACCCTAGTGGTGAAGGAACACTCTAGCAGTGACGAGCAGAAGATATACGAACACCCTAGTGGTGAAGGAACACTCTAGCAGTGACGAGCAGAAGATATACGAATAGCCTAGTGGTGAAAGAACACTCTAGCAGTGATGAGCAGAAGAGAAAAGAATACCCTGTTGGTGAAGAAACACTTTATCAGTGACGAGCAGAAAACATACGAACACCCTAGTGGTGAAGGAACACTCTAGCAGGAAAAGCAGAAGACATACGAATACCATACTGGTGAAGGAACACTCTGGCAGTGACGAGCAGAAGACACACGAACACCCTAGTGGTGAAGGAACACTCTAGCAGTGACGAGCAGAAGATAAACGAACACCCTAGTTGTGAACGAACACTTTAGCATTGACGAGCATAAGAGAAACGAATACCCTGTTGGTGAGGAAACACTTTATCAGTGACTAGCAGAAGACATACGAACACCCTAGTGGTGAAAGAACACTCTAGCAGTGAAAAGCAGAAGACATACGAACACCCTACTGGGGAAGGAGCACTCTAGCAGTGACGAGCAGAAGACATACGAACACCCTAGTGGTGAAGGAACACTCTAGCAGTGACGAGCATGAGAGAAACGAACACCCTAGTGGTGAAGGAACACTCTAGCATTGACGAGCAGAAGACATACGAACACCCTAGTGGTGAAAGAACACTCTAGCAGTGAAAAGCAGAAGACATACGAACACCCTACTGGGGAAGGAGCACTCTAGCAGTGAAGAGCAGAAGACAAACGAACACCCTAGTGGTGAAGGAACACTCTTGCAGGAAAAGCAGAAGACATACGAACACCCTAGTGGTGAAGGAACACTCTAGCAGTGACCAGCAGAAGACATACGAACACCCTAGTGGTGAAGGAACAATCTAGCAGTGACGAGTAGAAGACATACGAACACCCTAGTGGTGAAGGAACACTATAGCAGTGACGAGCAGAAGATATACGAATAGCCTAGTGGTGAAAGAACACTCTAGCAGTGACGAGCAGAAAAGAAACGAACAACCTAGTGGTGAAGGAACACTCTAGTTGTCACGAGTAGGAGAGAAACGAACAACCTATTGGTGAAAGAACACTCTAGCAGTGACGATAGAAGATAAACGAACACCCTAGTGGTGAAGGAACACTTTAGGATTGACGAGCATAAGAGAAACGAATACCCTGTTGGTGAGGAAACAATTTATCAGTGACTAGCAGAAGACATACGAACACTCTAGTGGTGAAAGAACACTCTAGCAGTGACAAGCATAAGACATACGAACACCTACTGGGGTAGGAACACTCTAGCAGTGACGAGCAGAAGACATACGAACACCCTAGTGGTGAAGGAACACTATAGCAGTGACGAGCAGAAGATATACGAATAGCCTAGTGGTGAAAGAACACTCTAGCAGTGACGAGCAGAAGAGAAACGAACAACCTAGTGGTGAAGGAACACTCTAGTTGTCACGAGTAGGAGAGAAACGAACAACCTATTGGTGAAAGAACACTCTAGCAGTGACGATAGAAGATAAACGAACACCCTAGTGGTGAAGGAACACTTTAGGATTGACGAGCATAAGAGAAACGAATACCCTGTTGGTGAGGAAACAATTTATCAGTGACTAGCAGAAGACATACGAACACTCTAGTGGTGAAAGAACACTCTAGCAGTGACAAGCATAAGACATACGAACACCCTACTTGGGAAGGAACACTCTAGCAGTGACGAGCAGAAGACATACGAACACCCTAGTGGTGAAGGAACACTTTAGCAGTGACGAGCAGAAGATATACGAATAGCCTAGTTGTGAAAGAACACTCTAGCAGTGACAAGCAGAAGAGAAATGAACACCCTAGTGGTGAAGGATCACTCTAGCAGTGACGAGAAAGAGAGAAACGAACACCCTAGTGGTGAAGGAACACTCTAGCATTGACGAGCAGAAGAGAAAAGAATACCCTGTTAGTGAAGAAACACTTTAACAGTGACGAGCAGAAGACATACGAACACCCTAGTGGTGAAGGAACACTCTAGCAGGAAAAGCAGAAGACATACGAATACCCTACTGGTGAAGGAACACTCTGGCAGTGACGAGTAGAAGACACACGAACACCCTAGTGGTGAAGGAACACTCTAGCAGTGAAGAGCAGAAGACATACGAATACCCTAGTGGTGAAGGAACACTCTTGCAGGAAAAGCAGAAGACATACGAATACCCTACTGGTGAAGGAACACTCTAACAGTGACGAGCAGAAGACATACGAACACCCTAGTGGTGAAGGAACACTCTAGCAGTGACGAGCAGAAGATATACGAACACCCTAGTGGTGAAGGAACACTCTAGCAGTGACGAGCAGAAGATATACGAATAGCCTAGTGGTGAAAGAACACTCTAGCAGTGATGAGCAGAAAAGAAACGAACAACCTAGTGGTGAAGGAACACTCTAGTTGTCACGAGTAGGAGAGAAACGAACAACCTATTGGTGAAAGAACACTCTAGCAGTGACGATAGAAGATAAACGAACACCCTAGTGGTGAAGGAACACTTTAGGATTGACGAGCATAAGAGAAACGAATACCCTGTTGGTGAGGAAACAATTTATCAGTGACTAGCAGAAGACATACGAACACTCTAGTGGTGAAAGAACACTCTAGCAGTGACAAGCATAAGACATACGAACACCTACTGGGGTAGGAACACTCTAGCAGTGACGAGCAGAAGACATACGAACACCCTAGTGGTGAAGGAACACTATAGCAGTGACGAGCAGAAGATATACGAATAGCCTAGTTGTGAAAGAACACTCTAGCAGTGACAAGCAGAAGAGAAATGAACACCCTAGTGGTGAAGGATCACTCTAGCAGTGACGAGAAAGAGAGAAACGAACACCCTAGTGGTGAAGGAACACTCTAGCATTGACGAGCAGAAGAGAAAAGAATACCCTGTTAGTGAAGAAACACTTTAACAGTGACGAGCAGAAGACATACGAACACCCTAGTGGTGAAGGAACACTCTAGCAGGAAAAGCAGAAGACATACGAATACCCTACTGGTGAAGGAACACTCTGGCAGTGACGAGTAGAAGACACACGAACACCCTAGTGGTGAAGGAACACTCTAGCAGTGAAGAGCAGAAGACATACGAATACCCTAGTGGTGAAGGAACACTCTTGCAGGAAAAGCAGAAGACATACGAATACCCTACTGGTGAAGGAACACTCTAACAGTGACGAGCAGAAGACATACGAACACCCTAGTGGTGAAGGAACACTCTAGCAGTGACGAGCAGAAGATATACGAACACCCTAGTGGTGAAGGAACACTCTAGCAGTGACGAGCAGAAGATATACGAATAGCCTAGTGGTGAAAGAACACTCTAGCAGTGATGAGCAGAAGAGAAAAGAATACCCTGTTGGTGAAGAAACACTTTATCAGTGACGAGCAGAAAACATACGAACACCCTAGTGGTGAAGGAACACTCTAGCAGGAAAAGCAGAAGACAGACGAATACCATACTGGTGAAGGAACACTCTGGCAGTGACGAGCAGAAGACACACGAACACCCTAGTGGTGAAGGAACACTCTAGCAGTGAAGAGCAGAAGACATACGAATACCCTAGTGGTGAAGGAACACTCTTGCAGGAAAAGCAGAAGACATACGAATACCCTACTGGTGAAGGAACACTCTAACAGTGACGAGCAGAAGACATACGAACACCCTAGTGGTGAAGGAACACTCTAGCAGTGACGAGCAGAAGATATACGAACACCCTAGTGGTGAAGGAACACTCTAGCAGTGACGAGCAGAAGATATACGAATAGCCTAGTGGTGAAAGAACACTCTAGCAGTGATGAGCAGAAGAGAAAAGAATACCCTGTTGGTGAAGAAACACTTTATCAGTGACGAGCAGAAAACATACGAACACCCTAGTGGTGAAGGAACACTCTAGCAGGAAAAGCAGAAGACATACGAATACCATACTGGTGAAGGAACACTCTGGCAGTGACGAGCAGAAGACACACGAACACCCTAGTGGTGAAGGAACACTCTAGCAGTGACGAGCAGAAGATAAACGAACACCCTAGTTGTGAACGAACACTTTAGCATTGACGAGCATAAGAGAAACGAATACCCTGTTGGTGAGGAAACACTTTATCAGTGACTAGCAGAAGACATACGAACACCCTAGTGGTGAAAGAACACTCTAGCAGTGAAAAGCAGAAGACATACGAACACCCTACTGGGGAAGGAGCACTCTAGCAGTGACGAGCAGAAGACATACGAACACCCTAGTGGTGAAGGAACACTCTAGCAGTGACGAGCATGAGAGAAACGAACACCCTAGTGGTGAAGGAACACTCTAGCATTGACGAGCAGAAGACATACGAACACCCTAGTGGTGAAAGAACACTCTAGCAGTGAAAAGCAGAAGACATACGAACACCCTACTGGGGAAGGAGCACTCTAGCAGTGAAGAGCAGAAGACAAACGAACACCCTAGTGGTGAAGGAACACTCTTGCAGGAAAAGCAGAAGACATACGAACACCCTAGTGGTGAAGGAACACTCTAGCAGTGACCAGCAGAAGACATACGAACACCCTAGTGGTGAAGGAACAATCTAGCAGTGACGAGTAGAAGACATACGAACACCCTAGTGGTGAAGGAACACTATAGCAGTGACGAGCAGAAGATATACGAATAGCCTAGTGGTGAAAGAACACTCTAGCAGTGACGAGCAGAAAAGAAACGAACAACCTAGTGGTGAAGGAACACTCTAGTTGTCACGAGTAGGAGAGAAACGAACAACCTATTGGTGAAAGAACACTCTAGCAGTGACGATAGAAGATAAACGAACACCCTAGTGGTGAAGGAACACTTTAGGATTGACGAGCATAAGAGAAACGAATACCCTGTTGGTGAGGAAACAATTTATCAGTGACTAGCAGAAGACATACGAACACTCTAGTGGTGAAAGAACACTCTAGCAGTGACAAGCATAAGACATACGAACACCTACTGGGGTAGGAACACTCTAGCAGTGACGAGCAGAAGACATACGAACACCCTAGTGGTGAAGGAACACTATAGCAGTGACGAGCAGAAGATATACGAATAGCCTAGTGGTGAAAGAACACTCTAGCAGTGACGAGCAGAAGAGAAACGAACAACCTAGTGGTGAAGGAACACTCTAGTTGTCACGAGTAGGAGAGAAACGAACAACCTATTGGTGAAAGAACACTCTAGCAGTGACGATAGAAGATAAACGAACACCCTAGTGGTGAAGGAACACTTTAGGATTGACGAGCATAAGAGAAACGAATACCCTGTTGGTGAGGAAACAATTTATCAGTGACTAGCAGAAGACATACGAACACTCTAGTGGTGAAAGAACACTCTAGCAGTGACAAGCATAAGACATACGAACACCCTACTTGGGAAGGAACACTCTAGCAGTGACGAGCAGAAGACATACGAACACCCTAGTGGTGAAGGAACACTTTAGCAGTGACGAGCAGAAGATATACGAATAGCCTAGTTGTGAAAGAACACTCTAGCAGTGACAAGCAGAAGAGAAATGAACACCCTAGTGGTGAAGGATCACTCTAGCAGTGACGAGAAAGAGAGAAACGAACACCCTAGTGGTGAAGGAACACTCTAGCATTGACGAGCAGAAGAGAAAAGAATACCCTGTTGGTGAAGAAACACTTTAACAGTGACGAGCAGAAGACATACGAACACCCTAGTGGTGAAGGAACACTCTAGCAGGAAAAGCAGAAGACATACGAATACCCTACTGGTGAAGGAACACTCTGGCAGTGACGAGTAGAAGACACACGAACACCCTAGTGGTGAAGGAACACTCTAGCAGTGAAGAGCAGAAGACATACGAATACCCTAGTGGTGAAGGAACACTCTTGCAGGAAAAGCAGAAGACATACGAATACCCTACTGGTGAAGGAACACTCTAACAGTGACGAGCAGAAGACATACGAACACCCTAGTGGTGAAGGAACACTCTAGCAGTGACGAGCAGAAGATATACGAACACCCTAGTGGTGAAGGAACACTCTAGCAGTGACGAGCAGAAGATATACGAATAGCCTAGTGGTGAAAGAACACTCTAGCAGTGATGAGCAGAAGAGAAAAGAATACCCTGTTGGTGAAGAAACACTTTATCAGTGACGAGCAGAAAACATACGAACACCCTAGTGGTGAAGGAACACTCTAGCAGGAAAAGCAGAAGACATACGAATACCATACTGGTGAAGGAACACTCTGGCAGTGACGAGCAGAAGACACACGAACACCCTAGTGGTGAAGGAACACTCTAGCAGTGACGAGCAGAAGATAAACGAACACCCTAGTTGTGAACGAACACTTTAGCATTGACGAGCATAAGAGAAACGAATACCCTGTTGGTGAGGAAACACTTTATCAGTGACTAGCAGAAGACATACGAACACCCTAGTGGTGAAAGAACACTCTAGCAGTGAAAAGCAGAAGACATACGAACACCCTACTGGGGAAGGAGCACTCTAGCAGTGACGAGCAGAAGACATACGAACACCCTAGTGGTGAAGGAACACTCTAGCAGTGACGAGCATGAGAGAAACGAACACCCTAGTGGTGAAGGAACACTCTAGCATTGACGAGCAGAAGACATACGAACACCCTAGTGGTGAAAGAACACTCTAGCAGTGAAAAGCAGAAGACATACGAACACCCTACTGGGGAAGGAGCACTCTAGCAGTGAAGAGCAGAAGACAAACGAACACCCTAGTGGTGAAGGAACACTCTTGCAGGAAAAGCAGAAGACATACGAACACCCTAGTGGTGAAGGAACACTCTAGCAGTGACCAGCAGAAGACATACGAACACCCTAGTGGTGAAGGAACAATCTAGCAGTGACGAGTAGAAGACATACGAACACCCTAGTGGTGAAGGAACACTATAGCAGTGACGAGCAGAAGATATACGAATAGCCTAGTGGTGAAAGAACACTCTAGCAGTGACGAGCAGAAAAGAAACGAACAACCTAGTGGTGAAGGAACACTCTAGTTGTCACGAGTAGGAGAGAAACGAACAACCTATTGGTGAAAGAACACTCTAGCAGTGACGATAGAAGATAAACGAACACCCTAGTGGTGAAGGAACACTTTAGGATTGACGAGCATAAGAGAAACGAATACCCTGTTGGTGAGGAAACAATTTATCAGTGACTAGCAGAAGACATACGAACACTCTAGTGGTGAAAGAACACTCTAGCAGTGACAAGCATAAGACATACGAACACCTACTGGGGTAGGAACACTCTAGCAGTGACGAGCAGAAGACATACGAACACCCTAGTGGTGAAGGAACACTATAGCAGTGACGAGCAGAAGATATACGAATAGCCTAGTGGTGAAAGAACACTCTAGCAGTGACGAGCAGAAGAGAAACGAACAACCTAGTGGTGAAGGAACACTCTAGCAGTGAAGAGCAGGAGAGAAACGAACACCCTAGTGGTGAAGGAACACTCTAGCAGTGACGAGCAGGAGAGAAACGAACACCCTAGTGGTGAAGGAACACTCTAGCATTGACGAGCAAAAGAGAAAAGAATACCCTGTTGGTGAAGAAACACTTTATCAGTGACGAGCAGAAGACATACGAACACCCTAGTGGTGAAGGAACACTCTAGCAGGAAAAGCAGAAGACAAACGAATAACCTACTGGTGAAGGAACACTCTGGCAGTGACGAGCAGAAGACACACGAACACCCTAGTGGTGAAGGAACACTCTAGCAGTGACGAGCAGAAGATAAACGAACACCCTAGTGGTGAACGAACACTTTAGCATTTACGAGCATAAGAGAAACGAATACCCTGTTGGTGAGGAAACACTTTATCAGTGACTAGCAGAAGACATACGAACACCCTAGTGGTGAAAGAACACTCTAGCAGTGAAAAGCAGAAGACATACGAACACCGTACTAGGGAAGGAGCACTCTAGCAGTGAAGAGCATAAGACATACGAACACCCTAGTGGTGAAGGAACACTCTTGCAGGAAAAGCAAAAGACATACGAACACCCTAGTGGTGAAGGAACACTCTAGCAGTAACCAGCAGAAGACATACGAACACCCTAGTGGTGAAGGAACACTCTAGCAGTGACGAGTAGAAGACATACGAACACCCTAGTGGTGAAGGAACACTCTAGCAGTGAAGAGCAGAAGACAAACGAACACCCTAGTGGTGAAGGAACACTCTTGCAGGAAAAGCAGAAGACATACGAACACCCTAGTGGTGAAGGAACATTCTAGCAGTGACCAGCAGAAGACATACGAACACCCTAGTGGTGAAGGAACAATTTAGCAGTGACGAGTAGAAGACATACGAACACCCTAGTGGTGAAGGAACACTCTAGCAGTGACGAGCAGAAGATATACGAATAGCCTAGTGGTGAAAGAACACTCAGCAGTGACGAGCAGAAGTGAAACGAACAACCTAGTGGTGAAGGAACACTCTAGCAGTGACGAGCAGGAGAGAAACGAACAACCTAGTGGTGAAAGAACACTCTAGCAGTGACGAGCAGAAGATAAACGAACACCCTAGTGGTGAAGGAACACTTTAGCATTGACGAGCATAAGAGAAACGAATACCCTGTTGGTGAGGAAATAACTTATCAGTGACTAGCAGAAGACATACGAACACTCTAGTGGTGAAAGAACACTCTAGCAGTGACAAGCATAAGACATACGAACACCCTACTGGGGAAGGAACACTCTAGCAGTGACGAGCAGAAGACATACGAACACCCTAGTGGTGAAGGAACACTCTAGCAGTGACGAGCAGAAGATATACGAATAGCCTAGTGGTGAAAGAACACTCTAGCAGTGACGAGCAGAAGAGAAACGAACAACCTAGTGGTGAAGGAACACTCTAGCAGTGACGAGCAGGAGAGAAACGAACACCCTAGTGGTGAAGGAACACTCTAGCATTGACGAGCAGAAGAGAAAAGAATACCCTGTTGGTGAAGAAACACTTTATCAGTGACGAGCAGAAGACATACGAACACCCTAGTGGTGCAGGAACACTCTAGCAGTGACAAGCAGAAGAGAAACGAACAACCTAGTGGTGAAGGAACACTCTAGCAGTGACGAGCAGGAGAGTAACGAACACCCTACTGGTGAAGGAACACTCTAGCATTGACGAGCAGAAGAGAAAATAATACCCTGTTGGTGAAGAAACACTTTATTAGTGACGAGCAAAAGACATACGAACACCCTAGTGGTGTAGGAACACTCTAGCAGTGACGACCAGAGGAGAAACGAACAACCTAGTGGTGAAGGAACACTCTAGCAGTGACGAGCAGGAGAGAAACGAACACCCTAGTGGTGAAGGAACACTCTAGCATTGACGAGCAGAAGAGAAAAGAATACCCTGTTGGTGAAGAAACACTTTATCAGTGACGAGCAGAAGACATACGAACACCCTAGTGGTGAAGGAACACTCTAGCAAGAAAAGCAGAAGACATACGAATACCCTACTGGTGAAGGAACATTCTGGCAGTGACGAGCAGAAGACACACGAACACCCTAGTGGTGAAGGAACACTCTAGCAGTGACGAGCAAAAGATAAACGAACACCCGAGTGGTGAACGAACACTTTAGCATTGACGAGCATAAGAGAAACGAATACCCTGTTGGTGAGGAAACACTTTATCAGTGACTAGCAGAAGACATACGAACACCCTAGTGGTGAAGGAACACTCTTGCAGGAAAAGCAGAAGACATACGAACACCCTAGTGGTGAAGGAACACTCTAGCAGTGACCAGCAGAAGACATACGAACACCCTAGTGGTGAAGGAACACTCTAGCAGTGACGAGTAGAAGACATACGAACACCCTAGTGCTGAAGGAACACTCTAGCAGTGACGAGCAGAAGATATACGAATAGCATAGTGGTGAAAGAACACTCTAGCAGTGACGAGCAGAAGAGAAACGAACAACCTAGTGGTGAAGGAACACTCTAGTAGTCACGAGCAGGAGAGAAACGAACAACCTAGTGGTGAAAGAACACTCTAGCAGTGACGAGCAGAAGATAAACGAACACTCTAGTGGTGAAAGAACACTCTAGCAGTGACAAGCAGAAGACATACGAACACCCTACTGGGGAAGGAACACTCTAGCAGTGACGAGCAGAAGACATACGAACACCCTAGTGGTGAAGGAACACTTTAGCAGTGACGAGCAGAAGATATACGAATAGCCTAGTGGTGAAAGAACACTCTAGCAGTGACGAGCAGAAGAGAAACGAACAACCTAGTGGTGAAGGAACACTCTAGCAGTGACGAGCAGGAGAGAAACGAACAACCTAGTGGTGAAAGAACACTCTAGCAGTGACGAGCAGAAGATAAACGAACACCCTAGTGGTGAAGGAACACTTTAGCATTGACGAGCATAAGAGAAACGAATACCCTGTTGGTGAGGAAACACTTTATCAGTAACTAGCAGAAGACATACGAACACCCTAGTGGTAAAAGAACACTCTAGCAGTGACCAGCAGAAGACATACGAACACCCTAGTGGTGAAGGAACACTCTTGCAGGAAAAGCAGAAGACATACGAACACCCTAGTGGTGAAAGAACACTCTAGCAGTGACCAGCAGAAGACATACGAACATCCTAGTGGTGAAGGAACAATCTAGCAGTGACGAGTAGAAGACATACGAACACCCTAGTGGTGAAGGAACACTCTAGCAGTGACGAGCAGAAGAAATACGAATAGCCTAGTGTTGAAAGAACACTCTAGCAGTGACGAGCAGAAGAGAAACGAACAACCTAGTGGTGAAGGAACACTTTAGCTGTGACGAGCAGAAGATATACGAATAGCCTAGTGGTGAAAGAACACTCTAGCAGTGACGAGCAGGAGAGAAACGAACAACCTAGTGGTGAAAGAACACTCTAGCAGTGACGAGCAGAAGATAAACGAACACCCTAGTGGTGAAGGAACACTTTAGCATTGACGAGCATAAGAGAAACGAATACCCTGTTGGTGAGGAAATAACTTATCAGTGACTAGCAGAAGACATACGAACACTCTAGTGGTGAAAGAACACTCTTGCAGGAAAAGCAGAAGACATACGAACACCCTAGTGGTGAAGGAACACTCTAGCAGTGACCAGCAGAAGACATACGAACACCCTAGTGGTGAAGGAACACTCTAGCAGTGACGAGTAGAAGACATACGAACACCCTAGTGCTGAAGGAACACTCTAGCAGTGACGAGCAGAAGATATACGAATAGCATAGTGGTGAAAGAACACTCTAGCAGTGACGAGCAGAAGAGAAACGAACAACCTAGTGGTGAAGGAACACTCTAGTAGTCACGAGCAGGAGAGAAACGAACAACCTAGTGGTGAAAGAACACTCTAGCAGTGACGAGCAGAAGATAAACGAACACTCTAGTGGTGAAAGAACACTCTAGCAGTGACAAGCAGAAGACATACGAACACCCTACTGGGGAAGGAACACTCTAGCAGTGACGAGCAGAAGACATACGAACACCCTAGTGGTGAAGGAACACTTTAGCAGTGACGAGCAGAAGATATACGAATAGCCTAGTGGTGAAAGAACACTCTAGCAGTGACGAGCAGAAGAGAAACGAACAACCTAGTGGTGAAGGAACACTCTAGCAGTGACGAGCAGGAGAGAAACGAACAACCTAGTGGTGAAAGAACACTCTAGCAGTGACGAGCAGAAGATAAACGAACACCCTAGTGGTGAAGGAACACTTTAGCATTGACGAGCATAAGAGAAACGAATACCCTGTTGGTGAGGAAACACTTTATCAGTAACTAGCAGAAGACATACGAACACCCTAGTGGTAAAAGAACACTCTAGCAGTGACCAGCAGAAGACATACGAACACCCTAGTGGTGAAGGAACACTCTTGCAGGAAAAGCAGAAGACATACGAACACCCTAGTGGTGAAAGAACACTCTAGCAGTGACCAGCAGAAGACATACGAACATCCTAGTGGTGAAGGAACAATCTAGCAGTGACGAGTAGAAGACATACGAACACCCTAGTGGTGAAGGAACACTCTAGCAGTGACGAGCAGAAGAAATACGAATAGCCTAGTGTTGAAAGAACACTCTAGCAGTGACGAGCAGAAGAGAAACGAACAACCTAGTGGTGAAGGAACACTTTAGCTGTGACGAGCAGAAGATATACGAATAGCCTAGTGGTGAAAGAACACTCTAGCAGTGACGAGCAGGAGAGAAACGAACAACCTAGTGGTGAAAGAACACTCTAGCAGTGACGAGCAGAAGATAAACGAACACCCTAGTGGTGAAGGAACACTTTAGCATTGACGAGCATAAGAGAAACGAATACCCTGTTGGTGAGGAAATAACTTATCAGTGACTAGCAGAAGACATACGAACACTCTAGTGGTGAAAGAACACTCTAGCAGTGACAAGCATAAGACATACGAACACCCTACTGGGGAAGGAACACTCTAGCAGTGACGAGCAGAAGACATACGAACACCCTAGTGGTGAAGGAACACTCTAGCAGTGACGAGCAGAAGATATACGAATAGCCTAGTGGTGAAAGAACACTCTAGCAGTGACGAGCAGAAGAGAAACGAACAACCTAGTGGTGAAGGAACACTCTAGCAGTGACGAGCAAAAGAGAAACGAACAACCTAGTGGTGAAGGAACACTCTAGCAGTGACGAGTAGGAGAGAAACAAACAACCTAGTTGTGAAAGAACACTCTAGCAGTGAGGAGCAGAAGATAAACGAACACTCTAGTGGTGAAAGAACACTCTAGCAGTGACAAGCAGAAGACATACGAACACCCTACTGGGGAAGGAACACTCTAGCAGTGACGAGCAGAAGACATACGAACACCCTAGTGGTGAAGGAACACTTTAGCAGTGACGAGCAGAAGATATACGAATAGCCTAGTGGTGAAAGAACACTCTAGCAGTGACGAGCAGAAGAGAAACGAACAACCAAGTGGTGAAGGAACACTCTAGCAGTGACGAGCAGGAGAGAAACGAACAACCTAGTGGTGAAAGAACACTCTAGCAGTGACGAGCAGAAGATAAACGAACACCCTAGTGGTGAAGGAACACTTTAGCATTGACGAGCATAAGAGAAACGAATACCCTGTTGGTGAGGAAACAATTTATCAGTGACTAGCAGAAGACATACGAACACTCTAGTGGTGAAAGAACACTCTAGCAGTGACAAGCAGAAGACATACGAACACCCTACTGGGGAAGGAGCACTCTAGCAGTGACGAGCAGAAGACATACGAACACCCTAGTGGTGAAGGAACACTCTTGCAGTGACGAGCAGGAGAGAAACGAACACCCTAGTGGTGAAGGAACACTCTAGCATTGACGAGCAAAAGAGAAAAGAATACCCTATTGGTGAAGAAACACTTTATCAGGGACGAGCAGAAGACATACGAACACCCTACTGGTGAAAGAACACTCTAGCAGGAAAAGCAGAAGATATACGAATACCTTACTGGTGAAGGAACACTCTGGCAGTGACGAGCAGAAGACACACGAACACCCTAGTGGTGAAGGAACACTCTAGCAGTGACGAGCAGAAGATAAACGAACACCCTAGTGGTGAACGAACACTTTAGCATTGACGAGCATAAGAGAAACGAATACCCTGTTGGTGAGGAAACACTTTATCAGTGACTAGCAGAAGACATACGAACACCCTAGTGGTGAAAGAACACTCTAGCAGTGACAAGCAGAAGACATACGAACACCCTACTGGGGAAGGAGCACTCTAGCAGTGACGAGCAGAAGACATACGAACACCCTAGTGGTGAAGGAACACTCTAGCAGTGACGAGCAGGAGAGAAACGAACACCCTAGTGGTGAAGGAACACTCTAGCATTGACGAGCAGAAGAGAAAAGTATACCCTGTTGGTGAAGAAACACTTTAACAGTGACGAGCAGAAGACATACGAACACCCTAGTGGTGAAAGGAACACTCTAGCAGGAAAAGCAGAAGACATACGAATACCCTACTAGTGAAGGAACACTCTGGCACTGACGAGCAGAAGACACACGAACACCCTAGTGGTGAAGGAACACTCTAGCAGTGACGAGCAGAAGATAAACGAACACCCTAGTGGTGAACGAACACTTTAGCATTGACGAGCATAAGAGAAACGAATACCCTGTTGGTGAGGAAACACTTTATCAGTGACTAGCAGAAGACATACGAACACCCTAGTGGTGAAAGAACACTCTAGCAGTGACGAGCAGAAGATAAACGAACACCCTAGTGGTGAAGGAACACTCTTGCAGGAAAAGCAGAAGACATACGAACACCCTAGTGGTGAAGGAACACTCTAGCAGTAACCAGCAGAAGACATACGAACACCCTAGTGGTGAAAGAACACTCTAGCAGTGACGAGTAGAAGACATACGAACACCCTAGTGGTGAAGGAACACTCTAGCAGTGACGAGCAGAAGATATACGAAGAGCCTAGTGGTGAAAGAACACTCTAGCAGTGACGAGCAGAAGAGAAACGAACAACCTAGTGGTGAAGGAACACTCTAGCAGTGACGAGCAGGAGAGAAACGAACAACCTAGTGGTTAAAGAACACTCTAGCAGTGACGAGCAGAAGATAAACGAACACCCTAGTGGTGAAGGAACACTTTAGCATTGACGAGTATAAGAGAAACGAATACCCTGTTGGTGAGGAAATAACTTATCAGTGACTAGCAGAAGACATACGAACACTCTAGTGGTGAAAGAACACTCTAGCAGTGACAAGCATAAGACATACGAACACCCTACTGGGGAAGGAACACTCTAGCAGTGACGAGCAGAAGACATACGAAGACCCTAGTGGTGAAGGAACACTCTAGCAGTGACGAGCAGAAGATATACGAATAGCCTAGTGGTGAAAGAACACTCTAGCAGTGACGAGCAGAAAAGAAACGAACAACCTAGTGGTGAAGGAACACTCTAGCAGTGACGAGCATGAGAGAAACGAACACCCTAGTGGTGAAGGAACACTCTAGCATTGACGAGCAGAAGAGAAAAGAATACCCTGTTGGTGAAGGAACACTCTAGCATTGACGAGCAAAAGAGAAAATAATACCCTGTTGGTGAAGAAACACTTTATTATTGACGAGCAAAAGACATACGAACACCCTAGTGGTGTAGGAACACTCTAGCAGTGACGACCAGAGGAGAAACGAACAACCTAGTGGTGAAGGAACACTCTAGCAGTGACGAGCAGGAGAGAAACGAACACCCTAGTGGTGAAGGAACACTCTAGCATTGACGAGCAGAAGAGAAAAGAATACCCTGTTGGTGAATAAACACTTTATCAGTGACGAGCAGAAGACATACGAACACCCTAGTGGTGAAGGAACACTCTAGCAGGAAAAGCAGAAGACATACGAATACCCTACTGGTGAAGGAACACTCTGGCAGTGACGAGCAGAAGACACACGAACACCCTAGTGGTGAAGGAACACTCTAGCAGTGACGAGCAAAAGATAAACGAACACCCTAGTGGTGAACGAACACTCTAGCAGTGACGAGCAAAAGAGAAACGAACAACCTAGTGGTGAAGGAACACTCTAGCAGTGACGAGCAGGAGAGAAACGAACAACCTAGTGGTGAAAGAACACTCTAGCAGTGACGAGCAGAAGATAAACGAACACTCTAGTGGTGAAAGAACACTCTAGCAGTGATAAGCAGAAGACATACGAACACCCTACTAGGGAAGGAACACTCTAGCATTGACGAGCAGAAGACATACGAACACCCTAGTGGTGAAGGAACACTCTAGCAGTGACGAGCAGAAGATATACGAATAGCCTAGTGGTGAAAGAACACTCTAGCAGTGACGAGCAGAAGAGAAACGAACAACCTAGTGGTGAAGGAACACTCTAGCAGTGACGAGCAGGAGAGAAACGAACAACCTAGTGGTGAAAGAACACTCTAGCAGTGACGAGCAGAAGATAAACGAACATCCTAGTGGTGAAGGAACACTTTAGCATTGACGAGCATAAGAGAAACGAATACCCTGTTGGTGAGGAAACAATTTATCAGTGACTAGCAGAAGACATACGAACACTCTAGTGGTGAAAGAACACTCTAGCAGTGACAAGCAGAAGACATACGAACACCCTACTGGGGAAGGAGCACTCTAGCAGTGACGAGCAGAAGACATACGAACACCCTAGTGGTGAAGGAACACTCTTGCAGTGACGAGCAGGAGAGAAACGAACACCCTAGTGGTGAAGGAACACTCTAGCATTGACGAGCAAAAGAGAAAAGAATACCCTATTGGTGAAGAAACACTTTATCAGGGACGAGCAGAAGACATACGAACACCCTACTGGTGAAAGAACACTCTAGCAGGAAAAGCAGAAGATATACGAATACCCTACTGGTGAAGGAACACTCTGGCAGTGACGAGCAGAAGACACACGAACACCCTAGTGGTGAAGGAACACTCTAGCAGTGACGAGCAGAAGATAAACGAACACCCTAGTGGTGAACGAACACTTTAGCATTGACGAGCATAAGAGAAACGAATACCCTGTTGTTGAGGAAACACTTTATCAGTGACTAGCAGAAGACATACGAACACCCTAGTGGTGAAAGAACACTCTAGCAGTGACAAGCAGAAGACATACGAACACCCTACTAGGGAAGGAGCACTCTAGCAGTGACGAGCAGAAGACATACGAACACCCTAGTGGTGAAGGAACACTCTAGCAGTGACGAGCAGGAGAGAAACGAACACCCTAGTGGTGAAGGAACACTCTAGCATTGACGAGCAGAAGAGAAAATAATACCCTGTTGGTGAAGGAACACTTTAGCAGTGACGAGCAGAAGATAAACGAACACTCTAGTGGTGAAAGAACACTCTAGCAGTGACAAGCAGAAGACATACGAACACCCTACTGGGGAAGGAACACTCTAGCAGTGACGAGCAGAAGACATACGAACACCCTAGTGGTGAAGGAACACTCTAGCAGTGACGAGCAGAAGATATACGAATAGCCTAGTGGTGAAAGAACACTCTAGCAGTGACGAGCAGAAGAGAAACGAACAACCTAGTGGTGAAGGAACACTCTAGCAGTGACGAGCAGGAGAGAAACGAACAACCTAGTGGTGAAAGAACACTCTAGCAGTGACGAGCAGAAGATAAACGAACATCCTAGTGGTGAAGGAACACTTTAGCATTGACGAGCATAAGAGAAACGAATACCCTGTTGGTGAGGAAACAATTTATCAGTGACTAGCAGAAGACATACGAACACTCTAGTGGTGAAAGAACACTCTAGCAGTGACAAGCAGAAGACATACGAACACCCTACTGGGGAAGGAGCACTCTAGCAGTGACGAGCAGAAGACATACGAACACCCTAGTGGTGAAGGAACACTCTTGCAGTGACGAGCAGGAGAGAAACGAACACCCTAGTGGTGAAGGAACACTCTAGCATTGACGAGCAAAAGTGAAAAGAATACCCTATTGGTGAAGAAACACTTTATCAGGGACGAGCAGAAGACATACGAACACCCTACTGGTGAAAGAACACTCTAGCAGGAAAAGCAGAAGATATACGAATACCCTACTGGTGAAGGAACACTCTGGCAGTGACGAGCAGAAGACACACGAACACCCTAGTGGTGAAGGAACACTCTAGTAGTGACGAGCAGAAGATAAACGAACACCCTAGTGGTGAACGAACACTTTAGCATTGACGAGCATAAGAGAAACGAATACCCTGTTGTTGAGGAAACACTTTATCAGTGACTAGCAGAAGACATACGAACACCCTAGTGGTGAAAGAACACTCTAGCAGTGACAAGCAGAAGACATACGAACACCCTACTGGGGAAGGAGCACTCTAGCAGTGACGAGCAGAAGACATACGAACACCCTAGTGGTGAAGGAACACTCTAGCAGTGACGAGCAGGAGAGAAACGAACACCCTAATGGTGAAGGAACACTCTAGCATTGACGAGCAGAAGAGAAAAGAATACCCTGTTGGTGAAGAAACACTTTAACAGTGACGAGCAGAAGACATACGAACACCCTAGTGGTGAAGGAACACTCTAGCAGGAAAAGCAGAAGACATACGAATACCCTATTGGTGAAGGAACACTCTGGCAGTGACGAGCAGAAGACACACGAACACCCTAGTGGTGAAGGAACACTCTAGCAGTGACGAGCAGAAGATAAACGAACACCCTAGTGGTGAACGAACACTTTAGCATTGACGAGCATAAGAGAAACGAATACCCTGTTGGTGAGGAAACACTTTATCAGTGACTAGCAGAAGACATACGAACACCCTAGTGGTGAAAGAACACTCTAGCAGTGACGAGCAGAAGATAAACGAACACCCTAGTGGTGAAGGAACACTCTTGCAGAAAAAGCAGAAGACATACGAACACCCTAGTGGTGAAGGAACACTCTAGCAGTAACCAGCAGAAGACATACGAACACCCTAGTGGTGAAAGAACACTCTAGCAGTGACGAGTAGAAGACATACGAACACCCTAGTGGTGAAGGAACACTCTAGCAGTGACGAGCAGAAGATATACGAAGAGCCTAGTGGTGAAAGAACACTCTAGCAGTGAAGAGCAGAAGAGAAACGAACAACCTAGTGGTGAAGGAACACTCTAGCAGTGACGAGTATGAGAGAAACGAACAACCTAGTGGTTAAAGAACACTCTAGCAGTGACGAGCAGAAGATAAACGAACACCCTAGTGGTGAAGGAACACTTTAGTATTGACGAGCATAAGAGAAACGAATACCCTGTTGGTGAGGAAATAACTTATCAGTGACTAGCAGAAGACATACGAACACTCTAGTGGTGAAAGAACACTCTAGCAGTGACAAGCATAAGACATACGAACACCCTACTGGGGAAGGAACACTCTAGCAGTGACGAGCAGAAGACATACGAAGACCCTAGTGGTGAAGGAACACTCTAGCAGTGACGAGCAGAAGATATACGAATAGCCTAGTGGTGAAAGAACACTCTAGCAGTGACGAGCAGAAGAGAAACGAACAACCTAGTGGTGAAGGAACACTCTAGCAGTGACGAGCAGGAGAGAAACGAACACCCTAGTGGTGAAGGAACACTCTAGCATTGACGAGCAGAAGAGAAAAGAATACCCTGTTGGTGAAGGAACACTCTAGCATTGACGAGCAAAAGAGAAAATAATACCCTGTTGGTGAAGAAACACTTTATTAGTGACGAGCAAAAGACATACGAACACCCTAGTGGTGTAGGAACACTCTAGCAGTGACGACCAGAGGAGAAACAAACAACCTAGTGGTGAAGGAACACTCTAGCAGTGACGAGCAGGAGAGAAACGAACACCCTAGTGGTGAAGGAACACTCTAGCATTGACGAGCAGAAGAGAAAAGAATACCCTGTTGGTGAAGAAACACTTTATCAGTGACGAGCAGAAGACATACGAACACCCTAGTGGTGAAGGAACACTCTAGCAGGAAAAGCAGAAGACATACGAATACCCTACTGGTGAAGGAACACTCTGGCAGTGACGAGCAGAAGACACACGAACACCCTAGTGGTGAAGGAACACTCTAGCAGTGACGAGCAAAAGATAAACGAACACCCTAGTGGTGAACGAACACTTTAGCATTGACGAGCATAAGAGAAACGAATACCCTGTTGGTGAGGAAACACTTTATCAGTGACTAGCAGAAGACATACGAACACCCTAGTGGTGAAGGAACACTCTTGCAGGAAAAGCAGAAGACATACGAACACCCTAGTGGTGAAGGAACACTTTAGCAGTGACCAGCAGAAGACATACGAACACCCTAGTGGTGAAGGAACACTCTAGCAGTGACGAGTAGAAGACATACGAACACCCTAGTGCTGAAGGAACACTCTAGCATTGACGAGCAGAAGATATACGAAGAGCCTAGTGGTGAAAGAACACTCTAGCAGTGAAGAGCAGAAGAGAAACGAACAACCTAGTGGTGAAGGAACACTCTAGCAGTGACGAGTAGGAGAGAAACGAACAACCTAGTGGTTAAAGAACACTCTAGCAGTGACGAGCAGAAGATAAACGAACACCCTAGTGGTGAAGGAACACTTTAGTATTGACGAGCATAAGAGAAACGAATACCCTGTTGGTGAGGAAATAACTTATCAGTGACTAGCAGAAGACATACGAACACTCTAGTGGTGAAAGAACACTCTAGCAGTGACAAGCATAAGACATACGAACACCCTACTAGGGAAGGAACACTCTAGCAGTGACGAGCAGAAGACATACGAAGACCCTAGTGGTGAAGGAACACTCTAGCAGTGACGAGCAGAAGATATACGAATAGCCTAGTGGTGAAAGAACACTCTAGCAGTGACAAGCAGAAGAGAAACGAACAACCTAGTGGTGAAGGAACACTCTAGCAGTGACGAGCAGGAGAGAAACGAACACCCTAGTGGTGAAGGAACACTCTAGCATTGACGAGCAGAAGAGAAAAGAATACCCTGTTGGTGAAGGAACACTCTAGCATTGACGAGCAAAAGAGAAAATAATACCCTGTTGGTGAAGAAACACTTTATTAGTGACGAGCAAAAGACATACGAACACCCTAGTGGTGTAGGAACACTCTAGCAGTGACGACCAGAGGAGAAACGAACAACCTAGTGGTGAAGGAACAATCTAGCAGTGACGAGCAGGAGAGAAACGAACACCCTAGTGGTGAAGGAACACTCTAGCATTGACGAGCAGAAGAGAAAAGAATACCCTGTTGGTGAAGAAACACTTTATCAGTGACGAGCAGAAGACATACGAACACCCTAGTGGTGAAGGAACACTCTAGCAGGAAAAGCAGAAGACATACGAATACCCTACTGGTGAAGGAACACTCTGGCAGTGATGAGCAGAAGACACACGAACACCCTAGTGGTGAAGGAACACTCTAGCAGTGACGAGCAAAAGATAAACGAACACCCTAGTGGTGAACGAACACTTTAGCATTGACGAGCATAAGAGAAATGAATACCCTGTTGGTGAGGAAACACTTTATCAGTGACTAGCAGAGAACATACGAACACCCTAGTGGTGAAGGAACACTCTTGCAGGAAAAGCAGAAGACATACGAACACCCTAGTGGTGAAGGAACACTTTAGCAGTGACCAGCAGAAGACATACGAACACCCTACTGGTGAAGGAACACTCTAGCAGTGACGAGTAGAAGACATACGAACACCCTAGTGCTGAAGGAACACTCTAGCAGTGACGAGCATAAGATATACGAATAGCATAGTGGTGAAAGAACACTCTAGAAGTGACGAGCAGAAGAGAAACGAACAACCTAGTGGTGAAGGAACACTCTAGTAGTCACGAGCAGGAGAGAAACGAACAACCTAGTGGTGAAAGAACACTCTAGCAGTGACGAGCAGAAGATAAACGAACACCCTAGTGGTGAAGGAACACTTTAGCATTGACGAGCATAAGATATATGAATAGCATAGTGGTGAAAGAACACTCTAGCAGTGACGAGCAGAAGAGAAACGAACAACCTAGTGGTGAAGGAACACTCTAGTAGTCACGAGCAGGAGAGAAACGAACAACCTAGTGGTGAAAGAACACTCTAGCAGTGACGAGCAGAAGATAAACGAACACCCTAGTGGTGAAGGAACACTTTAGCATTGACGAGCATAAGAGAAACGAATACCCTGTTGGTGAGGAAACAATTTATCAGTGACTAGCAGAAGACATACGAACATTCTAGTGGTGAAAGAACACTCTAGCAGTGACAAGCAGAAGACATACGAACACCCTACTGGGGTGGGAGCACTCTAGCAGTGACGAGCAGAAGACATACGAACACCCTAGTGGTGAAGGAACACTCTTGCAGTGACGAGCAGGAGAGAAACGAACACCCTAGTGGTGAAGGAACACTCTAGCATTGACGAGCAAAAGAGAAAAGAATACCCTGTTGGTGAAGAAACACTTTATCAGTGACAAGCAGAAGACATACGAACACCCTAGTGGTGAAAGAACACTCTAGCAGGAAAAGCAGAAGATATACGAATACCCTACTGGTGAAGGAACACACTGGCAGTGATGAGCAGAAGACACACGAACACCCTAGTGGTGAAGGAACACTCTTGCAGGAAAAGCAGAAGACATACGAACACCCTAGTGGTGAAGGAACACTTTAGCAGTGACCAGCAGAAGACATACGAACACCCTAGTGGTGAAGGAACACTCTAGCAGTGACGAGTAGAAGACATACGAACACCCTAGTGCTGAAGGAACACTCTAGCATTGACGAGCAGAAGATATACGAAGAGCCTAGTGGTGAAAGAACACTCTAGCAGTGAAGAGCAGAAGAGAAACGAACAACCTAGTGGTGAAGGAACACTCTAGCAGTGACGAGTAGGAGAGAAACGAACAACCTAGTGGTTAAAGAACACTCTAGCAGTGACGAGCAGAAGATAAACGAACACCCTAGTGGTGAAGGAACACTTTAGTATTGACGAGCATAAGAGAAACGAATACCCTGTTGGTGAGGAAATAACTTATCAGTGACTAGCAGAAGACATACGAACACTCTAGTGGTGAAAGAACACTCTAGCAGTGACAAGCATAAGACATACGAACACCCTACTAGGGAAGGAACACTCTAGCAGTGACGAGCAGAAGACATACGAAGACCCTAGTGGTGAAGGAACACTCTAGCAGTGACGAGCAGAAGATATACGAATAGCCTAGTGGTGAAAGAACACTCTAGCAGTGACAAGCAGAAGAGAAACGAACAACCTAGGGGTGAAGGAACACTCTAGCAGTGACGAGCAGGAGAGAAACGAACACCCTAGTGGTGAAGGAACACTCTAGCATTGACGAGCAGAAGAGAAAAGAATACCCTGTTGGTGAAGGAACACTCTAGCATTGACGAGCAAAAGAGAAAATAATACCCTGTTGGTGAAGAAACACTTTATTAGTGACGAGCAAAAGACATACGAACACCCTAGTGGTGTAGGAACACTCTAGCAGTGACGATCAGAGGAGAAACGAACAACCTAGTGGTGAAGGAACAATCTAGCAGTGACGAGCAGGAGAGAAACGAACACCCTAGTGGTGAAGGAACACTCTAGCATTGACGAGCAGAAGAGAAAAGAATACCCTGTTGGTGAAGAAACACTTTATCAGTGACGAGCAGAAGACATACGAACACCCTAGTGGTGAAGGAACACTCTAGCAGGAAAAGCAGAAGACATACGAATACCCTACTGGTGAAGGAACACTCTGGCAGTGATGAGCAGAAGACACACGAACACCCTAGTGGTGAAGGAACACTCTAGCAGTGACGAGCAAAAGATAAACGAACACCCTAGTGGTGAACGAACACTTTAGCATTGACGAGCATAAGAGAAATGAATACCCTGTTGGTGAGGAAACACTTTATCAGTGACTAGCAGAGAACATACGAACACCCTAGTGGTGAAGGAACACTCTTGCAGGAAAAGCAGAAGACATACGAACACCCTAGTGGTGAAGGAACACTTTAGCAGTGACCAGCAGAAGACATACGAACACCCTACTGGTGAAGGAACACTCTAGCAGTGACGAGTAGAAGACATACGAACACCCTAGTGCTGAAGGAACACTCTAGCAGTGACGAGCATAAGATATACGAATAGCATAGTGGTGAAAGAACACTCTAGAAGTGACGAGCAGAAGAGAAACGAACAACCTAGTGGTGAAGGAACACTCTAGTAGTCACGAGCAGGAGAGAAACGAACAACCTAGTGGTGAAAGAACACTCTAGCAGTGACGAGCAGAAGATAAACGAACACCCTAGTGGTGAAGGAACACTTTAGCATTGACGAGCATAAGATATATGAATAGCATAGTGGTGAAAGAACACTCTAGCAGTGACGAGCAGAAGAGAAACGAACAACCTAGTGGTGAAGGAACACTCTAGTAGTCACGAGCAGGAGAGAAACGAACAACCTAGTGGTGAAAGAACACTCTAGCAGTGACGAGCAGAAGATAAACGAACACCCTAGTGGTGAAGGAACACTTTAGCATTGACGAGCATAAGAGAAACGAATACCCTGTTGGTGAGGAAACAATTTATCAGTGACTAGCAGAAGACATACGAACATTCTAGTGGTGAAAGAACACTCTAGCAGTGACAAGCAGAAGACATACGAACACCCTACTGGGGTGGGAGCACTCTAGCAGTGACGAGCAGAAGACATACGAACACCCTAGTGGTGAAGGAACACTCTTGCAGTGACGAGCAGGAGAGAAACGAACACCCTAGTGGTGAAGGAACACTCTAGCATTGACGAGCAAAAGAGAAAAGAATACCCTGTTGGTGAAGAAACACTTTATCAGTGACAAGCAGAAGACATACGAACACCCTAGTGGTGAAAGAACACTCTAGCAGGAAAAGCAGAAGATATACGAATACCCTACTGGTGAAGGAACACACTGGCAGTGACGAGCAGAAGACACACGAACACCCTAGTGGTGAAGGAACACTCTAGCAGTGACGAGCAGAAGATAAACGAACACCCTAGTGGTGAACGAACACTTTAGCATTGACGAGCATAAGAGAAACGAATACCCTGTTGGTGAGGAAACACTTTATCAGTGACTAGCAGAAGACATACGAACACCCTAGTGGTGAAAGAACACTCTAGCAGTGAAAAGCAGAAGACATACGAACACCCTACTGGGGAAGGAGCACTCTAGCAGTGAAGAGCAGAAGACAAACGAACACCCTAGTGGTGAAGGAACACTCTTGCAGGAAAAGCAGAAGACATACGAACACCCTAGTGGTGAAAGAACATTCTAGCAGTGACCAGCAGAAGACATACGAACACCCTAGTGGTGAAGGAACAATCTAGCAGTGACGAGTAGAAGACATACGAACACCCTAGTGGTGAAGGAACACTCTAGCAGTGACGAGCAGAAGATATACGAATAGCCTAGTGGTGAAAGAACACTCTAGCAGTGACGAGCAGAAGAGAAACGAACAACCTAGTGGTGAAGGAACACTCTAGTAGTCACGAGCAGGAGAGAAACGAACAACCTAGTGGTGAAAGAACACTCTAGCAGTGACGAGCAGAAGATAAACGAACACCCTAGTGGTGAAGGAACACTTTAGCATTGACGAGCATAAGAGAAACGAATATCCTGTTGGTGAGGAAACAATTTATCAGTGACTAGCAGAAGACATACGAACACTCTAGTGGTGAAAGAACACTCTAGCAGTGACAAGCAGAAGACATACGAACACCCTACTGGGGAAGGAACACTCTAGCAGTGACGAGCAGAAGACATACGAACACCCTAGTGGTGAAGGAACACTCTAGCAGTGACGAGCAGAAGATATACGAATACCCTAGTGGTGAAAGAACACTCTAGCAGTGACGAGCAGAAGAGAAACGAACAACCTAGTGGTGAAGGAACACTCTAGCAGTGACGAGCAGGAGAGAAACGAACACCATAGTGGTGAAGGAACACTCTAGCATTGACGAGCAGAAGAGAAAAGAATACCCTGTTGGTGAAGAAACACTTTATCAGTGACGAGCAGAAGACATACGAACACCCTAGTGGTGCAGGAACACTCTAGCAGTGACAAGCAGAAGAGAAACGAACAACCTAGTGGTGAAGGAACACTCTAGCAGTGACGAGCAGGAGAAAAACGAACACCCTACTGGTGAAGGAACACTCTAGCATTGACGAGCAGAAGAGAAAAGAATACCCTGTTGGTGAAGAAACACTTTATCAGTGACGAGCAAAAGACATACGAACACCCTAATGGTGTAGGAACACTCTAGCAGTGACGAGCGGAAGAGAAACGAACAACCTAGTGGTGAAGGAACACTCTAGCAGTGACGAGCAGGAGAGAAACGAACACCCTAGTGGTGAAGGAACACTCTAGCATTGACGAGCAGAAGAGAAAAGAATACCCTGTTGGTGAAGAAACACTTTAACAGTGACGAGCAGAAGACATACAAACACCCTAGTGGTGAAGGAACACTCTAGCAGGAAAAGCAGAAGACATACGAATACCCTACTGGTGAAGGAACACTCTGGTAGTGACGAGCAGAAGACACACGAACACCCTAGTGGTGAAGGAACACTCTAGCAGTGACGAGCAGAAGATAAACGAACAACCTAGTGGTGAACGAACACTTTAGCATTGACAAGCATAAGAGAAACGAATACCCTGTTGGTGAGGAAACACTTTATCAGTGACTAGAAGGAGACATACGAACACCCTAGTGGTAAAAGAACACTCTAGCAGTGAAAAGCAGAAGACATACGAACACCCTACTGGGGAAGGAGCACTCTAGCAGTGAAGAGCAGAAAACAAACGAACACCCTAGTTGTGAAGGAACACTCTTGCAGGAAAAGCAGAAGACATACGAACACCCTAGTGGTGAAAGAACATTCTAGCAGTGACCAGCAGAAGACATACGAACACCCTAGTGGTGAAGGAACAATCTAGCAGTGACGAGTAGAAGACATACGAACACCCTAGTGGTGAAGGAACACTCTAGCAGTGACGAGCAGAAGATATACGAATAGCCTAGTGGTGAAAGAACACTCTAGCAGTGACGAGCAGAAGAGAAACGAACAACCTAGTGGTGAAGGAACACTCTAGTAGTCACGAGCAGGAGAGAAACGAACAACCTAGTGGTGAAAGAACACTCTAGCAGTGACGAGCAGAAGATAAACGAACACCCTAGTGGTGAAGGAACACTTTAGCATTGACGAGCATAAGAGAAACGAATATCCTGTTGGTGAGGAAACAATTTATCAGTGACTAGCAGAAGACATACGAACACTCTAGTGGTGAAAGAACACTCTAGCAGTGACAAGCAGAAGACATACGAACACCCTACTGGGGAAGGAACACTCTAGCAGTGACGAGCAGAAGACATACGAACACCCTAGTGGTGAAGGAACACTCTAGCAGTGACGAGCAGAAGATATACGAATACCCTAGTGGTGAAAGAACACTCTAGCAGTGACGAGCAGAAGAGAAACGAACAACCTAGTGGTGAAGGAACACTCTAGCAGTGACGAGCAGGAGAGAAACGAACACCCTAGTGGTGAAGGAACACTCTAGCATTGACGAGCAGAAGAGAAAAGAAAACCCTGTTGGTGAAGAAACACTTTATCAGTGACGAGCAGAAGACATACGAACACCCTAGTGGTGCAGGAACACTCTAGCAGTGACAAGCAGAAGAGAAACGAACAACCTAGTGGTGAAGGAACACTCTAGCAGTGACGAGCAGGAGAAAAACGAACACCCTACTGGTGAAGGAACACTCTAGCATTGACGAGCAGAAGAGAAAAGAATACCCTGTTGGTGAAGAAACACTTTATCAGTGACGAGCAAAAGACATACGAACACCCTAGTGGTGTAGGAACACTCTAGCAGTGACGAGCGGAAGAGAAACGAACAACCTAGTGGTGAAGGAACACTCTAGCAGTGACGAGCAGGAGAGAAACGAACACCCTGTTGGTGAGGAAACACTTTATCAGTGACTAGCAGAAGACATACGAACACCCTAGTGGTGAAAGAACACTCTAGCAGTGACAAGCAGAAGACATACGAACACCCTACTGGGGAAGGAGCACTCTAGCAGTGACGAGCAGAAGACATACGAACACCCTAGTGGTGAAGGAACACTCTAGCAGTGACGAGCAGGAGAGAAACGAACACCCTAGTAGTGAAGGAACACTCTAGCATTGACGAGCAGAAGAGAAAAGAATACCCTGTTGGTGAAGAAACACTTTATCAGTGACGAGCAGAAGACATACGAACACCCTACTGGTGAAAGAACACTCTAGCAGGAAAAGCAGAAGATATACGAATACCCTACTGGTGAAGGAACACTCTGGCAGTGACGAGCAGAAGACACACGAACACCCTAGTGGTGAAGGAACACTCTAGCAGTGACGAGCAGAAGATAAACGAACACCCTAGTGGTGAAGGAACACTCTAGCATTGACGAGCAGAAGAGAAAAGAATACCCTGTTGGTGAAGAAACACTTTAACAGTGACTAGCAGAAGACATACAAACACCCTAGTGGTGAAGGAACACTCTAGCAGGAAAAGCAGAAGACATACGAATACCCTACTGGTGAAGGAACACTCTGGTAGTGACGAGCAGAAGACACACGAACACCCTAGTGGTGAAGGAACACTCTAGCAGTGACGAGCAGAAGATAAACGAACACCCTAGTGGTGAACGAACACTTTAGCATTGACAAGCATAAGAGAAACGAATACCCTGTTGGTGAGGAAACACTTTATCAGTGACTAGAAGGAGACATACGAACACCCTAGTGGTAAAAGAACACTCTAGCAGTGAAAAGCAGAAGACATACGAACACCCTACTGGGGAAGGAGCACTCTAGCAGTGAAGAGCAGAAGACAAACGAACACCCTAGTGGTGAAGGAACACTCTTGCAGGAAAAGCAGAAGACATACGAACACCCTAGTGGTGAAAGAACATTCTAGCAGTGACCAGCAGAAGACATACGAACACCCTAGTGGTGAAGGAACAATCTAGCAGTGACGAGTAGAAGACATACGAACACCCTAGTGGTGAAGGAACACTCTAGCAGTGACGAGCAGAAGATATACGAATAGCCTAGTGGTGAAAGAACACTCTAGCAGTGACGAGCAGAAGAGAAACGAACAACCTAGTGGTGAAGGAACACTTTAGTAGTCACGAGCAGGAGAGAAACGAACAACCTAGTGGTGAAAGAACACTCTAGCAGTGACGAGCAGAAGATAAACGAACACCCTAGTGGTGAAGGAACACTTTAGCATTGACGAGCATAAGAGAAACGAATATCCTGTTGGTGAGGAAACAATTTATCAGTGACTAGCAGAAGACATACGAACACTCTAGTGGTGAAAGAACACTCTAGCAGTGACAAGCAGAAGACATACGAACACCCTACTGGGGAAGGAACACTCTAGCAGTGACGAGCAGAAGACATACGAACACCCTAGTGGTGAAGGAACACTCTAGCAGTGACGAGCAGAAGATATACGAATACCCTAGTGGTGAAAGAACACTCTAGCAGTGACGAGCAGAAGAGAAACGAACAACCTAGTGGTGAAGGAACACTCTAGCAGTGACGAGCAGGAGGGAAACGAACACCCTAGTGGTGAAGGAACACTCTAGCATTGACGAGCAGAAGAGAAAAGAATACCCTGTTGGTGAAGAAACACTTTATCAGTGACGAGCAGAAGACATACGAACACCCTACTGGTGAAAGAACACTCTAGCAGGAAAAGCAGAAGATATACGAATACCCTACTGGTGAAGGAACACTCTGGCAGTGACGAGCAGAAGACACACGAACACCCTAGTGGTGAAGGAACACTCTAGCAGTGACGAGCAGAAGATAAACGAACACCCTAGTGGTGAAGGAACACTCTAGCATTGACAAGCAGAAGAGAAAAGAATACCCTGTTGGTGAAGAAACACTTTAACAGTGACGAGCAGAAGACATACAAACACCCTAGTGGTGAAGGAACACTCTAGCAGGAAAAGCAGAAGACATACGAATACCCTACTGGTGAAGGAACACTCTGGTAGTGACGAGCAGAAGACACACGAACACCCTAGTGGTGAAGGAACACTCTAGCAGTGACGAGCATAAGAGAAACGAATACCCTGTTGGTGAGGAAACACTTTATCAGTGACTAGAAGGAGACATACGAACACCCTAGTGGTAAAAGAACACTCTAGCAGTGAAAAGCAGAAGACATACGAACACCCTACTGGGGAAGGAGCACTCTAGCAGTGAAGAGCAGAAGACAAACGAACACCCTAGTGGTGAAGGAACACTCTTGCAGGAAAAGCAGAAGACATACGAACACCCTAGTGGTGAAAGAACATTCTAGCAGTGACCAGCAGAAGACATACGAACACCCTAGTGGTGAAGGAACAATCTAGCAGTGACGAGTAGAAGACATACGAACACCCTAGTGGTGAAGGAACACTCTAGCAGTGACGAGCAGAAGATATACGAATAGCCTAGTGGTGAAAGAACACTCTAGCAGTGACGAGCAGAAGAGAAACGAACAACCTAGTGGTGAAGGAACACTTTAGTAGTCACGAGCAGGAGAGAAACGAACAACCTAGTGGTGAAAGAACACTCTAGCAGTGACGAGCAGAAGATAAACGAACACCCTAGTGGTGAAGGAACACTTTAGCATTGACGAGCATAAGAGAAACGAATATCCTGTTGGTGAGGAAACAATTTATCAGTGACTAGCAGAAGACATACGAACACTCTAGTGGTGAAAGAACACTCTAGCAGTGACAAGCAGAAGACATACGAACACCCTACTGGGGAAGGAACACTCTAGCAGTGACGAGCAGAAGACATACGAACACCCTAGTGGTGAAGGAACACTCTAGCAGTGACGAGCAGAAGATATACGAATACCCTAGTGGTGAAAGAACACTCTAGCAGTGACGAGCAGAAGAGAAACGAACAACCTAGTGGTGAAGGAACACTCTAGCAGTGACGAGCAGGAGAGAAACGAACACCCTAGTGGTGAAGGAACACTCTAGCATTGACGAGCAGAAGAGAAAAGAAAACCCTGTTGGTGAAGAAACACTTTATCAGTGACGAGCAGAAGACATACGAACACCCTAGTGGTGCAGGAACACTCTAGCAGTGACAAGCAGAAGAGAAACGAACAACCTAGTGGTGAAGGAACACTCTAGCAGTGACGAGCAGGAGAAAAACGAACACCCTACTGGTGAAGGAACACTCTAGCATTGACGAGCAGAAGAGAAAAGAATACCCTGTTGGTGAAGAAACACTTTATCAGTGACGAGCAAAAGACATACGAACACCCTAGTGGTGTAGGAACACTCTAGCAGTGACGAGCGGAAGAGAAACGAACAACCTAGTGGTGAAGGAACACTCTAGCAGTGACGAGCAGGAGAGAAACGAACACCCTAGTAGTGAAGGAACACTCTAGCATTGACGAGCAGAAGAGAAAAGAATACCCTGTTGGTGAAGAAACACTTTATCAGTGACGAGCAGAAGACATACGAACACCCTACTGGTGAAAGAACACTCTAGCAGGAAAAGCAGAAGATATACGAATACCCTACTGGTGAAGGAACACTCTGGCAGTGACGAGCAGAAGACACACGAACACCCTAGTGGTGAAGGAACACTCTAGCAGTGACGAGCAGAAGATAAACGAACACCCTAGTGGTGAAGGAACACTCTAGCATTGACGAGCAGAAGAGAAAAGAATACCCTGTTGGTGAAGAAACACTTTAACAGTGACGAGCAGAAGACATACAAACACCCTAGTGGTGAAGGAACACTCTAGCAGGAAAAGCAGAAGACATACGAATACCCTACTGGTGAAGGAACACTCTGGTAGTGACGAGCAGAAGACACACGAACACCCTAGTGGTGAAGGAACACTCTAGCAGTGACGAGCAGAAGATAAACGAACACCCTAGTGGTGAACGAACACTTTAGCATTGACAAGCATAAGAGAAACGAATACCCTGTTGGTGAGGAAACACTTTATCAGTGACTAGAAGGAGACATACGAACACCCTAGTGGTAAAAGAACACTCTAGCAGTGAAAAGCAGAAGACATACGAACACCCTACTGGGGAAGGAGCACTCTAGCAGTGAAGAGCAGAAGACAAACGAACACCCTAGTGGTGAAGGAACACTCTTGCAGGAAAAGCAGAAGACATACGAACACCCTAGTGGTGAAAGAACATTCTAGCAGTGACCAGCAGAAGACATACGAACACCCTAGTGGTGAAGGAACAATCTAGCAGTGACGAGTAGAAGACATACGAACACCCTAGTGGTGAAGGAACACTCTAGCAGTGACGAGCAGAAGATATACGAATAGCCTAGTGGTGAAAGAACACTCTAGCAGTGACGAGCAGAAGAGAAACGAACAACCTAGTGGTGAAGGAACACTTTAGTAGTCACGAGCAGGAGAGAAACGAACAACCTAGTGGTGAAAGAACACTCTAGCAGTGACGAGCAGAAGATAAACGAACACCCTAGTGGTGAAGGAACACTTTAGCATTGACGAGCATAAGAGAAACGAATATCCTGTTGGTGAGGAAACAATTTATCAGTGACTAGCAGAAGACATACGAACACTCTAGTGGTGAAAGAACACTCTAGCAGTGACAAGCAGAAGACATACGAACACCCTACTGGGGAAGGAACACTCTAGCAGTGACGAGCAGAAGACATACGAACACCCTAGTGGTGAAGGAACACTCTAGCAGTGACGAGCAGAAGATATACGAATACCCTAGTGGTGAAAGAACACTCTAGCAGTGACGAGCAGAAGAGAAACGAACAACCTAGTGGTGAAGGAACACTCTAGCAGTGACGAGCAGGAGGGAAACGAACACCCTAGTGGTGAAGGAACACTCTAGCATTGACGAGCAGAAGAGAAAAGAATACCCTGTTGGTGAAGAAACACTTTATCAGTGACGAGCAGAAGACATACGAACACCCTAGTGGTGCAGGAACACTCTAGCAGTGACAAGCAGAAGAGAAACGAACAACCTAGTGGTGAAGGAACACTCTAGCAGTGACGAGCAGGAGAAAAACGAACACCCTACTGGTGAAGGAACACTCTAGCATTGACGAGCAGAAGAGAAAAGAATACCCTGTTGGTGAAGAAACACTTTATCAGTGACGAGCAGAAGACATACGAACACCCTAGTGGTGCAGGAACACTCTAGCAGTGACAAGCAGAAGAGAAACGAACAACCTAGTGGTGAAGGAACACTCTAGCAGTGACGAGCAGGAGAAAAACGAACACCCTACTGGTGAAGGAACACTCTAGCATTGACGAGCAGAAGAGAAAAGAATACCCTGTTGGTGAAGAAACACTTTATCAGTGACGAGCAAAAGACATACGAACACCCTAGTGGTGTAGGAACACTCTAGCAGTGACGAGCGGAAGAGAAACGAACAACCTAGTGGTGAAGGAACACTCTAGCAGTGACGAGCAGGAGAGAAACGAACACCCTAGTAGTGAAGGAACACTCTAGCATTGACGAGCAGAAGAGAAAAGAATACCCTGTTGGTGAAGAAACACTTTATCAGTGACGAGCAGAAGACATACGAACACCCTACTGGTGAAAGAACACTCTAGCAGGAAAAGCAGAAGATATACGAATACCCTACTGGTGAAGGAACACTCTGGCAGTGACGAGCAGAAGACACACGAACACCCTAGTGGTGAAGGAACACTCTAGCAGTCACGAGCAGAAGATAAACGAACACCCTAGTGGTGAAGGAACACTCTAGCATTGACGAGCAGAAGAGAAAAGAATACCCTGTTGGTGAAGAAACACTTTATCAATGACGAGCAGAAGACATACGAACACCCTAGTGGTGAAGGAACACTCTAGCAGGAAAAGCAGAAGACATACGAATACCCTACTGGTGAAGGAACACTCTAGCAGTGACGAGCAGAAGACAAACGAACACCCTAGTGGTGAACGAACACTTTAGCATTGACGAGCATAAGAGAAACGAATACCCTGTTGGTGAGGAAACACTTTATCAGTGACTAGCAGAAGACATACGAACACCCTAGTGGTAAAAGAACACTCTAGCAGTGAAAAGCAGAAGACATACGAACACCCTACTGGGGAAGGAGCACTCTAGCAGTGACGAGCAGAAGACATACGAACACCCTAGTGGTGAAGGAACACTCTTGCAGGAAAAGCAGAAGACATACGAACACCCTAGTGGTGAAGGAACACTCTAGCAGTGACCAGCAGAAGACATACGAACACCCTAGTGGTGAAGGAACACTCTAGCAGTGACGAGTAGAAGACATACGAACACCCTAGTGGTGAAGGAACACTCTAGCAGTGACGAGCAGAAGATATAGGAATAGCCTAGTGTTCAAAGAACACTCTAGCAGTGACGAGCAGAAGAGAAACGAACAACCTAGTGGTGAAGGAACACTTTAGCTGTGACGAGCAGAAGATATACGAATAGCCTAGTGGTGAAAGAACACTCTAGCAGTGACGAGCAAAAGGGAAACGAACAACCTAGTGGTGAAGGAACACTCTAGCAGTGACGAGCAAGAGAGAAACGAACAACCTAGTGGTGAAAGAACACTCTAGCAGTGACGAGCAGAAGATAAACGAACACCCTAGTGGTGAAGGAACACTTTAGCATTGACGAGCATAAGAGAAACGAATACCCTGTTGGTGAGGAAACAATTTATCAGTGACTAGCTGAAGACATACGAACACTCTAGTGGTGAAAGAACACTCTAGTAGTGACAAGCAGAAGACATACGAACACCCTCCTGGGAAGGAGCACTCTAGCAGTGACGAGCAGAAGACATACGAACACCCTAGTGGTGAAGGAACACTCTTGCAGTGACGAGCAGGAGAGAAACGAACACCCTAGTGGTGAAGGAACACTCTAGCATTGACGAGCAAAAGAGAAAAGAATACCCTATTGGTGAAGAAACACTTTATCAGTGACGAGCAGAAGACATACGAACACCCTACTGGTGAAAGAACACTCTAGCAGGAAAAGCAGAAGATATACGAATACCCTACTGGTGAAGGAACACTCTGGCAGTGACGAGCAGAAGACACACGAACACCCTAGTGGTGAAGGAACACTCTAGCAGTGACGAGCAGAAGATAAACGAACACCCTAGTGGTGAACGAACACTTTAGCATTGACGAGCATAAGAGAAACGAATACCCTGTTGGTGAGGAAACACTTTATCAGTAACTAGCAGAAGACATACGAACACCCTAGTGGTGAAAGAACACTCTAGCAGTGACAAGCATAAGACATACGAACACCCTACTGGGGAAGGAGCACTCTAGCAGTGACGAGCAGAAGACATATGAACACCCTAGTGGTGAAGGAACACTCTAGCAGTGACGAGCAGGAGAGAAACGAACACCCTAGTGGTGAAGGAACACTCTAGCATTGACGAGCAGAAGAGAAAAGAATACCCAGTTGGTGAAGAAACACTTTAACAGTGACGAGCAGAAGACATACGAACACCCTAGTGGTGAAGGAACACTCTAGCAGGAAAAGCAGAAGACATACGAATACCCTACTGGTGAAGGAACACTCTGGCAGTGACGAGCAGAAGACACACGAACACCCTAGTGGTGAAGGAACACTCTAGCAGTGACGAGCAGAAGACATACGAACACCCTAGTGGTGAAGGAACACTCTTGCAGGAAAAGCAGAAGACATACGAACACCGTACTGGTGAAGGAACACTCTAACAGTGACGAGCAGAAGACATACGAACACCCTAGTGGTGAAGGAACACTCTAGCAGTGACGAGCAGAAGATATACGAACACCTTAGTGGTGGTGGAACACTCTAGCAGTGACGAGCAGATGATATACGAATAGCCTAGTGGTGAAAGAACACTCTAGCAGTGACGAGCAGAAGAGAAAAGAATACCCTGTTGGTGAAGAAACACTTTATCAGTGACGAGCAGAAAACATACGAACACCCTAGTGGTGAAGGAACACTCTAGCAGGAAAAGCAGAAGACATACGAATACCATACTGGTGAAGGAACACTCTGGCAGTGACGAGCAGAAGACACACGAACACCCTAGTGGTGAAGGAACAATCTAGCAGTGACGAGCAGAAGATAAACGAACACCCTAGTGGTGAAGGAACACTTTAGCATTGACGAGCATAAGAGAAACGAATACCCTGTTGGTGAGGAAACAATTTATCAGTGACTAGCAGAAGACATACGAACACTCTAGTGGTGAAAGAACACTCTAGCAGTGACAAGCAGAAGACATACGAACACCCTACTTGGGAAGGAGCACTCTAGCAGTGACGAGCAGAAGACATACGAACACCCTAGTGGTGAAGGAACACTCTAGCAGTGACGAGCAGAAGATATACGAACACCTTAGTGGTGGTGGAACACTCTAGCAGTGACGAGCAGATGATATACGAATAGCCTAGTGGTGAAAGAACACTCTAGCAGTGACGAGCAGAAGAGAAAAGAATACCCTGTTGGTGAAGAAACACTTTATCAGTGACGAGCAGAAAACATACGAACACCCTAGTGGTGAAGGAACACTCTAGCAGGAAAAGCAGAAGACATACGAATACCATACTGGTGAAGGAACACTCTGGCAGTGACGAGCAGAAGACACACGAACACCCTAGTGGTGAAGGAACAATCTAGCAGTGACGAGCAGAAGATAAACGAACACCCTAGTGGTGAAGGAACACTTTAGCATTGACGAGCATAAGAGAAACGAATACCCTGTTGGTGAGGAAACAATTTATCAGTGACTAGCAGAAGACATACGAACACTCTAGTGGTGAAAGAACACTCTAGCAGTGACAAGCAGAAGACATACGAACACCCTACTTGGGAAGGAGCACTCTAGCAGTGACGAGCAGAAGACATACGAACACCCTAGTGGTGAAGGAACACTCTTGCAGTGACGAGGAGGAGAGAAACGAACACCCTAGTGGTGAAGGAACACTCTAGCATTGACGAGCAAAAGAGAAAAGAATACCCTATTGGTGAAGAAACACTTTATCAGTGATGAGCAGAAGACATATGAACACCCTACTGGTGAAAGAACACTCTAGCAGGAAAAGCAGAAGATATACGAATACCCTACTGGTGAAGGAACACTCTGGCAGTAACGAGCAGAAGATACACAAACACCCTAGTGGTGAAGGAACACTCTAGCAGTGACGAGCAGAAGATAAACGAACACCCTAGTGGTGAACGAACACTTTAGCATTGACGAGCATAAGAGAAACGAAGACCCTGTTGGTGAGGAAACACTTTATCAGTGACTAGAAGAAGACATACGAACACCCTAGTGGTGAAAGAACACTCTAGCAGTGACAAGCAGAAGACATACGAACACCCTACTGGGGAAGGAGCACTCTAGCAGTGACGAGCAGAAGACATACGAACACCCTAGTGGTTAAGGAACACTCTAGCAGTGACGAGCAGGAGAGAAACGAACACCCTAGTGGTGAAGGAACACTCTAGCATTGACGAGCAGAAGAGAAAAGAATACCCTGTTGGTGAAGAAACACTTTAACAGTGACGAGCAGAAAACATACGAACACCCTAGTGGTGAAGGAACACTCTAGCAGGAAAAGCAGAAGACATACGAATACCCTACTGGTGAAGGAACACTCTGGCAGTGACGAGCAGAAGACACACGAACACCCTAGTGGTGAAGGAACACTCTAGCAGTGACGAGCAGAAGACATACGAACACCCTAGTGGTGAAGGAACACTCTTGCAGGAAAAGCAGAAGACATACGAACACCGTACTGGTGAAGGAACACTCTAACAGTGACGAGCAGAAGACATACGAACACCCTAGAGGTGAAGGAACACTCTAGCAGTGACGAGCAGAAGATATACGAACACCCTAGTGGTGGTGGAACACTCTAGCAGTGACGAGCATAAGATATACGAATAGCCTAGTGGTGAAAGAACACTCTAGCAGTGACGAGCAGAAGATAAACGAATACCCTGTTGGTGAAGAAACACTTTATCAGTGACGAGCAGAAAACATACGAACACCCTAGTGGTGAAGGAACACTCTTGCAGGAAAAGCAGAAGACATACGAATACCATACTGGTGAAGGAACACTCTGGCAGTGACGAGCAGAAGACACACGAACACCCTAGTGGTGAAGGAACAATCTAGCAGTGACGAGCAGAAGATAAACGAACACCTTAGTGGTGGTGGAACACTCTAGCAGTGACGAGCAGAAGATATACGAATAGCCTAGTGGTGAAAGAACACTCTAGCAGTGACGAGCAGAAGAGAAAAGAATACCCTGTTGGTGAAGAAACACTTTATCAGTGACGAGCAGAAAACATACGAACACCCTAGTGGTGAAGGAACACTCTAGCAGGAAAAGCAGAAGACATACGAATACCATACTGGTGAAGGAACACTCTGGCAGTGACGAGCAGAAGACACACGAACACCCTAGTGGTGAAGGAACAATCTAGCAGTGACGAGCAGAAGATAAACGAACACCCTAGTGGTGAAGGAACACTTTAGCATTGACGAGCATAAGAGAAACGAATACCCTGTTGGTGAGGAAACAATTTATCAGTGACTAGCAGAAGACATACGAACACTCTAGTGGTGAAATAACACTCTAGCAGTGACAAGCAGAACACATACGAACACCCTACTGGGGAAGGAGCACTCTAGCAGTGACGAGCAGAAGACATACGAACACCCTAGTGGTGAAGGAACACTCTTGCAGTGACGAGGAGGAGAGAAACGAACACCCTAGTGGTGAAGGAACACTCTAGCATTGACGAGCAAAAGAGAAAAGAATACCCTATTGGTGAAGAAACACTTTATCAGTGATGAGCAGAAGACATATGAACACCCTACTGGTGAAAGAACACTCTAGCAGGAAAACCAGAAGATATACGAATACCCTACTGGTGAAGGAACACTCTGGCAGTAACGAGCAGAAGATACACGAACACCCTAGTGGTGAAGGAACACTCTAGCAGTGACGAGCAGAAGATAAACGAACACCCTAGTGGTGAACGAACACTTTAGCATTGACGAGCATAAGAGAAACGAAGACCCTGTTGGTGAGGAAACACTTTATCAGTGACTAGAAGAAGACATACGAACACCCTAGTGGTGAAAGAACACTCTAGCAGTGACAAGCAGAAGACATACGAACACCCTACTGGGGAAGGAGCACTCTAGCAGTGACGAGCAGAAGACATACGAACACCCTAGTGGTTAAGGAACACTCTAGCAGTGACGAGCAGGAGAGAAACGAACACCCTAGTGGTGAAGGAACACTCTAGCATTGACGAGCAGAAGAGAAAAGAATACCCTGTTGGTGAAGAAACACTTTAACAGTGACGAGCAGAAGACATACGAACACCCTAGTGGTGAAGGAACACTCTAGCAGGAAAAGCAGAAGACATACGAATACCCTACTGGTGAAGGAACACTCTGGCAGTGACGAGCAGAAGACACACGAACACCCTAGTGGTGAAGGAACACTCTAGCAGTGACGAGCAGAAGACATACGAACACCTTAGTGGTGAAGGAACACTCTTGCAGGAAAAGCAGAAGACATACGAACACCGTACTGGTGAAGGAACACTCTAACAGTGACGAGCAGAAGACATACGAACACCCTAGAGGTGAAGGAACACTCTAGCAGTGACGAGCAGAAGATATACGAACACCCTAGTGGTGGTGGAACACTCTAGCAGTGACGAGCAGAAGATATACGAATAGCCTAGTGGTGAAAGAACACTCTAGCAGTGACGAGCAGAAGAGAAAAGAATACCCTGTTGGTGAAGAAACACTTTATCAGTGACGAGCAGAAAACATACGAACACCCTAGTGGTGAAGGAACACTCTAGCAGGAAAAGCAGAAGACATACGAACACCCTACTGGTGAAAGAACACTCTAGCAGGAAAAGCAGAAGATATACGAATACCCTACTGGTGAAGGAACACTCTGGCAGTGACGAGCAGAAGACACACGAATACCCTAGTGGTGAAGGAACACTCTAGCAGTGACGAGCAGAAGATAAACGAACACCCTAGTGGTGAACGAACACTTTAGCATTGACGAGCATAAGAGAAACGAATACCCTGTTGGTGAGGGAACACTTTAGCTGTGACGAGCAGAAGACATACGAACACTCTAGTGGTGAAAGAACACTCTAGTAGTGACAAGCAGAAGACATACGAACACCCTACTGGGGAAGGAGCACTCTAGCAGTGACGAGCAGAAGACATACGAACACCCTAGTGGTGAAGGAACACTCTAGCAGGAAAAGCAGAAGACATACGAACACCCTAGTGGTGAAAGAACACTCTAGCAGTGACAAGCAGAAGACATACGAACACCCTACTGGGGAAGGAGCACTCTAGCAGTGACGAGCAGAAGACATACGAACACCCTAGTGGTTAAGGAACACTCTAGCAGTGACGAGCAGGAGAGAAACGAACACCCTAGTGGTGAAGGAACACTCTAGCATTGACGAGCAGAAGAGAAAAGAATACCCTGTTGGTGAAGAAACACTTTAACAGTGACGAGCAGAAGACATACGAACACCCTAGTGGTGAAGGAACACTCTAGCAGGAAAAGCAGAAGACATACGAATACCCTACTGGTGAAGGAACACTCTGGCAGTGACGAGCAGAAGACACACGAATACCCTAGTGGTGAAGGAACACTCTAGCAGTGACGAGCAGAAGACATACGAACACCCTAGTGGTGAAGGAACACTCTTGCAGGAAAAGCAGAAGACATACGAACACCGTACTGGTGAAGGAACACTCTAACAGTGACGAGCAGAAGACATACGAACACCCTAGAGGTGAAGGAACACTCTAGCAGTGACGAGCAGAAGATATACGAACACCCTAGTGGTGGTGGAACACTCTAGCAGTGACGAGCAGAAGATATACGAATAGCCTAGTGGTGAAAGAACACTCTAGCAGTGACGAGCAGAAGAGAAAAGAATACCCTGTTGGTGAAGAAACACTTTATCAGTGACGAGCAGAAAACATACGAACACCCTAGTGGTGAAGGAACACTCTAGCAGGAAAAGCAGAAGACATACGAACACCCTACTGGTGAAAGAACACTCTAGCAGGAAAAGCAGAAGATATACGAATACCCTACTGGTGAAGGAACACTCTGGCAGTGACGAGCAGAAGACACACGAATACCCTAGTGGTGAAGGAACACTCTAGCAGTGACGAGCAGAAGATAAACGAACACCCTAGTGGTGAACGAACACTTTAGCATTGACGAGCATAAGAGAAACGAATACCCTGTTGGTGAGGGAACACTTTAGCTGTGACGAGCAGAAGACATACGAACACTCTAGTGGTGAAAGAACACTCTAGTAGTGACAAGCAGAAGACATACGAACACCCTACTGGGGAAGGAGCACTCTAGCAGTGACGAGCAGAAGACATACGAACACCCTAGTGGTGAAGGAACACTCTAGCAGGAAAAGCAGAAGACATACGAACACCCTAGTGGTGAAAGAACACTCTAGCAGTGACAAGCAGAAGACATACGAACACCCTACTGGGGAAGGAGCACTCTAGCAGTGACGAGCAGAAGACATACGAACACCCTAGTGGTTAAGGAACACTCTAGCAGTGACGAGCAGGAGAGAAACGAACACCCTAGTGGTGAAGGAACACTCTAGCATTGACGAGCAGAAGAGAAAAGAATACCCTGTTGGTGAAGAAACACTTTAACAGTGACGAGCAGAAGACATACGAACACCCTAGTGGTGAAGGAACACTCTAGCAGGAAAAGCAGAAGACATACGAATACCCTACTGGTGAAGGAACACTCTGGCAGTGACGAGCAGAAGACACACGAACACCCTAGTGGTGAAGGAACACTCTAGCAGTGACGAGCAGAAGACATACGAACACCCTAGTGGTGAAGGAACACTCTTGCAGAAAAAGCAGAAGACATACGAACACCGTACTGGTGAAGGAACACTCTAACAGTGACGAGAAGAAGACATACGAACACCCTAGAGGTGAAGGAACACTCTAGCAGTGACGAGCAGAAGATATACGAACACCCTAGTGGTGGTGGAACACTCTAGCAGTGACGAGCAGAAGATATACGAATAGCCTAGTGGTGAAAGAACACTCTAGCAGTGACGAGCAGAAGAGAAAAGAATACCCTGTTGGTGAAGAAACACTTTATCAGTGACGAGCAGAAAACATACGAACACCCTAGTGGTGAAGGAACACTCTAGCAGGAAAAGCAGAAGACATACGAACACCCTACTGGTGAAAGAACACTCTAGCAGGAAAAGCAGAAGATATACGAATACCCTACTGGTGAAGGAACACTCTGGCAGTGACGAGCAGAAGACACACGAATACCCTAGTGGTGAAGGAACACTCTAGCAGTGACGAGCAGAAGATAAACGAACACCCTAGTGGTGAACGAACACTTTAGCATTGACGAGCATAAGAGAAACGATTACCCTGTTGGTGAGGGAACACTTTAGCTGTGACGAGCAGAAGACATACGAACACTCTAGTGGTGAAAGAACACTCTAGTAGTGACAAGCAGAAGACATACGAACACCCTACTGGGGAAGGAGCACTCTAGCAGTGACGAGCAGAAGACATACGAACACCCTAGTGGTGAAGGAACACTCTTGCAGTGACGAGCAGGAGAGAAACGAACACCCTAGTGGTGAAGGAACACTCTAGCATTGACGAGCAAAAGAGAAAAGAATACCCTATTGGTGAAGAAACACTTTATCAGTGACGAGCAGAAGACATACGAACACCCTACTGGTGAAAGAACACTCTAGCAGGAAAAGCAGAAGATATACGAATACCCTACTGGTGAAGGAACACTCTGGCAGTGACGAGCAGAAGACACACGAACACCCTAGTGGTGAAGGAACACTCTAGCAGTGACGAGCAGAAGATAAACGAACACCCTAGTGGTGAACGAACACTTTAGCATTGACGAGCATAAGAGAAACGAATACCCTGTTGGTGAGGAAACACTTTATCAGTGACTAGCAGAAGACATACGAACACCCTAGTGGTGAAAGAACACTATAGCAGTGACAAGCAGAAGACATACGAACACCCTACTGGGGAAGGAGCACTCTAGCAGTGACGAGCAGAAGACATACGAACACCCTAGTGGTGAAGGAACACTCTAGCAGTGACGAGCAGGAGAGAAACGAACACCCTAGTGGTGAAGGAACACTCTAGCATTGACGAGCAGAAGAGAAAAGAATACCCTGTTGGTGAAGAAACACTTTAACAGTGACGAGCAGAAGACATACGAACACCCTAGTGGTGAAGGAACACTCTAGCAGGAAAAGCAGAAGACATACGAATACCCTACTGGTGAAGGAACACTCTGGCAGTGACGAGCAGAAGACACACGAACACCCTAGTGGTGAAGGAACACTCTAGCAGTGACGAGCAGAAGACATACGAACACCCTAGTGGTGAAGGAACACTCTTGCAGGAAAAGCAGAAGACATACGAACACCGTACTGGTGAAGGAACACTCTAACAGTGACGAGCAGAAGACATACGAACACCCTAGTGGTGAAGGAACACTCTAGCAGTGACGAGCAGAAGATATACGAACACCCTAGTGGTGGTGGAACACTCTAGCAGTGACGAGCAGAAGATATACGAATAGCCTAGTGGTGAAAGAACACTCTAGCAGTGACGAGCAGAAGAGAAAAGAATACCCTGTTGGTGAAGAAACACTTTATCAGTGACGAGCAGAAAACATACGAACACCCTAGTGGTGAAGGAACACTCTAGCAGGAAAAGCAGAAGACATACGAATACCATACTGGTGAAGGAACACTCTTGCAGTGACGAGCAGAAGACACACGAACACCCTAGTGGTGAAGGAACAATCTAGCAGTGACGAGCAGAAGATAAACGAACACCTTAGTGGTGGTGGAACACTCTAGCAGTGACGAGCAGAAGATATACGAATACCCTAGTGGTGAAGGAACACTCTAGCAGTGACGAGCAGAAGATAAACGAACACCCTAGTGGTGAACGAACACTTTAGCATTGACGAGCATAAGAGAAACGAATACCCTGTTGGTGAGGGAACACTTTAGCTGTGACGAGCAGAAGACATACGAACACTCTAGTGGTGAAAGAACACTCTAGTAGTGACAAGCAGAAGACATACGAACACCCTACTGGGGAAGGAGCACTCTAGCAGTGACGAGCAGAAGACATACGAACACCCTAGTGGTGAAGGAACACTCTTGCAGGAAAAGCAGAAGACATACGAACACCCTAGTGGTGAAGGAACACTCTAGCAGTGACCAGCAGAAGACATACGAACACCCTAGTGGTGAAGGAACACTCTAGCAGTGACGAGTAGAAGACATACGAACACCCTAGTGGTGAAGGAACACTCTAGCAGTGACGAGCAGAAGATATAGGAATAGCCTAGTGTTCAAAGAACACTCTAGCAGTGACGAGCAGAAGAGAAACGAACAACCTAGTGGTGAAGGAACACTTTAGCTGTGACGAGCAGAAGATATACGAACACCCTAGTGGTGAAGGAACACTCTAGCAGGAAAAGCAGAAGACATACGAATACCCTACTGGTGAAGGAACACTCTGGCAGTGACGAGCAGAAGACACACGAACACCCTAGTGGTGAAGGAACACTCTAGCAGTGACGAGCAGAAGACATACGAACACCCTAGTGGTGAAGGAACACTCTTGCAGAAAAAGCAGAAGACATACGAACACCGTACTGGTGAAGGAACACTCTAACAGTGACGAGAAGAAGACATACGAACACCCTAGAGGTGAAGGAACACTCTAGCAGTGACGAGCAGAAGATATACGAACACCCTAGTGGTGGTGGAACACTCTAGCAGTGACGAGCAGAAGATATACGAATAGCCTAGTGGTGAAAGAACACTCTAGCAGTGACGAGCAGAAGAGAAAAGAATACCCTGTTGGTGAAGAAACACTTTATCAGTGACGAGCAGAAAACATACGAACACCCTAGTGGTGAAGGAACACTCTAGCAGGAAAAGCAGAAGACATACGAACACCCTACTGGTGAAAGAACACTCTAGCAGGAAAAGCAGAAGATATACGAATACCCTACTGGTGAAGGAACACTCTGGCAGTGACGAGCAGAAGACACACGAATACCCTAGTGGTGAAGGAACACTCTAGCAGTGACGAGCAGAAGATAAACGAACACCCTAGTGGTGAACGAACACTTTAGCATTGACGAGCATAAGAGAAACGAATACCCTGTTGGTGAGGGAACACTTTAGCTGTGACGAGCAGAAGACATACGAACACTCTAGTGGTGAAAGAACACTCTAGTAGTGACAAGCAGAAGACATACGAACACCCTACTGGGGAAGGAGCACTCTAGCAGTGACGAGCAGAAGACATACGAACACCCTAGTGGTGAAGGAACACTCTTGCAGTGACGAGCAGGAGAGAAACGAACACCCTAGTGGTGAAGGAACACTCTAGCATTGACGAGCAAAAGAGAAAAGAATACCCTATTGGTGAAGAAACACTTTATCAGTGACGAGCAGAAGACATACGAACACCCTACTGGTGAAAGAACACTCTAGCAGGAAAAGCAGAAGATATACGAATACCCTACTGGTGAAGGAACACTCTGGCAGTGACGAGCAGAAGACACACGAACACCCTAGTGGTGAAGGAACACTCTAGCAGTGACGAGCAGAAGATAAACGAACACCCTAGTGGTGAACGAACACTTTAGCATTGACGAGCATAAGAGAAACGAATACCCTGTTGGTGAGGAAACACTTTATCAGTGACTAGCAGAAGACATACGAACACCCTAGTGGTGAAAGAACACTATAGCAGTGACAAGCAGAAGACATACGAACACCCTACTGGGGAAGGAGCACTCTAGCAGTGACGAGCAGAAGACATACGAACACCCTAGTGGTGAAGGAACACTCTAGCAGTGACGAGCAGGAGAGAAACGAACACCCTAGTGGTGAAGGAACACTCTAGCATTGACGAGCAGAAGAGAAAAGAATACCCTGTTGGTGAAGAAACACTTTAACAGTGACGAGCAGAAGACATACGAACACCCTAGTGGTGAAGGAACACTCTAGCAGGAAAAGCAGAAGACATACGAATACCCTACTGGTGAAGGAACACTCTGGCAGTGACGAGCAGAAGACACACGAACACCCTAGTGGTGAAGGAACACTCTAGCAGTGACGAGCAGAAGACATACGAACACCCTAGTGGTGAAGGAACACTCTTGCAGGAAAAGCAGAAGACATACGAACACCGTACTGGTGAAGGAACACTCTAACAGTGACGAGCAGAAGACATACGAACACCCTAGTGGTGAAGGAACACTCTAGCAGTGACGAGCAGAAGATATACGAACACCCTAGTGGTGGTGGAACACTCTAGCAGTGACGAGCAGAAGATATACGAATAGCCTAGTGGTGAAAGAACACTCTAGCAGTGACGAGCAGAAGAGAAAAGAATACCCTGTTGGTGAAGAAACACTTTATCAGTGACGAGCAGAAAACATACGAACACCCTAGTGGTGAAGGAACACTCTAGCAGGAAAAGCAGAAGACATACGAATACCATACTGGTGAAGGAACACTCTTGCAGTGACGAGCAGAAGACACACGAACACCCTAGTGGTGAAGGAACAATCTAGCAGTGACGAGCAGAAGATAAACGAACACCTTAGTGGTGGTGGAACACTCTAGCAGTGACGAGCAGAAGATATACGAATAGCCTAGTGGTGAAAGAACACTCTAGCAGTGACGAGCAGAAGAGAAAAGAATACCCTGTTGGTAAAGAAACACTTTATCAGTGACGAGCAGAAAACATACGAACACCCTAGTGGTGAAGGAACACTCTAGCAGGAAAAGCAGAAGACATACGAATACCATACTGGTGAAGGAACACTCTGGCAGTGACGAGCAGAAGACACACGAACACCCTAGTGGTGAAGGAACAATCTAGCAGTGACGAGCAGAAGATAAACGAACACCCTAGTGGTGGTGGAACACTCTAGCAGTGACGAGCAGAAGATATACGAATACCCTGTTGGTGAGGAAACAATTTAGCAGTGACCAGCAGAAGACATACGAACACCCTAGTGGTGAAGGAACAATCTAGCAGTGACGAGTAGAAGACATACGAACACCCTAGTGGTGAAGGAGCACTCTAGCAGTGACGAGCAGAAGACATACGAACACCTTAGTGGTAAAGGAACACTCTTGCAGTGACGAGGAGGAGAGAAACGAACACCCTAGTGGTGAAGGAACACTCTAGCATTGACGAGCAAAAGAGAAAAGAATACCCTATTGGTGAAGAAACACTTTATCAGTGACGAGCAGAAGACATACGAACACCCTACTGGTGAAAGAACACTCTAGCAGGAAAAGCAGAAGATATACGAATACCCTACTGGTGAAGGAACACTCTGGCAGTAACGAGCAGAAGATACACGAACACCCTAGTGGTGAAGGAACACTCTAGCAGTGACGAGCAGAAGATAAACGAACACCCTAGTGGTGAACGAACACTTTAGCATTGACGAGCATAAGAGAAACGAAGACCCTGTTGGTGAGGAAACACTTTATCAGTGACTAGAAGAAGACATACGAACACCCTAGTGGTGAAAGAACACTCTAGCAGTGACAAGCAGAAGACATACGAACACCCTACTGGGGAAGGAGCACTCTAGCAGTGACGAGCAGAAGACATACGAACACCCTAGTGGTTAAGGAACAATCTAGGAGTGACGAGCAGGAGAGAAACGAACACCCTAGTGGTGAAGGAACACTCTAGCATTGACGAGCAGAAGAGAAAAGAATACCCTGTTGGTGAAGAAACACTTTAACAGTGACGAGCAGAAGACATACGAACACCCTAGTGGTGAAGGAACACTCTAGCAGGAAAAGCAGAAGACATACGAATACCCTACTGGTGAAGGAACACTCTGGCAGTGACGAGCAGAAGACACACGAACACCCTAGTGGTGAAGGAACACTCTAGCAGTGACGAGCAGAAGACATACGAACACCCTAGTGGTGAAGGAACACTCTTGCAGGAAAAGCAGAAGACATACGAACACCGTACTGGTGAAGGAACACTCTAACAGTGACGAGCAGAAGACATACGAACACCCTAGAGGTGAAGGAACACTCTAGCAGTAACGAGCAGAAGATATACGAACACCCTAGTGGTGGTGGAACACTCTAGCAGTGACGAGCAGAAGATATACGAATAGCCTAGTGGTGAAAGAACACTCTAGCAGTGACGAGCAGAAGAGAAAAGAATACCATGTTGGTGAAGAAACACTTTATCAGTGACGAGCAAAAAACATACGAACACCCTAGTGGTGAAGGAACACTCTAGCAGGAAAAGCAGAAGACATACGAACACCCTACTGGTGAAAGAACACTCTAGCAGGAAAAGCAGAAGATATACGAATACCCTACTGGTGAAGGAACACTCTGGCAGTGACGAGCAGAAGACACACGAACACCCTAGTGGTGAAGGAACACTCTAGCAGTGACGAGCAGAAGATAAACGAACACCCTAGTGGTGAACGAACACTTTAGCATTGACGAGCATAAGAGAAACGAATACCCTGTTGGTGAGGAAACACTTTATCAGTGACTAGCAGAAGACATACGAACACCATAGTGGTGAAAGAACACTCTAGCAGTGACAAGCAGAAGACATACGAACACCCTACTGGGAAAGGAGCACTCTAGCAGTGACGAGCAGAAGACATACGAACACCCTAGTGGTGAAGGAACACTCTAGCAGTGACGAGCAGGAGAGAAACGAACACCCTAGTGGTGAAGTAACACTCTAGCATTGACGAGCAGAAGAGAAAAGAATACCCTGTTGGTGAAGAAACACTTTAACAGTGACGAGCAGAAGACATACGAACACCCTAGTGGTGAAGGAACACTCTAGCAGGAAAAGCAGAAGACATACGAATACCCTACTGGTGAAGGAACACTCTGGCAGTGACGAGCAGAAGACACACGAACACCCTAGTGGTGAAGGAACACTCTAGCAGTGAGGAGCAGAAGATAAACGAACACCCTAGTGGTGAACGAACACTTTAGCATTGACGAGCATAAGAGAAACGAATACCCTGTTGGTGAGGAAACACTTTATCAGTGACTAGCAGAAGACATACGAACACCCTAGTGGTGAAAGAACACTCTAGCAGTGAAAAGCAGAAGACATACGAACACCCTACTGGGGAAGGAGCACTCTAGCAGTGAAGAGCAGAAGACAAACGAACACCCTAGTGGTGAAGGAACACTCTTGCAGGAAAAGCAGAAGACATACGAACACCCTAGTGGTGAAAGAACATTCTAGCAGTGACCAGCAGAAGACATACGAACACCCTAGTGGTGAAGGAACAATCTAGCAGTGACGAGTAGAAGACATACGAACACCCTAGTGGTGAAGGAACACTCTAGCAGTGACGAGCAGAAGATATACGAATAGCCTAGTGGTGAAAGAACACTCTAGCAGTGACGAGCAGAAGAGAAACGAACAACCTAGTGGTGAAGGAACACTCTAGTAGTCACGAGCAGGAGAGAAACGAACAACCTAGTGGTGAAAGAACACTCTAGCAGTGACGAGCAGAAGATAAACGAACACCCTAGTGGTGAAGGAACACTTTAGCATTGACGAGCATAAGAGAAACGAATATCCTGTTGGTGAGGAAACAATTTATCAGTGACTAGCAGAAGACATACGAACACTCTAGTGGTGAAAGAACACTCTAGCAGTGACAAGCAGAAGACATACGAACACCCTACTGGGGAAGGAACACTCTAGCAGTGACGAGCAGAAGACATACGAACACCCTAGTGGTGAACGAACACTTTAGCATTGACGAGCATAAGAGAAACGAAGACCCTGTTGGTGAGGAAACACTTTATCAGTGACTAGAAGAAGACATACGAACACCCTAGTGGTGAAAGAACACTCTAGCAGTGACAAGCAGAAGACATACGAACACCCTACTGGGGAAGGAGCACTCTAGCAGTGACGAGCAGAAGACATACGAACACCCTAGTGGTGAAGGAACACTCTAGCAGTGACGAGCAGGAGAGAAACGAACACCCTAGTGGTGAAGGAACACTCTAGCATTGACGAGCAGAAGAGAAAAGAATACCCTGTTGGTGAAGAAACACTTTAACAGTGACGAGCAGAAGACATACGAACACCCTAGTGGTGAAGGAACACTCTAGCAGGAAAAGCAGAAGACATACGAATACCCTACTGGTGAAGGAACACTTTGGCAGTGACGAGCAGAAGACACACGAACACCCTAGTGGTGAAGGAACACTCTAGCAGTGACGAGCAGAAGACATACGAACACCCTAGTGGTGAAGGAACACTCTTGCAGGAAAAGCAGAAGACATACGAACACCGTACTGGTGAAGGAACACTCTAACAGTGACGAGCAGAAGACATACGAACACCCTAGTGGTGAAGGAACACTCTAGCAGTGACGAGCAGAAGATATACGAACACCCTAGTGGTGGTGGAACACTCTAGCAGTGACGAGCAGAAGATATACAAATAGCCTAGTGGTGAAAGAACACTCTAGCAGTGACGAGCAGAAGAGAAAAGAATACCCTGTTGGTGAAGAAACACTTTATCAGTGACGAGCAGAAAACATACGAACACCCTAGTGGTGAAGGAACACTCTAGCAGGAAAAGCAGAAGACATACGAATACCATACTGGTGAAGGAACACTCTGGCAGTGACGAGCAGAAGACACACGAACACCCTAGTGGTGAAGGAACAATCTAGCAGTGACGAGCAGAAGATAAACGAACACCCTAGTGGTGGTGGAACACTCTAGCAGTGACGAGCAGAAGATATACGAATAGCCTAGTGGTGAAAGAACACTCTAGCAGTGACGAGCAGAAGAGAAAAGAATACCCTGTTGGTGAAGAAACACTTTATCAGTGACGAGGAGAAAACATACGAACACCCTAGTGGTGAAGGAACACTCTAGCAGGAAAAGCAGAAGACATACGAATACCATACTGGTGAAGGAACACTCTGGCAATGACGAGCAGAAGACACACGAACACCCTAGTGGTGAAGGAACAATCTAGCAGTGACGAGCAGAAGATAAACGAACACCCTAGTGGTGGTGGAACACTCTAGCAGTGACGAGCAGAAGATATACGAATACCCTGTTGGTGAGGAAACAATTTATCAGTGACTAGCAGAAGACATACGAACACTCTAGTGGTGAAAGAACACTCTAGCAGTGACAAGCAGAAGACATACGAACACCCTACTGGGGAAGGAGCACTCTAGCAGTGACGAGCAGAAGACATACGAACACCCTAGTGGTAAAGGAACACTCTTGCAGTGACGAGGAGGAGAGAAACGAACACCCTAATGGTGAAGGAACACTCTAGCATTGACGAGCAAAAGAGAAAAGAATACCCTATTGGTGAAGAAACACTTTATCAGTGACGAGCAGAAGACATACGAACACCCTACTGGTGAAAGAACACTCTAGCAGGAAAAGCAGAAGATATACGAATACCCTACTGGTGAAGGAACACTCTGGCAGTAACGAGCAGAAGATACACGAACACCCTAGTGGTGAAGGAACACTCTAGCAGTGACGAGCAGAAGATAAACGAACACCCTAGTGGTGAACGAACACTTTAGCATTGACGAGCATAAGAGAAACGAAGACCCTGTTGGTGAGGAAACACTTTATCAGTGACTAGAAGAAGACATACGAACACCCTAGTGGTGAAAGAACACTCTAGCAGTGACAAGCAGAAGACATACGAACACCCTACTGGGGAAGGAGCACTCTAGCAGTGACGAGCAGAAGACATACGAACACCCTAGTGGTTAAGGAACAATCTAGGAGTGACGAGCAGGAGAGAAACGAACACCCTAGTGGTGAAGGAACACTCTAGCATTGACGAGCAGAAGAGAAAAGAATACCCTGTTGGTGAAGAAACACTTTAACAGTGACGAGCAGAAGACATACGAACACCCTAGTGGTGAAGGAACACTCTAGCAGGAAAAGCAGAAGACATACGAATACCCTACTGGTGAAGGAACACTCTGGCAGTGACGAGCAGAAGACACACGAACACCCTAGTGGTGAAGGAACACTCTAGCAGTGACGAGCAGAAGACATACGAACACCCTAGTGGTGAAGGAACACTCTTGCAGGAAAAGCAGAAGACATACGAACACCGTACTGGTGAAGGAACACTCTAACAGTGACGAGCAGAAGACACACGAACACCCTAGTGGTGAAGGAACACTCTAGCAGTGACGAGCAGAAGACATACGAACACCCTAGTGGGGAAGGAACACTCTTGCAGGAAAAGCAGAAGACATACGAACACCGTACTGGTGAAGGAACACTTTAACAGTGACGAGCAGAAGACATACGAACACCCTAGAGGTGAAGGAACACTCTAGCAGTGACGAGCAGAAGATATACGAACACCCTAGTGGTGGTGGAACACTCTAGCAGTGACGAGCAGAAGATATACGAATAGCCTAGTGGTGAAAGAACACTCTAGCAGTGACGAACAGAAGAGAAAAGAATACCCTGTTGGTGAAGAAACACTTTATCAGTGACGAGCAGAAAACATACGAACACCCTAGTGGTGAAGGAACACTCTAGCAGGAAAAGCAGAAGACATACGAACACCCTACTGGTGAAAGAACACTCTAGCAGGAAAAGCAGAAGATATACGAATACCCTACTGGTGAAGGAACACTCTGGCAGTGACGAGCAGAAGACACACGAACACCCTAGTGGTGAAGGAACACTCTAGCAGTGACGAGCAGAAGATAAACGAACACCCTAGTGGTGAACGAACACTTTAGCATTGACGAGCATAAGAGAAACGAATACCCTGTTGGTGAGGAAACACTTTATCAGTGACTAGCAGAAGACATACGAACACCCTAGTGGTGAAAGAACACTCTAGCAGTGACAAGCAGAAGACATACGAACACCGTACTGGGGAAGGAGCACTGTAGCAGTGACGAGCATAAGACATACGAACACCCTAGTGGTGAAGGAACACTCTTGCAGTGACGAGCAGGAGAGAAACGAACACCCTAGTGGTGAAGGAACACTCTAGCATTGACGAGCAAAAGAGAAAAGAATACCCTATTGGTGAAGAAACACTTTATCAGTGACGAGCAGAAGACATACGAACACCCTACTGGTGAAAGAACACTCTAGCAGGAAAAGCAGAACATATACGAATACCCTACTGGTGAAGGAACACTCTGGCAGTAACGAGCAGAAGATACACGAACACCCTAGTGGTGAAGGAACACTCTAGCAGTGACGAGCAGAAGATAAACGAACACCCTAGTGGTGAACGAACACTTTAGCATTGACGAGCATAAGAGAAACGAAGACCCTGTTGGTGAGGAAACACTTTATCAGTGACTAGAAGAAGACATACGAACACCCTAGTGGTGGTGGAACACTCTAGCAGTGACGAGCAGAAGATATACAAATAGCCTAGTGGTGAAAGAACACTCTAGCAGTGACGAGCAGAAGAGAAAAGAATACCCTGTTGGTGAAGAAACACTTTATCAGTGACGAGCAGAAAACATACGAACACCCTAGTGGTGAAGGAACACTCTAGCAGGAAAAGCAGAAGACATACGAATACCATACTGGTGAAGGAACACTCTGGCAGTGACGAGCAGAAGACACACGAACACCCTACTGGGGAAGGAGCACTCTAGCAGTGACAAGCAGAAGACATACGAACACCCTAGTGGTTAAGGAACACTCTAGCAGTGACGAGCAGGAGAGAAACGAACACCCTAGTGGTGAAGGAACACTCTAGCATTGACGAGCAGAAGAGAAAAGAATACCCTGTTGGTGAAGAAACACTTTAACAGTGACGAGCAGAAGACATACGAACACCCTAGTGGTGAAGGAACACTCTAGCAAGAAAAGCAGAAGACATACAAATACCCTACTGGTGAAGGAACACTCTGGCAGTGACGAGCAGAAGACACACGAACACCCTAGTGGTGAAGGAACAATCTAGCAGTGACGAGAAGAAGATAAACGAACACCCTAGTGGTGGTGGAACACTCTAGCAGTGACGAGCAGAAGATATACGAATACCCTGTTGGTGAGGAAACAATTTATCAGTGACTAGCAGAAGACATACGAACACTCTAGTGGTGAAAGAACACTCTAGCAGTGACAAGCAGAAGACATACGAACACCCTACTGGGGAAGGAGCACTCTAGCAGTGACGAGCAGAAGACATACGAACACCCTAGTGGTAAAGGAACACTCTTACAGTGACGAGGAGGAGAGAAACGAACACCCTAGTGGTGAAGGAACACTCTAGCATTGACGAGCAAAAGAGAAAAGAATACCCTATTGGTGAAGAAACACTTTATCAGTGACGAGCAGAAGACATACGAACACCCTAGTGGTGGTGGAACACTCTAGCAGTGACGAGCAGAAGATATACGAATAGCCTAGTGGTGAAAGAACACTCTAGCAGTGACGAGCAGAAGAGAAAAGAATACCCTGTTGGTAAAGAAACACTTTATCAGTGACGAGCAGAAAACATACGAACACCCTAGTGGTGAAGGAACACTCTAGCAGGAAAAGCAGAAGACATACGAATACCATACTGGTGAAGGAACACTCTGGCAGTGACGAGCAGAAGACACACGAACACCCTAGTGGTGAAGGAACAATCTAGCAGTGACGAGCAGAAGATAAACGAACACCCTAGTGGTGGTGGAACACTCTAGCAGTGACGAGCAGAAGATATACGAATAGCCTAGTGGTGAAAGAACACTCTAGCAGTGACGAGCAGAAGAGAAAAGAATACCCTGTTGGTGAAGAAACACTTTATCAGTGACGAGGAGAAAACATACGAACACCCTAGTGGTGAAGGAACACTCTAGCAGGAAAAGCAGAAGACATACGAATACCATACTGGTGAAGGAACACTCTGGCAGTGACGAGCAGAAGACACACGAACACCCTAGTGGTGAAGGAACAATCTAGCAGTGACGAGAAGAAGATAAACGAACACCCTAGTGGTGGTGGAACACTCTAGCAGTGACGAGCAGAAGATATACGAATACCCTGTTGGTGAGGAAACAATTTATCAGTGACTAGCAGAAGACATACGAACACTCTAGTGGTGAAAGAACACTCTAGCAGTGACAAGCAGAAGACATACGAACACCCTACTGGGGAAGGAGCACTCTAGCAGTGACGAGCAGAAGACATACGAACACCCTAGTGGTAAAGGAACACTCTTACAGTGACGAGGAGGAGAGAAACGAACACCCTAGTGGTGAAGGAACACTCTAGCATTGACGAGCAAAAGAGAAAAGAATACCCTATTGGTGAAGAAACACTTTATCAGTGACGAGCAGAAGACATACGAACACCCTACTGGTGAAAGAACACTCTAGCAGGAAAAGCAGAAGATATACGAATACCCTACTGGTGAAGGAACACTCTGGCAGTAACGAGCAGAAGATACACGAACACCCTAGTGGTGAAGGAACACTCTAGCAGTGACGAGCAGAAGATAAACGAACACCCTAGTGGTGAACGAACACTTTAGCATTGACGAGCATAAGAGAAACGAAGACCCTGTTGGTGAGGAAACACTTTATCAGTGACTAGAAGAAGACATACGAACACCCTAGTGGTGAAAGAACACTCTAGCAGTGACAAGCAGAAGACATACGAACACCCTACTGGGGAAGGAGCACTCTAGCAGTGACGAGCAGAAGACATACGAACACCCTAGTGGTTAAGGAACAATCTAGGAGTGACGAGCAGGAGAGAAACGAACACCCTAGTGGTGAAGGAACACTCTAGCATTGACGAGCAGAAGAGAAAAGAATACCCTGTTGGTGAAGAAACACTTTAACAGTGACGAGCAGAAGACATACGAACACCCTAGTGGTGAAGGAACACTCTAGCAGGAAAAGCAGAAGACATACGAATACCCTACTGGTGAAGGAACACTCTGGCAGTGACGAGCAGAAGACACACGAACACCCTAGTGGTGAAGGAACACTCTAGCAGTGACGAGCAGAAGACATACGAACACCCTAGTGGTGAAGGAACACTCTTGCAGGAAAAGCAGAAGACATACGAACACCGTACTGGTGAAGGAACACTCTAACAGTGACGAGCAGAAGACACACGAACACCCTAGTGGTGAAGGAACACTCTAGCAGTGACGAGCAGAAGACATACGAACACCCTAGTGGGGAAGGAACACTCTTGCAGGAAAAGCAGAAGACATACGAACACCGTACTGGTGAAGGAACACTCTAACAGTGACGAGCAGAAGACATACGAACACCCTAGAGGTGAAGGAACACTCTAGCAGTGACGAGCAGAAGATATACGAACACCCTAGTGGTGGTGGAACACTCTAGCAGTGACGAGCAGAAGATATACGAATAGCCTAGTGGTGAAAGAACACTCTAGCAGTGACGAACAGAAGAGAAAAGAATACCCTGTTGGTGAAGAAACACTTTATCAGTGACGAGCAGAAAACATACGAACACCCTAGTGGTGAAGGAACACTCTAGCAGGAAAAGCAGAAGACATACGAACACCCTACTGGTGAAAGAACACTCTAGCAGGAAAAGCAGAAGATATACGAATACCCTACTGGTGAAGGAACACTCTGGCAGTGACGAGCAGAAGACACACGAACACCCTAGTGGTGAAGGAACACTCTAGCAGTGACGAGCAGAAGATAAACGAACACCCTAGTGGTGAACGAACACTTTAGCATTGACGAGCATAAGAGAAACGAATACCCTGTTGGTGAGGAAACACTTTATCAGTGACTAGCAGAAGACATACGAACACCCTAGTGGTGAAAGAACACTCTAGCAGTGACAAGCAGAAGACATACGAACACCCTACTGGGGAAGGAGCACTGTAGCAGTGACGAGCATAAGACATACGAACACCCTAGTGGTGAAGGAACACTCTTGCAGTGACGAGCAGGAGAGAAACGAACACCCTAGTGGTGAAGGAACACTCTAGCATTGACGAGCAAAAGAGAAAAGAATACCCTATTGGTGAAGAAACACTTTATCAGTGACGAGCAGAAGACATACGAACACCCTACTGGTGAAAGAACACTCTAGCAGGAAAAGCAGAACATATACGAATACCCTACTGGTGAAGGAACACTCTGGCAGTAACGAGCAGAAGATACACGAACACCCTAGTGGTGAAGGAACACTCTAGCAGTGACGAGCAGAAGATAAACGAACACCCTAGTGGTGAACGAACACTTTAGCATTGACGAGCATAAGAGAAACGAAGACCCTGTTGGTGAGGAAACACTTTATCAGTGACTAGAAGAAGACATACGAACACCCTAGTGGTGAAAGAACACTCTAGCAGTGACAAGCAGAAGACATACGAACACCCTACTGGGGAAGGAGCACTCTAGCAGTGACGAGCAGAAGACATACGAACACCCTAGTGGTTAAGGAACACTCTAGCAGTGACGAGCAGGAGAGAAACGAACACCCTAGTGGTGAAGGAACACTCTAGCATTGACGAGCAGAAGAGAAAAGAATACCCTGTTGGTGAAGAAACACTTTAACAGTGACGAGCAGAAGACATACGAACACCCTAGTGGTGAAGGAACACTCTAGCAGGAAAAGCAGAAGACATACGAATACCCTACTGGTGAAGGAACACTCTGGCAGTGACGAGCAGAAGACACACGAACACCCTAGTGGTGAAGGAACACTCTAGCAGTGACGAGCAGAAGACATACGAACACCCTAGTGGTGAAGGAACACTCTTGCAGGAAAAGCAGAAGACATACGAACACCGTACTGGTGAAGGAACACTCTAACAGTGACGAGCAGAAGACACACGAACACCCTAGTGGTGAAGGAACAATCTAGCAGTGACGAGCAGAAGACATACGAACACCCTAGTGGGGAAGGAACACTCTTGCAGGAAAAGCAGAAGACATACGAACACCGTACTGGTGAAGGAACACTCTAACAGTGACGAGCAGAAGACATACGAACACCCTAGAGGTGAAGGAACACTCTAGCGGTGACGAGCAGAAGATATACGAACACCCTAGTGGTGGTGGAACACTCTAGCAGTGACGAGCAGAAGATATACGAATAGCCTAGTGGTGAAAGAACACTCTAGCAGTGACGAGCAGAAGAGAAAAGAATACCCTGTTGGTGAAGAAACACTTTATCAGTGACGAGCAGAAAACATACGAACACCCTAGTGGTGAAGGAACACTCTAGCAGGAAAAGCAGAAGACATACGAACACCCTACTGGTGAAAGAACACTCTAGCAGGAAAAGCAGAAGATATACGAATACCCTACTGGTGAAGGAACACTCTGGCAGTGACGAGCAGAAGACACACGAACACCCTAGTGGTGAAGGAACACTCTAGCAGTGACGAGCAGAAGATAAACGAACACCCTAGTGGTGAACGAACACTTTAGCATTGACGAGCATAAGAGAAACGAATACCCTGTTGGTGAGGAAACACTTTATCAGTGACTAGCAGAAGACATACGAACACCCTAGTGGTGAAAGAACATTCTAGCAGTGACAAGCAGAAGACATACGAACACCCTACTGGGGAAGGAGCACTGTAGCAGTGACGAGCATAAGACATACGAACACCCTAGTGGTGAAGGAACACTCTAGCAGTGACGAGCAGGAGAGAAACGAACACCCTAGTGGTGAAGGAACACTCTAGCATTGACGAGCATAAGAGAAAAGAATACCCTGTTGGTGAAGAAACACTTTAACAGTGACGAGCAGAAGACATACGAACACCCTAGTGGTGAAGGAACACTCTAGCAGGAAAAGCAGAAGACATACGAATACCATACTGGTGAAGGAACACTCTGGCAGTGACGAGCAGAAGACACACGAACACCCTAGTGGTGAAGGAACACTCTAGCAGTGACGAGCAGAAGATAAACGAACACCCTAGTGGTGAACGAACACTTTAGAATTGACGAGCATAAGAGAAACGAATACCCTGTTGGTGAGGAAACACTTTATCAGTGACTAGCAGAAGACATACGAACACCCTAGTGGTGAAAGAACACTCTAGCAGTGACAAGCAGAAGACATACGAACACCCTACTAGGGAAGGAGCACTCTAGCAGTGACGAGCAGAAGACATACGAACACCCTAGTGGTGAAGGAACACTCTAGCAGTGACGAGCAGGAGAGAAACGAACACCCTAGTGGTGAAGGGACACTCTAGCATTGACGAGCAGAAGAGAAAAGAATACCCTATTGGTGAAGAAACACTTTATCAGTGACGAGCAGAAGACATACGAACACCCTACTGGTGAAAGAACACTCTAGCAGGAAAAGCAGAAGATATACGAATACCCTACTGGTGAAGGAACACTCTGGCAGTAACGAGCAGAAGATACACGAACACCCTAGTGGTGAAGGAACACTCTAGCAGTGACGAGCAGAAGATAAACGAACACCCTAGTGGTGAACGAACACTTTAGCATTGACGAGCATAAGAGAAACGAAGACCCTGTTGGTGAGCAAAAACTTTATCAGTGACTAGAAGAAGACATACGAACACCCTAGTGGTGAAAGAACACTCTAGCAGTGACAAGCAGAAGACATACGAACACCCTACTGGGGAAGGAGCACTCTAGCAGTGACAAGCAGAAGACATACGAACACCCTAGTGGTTAAGGAACACTCTAGCAGTGACGAGCAGGAGAGAAACGAACACCCTAGTGGTGAAGGAACACTCTAGCATTGACGAGCAGAAGAGAAAAGAATACCCTGTTGGTGAAGAAACACTTTAACAGTGACGAGCAGAAGACATACGAACACCCTAGTGGTGAAGGAACACTCTAGCAGGAAAAGCAGAAGACATACGAATACCCTACTGGTGAAGGAACACTCTGGCAGTGACGAGCAGAAGACACACGAACACCCTAGTGGTGAAGGAACACTCTAGCAGTGACGAGCAGAAGACATACGAACACCCTAGTGGTGAAGGAACACTCTTGCAGGAAAAGCAGAAGACATACGAACACCGTACTGGTGAAGGAACACTCTAACAGTGACGAGCAGAAGACATACGAACACCCTAGAGGTGAAGGAACACTCTAGCAGTAACGAGCAGAAGATATACGAACACCCTAGTGGTGGTGGAACACTCTAGCAGTGACGAGCAGAAGATATACGAATAGCCTAGTGGTGAAAGAACACTCTAGCAGTGACGAGCAGAAGAGAAAAGAATACCCTGTTGGTGAAGAAACACTTTAACAGTGACGAGCAGAAGACATACGAACACCCTAGTGGTGAAGGAACACTCTAGCAGGAAAAGCATAAGACATACGAATACCCTACTGGTGAAGGAACACTCTGGCAGTGACGAGCAGAAGACACACGAACACCCTAGTGGTGAAGGAACACTCTAGCAGTGACGAGCAGAAGACATACGAACACCCTAGTGGGGAAGGAACACTCTTGCAGGAAAAGCAGAAGACATACGAATACCCTACTGGTGAAGGAACACTCTGGCAGTGACGAGCAGAAGACACACGAACACCCTAGTGGTGAAGGAACACTCTAGCAGTGACGAGCAGAAGATAAACGAACACCCTAGTGGTGAACGAACACTTTAGCATTGACGAGCATAAGAGAAACGAATACCCTGTTGGTGAGGAAACACTTTATTAGTGACTAACAGAAGACATACGAACACCCTAGTGGTGAAAGAACACTCTAGCAGTGACAAGCAGAAGACATACGAACACCCTACTGGGGAAAGAGCACTCTAGCAGTGACGAGCAGAAGACATACGAACATCCTAGTGGTGAAGGAACACTCTAGCAGTGACGAGCAGGAGAGAAACGAACACCCTAGTGGTGAAGGAACACTCTAGCATTGACGAGCAGAAGAGAAAAGAATACCCTGTTGGTGAAGAAACACTTTAACAGTGACGAGCAGAAGACATACGAACACCCTAGTGGTGAAGGAACACTCTAGCAGGAAAAGCAGAAGACATACGAATACCCTACTGGTGAAGGAACACTCTGGCAGTGACGAGCAGAAGACACACGAACACCCTAGTGGTGAAGGAACACTCTAGCAGTGACGAGCAGAAGACATACGAACACCCTAGTGGTGAAGGAACACTCTTGCAGGAAAAGCAGAAGACATACGAACACCGTACTGGTGAAGGAACACTCTAACAGTGACGAGCAGAAGACATACGAACACCCTAGTGGTGAAGGAACACTCTAGCAGTGACGAGCAGAAGATATACGAACACCCTAGTGGTGGTGGAACACTCTAGCAGTGACGAGCAGAAGATATACAAATAGCCTAGTGGTGAAAGAACACTCTAGCAGTGACGAGCAGAAGAGAAAAGAATACCCTGTTGGTGAAGAAACACTTTATCAGTGACGAGCAGAAAACATACGAACACCCTAGTGGTGAAGGAACACTCTAGCAGGAAAAGCAGAAGACATACGAATACCATACTGGTGAAGGAACACTCTGGCAGTGACGAGCAGAAGACACACGAACACCCTAGTGGTGAAGGAACAATCTAGCAGTGACGAGCAGAAGATAAACGAACACCCTAGTGGTGGTGGAACACTCTAGCAGTGACGAGCAGAAGATATACGAATAGCCTAGTGGTGAAAGAACACTCTAGTAGTGACGAGCAGAAGAGAAAAGAATACCCTGTTGGTGAAGAAACACTTTATCAGTGACGAGGAGAAAACATACGAACACCCTAGTGGTGAAGGAACACTCTAGCAGGAAAAGCAGAAGACATACGAATACCATACTGGTGAAGGAACACTCTGGCAGTGACGAGCACAAGACACACGAACACCCTAGTGGTGAAGGAACAATCTAGCAGTGACGAGCAGAAGATAAACGAACACCCTAGTGGTGAAGGAACACTTTAGCATGGACGAGCATAAGAGAAACGAATACCCTGTTGGTGAGGAAACAATTTATCAGTGACTAGCAGAAGACATACGAACACTCTAGTGGTGAAAGAACACTCTAGCAGTGACAAGCAGAAGACATACGAACACCCTACTGGGGAAGGAGAACTCTAGCAGTGACGAGCAGAAGACATACGAACACCCTAGTGGTGAAGGAACACTCTTGCAGTGACGAGCAGGAGAGAAACGAACACCCTAGTGGTGAAGGAACACTCTAGCATTGACGAGCAGAAGAGAAAAGAATACCCTGTTGGTGAAGAAACACTTTAACAGTGACGAGCAGAAGACATACGAACACCCTAGTGGTGAAGGAACACTCTAGCAGGAAAAGCAGAAGACATACGAATACCCTACTGGTGAAGGAACACTCTGGCAGTGACGAGCAGAAGACACACGAACACCCTAGTGGTGAAGGAACACTCTAGCAGTGACGAGCAGAAGACATACGAACACCCTAGTGGTGAAGGAACACTCTTGCAGGAAAAGCAGAAGACATACGAACACCGTACTGGTGAAGGAACACTCTAACAGTGACGAGCAGAAGACATACGAACACCCTAGAGGTGAAGGAACACTCTAGCAGTGACGAGCAGAAGATATACGAACACCCTAGTGGTGGTGGAACACTCTAGCAGTGACGAGCAGGAGAGAAACGAACACCCTAGTGGTGAAGTAACACTCTAGCATTGACGAGCAGAAGAGAAAAGAATACCCTGTTGGTGAAGAAACACTTTAACAGTGACGAGCAGAAGACATACGAACACCCTAGTGGTGAAGGAACACTCTAGCAGGAAAAGCATAAGACATACGAATACCCTACTGGTGAAGGAACACTCTGGCAGTGACGAGCAGAAGACACACGAACACCCTAGTGGTGAAGGAACACTCTAGCAGTGACGAGCAGAAGATAAACGAACACCCTAGTGGTGAACGAACACTTTAGCATTGACGAGCATAAGAGAAACGAATACCCTGTTGGTGAGGAAACACTTTATTAGTGACTAGCAGAAGACATACGAACACCCTAGTGGTGAAAGAACACTCTAGCAGTGACAAGCAGAAGACATACGAACACCCTACTGGGGAAGGAGCACTCTAGCAGTGACGAGCAGAAGACATACGAACACCCTAGTGGTGAAGGAACACTCTAGCAGTGACGAGCAGGAGAGAAACGAACACCCTAGTGGTGAAGGAACACTCTAGCATTGACGAGCAGAAGAGAAAAGAATACCCTGTTGGTGAAGAAACACTTTAACAGTGACGAGCAGAAGACATACGAACACCCTAGTGGTGAAGGAACACTCTAGCAGGAAAAGCAGAAGACATACGAATACCCTACTGGTGAAGGAACACTCTGGCAGTGACGAGCAGAAGACACACGAACACCCTAGTGGTGAAGGAACACTCTAGCAGTGACGAGCAGAAGACATACGAACACCCTAGTGGTGAAGGAACACTCTTGCAGGAAAAGCAGAAGACATACGAACACCGTACTGGTGAAGGAACACTCTAACAGTGACGAGCAGAAGACATACGAACACCCTAGTGGTGAAGGAACACTCTAGCAGTGACGAGCAGAAGATATACGAACACCCTAGTGGTGGTGGAACACTCTAGCAGTGACGAGCAGAAGATATACAAATAGCCTAGTGGTGAAAGAACACTCTAGCAGTGACGAGCAGAAGAGAAAAGAATACCCTGTTGGTGAAGAAACACTTTATCAGTGACGAGCAGAAAACATACGAACACCCTAGTGGTGAAGGAACACTCTAGCAGGAAAAGCAGAAGACATACGAATACCATACTGGTGAAGGAACACTCTGGCAGTGACGAGCAGAAGACACACGAACACCCTAGTGGTGAAGGAACAATCTAGCAGTGACGAGCAGAAGATAAACGAACACCCTAGTGGTGGTGGAACACTCTAGCAGTGACGAGCAGAAGATATACGAATAGCCTAGTGGTGAAAGAACACTCTAGCAGTGACGAGCAGAAGAGAAAAGAATACCCTGTTGGTGAAGGAACACTCTAGCAGGAAAAGCAGAAGACATACGAACACCCTACTGGTGAAAGAACACTCTAGCAGGAAAAGCAGAAGATAAACGAATACCATACTGGTGAAGGAACACTCTGGCAGTGACGAGCAGAAGACACACGAACACCCTAGTGGTGAAGGAACACTCTAGCAGTGACGAGCAGAAGATAAACGAACACCCTAGTGGTGAACGAACACTTTAGCATTGACGAGCATAAGAGAAACGAATACCCTGTTGGTGAGGAAACACTTTATCAGTGACTAGCAGAAGACATACGAACACCCTAGTGGTGAAAGAACACTCTAGCAGTGACAAGCAGAAGACATACGAACACCCTACTAGGGAAGGAGCACTCTAGCAGTGACGAGCATAAGACATACGAACACCCTAGTGGTGAAGGAACACTCTAGCAGTGACGAGCAGGAGAGAAACGAACACCCTAGTGGTGAAGTAACACTCTAGCATTGACGAGCATAAGAGAAAAGAATACCCTGTTGGTGAAGAAACACTTTAACAGTGACGAGCAGAAGACCTATGAACACCCTAGTGGTGAAGGAACACTCTAGCAGGAAAAGCAGAAGACATACGAATACCCTACTGGTGAAGGAACACTCTGGCAGTGACGAGCAGAAGACACACGAACACCCTAGTGGTGAAGGAACACTCTAGCAGTGACGAGCAGAAGATAAACGAACACCCTAGTGGTGAACGAACACTTTAGCATTGACGAGCATAAGAGAAACGAATACCCTGTTGGTGAGGAAACACTTTATCAGTAACTAGCAGAGGACATACGAACACCCTAGTGGTGAAAGAACACTCTAGCAGTGACAAGCAGAAGACATACGAACACCCTACTGGGGAAGGAGCACTCTAGCAGTGACGAGCAGAAGACATACGAACACCCTAGTGGTGAAGGAACACTCTAGCAGTGACGAGCAGGAGAGAAACGAACACCCTAGTGGTGAAGGAACACTCTAGCATTGACGAGCAGAAGAGAAAAGAATACCCTGTTGGTGAAGAAACACTTTAACAGTGACGAGCAGAAGACATACGAACACCCTAGTGGTGAAGGAACACTCTAGCAGGAAAAGCAGAAGACATACGAATACCCTACTGGTGAAGGAACACTCTGGCAGTAACGAGCAGAAGACACACGAACACCCTAGTGGTGAAGGAATACTCTAGCAGTGACGAGCAGAAGACATACGAACACCCTAGTGGTGAAGGAACACTCTTGCAGGAAAAGCAGAAGACATACGAACACCGTACTGGTGAAGGAACACTTTAACAGTGACGAGCAGAAGACATACGAACACCCTAGTGGTGAAGGAACACTCTAGCAGGAAAAGCAGAACACATACGAATACCCTACTGGTGAAGGAACACTCTGGCAGTGACGAGCAGAAGACACACGAACACCCTAGTTGGTGAGGAAACACTTTATCAGTGACGAGCAGAAGACATACGAACACCCTAGTGGTGAAGGAACACTCTTGCAGGAAAAGCAGAAGACATACGAACACCGTACTGGTGAAGGAACACTCTAACAGTGACGAGCAGAAGACATACGAACACCCTAGTGGTGAAGGAACACTCTAGCAGTGACGAGCAGAAGATATACGAACACCCTAGTGGTGGTGGAACACTCTAGCACTGACGAGCAGAAGATATACAAATAGCCTAGTGGTGAAAGAACACTCTAGCAGTGACGAGTTAAAGAGAAAAGAATACCCTGTTGGTGAAGAAACACTTTATCAGTGACGAGCAGAAAACATACGAACACCCTAGTGGTGAAGGAACACTCTAGCAGGAAAAGCAGAAGACATACGAATACCCTACTGGTGAAGGAACACTCTGGCAGTGACGAGCAGAAGACACACGAACACCCTAGTGGTGAAGGAACACTCTAGCAGTGACGAGCAGAAGACATACGAACACCCTAGTGGGGAAGGAACACTCTTGCAGGAAAAGCAGAAGACATACGAACACCGTACTGGTGAAGGAACACTCTAACAGTGACGAGCAGAAGACATACGAACACCCTAGTGGTGAAGGAACACTCTAGCAGTGACGAGCAGAAGATATACGAACACCCTAGTGGTGGTGGAACACTCTAGCAGTGACTAGCAGAGGACATACGAACACCCTAGTGGTGAAAGAACACTCTAGCAGTGACAAGCAGAAGACATACGAACACCCTACTGGGGAAGGAGCACTCTAGCAGTGACGAGCAGAAGACATACGAACACCCTAGTGGTGAAGGAACACTCTAGCAGTGACGAGCAGGAGAGAAACGAACACCCTAGTGGTGAAGGAACACTCTAGCATTGACGAGCAGAAGAGAAAAGAATACCCTGTTGGTGAAGAAACACTTTAACAGTGACGAGTAGAAGACATACGAACACCCTAGTGGTGAACGAACACTTTAGCATTGACGAGCATAAGAGAAACGAATACCCTGTTGGTGAGGAAACACTTTATCAGTGACTAGCAGAAGACATACGAACACCCTAGTGGTTAAAGAACACTCTAGCAGTGACAAGCAGAAGACATACGAACACCCTACTGGGGAAGGAGCACTCTAGCAGTGACGAGCAGAAGACATACGAACACCCTAGTGGTGAAGGAACACTCTAGCAGTGACGAGCAGGAGAGAAACGAACACCCTAGTGGTGAAGGAACACTCTAGCATTGACGAGCAGAAGAGAAAAGAATACCCTGTTGGTGAAGAAACACTTTAACAGTGACGAGCAGAAGACATACGAACACCCTAGTGGTGAAGGAACACTCTAGCAGGAAAAGCAGAAGACATACGAATACCCTAATGGTGAAGGAACACTCTGGCAGTGACGAGCAGAAGACACACGAACACCCTAGTTGGTGAGGAAACACTTTATCAGTGACGAGCAGAAGACATACGAACACCCTAGTGGTGAAGGAACACTCTTGCAGGAAAAGCAGAAGACATACGAACACCGTACTGGTGAAGGAACACTCTAACAGTGACGAGCAGAAGACATACGAACACCCTAGTGGTGAAGGAACACTCTAGCAGTGACGAGCAGAAGATATACGAACACCCTAGTGGTGGTGGAACACTCTAGCAGTGATGAGCAGAAGATATACGAATAGCATAGTGGTGAAAGAACACTCTAGCAGTGACGAGCAGAAGAGAAAAGAATACCCTGTTGGTGAAGAAACACTTTATCAGTGACGAGCAGAAAACATACGAACACCCTAGTGGTGAAGGAACACTCTAGCAGGAAAAACAGAAGACATACGAATACCATACTGGTGAAGGAACACTCTGGCAGTGACGAGCAGAAGACACACGAACACCCTAGTGGTGAAGGAACAATCTAGCAGTGACGAGCAGAAGATATACGAACACCCTAGTGGTGGTGGAACACTCTAGCAGTGACGAGCAGAAGATATACGAATAGCCTAGTGGTGAAAGAACACTCTAGCAGTGACGAGTAGAAGAGAAAAGAATACCCTGTTGGTGAAGAAACACTTTATCAGTGACGAGCAGAAAACATACGAACACCCTAGTGGTGAAGAAACACTCTAGCAGGAAAAGCAGAAGACATACGAATACCATACTGGTGAAGGAACATTCTGGCAGTGACGAGCAGAAGACACACGAACACCCTAGTGGTGAAGGAACACTCTAGCAGTGACGAGCAGAAGATAAACGAACACCTTAGTGGTGAACGAACACTTTAGCATTGACGAGCATAAGAGAAACGAATACCCTATTGGTGAGGAATAACTTTATCAGTGACTAGCAGAAGACATACGAACACCCTAGTGGTGAAAGAACACTCTAGCAGTGAAAAGCAGAAGACATATGAACACCCTACTGGGGAAGGAGCACTCTAGCAGTGACGAGCAGAAGACATACGAACACCCTAGTGGTGAAGGAACACTCTTGCAGGAAAAGCAGAAGACATACGAACACCCTAGTAGTGAAGGAACACTCTAGTAGTGACCAGCAGAAGACATACGAACACCCTAGTGGTGAAGGAACACTCTAGCAGTGACGAGTAGAAGACATACGAACACCCTAGTGGTGAAGGAACACTCTAGCAGTGACGAGCATGAGAGAAACGAACAACCTAGTGGTGAAAGAACACTCTAGCAGTGACGAGCAGAAGATAAACGAACACCCTAGTGGTGAAGGAACACTTTAGCATTGACGAGCATAAGAGAAACGAATACCCTGTTGGTGAGGAAACAATTTATCAGTGACTAGCAGAAGACATACGAACACTCTAGTGGTGAAAGAACACTCTAGCAGTGACAAGCAGAAGACATACGAACACCCTACTGGGGAAGGAGCACTCTAGTAGTGACGAGCAGGAGAGAAACGAACAACCTGGTGGTGAAGGAACACTCTAGCAGTGACGCGCATGAGAGAAACGAACAACCTAGTGGTGAAAGAACACTCTAGCAGTGACGAGCAGAAGATAAACGAACACCCTAGTGGTGAAGGAACACTTTAGCATTGACGAGCATAAGAGAAACGAATACCCTGTTGGTGAGGAAACAATTTATCAGTGACTAGCAGAAGACATACGAACACTCTAGTGGTGAAAGAACACTCTAGCAGTGACAAGCAGAAGGCATACGAACACCCTACTGGGGAAGGAGCACTCTAGCAGTGACGAGCAGAAGACATACGAACACCCTAGTGGTGAAGGAACACTCTTGCAGTGACGAGCAGGAGAGAAACGAACACCCTATTGGTGAAGGAACACTCTAGCATTGACGAGCAAAAGAGAAAAGAATACCCTGTTGGTGAAGAAACACTTTATCAGTGACGAGGAGAAGACATACGAACACCCTAGTGGTGAAAGAACACTCTAGCAGGAAAAGCAGAAGACATACGAATACCCTACTGGTGAAGGAACACTCTGGCAGTGACGAGGAGAAGACACACGAACACCCTAGTGGTGAAGGAACACTCTAGCAGTGACGAGCAGAAGATAAACGAACACCCTAGTGGTGAAGGAACACTTTGGCAGTGACGAGCATAAGAGAAACGAATACCCTGTTGGTGAGGAAACACTTTATCAGTGACTAGCAGAAGACATACGAACACCCTAGTGGAGAAAGAACACTCTAGCAGTGACAAGCAGAAGACATACGAACACCCTACTGGGGAAGGAGCACTCTAGCAGTGACGAGCAGAAGACATACGAACACCCTAGTGGTGAAGGAACACTCTTGCAGGAAAAGCAGAAGACATACGAACACACTAGTGGTGAAGGAACACTCTAGCAGTGACCAGCAGAAGACATACGAACACCCTAGTGGTGAAGGAACACTCTAGCAGTGACGAGCAGAAGACATACGAACACCCTAGTGGTGAAGGAACACTCTAGTAGTGACGAGCAGAAGATATACGAATAGCCTAGTGGTGAAAGAACACTCTAGCAGTGACGAGCAGAAGAGAAACGAACAACCTAGTGGTGAAGGAACACTCTAGTAGTGACGAGCAGGAGAGAAACGAACACCCTAGTGGTGAAGGAACACTCTAGCAGTGACGAGCAGAAGATATACGAATAGCCTAGTGGTGAAAGAACACTCTAGAAGTGACGAGCAGAAGAGAAACGAACAACCTAGTGGTGAAGGAACACTCTAGTAGTGACGAGCAGGAGAGAAACGAACAACCTAGTAGTGAAAGAACACTCTAGCAGTGACGAGCAGAAGATAAACGAACACCCTAGTGGTGAAGGAACACTCTAGCAGTGACGAGCAGAAGATATACGAATAGCCTAGTGGTGAAATAACACTCTAGCAGTGACGAGCAGAAGAGAAACGAACAACCTAGTGGTGAAGGAACACTCTAGTAGTGACGAGGAGGAGAGAAACGAACAACCTAGTGGTGAAAGAACCCTCTAGCAGTGACGAGCAGAAGATAAATGAACACCCTAGTGGTGAAGGAACACTCTAGCAGTGACGAGCATGAGAGAAACGAACAACCTAGTGGTGAAAGAACACTCTAGCAGTGACGAGCAGAAGATAAACGAACACCCTAGTGGTGAAGGAACACTTTAGCATTGACGAGCATAAGAGAAACGAATACCCTGTTGGTGAGGAAACAATTTATCAGTGACTAGCAGAAGACATACGAACACTCTAGTGGTGAAAGAACACTCTAGCAGTGACAAGCAGAAGACATACGAACACCCTACTGGGGAAGGAGCACTCTAGCAGTGACGAGCAGAAGACATATAAACACCCTAGTGGTGAAGGAACACTCTTGCAGTGACGAGCAGGAGAGAAACGAACACCCTAGTGGTGAAGGAACACTCTAGCATTGACGAGCAAAAGAGAAAAGAATACCCTGTTGGTGAAGAAACACTTTATCAGTGACGAGCAGAAGACATACGAACACCCTAGTGGTGAAAGAACACTCTAGCAGGAAAAGCAGAAGATATACGAATACCCTACTGGTGAAGGAACACTCTGGCAGTGACGAGGAGAAGACACACGAACACCCTAGTGGTGAAGGAACACTCTAGCAGTGACGAGCAGAAGATAAACGAATACCCTAGTGGTGAAGGAACACTCTAGCAGTGACCAGCAGAAGACATACGAACACCCTAGTGGTGAAGGAACACTCTAGCAGTGACGAGCAGAAGACATACGAACACCCTAGTGGTGAAGGAACACTCTAGCAGTGACGAGCAGAAGATATACGAATAGCCTAGTGGTGAAAGAACACTCTAGCAGTGACGAGCAGAAGAGAAACGAACAACCTAGTGGTGAAGGAACACTCTAGTAGTGACGAGCAAGAGAGAAACGAACAACCTAGTGGTGAAAGAACCCTCTAGCAGTGACGAGCAGAAGATAAACGAACACCCTAGTGGTGAAGGAACACTTTAGCATTGACGAGCAGAAGATATACGAACACCCTAGTGGTGGTGGAACACTCTAGCAGTGACGAGCAGAAGATATACGAATAGCCTAGTGGTGAAAGAACACTCTAGCAGTGACGAGCAGAAGAGAAAAGAATACCCTGTTGGTGAAGAAACACTTTATCAGTGACGAGCAGAAAACATACGAACACCCTAGTGGTGAAGAAACACTCTAGCAGGAAAAGCAGAAGACATACGAATACCATACTGGTGAAGGAACATTCTGGCAGTGACGAGCAGAAGACACACGAACACCCTAGTGGTGAAAGAACACTCTAGCAGGAAAAGCAGAAGATATACGAATACCCTACTGGTGAAGGAACACTCTGGCAGTGACGAGGAGAAGACACACGAACACCCTAGTGGTGAAGGAACACTCTAGCAGTGACGAGCAGAAGATAAACGAATACCCTAGTGGTGAAGGAACACTCTAGCAGTGACCAGCAGAAGACATACGAACACCCTAGTGGTGAAGGAACACTCTAGCAGTGACGAGCAGAAGACATACGAACACCCTAGTGGTGAAGGAACACTCTAGCAGTGACGAGCAGAAGATATACGAATAGCCTAGTGGTGAAAGAACACTCTAGCAGTGACGAGCAGAAGAGAAACGAACAACCTAGTGGTGAAGGAACACTCTAGTAATGACGAGCAGGAGAGAAACGAACAACCTAAGGGTGAAAGAACCCTCTAGCAGTGACGAGCAGAAGATAAACGAACACCCTAGTGGTGAAGGAACACTTTAGCATTGACGAGCAGAAGATATACGAACACCCTAGTGGTGGTGGAACACTCTAGCAGTGACGAGCAGAAGATATACGAATAGCCTAGTGGTGAAAGAACACTCTAGCAGTGACGAGCAGAAGAGAAAAGAATACCCTGTTGGTGAAGAAACACTTTATCAGTGACGAGCAGAAGACATACGAACACCCTAGTGGTGAAGGAACACTCTAGCAGGAAAAGCAGAAGACATACGAATACCCTACTGGTGAAGGAACACTCTGGCAGTGACGAGCAGAAGACACACGAACACCCTAGTGGTGAAGGAACACTCTAGCAGTGACGAGCAGAAGATATACGAACACCCTAGTGGTGGTGGAACACTCTAGCAGTGACGAGCAGAAGATATACGAATAGCCTAGTGGTGAAAGAACACTCTAGCAGTGACGAGCAGAAGAGAAAAGAATACCCTGTTGGTGAAGAAACACTTTATCAGTGACGAGCAGAAAACATACGAACACCCTAGTGGTGAAGAAACACTCTAGCAGGAAAAGCAGAAGACATACGAATACCATACTGGTGAAGGAACATTCTGGCAGTGACGAGCAGAAGACACACGAACACCCTAGTGGTGAAGGAACACTCTAGCAGTGACGAGCAGAAGATAAACGAACACCTTAGTGGTGAACGAACACTTTAGCATTGACGAGCATAAGAGAAACGAATACCCTATTGGTGAGGAAACACTTTATCAGTGACTAGCAGAAGACATACGAACACCCTAGTGGTGAAAGAACACTCTAGTAGTGAAAAGCAGAAGACATATGAACACCCTACTGGGGAAGGAGCACTCTAGCAGTGACGAGAAAAAGACATACGAACACCCTAGTGGTGAAGGAACACTCTTGCAGGAAAAGCAGAAGAAATACGAACACCCTAGTAGTGAAGGAACACTCTAGTAGTGACCAGCAGAAGACATACGAACACCCTAGTGGTGAAGGAACACTCTAGCAGTGACGAGTAGAAGACATACGAACACCCTAGTGGTGAAGGAACACTCTAGCAGTGACGAGCATGAGAGAAACGAACAACCTAGTGGTGAAAGAACACTCTAGCAGTGACGAGCAGAAGATAAACGAACACCCTAGTGGTGAAGGAACACTTTAGCATTGACGAGCATAAGAGAAACGAATACCCTGTTGGTGAGGAAACAATTTATCAGTGACTAGCAGAAGACATACGAACACTCTAGTGGTGAAAGAACACTCTAGCAGTGACAAGCAGAAGACATACGAACACCCTACTGGGGAAGGAGCACTCTAGCAGTGACGAGCAGAAGACATACGAACACCCTAGTGGTGAAGGAACACTCTTGCAGTGACGAGCAGGAGAGAAACGAACACCCTAGTGGTGAAGGAACACTCTAGCATTGACGAGCAAAAGAGAAAAGAATACCCTGTTGGTGAAGAAACACTTTATCAGTGACGAGCAGAAGACATACGAACACCCTAGTGGTGAAAGAACACTCTAGCAGGAAAAGCAGAAGATATACGAATACCCTACTGGTGAAGGAACACTCTGGCAGTGACGAGGAGAAGACACACGAACACCCTAGTGGTGAAGGAACACTCTAGCAGTGACGAGCAGAAGATAAACGAATACCCTAGTGGTGAAGGAACACTCTAGCAGTGACCAGCAGAAGACATACGAACACCCTAGTGGTGAAGGAACACTCTAGCAGTGACGAGCAGAAGACATACGAACACCCTAGTGGTGAAGGAACACTCTAGCAGTGACGAGCAGAAGATATACGAATAGCCTAGTGGTGAAAGAACACTCTAGCAGTGACGAGCAGAAGAGAAACGAACAACCTAGTGGTGAAGGAACACTCTAGTAGTGACGAGCAGGAGAGAAACGAACAACCTAGTGGTGAAAGAACCCTCTAGCAGTGACGAGCAGAAGATAAACGAACACCCTAGTGGTGAAGGAACACTTTAGCATTGACGAGCAGAAGATATACGAACACCCTAGTGGTGGTGGAACACTCTAGCAGTGACGAGCAGAAGATATACGAATAGCCTAGTGGTGAAAGAACACTCTAGTAGTGACGAGCAGAAGAGAAAAGAATACCCTGTTGGTGAAGAAACACTTTATCAGTGACGAGCAGAAAACATACGAACACCCTAGTGGTGAAGAAACACTCTAGCAGGAAAAGCAGAAGACATACGAATACCATACTGGTGAAGGAACATTCTGGCAGTGACGAGCAGAAGACACACGAACACCCTAGTGGTGAAAGAACACTCTAGCAGGAAAAGCAGAAGATATACGAATACCCTACTGGTGAAGGAACACTCTGGCAGTGACGAGGAGAAGACACACGAACACCCTAGTGGTGAAGGAACACTCTAGCAGTGACGAGCAGAAGATAAACGAATACCCTAGTGGTGAAGGAACACTCTAGCAGTGACCAGCAGAAGACATACGAACACCCTAGTGGTGAAGGAACACTCTAGCAGTGACGAGCAGAAGACATACGAACACCCTAGTGGTGAAGGAACACTCTAGCAGTGACGAGCAGAAGATATACGAATAGCCTAGTGGTGAAAGAACACTCTAGCAGTGACGAGCAGAAGAGAAACGAATAACCTAGTGGTGAAGGAACACTCTAGTAGTGACGAGCAGGAGAGAAACGAACAACCTAAGGGTGAAAGAACCCTCTAGCAGTGACGAGCAGAAGATAAACGAACACCCTAGTGGTGAAGGAACACTTTAGCATTGACGAGCAGAAGATATACGAACACCCTAGTGGTGGTGGAACACTCTAGCAGTGACGAGCAGAAGATATACGAATAGCCTAGTGGTGAAAGAACACTCTAGCAGTGACGAGCAGAAGAGAAAAGAATACCCTGTTGGTGAAGAAACACTTTATCAGTGACGAGCAGAAGACATACGAACACCCTAGTGGTGAAGGAACACTCTAGCAGGAAAAGCAGAAGACATACGAATACCCTACTGGTGAAGGAACACTCTGGCAGTGACGAGCAGAAGACACACGAACACCCTAGTGGTGAAGGAACACTCTAGCAGTGACGAGCAGAAGATATACGAACACCCTAGTGGTGGTGGAACACTCTAGCAGTGACGAGCAGAAGATATACGAATAGCCTAGTGGTGAAAGAACACTCTAGCAGTGACGAGCAGAAGAGAAAAGAATACCCTGTTGGTGAAGAAACACTTTATCAGTGACGAGCAGAAAACATACGAACACCCTAGTGGTGAAGAAACACTCTAGCAGGAAAAGCAGAAGACATACGAATACCATACTGGTGAAGGAACATTCTGGCAGTGACGAGCAGAAGACACACGAACACCCTAGTGGTGAAGGAACACTCTAGCAGTGACGAGCAGAAGATAAACGAACACCTTAGTGGTGAACGAACACTTTAGCATTGACGAGCATAAGAGAAACGAATACCCTATTGGTGAGGAAACACTTTATCAGTGATTAGCAGAAGACATACGAACACCCTAGTGGTGAAAGAACACTCTAGTAGTGAAAAGCAGAAGACATATGAACACCCTACTGGGGAAGGAGCACTCTAGCAGTGACGAGCAGAAGACATACGAACACCCTAGTGGTGAAGGAACACTCTTGCAGGAAAAGCAGAAGACATACGAACACCCTAGTAGTGAAGGAACACTCTAGTAGTGACCAGCAGAAGACATACGAACACCCTAGTGGTGAAGGAACACTCTAGCAGTGACGAGTAGAAGACATACGAACACCCTAGTGGTGAAGGAACACTCTAGCAGTGACGAGCATGAGAGAAACGAACAACCTAGTGGTGAAAGAACACTCTAGCAGTGACGAGCAGAAGATAAACGAACACCCTAGTGGTGAAGGAACACTTTAGCATTGACGAGCATAAGAGAAACGAATACCCTGTTGGTGAGGAAACAATTTATCAGTGACTAGCAGAAGACATACGAACACTCTAGTGGTGAAAGAACACTCTAGCAGTGACAAGCAGAAGACATACGAACACCCTACTGGGGAAGGAGCACTCTAGCAGTAACGAGCAGAAGACATACGAACACCCTAGTGGTGAAGGAACACTCTTGCAGTGACGAGCAGGAGAGAAACGAACACCCTAGTGGTGAAGGAACACTCTAGCATTGACGAGCAAAAGAGAAAAGAATACCCTGTTGGTGAAGAAACACTTTATCAGTGACGAGCAGAAGACATACGAACACCCTAGTGGTGAAAGAACACTCTAGCAGGAAAAGCAGAAGATATACGAATACCCTACTGGTGAAGGAACACTCTGGCAGTGACGAGGAGAAGACACACGAACACCCTAGTGGTGAAGGAACACTCTAGCAGTGACGAGCAGAAGATAAACGAATACCCTAGTGGTGAAGGAACACTCTAGCAGTGACCAGCAGAAGACATACGAACACCCTAGTGGTGAAGGAACACTCTAGCAGTGACGAGCAGAAGACATACGAACACCCTAGTGGTGAAGGAACACTCTAGCAGTGACGAGCAGAAGATATACGAATAGCCTAGTGGTGAAAGAACACTCTAGCAGTGACGAGCAGAAGAGAAACGAACAACCTAGTGGTGAAGGAACACTCTAGTAGTGACGAGCAGGAGAGAAACGAACAACCTAGTGGTGAAAGAACCCTCTAGCAGTGACGAGCAGAAGATAAACGAACACCCTAGTGGTGAAGGAACACTTTAGCATTGACGAGCAGAAGATATACGAACACCCTAGTGGTGGTGGAACACTCTAGCAGTGACGAGCAGAAGATATACGAATAGCCTAGTGGTGAAAGAACACTCTAGCAGTGACGAGCAGAAGAGAAAAGAATACCCTGTTGGTGAAGAAACACTTTATCAGTAACGAGCAGAAAACATACGAACACCCTAGTGGTGAAGAAACACTCTAGCAGGAAAAGCAGAAGACATACGAATACCATACTGGTGAAGGAACATTCTGGCAGTGACGAGCAGAAGACACACGAACACCCTAGTGGTGAAAGAACACTCTAGCAGGAAAAGCAGAAGATATACGAATACCCTACTGGTGAAGGAACACTCTGGCAGTGACGAGGAGAAGACACACGAACACCCTAGTGGTGAAGGAACACTCTAGCAGTGACGAGCAGAAGATAAACGAATACCCTAGTGGTGAAGGAACACTCTAGCAGTGACCAGCAGAAGACATACGAACACCCTAGTGGTGAAGGAACACTCTAGCAGTGACGAACAGAAGACATACGAACACCCTAGTGGTGAAGGAACACTCTAGCAGTGACGAGCAGAAGATATACGAATAGCCTAGTGGTGAAAGAACACTCTAGCAGTGACGAGCAGAAGAGAAACGAATAACCTAGTGGTGAAGGAACACTCTAGTAGTGACGAGCAGGAGAGAAACGAACAACCTAAGGGTGAAAGAACCCTCTAGCAGTGACGAGCAGAAGATAAACGAACACCCTAGTGGTGAAGGAACACTTTAGCATTGACGAGCAGAAGATATACGAACACCCTAGTGGTGGTGGAACACTCTAGCAGTGACGAGCAGAAGATATACGAATAGCCTAGTGGTGAAAGAACACTCTAGCAGTGACGAGCAGAAGAGAAAAGAATACCCTGTTGGTGAAGAAACACTTTATCAGTGACGAGCAGAAGACATACGAACACCCTAGTGGTGAAGGAACACTCTAGCAGGAAAAGCAGAAGACATACGAATACCCTACTGGTGAAGGAACACTCTGGCAGTGACGAGCAGAAGACACACGAACACCCTAGTGGTGAAGGAACACTCTAGCAGTGACGAGCAGAAGATATACGAACACCCTAGTGGTGGTGGAACACTCTAGCAGTGACGAGCAGAAGATATACGAATAGCCTAGTGGTGAAAGAACACTCTAGCAGTGACGAGCAGAAGAGAAAAGAATACCCTGTTGGTGAAGAAACACTTTATCAGTGACGAGCAGAAAACATACGAACACCCTAGTGGTGAAGAAACACTCTAGCAGGAAAAGCAGAAGACATACGAATACCATACTGGTGAAGGAACATTCTGGCAGTGACGAGCAGAAGACACACGAACACCCTAGTGGTGAAGGAACACTCTAGCGGTGACGAGCAGAAGATAAACGAACACCTTAGTGGTGAACGAACACTTTAGCATTGACGAGCATAAGAGAAACGAATACCCTATTGGTGAGGAAACACTTTATCAGTGATTAGCAGAAGACATACGAACACCCTAGTGGTGAAAGAACACTCTAGTAGTGAAAAGCAGAAGACATATGAACACCCTACTGGGGAAGGAGCACTCTAGCAGTGACGAGCAGAAGACATACGAACACCCTAGTGGTGAAGGAACACTCTTGCAGGAAAAGCAGAAGACATACGAACACCCTAGTAGTGAAGGAACACTCTAGTAGTGACCAGCAGAAGACATACGAACACCCTAGTGGTGAAGGAACACTCTAGCAGTGACGAGTAGAAGACATACGAACACCCCAGTGGTGAAGGAACACTCTAGCAGTGACGAGCATGAGAGAAACGAACAACCTAGTGGTGAAAGAACACTCTAGCAGTGACGAGCAGAAGATAAACGAACACCCTAGTGGTGAAGGAACACTTTAGCATTGACGAGCATAAGAGAAACGAATACCCTGTTGGTGAGGAAACAATTTATCAGTGACTAGCAGAAGACATACGAACACTCTAGTGGTGAAAGAACACTCTAGCAGTGACAAGCAGAAGACATACCAACACCCTACTGGGGAAGGAGCACTCTAGTAGTGACGAGCAGGAGAGAAACGAACAACCTAGTGGTGAAGGAACACTCTAACAGTGACGAGCATGAGAGAAACGAACAACCTAGTGGTGAAAGAACACTCTAGCAGTGACGAGCAGAAGATAAACGAACACCCTAGTGGTGAAGGAACACTTTAGCATTGACGAGCATAAGAGAAACGAATACCCTGTTGGTGAGGAAACAATTTATCAGTGACTAGCAGAAGACATACGAACACTCTAGTGGTGAAAGAACACTCTAGCAGTGACAAGCAGAAGGCATACGAACACCCTACTGGGGAAGGAGCACTCTAGCAGTGACGAGCAGAAGACATACGAACACCCTAGTGGTGAAGGAACACTCTTGCAGTGACGAGCAGGAGAGAAACGAACACCCTATTGGTGAAGGAACACTCTAGCATTGACGAGCAAAAGAGAAAAGAATACCCTGTTGGTGAAGAAACACTTTATCAGTGACGAGCAGAAGACATACGAACACCCTAGTGGTGAAAGAACACTCTAGCAGGAAAAGCAGAAGACATACGAATACCCTACTGGTGAAGGAACACTCTGGCAGTGACGAGGAGAAGACACACGAACACCCTAGTGGTGAAGGAACACTCTAGCAGTGACGAGCAGAAGATAAACGAACACCCTAGTGGTGAAGGAACACTTTGGCAGTGACGAGCGTAAGAGAAACGAATACCCTGTTGGTGAGGAAACACTTTATTAGTGACGAGCAGAAGACATACGAACACCCTAGTGGTGAAAGAACACTCTAGCAGTGACAAGCAGAAGACATACGAACACCCTACTGGGGAAGGAGCACTCTAGCAGTGACGAGCAGAAGATATACGAACACCCTAGTGGTGAAGGAACACTCTTGCAGGAAAAGCAGAAGACATACGAACACACTAGTGGTGAAGGAACACTCTAGCAGTGACCAGCAGAAGACATACGAACACCCTAGTGGTGAAGGAACACTCTAGCAGTGACGAGCAGAAGACATACGAACACCCTAGTGGTGAAGGAACACTCTAGTAGTGACGAGCAGAAGATATACGAATAGCCTAGTGGTGAAAGAACACTCTAGCAGTGACGAGCAGAAGAGAAACGAACAACCTAGTGGTGAAGGAACACTCTAGCAGTGACGAGCAGAAGATATACGAATAGCCTAGTGGTGAAAGAACACTCTAGAAGTGACGAGCAGAAGAGAAACGAACAATCTAGTGGTGAAGGAACACTCTAGTAGTGACGAGCAGGAGAGAAACGAACAACCTAGTAGTGAAAGAACCCTCTAGCAGTGACGAGCAGAAGATAAACGAACACCCTAGTGGTGAAGGAACACTCTAGCAGTGACGAGCAGAAGATATACGAATAGCCTAGTGGTGAAATAACACTCTAGCAGTGACGAGCAGAAGAGAAACGAACAACCTAGTGGTGAAGGAACACTCTAGTAGTGACGAGGAGGAGAGAAACGAACAACCTAGTGGTGAAAGAACCCTCTAGCAGTGACGAGCAGAAGATAAATGAACACCCTAGTGGTGAAGGAACACTTTAGCATTGACGAGCATGAGAGAAACGAACAACCTAGTGGTGAAAGAACATTCTAGCAGTGACGAGCAGAAGATAAACGAACACCCTAGTGGTGAAGGAACACTTTAGCATTGACGAGCATAAGAGAAACGAATACCCTGTTGGTGAGGAATCAATTTATCAGTGACTAGCAGAAGACATACGAACACTCTAGTGGTGAAAGAACACTCTAGCAGTGACAAGCAGAAGACATACGAACACCCTACTGGGGAAGGAGCACTCTAGCAGTGACGAGCAGAAGACATACGAACACCCTAGTGGTGAAGGAACACTCTAGCAGTGACGAGCAGGAGAGAAACGAACACCCTAGTGGTGAAGTAACACTCTAGCATTGACGAGCAGAAGAGAAAAGAATACCCTGTTGGTGAAGAAACACTTTAACAGTGACGAGCAGAAGACATACGAACACCCTAGTGGTGAAAGAACACTCTAGCAGGAAAAGCAGAAGATATACGAATACCCTACTGGTGAAGGAACACTCTGGCAGTGACGAGGAGAAGACACACGAACACCCTAGTGGTGAAGGAACACTCTAGCAGTGACGAGCAGAAGATAAACGAATACCCTAGTGGTGAAGGAACACTCTAGCAGTGACCAGCAGAAGACATACGAACACCCTAGTGGTGAAGGAACACTCTAGCAGTGACGAGCAGAAGACATACGAACACCCTAGTGGTGAAGGAACACTCTAGCAGTGACGAGCAGAAGATATACGAATAGCCTAGTGGTGAAAGAACACTCTAGCAGTGACGAGCAGAAGAGAAACGAACAACCTAGTGGTGAAGGAACACTCTAGTAGTGACGAGCAGGAGAGAAACGAACAACCTAGTGGTGAAAGAACCCTCTAGCAGTGACGAGCAGAAGATAAACGAACACCTTAGTGGTGAAGGAACACTTTAGCATTGACGAGCATGAGAGAAACGAACAACCTAGTGGTGAAAGAACACTCTACCAGTGACGAGCAGAAGATAAACGAACACCCTAGTGGTGAAGGAACACTTTAGCATTGACGAGCATAAGAGAAACGAATACCCTGTTCGTGAGGAAACAATTTATCAGTGACTAGCAGAAGACATACGAACACTCTAGTGGTGAAAGAACACTCTAGCAGTGACAAGCAGAAGAAATACGAACACCCTACTGGGGAAGGAGCACTCTAGCAGTAACGAGCAGAAGACATACGAACACCCTAGTGGTGAAGGAACACTCTTGCAGTGACAAGCAGGAGAGAAACGAACACCCTAGTGGTGAAGGAACACTCTAGCATTGACGAGCAAAAGAGAAAAGAATACCCTGTTGGTGAAGAAACACTTTAACAGTGACGAGCAGAAGACATACGAACACCCTAGTGGTGAAGGAACACTCTAGCAGGAAAAGCAGAAGACATACGAATACCCTATTGGTGAAGGAACACTCTGGCAGTGACGAGCAGAAGACACACGAACACCCTAGTGGTGAAGGAACACTCTAGCAGTGACGAGCAGAAGACATACGAACACCCTAGTGGTGAAGGAACACTCTAGTAGTGACGAGCAGAAGATATACGAATAGCCTAGTGGTGAAAGAACACTCTAGCAGTGACGAGCAGAAGAGAAACGAACAACTTAGTGGTGAAGGAACACTCTAGTAGTGACGAGCAGGAGAGAAACGAACACCCTAGTGGTGAAGGAACACTCTAGCAGTGACGAGCAGAAGATATACGAATAGCCTAGTGGTGAAAGAACACTCTAGAAGTGACGAGCAGAAGAGAAACGAACAACCTAATGGTGAAGGAACACTCTAGTAGTGACGAGCAGGAGAGAAACGAACAACCTAGTAGTGAAAGAACCCTCTAGCAGTGACGAGCAGAAGATAAACGAACACCCTAGTGGTGAAGGAACACTCTAGCAGTGACGAGCAGAAGATATACGAATAGCCTAGTGGTGAAATAACACTCTAGCAGTGACGAGGAGAAGAGAAACGAACAACCTAGTGGTGAAGGAACACTCTAGTAGTGACGAGCAGGAGAGAAACGAACAACCTAGTGGTGAAAGAACCCTCTAGCAGTGACGAGCAGAAGATAAATGAACACCCTAGTGGTGAAGGAACACTTTAGCATTGACGAGCATGAGAGAAACGAACAACCTAGTGGTGAAAGAACACTCTAGCAGTGACGAGCAGAAGATAAACGAACACCCTAGTGGTGAAGGAACATTTTAGCATTGACGAGCATAAGAGAAACGAATACCCTGTTGGTGAGGAAACAATTTATCAGTGACTAGCAGAAGACATACGAACACTCTAGTGGTGAAAGAACACTCTAGCAGTGACAAGCAGAAGACATACGAACACCCTACTGGGGAAGGAGCACTCTAGCAGTGACGAGCAGAAGACATACGAACACCCTAGTGGTGAAGGAACACTCTAGCAGTGACGAGCAGAAGACATACGAACACCCTACTGGGGAAGGAGCACTCTAGCAGTGACGAGCAGAAGACATACGAACACCCTAGTGGTGAAGGAACACTCTTGCAGTGACGAGCAGGAGAGAAACGAACACCCTAGTGGTGAAGGAACACTCTAGCATTGACGAGCAAAAGAGAAAAGAATACCCTGTTGGTGAAGAAACACTTTATCAGTGACGAGCAGAAGACATACGAACACCCTAGTGGTGAAAGAACACTCTAGCAGGAAAAGCAGAAGATATACGAATACCCTACTGGTGAAGGAACACTCTGGCAGTGACGAGGAGAAGACACACGAACACCCTAGTGGTGAAGGAACACTCTAGCAGTGACGAGCAGAAGATAAACGAACACCCTAGTGGTGAAGGAACACTTTGGCAGTGACGAGCATAAGAGAAACGAATACCCTGTTGGTGAGGAAACACTTTATCAGTGACTAGCAGAAGACATACGAACACCCTAGTGGTGAAAGAACACTCTAGCAGTGACAAGCAGAAGACATACGAATAGCCTAGTGGTGAAAGAACACTCTAGCAGTGACGAGCAGAAGAGAAACGAACAACCTAGTGGTGAAGGAACACTCTAGCAGTGACGAGCAGAAGATAAACGAACACCCTAGTGGTGAAGGAACACTTTAGCATTGACGAGCATGAGAGAAACGAACAACCTAGTGGTGAAAGAACACTCTACCAGTGACGAGCAGAAGATAAACGAACACCCTAGTGGTGAAGGAACACTTTAGCATTGACGAGCATAAGAGAAACGAATACCCTGTTCGTGAGGAAACAATTTATCAGTGACTAGCAGAAGACATACGAACACTCTAGTGGTGAAAGAACACTCTAGCAGTGACAAGCAGAAGACATACGAACACCCTACTGGGGAAGGAGCACTCTAGCAGTGACGAGCAGAAGACATACGAACACCCTAGTGGTGAAGGAACACTCTTGCAGTGACGAGCAGGAGAGAAATGAACACCCTAGTGGTGAAGGAACACTCTAGCATTGACGAGCAAAAGAGAAAAGAATACCCTGTTGGTGAAGAAACACTTTATCAGTGACGAGCAGAAGACATACGAACACCCTAGTGGTGAAAGAACACTCTAGCAGGAAAAGCAGAAGATATACGAATACCCTACTGGTGAAGGAACACTCTGGCAGTGACGAGGAGAAGACACACGAACACCTTAGTGGTGAAGGAACACTCTAGCAGTGACGAGCAGAAGATAAACGAACACCCTAGTGGTGAAGGAACACTCTAGCAGTGACCAGCAGAAGACATACGAACACCCTAGTGGTGAAGGAACACTCTAGCAGTGACGAGCAGAAGACATACGAACACCCTAGTGGTGAAGGAACACTCTAGCAGTGACGAGCAGAAGATATACGAATAGCCTAGTGGTGAAAGAACACTCTAGCAGTGACGAGCAGAAGAGAAACGAACAACCTAGTGGTGAAGGAACACTCTAGCAGTGACGAGCAAAAGATATACGAATAGCCTAGTGGTGAAAGAACACTCTAGCAGTGACGAGCAGAAGAGAAACGAACAACCTAGTGGTGAAGGAACACTCTAGTAGTGACGAGCAGGAGAGAAACGAACAACCTAGTGGTGAAAGAACCCTCTAGGAGTGACGAGCAGAAGATAAACGAACACCCTAGTGGTGAAGGAACACTTTAGCATTGACGAGCATGAGAGAAACGAACAACCTAGTGGTGAAAGAACACTCTAGCAGTGTAGAGCAGAAGATAAACGAACACCCTAGTGGTGAAGGAACACTTTAGCATTGACGAGCATAAGAGAAACGAATACCCTGTTGGTGAGGAAACAATTTATCAGTGACTAGCAGAAGACATACGAACACTCTAGTGGTGAAAGAACACTCTAGCAGTGACAAGCAGAAGACATACGAACACCCTACTGGGGAAGGAGCACTCTAGCAGTAACGAGCAGAAGACATACGAACACCCTAGTGGTGAAGGAACACTCTTGCAGTGACGAGCAGGAGAGAAACGAACACCCTAGTGGTGAAGGAACACTCTAGCATTGACGAGCAAAAGAGAAAAGAATACCCTGTTGGTGAAGAAACACTTTATCAGTGACGAGCAGAAGACATACGAACACCCTAGTGGTGAAAGAACACTCTAGCAGGAAAAGCAGAAGATATACGAATACCCTACTGGTGAAGGAACACTCTGGCAGTGACGAGGAGAAGACACACGAACACCCTAGTGGTGAAGGAACACTCTAGCAGTGACGAGCAGAAGATAAACGAACACCCTAGTGGTGAAGGAACACTTTGGCAGTGACGAGCATAAGAGAAACGAATACCCTGTTGGTGAGGAAACACTTTATCTGTGACGAGCAGAAGACATACGAACACCCTAGTGGTGCAGGAACACTCTAGCAGGAAAAGCAGAAGACATACGAATACCCTACTGGTGAAGGAACACTCTGGCAGTGACGAGGAGAAGACACACGAACACCCTAGTGGTGAAGGAACACTCTAGCAGTGACGAGCAGAAGATAAACGAACACCCTAGTGGTGAAGGAACACTTTGGCAGTGACGAGCATAAGAGAAACGAATACCCTGTTGGTGAGGAAACACTTTATCAGTGACTAGCAGAAGACATACGAACACCCTAGTGTAGAAAGAACACTCTAGCAGTGACAAGCAGAAGACATACGAACACCCTACTGGGGAAGGAGCACTCTAGCAGTGACGAGCAGAAGACATACGAACACCCTAGTGGTGAAGGAACACTCTTGCAGGAAAAGCAGAAGACATACGAACACCCTAGTGGTGAAGGAACACTCTAGCAGTGACCAGCAGAAGACATACGAACACCCTAGTGGTGAAGGAACACTCTAGCAGTGACGAGCAGAAGACATACGAACACCCTAGTGGTGAAGGAACACTTTAGCAGTGACGAGCAGAAGATATACGAATAGCGTAGTGGTGAAAGAACACTCTAGCAGTGACGAGCAGAAGAGAAACGAACAACCTAGTGGTAAAGGAACACTCTAGTAGTGACGAGCAGGAGAGAAACGAACACCCTAGTGGTGAAGGAACACTCTAGCAGTGACGAGCAGAAGATATACGAACAACCTAGTGATGAAAGAACACTCTAGTAGTGACGAGTAGGAGAGAAACGAACACCCTAGTGGTGAAGGAACACTCTAGCAGTGACGAGCAGAAGATATACGAATAGCCTAGTGGTGAAAGAACACTCTAGCAGTGACGAGCAGAAGAGAAACGAACAACCTAGTGGTGAAAGAACACTCTAGCAGTGATGAGCAGAAGATAAACGAACACCCTAGTGGTGAAGGAACACTTTAGCATTGACGAGCATAAGAGAAACGAATACCCTGTTGGTGAGGAAACAATTTATCAGTGACTAGCAGAAGACATACGAACACCCTAGTGGTGAAAGAACACTCTAGCAGTGACAAGCAGAAGACATACGAATAGCCTAGTGGTGAAAGAACACTCTAGCAGTGACGAGCAGAAGAGAAACGAACAACCTAGTGGTGAAGGAACACTCTAGTAGTGACGAGCAGGAGAGAAACGAACAACCTAGTGGTGAAAGAACCCTCTAGCAGTGACGAGCAGAAGATAAACGAACACCCTAGTGGTGAAGGAACACTTTAGCATTGACGAGCATGAGAGAAACGAACAACCTAGTGGTGAAAGAACACTCTACCAGTGACGAGCAGAAGATAAACGAACACCCTAGTGGTGAAGGAACACTTTAGCATTGACGAGCATAAGAGAAACGAATACCCTGTTCGTGAGGAAACAATTTATCAGTGACTAGCAGAAGACATACGAACACTCTAGTGGTGAAAGAACACTCTAGCAGTGACAAGCAGAAGACATACTAACACCCTACTGGGGAAGGAGCACTCTAGCAGTGACGAGCAGAAGACATACGAACACCCTAGTGGTGAAGGAACACTCTAGCAGTGACGAGCAGAAGACATACGAACACCCTACTGGGGAAGGAGCACTCTAGCAGTGACGAGCAGAAGACATACGAACACCCTAGTGGTGAAGGAACACTCTTGCAGTGACGAGCAGGAGAGAAACGAACACCCTAGTGGTGAAGGAACACTCTAGCATTGACGAGCAAAAGAGAAAAGAATACCCTGTTGGTGAAGAAACACTTTATCAGTGACGAGCAGAAGACATACGAACACCCTAGTGGTGAAAGAACACTCTAGCAGGAAAAGCAGAAGATATACGAATACCCTACTGGTGAAGGAACACTCTGGCAGTGACGAGGAGAAGACACACGAACACCCTAGTGGTGAAGGAACACTCTAGCAGTGACGAGCAGAAGATAAACGAACACCCTAGTGGTGAAGGAACACTTTGGCAGTGACGAGCATAAGAGAAACGAATACCCTGTTGGTGAGGAAACACTTTATCAGTGACTAGCAGAAGACATACGAACACCCTAGTGGTGAAAGAACACTCTAGCAGTGACAAGCAGAAGACATACGAATAGCCTAGTGGTGAAAGAACACTCTAGCAGTGACGAGCAGAAGAGAAACGAACAACCTAGTGGTGAAGGAACACTCTAGCAGTGACGAGCAGAAGATAAACGAACACCCTAGTGGTGAAGGAACACTTTAGCATTGACGAGCATGAGAGAAACGAACAACCTAGTGGTGAAAGAACACTCTACCAGTGACGAGCAGAAGATAAACGAACACCCTAGTGGTGAAGGAACACTTTAGCATTGACGAGCATAAGAGAAACGAATACCCTGTTGGTGAGGAAACAATTTATCAGTGACTAGCAGAAGACATACGAACACTCTAGTGGTGAAAGAACACTCTAGCAGTGACAAGCAGAAGACATACGAACACCCTACTGGGGAAGGAGCACTCTAGCAGTGACGAGCAGAAGACATACGAACACCCTAGTGGTGAAGGAACACTCTTGCAGTGACGAGCAGGAGAGAAATGAACACCCTAGTGGTGAAGGAACACTCTAGCATTGACGAGCAAAAGAGAAAAGAATACCCTGTTGGTGAAGAAACACTTTATCAGTGACGAGCAGAAGACATACGAACACCCTAGTGGTGAAAGAACACTCTAGCAGGAAAAGCAGAAGATATACGAATACCCTACTGGTGAAGGAACACTCTGGCAGTGACGAGGAGAAGACACACGAACACCTTAGTGGTGAAGGAACACTCTAGCAGTGACGAGCAGAAGATAAACGAACACCCTAGTGGTGAAGGAACACTCTAGCAGTGACCAGCAGAAGACATACGAACACCCTAGTGGTGAAGGAACACTCTAGCAGTGACGAGCAGAAGACATACGAACACCCTAGTGGTGAAGGAACACTCTAGCAGTGACGAGCAGAAGATATACGAATAGCCTAGTGGTGAAAGAACACTCTAGCAGTGACGAGCAGAAGAGAAACGAACAACCTAGTGGTGAAGGAACACTCTAGCAGTGACGAGCAAAAGATATACGAATAGCCTAGTGGTGAAAGAACACTCTAGCAGTGACGAGCAGAAGAGAAACGAACAACCTAGTGGTGAAGGAACACTCTAGTAGTGAGGAGCAGGAGAGAAACGAACAACCTAGTGGTGAAAGAACCCTCTAGCAGTGACGAGCAGAAGATAAACGAACACCCTAGTGGTGAAGGAACACTTTAGCATTGACGAGCATGAGAGAAACGAACAACCTAGTGGTGAAAGAACACTCTAGCAGTGATGAGCAGAAGATAAACGAACACCCTAGTGGTGAAGGAACACTTTAGCATTGACGAGCATAAGAGAAACGAATACCCTGTTGGTGAGGAAACAATTTATCAGTGACTAGCAGAAGACATACGAACACTCTAGTGGTGAAAGAACACTCTAGCAGTGACAAGCAGAAGACATACGAACACCCTACTGGGGAAGGAGCACTCTAGCAGTGACGAGCAGAAGACATACGAACACCCTAGTGGTGAAGGAACACTCTTGCAGTGACGAGCAGGAGAGAAACGAACACCCTAGTGGTGAAGGAACACTCTAGCATTGACGAGCAAAAGAGAAAAGAATACCCTGTTGGTGAAGAAACACTTTATCAGTGACGAGCAGAAGACATACGAACACCCTAGTGGTGAAAGAACACTCTAGCAGGAAAAGCAGAAGATATACGAATACCCTACTGGTGAAGGAACACTCTGGCAGTGACGAGGAGAAGACACACGAACACCCTAGTGGTGAAGGAACACTCTAGCAGTGACGAGCAGAAGATAAACGAACACCCTAGTGGTGAAGGAACACTTTGGCAGTGACGAGCATAAGAGAAACGAATACCCTGTTGGTGAGGAAACACTTTATCAGTGACTAGCAGAAGACATACGAACACCCTAGTGGAGAAAGAACACTCTAGCAGTGACAAGCAGAAGACATACGAACACCCTACTGGGGAAGGAGCACTCTAGCAGTGACGAGCAGAAGACATACGAACACCCTAGTGGTGAAGGAACACTCTTGCAGGAAAAGCAGAAGACATACGAACACCCTAGTGGTGAAGGAACACTCTAGCAGTGACCAGCAGAAGACATACGAACACCCTAGTGGTGAAGGAACACTCTAGCAGTGACGAGCAGAAGACATACGAACACCCTAGTGGTGAAGGAACACTCTAGCAGTGACGAGCAGAAGATATACGAATAGCCTAGTGGTGAAAGAACACTCTAGCAGTGACGAGCAGAAGAGAAACGAACAACCTAGTGGTGAAGGAACACTCTAGTAGTGACGAGCAGGAGAGAAACGAACACCCTAGTGGTGAAGGAACACTCTAGCAGTGACGAGCAGAAGATATACGAACAACCTAGTGGTGAAAGAACACTCTAGTAGTGACGAGCAGGAGAGAAACGAACACCCTAGTGGTGAAGGAACACTCTAGCAGTGACGAGCAGAAGATATACGAATAGCCTAGTGGTGAAAGAACACTCTAGCAGTGACGAGCAGAAGAGAAACGAACAACCTAGTGGTGAAAGAACACTCTAGCAGTGATGAGCAGAAGATAAACGAACACCCTAGTGGTGAAGGAACACTTTAGCATTGACGAGCATAAGAGAAACGAATACCCTGTTGGTGAGGAAACAATTTATCAGTGACTAGCAGAAGACATACGAACACTCTAGTGGTGAAAGAACACTCTAGCAGTGACAAGCAGAAGACATACGAACACCCTACTGGGGAAGGAGCACTCTAGCAGTGACGAGCAGAAGACATACGAACACCCTAGTGGTGAAGGAACACTCTTGCAGTGACGAGCAGGAGAGAAACGAACACCCTAGTGGTGAAGGAACACTCTAGCATTGACGAGCAAAAGAGAAAAGAATACCCTGTTGGTGAAGAAACACTTTATCAGTGACGAGCAGAAGACATACGAACACCCTAGTGGTGAAAGAACACTCTAGCAGGAAAAGCAGAAGATATACGAATACCCTACTGGTGAAGGAACACTCTGGCAGTGACGAGGAGAAGACACACGAACACCCTAGTGGTGAAGGAACACTCTAGCAGTGACGAGCAGAAGATAAACGAACACCCTAGTGGTGAAGGAACACTTTGGCAGTGACGAGCATAAGAGAAACGAATACCCTGTTGGTGAGGAAACACTTTATCAGTGACTAGCAGAAGACATACGAACACCCTAGTGGAGAAAGAACACTCTAGCAGTGACAAGCAGAAGACATACGAACACCCTACTGGGGAAGGAGCACTCTAGCAGTGACGAGCAGAAGACATACGAACACCCTAGTGGTGAAGGAACACTCTTGCAGGAAAAGCAGAAGACATACGAACACCCTAGTGGTGAAGGAACACTCTAGCAGTGACCAGCAGAAGACATACGAACACCCTAGTGGTGAAGGAACACTCTAGCAGTGACGAGCAGAAGACATACGAACACCCTAGTGGTGAAGGAACACTCTAGCAGTGACGAGCAGAAGATATACGAATAGCCTAGTGGTGAAAGAACACTCTAGCAGTGACGAGCAGAAGAGAAACGAACAACCTAGTGGTGAAGGAACACTCTAGTAGTGACGAGCAGGAGAGAAACGAACACCCTAGTGGTGAAGGAACACTCTAGCAGTGACGAGCAGAAGATATACGAATAGCCTAGTGGTGAAAGAACACTCTAGCAGTGACGAGCAGAAGAGAAACGAACAACCTAGTGGTGAAGGAACACTCTAGTAGTGACGAGCAGGAGAGAAACGAACAACCGAGTAGTGAAAGAACCCTCTAGCAGTGACGAGCAGAAGATAAACGAACACCCTAGTGGTGAAGGAACACTCTAGCAGTGACGAGCAGAAGATATACGAATAACCTAGTGGTGAAAGAACACTCTAGCAGTGACGAGCAGAAGAGAAACGAACAACCTAGTGGTGAAGGAATACTCTAGTAGTGACGAGCAGGAGAGAAACGAACAACCTAGTGGTGAAAGAACCCTCTAGCAGTGACGAGCAGAAGACATACGAACACCCTATTGGTGAAGGAACACTCTAGCAGTGACGAGCAGAAGACACACGAACACCTTATTGGTGAAGAAACACTCTAGCAGTGATGAGCAGAAGATAAACGAACACCCTAGTGGTGAAGGAACACTCTAGCAGTGACGAGCAGAAGATATACGAATAGCCTAGTGGTGAAAGAACACTCTAGCAGTGACGAGCAGAAGAGAAACGAACAACCTAGTGGTGAAGGAACACTCTAGTAGTGACGAGCAAGAGAGAAACGAACACCTTAGTGGTGAAGGAACACTCTAGCAGTGACGAGCAGAAGATATACGAATAGCCTAGTGGTGAAAGAACACTTTGGCAGTGACGAGCATAAGAGAAACGAATACCCTGTTGGTGAGGAAACAATTTATCAGTGACTAGCAGAAGACATACGAACACTCTAGTGGTGAAAGAACACTCTAGCAGTGACAAGCAGAAGACATACGAACACCCTACTGGGGAAGGAGCACTCTAGCAGTGACGAGCAGAAGACATACGAACACCCTAGTGGTGAAGGAACACTCTTGCAGTGACGAGCAGGAGAGAAACGAACACCCTAGTGGTGAAGGAACACTCTAGCATTGACGAGCAAAAGAGAAAAGAATACCCTGTTGGTGAAGAAACACTTTATCAGTGACGAGCAGAAGACATACGAACACCCTAGTGGTGAAAGAACACTCTAGCAGGAAAAGCAGAAGATATACGAATACCCTACTGGTGAAGGAACACTCTGGCAGTGACGAGGAGAAGACACACGAACACCTTAGTGGTGAAGGAACACTCTAGCAGTGACGAGCAGAAGATAAACGAACACCCTAGTGGTGAAGGAACACTTTGGCAGTGACGAGCATAAGAGAAACGAATACCCTGTTGGTGAGGAAACACTTTATCAGTGACTAGCAGAAGACATACGAACACCCTAGTGGAGAAAGAACACTCTAGCAGTGACAAGCAGAAGACATACGAACACCCTACTGGGGAAGGAGCACTCTAGCAGTGACGAGCAGAAGACATACGAACACCCTAGTGGTGAAGGAACACTCTTGCAGGAAAAGCAGAAGACATACGAACACCCTAGTGGTGAAGGAACACTCTAGCAGTGACCAGCAGAAGACATACGAACACCCTAGTGGTGAAGGAACACTCTAGCAGTGACGAGCAGAAGACATACGAACACCCTAGTGGTGAAGGAACACTCTAGCAGTGACGAGCAGAAGATATACGAATAGCCTAGTGGTGAAAGAACACTCTAGCAGTGACGAGCAGAAGAGAAACGAACAACCTAGTGGTGAAGGAACACTCTAGTAGTGACGAGCAAGAGAGAAACGAACACCTTAGTGGTGAAGGAACACTCTAGCAGTGACGAGCAGAAGATATACGAATAGCCTAGTGGTGAAAGAACACTCTAGCAGTGACGAGCAGAAGAGAAACGAACAACCTAGTGGTGAAGGAACACTCTAGTAGTGACGAGCAGGAGAGAAACGAACAACCGAGTAGTGAAAGAACCCTCTAGCAGTGACGAGCAGAAGATAAACGAACACCCTAGTGGTGAAGGAACACTCTAGCAGTGACGAGCAGAAGATATACGAATAACCTAGTGGTGAAAGAACACTCTAGCAGTGACGAGCAGAAGAGAAACGAACAACCTAGTGGTGAAGGAATACTCTAGTAGTGACGAGCAGGAGAGAAACGAACAACCTAGTGGTGAAAGAACCCTCTAGCAGTGACGAGCAGAAGACATACGAACACCCTATTGGTGAAGGAACACTCTAGCAGTGACGAGCAGAAGACACACGAACACCCTATTGGTGAAGAAACACTCTAGCAGTGATGAGCAGAAGATAAACGAACACCCTAGTGGTGAAGGAACACTCTAGCAGTAACGAGCAGAAGACATACGAACACCCTAGTGGTGAAGGAACACTCTTGCTGGAAAAGCAGAAGACATACGAACACCCTAGTGGTGAAGGAACACTCTAGCAGTGACGAGCAGAAGACATACGAACACCCTAGTGGTGAAGGAACACTCTAGCAGTGACGAGCAGAAGATATACGAATAGCCTAGTGGTGAAAGAACACTCTAGCAGTGACGAGCAGAAGAGAAACGAACAACCTAGTGGTGAAGGAACACTCTAGTAGTGACGAGCAAGAGAGAAACGAACACCTTAGTGGTGAAGGAACACTCTAGCAGTGACGAGCAGAAGATATACGAATAGCCTAGTGGTGAAAGAACACTCTAGCAGTGACGAGCAGAAGAGAAACGAACAACCTAGTGGTGAAGGAATACTCTAGTAGTGACGAGCAGGAGAGAAACGAACAACCTAGTGGTGAAAGAACCCTCTAGCAGTGACGAGCAGAAGACATACGAACACCCTATTGGTGAAGGAACACTCTAGCAGTGACGAGCAGAAGACACACGAACACCCTATTGGTGAAGAAACACTCTAGCAGTGATGAGCAGAAGATAAACGAACACCCTACTGGTGAAGGAACACTCTAGCAGTGACGAGCAGAAGACATACAAACACCCTAGTGGTGAAAGAACACTCTTGCAGGAAAAGCAAAAGACATACGAACACCCTATTGGTGAAGGAACACTCTAGCAGTGACGAGCAGAAGACACACGAACACCCTACTGGGGAATCAACACTCTAGCAGTGACGAGCAGAAGAGAAACGAATACCCTGTTGGTGAAGAAACACTTTATTAGTCCCGAGCGGGATGGATACGAACAACATAGTTGTGAAGGCACACTTTCGCAGTGACAAGCGAAAGAGATACGAACACTCTAGTTGTGAAGGCACACTCTAGCAGTGATGAGCAGAAGATATACGAACAGCCTAGTGGTGAAGGAACACTCTGGCATTGACGAGCAGAAGAGAAAAGAATACCCTGTTGGTGAAGAAACACTTTATCAGTGACGAGTAGAAGACATACGAAAACCCTAGTGGTGAAGGAACACTCTAGCAGGAAAGGCAGAAGACATACGAATACCCTACTGGTGAAGGAACACTCTGGCAGTGACGAGCAGAAGACACACGAACATCCTAGTGGTGAAGGAACACTCTAGCAGTGACGAGCAGAAGATAAACGAACACCCTATTGGTGAAGGAACACTCTAGCAGGGATGAGCAGAAGATAAACGAATACCCTGTTGGTGAGGAAACACTTTATCAGTGACTAGCAGAAGACATACGAACACCCTAGTGGTGAAAGAACACTCTAGCACTGACAAGCAGAAGACATACGAACACCCTACTAGGGAAGGAACACTCTAGCAGTGACGAGCAGAAGACATACGAACACCCTAGTGGTGAAGGAACACTCTTGCAGTGACGAGCAGGAGGGAAACGAACACCCTAGTGGTGAAGGAACACTCTATTATTGACGAGCATAAGACACACGAACACCCTAATGGTGAAGGAACACTCTAGCAGTGATGAGCAGAAGATAAACGAACACCCTAGTGGTGAAGGAACACTCTAACAGTAACGAGCAGAAGACATACGAACACCCTATTGGTGAAGGAACACTCTTGCAGGAAAAGCAGAAGACATACGAACACCCTACTGGTGAAGGAACACTCTAGTAGTGACGAGCAGAAGACATACAAATAAACTAGTGGTGAAGGAACACTCTTGCAGGAAAAGCAGAAGACATACGAACACCCTATTGGTGAAGGAACACTCTAGCAGTGACGAGCAGAAGACAGACGAACACCCTATTGGTGAAGGAACACCCTAGCAGTGATGAGCAGAAGATAAACGAACACCCTAGTGGTGAAGGAACACTCTAGCAGTAACGAGCAGAAGACATACGAACACCCTAGTGGTGAAGGAACACTCTTGCAGGAAAAGCAGAAGACATACGAACACCCTACTGGTGAAGGAACACTCTAGCAGTGACGAGCAGAAAACACACGAACACCCTAGTGATGAAGGAACACTCTAGCAGTGACGAGCAGAAGATAAACGAACACCCTAGTGGTGAAGGAACACTTTAGCATTGACAAGCATAAGAGAAACGAATACCCTGTTGGTGAGGAAACACTTTATCAGTGACTAGCAGAAGACATACGAATACCCTAGTGGTGAAGGAACACTCTAGCAGTGACGAGCAGAAGATAAACGAACACCCTAGTGGTGAAGGAACACTTTAGCATTGACAAGCATAAGAGAAACGAATACCCTGTTGGTGAGGAAACACTTTATCAGTGACTAGCAGAAGACATACGAACACCCTACTAGGGAAGGAACACTCTAGCAGTGACGAGCAGAAGACATACGAACACCCTAGTGGTGAAGGAACACTCTTGCAGTGACGAGCAGGAGAGAAACGAACACCCTAGTGGTGAAGGAACACTCTTGCAGGAAAAACAGAAGACATACGAACACCCTACTGGTGAAGGAACACTCTAGCAGTGACGAGCAGAAGACATACAAACACCCTAGTGGTGAAGGAACACTCTTGCAGGAAAAGCAAAAGACATACGAACACCCTATTGGTGAAGGAACACTCTAGCAGTGACGAGCAGAAGACACACAGACACCCTACTGGGGAATGAACACTCTAGCAGTGACGAGCAGAGGAGAAACGAATACCCTGTTGGTGAAGAAACACTTTATTAGTCCCGAGCGGGATGGATACGAACAACATAGTTGTGGAGGCACACTTTCATAGTGACAAGCGAAAGAGATACGAACACTCTAGTTGTGAAGGCACACTCTAGCAGTGATGAGCAGAAGATATACGAACAGCCTAGTGGGGAAGGAACACTCTGGCATTGACGAGCAGAAGAGAAAAGAATACCCTGTTGGTGAAGAAACACTTTATCAGTGACGAGTAGAAGAAATACGAACACCCTAGTGCTGAAGGAACACTCTAGCAGGAAAGGCAGAAGACATACGAATACCCTACTGGTGAAGGAACACTCTGGCAGTGACGAGCAGAAGATACACGAACATCCTAGTGGTGAAGGAACACTCTAGCAGTGACGAGCAGAAGATAAACGAACACCATATTGGTGAAGGAACACTCTAGCAGTGATGAGCAGAAGATAAACGAATACCCTGTTGGTGAGGAAACACTTTATCAGTGACTAGCAGAAGACATACGAACACCCTAGTGGTGAAAGAACACTCTAGCACTGACAAGCAGAAGACATACGAACACCCTACTAGGGAAGGAACACTCTAGCAGTGACGAGCAGAAGACATACGAACACCCTAGTGGTGAAGGAACACTCTTGCAGTGACGAGCAGGAGAGAAACGAACACCCTAGTGGTGAAGGAACACTCTATTATTGACGAGCATAAGACACACGAACACCCTAATGGTGAAGGAACACTCTAGCAGTGATGAGCAGAAGATAAACGAACACCCTAGTGGTGAAGGAACACTCTAACAGTAACGAGCAGAAGACATACGAACACCCTATTGGTGAAGGAACACTCTTGCAGGAAAAGCAGAAGACATACGAACACCCTACTGGTGAAGGAACACTCTAGCAGTGACGAGCAGAAGACATACAAATACCCTAGTGGTGAAGGAACACTCTTGCAGGAAAAGCAGAAGACATACGAACACCCTATTGGTGAAGGAACACTCTAGCAGTGACGAGCAGAAGACAGACGAACACCCTATTGGTGAAGGAACACCCTAGCAGTGATAAGCAGAAGATAAACGAACACCCTAGTGGTGAAGGAACACTCTAGCAGTAACGAGCAGAAGACATACGAACACCATAGTGGTGAAGGAACACTCTTGCAGGAAAAGCAGAAGACATACGAACACCCTACTGGTGAAGGAACACTCTAGCAGTGACGAGCAGAAAACACACGAACACCCTAGTGGTGAAGGAACACTCTAGCAGTGACGAGCAGAAGATAAACGAACACCCTAGTGGTGAAGGAACACTTTAGCATTGACAAGCATAAGAGAAACGAATACCCTGTTGGTGAGGAAACACTTTATCAGTGACTAGCAGAAGACATACGAATACCCTAGTGGTGAAAGAACACTCTAGCAGTGACAAGCAGAAGACATACGAACACCCTACTGGGGAATGAACACTCTAGCAATGACGAGCAGAAGAAAAACGAATACCCTGTTGGTGAAGAAACACTTTATTAGTCCCGAGCGGGATGGATACGAACAACATAGTTGTGAAGGAACACTTTCGCAGTGAAAAGCGAAAAAGATACGAACACTCTAGTTGTGAAGGCACACTCTAGCAGTGATGAGCAGAAGATATACGAACAGCCTAGTGGTGAAGGAACACTCTAGCAGTGACGAGCAGGAGAGAAACAAACACCCTAGTGGTGAAGGTACACTCTAACATTGACGAGCAGAAAAGAAACGAATACCCAATTGGTGAAGAAACACTTTAATAGTGACGAGCAGAAGACTTACGAACACCCTAGTGGTGAAAGAACACTCTAGCAGTGACAAGCAGAAGAGAAACAAACACCCTAGTGGTGAAGGAACACTCTAGCATTGACGAGCAAAAGAGAAAAGAATACCCTGTTGGTGAAGAAACACTTTATCAGTGACGAGCAGAAGACACACGAACACCCTAGTGGTGAAGGAACACTCTAGCAGTGACGAGCAGAAGATAAACGAACACCCTATTGGTGAAGGAACACTATAGCAGTGATGAGCAGAAGATAAACGAATACCCTGTTGGTGAGGAAACACTTTATCAGTGACTAGCAGAAGACATACGAACACCCTAGTGGTGAAAGAACACTCTAGCACTGACAAGCAGAAGACATACGAACACCCTACTAGGGAAGGAACACTTTAGCAGTGACGAGCAGAAGACATACGAACACCCTAGTGGTGAAGGAACACTCTTGCAGTGACGAGCAGGAGAGAAACGAACACCCTCGTGGTGAAGGAACACTCTAGCATTGACGAGCAGAAGACACACGAACACCCTATTGGTGAAGGAACACTCTAGCAGTGATGAGCAGAAGATAAACGAACACCCTAGTGGTGAAGGAACACTCTAGCAGTAACGAGCAGAAGACATACGAACACCCTAGTGGTGAAGGAACACTCTTGCAGGAAAAGCAGAAGACATACGAACACCCTACTGGTGAAGGAACACTCTAGCAGTGACGAGCAGAAGACATACAAATACCCTAGTGGTGAAGGAACACTCTTGCAGGAAAAGCAGAAGACATACGAACACCCTATTGGTGAAGGAACACTCTAGCAGTGACGAGCAGAAGACACACGAACACCCTAGTGATGAAGGAACACTCTAGCAGTGACGAGCAGAAGATAAACGAACACCCTAGTGGTGAAGGAACACTTTAGCATTGACAAGCATAAGAGAAACGAATACCCTGTTGGTGAGGAAACACTTTATCAGTGACTAGCAGAAGACATACGAATACCCTAGTGGTGAAATAACACTCTAGCAGTGACAAGCAGAAGACATACGAACACCTTACTGGGGAATGAACACTCTAGCAGTGACGAGCAGAAGAGAAAGGAATACCCTGTTGGTGAAGAAACACTTTATTAGTCCCGAGCGAAAAAGATACGAACACTCTAGTTGTGAAGGCACACTCTAGCAGTGATGAGCAGAAGATATACGAACAGCCTAGTGGTGAAGGAACACTCTAGCAGTGACGAGCAGGAGAGAAACGAACACCCTAGTGGTGAAGGTACACTCTAACATTGACGAGCAGAAAAGAAACGAATACCCAATTGGTGAAGAAACACTTTAATAGTGACGAGCAGAAGACTTACGAACACCCTAGTGGTGAAAGAAAACTCTAGCAGTGACAAGCATAAGAGAAACAAACACCCTAGTGGTGAAGGAACACTCTAGCATTGACGAGCAAAAGAGAAAAGAATACCCTGTTGGTGAAGAAACACTTTAACAGTGACGAGCAGAAGATATACGAATACCCTACTGGTGAAGGAACACTCTAGCAGTGATAGGCAGAAGATAAACGAACACCCTAGTGGTGAAGGAACACTCTAACAGTAACGAGCAGAAGACATACGAACACCCTAGTGGTGAAGGAACACTCTTGCAGGAAAAGCAGAAGACATACGAACACCCTACTGGTGAAGGAACACTCTAGCAGTGACGAGCAGAAGACATACAAACACCCTAGTGGTGAAGGAACACTCTTGCAGGAAAAGCAGAAGACATACGAACACCCTATTGGTGAAGGAACACTCTAGCAGTGACGAGCAGAAGACACACGAACACCCTATTGGTGAAGGAACACCCTAGCAGTGATGAGCAGAAGATAAACGAACACCCTAGTGGTGAAGGAACACTCTAGCAGTAACGAGCAGAAGACATACGAACACCCTAGTGGTGAAGGAACACTCTTGCAGGAAAAGCAGAAGACATACGAACACCCTACTGGTGAAGGAACACTCTAGCAGTGACGAGCAGAAAACACACGAACACCCTAGTGGTGAAGGAACACTCTAGCAGTGACGAGCAGAAGATAAACGAACACCCTAGTGGTGAAGGAACACTTTAGCATTGACAAGCATAAGAGAAACGAATACCCTGTTGGTAAGGAAACACTTTATCAGTGACTAGCAGAAGACATACGAATACCCTAGTGGTGAAAGAACACTCTAGCAGTGACAAGCAGAAGACATACGAACACCCTACTGGGGAATGAACACTCTAGCAATGACGAGCAGAAGAAAAACGAATACCCTGTTGGTGAAGAAACACTTTATTAGTCCCGAGCGGGATGGATACGAACAACATAGTTGTGAAGGCACACTTTCGCAGTGAAAAGCGAAAAAGATACGAACACTCTAGTTGTGAAGGCACACTCTAGCAGTGATGAGCAGAAGATATACGAACAGCCTAGTGGTGAAGGAACACTCTAGCAGTGACGAGCAGGAGAGAAACAAACACCCTAGTGGTGAAGGTACACTCTAACATTGACGAGCAGAAAAGAAACGAATACCCAATTGGTGAAGAAACACTTTAATAGTGACGAGCAGAAGACTTACGAACACCCTAGTGGTGAAAGAACACTCTAGCAGTGACAAGCAGAAGAGAAACAAACACCCTAGTGGTGAAGGAACACTCTAGCATTGACGAGCAAAAGAGAAAAGAATACCCTGTTGGTGAAGAAACACTTTATCAGTGACGAGCAGAAGACACACGAACACCCTAGTGGTGAAGGAACACTCTAGCAGTGACGAGCAGAAGATAAACGAACACCCTATTGGTGAAGGAACACTCTAGCAGTGATGAGCAGAAGATAAACGAATACCCTGTTGGTGAGGAAACACTTTATCAGTGACTAGCAGAAGACATACGAACACCCTAGTGGTGAAAGAACACTCTAGCACTGACAAGCAGAAGACATACGAACACCCCACTAGGGAAGGAACACTCTAGCAGTGACGAGCAGAAGACATACGAACACCCTAGTGGTGAAGGAACACTCTTGCAGTGACGAGCAGGAGAGAAACGAACACCCTAGTGGGGAAGGAACACTCTAGCATTGACGAGCAGAAGACACACGAACACCCTATTGGTGAAGGAACACTCTAGCAGTGATGAGCAGAAGATAAACGAACACCCTAGTGGTGAAGGAACACTCTAGCAGTAACGAGCAGAAGACATACGAACACCCTAGTGGTGAAGGAACACTCTTGCAGGAAAAGCAGAAGACATACGAACACCCTACTGGTGAAGGAACACTCTAGCAGTGACGAGCAGAAGACATACAAACACCCTAGTGGTGAAGGAACACTCTTGTAGGAAAAGCAGAAGACATACGAACACCCTATTGGTGAAGGAACACTCTAGCAGTGACGAGCAGAAGACACACGAACACCCTATTGGTGAAGGAACACCCTAGCAGTGATGAGCAGAAGATAAACGAACACCCTAGTGGTGAAGGAACACTCTAGCAGTAACGAGCAGAAGACATACGAACACCCTAGTGGTGAAGGAACACTCTTGCAGGAAAAGCAGAAGACATACGAACACCCTACTGGTGAAGGAACACTCTAGCAGTGATGAGTAGAAAACACACGAACACCCTAGTGGTAAAGGAACACTCTAGCAGTGACGAGCAGAAGATAAACGAACACCCTAGTGGTGAAGGAACAGTTTAGCATTGACAAGCATAAGAGAAACGAATACCCTGTTGGTGAGGAAACACTTTATCAGTGACTAGTAGAAGACATACGAATACCCTAGTGGTGAAATAACACTCTAGCAGTGACAAGCAGAAGACATACGAACACCTTACTGGGGAATGAACACTCTAGCAGTGACGAGCAGAAGAGAAAGGAATACCCTGTTGGTGAAGAAAAACTTTATTAGTCCCGAGCGAAAAAGATACGAACACTCTAGTTGTGAAGGCACACTCTAGCAGTGATGAGCAGAAGATATACGAACAGCCTAGTGGTGAAGGAACACTCTAGCAGTGACGAGCAGGAGAGAAACAAACACCCTAGTGGTGAAGGTACACTCTAACATTGACGTGCAGAAAAGAAACGAATACCCAATTGGTGAAAAAACACTTTAATAGTGACGAGCAGAAGACTTACGAACACTCTAGTGGTGAAAGAAAACTCTAGCAGTGAAAAGCATAATAGAAACAAACACCCTAGTGGTGAAGGAACACTCTAGCATTGACGAGCAAAAGAGAAAAGAATACCCTGTTGGTGAAGAAACACTTTATCAGTGACGAGCAGAAGACATACGAACACCCTAGTGGTGAAAGAACACTCTAGCATGAAAAGCAGAAGACATACGAATACCCTACTGGTGAAGGAACACTCTGGCAGTGACGAGCAGAAGACACACGAACACCCTAGTGGTGAAGGAACACTCTAGCAGTGACGAGCAGAAGATAAACGAACACCCTAGTGGTGAACGAACACTTTAGCATTGATGAGCATAAGAGAAACGAATACCCTGTTGGTGAGGAAACACTTTATCAGTGAGTAGCAGAAGACATACGAACACCCTACTGGGGAAGGAGCACTCTAGCAGTGACGAGCAGAAGACATACGAACACTCTAGTGGTGAAGGAACACTCTTGCAGGAAAAGCAGAAAACATACGAACACCCTACTGGTGAAGGAACACTCTAGCAGTGACCAGCAGAAGACATACGAACACCCTAGTGGTGAAGGAACACTCTAGCAGTGAAGAGCAGAAGACATACGAACACCCTAGTGGTGAAGGAACACTCTAGCAGTGACGAGCAGAAGATATACGAATAGCCTAGTGGTGAAAGAACACTCTAGCAGTGACGAGCAGAAGAGAAACGAACAACCTAGTGGTGAAGGAACACTCTAGCAGTGACGAGCAGGAGAGAAACGAACAACCTAGTGGTGAAAGAACACTCTACCAGTGACGAGCAGAAGATAAACGAACACCCTAGTGGTGAAGGAACACTTTAGCATTGACGAGCATAAGAGAAACGAATACCCTGTTGGTGAGGAAACAATTTATCAGTGACTAGCAGAAGACATACGAACACTCTAGTGGTGAAAGAACACTCTAGCAGTGACAAGCAGCAGACATACGAACACCCTACTGGGGAAGGAACACTCTAGCAGTGACGAGCAGAAGACATACGAACACCCTAGTGGTGAAGGAACACTCTAGCAGTGACGAGCAGAAGATATACGAATAGCCTAGTGGTGAAAGAACACTCTAGCAATGACAAGCAGAAGAGAAACGAACACCCTAGTGGTGAAGGAGTACTCTAGCAGTGACGAGCAGGAGAGAAACGAACACCCTAGTGGTGAAGGAACACTCTAGCATTAACGAGCAGAAGAGAAAAGAATACCCTGTTGGTGAAGAAACACTTTAACAGTGACGAGCAGAAGACATACGAACACCCTAGTGGTGAAGGAACACTCTAGTAGAAAAAGCAGAAGACATACGAATACCCTACTGGTGAAGGAACACTCTGGCAGTGACGAGCAGAAGACACACGAACACCCTAGTGGTGAAGGAACACTCTAGCAGTGACGAGCAGAAGATAAACGAACACCCTAGTGGTGAACGAACCCTTTAGCATTGACGAGCATAAGAGAAACGAATACCCTGTTGGTGAGGAAACACTTTATCAGTGACTAGAAGAAGACATACGAACACCTTAGTGGTGAAAGAACACTCTAGCAATGACAAGCAGAAGACATATGAACACCCTACTGGGGAAGGAGCACTCAAGCAGTGACGAGCAGAAGACATACGAACACCCTAGTGGTGAAGGAACACTCTAGCAGTGACGAGCAGAAGACATACGAACACCCTAGTGGTGAAGGAACACTCTAGCAGTGACGAGCAGAAGATATACGAATAGCCTAGTGGTGAAAGAACACTCTAGCAGTGACGAGCAGAAGAGAAACGAACAACCTAGTGGTGAAGGAACACTCTAGCAGTGACGAGCAGGAGAGAAACGAACAACCTAGTGGTGAAAGAACACTCTACCAGTGACGAGCAGAAGATAAACGAACACCCTAGTGGTGAAGGAACACTTTAGCATTGACGAGCATAAGAGAAACGAATACCCTGTTGGTGAGGAAACAATTTATCAGTGACTAGCAGAAGACATACGAACACTCTAGTGGTGAAAGAACACTCTAGCAGTGACAAGCAGCAGACATACGAACACCCTACTGGGGAAGGAACACTCTAGCAGTGACGAGCAGAAGACATACGAACACCCTAGTGGTGAAGGAACACTCTAGCAGTGACGAGCAGAAGATATACGAATAGCCTAGTGGTGAAAGAACACTCTAGCAATGACAAGCAGAAGAGAAACGAACACCCTAGTGGTGAAGGAGTACTCGAGCAGTGACGAGCAGGAGAGAAGCGAACACCCTAGTGGTGAAGGAACACTCTAGCATTAACGAGCAGAAGAGAAAAGAATACCCTGTTGGTGAAGAAACACTTTAACAGTGACGAGTAGAAGACATACGAACACCCTAGTGGTGAAGGAACACTCTAGTAGAAAAAGCAGAAGACATACGAATACCCTAATGGTGAAGGAACACTCTGGCAGTGACGAGCAGAAGACACACGAACACCCTAGTGGTGAAGGAACACTCTAGCAGTGACGAGCAGAAGATAAACGAACACCCTAGTGGTGAACGAACACTTTAGCATTGACGAGCATAAGAGAAACGAATACCCTGTTGGTGAGGAAACACTTTATCAGTGACTAGAAGAAGACATACGAACACCTTAGTGGTGAAAGAACACTCTAGCAATGACAAGCAGAAGACATATGAACACCCTACTGGGGAAGGAGCACTCAAGCAGTGACGAGCAGAAGACATACGAACACCCTAGTGGTGAAGGAACACTCTTGCAGTGACGAGCAGGAGAGAAACGAACACCCTAGTGGTGAAGGAACACTCTAGCATTGACGAGCAGAAGACACACGAACACCCTATTGGTGAAGGAACACTCTAGCAGTGATGAGCAGAAGATATACGAACAGCCTAGTGGTGAAGAAACACTCTAGCAGTGACGAGCAGGAGAGAAACAAACACCCTAGTGGTGAAGGTACACTCTAACATTGACGAGCAGAAAAGAAACGAATACCCAATTGGTGAAAAAACACTTTAATAGTGACGAGCAGAAGACTTACGAACACCCTAGTGGTGAAAGAAAACTCTAGCAGTGACAAGCATAAGAGAAACAAACACCCTAGTGGTGAAGGAACTTTCTAGCATTGACGAGCAAAAGAGAAAAGAATACCCTGTTGGTGAAGAAACACTTTATCAGTGACGAACAGAAGACATACGAACACCCTAGTGGTGAAAGAACACTCTAGCAGGAAAAGCAGAAGACATACGAATACCCTACTGGTGAAGGAACACTCTGGTAGTGACGAGCAGAAGACACACGAACACCCTAGTGGTGAACGAACACTCTAGCAGTGACGAGCAGAAGATAAACGAACACCCTAGTGGTGAACGAACACTTTAGCATTGATGAGCATAAGAGAAACGAATACCCTGTTGGTGAGGAAACACTTTATCAGTGAGTAGCAGAAGACATACGAACACCCTACTGGGGAAGGAGCACTCTAGCAGTGACGAGCAGAAGACATACGAACACTCTAGTGGTGAAGGAACACTCTTGCAGGAAAAGCAGAAAACATACGAACACCCTACTGGTGAAGGAACACTCTAGCAGTGACCAGCAGAAGACATACGAACACCCTAGTGGTGAAGGAACACTCTAGCAGTGAAGAGCAGAAGACATACGAACACCCTAGTGGTGAAGGAACACTCTAGCAGTGACGAGCAGAAGATATACGAATAGCCTAGTGGTGAAAGAACACTCTAGCAGTGACGAGCAGAAGAGAAACGAACAACCTAGTGGTGAAGGAACACTCTAGCAGTGACGAGCAGGAGAGAAACGAACAACCTAGTGGTGAAAGAACACTCTACCAGTGACGAGCAGAAGATAAACGAACACCCTAGTGGTGAAGGAACACTTTAGCATTGACGAGCATAAGAGAAACGAATACCCTGTTGGTGAGGAAACAATTTATCAGTGACTAGCAGAAGACATACGAACACTCTAGTGGTGAAAGAACACTCTAGCAGTGACAAGCAGCAGACATACGAACACCCTACTGGGGAAGGAACACTCTAGCAGTGACGAGCAGAAGACATACGAACACCCTAGTGGTGAAGGAACACTCTAGCAGTGACGAGCAGAAGATATACGAATAGCCTAGTGGTGAAAGAACACTCTAGCAATGACAAGCAGAAGAGAAACGAACACCCTAGTGGTGAAGGAGTACTCTAGCAGTGACGAGCAGGAGAGAAACGAACACCCTAGTGGTGAAGGAACACTCTAGCATTAACGAGCAGAAGAGAAAAGAATACCCTGTTGGTGAAGAAACACTTTAACAGTGACGAGCAGAAGACATACGAACACCCTAGTGGTGAAGGAACACTCTAGTAGAAAAAGCAGAAGACATACGAATACCCTACTGGTGAAGGAACACTCTGGCAGTGACGAGCAGAAGACACACGAACACCCTAGTGGTGAAGGAACACTCTAGCAGTGACGAGCAGAAGATAAACGAACACCCTAGTGGTGAACGAACACTTTAGCATTGACGAGCATAAGAGAAACGAATACCCTGTTGGTGAGGAAACACTTTATCAGTGACTAGAAGAAGACATACGAACACCTTAGTGGTGAAAGAACACTCTAGCAATGACAAGCAGAAGACATATGAACACCCTACTGGGGAAGGAGCACTCAAGCAGTGACGAGCAGAAGACATACGAACACCCTAGTGGTGAAGGAACACTCTTGCAGTGACGAGCAGGAGAGAAACGAACACCCTAGTGGTGAAGGAACACTCTAGCATTGACGAGCAGAAGACACACGAACACCCTATTGGTGAAGGAACACTCTAGCAGTGATGAGCAGAAGATATACGAACAGCCTAGTGGTGAAGAAACACTCTAGCAGTGACGAGCAGGAGAGAAACAAACACCCTAGTGGTGAAGGTACACTCTAACATTGACGAGCAGAAAAGAAACGAATACCCAATTGGTGAAAAAACACTTTAATAGTGACGAGCAGAAGACTTACGAACACCCTAGTGGTGAAAGAAAACTCTAGCAGTGACAAGCATAAGAGAAACAAACACCCTAGTGGTGAAGGAACACTCTAGCATTGACGTGCAAAAGAGAAAAGAATACCCTGTTGGTGAAGAAACACTTTATCAGTGACGAGCAGAAGACATACGAACACCCTAGTGGTGAAAGAACACTCTAGCAGGAAAAGCAGAAGACATACGAATACCCTACTGGTGAAGGAACACTCTGGTAGTGACGAGCAGAAGACACACGAACACCCTAGTGGTGAAGGAACACTCTAGCAGTGACGAGCAGAAGATAAACGAACACCCTAGTGGTGAACGAACACTTTAGCATTGATGAGCATAAGAGAAACGAATACCCTGTTGGTGAGGAAACACTTTATCAGTGAGTAGCAGAAGACATACGAACACCCTACTGGGGAAGGAGCACTCTAGCAGTGATGAGCAGAAGACATACGAACACTCTAGTGGTGAAGGAACACTCTTGCAGGAAAAGCAGAAAACATACGAACACCCTACTGGTGAAGGAACACTCTAGCAGTGACCAGCAGAAGACATACGAACACCCTAGTGGTGAAGGAACACTCTAGCAGTGAAGAGCAGAAGACATACGAACACCCTAGTGGTGAAGGAACACTCTAGCAGTGACGAGCAGAAGATATACGAATAGCCTAGTGAGGAAAGAACACTCTAGCAGTGACGAGCAGAAGAGAAACGAACAACCTAGTGGTGAAGGAACACTCTAGCAGTGACGAGCAGGAGAGAAACGAACAACCTAGTGGTGAAAGAACACTCTACCAGTGACGAGCAGAAGATAAACGAACACCCTAGTGGTGAAGGAACACTTTAGCATTGACGAGCATAAGAGAAACGAATACCCTGTTGGTGAGGAAACAATTTATCAGTGACTAGCAGAAGACATACGAACACTCTAGTGGTGAAAGAACACTCTAGCAGTGACAAGCAGCAGACATACGAACACCCTACTGGGGAAGGAACACTCTAGCAGTGACGAGCAGAAGACATACGAACACCCTAGTGGTGAAGGAACACTCTAGCAGTGACGAGCAGAAGATATACGAATAGCCTAGTGGTGAAAGAACACTCTAGCAATGACAAGCAGAAGAGAAACGAACACCCTAGTGGTGAAGGAGTACTCTAGCAGTGACGAGCAGGATAGAAACGAACACCCTAGTGGTGAAGGAACACTCTAGCATTAACGAGCAGAAGAGAAAAGAATACCCTGTTGGTGAAGAAACACTTTAACAGTGACGAGCAGAAGACATACGAACACCCTAGTGGTGAAGGAACACTCTAGTAGAAAAAGTAGAAGACATACGAATACCCTACTGGTGAAGGAACACTCTGGCAGTGACGAGCAGAAGACACACGAACACCCTAGTGGTGAAGGAACACTCTAGCAGTGACGAGCAGAAGATAAACGAACACCCTAGTGGTGAACGAACACTTTAGCATTGACGAGCATAAGAGAAACGAATACCCTGTTGGTGAGGAAACACTTTATCAGTGACTAGAAGAAGACATACGAACACCTTAGTGGTGAAAGAACACTCTAGCAATGACAAGCAGAAGACATATGAACACCCTACTGGGGAAGGAGCACTCAAGCAGTGACGAGCAGAAGACATACGAACACCCTAGTGGTGAAGGAACACTCTTGCAGTGACGAGCAGGAGAGAAACGAACACCCTAGTGGTGAAGGAACACTCTAGCATTGACGAGCAGAAGACACACGAACACCCTATTGGTGAAGGAACACTCTAGCAGTGATGAGCAGAAGATAAATGAACACCCTAGGGGTGAAGGAACACTCTAGCAGTAACGAGCAGAAGACATACGAACACCCTAGTGGTGAAGGAACACTCTTGCAGGAAAAGCAGAAGACATACGAACACCCTACTGGTGAAGGAACACTCTAGCAGTGACTAGCTGAAGACATACAAACACCCTAGTGGTGAAGGAACACTCTTGCAGGAAAAGCAGAAGACATACGAACACCCTATTGGTGAAGGAACACTCTAGCAGTGACGAGCAGAAGACACACGAACACCCTATTGGTGAAGGAACACCCTAGCAGTGATGAGCAGAAGATAAACGAACACCCTAGTGGTGAAGGAACACTCTAGCAGTAACGAGCAGAAGACATACGAACACCCTAGTGGTGAAGGAACACTCTTGCAGGAAAAGCAGAAGACATACGAACACCCTACTGGTGAAGGAACACTCTAGCAGTGACGAGCAGAAAACACACGAACACCCTAGTGGTAAAGGAACACTCTAGCAGTGACGAGCAGAAGATAAACGAACACCCTAGTGGTGAAGGAACACTTTAGCATTGACAAGGATAAGAGAAACAAATACCCTGTTGGTGAGGAAACACTTTATCAGTGACTAGCAGAAGACATACGAATACCCTAGTGGTGAAATAACACTCTAGCAGTGACAAGCAGAAGACATACGAACACCTTATTGGGGAATGAACACTCTAGCAGTGACGAGCAGAAGAGAAAGGAATACCCTGTTGGTGAAGAAACACTTTATTAGTCCCGAGCGAAAAAGATACGAACACTCTAGTTGTGAAGGCACACTCTAGCAGTGATGAGCAGAAGATATACGAATAGCCTAGTGGTGAAGGAACACTCTAGCAGTGACGAGCAGGAGAGAAACGAACACCCTAGTGGTGAAGGTACACTCTAACATTGACGAGCAGAAAAGAAACGAATACCCAATTGGTGAAGAAACACTTTAATAGTGACGAGCAGAAGACTTACGAACACCCTAGTGGTGAAAGAAAACTCTAGCAGTGACAAGCATAAGAGAAACAAACACCCTAGTGGTGAAGGAACACTCTAGCATTGACGAGCAAAAGAGAAAAGAATACCCTGTTGGTGAAGAAACCCTTTATCAGTGACGAGCAGAAGACATACGAACACCCTAGTGGTGAAAGAACACTCTAGCAGGAAAAGCAGAAGACATACGAATACCCTACTGGTGAAGGAACACTCTGGCAGTGACGAGCAGAAGACACACGAACACCCTAGTGGTGAAGGAACACTCTAGCAGTGACGAGCAGAAGATAAACGAACACCCTAGTGGTGAACGAACACTTTAGCATTGATGAGCATAAGAGAAACGAATACCCTGTTGGTGAGGAAACACTTTATCAGTGAGTAGCAGAAGACATACGAACACCCTACTGGGGAAGGAGCACTCTAGCAGTGACGAGCAGAAGACATACGAACACCCTAGTGGTGAAGGAACACTCTAGCAGTGACGAGCAGAAGATATACGAATAGCCTAGTGGTGAAAGAACACTCTAGCAATGACAAGCAGAAGAGAAACGAACACCCTAGTGGTGAAGGAGTACTCTAGCAGTGACGAGCAGGAGAGAAACGAACACCCTAGTGGTGAAGGAACACTCTAGCATTAACGAGCAGAAGAGAAAAGAATACCCTGTTGGTGAAGAAACACTTTAACAGTGACGAGCAGAAGACATACGAACACCCTAGTGGTGAAGGAACACTCTAGTAGGAAAAGCAGAAGACATACGAATACCCTACTGGTGAAGGAACACTCTGGCAGTGACGAGCAGAAGACACACGAACACCCTAGTGGTGAAGGAACACTCTAGCAGTGACGAGCAGAAGATAAACGAACACCCTAGTGGTGAACGAACACTTTAGCATTGACGAGCATAAGAGAAACGAATACCCTGTTGGTGAGGAAACACTTTATCAGTGACTAGAAGAAGACATACGAACACCCTAGTGGTGAAAGAACACTCTAGCAATGACAAGCAGAAGACATATGAACACCCTACTGGGGAAGGAGCACTCTAGCAGTGACGAGCAGAAGACATACGAACACCCTAGTGGTGAAGGAACACTCTTGCAGTGACGAGCAAGAGAGAAACGAACACCCTAGTGGTGAAGGAACACTCTAGCATTGACGAGCAGAAGACACACGAACACCCTATTGGTGAAGGAACACTCTAGCAGTGATGAGCAGAAGATAAACGAACACCCTAGTGGTGAAGGAACACTCTAGCAGTAACGAGCAGAAGACATACGAACACCCTAGTGGTGAAGGAACACTCTAGCAGTGACTAGCTGAAGACATACAAACACCCTAGTGGTGAAGGAACACTCTTGCAGGAAAAGCAGAAGACATACGAACACCCTATTGGTGAAGGAACACTCTAGCAGTGACGAGCAGGAGAGAAACGAACACCCTAGTGGTGAAGGAACACTCTAGCATTGACGAGCAGAAGACACACGAACACCCTATTGGTGAAGGAACACTCTAGCAGTGATGAGCAGAAGATAAACGAACACCCTAGTGGTGAAGGAACACTCTAGCAGTAACGAGCAGAAGACATACGAACACCCTAGTGGTGAAGGAACACTCTTGCATGAAAAGCAGAAGACATACGAACACCCTACTGGTGAAGGAACACTCTAGAAGTGACGAGCAGAAAACACACGAACACCCTAGTGGTAAAGGAACACTCTAGCAGTGACGAGCAGAAGATAAACGAACACCCTAGTGGTGAAGGAACACTTTAGCATTGACAAGGATAAGAGAAACGAATACCCTGTTGGTGAGGAAACACTTTATCAGTGACTAGCAGAAGACACACGAACACCCTATTGGTGAAGGAACACCCTAGCAGTGATGAGCAGAAGATAAACGAACACCCTAGTGGTGAAGGAACGCTCTAGCAGTAACGAGCAGAAGACATACGAACACCCTAGTGGTGAAGGAACACTCTTGCAGGAAAAGCAGAAGACATACGAACACCCTACTGGTGAAGGAACACTCTAGCAGTGACGAGCAGAAAACACACGAACACCCTAGTGGTGAAGGAACACTTTAGCATTGACAAGGATAAGAGAAACGAATACCCTGTTGGTGAGGAAACACTTTATCAGTGACTAGCAGAAGACACACGAACACCCTATTGGTGAAGGAACACCCTAGCAGTGATGAGCAGAAGATAAACGAACACCCTAGTGGTGAAGGAACACTTTAACAGTGACGAGCAGAAGACATACGAACACCCTAGTGGTGAAGGAACACTCTAGTAGGAAAAGCAGAAGACATACGAATACCCTACTGGTGAAGGAACACTCTGGCAGTGACGAGCAGAAGACACACGAACACCCTAGTGGTGAAGGAACACTCTAGCAGTGACGAGCAGAAGATAAACGAACACCCTAGTGGTGAACGAACACTTTAGCATTGACGAGCATAAGAGAAACGAATACCCTGTTGGTGAGGAAACACTTTATCAGTGATTAGAAGAAGACATACGAACACCCTAGTGGTGAAAGAACACTCTAGCAATGACAAGCAGAAGACATATGAACACCCTACTGGGGAAGGAGCACTCTAGCAGTGACGAGCAGAAGACATACGAACACCCTAGTGGTGAAGGAACACTCTTGCAGTGACGAGCAGGAGAGAAACGAACACCCTAGTGGTGAAGGAACACTCTAGCATTGACGAGCAGAAGACACACGAACACCCTATTGGTGAAGGAACACTCTAGCAGTGATGAGCAGAAGATAAACGAACACCCTAGTGGTGAAGGAACACTTTAACAGTGACGAGCAGAAGACATACGAACACCCTAGTGGTGAAAGAACACTCTAGCAGGAAAAGCAGAAGACATACGAATACCCTACTGGTGAAGGAACACTCTGGCAGTGACGAGCAGAAAACACACGAACACCCTAGTGGTGAAGGAACACTTTAGCATTGACAAGGATAAGAGAAACGAATACCCTGTTGGTGAGGAAACACTTTATCAGTGACTAGCAGAAGACACACGAACACCCTATTGGTGAAGGAACACCCTAGCAGTGATGAGCAGAAGATAAACGAACACCCTAGTGGTGAAGGAACACTTTAACAGTGACGAGCAGAAGACATACGAACACCCTAGTGGTGAAAGAACACTCTAGCAGGAAAAGCAGAAGACATACGAATACCCTACTGGTGAAGGAACACTCTGGCAGTGACGAGCAGAAGACACACGAACACCCTAGTGGTGAAGGAACACTCTAGCAGTGACGAGCAGAAGATAAACGAACACCCTAGTGGTGAACGAACACTTTAGCATTGACGAGCATAAGAGAAACGAATACCCTGTTGGTGAGGAAACACTTTATCAGTGACTAGAAGAAGACACACGAACACCATAGTGGTGAAAGAACACTCTAGCAATGACAAGCAGAAGACATATGAACACCCTACTGGGGAAGGAGCACTCTAGCAGTGACGAGCAGAAGACATACGAACACCCTAGTGGTGAAGGAACACTCTTGCAGTGACGAGCAGGAGAGAAACGAACACCCTAGTGGTGAAGGAACACTCTAGCATTGACGAGCAGAAGACACACGAACACCCTATTGGTGAAGGAACACTCTAGCAGTGATGAGCAGAAGATAAACGAACACCCTAGTGGTGAAGGAACACTCTAGAAGTAACGAGCAGAAGACATACGAACACCCTAGTGGTGAAGGAACACTCTAGCAGTGACTAGCTGAAGACATACAAACACCCTAGTGGTGAAAGAACACTCTTGCAGGAAAAGCAGAAGACATACGAACACCCTATTGGTGAAGGAACACTCTAGCAGTGACGAGCAGGAGAGAAACGAACACCCTAGTGGTGAAGGAACACTCTAGCATTGACGAGCAGAAGACACACGAACACCCTATTGGTGAAGGAACACTCTAGCAGTGATGAGCAGAAGATAAACGAACACCCTAGTGGTGAAGGAACACTCTAGCAGTAACGAGCAGAAGACATACGAACACCCTAGTGGTGAAGGAACACTCTTGCAGGAAAAGCAGAAGACATACGAACACCCTACTGGTGAAGGAACACTCTAGAAGTGACGAGCAGAAAACACACGAACACCCTAGTGGTAAAGGAACACTCTAGCAGTGACGAGCAGAAGATAAACGAACACCCTAGTGGTGAAGGAACACTTTAGCATTGACAAGGATAAGAGAAACGAATACCCTGTTGGTGAGGAAACACTTTATCAGTGACTAACAGAAGACACACGAACACCCTATTGGTGAAGGAACACCCTAGCAGTGATGAGCAGAAGATAAACGAACACCCTAGTGGTGAAGGAACACTCTAGCAGTAACGAGCAGAAGACATACGAACACCCTAGTGGTGAAGGAACACTCTTGCAGGAAAAGCAGAAGACATACGAACACCCTACTGGTGAAGGAACACTCTAGCAGTGACGAGCAGAAAACACACGAACACCCTAGTGGTAAAGGAACACTCTAGCAGTGACGAGCAGAAGATAAACGAACACCCTAGTGGTGAAGGAACACTTTAGCATTGACAAGGATAAGAGAAACGAATACCCTGTTGGTGAGGAAACTCTTTATCAGTGACTAGCAGAAGACATACGAATACCCTAGTGGTGAAATAACAATCTAGCAGTGACAAGCAGAAGACATACGAACACCTTATTGGGGAATGAACACTCTAGCAGTGACGAGCAGAAGAGAAAGGAATACCCTGTTGGTGAAGAAACACTTTATTAGTCCCGAGCGAAAAAGATACGAACACTCTAGTTGTGAAGGCACACTCTAGCAGTGATGAGCAGAAGATATACGAACACCCTACTGGGGAAGGAACACTCTAGCAGTGACGAGCAGGAGAGAAACGAACACCCTAGTGGTGAAGGAACACTCTAACAGTGACGAGCAGAAGATATACGAATAGCCTAGTGGTGAAAGAACACTCTAGCAATGACAAGCAGAAGAGAAACGAACACCCTAGTGGTGAAGGAGTACTCTAGCAGTGACGAGCAGGAGAGAAACGAACACCCTAGTGGTGAAGGAACACTCTAGCATTAACGAGCAGAAGAGAAAAGAATACCCTGTTGGTGAAGAAACACTTTAACAGTGACGAGCAGAAGACATACGAACACCCTAGTGGTGAAAGAACACTCTAGCAGGAAAAGCAGAAGACATACGAATACCCTACTGGTGAAGGAACACTCTGGCAGTGACGAGCAGAAGACACACGAACACCCTAGTGGTGAAGGAACACTCTAGCAGTGACGAGCAGAAGATAAACGAACACCCTAGTGGTGAACGAACACTTTAGCATTGATGAGCATAAGAGAAACGAATACCCTGTTGGTGAGGAAACACTTTATCAGTGAGTAGCAGAAGACATACGAACACCCTACTGGGGAAGGAGCACTCTAGCAGTGACGAGCAGAAGACATACGAACACCCTACTGGGGAAGGAGCACTCTAGCAGTGACGAGCAGAAGACATACGAATAGCCTAGTGGTGAAGGAACACTCTTGCAGTGACGAGCAGGAGAGAAACGAACACCCTAGTGGTGAAGGAACACTCTAGCATTGACGAGCAGAAGACACACGAACACCCTATTGGTGAAGGAACACTCTAGCAGTGATGAGCAGAAGATAAACGAACACCCTAGTGGTGAAGGAACACTCTAGCAGTAACGAGCAGAAGACATACGAACACCCTAGTGGTGAAGGAACACTCTAGCAGTGACTAGCTGAAGACATACAAACACCCTAGTGGTGAAGGAACACTCTTGCAGGAAAAGCAGAAGACATACGAACACCCTATTGGTGAAGGAACACTCTAGCAGTGACGAGCAGGAGAGAAACGAACACCCTAGTGGTGAAGGAACACTCTAGCATTGACGAGCAGAAGACACACGAACACCCTATTGGTGAAGGAACACTCTAGCAGTGATGAGCAGAAGATAAACGAACACCCTAGTGGTGAAGGAACACTTTAGCAGTAACGAGCAGAAGACATACGAACACCCTAGTGGTGAAGGAACACTCTTGCAGGAAAAGCAGAACACATACGAACACCCTACTGGTGAAGGAACACTCTAGAAGTGACGAGCAGAAAACACACGAACACCCTAGTGGTAAAGGAACACTCTAGCAGTGACGAGCAGAAGATAAACGAACACCCTAGTGGTGAAGGAGTACTCTAGCAGTGACGAGCAGGAGAGAAACGAACACCCTAGTGGTGAAGGAACACTCTAGCATTAACGAGCAGAAGAGAAAAGAATACCCTGTTGGTGAAGAAACACTTTAACAGTGACGAGCAGAAGACATACGAACACCCTAGTGGTGAAGGAACACTCTAGTAGGAAAAGCAGAAGACATACGAATACCCTACTGGTGAAGGAACACTCTGGCAGTGACGAGCAGAAGACACACGAACACCCTAGTGGTGAAGGAACACTCTAGCAGTGACGAGCAGAAGATAAACGAACACCCTAGTGGTGAACGAACACTTTAGCATTGACGAGCATAAGAGAAACGAATACCCTGTTGGTGAGGAAACACTTTATCAGTGACTAGAAGAAGACACACGAACACCATAGTGGTGAAAGAACACTCTAGCAATGACAAGCAGAAGACATATGAACACCCTACTGGGGAAGGAGCACTCTAGCAGTGACGAGCAGAAGACATACGAACACCCTAGTGGTGAAGGAACACTCTTGCAGTGACGAGCAGGAGAGAAACGAACACCCTAGTGGTGAAGGAACACTCTAGCATTGACGAGCAGAAGACACACGAACACCCTATTGGTGAAGGAACACTCTAGCAGTGATGAGCAGAAGATAAACGAACACCCTAGTGGTGAAGGAACACTCTAGAAGTAACGAGCAGAAGACATACGAACACCCTAGTGGTGAAGGAACACTCTAGCAGTGACTAGCTGAAGACATACAAACACCCTAGTGGTGAAAGAACACTCTTGCAGGAAAAGCAGAAGACATACGAACACCCTATTGGTGAAGGAACACTCTAGCAGTGACGAGCAGGAGAGAAACGAACACCCTAGTGGTGAAGGAACACTCTAGCATTGACGAGCAGAAGACACACGAACACCCTATTGGTGAAGGAACACTCTAGCAGTGATGAGCAGAAGATAAACGAACACCCTAGTGGTGAAGGAACACTCTAGCAGTAACGAGCAGAAGACATACGAACACCCTAGTGGTGAAGGAACACTCTTGCAGGAAAAGCAGAAGACATACGAACACCCTACTGGTGAAGGAACACTCTAGAAGTGACGAGCAGAAAACACACGAACACCCTAGTGGTAAAGGAACACTCTAGCAGTGACGAGCAGAAGATAAACGAACACCCTAGTGGTGAAGGAACACTTTAGCATTGACAAGGATAAGAGAAACGAATACCCTGTTGGTGAGGAAACACTTTATCAGTGACTAGCAGAAGACACACGAACACCCTATTGGTGAAGGAACACCCTAGCAGTGATGAGCAGAAGATAAACGAACACCCTAGTGGTGAAGGAACACTCTAGCAGTAACGAGCAGAAGACATACGAACACCCTAGTGGTGAAGGAACACTCTTGCAGGAAAAGCAGAAGACATACGAACACCCTACTGGTGAAGGAACACTCTAGCAGTGACGAGCAGAAAACACACGAACACCCTAGTGGTAAAGGAACACTCTAGCAGTGATGAGCAGAAGATAAACGAACACCCTAGTGGTGAAGGAACACTTTAGCATTGACAAGGATAAGAGAAACGAATACCCTGTTGGTGAGGAAACACTTTATCAGTGACTAGCAGAAGACATACGAATACCCTAGTGGTGAAATAACAATCTAGCAGTGACAAGCAGAAGACATACGAACACCTTATTGGGGAATGAACACTCTAGCAGTGACGAGCAGAAGAGAAAGGAATACCCTGTTGGTGAAGAAACACTTTATTAGTCCCGAGCGAAAAAGATACGAACACTCTAGTTGTGAAGGCACACTCTAGCAGTGATGAGCAGAAGATATACGAACACCCTACTGGGGAAGGAACACTCTAGCAGTGACGAGCAGGAGAGAAACGAACACCCTAGTGGTGAAGGAACACTCTAACAGTGACGAGCAGAAGATATACGAATAGCCTAGTGGTGAAAGAACACTCTAGCAATGACAAGCAGAAGAGAAACGAACACCCTAGTGGTGAAGGAGTACTCTAGCAGTGACGAGCAGGAGAGAAACGAACACCCTAGTGGTGAAGGAATACTCTAGCATTAACGAGCAGAAGAGAAAAGAATACCCTGTTGGTGAAGAAACACTTTAACAGTGACGAGCAGAAGACATACGAACACCCTAGTGGTGAAAGAACACTCTAGCAGGAAAAGCAGAAGACATACGAATACCCTACTGGTGAAGGAACACTCTGGCAGTGACGAGCAGAAGACACACGAACACCCTAGTGGTGAAGGAACACTCTAGCAGTGACGAGCAGAAGATAAACGAACACCCTAGTGGTGAACGAACACTTTAGCATTGATGAGCATAAGAGAAACGAATACCCTGTTGGTGAGGAAACACTTTATCAGTGAGTAGCAGAAGACATACGAACACCCTACTGGGGAAGGAGCACTCTAGCAGTGACGAGCAGAAGACATACGAACACCCTACTGGGGAAGGAGCACTCTAGCAGTGACGAGCAGAAGACATACGAATAGCCTAGTGGTGAAGGAACACTCTTGCAGTGACGAGCAGGAGAGAAACGAACACCCTAGTGGTGAAGGAACACTCTGGCATTGACGAGCAGAAGACACACGAACACCCTATTGGTGAAGGAACACTCTAGCAGTGATGAGCAGAAGATAAACGAACACCCTAGTGGTGAAGGAACACTCTAGCAGTAACGAGCAGAAGACATACGAACACCCTAGTGGTGAAGGAACACTCTAGCAGTGACTAGCTGAAGACATACAAACACCCTAGTGGTGAAGGAACACTCTTGCAGGAAAAGCAGAAGACATACGAACACCCTATTGGTGAAGGAACACTCTAGCAGTGACGAGCAGGAGAGAAACGAACACCCTAGTGGTGAAGGAACACTCTAGCATTGACGAGCAGAAGACACACGAACACCCTATTGGTGAAGGAACACTCTAGCAGTGATGAGCAGAAGATAAACGAACACCCTAGTGGTGAAGGAACACTTTAGCAGTAACGAGCAGAAGACATACGAACACCCTAGTGGTGAAGGAACACTCTTGCAGGAAAAGCAGAACACATACGAACACCCTACTGGTGAAGGAACACTCTAGAAGTGACGAGCAGAAAACACACGAACACCCTAGTGGTAAAGGAACACTCTAGCAGTGACGAGCAGAAGATAAACGAACACCCTAGTGGTGAAGGAACACTTTAGCATTGACAAGGATAAGAGAAACGAATACCCTGTTGGTGAGGAAACACTTTATCAGTGACTAGCAGAAGACATACGAATACCCTAGTGGTGAAATAACACTCTAGCAGTGACAAGCAGAAGACATACGAACACCTTACTGAGGAATGAACACTCTAGTAGTGACGAGCAGAAGAGAAACGAATACCCTGTTGGTGAATAAACACTTTATTAGTCCCGAGCGAAAAAGATACGAACACTCTAGTTGTGAAGGCACACTCTAGCAGTGATGAGCAGAAGATATACGAATAGCCTAGTGGTGAAGGAACACTCTAGCAGTGACGAGCAGGAGAGAAACGAACACCCTAGTGGTGAAGGTACACTCTAACATTGACTAGCAGAAAAGAAACGAATACCCAATTGGTGAAGAAACACTTTAATAGTGACGAGCAGAAGACTTACGAACACCCTAGTGGTGAAAGAACACTCTAGCAGTGACAAGCAGAAGAGAAACAAACACCCTAGTGGTGAAGGAACACTCTAGCATTGACGAGCAGGAGAGAAACGAACACCCTAGTGGTGAAGGTACACTCTAACATTGACGAGCAGAAAAGAAACGAATACCCAATTGGTGAAGAAACACTTTAATAGTGACGAGCAGAAGACATACGAACACCCTAGTGGTGAAAGAACACTCTAGCAGGAAAAGCAGAAGACATACGAATACCCTACTAGTGAAGGAACACTCTGGCAGTGAATAGCAGAAGACACACGAACACCCTAGTGGTGAAGGAACACTCTAGCAGTGATGAGCAGAAGATAAACGAACACCCTAGTGGTGAATGAACACTTTAGCATTGATGAGCATAAGAGAAACGAATACCCTGTTGGTGAGGAAACACTTTATCAGTGAGTAGCAGAAGACATACGAACACCCTACGGGGGAAGGAGCACTCTAGCAGTGACGAGCAGAAGACATACGAACACCCTAGTGGTGAAGGAACACTCTTGCAGGAAAAGCAGAAGACATACGAACACCCTACTGGTGAAGGAACACTCTAGCAGTGACCAGCAGAAGACATACGAACACCCTAGTGGTGAAGGAACACTCTAGCAGTGACGAGCAGAAGACATACGAACACCCTACTGGTGAAGGAACACTCTAGTAGTGACGAGCAGAAGATATACGAATAGCCTAGTGGTGAAAGAACACTCTAGCAGTGACGAGCAGAAGAGAAACGAACAACCTAGTGGTGAAGGAACACTCTAGCAGTGACGAGCAGGAGAGAAACAAACAACCTAGTGGTGAAAGAACACTCTACCAGTGACGAGCAGAAGATAAACGAACACCCTAGTGGTGAAGGAACACTTTAGCATTGACGAGCATAAGAGAAACGAATACCCTGTTGGTGAGGAAACAATTTATCAGTAACTAGCAGAAGACATACGAACACTTTAGTGGTGAAAGAACACTCTAGCAGTGACAAGCATAAGACATACGAACACCCTACTGGGGAAGGAACACTCTAGCAGTGACGAGCAGAAGACATACGAAAACCCTAATGGTGAAGGAACACTCTAGCAGTGACGAGCAGAAGATATACGAATAGCCTAGTGGTGAAAGAACACTCTAGCAATGACAAGCAGAAGAGAAACGAACACCCTAGTGGTGAAGGAGCACTCTAGAAGTGACGAGCAGGAGAGAAACGTACACCCTAGTGGTGAAGGAACACTCTAGCATTGACGAGCAGAAGAGAAAAGAATACCCTGTTGGTGAAGAAACACTTTAACAGTGACAAGCAGAAGACATACAAACACCCTAGTGGTGAAGGAACACTCTAGCAGGAAAAGCAGAAGACATACGAATACCCTACTGGTGAAGGAACACTCTGGTAGTGACGAGCAGAAGACACACGAACACCCTAGTGGTGAAGGAACACTCTAGCAGTGACGAGCAGAAGATAAATGAACACCCTAGTGGTGAACGAACACTTTAGCATTGACAAGCATAAGAGAAACGAATACCCTGTTGGTGAGGAAACACTTTATCAGTGACTAGAAGGAGACATACGAACACCCTAGTGGTGAAAGAACACTCTAGCAGTGACAAGCAGAAGACATATGAACACCCTACTGGGGAAGGAGCACTCTAGCAGTGACTAGCTGAAGACATACAAACACCCTAGTGGTGAAGGAACACTTTTGTAGTGACGAGCAGGAGAGAAACGAACACCCTAGTGGTGAAGGAACACTCTAGCATTGACGAGCAGAAGACAGACGAACATCCTATTGGTGAAGGAACATTATAGGAGTGATGAGCAGAAGATAAACGAACACCCTAGTGGTGAAGGAACACTCTAGCAGTAACGAGCAGAAGACATACGAACACCCTAGTGGTGAAGGAACACTCTTGCAGGAAAAGCAGAAGACATACGAACACCCTACTGGTGAAGGAACACTCTAGCAGTGACGAGCAGAAGACATACAAACACCCTAGTGGTGAAGGAACACTCTTGCAGGAAAAGCAGAAGACATAAGAACACCCTATTGGTGAAGGAACACTCTAGCAGTGACGAGCAGAAGACACACGAACACCCTAGCAGTGATGACCAGAAGATAAACGAACACCCTAGTGGTGGAGGAACACTCTAGCAGTAACGAGCAGAAGACATACGAACACCCTAGTGGTGAAGGAACACTCTTGCAGGAAAAGCAGAAGACATACGAACACCCTACTGGTGAAGGAACACTCTAGCAGTGACGAGCAGAAAACACACGAACACCCTAGTGGTAAAGGAACACTCTAGCAGTGACGAGCAGAAGATAAACGAACACCCTAGTGGTGAAGGAACACTTTAGCATTGACGAGCATAAGAGAAACGAATACCCTGTTGGTGAGGAAACAATTTATCAGTAACTAGCAGAAGACATACGAACACTTTAGTGGTGAAAGAACACTCTAGCAGTGACAAGCATAAGACATACGAACACCCTACTGGGGAAGGAACACTCTAGCAGTGACGAGCAGAAGACATACGAAAACCCTAGTGGTGAAGGAACACTCTAGCAGTGACGAGCAGAAGATATACGAATAGCCTAGTGGTGAAAGAACACTCTAGCAATGACAAGCAGAAGAGAAACGAACACCCTAGTGGTGAAGGAGCACTCTAGAAGTGACGAGCAGGAGAGAAACGTACACCCTAGTGGTGAAGGAACACTCTAGCATTGACGAGCAGAAGAGAAAAGAATACCCTGTTGGTGAAGAAACACTTTAACAGTGACGAGCAGAAGCCATACAAACACCCTAGTGGTGAAGGAACACTCTAGCAGGAAAAGCAGAAGACATACGAATACCCTACTGGTGAAGGAACACTCTGGTAGTGACGAACAGAAGACACACGAACACCCTAGTGGTGAAGGAACACTCTAGCAGTGACGAGCAGAAGATAAACGAACACCCTAGTGGTGAACGAACACTTTAGCATTGACAAGCATAAGAGAAACGAATACCCTGTTGGTGAGGAAACAATTTATCAGTGACTAGAAGGAGACATACGAACACCCTAGTGGTGAAAGAACACTCTAGCAGTGACAAGCAGAAGACATATGAACACCCTACTGGGGAAGGAGCACTCTAGCAGTGACTAGCTGAAGACATACAAACACCCTAGTGGTGAAGGAACACTCTTGCAGTGACGAGCAGGAGAGAAACGAACACCCTAGTGGTGAAGGAACACTCTAGCATTGACGAGCAGAAGACACACGAACACCCTATTGGTGAAGGAACATTATAGGAGTGATGAGCAGAAGATAAACGAACACCCTAGTGGTGAAGGAACACTCTAGCAGTAACGAGCAGAAGACATACGAACACCCTAGTGGTGAAGGAACACTCTTGCAGGAAAAGCCGAAGACATACGAACACCCTACTGGTGAAGGAACACTCTAGCAGTGACGAGCACAAGACATACAAACACCCTAGTGGTGAAGGAACACTCTTGCAGGAAAAGCAGAAGACATACGAACACCCTATTGGTGAAGGAACACTCTAGCAGTGACGAGCAGAAGACACACGAACACCCTATTGGTGAAGGAACACCCTAGCAGTGATGACCAGAAGATAAACGAACACCCTAGTGGTGGAGGAACACTCTAGCAGTAACGAGCAGAAGACATACGAACACCCTAGTGGTGAAGGAACACTCTTGCAGGAAAAGCAGAAGACATACGAACACCCTACTGGTGAAGGAACACTCTAGCAGTGACGAGCAGAAAACACACGAACACCCTAGTGGTAAAGGAACACTCTAGCAGTGACGAGCAGAAGATAAACGAACACCCTAGTGGTGAAGGAACACTTTAGCATTGACAAGCATAAGAGAAACGAATACCCTGTTGGTGAGGAAACACTTTATCAGTGACTAGCAGAAGACATACGAATACCCTAGTGGTGAAATAACACTCTAGCAGTGACAAGCAGAAGACATACGAACACCTTACTGAAAATGAACACTCTAGCAGTGACGAGCAGAAGAGAAACGAATACCCTGTTGGTGAATAAACACTTTATTAGTCCCAAGCGAAAAAGATACGAACACTCTAGTTGTGAAGGCACACTCTAGCAGTGATGAGCAGAAGATATACGAACAGCCTAGTGGTGAAGGAACACTCTAGCAATGACGAGCAGGAGAGAAACGAACACCCTAGTGGTGAAGGTACACTCTAACATTGACGAGCAGAAAAGAAACGAATACCCAATTGGTGAAGAAACACTTTAATAGTGACGAGCAGAAGACTTACGAACACCCTAGTGGTGAAGGAACACTCTAGCAGTGACAAGCAGAAGAGAAACAAACACCCTAGTGGTGAAGGAACACTCTAGCATTGACGAGCAAAAGAGAAAAGAATACCCTGTTGGTGAAGAAACACTTTATCAGTGACGAGCAGAAGACATACGAACACCCTAGTGGTGAAGGAACACTCTAGCAGTAACGAGCAGAAGACATACGAACACCCTAGTGGTGAAGGAACACTCTTGCAGGAAAAGCAGAAGACATACGAACACCCTACTGGTGAAGGAACACTCTAGCAGTGACGAGCAGAAAACACACGAACACCCTAGTGGTAAAGGAACACTCTAGCAGTGACGAGCAGAAGATAAACGAACACCCTAGTGGTGAAGGAACACTTTAGCATTGACAAGCATAAGAGAAACGAATACCCTGTTGGTGAGGAAACACTTTATCAGTGACTAGCAGAAGACATACGAATACCCTAGTGGTGAAATAACACTCTAGCAGTGACAAGCAGAAGACATACGAACACCTTACTGGGGAATGAACTATCTAGCAGTGACGAGCAGCAGAGAAAGGAATACCCTGTTGGTGAAGAAACACTTTATTAGTCCCGAGCTAAAAAGATACGAACACTCTAGTTGTGAAGGCACACTCTAGCAGTGATGAGCAGAAGATATACGAACAGCCTAGTGGTGAAGGAACACTCTAGCAGTGACGAGCAGGAGAGAAACGAACACCCTAGTGGTGAAGGTACACTCTAACATTGACAAGCAGAAAAGAAACGAATACCCAATTGGTGAAGAAACACTTTAATAGTGACGAGCAGAAGACTTACGAACACCCTAGTGGTGAAAGAACATTCTAGCAGTGACAAGCAGAAGACATATGAACACCCTACTGGGGAAGGAGCACTCTAGCAGTGACTAGCTGAAGACATACAAACACCCTAGTGGTGAAGGAACACTCTTGCAGTGACGAGCAGGAGAGAAACGAACACCCTAGTGGTGAAGGAACACTCTAGCATTGACGAGCAGAAGACACACGAACACCCTATTGGTGAAGGAACATTATAGGAGTGATGAGCAGAAGATAAACGAACACCCTAGTGGTGAAGGAACACTCTAGCAGTAACGAGCAGAAGACATACGAACACCCTAGTGGTGAAGGAACACTCTTGCAGGAAAAGCAGAAGACATACGAACACCCTACTGGTGAAGGAACACTCTAGCAGTGACGAGCACAAGACATACAAACACCCTAGTGGTGAAGGAACACTCTTGCAGGAAAAGCAGAAGACATACGAACACCCTATTGGTGAAGGAACACTCTAGCAGTGACGAGCAGAAGACACACGAACACCCTATTGGTGAAGGAACACCCTAGCAGTGATGACCAGAAGATAAACGAACACCCTAGTGGTGGAGGAACACTCTAGCAGTAACGAGCAGAAGACATACGAACACCCTAGTGGTGAAGGAACACTCTTGCAGGAAAAGCAGAAGACATACGAACACCCTACTGGTGAAGGAACACTCTAGCAGTGACGAGCAGAAAACACACGAACACCCTAGTGGTAAAGGAACACTCTAGCAGTGACGAGCAGAAGATAAACGAACACCCTAGTGGTGAAGGAACACTTTAGCATTGACAAGCATAAGAGAAACGAATACCCTGTTGGTGAGGAAACACTTTATCAGTGACTAGCAGAAGACATACGAATACCCTAGTGGTGAAATAACACTCTAGCAGTGACAAGCAGAAGACATACGAACACCTTACTGAAAATGAACACTCTAGCAGTGACGAGCAGAAGAGAAACGAATACCCTGTTGGTGAATAAACACTTTATTAGTCCCAAGCGAAAAAGATACGAACACTCTAGTTGTGAAGGCACACTCTAGCAGTGATGAGCAGAAGATATACGAACAGCCTAGTGGTGAAGGAACACTCTAGCAATGACGAGCAGGAGAGAAACGAACACCCTAGTGGTGAAGGTACACTCTAACATTGACGAGCAGAAAAGAAACGAATACCCAATTGGTGAAGAAACACTTTAATAGTGACGAGCAGAAGACTTACGAACACCCTAGTGGTGAAGGAACACTCTAGCAGTGACAAGCAGAAGAGAAACAAACACCCTAGTGGTGAAGGAACACTCTAGCATTGACGAGCAAAAGAGAAAAGAATACCCTGTTGGTGAAGAAACACTTTATCAGTGACGAGCAGAAGACATACGAACACCCTAGTGGTGAAGGAACACTCTAGCAGTAACGAGCAGAAGACATACGAACACCCTAGTGGTGAAGGAACACTCTTGCAGGAAAAGCAGAAGACATACGAACACCCTACTGGTGAAGGAACACTCTAGCAGTGACGAGCAGAAAACACACGAACACCCTAGTGGTAAAGGAACACTCTAGCAGTGACGAGCAGAAGATAAACGAACACCCTAGTGGTGAAGGAACACTTTAGCATTGACAAGCATAAGAGAAACGAATACCCTGTTGGTGAGGAAACACTTTATCAGTGACTAGCAGAAGACATACGAATACCCTAGTGGTGAAATAACACTCTAGCAGTGACAAGCAGAAGACATACGAACACCTTACTGAAAATGAACACTCTAGCAGTGACGAGCAGAAGAGAAACGAATACCCTGTTGGTGAATAAACACTTTATTAGTCCCAAGCGAAAAAGATACGAACACTCTAGTTGTGAAGGCACACTCTAGCAGTGATGAGCAGAAGATATACGAACAGCCTAGTGGTGAAGGAACACTCTAGCAATGACGAGCAGGAGAGAAACGAACACCCTAGTGGTGAAGGTACACTCTAACATTGACGAGCAGAAAAGAAACGAATACCCAATTGGTGAAGAAACACTTTAATAGTGACGAGCAGAAGACTTACGAACACCCTAGTGGTGAAGGAACACTCTAGCAGTGACAAGCAGAAGAGAAACAAACACCCTAGTGGTGAAGGAACACTCTAGCATTGACGAGCAAAAGAGAAAAGAATACCCTGTTGGTGAAGAAACACTTTATCAGTGACGAGCAGAAGACATACGAACACCCTAGTGGTGAAGGAACACTCTAGCAGTAACGAGCAGAAGACATACGAACACCCTAGTGGTGAAGGAACACTCTTGCAGGAAAAGCAGAAGACATACGAACACCCTACTGGTGAAGGAACACTCTAGCAGTGACGAGCAGAAAACACACGAACACCCTAGTGGTGAACGAACACTTTAGCATTGACGAGCATAAGAGAAACGAACACCCTAGTGGTGAAGGAACACTTTAGCATTGACAAGCATAAGAGAAACGAATACCCTGTTGGTGAGGAAACACTTTATCAGTGACTAGCAGAAGACATACGAATACCCTAGTGGTGAAATAACACTCTAGCAGTGACAAGCAGAAGACATACGAACACCTTACTGGGGAATGAACTATCTAGCAGTGACGAGCAGAAGAGAAAGGAATACCCTGTTGGTGAAGAAACACTTTATTAGTCCCGAGCGAAAAAGATACGAACACTCTAGTTGTGAAGGCACACTCTAGCAGTGATGAGCAGAAGATATACGAACAGCCTAGTGGTGAAGGAACACTCTAGCAGTGACGAGCAGGAGAGAAACGAACACCCTAGTGGTGAAGGTACACTCTAACATTGACGAGCAGAAAAGAAACGAATACCCAATTGGTGAAGAAACACTTTAATAGTGACGAGCAGAAGACTTACGAACACCCTAGTGGTGAAAGAACATTCTAGCAGTGACAAGCAGAAGAGAAACAAACACCCTAGTGGTGAAGGAACACTCTAGCATTGACGAGCAAAAGAGAAAAGAATACCCTGTTGGTGAAGAAACACTTTATCAGTGCGAGCAGAAGACATACGAACACCCTAGTGGTGAAAGAACACTCTAGCAGGAAAAGCAGAAGACATACGAATACCTTACTGGTGAAGGAACACTCTGGCAGTGACGAGTAGAAGACATACGAACACCCTAGTGGTGAAGGAACACTCTAGCAGTGACGAGCAGAAGATAAACGAACACCCTAGTGGTGAACGAACACTTTAGCATTGACGAGCATAAGAGAAACGAATACCCTGTTGGTGAGGAAACACTTTATCAGTGACTAGCAGAAGACATACGAACACCCTAGTGGTGAAAGAACACTCTAGCAGTGACAAGCAGAAGACATACGAACACCCTACTGGGGAAGGAGCACTCTAGCAGTGACGAGCAGAAGACATACGAACACCCTAGTGGTGAAGGAACACTCTTGCAGGAAAAGCAGAAGACATAAGAACACCCTACTGGTGAAGGAACACTCTAGCAGTGACCAGCAGAAGACATACGAATACCCTAGTGGTGAAGGAACACTCTTGCAGTGACGAGCAGGAGAGAAACGAACACCCTAGTGGTGAAGGAACACTCTAGCATTGACGAGCAGAAGACACACGAACACCCTATTGGTGAAGGAACACTGTAGCAGTGATGAGCAGAAGATAAACGAACACCCTAGTGGTGAAGGAACACTCTAGCAGTAACGAGCAGAAGACATACGAACACCCTAGTGGTGAAGGAACACTCTTGCAGGAAAAGCAGAAGACATACGAACACCCTACTGGTGAAGGAACACTCTAGCAGTGACGAGCAGAAGATAAACGAACACCCTAGTGGTGAACGAACACTTTAGCATTGACGAGCATAAGAGAAACGAATACCCTGTTGGTGAGGAAACACTTTATCAGTGACTAGCAGAAAACATACGAACACCCTAGTGGTGAAAGAACACTCTAGCAGTGACAAGCAGAAGACATACGAACACCCTACTGGGGAAGGAGCACTCTAGCAGTGACGAGCAGAAGACATACGAACACCCTAGTGGTGAAGGAACACTCTTGCAGGAAAAGCAGAAGACATACGAACACCCTACTGGTGAAGGAACACTCTAGAAGTGACCAGCAGAAGACATACGAATACCCTAGTGGTGAAGGAACACTCTTGCAGTGACGAGCAGGAGAGAAACGAACACCCTAGTGGTGAAGGAACACTCTAGCATTGACGAGCAGAAGACACACGAACACACTATTGATGAAGGAACACTCTAGCAGTGATGAGCAGAAGATAAACGAACACCCTAGTGGTGAAGGAACACTCTAGCAGTAACGAGCAGAAGACATACGAACACCCTAGTGGTGAAGGAACACTCTTGCAGGAAAAGCAGAAGACATACAAACACACTACTGATGAAGGAACACTCTAGCAGTGACGAGCAGAAGACATACAAACACCCTAGTGGTGAAGGAACACTCTAGCAGTAACGAGCAGAAGACATACGAACACCCTAGTGGTGAAGGAACACTCTTGCAGGAAAAGCAGAAGACATACGAACACCCTATTGGTGAAGGAACACTCTAGCAGTGACGAGCAGAAGACACACGAACACCCTATTGGTGAAGGAACACCCTAGCAGTGATGACCAGAAGATAAACGAACACCCTAGTGGTGAAGGAACACTCTAGCAGTGACGAGCAGAAGACATACGAACACCCTAGTGGTGAAGGAACACTCTTGCACGAAAAGCAGAAGACATACGAACACCCTACTGGTGAAGGAACACTCTAGCAGTGACGAGCAGAAAACACACGAACACCCTAGTGGTAAAGGAACACTCTAGCAGTGACGAGCAGAAGATAAACGAACACCCTAGTGGTGAAGGAACACTTTAGCATTGACAAGGATAAGAGAAACGAATACCCTGTTGGTGAGGAAACACTTTATCAGTGACTAGCAGAAGACATACGAATACCCTAGTGGTGAAATAACACTCTAGCAGTGACAAGCAGAAGACATACGAAAACCTTACTGGGGAATGAACACTCTAGCAGTGACGAGCAGAAGAGAAACGAATACCCTGTTGGTGAAGAAAAACTTTATTAGTCCCGAGCGAAAAAGATACGAACACTCTAGTTGTGAAGGCACAATCTAGCAGTGATGAGCAGAAGATATACGAACAGCCTAGTGGTGAAGGAACACTCTAGCAGTGACGAGCAGGAGAGAAACGAACACCCTAGTGGTGAAGGTACACTCTAACATTGACGAGCAGAAAAGAAACGAATACCCAATTGGTGAAGAAACACTTTAATAGTGACGAGCAGAAGACTTACGAACACCCTATTGGTGAAAGAACACTCTAGCAGTGACAAGCAGAAGAGAAACAAACACCCTAGTGGTGAAGGAACACTCTAGCATTGACGAGCAAAAGAGAAAAGAATACCCTGTTGGTGAAGAAACAATTTATCAGTGATGAGCAGAAGACATACGAACACCCTAAAGGTGAAATAACACTCTAGCAGGAAAAGCAGAAGACATACGAATACCCTACTGGTGAAGGAACACTCTGGCAGTGACGAGCAGAAGACACACGAACACCCTAGTGGTGAAGGAACACTCTAGCAGTGACGAGCAGAAGATAAACGAACACCCTAGTGGTGAACGAACACTTTAGCATTGATGAGCATAAGAGAAACGAATACCCTGTTGGTGAGGAAACACTTTATCAGTGACTAGCAGAAGACATACGAACACCCTACTGGTGAAGGAACACTCTAGCAGTGACCAGCAGAAGACATACGAACACCCTAGTGGTGAAGGAACACTCTAGCAGGAAAAGCAGAAGACATACGAATACCCTAGTGGTGAAGGAACACTCTAGGAGTGACGAGCAGAAGATATACGAATAGCCTAGTGGTGATAGAACACTCTAGCAGTGACGAGCAGAAGAGAAACGAACAACCTAGTGGTGAAGGAACACTCTAGCAGTGACGAGCAGGAGAGAAACGAACAACCTAGTGGTGAAAGAACACTCTACCAGTGACGAACAGAAGATAAACGAACACCCTAGTGGTGAAGGAACACTTTAGCATTGACGAGCATAAGAGAAACAAATACCCTGTTGGTGAGGAAACAATTTATCAGTGACTAGCAGAAGACATACGAACACTCTAGTGGTGAAAGAACACTCTAGCAGTGACAAGCAGAAGACATACGAACACCCTACTGGGGAAGGAACACTCTAGCAGTGACGAGAAGAAGACATACGAACACCCTAGTGGTGAAGGAACACTCTAGCAGTGACGAGCAGAAGATATACGAATAGCCTAGTGGTGAAAGAACCCTCTAGCAGTGATAAGCAGAAGAGAAACGAACACCCTAGTGGTGAAGGAGTACTCTAGCAGTGATGAGCAGGAGAGAAACGAACACCCTAGTGGTGAAGGAACACTCTAGCATTAACGAGCAGAAGAGAAAAGAATACCCTGTTGGTGAAGAAACACTTTAACAGTGACGAGCAGAAGACATACGAACACCCTAGTGGTGAAGGAACACTCTAGCAGGAAAAGCAGAAGACATACGAATACCCTACTGGTGAAGGAACACTCTTGCAGGAAAAGCAGAAGACATACGAACACCCTACTAGTGAAGGAACACTCTAGCAGTGACCAGCAGAAGACATACGAACACCCTAGTGGTGAAGGAACACTCTAGCAGTGACGAGCAGAAGACATACGAACACCCTAGTGGTGAAGGAACACTCTAGCAGTGACGAGCAGAAGATATACGAATAGCCTAGTGGTGAAAGAACACTCTAGCAGTGACGAGCAGAAGAGAAACGAACAACCTAGTGGTGAAGGAACACTCTGGCAGTGACGAGCAGGAGAGAAACGAACAACCTAGTGGTGAAAGAACACTCTACCAGTGACGAGCAGAAGATAAACGAACACCCTAGTGGTGAAGGAACACTTTAGCATTGACGAGCATAAGAGAAACAAATACCCTGTTGGTGAGGAAACAATTTATCAGTGACTAGCAGAAGACATACGAACACTCTAGTGGTGAAAGAACACTCTAGCAGTGACAAGCAGAAGACATACGAACACCCTACTGGGGAAGGAACACTCTAGCAGTGACGAGAAGAAGACATAAGAACACCCTAGTGGTGAAGGAACACTCTAGCAGTGACGAGCAGAAGATATACGAATAGCCTAGTGGTGAAAGAACCCTCTAGCAGTGATAAGCAGAAGAGAAACGAACACCCTAGTGGTGAAGGAGCACTCTAGCAGTGACGAGCAGGAGAGAAACGAACACCCTAGTGGTGAAGGAACACTCTAGCATTAACGAGCAGAAGAGAAAAGAATACCCTGTTGGTGAAGAAACACTTTAACAGTGACGAGCAGAAGACATACGAACACCCTAGTGGTGAAGGAACACTCTAGCAGGAAAAGCAGAAGACATACGAATACCCTACTGGTGAAGGAACACTCTGGCAGTGACGAGCAGAAGACACACGAACACCCTAGTGGTGAAGGAACACTCTAGCAGTGACGAGCAGAAGATAAACGAACACCCTAGTGGTAAACGAACACTTTAGCATTGACGAGCATAAGAGAAACGAATACCCTGTTGGTGAGGAAACACTTTATCAGTGACTAGAAGAAGACATACGAACACCCTAGTGGTGAAGGAACACTCTTGCAGGAAAAGCAGAAGACATACGAACACCCTACTGGTGAAGGAACACTCTTGCAGGAAAAGCAGAAGACATACGAACACCCTACTAGTGAAGGAACACTCTAGCAGTGACCAGCAGAAGACATACGAACACCCTAGTGGTGAAGGAACACTCTAGCAGTGAAGAGCAGAAGACATACGAACACCCTAGTGGTGAAGGAACACTCTAGCAGTGACGAGCAGAAGATATACGAATAGCCTAGTGGTGAAAGAACACTCTAGCAGTGACGAGCAGAAGAGAAACGAATAACCTAGTGGTGAAGGAACACTCTAGCAGTGACGAGCAGGAGAGAAACGAACAACCTAGTGGTGAAAGAACACTCTACCAGTGACGAGCAGAAGATAAACGAACACCCTAGTGGTGAAGGAACACTTTAGCATTGACGAGCATAAGAGAAACGAATACCCTGTTGGTGAGGAAACAATTTATCAGTGACTAGCAGAAGACATACGAACACTCTAGTGGTGAAAGAACACTCTAGCAGTGACAAGCAGAAGACATACGAACACCCTACTGGGGAAGGAACACTCTAGCAGTGACGAGAAGAAGACATACGAACACCCTAGTGGTGAAGGAACACTCTAGCAGTGACGAGCAGAAGATATACGAACAGCCTAGTGGTGAAAGAACCCTCTAGCAGTGATAAGCAGAAGAGAAACGAACACCCTAGTGGTGAAGGAGTACTCTAGCAGTGACGAGCAGGAGAGAAACGAACACCCTAGTGGTGAAGGAACACTCTAGCATTAACGAGCAGAAGAGAAAAGAATACCCTGTTGGTGAAGAAACACTTTAACAGTGACGAGCAGAAGACATACGAACACCCTAGTGGTGAAGGAACACTCTAGCAGGAAAAGCAGAAGACATACGAATACCCTACTGGTGAAGGAACACTCTTGTAGGAAAAGCAGAAGACATACGAACACCCTACTAGTGAAGGAACACTCTAGCAGTGACCAGCAGAAGACATACGAACAACCTAGTGGTGAAGGAACACTCTAGCAGTGACGAGCAGGAGAAAAACGAACAACCTAGTGGTGAAAGAACACTCTACCAGTGACGAGCAGAAGATAAACGAACACCCTAGTGGTGAAGGAACACTTTAGCATTGACGAGCATAAGAGAAACGAATACCCTGTTGGTGAGGAAACAATTTATCAGTGACTAGCAGAAGACATACGAACACTCTAGTGGTGAAAGAACACTCTAGCAGTGACAAGCAGAAGACATACGAACACCCTACTGGGGAAGGAACACTCTAGCAGTGACGAGAAGAAGACATACGAACACCCTAGTGGTGAAGGAACACTCTAGCAGTGACGAGCAGAAGATATACGAATAGCCTAGTGGTGAAAGAACCCTCTAGCAGTGATAAGCAGAAGAGAAACGAACACCCTAGTGGTGAAGGAGTACTCTAGCAGTGATGAGCAGGAGAGAAACGAACACCCTAGTGGTGAAGGAACACTCTAGCATTAACGAGCAGAAGAGAAAAGAATACCCTGTTGGTGAAGAAACACTTTAACAGTGACGAGCAGAAGACATACGAACACCCTAGTGGTGAGGAAACAATTTATCAGTGACTAGCAGAAGACATACGAATACCCTACTGGTGAAGGAACACTCTTGCAGTGACAAGCAGAAGACATACGAACACCCTACTAGTGAAGGAACACTCTAGCAGTGACCAGCAGAAGACATACGAACACCCTAGTGGTGAAGGAACACTCTAGCAGTGACGAGCAGAAGACATACGAACACCCTAGTGGTGAAGGAACACTCTAGCAGTGACGAGCAGAAGATATACGAATAGCCTAGTGGTGAAAGAACACTCTAGCAGTGACGAGCAAAAGAGAAACGAACAACCTAGTGGTGAAGGAACACTCTGGCAGTGACGAGCAGGAGAGAAACGAACAACCTAGTGGTGAAAGAACACTCTACCAGTGACGAGTAGAAGATAAACGAACACCCTGGTGGTGAAGGAACACTTTAGCATTGACGAGCATAAGAGAAACGAATACCCTGTTGGTGAGGAAACAATTTATCAGTGACTAGCAGAAGACATACGAACACTCTAGTGGTGAAAGAACACTCTAGCAGTGACAAGCAGAAGACATACGAACACCCTACTGGGGAAGGAACACTCTAGCAGTGACGAGAAGAAGACATAAGAACACCCTAGTGGTGAAGGAACACTCTAGCAGTGACGAGCAGAAGATATACGAATAGCCTAGTGGTGAAAGAACCCTCTAGCAGTGATAAGCAGAAGAGAAACGAACACCCTAGTGGTGAAGGAGCACTCTAGCAGTGACGAGCAGGAGAGAAACGAACACCCTAGTGGTGAAGGAACACTCTAGCATTAACGAGCAGAAGAGAAAAGAATACCCTGTTGGTGAAGAAACACTTTAACAGTGACGAGCAGAAGACATACGAACACCCTAGTGGTGAAGGAACACTCTAGCAGGAAAAGCAGAAGACATATGAATACCCTACTGGTGAAGGAACACTCTGGCAGTGACGAGCAGAAGACACACGAACACCCTAGTGGTGAAGGAACACTCTAGCAGTGACGAGCAGAAGATAAACGAACACCCTAGTGGTAAACGAACACTTTAGCATTGACGAGCATAAGAGAAACGAATACCCTGTTGGTGAGGAAACACTTTATCAGTGACTAGAAGAAGACATACGAACACCCTAGTGGTGAAGGAACACTCTTGCAGGAAAAGCAGAAGACATACGAACACCCTACTGGTGAAGGAACACTCTAGTAGTGACAAGCAGAAGACATACGAACACCCTAGTGGTGAAGGAACACTCTAGCAGTGATGAGCAGAAGACATACGAACACCCTAGTGGTGAAGGAACACTCTAGCAGTGACGAGCAGAAGATATACGAATAGCCTAGTGGTGAAAGAACACTCTAGCAGTGACGAGCAGAAGAGAAACGAACAACCTAGTGGTGAAGGAACACTCTAGCAGTGACGAGCAGGAGAGAAACGAACACCCTAGTGGTGAAGGAACACTCTAGAAGGAAAAGCAGAAGACATACGAATACCCTACTGGTGAAGGAACACTCTTGCAGTGACGAGCAGAAGACACACGAACACCCTAGTGGTGAAGGAACACTCTAGCAGTGACGAGCAGAAGATAAACGAACACCCTAGTGGTGAACGAACACTTTAGCATTGACGAGCATAAGAGAAACGAATACCCTGTTGGTGAGGAAACACTTTATCAGTGACTAGTAGAAGACATACGAACACCCTAGTGGTGAAAGAACACTCTAGCAGTGATAAGCAGAAGATATACGAACACCCTACTGGGGAAGGAACACTCTAGCAGTGACGAGAAGAAGACATACGAACACCCTAGTGGTAAAGGAACACTCTAGCAGTGACGTGCAGAAGATATACGAATAGCCTAGTGGTGAAAGAATCCTCTAGCAGTGATAAGCAGAAGAGAAACGAACACCCTAGTGGTGAAGGAGCACTCTAGCAGTGACGAGCAGGAGAGAAACGAACACCCTAATGGTGAAGGAACACTCTAGCATTAACGAGCAGAAGAGAAAAGAATACCCTGTTGGTGAAGAAACACTTTAACAGTGACGAGCAGAAGACATACGAACACCCTAGTGGTGAAGGAACACTCTAGCAGGAAAAGCAGAAGACATACGAATACCCTACTGGTGAAGGAACACTCTTGCAGGAAAAGCAGAAGACATACGAACACCCTACTAGTGAAGGAACACTCTAGCAGTGACCAGCAGAAGACATACGAACACCCTAGTGGTGAAGGAACACTCTAGCAGTGACGAGCAGAAGACATACGAACACCCTAGTGGTGAAGGAACATTCTAGCAGTGACGAGCAGAAGATATACGAATAGCCTAGTGGTGAAAGAACACTCTAGCAGTGACGAGCAGAAGAGAAACGAACAACCTAGTGGTGAAGGAACACTCTAGCAGTGACGAGCAGGAGAGAAACGAACAACCTAGTGGTGAAAGAACACTCTACCAGTGACGAGCAGAAGATAAACGAACACCCTAGTGGTGAAGGAACACTTTAGCATTGACGAGCATAAGAGAAACGAATACCCTGTTGGTGAGGAAACAATTTATTAGTGACTAGCAGAAGACATACGAACACTCTAGTGGTGAAAGAACACTCTAGCAGTGACAAGCAGAAGACATACGAACACCCTACTGGGGAAGGAACACTCTAGCAGTGACGAGAAGAAGACATACGAACACCCTAGTGGTGAAGGAACACTCTAGCAGTGACGAGCAGAAGATATACGAATAGCCTAGTGGTGAAAGAACCCTCTAGCAGTGATAAGCAGAAGAGAAACGAACACCCTAGTGGTGAAGGAGCACTCTAGCAGTGACGAGCAGGAGAGAAACGAACACCCTAGTGGTGAAGGAACACTCTAGCAGGAAAAGCAGAAGACATACGAATACCCTACTGGTGAGGGAACACTCTGGCAGTGACGAGCAGAAGACACATGAACACCCTAGTGGTGAAGGAACACTCTAGCAGTGACGAGCAGAAGATAAACGAACACCCTAGTGGTGAACGAACACTTTAGCATTGACGAGCATAAGAGAAACGAATACCCTGTTGGTGAGGAAACACTTTATCAGTGACTAGAAGAAGACATACGAACACCCTAGTGGTGAAAGAACACTCTAGCAGTTACAAGCAAAAGACATATGAACACCCTACTGGGGAAGGAGCACTCTAGCATTGACGAGCAGAAGACATACGAACACCCTAGTGGTGAAGGAACACTCTTGCAGGAAAAGCAGAAGACATACGAACACCCTACTGGTGAAGGAACACTCTAGTAGTGATAAGCAGAAGACATACGAACACCCTAGTGGTGAAGGAACACTCTAGCAGTGACGAGCAGAAGACATACGAACACCCTAGTGGTGAAGGAACACTCTAGCAGTGACGAGCAGAAGATATACGAATAGCCTAGTGGTGAAAGAACACTCTAGCAGTGACGAGCAGAAGAGAAACGAACAACCTAGTGGTGAAGGAACACTCTAGCAGTGACGAGCAGGAGAGAAACGAACACCCTAGTGGTGAAGGAACACTCTAGCATTGACGAGCAGAAGAGAAAAGAATACCCTGTTGGTGAAGAAACACTTTATCAGTGACGAGCATAAGACATACGAACACCCTAGTGGTGAAGGAACACTCTAGAAGGAAAAGCAGGAGACATACGAATACCCTACTGGTGAAGGAACACTCTTGCAGTGACGAGCAGAAGACACACGAACACCCTAGTGGTGAAGGAACACTCTAGCAGTGACGAGCAGAAGATAAACGAACACCCTAGTGGTGAACGAACACTTTAGCATTGACGAGCATAAGAGAAACGAATACCCTGTTGGTGAGGAAACACTTTATCAGTGACTAGTAGAAGACATACGAACACTCTAGCAGTGATAAGCAGAAGATATACGAACACCCTACTGGGGAAGGAGCAATCTAGCAGTGACGAGCAGAAGACATACGAACACCTTAGTGGTGAAGGAACACTCTTGCAGGAAAAGCAGAAGACATACGAACACCCTACTGGTGAACGAACACTCTAGCAGTGACGAGCAGAAAACACACGAACACCCTAGTGGTGAAGGAACACTCTAGCAGTGACGAGCAGAAGATAAACGAACACCCTAGTGGTGAAAGAACACTCTAGCATTGACGAGCAGAAGAGAAAAGAATACCCTGTTGGTGAAGAAACACTTTATCAGTGACGAGCATAAGAGAAACGAATACCTTGTTGGTGAGGAAACACTTTATCAGTGACTAGCAGAAGACATACGAACACCCTAGTGGTGAAAGAACACTCTAGCAGTGACAAGCAGAAGACATATGAACACCCTACTAGGGAAGGAACACTCTAGCAGTGACGAGCAGAAGATATACGAATAGCCTAGTGGTGAAAGAACCCTCTAGCAGTGATAAGCAGAAGAGAAACGAACTCCCTAGTGGTGAAGGAGCACTCTAGCAGTGACGAGCAGAAGAGAAAAGAATACCCTGTTGGTGAAGAAACACTTTAACAGTGACGAGCAGAAGACATACGAACACCCAAGTGGTGAAGGAACACTCTAGCAGGAAAAGCAGAAGACATACGAATACCCTACTGGTGAAGGAACACTCTTGCAGGAAAAGCAGAAGACATACGAACACCCTACTAGTGAAGGAACACTCTAGCAGTGACCAGCAGAAGACATACGAACACCCTAGTGGTGAAGGAACACTCTAGCAGTGACGAGCAGAAGACATACGAACACCCTAGTGGTGAAGGAACACTCTAGCAGTGACGAGCAGAAGATATACGAATAGCCTAGTGGTGAAAGAACACTCTAGCAGTTACGAGCATAAGAGAAACGAACAACCTAGTGGTGAAGGAACACTCTAGCAGTGACGAGCAGGAGAGAAACGAACAACCTAGTGGTGAAAGAACACTCTACCAGTGACGAGCAGAAGATAAACGAACACCCTAGTGGTGAAGGAACACTTTAGCAATGACGAGCATAAGAGAAACGAATACCCTGTTGGTGAGGAAACAATTTATCAGTGACTAGCAGAAGACATACGAACACTCTAGTGGTGAAACAACACTCTAGCAATGACAAGCAGAAGACATACGAACACCCTACTGGGGAAGGAACACTCTAGCAGTGACGAGAAGAAGACATACGAACACCCTAGTGGTGAAGGAACACTCTAGCAGTGACGAGCAGAAGATATACGAATAGCCTAGTGGTAAAAGAACCCTCTAGCAGTGATAAGCAGAAGAGAAACGAACACCCTAGTGGTGAAGGAGCACTCTAGCAGTGACGAGCAGGAGAGAAACGAACACCCTAGTGGTGAAGGAACACTCTAGCATTAACGAGCAGAAGAGAAAAGAATACCCTGTTGGTGAAGAAACACTTTAACAGTGACGAGCAGAAGACATACGAACACCCTAGTGGTGAAGGAACACTCTAGCAGGAAAAGCAGAAGACATACGAATACCCTACTGGTGAAGGAACACTCTGGCAGTGACGAGCAGAAGACACATGAACACCCTAGTGGTGAAGGAACACTCTAGCAGTGACGAGCAGAAGATAAACGAACACTTTAGCATTGACGAGCATAAGAGAAACGAATACCCTGTTGGTGAGGAAACACTTTATCAGTGACTAGAAGAAGACATACGAACACCCTAGTGGTGAAAGAACACTCTAGCAGTTACAAGCAAAAGACATATGAACAACCTACTGGGGAAGGAGCACTCTAGCAGTGACGAGCATAAGACATACGAACACCCTAGTGGTGAAGGAACACTCTTGCAGGAAAAGCAGAAGACATACGAACACCCTACTGGTGAAGGAACACTCTAGTAGTGACAAGCAGAAGACATACGAACACCCTAGTGGTGAAGGAACACTCTAGCAGTGACGAGCAGAAGACATACGAACACCCTAGTGGTGAAGGAACACTCTAGCAGTGACGAGCAGAAGACATACGAACACCCTAGTGGTGAAGGAACACTCTAGCAGTGACGAGCAGGAGAGAAACGAACAACCTAGTGGTGAAAGAACACTCTACCAGTGACGAGCAGAAGATAAGCGAACACCCTAGTGGTGAAGGAACACTTTAGCATTGACGAGCATAAGAGAAACGAATACCCTGTTGGTGAGGAAACAATTTATCAGTGACTAGCAGAAGACATACGAACACTCTAGTGGTGAAAGAACACTCTAGCAGTGACAAGCAGAAGACATACGAACACCCTACTGGGGAAGGAACACTCTAGCAGTGACGAGAAGAAGACATACGAACACCCTAGTGGTGAAGGAACACTCTAGCAGTGACGAGCAGAAGATATATGAATAGCCTAGTGGTGAAAGAACCCTCTAGCAGTGATAAGCAGAAGAGAAACGAACACCCTAGTGGTGAAGGAGCACTCTAGCAGTGACGAGCAGGAGAGAAACGAACACCCTAGTGGTGAAGGAACACTCTAGCATTAACGAGCAGAAGAGAAAAGAATACCCTGTTGGTGAGGAAACACTTTAACAGTGACTAGAAGAAGACATACGAACACCCTACTGGGGAAGGAACACTCTAGCAGGGACGAGCAGAAGACATACGAACACCCTAGTGGTAAAGGAACACTCTGGCAGTGACGAGCAGAAGATATACGAATAGCCTAGTGGTGAAAGAACACTCTAGCAATGACAAGCAGAAGAGAAACGAAAACCCTAGTGGTGAAGGAGCACTCTAGCAGTGACGAGCAGGAGAGAAACGAACACCCTAGTGGTGAAGGAACACTCTAGCATTAACGAGCAGAAGAGAAAAGAATACCCTGTTGGTGAAGAAACACTTTAACAGTGACGAGCAGAAGACATACGAACACCCTAGTTGTGAAGGAACACTCTAGCAGGAAAAGCAGAAGACATACGAATACCCTACTCGTGAAGGAACACTCTGGCAGTGACGAGCAGAAGACACACGAACACCCTAGTGGTGAAAGAACACTCTAGCATTGACGAGCAGAAGATAAACGAACACCCTAGTGGTGAACGAACACTTAAGCATTGACGAGCATAAGAGAAACGAATACCCTGTTGGTGAGGAAACACTTTATCAGTGACTAGCAGAAGACATACGAACACCCTAGTAGTGAAAGAACACTCTAGCAGTGACGAGCAGAAGACATATGAACACCCTACTGGGGAAGGAGCACTCTAGCAGTGACGAGCAGAAGACATACGAACACCCTAGTGGTGAAGGAACACTCTTGCAGGAAAAGCAGAAGACATACGAACACCCTACTGGTGAAGGAACACTCTAGTAGTGACAAGCAGAAGACATACAAACACCCTAGTGGTGAAGGAACACTCTTGCAGGAAAAGCAGAAGACATACGAACACCCTATTGGTGAAGGAACACTCTAGCAGTGACGAGCAGAAGACATACGAACACCCTAGTGGTGAAGGAACACTCTAGCAGTGACGAGCAGAAGATATACGAATAGCCTAGTGGTGAAAGAACACTCTAGCAGTGACGAGCAGAAGAGAAACGAACAACCTAGTGGTGAAGGAACACTCTAGCAGTGACGAGACGGAGAGAAACGAACACCCTAGTGGTGAAGGAACACTCTAGCATTGACGAGCAGAAGAGAAAAGAATACCCTGTTGGTGAAGAAACACTTTAGCATTGACGAGCATAAGAGAAACGAATACCCTGTTGGTAAGGAAACACTGTATCATTGACGAGCAGAAGACATACGAACACCCTAGTGGTGAAGGAACACTCTAGCAGGAAAAGCAGAAGACATACGAATACCCTACTGGTGAAGGAACACTCTTGCAGTGACGAGCAGAAGACACACGAACACCCTAGTGGTGAAGGAACACTCTAGCAGTAACGAGCAGAAGACATACGAACACCCTAGTGGTGAAGGAACACTCTTGCAGGAAAAGCAGAAGACATACGAACACCCTACTGGTGAAGGAACACTCTAGCAGTGACGAGCAGAAGACATACAAACACCCTAGTGGTGAAGGAACACTCTAGCAGTGACGAGCAGAAGACATACGAACACCCTAGTGGTGAAAGAACACTCTAGCAGTGACGAGCAGAAGATATACGAATAGCCTAGTGGTGAAAGAACACTCTAGCAGTGACGAGCAGAAGAGAAACGAACAACCTAGTGGTGAAGGAACACTCTAGCAGTGACGAGCAGGAGAGAAACGAACACCCTAGTGGTGAAGAAACACTCTAGCATTGACGAGCAGAAGAGAAAAGAATACCCTGTTGGTGAAGAAACACTTTATCAGTGACGAGCAGAAGACATACGAACACCCTAGTGGTGAAGGAACACTCTAGCAGGAAAAGCAGAAGACATACGAATACCCTACTGGTGAAGGAACACTCTTGCAGTGACGAGCAGAAGACACACGAACACCCTAGTGGTGAAGGAACACTCTAGCAGTGACGAGCAGAAGATAAACGAACACCCTAGTGGTGAACGAACACTTTAGCATTGACGAGCATAAGAGAAACGAATACCCTGTTGGTGAGGAAACACTTTATCAGTGACTAGTAGAAGACATACGAACACCCTAGTGGTGAAAGAACACTCTAGCAGTGATAAGCAGAAGACATACGAACACCTTAGTGGTGAAGGAACACTCTTGCAGGAAAAGCAGAAGACATACGAACACCCTACTGTGAACGAACACTCTAGCAGTGACGAGCAGAAAACACACGATCACCCTAGTGGTGAAGGAACACTCTAGCAGTGACGAGCAGAAGATAAACGAACACCCTAGTGGTGAAAGAACACTCTAGCATTGACGAGCAGAAGAGAAAAGAATACCCTGTTGGTGAAGAAACACTTTATCAGTGACGAGCATAAGAGAAACGAATACCTTGTTGGTGAGGAAACACTTTATCAGTGACTAGCAGAAGACATACGAACACCCTAGTGGTAAAAGAACACTCTAGCAGTGACAAGCAGAAGACATATGAACACCCTACTAGGGAAGGAGCACTCTAGGAGTGACGAGCAGAAGACATACGAACACCCTAGTGGTGAAGGAACACTCTTGCAGGAAAAGCAGAAGACATACGAACACCCTACTGGTGAAGGAACACTCTAGTAGTGACAAGCAGAAGACATACAAACACCCTACTGGGGAAGGAACACTCTAGCAGTGACGAGCAGAAGACATACGAACACCCTAGTGGTGAAGGAACACTCTAGCAGTGACGAGCAGAAGATATACGAATAGCCTAGTGGTGAAAGAACACTCTAGCAGTGACGAGCAGAAGAGAAACGAACAACCTAGTGGTGAAGGAACACTCTAGCAGTGACGAGCAGGAGAGAAACGAACAACCTAGTGGTGAAAGAACACTCTACCAGTGACAAGCAGAAGATAAACGAACACCCTAGTGGTGAAGGAACACTTTAGCATTGACGAGCATAAGAGAAACGAATACCCTATTGGTGAGGAAACAATTTATCAGTGACCAGCAGAAGACATACGAACACTCTAGTGGTGAAAGAACACTCTAGCAGTGACAAGCAGAAGACATACGAACACCCTACTGGGGAAGTAACACTCTAGCAGTGACGAGCAGAAGACATACGAACACCCTAGTGGTGAAGGAACACTCTAGCAGTGACGAGCAGAAGATATACGAATAGCCTAGTGGTGAAAGAACACTCTAGCAATGACAAGCAGAAGAGAAACGAAAACCCTAGTGGTGAAGGAGCACTCTAGCAGTGACGAGCAGGAGAGAAACGAACACCCTAGTGGTGAAGGAACACTCTAGCATTAACGAGCAGAAGAGAAAAGAATACCCTGTTGGTGAAGAAACACTTTAACAGTGACGAGCAGAAGATATACGAACACCCTAGTGGTGAAGGAACACTCTAGCAGGAAAAGCAGAAGACATACGAATACCCTACTGGTGAAGGAACACTCTGGCAGTGACGAGCAGAAGACACACGAACACCCTAGTGGTGAAAGAACACTCTAGCATTGACGAGCAGAAGATAAACGAACACCCTAGTGGTGAACGAACACTTTAGCATTGACGAGCATAAGAGAAACGAATACCCTGTTGGTGAGGAAACACTTTATCAGTGACTAGCAGAAGACATACGAACACCCTAGTAGTGAAAGAACACTCTAGCAGTGACGAGCAGAAGACATATGAACACCCTACTGGGGAAGGAGCACTCTAGCAGTGACGAGCAGAAGACATACGAACACCCTAGTGGTGAAGGAACACTCTTGCAGTGACGAGCAGGAGAGAAACGAACACCCTAGTGGTGAAGGAACACTCTAGCATTGACGAGTAGAAGACACACGAACACCCTATTGGTGAAGGAACACTCTAGCAGTGATGAGCAGAAGATAAACGAACACCCTAGTGGTGAAGGAACACTCTAGCAGTGACGAGCAGAAGATATACGAATAGCCTAGTGGTGAAAGAACACTCTTGCAGTGACGAGCAGAAGAGAAACGAACAACCTAGTGGTGAAGGAACACTCTAGCAGTGACGAGCAGGAGAGAAACGAACACCCTAGTGGTGAAGGAACACTCTAGCATTGACGAGCAGAAGCGAAAAGAATACCCTGTTGGTGAAGAAACACTTTATCAGTGACGAGCAGAAGACATACGAACACCCTAGTGGTGAAGGAACACTCTAGCAGGAAAAGCAGAAGACATACGAATACCCTACTGGTGAAGGAACACTCTTGCAGTGACGAGCAGAAGACACACGAACACCCTAGTGGTGAAGGAACACTCTAGCAGTGACGAGCAGAAGATAAACGAACACCCTAGTGGTGAACGAACACTTTAGCATTGACGAGCATAAGAGAAACGAATACCCTGTTGGTGAGGAAACACTTTATCAGTGACTAGTAGAAGACATACGAACACCCTAGTGGTGAAAGAACACTCTAGCAGTGATAAGCAGAAGACATACGAACACCTTAGTGGTGAAGGAACACTCTTGCAGGAAAAGCAGAAGACATACGAACACCCTACTGTGAACGAACACTCTAGTAGTGACGAGCAGAAAACACACGATCACCCTAGTGGTGAAGGAACACTCTAGCAGTGACGAGCAGAAGATAAACGAACACCCTAGTGGTGAAAGAACACTCTAGCATTGACGAGCAGAAGAGAAAAGAATACCCTGTTGGTGAAGAAACACTTTATCAGTGACGAGCATAAGAGAAACGAATACCTTGTTGGTGAGGAAACACTTTATCAGTGACTAGCAGAAGACATACGAACACCCTAGTGGTGAAAGAACACTCTAGCAGTGACAAGCAGAAGACATATGAACACCCTACTAGGGAAGGAGCACTCTAGGAGTGACGAGCAGAAGACATACGAACACCCTAGTGGTGAAGGAACACTCTTGCAGGAAAAGCAAAAGACATACGAACACCCTACTGGTGAAGGAACACTCTAGTAGTGACAAGCAGAAGACATACGAACACCCTAGTGGTGAAGGAACACTCTAGCTGTGACGAGCAGAAGACATACGAACACCCTAGTGGTGAAGGAACACTCTAGCAGTGACGAGCAGAAGATATACGAATAGCCTAGTGGTGAAAGAACACTCTAGCAGTGACGAGCAGAAGAGAAACGAACAACCTAGTGGTGAAGGAACACTCTAGCAGTGACGAGCAGGAGAGAAACGAACAACCTAGTGGTGAAAGAACACTCTACCAGTGACGAGCAGAAGATAAACGAACACCCTAGTGGTGAAGGAACACTTTAGCATTGACGAGCATAAGAGAAACGAATACCCTATTGGTGAGGAAACAATTTATCAGTGACCAGCAGAAGACATACGAACACCCTACTGGTGAAGGAACACTCTAGTAGTGACAAGCAGAAGACATACGAACACCCTAGTGGTGAAGGAACACTCTAGCTGTGACGAGCAGAAGACATACGAACACCCTAGTGGTGAAGGAACACTCTAGCAGTGACGAGCAGAAGATATACGAATAGCCTAGTGGTGAAAGAACACTCTAGCAGTGACGAGCAGAAGAGAAACGAACAACCTAGTGGTGAAGGAACACTCTAGCAGTGACGAGCAGGAGAGAAACGAACAACCTAGTGGTGAAAGAACACTCTACCAGTGACGAGCAGAAGATAAACGAACACCCTAGTGGTGAAGGAACACTTTAGCATTGACGAGCATAAGAGAAACGAATACCCTATTGGTGAGGAAACAATTTATCAGTGACCAGCAGAAGACATACGAACACTCTAGTGGTGAAAGAACACTCTAGCAGTGACAAGCAGAAGACATACGAACACCCTACTGGGGAAGGAACACTCTAGCAGTGACGAGCAGAAGACATACGAACACCCTAGTGGTGAAGGAACACTCTAGCAGTGACGAGCAGAAGATATACGAATAGTCTAGTGGTGAAAGAACACTCTAGCAATGACAAGCAGAAGAGAAACGAAAACCCTAGTGGTGAAGGAGCACTCTAGCAGTGACGAGCAGGAGAGAAACGAACACCCTAGTGGTGAATGAACACTCTAGCATTAACGAGCAGAAGAGAAAAGAATACCCTGTTGGTGAAGAAACACTTTAACAGTGACGAGCAGAAGATAAACGAACACCCTAGTGGTGAAAGAACACTCTAGCATTGACGAGCAGAAGAGAAAAGAATACCCTGTTGGTGAAGAAACACTTTATCAGTGACGAGCATAAGAGAAACGAATACCTTGTTGGTGAGGAAACACTTTATCAGTGACTAGCAGAAGACATACGAACACCCTAGTGGTGAAAGAACACTCTAGCAGTGACAAGCAGAAGACATATGAACACCCTACTAGGGAAGGAGCACTCTAGGAGTGACGAGCAGAAGACATACGAACACCCTAGTGGTGAAGGAACACTCTTGCAGGAAAAGCAGAAGACATACGAACACCCTACTGGTGAAGGAACACTCTAGTAGTGACAAGCAGAAGACATACAAACACCCTACTGGGGAAGGAACACTCTAGCAGTGACGAGCAGAAGACATACGAACACCCTAGTGGTGAAGGAACACTCTAGCAGTGACGAGCAGAAGATATACGAATAGCCTAGTGGTGAAAGAACACTCTAGCAGTGACGAGCAGAAGAGAAACGAACAACCTAGTGGTGAAGGAACACTCTAGCAGTGACGAGCAGGAGAGAAACGAACAACCTAGTGGTGAAAGAACACTCTACCAGTGACAAGCAGAAGATAAACGAACACCCTAGTGGTGAAGGAACACTTTAGCATTGACGAGCATAAGAGAAACGAATACCCTATTGGTGAGGAAACAATTTATCAGTGACCAGCAGAAGACATACGAACACTCTAGTGGTGAAAGAACACTCTAGCAGTGACAAGCAGAAGACATACGAACACCCTACTGGGGAAGGAACACTCTAGCAGTGACGAGCAGAAGACATACGAACACCCTAGTGGTGAAGGAACACTCTAGCAGTGACGAGCAGAAGATATACGAATAGCCTAGTGGTGAAAGAACACTCTAGCAATGACAAGCAGAAGAGAAACGAAAACCCTAGTGGTGAAGGAGCACTCTAGCAGTGACGAGCAGGAGAGAAACGAACACCCTAGTGGTGAAGGAACACTCTAGCATTAACGAGCAGAAGAGAAAAGAATACCCTGTTGGTGAAGAAACACTTTAACAGTGACGAGCAGAAGATATACGAACACCCTAGTGGTGAAGGAACACTCTAGCAGGAAAAGCAGAAGACATACGAATACCCTACTGGTGAAGGAACACTCTGGCAGTGACGAGCAGAAGACACACGAACACCCTAGTGGTGAAAGAACACTCTAGCATTGACGAGCAGAAGATAAACGAACACCCTAGTGGTGAACGAACACTTTAGCATTGACGAGCATAAGAGAAACGAATACCCTGTTGGTGAGGAAACACTTTATCAGTGACTAGCAGAAGACATACGAACACCCTAGTAGTGAAAGAACACTCTAGCAGTGACGAGCAGAAGACATATGAACACCCTACTGGGGAAGGAGCACTCTAGCAGTGACGAGCAGAAGACATACGAACACCCTAGTGGTGAAGGAACACTCTTGCAGTGACGAGCAGGAGAGAAACGAACACCCTAGTGGTGAAGGAACACTCTAGCATTGACGAGTAGAAGACACACGAACACCCTATTGGTGAAGGAACACTCTAGCAGTGATGAGCAGAAGATAAACGAACACCCTAGTGGTGAAGGAACACTCTAGCAGTGACGAGCAGAAGATATACGAATAGCCTAGTGGTGAAAGAACACTCTTGCAGTGACGAGCAGAAGAGAAACGAACAACCTAGTGGTGAAGGAACACTCTAGCAGTGACGAGCAGGAGAGAAACGAACACCCTAGTGGTGAAGGAACACTCTAGCATTGACGAGCAGAAGAGAAAAGAATACCCTGTTGGTGAAGAAACACTTTATCAGTGACGAGCAGAAGACATACGAACACCCTAGTGGTGAAGGAACACTCTAGCAGGAAAAGCAGAAGACATACGAATACCCTACTGGTGAAGGAACACTCTTGCAGTGACGAGCAGAAGACACACGAACACCCTAGTGGTGAAGGAACACTCTAGCAGTGACGAGCAGAAGATAAACGAACACCCTAGTGGTGAACGAACACTTTAGCATTGACGAGCATAAGAGAAACGAATACCCTGTTGGTGAGGAAACACTTTATCAGTGACTAGTAGAAGACATACGAACACCCTAGTGGTGAAAGAACACTCTACCAGTGATAAGCAGAAGACATACGAACACCTTAGTGGTGAAGGAACACTCTTGCAGGAAAAGCAGAAGACATACGAACACCCTAATGTGAACGAACACTCTAGCAGTGACGAGCAGAAAACACACGATCACCCTAGTGGTGAAGGAACACTCTAGCAGTGACGAGCAGAAGATAAACGAACACCCTAGTGGTGAAAGAACACTCTAGCATTGACGAGCAGAAGAGAAAAGAATACCCTGTTGGTGAAGAAACACTTTATCAGTGACGAGCATAAGAGAAACGAATACCTTGTTGGTGAGGAAACACTTTATCAGTGACTAGCAGAAGACATACGAACACCCTAGTGGTGAAAGAACACTCTAGCAGTGACAAGCAGGAGAGACATATGAACACCCTACTAGGGAAGGAGCACTCTAGGAGTGACGAGCAGAAGACATACGAACACCCTAGTGGTGAAGGAACACTCTTGCAGGAAAAGCAAAAGACATACGAACACCCTACTGGTGAAGGAACACTCTAGTAGTGACAAGCAGAAGACATACGAACACCCTAGTGGTGAAGGAACACTCTAGCTGTGACGAGCAGAAGACATACGAACACCCTAGTGGTGAAGGAACACTCTAGCAGTGACGAGCAGAAGATATACGAATAGCCTAGTGGTGAAAGAACACTCTAGCAGTGACGAGCAGAAGAGAAACGAACAACCTAGTGGTGAAGGAACACTCTAGCAGTGACGAGCAGGAGAGAAACGAACAACCTACTGGTGAAAGAACACTCTACCAGTGACGAGCAGAAGATAAACGAACACCCTAGTGGTGAAGGAACACTTTAGCATTGACGAGCATAAGAGAAACGAATACCCTATTGGTGAGGAAACAATTTATCAGTGACCAGCAGAAGACATACGAACACTCTAGTGGTGAAAGAACACTCTAGCAGTGACAAGCAGAAGACATACGAACACCCTACTGGGGAAGGAACACTCTAGCAGTGACGAGCAGAAGACATACGAACACCCTAGTGGTGAAGGAACACTCTAGCAGTGACGAGCAGAAGATATACGAATAGCCTAGTGGTGAAAGAACACTCTAGCAATGACAAGCAGAAGAGAAACGAAAACCCTAGTGGTGAAGGAGCACTCTAGCAGTGACGAGCAGGAGAGAAACGAACACCCTAGTGGTGAAGGAACACTCTAGCATTAACGAGCAGAAGAGAAAAGAATACCCTGTTGGTGAAGAAACACTTTAACAGTGACGAGCAGAAGATATACGAACACCCTAGTGGTGAAGGAACACTCTAGCAGGAAAAGCAGAAGACATACGAATACCCTACTGGTGAAGGAACACTCTGGCAGTGACGAGCAGAAGACACACGAACACCCTAGTGGTGAAAGAACACTCTAGCATTGACGAGCAGAAGATAAACGAACACCCTAGTGGTGAACGAACACTTTAGCATTGACGAGCATAAGAGAAACGAATACCCTGTTGGTGAGGAAACACTTTATCAGTGACTAGCAGAAGACATACGAACACCCTAGTAGTGAAAGAACACTCTAGCAGTGACGAGCAGAAGACATATGAACACCCTACTAGGGAAGGAGCACTCTAGCAGTGACGAGCAGAAGACATACGAACACCCTAGTGGTGAAGGAACACTCTTGCAGTGACGAGCAGGAGAGAAACGAACACCCTAGTGGTGAAGGAACACTCTAGCATTGACGAGTAGAAGACACACGAACACCCTATTGGTGAAGGAACACTCTAGCAGTGATGAGCAGAAGATAAACGAACACCCTAGTGGTGAAGGAACACTCTAGCAGTGACGAGCAGAAGATATACGAATAGCCTAGTGGTGAAAGAACACTCTTGCAGTGACGAGCAGAAGAGAAACGAACAACCTAGTGGTGAAGGAACACTCTAGCAGTGACGAGCAGGAGAGAAACGAACACCCTAGTGGTGAAGGAACACTCTAGCATTGACGAGCAGAAGAGAAAAGAATACCCTGTTGGTGAAGAAACATTTTATCAATGACGAGCAGAAGACATACGAACACCCTAGTGGTGAAGGAACACTCTAGCAGGAAAAGCAGAAGACATACGAATACCCTACTGGTGAAGGAACATTCTTGCAGTGACGAGCAGAAGACACACGAACACTCTAGTGGTGAAAGAACACTCTAGCAGTGACGAGCAGAAGATATACGAATAGCCTAGTGGTGAAAGAACACTCTAGCAATGACAAGCAGAAGAGAAACGAAAACCCTAGTGGTGAAGGAGCACTCTAGCAGTGACGAGCAGGAGAGAAACGAACACCCTAGTGGTGAAGGAACACTCTAGCATTAACGAGCAGAAGAGAAAAGAATACCCTGTTGGTGAAGAAACACTTTAACAGTGACGAGCAGAAGACATACGAACACCCTAGTGGTTAACGAACACTTTAGCATTGACGAGCATAAGAGAAACGAATACCCTGTTGGTGAGGAAACACTTTATCAGTGACTAGAAGAAGACATACGAACACCCTAGTGGTGAAAGAACACTCTAGCAGTGACAAGCAGAAGACTTATGAACACACTACTGGGGAAGGAGCACTCTAGCAGTGACGAGCAGAAGACATACGAACACCCTAGTGGTGAAGGAACACTCTTGCAGGAAAAGCAGAAGACATACGAACACCCTACTGGTGAAGGAACACTCTAGTAGTGACAAGCAGAAGACATACGAACACCCTAGTGGTGAAGGAACACTCTAGCAGTGACGAGCAGAAGACATACGAACACCCTAGTGGTGAAGGAACACTCTAGCAGTGACGAGCAGAAGATATACGAATAGCCTAGTGGTGAAAGAATACTCTAGCAATGACGAGCAGAAGAGAAACGAACAACCTAGTGGTGGAGGAACACTCTAGTAGTGACAAGCAGAAGACATACGAACACCCTAGTGGTGAAGGAACACTCTAGCAGTGACGAGCAGAAGACATACGAACACCCTAGTGGTGAAGGAACACTCTAGCAGTGACGAGCAGAAGATATACGAATAGCCTAGTGGTGAAAGAATACTCTAGCAATGACAAGCAGAAGAGAAACGAAAACCCTAGTGGTGAAGGAGCACTCTAGCAGTGACGAGCAGGAGAGAAACGAACACCCTAGTGGTGAAGGAACACTCTAGCATTAACGAGCAGAAGAGAAAAGAATACCCTGTTGGTGAAGAAACACTTTAACAGTGACGAGCAGAAGACATACGAACACCCTAGTGGTTAACGAACACTTTAGCATTGACGAGCATAAGAGAAACGAATACCCTGTTGGTGAGGAAACACTTTATCAGTGACTAGAAGAAGACATACGAACACCCTAGTGGTGAAAGAACACTCTAGCAGTGACAAGCAGAAGACTTATGAACACACTACTGGGGAAGGAGCACTCTAGCAGTGACGAGCAGAAGACATACGAACACCCTAGTGGTGAAGGAACACTCTTGCAGGAAAAGCAGAAGACATACGAACACCCTACTGGTGAAGGAACACTCTAGTAGTGACAAGCAGAAGACATACGAACACCCTAGTGGTGAAGGAACACTCTAGCAGTGACGAGCAGAAGACATACGAACACCCTAGTGGTGAAGGAACACTCTAGCAGTGACGAGCAGAAGATATACGAATAGCCTAGTGGTGAAAGAATACTCTAGCAATGACGAGCAGAAGAGAAACGAACAACCTAGTGGTGGAGGAACACTCTAGTAGTGACAAGCAGAAGACATACGAACACCCTAGTGGTGAAGGAACACTCTAGCAGTGACGAGCAGAAGACATACGAACACCCTAGTGGTGAAGGAACACTCTAGCAGTGACGAGCAGAAGATATACGAATAGCCTAGTGGTGAAAGAATACTCTAGCAGTGACGAGCAGAAGAGAAACGAACACCCTACTGGTGAAGGAACACTCTAGTAGTGACAAGCAGAAGACATACGAACACCCTACTGGGGAAGGAACACTCTTGCAGTGACGAGCAGAAGACATACGAACACCCTAGTGGTGAAGGAACACTCTAGCAGTGACGAGCAGAAGATATACGAATATCCTAGTGGTGAAAGAACACTCTAGCAATGACAAGCAATAGAGAAACGAAAACTCTAGTGGTGAAGGAGCACTCTAGCAGTGATGAGCAGGAGAGAAACGAACACCCTAGTGGTGAAGGAACACTCTAGCATTAACGAGCAGAAGAGAAAAGAATACCCTGTTGGTGAAGAAACACTTTAACAGTGACGAGCAGAAGATATACGAACACCCTAGTGGTGAAGGAACACTCTAGCAGGAAAAGCAGAAGACATACGAATACCCTACTGGTGAAGGAACACTCTGGCAGTGACGAGCAGAAGACACACGAACACCCTAGTGGTGAAAGAACACTCTAGCATTGACGAGCAGAAGATAAACGAACACCCTAGTGGTGAACGAACACTTTAGCATTGACGAGCATAAGAGAAACGAATACCCTGTTGGTGAGGAAACACTTTATCAGTGACTAGCAGAAGACATACGAACACCCTAGTAGTGAAAGAACACTCTAGCAGTGACGAGCAGAAGACATATGAACACCCTACTAGGGAAGGAGCACTCTAGCAGTGACGAGCAGAAGACATACGAACACCCTAGTGGTGAAGGAACACTCTTGCAGTGACGAGCATGAGAGAAACGAACACCCTAGTGGTGAAGGAACACTCTAGCATTGACGAGTAGAAGACACACGAACACCCTATTGGTGAAGGAACACTCTAGCAGTGATGAGCAGAAGATAAACGAACACCCTAGTGGTGAAGGAACACTCTAGCAGTGACGAGCAGAAGATATACGAATAGCCTAGTGGTGAAAGAACACTCTTGCAGTGACGAGCAGAAGAGAAACGAACAACCTAGTGGTGAAGGAACACTCTAGCAGTGACGAGCAGGAGAGAAACGAACACCCTAGTGGTGAAGGAACACTCTAGCATTGACGAGCAGAAGAGAAAAGAATACCCTGTTGGTGAAGAAACACTTTATCAGTGACGAGCAGAAGACATACGAACACCCTAGTGGTGAAGGAACACTCTAGCAGGAAAAGCAGAAGACATACGAATACCCTACTGGTGAAGGAACACTCTTGCAGTGACGAGCAGAAGACACACGAACACCCTAGTGGTGAAGGAACACTCTAGCAGTGACGAGCAGAAGATAAACGAACACCCTAGTGGTGAACGAACACTTTAGCATTGACGAGCATAAGAGAAACGAATACCCTGTTGGTGAGGAAACACTTTATCAGTGACTAGTAGAAGACATACGAACACACTAGTGGTGAAAGAACACTCTAGCAGTGATAAGCAGAAGACATACGAACACCCTACTGGGGAAGGAGCACTCTAGCAGTGACGAGCAGAAGACATACGAACACCTTAGTGGTGAAGGAACACTCTTGCAGGAAAAGCAGAAGACATACGAACACCCTACTGGTGAACGAACACTCTAGCAGTGACGAGCAGAAAACACACGAACACCCTAGTGGTGAAGGAACACTCTAGCAGTGACGAGCAGAAGATAAATGAACACCCTAGTGGTGAAAGAACACTCTAGCATTGACGAGCAGAAGAGAAAAGAATACCGTGTTGGTGAAGAAACACTTTATCAGTGACGAGCATAAGAGAAACGAATACCTTGTTGGTGAGGAAACACTTTATCAGTGACTAGCAGAAGACATACGAACACCCTAGTGGTGAAAGAACACTCTAGCAGTGACAAGCAGAAGACATATGAACACCCTACTAGGGAAGGAGCACTCTAGCAGTGACGAGCAGAAGACATACGAACACCCTAGTGGTGAAGGAACACTCTAGCAGGAAAAGCAGAAGACATACGAATACCCTACTGGTGAAGGAACACTCTTGCAGTGACGAGCAGAAGACACACGAACACCCTAGTGGTGAAGGAACACTCTAGCAGTGACGAGCAGAAGATAAACGAACACCCTAGTGGTGAACGAACACTTTAGCATTGACGAGCATAAGAGAAACGAATACCCTGTTGGTGAGGAAACACTTTATCAGTGACTAGCAGAAGACATACGAACACCCTAGTAGTGAAAGAACACTCTAGCAGTGACGAGCAGAAGACATATGAACACCCTACTAGGGAAGGAGCACTCTAGCAGTGACGAGCAGAAGACATACGAACACCCTAGTGGTGAAGGAACACTCTTGCAGTGACGAGCAGGAGAGAAACGAACACCCTAGTGGTGAAGGAACACTCTAGCATTGACGAGTAGAAGACACACGAACACCCTATTGGTGAAGGAACACTCTAGCAGTGATGAGCAGAAGATAAACGAACACCCTAGTGGTGAAGGAACACTCTAGCAGTGACGAGCAGAAGATATACGAATAGCCTAGTGGTGAAAGAACACTCTTGCAGTGACGAGCAGAAGAGAAACGAACAACCTAGTGGTGAAGGAACACTCTAGCAGTGACGAGCAGGAGAGAAACGAACACCCTAGTGGTGAAGGAACACTCTAGCATTGACGAGCAGAAGAGAAAAGAATACCCTGTTGGTGAAGAAACATTTTATCAATGACGAGCAGAAGACATACGAACACCCTAGTGGTGAAGGAACACTCTAGCAGGAAAAGCAGAAGACATACGAATACCCTACTGGTGAAGGAACATTCTTGCAGTGACGAGCAGAAGACACACGAACACTCTAGTGGTGAAAGAACACTCTAGCAGTGACGAGCAGAAGATATACGAATAGCCTAGTGGTGAAAGAACACTCTAGCAATGACAAGCAGAAGAGAAACGAAAACCCTAGTGGTGAAGGAGCACTCTAGCAGTGACGAGCAGGAGAGAAACGAACACCCTAGTGGTGAAGGAACACTCTAGCAGTGACGAGCAGGAGAGAAACGAACACCCTAGTGGTGAAGGAACACTCTAGCATTGACGAGCAGAAGAGAAAAGAATACCCTGTTGGTGAAGAAACACTTTATCAGTGACGAGCAGAAGACATACGAACACCCTAGTGGTGAAGGAACACTCTAGCAGGAAAAGCAGAAGACATACGAATACCCTACTGGTGAAGGAACACTCTTGCAGTGACGAGCAGAAGACACACGAACACCCTAGTGGTGAAGGAACACTCTAGCAGTGACGAGCAGAAGATAAACGAACACCCTAGTGGTGAACGAACACTTTAGCATTGACGAGCATAAGAGAAACGAATACCCTGTTGGTGAGGAAACACTTTATCAGTGACTAGTAGAAGACATACGAACACACTAGTGGTGAAAGAACACTCTAGCAGTGATAAGCAGAAGACATACGAACACCCTACTGGGGAAGGAGCACTCTAGCAGTGACGAGCAGAAGACATACGAACACCTTAGTGGTGAAGGAACACTCTTGCAGGAAAAGCAGAAGACATACGAACACCCTACTGGTGAACGAACACTCTAGCAGTGACGAGCAGAAAACACACGAACACCCTAGTGGTGAAGGAACACTCTAGCAGTGACGAGCAGAAGATAAATGAACACCCTAGTGGTGAAAGAACACTCTAGCATTGACGAGCAGAAGAGAAAAGAATACCGTGTTGGTGAAGAAACACTTTATCAGTGACGAGCATAAGAGAAACGAATACCTTGTTGGTGAGGAAACACTTTATCAGTGACTAGCAGAAGACATACGAACACCCTAGTGGTGAAAGAACACTCTAGCAGTGACAAGCAGAAGACATATGAACACCCTACTAGGGAAGGAGCACTCTAGCAGTGACGAGCAGAAGACATACGAACACCGTAGTGGTTAAGGAACACTCTTGCAGGAAAAGCAGAAGACATACGAACACTCTAGTGGTGAAAGAAAACTCTAGCAGTGACAAGCAGAAGACATACGAACACCCTACTTGGGAAGGAACACTCTAGCAGTGACGAGCAGAAGACATACGAACACCCTAGTGGTGAAGGAACACTCTAGCAGTGACGAGCAGAAGATATACGAATAGCCTAGTGGTGAAAGAACACTCTAGCAGTGATGAGCAGAAGACATACGAACAGCCAAGTGGTGAAGGAACACTCTAGCATTGACGAGCATAAGAGAAACGAATACCCTGTTGGTGAGGAAACACTTTATCAGTGACTAGCAGAAGACATACGAACACCCTAGTAGTGAAAGAACACTCTAGCAGTGACGAGCAGAAGACATATGAACACCCTACTGGGGAAGGAGCACTCTAGCAGTGACGAGCAGAAGACATACGAACACCCTAGTGGTGAAGGAACACTCTTGCAGTGACGAGCATGAGAGAAACGAACACCCTAGTGGTGAAGGAACACTCTAGCATTGACGAGTAGAAGACACACGAACACCCTATTGGTGAAGGAACACTCTAGCAGTGATGAGCAGAAGATAAACGAACACCCTAGTGGTGAAGGAACACTCTAGCAGTGACGAGCAGAAGATATACGAATAGCCTAGTGGTGAAAGAACACTCTAGCAATGACAAGCAGAAGAGAAACGAAAACCCTAGTGGTGAAGGAGCACTCTAGCAGTGACGAGCAGGAGAGAAACGAACACCCTAGTGGTGAAGGAACACTCTAGCATTAACGAGCAGAAGAGAAAAGAATACCCTGTTGGTGAAGAAACACTTTAACAGTGACGAGCAGAAGACATACGAACACCCTAGTGGTGAACGAACACTTTAGCATTGACGAGCATAAGAGAAACGAATACCCTGTTGGTGAGGAAACACTTTATCAGTGACTAGAAGAAGACATACGAACACCCTAGTGGTGAAAGAACACTCTAGCAGTGACAAGCAGAAGACATATGAACACACTACTGGGGAAGGAGCACTCTAGCAGTGACGAGCAGAAGACATACGAACACCCTAGTGGTGAAGGAACACTCTTGCAGGAAAAGCAGAAGACATACGAACACCCTACTGGTGAAGGAACACTCTAGTAGTGACAAGCAGAAGACATACGAACACCCTAGTGGTGAAGGAACACTCTAGCAGTGACGAGCAGAAGACATACGAACACCCTAGTGGTGAAGGAACACTCTAGCATTAACGAGCAGAAGAGAAAAGAATACCCTGTTGATGAAGAAACACTTTAACAGTGACGAGCAGAAGACATACGAACACCCTAGTGGTGAACGAACACTTTAGCATTGACGAGCATAAGAGAAACGAATACCCTGTTGGTGAGGAAACACTTTATCAGTGACTAGAAGAAGACATACGAACACCCTAGTGGTGAAAGAACACTCTAGCAGTGACAAGCAGAAGACATATGAACACACTACTGGGGAAGGAGCACTTTAGCAATGACGAGTAGAAGACATACGAACACCCTAGTGGTGAAGGAACACTCTTGCAGGAAAAGCAGAAGACATACGAACACCCTACTGGTGAAGGAACACTCTAGTAGTGACAAGCAGAAGACATACGAACACCCTAGTGGTGAAGGAACACTCTAGCAGTGACGAGCAGAAGACATACGAACACCCTAGTGGTGAAGGAACACTCTAGCAGTGACGAGCAGAAGATATACGAATAGCCTAGTGGTGAAAGAATACTCTAGCAATGACGAGCAGAAGAGAAACGAACAACCTAGTGGTGAAGGAACACTCTAGCAGTGACGAGCAGGAGAGAAACGAACAACCTAGTGGTGAAAGAACACTCTACCAGTGACGAGCAGAAGATAAACGAACACCCTAGTGGTGAACGAACACTTTAGCATTGACGAGCATAAGAGAAACGAATACCCTGTTGGTGAGGAAACACTTTATCATTGACTAGCAGAAGACATACGAACACCCTAGTGGTGAAAGAACACTCTAGCAGTGACAAGCAGAAGACATATGAACACCCTACTGGGGAAGGAGCACTCTAGCAGTGACGAGCAGAAGACATACGAACACCCTAGTGGTGAAGGAACACTCTTGCAGTGACGAGCAGGAGAGAAACGAACACCCTAGTGGTGAAGGAACACTCTAGCATTGACGAGCAGAAAACACACGAACACCCTATTGGTGAAGGAACACTCTAGCAGTGATGAGCAGAAGATAAACGAACACCCTAGTGGTGAAGGAACACTCTTGCAGGAAAAGCAGAAGACATACGAACACCCTACTGGTGAAGGAACACTCTAGTAGTGACAAGCAGAAGACATACGAACACCCTAGTGGTGAAGGAACAATCTAGCAGTGACGAGCAGAAGACATACGAACACCCTAGTGGTGAAGGAACACTCTAGCAGTGACGAGCAGAAGATATACGAATAGCCTAGTGGTGAAAGAACACTCTAGCAGTGACGAGCAGAAGAGAAACGAACAACCTAGTGGTGAAGGAACACTCTAGCAGTGACGAGCAGGAGAGAAACGAACACCCTAGTGGTGAAGGAACACTCTAGCATTGACGAGCAGAAGAGAAAAGAATACCCTGTTGGTGAAGAAACATTTTATCAATGACGAGCAGAAGACATACGAACACCCTAGTGGTGAAGGAACACTCTAGCAGGAAAAGCAGAAGACATACGAATACCTTACTGGTGAAGGAACACTCTGGCAGTGACTAGTAGAAGACATACGAACACCCTAGTGGTGAAGGAACACTCTAGCAGTGACGAGCAGAAGATAAACGAACACCCTAGTGGTGAACGAACACTTTAGCATTGACGAGCATAAGAGAAACGAATACCCTGTTGGTGAGGAAACACTTTATCAGTGACTAGCAGAAGATATACGAACACCCTAGTGGTGAAAGAACACTCTAGCAGTGACAAGCAGAAGACATACGAACACCCTATTGGGGAAGGACCACTCTAGCAGTGACGAGCAGAAGACATACGAACACCCTAGTGGTGAAGGAACACTCTTGCAGGAAAAGCAGAAGACATACGAACACCCTACTGGTGAAGGAACACTCTAGCAGTGACGAGCAGAAGAGAAAAGAATACCCTGTTGATGAAGAAACACTTTAACAGTGACGAGCAGAAGACATACGAACACCCTAGTGGTGAACGAACACTTTAGCATTGACGAGCATAAGAGAAACGAATACCCTGTTGGTGAGGAAACACTTTATCAGTGACTAGAAGAAGACATACGAACACCCTAGTGGTGAAAGAACACTCTAGCAGTGACAAGCAGAAGACATATGAACACACTACTGGGGAAGGAGCACCCTAGCAATGACGAGTAGAAGACATACGAACACCCTAGTGGTGAAGGAACACTCTTGCAGGAAAAGCAGAAGACATACGAACACCCTACTGGTGAAGGAACACTCTAGTAGTGACAAGCAGAAGACATACGAACACCCTAGTGGTGAAGGAACACTCTAGCAGTGACGAGCAGAAGACATACGAACACCCTAGTGGTGAAGGAACACTCTAGCAGTGACGAGCAGAAGATATACGAATAGCCTAGTGGTGAAAGAATACTCTAGCAATGACGAGCAGAAGAGAAACGAACAACCTAGTGGTGAAGGAACACTCTAGCAGTGACGAGCAGGAGAGAAACGAACAACCTAGTGGTGAAAGAACACTCTACCAGTGACGAGCAGAAGATAAACGAACACCCTAGTGGTGAACGAACACTTTAGCATTGACGAGCATAAGAGAAACGAATACCCTGTTGGTGAGGAAACACTTTATCATTGACTAGCAGAAGACATACGAACACCCTAGTGGTGAAAGAACACTCTAGCAGTGACAAGCAGAAGACATATGAACACCCTACTGGGGAAGGAGCACTCTAGCAGTGACGAGCAGAAGACATACGAACACCCTAGTGGTGAAGGAACACTCTTGCAGTGACGAGCAGGAGAGAAACGAACACCCTAGTGGTGAAGGAACACTCTAGCATTGACGAGCAGAAAACACACGAACACCCTATTGGTGAAGGAACACTCTAGCAGTGATGAGCAGAAGATAAACGAACACCCTAGTGGTGAAGGAACACTCTTGCAGGAAAAGCAGAAGACATACGAACACCCTACTGGTGAAGGAACACTCTAGTAGTGACAAGCAGAAGACATACGAACACCCTAGTGGTGAAGGAACAATCTAGCAGTGACGAGCAGAAGACATACGAACACCCTAGTGGTGAAGGAACACTCTAGCAGTGACGAGCAGAAGATATACGAATAGCCTAGTGGTGAAAGAACACTCTAGCAGTGACGAGCAGAAGAGAAACGAACAACCTAGTGGTGAAGGAACACTCTAGCAGTGACGAGCAGGAGAGAAACGAACACCCTAGTGGTGAAGGAACACTCTAGCATTGACGAGCAGAAGAGAAAAGAATACCCTGTTGGTGAAGAAACATTTTATCAATGACGAGCAGAAGACATACGAACACCCTAGTGGTGAAGGAACACTCTAGCAGGAAAAGCAGAAGACATACGAATACCTTACTGGTGAAGGAACACTCTGGCAGTGACTAGTAGAAGACATACGAACACCCTAGTGGTGAAGGAACACTCTAGCAGTGACGAGCAGAAGATAAACGAACACCCTAGTGGTGAACGAACACTTTAGCATTGACGAGCATAAGAGAAACGAATACCCTGTTGGTGAGGAAACACTTTATCTGTGACTAGCAGAAGATATACGAACACCCTAGTGGTGAAAGAACACTCTAGCAGTGACAAGCAGAAGACATACGAACACCCTATTGGGGAAGGACCACTCTAGCAGTGACGAGCAGAAGACATACGAACACCCTAGTGGTGAAGGAACACTCTTGCAGGAAAAGCAGAAGACATACGAACACCCTACTGGTGAAGGAACACTCTAGCAGTGACGAGCAGAAAACACACGAACACCCTAGTGGTGAAGGAACACTCTAGCAGTGACGAGCAGAAGATAAACGAACACCCTAGTGGTGAAGGAACACTCTAGCATTGACGAGCAGAAGAGAAAAGAATACCCTGTTGGTGAAGAAACACTTTATCAGTGACGAGTAGCAGACATACGAACACCCTAGTGGTGAAGGAACACTCTAGCAGGAAAAGCAGAAGACATACGAATACCCTACTTGTGAAGGAACACTCTGGCAGTGACGAGTAGAAGACACACGAAAACCCTAGTGGTGATAGAACACTCTAGCAGTGACGAGCAGAAGATAAACGAACACCCTAGTGGTGAACGAACACTTTAGCATTGACGAGCATAAGAGAAACGAATACCCTGTTGGTGAGGAAACACTTTATCAGTGACTAGTATAAGACATACGAACACCCTCGTGGTGAAAGAACACTCTAGCAGTGATAAGCAGAAGACATACGAACACCCTACTGGTGAAGGAACACTCTAGCAGTGACGAGCAGAAAACACACGAACACCCTAGTGGTGAAGGAACACTCTAGCAGTGACGAGCAAAAGATAAACGAACACCCTAGTGGTGAAGGAACACTTTAGCATTGACGAGCATAAGAGAAACGAATACCCTGTTGGTGAGGAAACACTTTATCAGTGACTAGCAGAAGACATACGAATACCCTAGTGGTGAAAGAACACTCTAGCAGTGACAAGCAGAAGACATACGAACACCCTACTGGGGAATGAACACTCTAGCAGTGACCAGCAGAAGACATACGAACACCCTAGTGGTGAAGGAACACTCTAGCACTGACGAGCAGGAGAGAAACGAACAACCTAGTGGTGAAAGAACACTCTAGCAGTGACGAGCAGAAGATAAACGAACACCCTAGTGGTGAAGGAACACTTTAGCATTGACGAGCATAAGAGAAACGAATACCCTGTTGGTGAGGAAACAATTTATCAGTGACTAGCAAAAGACATACGAACACTCTAGTGGTGAAAGAACACTCTAGCAGTGACATGCAGAAGACATACGAACACCCTACTGGGGAAGGAACACTCTAGCAAAGACGAGCAGAAGACATACGAACACCCTAGTGGTGAAGGAACACTCTAGCAGTGACGAGCAGAAGATATACGAATAGCCTAGTGGTGAAAGAACACTCTAGCAGTGACAAGCAGAAGAGAAACGAACACCCTAGTGGTGAAGGAACACTCTAGCAGTGACGAGTAGGAGAGAAACGAATACCCTGTTGGTGAGGAAACACTTTATCAGTGACTAGCAGAAGACATACGAATACCCTAGTGGTGAAAGAACACTCTAGAAGTGAAAAGCAGAAGACATACGAACACCCTATTGGGGAATGAACACTCTAGCAGTGACGAGCAGAAGAGAAACGAATACCCTGTTGGTGAAGAAACACTTTATTAGTCCTGAGCGGGATGGATACGAACAACATAGTTGTGAAGGCACACTTTCGCAGTGACAAGCGAAAGAGATACGAACACTCTAGTTGTGAAGGCACACTCTAGCAGTGATGAGCAGAAGATATATGAACAGCCTAGTGGTGAAGGAACACTCTAGCAGTGACGAGCAGGAGAGAAACGAACACCCTAGTGGTGAAGGTACACTCTAACATTGATGAGCAGAAAAGAAACGAATACCCAATTGGTGAAGAAACACTTTAATAGTGACGAGCAGAAGACTTACGAACACCCTAGTGGTGAAAGAACACTCTAGCAGTGACAAGCAGAAGACATACGAACACCCTATTGGGGAAGGAATACTCTAGCAGTGACGAGCAGAAGACATACGAACACCCTAGTGGTGAAGGAACACTCTAGCATTGACGAGCAAAAGAGAAAAGAATACCCTGTAAGTGAAGAAACACTTTATCAGTGACGAGCAGAAGACATACGAACACCCTAGTGGTGAAGGAACACTCTAGCAGGAAAAGCAGAAGACACACGAACACCCTATTGGTGAAGGAACACTCTAGCAGTGATGAGCAGAAGATAAACGAACACCCTAGTGGTGAAGGAACACTCTTGCAGGAAAAGCAGAAGACATACGAACACCCTACTGGTGAAGGAACACTCTAGTAGTGACAAGCAGAAGACATACGAACACCCTAGTGGTGAAGGAACAATCTAGCAGTGACGAGCAGAAGACATACGAACACCCTAGTGGTGAAGGAACACTCTAGCAGTGACGAGCAGAAGATATACGAATAGCCTAGTGGTGAAAGAACACTCTAGCAGTGACGAGCAGAAGAGAAACGAACAACCTAGTGGTGAAGGAACACTCTAGCAGTGACGAGCAGGAGAGAAACGAACACCCTAGTGGTGAAGGAACACTCTAGCATTGACGAGTAGAAGAGAAAAGAATACCCTGTTGGTGAAGAAACATTTTATCAATGACGAGCAGAAGACATACGAACACCCTAGTGGTGAAGGAACACTCTAGCAGGAAAAGCAGAAGACATACGAATACCTTACTGGTGAAGGAACACTCTGGCAGTGACTAGTAGAAGACATACGAACACCCTAGTGGTGAAGGAACACTCTAGCAGTGACGAGCAGAAGATAAACGAACACCCTAGTGGTGAACGAACACTTTAGCATTGACGAGCATAAGAGAAACGAATACCCTGTTGGTGAGGAAACACTTTATCAGTGACTAGCAGAAGATATACGAACACCCTAGTGGTGAAAGAACACTCTAGCAGTGACAAGCAGAAGACATACGAACACCCTATTGGGGAAGGACCACTCTAGCAGTGACGAGCAGAAGACATACGAACACCCTAGTGGTGAAGGAACACTCTTGCAGGAAAAGCAGAAGACATACGAACACCCTACTGGTGAAGGAACACTCTAGCAGTGACGAGCAGAAAACACACGAACACCCTAGTGGTGAAGGAACACTCTAGCAGTGACGAGCAGAAGATAAACGAACACCCTAGTGGTGAAGGAACACTCTAGCATTGACGAGCAGAAGAGAAAAGAATACCCTGTTGGTGAAGAAACACTTTATCAGTGACGAGTAGCAGACATACGAACACCCTAGTGGTGAAGGAACACTCTAGCAGGAAAAGCAGAAGACATACGAATACCCTACTTGTGAAGGAACACTCTGGCAGTGACGAGTAGAAGACACACGAAAACCCTAGTGGTGATAGAACACTCTAGCAGTGACGAGCAGAAGATAAACGAACACCCTAGTGGTGAACGAACACTTTAGCATTGACGAGCATAAGAGAAACGAATACCCTGTTGGTGAGGAAACACTTTATCAGTGACTAGTATAAGACATACGAACACCCTCGTGGTGAAAGAACACTCTAGCAGTGATAAGCAGAAGACATACGAACACCCTACTGGTGAAGGAACACTCTAGCAGTGACGAGCAGAAAACACACGAACACCCTAGTGGTGAAGGAACACTCTAGCAGTGACGAGCAGAAGATAAACGAACACCCTAGTGGTGAAGGAACACTTTAGCATTGACGAGCATAAGAGAAACGAATACCCTGTTGGTGAGGAAACACTTTATCAGTGACTAGCAGAAGACATACGAATACCCTAGTGGTGAAAGAACACTCTAGCAGTGACAAGCAGAAGACATACGAACACCCTACTGGGGAATGAACACTCTAGCAGTGACCAGCAGAAGACATACGAACACCCTAGTGGTGAAGGAACACTCTAGCACTGACGAGCAGGAGAGAAACGAACAACCTAGTGGTGAAAGAACACTCTAGCAGTGACGAGCAGAAGATAAACGAACACCCTAGTGGTGAAGGAACACTTTAGCATTGACGAGCATAAGAGAAACGAATACCCTGTTGGTGAGGAAACAATTTATCAGTGACTAGCAAAAGACATACGAACACTCTAGTGGTGAAAGAACACTCTAGCAGTGACATGCAGAAGACATACGAACACCCTACTGGGGAAGGAACACTCTAGCAAAGACGAGCAGAAGACATACGAACACCCTAGTGGTGAAGGAACACTCTAGCAGTGACGAGCAGAAGATATACGAATAGCCTAGTGGTGAAAGAACACTCTAGCAGTGACAAGCAGAAGAGAAACGAACACCCTAGTGGTGAAGGAACACTCTAGCAGTGACGAGTAGGAGAGAAACGAATACCCTGTTGGTGAGGAAACACTTTATCAGTGACTAGCAGAAGACATACGAATACCCTAGTGGTGAAAGAACACTCTAGAAGTGAAAAGCAGAAGACATACGAACACCCTATTGGGGAATGAACACTCTAGCAGTGACGAGCAGAAGAGAAACGAATACCCTGTTGGTGAAGAAACACTTTATTAGTCCTGAGCGGGATGGATACGAACAACATAGTTGTGAAGGCACACTTTCGCAGTGACAAGCGAAAGAGATACGAACACTCTAGTTGTGAAGGCACACTCTAGCAGTGATGAGCAGAAGATATATGAACAGCCTAGTGGTGAAGGAACACTCTAGCAGTGACGAGCAGGAGAGAAACGAACACCCTAGTGGTGAAGGTACACTCTAACATTGATGAGCAGAAAAGAAACGAATACCCAATTGGTGAAGAAACACTTTAATAGTGACGAGCAGAAGACTTACGAACACCCTAGTGGTGAAAGAACACTCTAGCAGTGACAAGCAGAAGACATACGAACACCCTATTGGGGAAGGAATACTCTAGCAGTGACGAGCAGAAGACATACGAACACCCTAGTGGTGAAGGAACACTCTAGCATTGACGAGCAAAAGAGAAAAGAATACCCTGTAAGTGAAGAAACACTTTATCAGTGACGAGCAGAAGACATACGAACACCCTAGTGGTGAAGGAACACTCTAGCAGGAAAAGCAGAAGACACACGAACACCCTATTGGTGAAGGAACACTCTAGCAGTGATGAGCAGAAGATAAACGAACACCCTAGTGGTGAAGGAACACTCTTGCAGGAAAAGCAGAAGACATACGAACACCCTACTGGTGAAGGAACACTCTAGTAGTGACAAGCAGAAGACATACGAACACCCTAGTGGTGAAGGAACAATCTAGCAGTGACGAGCAGAAGACATACGAACACCCTAGTGGTGAAGGAACACTCTAGCAGTGACGAGCAGAAGATATACGAATAGCCTAGTGGTGAAAGAACACTCTAGCAGTGACGAGCAGAAGAGAAACGAACAACCTAGTGGTGAAGGAACACTCTAGCAGTGACGAGCAGGAGAGAAACGAACACCCTAGTGGTGAAGGAACACTCTAGCATTGACGAGTAGAAGAGAAAAGAATACCCTGTTGGTGAAGAAACATTTTATCAATGACGAGCAGAAGACATACGAACACCCTAGTGGTGAAGGAACACTCTAGCAGGAAAAGCAGAAGACATACGAATACCTTACTGGTGAAGGAACACTCTGGCAGTGACTAGTAGAAGACATACGAACACCCTAGTGGTGAAGGAACACTCTAGCAGTGAGGAGCAGAAGATAAACGAACACCCTAGTGGTGAACGAACACTTTAGCATTGACGAGCATAAGAGAAACGAATACCCTGTTGGTGAGGAAACACTTTATCAGTGACTAGCAGAAGATATACGAACACCCTAGTGGTGAAAGAACACTCTAGCAGTGACAAGCAGAAGACATACGAACACCCTATTGGGGAAGGACCACTCTAGCAGTGACGAGCAGAAGACATACGAACACCCTAGTGGTGAAGGAACACTCTTGCAGGAAAAGCAGAAGACATACGAACACCCTACTGGTGAAGGAACACTCTAGCAGTGACGAGCAGAAAACACACGAACACCCTAGTGGTGAAGGAACACTCTAGCAGTGACGAGCAGAAGATAAACGAACACCCTAGTGGTGAAGGAACACTCTAGCATTGACGAGCAGAAGAGAAAAGAATACCCTGTTGGTGAAGAAACACTTTATCAGTGACGAGTAGCAGACATACGAACACCCTAGTGGTGAAGGAACACTCTAGCAGGAAAAGCAGAAGACATACGAATACCCTACTTGTGAAGGAACACTCTGGCAGTGACGAGTAGAAGACACACGAAAACCCTAGTGGTGAAAGAACACTCTAGCAGTGACGAGCAGAAGATAAACGAACACCCTAGTGGTGAACGAACACTTTAGCATTGACGAGCATAAGAGAAACGAATACCCTGTTGGTGAGGAAACACTTTATCAGTGACTAGTAGAAGACATACGAACACCCTCGTGGTGAAAGAACACTCTAGCAGTGATAAGCAGAAGACATACGAACACCCTACTGGTGAAGGAACACTCTAGCAGTGACGAGCAGAAAACACACGAACACCCTAGTGGTGAAGGAACACTCTAGCAGTGACGAGCAGAAGATAAACGAACACCCTAGTGGTGAAGGAACACTTTAGCATTGACGAGCATAAGAGAAACGAATACCCTGTTGGTGAGGAAACACTTTATCAGTGACTAGCAGAAGACATACGAATACCCTAGTGGTGAAAGAACACTCTAGCAGTGACAAGCAGAAGACATACGAACACCCTACTGGGGAATGAACACTCTAGCAGTGACCAGCAGAAGACATACGAACACCCTAGTGGTGAAGGAACACTCTAGCACTGACGAGCAGGAGAGAAACGAACAACCTAGTGGTGAAAGAACACTCTAGCAGTGACGAGCAGAAGATAAACGAACACCCTAGTGGTGAAGGAACACTTTAGCATTGACGAGCATAAGAGAAACGAATACCCTGTTGGTGAGGAAACAATTTATCAGTGACTAGCAAAAGACATACGAACACTCTAGTGGTGAAAGAACACTCTAGCAGTGACATGCAGAAGACATACGAACACCCTACTGGGGAAGGAACACTCTAGCAAAGACGAGCAGAAGACATACGAACACCCTAGTGGTGAAGGAACACTCTAGCAGTGACGAGCAGAAGATATACGAATAGCCTAGTGGTGAAAGAACACTCTAGCAGTGACAAGCAGAAGAGAAACGAACACCCTAGTGGTGAAGGAACACTCTAGCAGTGACGAGTAGGAGAGAAACGAATACCCTGTTGGTGAGGAAACACTTTATCAGTGACTAGCAGAAGACATACGAATACCCTAGTGGTGAAAGAACACTCTAGAAGTGAAAAGCAGAAGACATACGAACACCCTATTGGGGAATGAACACTCTAGCAGTGACGAGCAGAAGAGAAATGAATACCCTGTTGGTGAAGAAACACTTTATTAGTCCTGAGCGGGATGGATACGAACAACATAGTTGTGAAGGCACACTTTCGCAGTGACAAGCGAAAGAGATACGAACACTCTAGTTGTGAAGGCACACTCTAGCAGTGATGAGCAGAAGATATATGAACAGCCTAGTGGTGAAGGAACACTCTAGCAGTGACGAGCAGGAGAGAAACGAACACCCTAGTGGTGAAGGTACACTCTAACATTGATGAGCAGAAAAGAAACGAATACCCAATTGGTGAAGAAACACTTTAATAGTGACGAGCAGAAGACTTACGAACACCCTAGTGGTGAAAGAACACTCTAGCAGTGACAAGCAGAAGACATACGAACACCCTATTGGGGAAGGAATACTCTAGCAGTGACGAGCAGAAGACATACGAACACCCTAGTGGTGAAGGAACACTCTAGCATTGACGAGCAAAAGAGAAAAGAATACCCTGTTAGTGAGGAAACACTTTATCAGTGACTAGCAGAAGACATACGAACACCCTAGTGGTGAAAGAACACTCTAGCAGTGACAAGCATAAGACATACGAACACCCTACTGGGGAAGGAGCACTCTAGCAGTGACGAGCAGAAGAGAAACGAACAACCTAGTGGTGAAGGAACACTCTAGCAGTGACGAGCAGGAGAGAAACGAACAACCTAGTGGTGAAGGAACACTCTAGCAGTGACGAGCAGAAGATAAACGAACACCCTAGTGGTGAAGGAACACTTTAGCATTGACGAGCATAAGAGAAACGAATACCCTGTTGGTGAGGAAACAATTTATCAGTGACTAGCAGAAGACATACGAACACTCTAGTGGTGAAAGAACACTCTAGCAGTGACAAGCAGAAGACATACGAACACCCTACTGGTAAAGGAACACTCTAGCAAAGACGAGCAGAAGACATACGAACACCCTAGTGGTGAAGGAACACTCTAGCAGTGACGAGCAGAAGATATACAAATAGCCTAGTGGTGAAAGAACACTCTAGCAATGACAAGCAGAAGAGAAACGAACACCCTAGTGGTGAAGGAACACTCTAGCATTAACGAGCAGAAGAGAAAAGAATACCCTGTTGGTGAAGAAACCCTTTATCAGTGACGAGCAGAAGACATACGAACACCCTAGTGGTGAAGGAACACTCTAGCAGGAAAAGCAGAAGACATACGAATACCTTACTGGTGAAGGAACACTCTGGCAGTGACGAGTAGAAGACATACGAACACCCTAGTGGTGAAGGAACACTCTAGCAGTGACGAGCAGAAGATAAACGAACACCCTAGTGGTGAACGAACACTTTAGCATTGACGAGCATAAGAGAAACGAATACCCAGTTGGTGAGGAAACACTTTATCAGTGACTAGCAGAAGACATACGAACACCCTAGTGGTGAAAGAACACTCTAGCAGTGACAAGCAGAAGACATACGAACACCCTACTGGGGAAGGAGCACTCTAGCAGTGACGAGCAGAAGACATACGAACAACCTAGTGGTGAAGGAACACTCTTGCAGGAAAAGAAGAAGACATACGAACACCCTACTGGTGAAGGAACACTCTAGCAGTGACCAGCAGAAGACATACGAACACCCTAGTGGTGAAGGAACACTCTAGCAGTGACGAGCAGAAGACATACGAACACCCTAGTGGTGAAGGAACACTCTAGCAGTGACGGCAGAAGATATACGAATAGCCTAGTGGTGAAAGAACACTCTTGCAGTGACGAGCAGAAGAGAAACGAACAACCTAGTGGTGAAGGAACACTCTAGTAGTGACGAGCAGGAGAGAAACGAACAACCTAGTGGTGAAAGAACACTCTAGCAGTGACAAGCAGAAGACATACGAACACCCTACTGGGGAAGGAACACTCTATCAAAGACGAGCAGAAGACATACGAACACCCTAGTGGTGAAGGAACACTCTAGCAGTGACGAGCAGAAGATATACGAATAGCCTAGTGGTGAAAGAACACTCTAGCAGTGACAAGCAGAAGAGAAACGAACACCCTAGTGGTGAAGGAACACTCTAGCATTAACGAGCAGAAGAGAAAAGAATACCCTGTTGGTGAAGAAACACTTTAACAGTGACGAGCAGAAGACATACGAACACCCTAGTGGTGAAGGAACACTTTAGCAGGAAAAGCAGAAGACATACGAATACCCTACTGGTGAAGGAACACTCTTGCAGTGACGAGCAGAAGACACACGAACACCCTAGTGGTGAAGGAACACTCTAGCAGTGACGAGCAGAAGATAAACGAACACCCTAGTGGTGAACGAACACTTTAGCATTGACGAGCATAAGAGAAACGAATACCCTGTTGGTGAGGAAACACTTTATTCGTGACTAGAAGAAGACATACGAACACCCTAGTGGTGAAAGAACACTCTAGCAGGGACGAGCAGAAGACATACGAACACCCTAGTGGTGAAGGAACACTCTTGCAGGAAAAGCAGAAGACATACGAACACCCTACTGGTGAAGGAACACTCTGGCAGTGACGAGTAGAAGACATACGAACACCCTACTGGTGAAGGAACACTCTAGCAGTGACGAGCAGAAGATATACGAATAGCCTAGTAGTGAAAGAACACTCTAGCAGTGACGAGCAGAAGAGAAACGAACAACCTAGTGGTGAAGGAATACTCTAGCAGTGACGAGCAAGAGAGAAACGAACACCCTAGTGGTGAAGAAACACTCTAGCATTGACGAGCAGAAGAGAAAAAAATACCCTGTTGGTGAAGAAACACTTTATCAGTGACGAGTAGCAGACATACGAACACCCTAGTGGTGAAGGAACACTCTAGCAGGAAAAGCAGAAGACATACGAATACCCTACTTGTTAAGGAACACTCTGGCAGTGACGAGCAGAAGACACACGAACACCCTAGTGGTGAAGGAACACTCTAGCAGTGACGAGCAGAAGACATACGAACAACCTAGTGGTGAAGGAACACTCTTGCAGGAAAAGCAGAAGACACTACAAGAAAACATGTGATTTGCGACGTCTATTTGCGATGGAAATAAAACGTCGCAAGTTTGCGACGTCGTTGCAACAGAATTGCGACGTATTACGTAACCTCGCAAAGACATAGCAAATTTGCGACGTTATAAAACGTCGCAATCCTGCGACGCTGTTGCGACGTTTCTGCGTTGGTTTTGCGACGTATGTTATGGCGTTGCAAATACGTCGCAAAGTTGCGACGTTTTTGCGTTGGTTTTGCGCCATCGCAATTGTGCGACGATTTTGCGATGTTTTTGCGACGTGGGTGACATCCATCGCAAGTACATCGCAAATTCTCCTCAATTCCCTATAAATACCCCACCATGTGATTGTATATTCACACAACATCTCATAAACACTTAGAGAGATAAAAACTAGAGAGATAAAGAATTGTGGGAGGAAAAAAAATTTGAGTATTAATACAATTTTCTGTAAGCTAAAATAATGACGTCAGAAAATAAAGTGTTCGCATTACGACGATGGATGTATAATCGCAAAGATCCAGAGACGGGAGAAGTGATGAAAGAGTTTCGAGATGGGCTACGAGCTTTTATAAACCAGGCGGCAAATAACCCATTTTCTCCAAATGACGGTAACATATTCTGTCCATGTGTAAAATGTGGGAACACCAAATATGTGAATGTTGATATGGTGAAACGACACGTATATAATAGAGGATTTACTCCGAACTATTATGTGTGGTTTTCACATGGGGAGGGGTATAGCCTGGGTGCCGGGAGTAGTAGTATGAGTGTTGGTGATGATCTACCTAGTGGTAATAGTAATTATAATTATGACGAAACTATGTTTGAAAGTTATGAGCATCTATTAGGTAATAGGTACCATGATATGGTCACAGATGCATATCATGGATCTATTCCAGTAGGTAGTGAAAATACTTTTGAAGAACCTAACGCTGAAGCGAAACAGTTCTATGATATGCTTGATGCTGCTAATCAACCTATCTATGAAGGATGTAGAGAAGGTTTATCTAAACTATCATTAGCATCTAGGTTGATGTCTATAAAAAGTGAAGGAAACATAACCGAGAGAACTATGAACCAATTAGTGGATGCGTTTAACGAGTATCTGCCAGCAGATAATAATTCAGCTGAAAGTTACTATGAAATGCAGAAGTTAGTTGCGGGTCTCGGATTACCATCAGAGATGATTGATGTATGCATTGACAATTGTATGATTTTTTGGAAAGACGATGATAAGTTACTGGAATGTCGTTTTTGCGGGAAGCCAAGGTATCGAGCAACAGGTGGAAGGAATCGAGTGCCATACAAACGTATGTGGTATTTGCCAATCACTGATAGATTGAAGCGACTATACCAGTCGGAAAGGACATCAGCGGCTATGAGATGGCACGCAGAACACAGCACAAATGATGGGGAGGTTACACATCCGTCAGATGCAAAAGCGTGGAAGCACTTCCAGACGGTACATTCTGACTTTGCGAAAGAGTCTAGAAATGTTTATCTTGGTTTATGCACCGACGGATTTAGTCCATTTGGTTTGTCGGGAAGACAGTATTCGTTATGGCATGTCATATTGACGCCATACAATCTTCCACCTGAGATGTGCATGCAAAGTGAATTCTTGTTTATGACCATTCTAGTGCCAGGTCCTAGTCATCCAAGGCGATCTCTTGATGTGTTCCTGCAACCTTTGGTTCACGAGTTGAAACAGTTATGGTATAGAGGAGTTCGCACATATGATTTATCGCAGAAGCAGAATTTCAAGATGCATGCAGTTTTATTGTGGACGATAAGTGACTTTCCCGCATACGGAATGTTATCTGGGTGGACAACTCATGGAAGGTTATCTTGTCCATACTGTATGGAATGGACTGATGCATTTCAATTAAAGCATGGTAAGAAATCATGCTGGTTTGATTGTCACCGCCGGTTTCTTTCTATGCACCACCCGTACCGGAGGAACAAGAAACTGTTCAAGAAGAACAAGGTTGTGCGCATTCCTCCACCAACATATATGTCTGGGGATGAGATCTTGCAGCAGATTGATTATTATGGTGCTGAGGAAACATGTAAACGTGGGGGCAATTGGCACACTCCAGGAAACATGCCTGACGGATATACAAAATATCATAACTGGCACAAAAAGAGTATCTTTTGGGAACTCCCTTATTGGAAAGATCTCTTACTACGTCACAACCTCGATCCGATGCACATCGTTAAAAACTTTTTTGATAACATTATGAACACGATTTTGAATGTGCAGGGAAAGAGTAAGGACAATTTGAAATCAAGGTTAGACATCGCTGAGATATGTTCGAGAAGCGAATTACATATTACACGGGATGGAAAACAACCGATTCCCAGCTATCGTTTGAGCGGAGAAGCGCGACAGGCATTGTTTAATTGGATATCTTCAGATGTCAAGTTTCCCGACGGCTACGTTTCCAAATTCTCCCGATGTATAGAGCAAGGGAAAAAAATATCTGGTATGAAGAGTCATGATTGCCACGTATTCATGCAGCGACTACTGCCATTTGCCTTGCTCGAGCTTTTACCCACGAATGTCCACGAAGCAATTGCAGGTACTCACGTAAAATATTAGCATTTTATTTATCATGTGTGTTGTAAAACACGAATATTTATATGTGTATAATCTGTATTTATGACTTGTAGGTATCGGAGCATTCTTTAGGGATCTGTGTACACGAACACTAACAGAGGCCGGAATAGCTCAACTAGTCAGTAATATTGCAGTGTTGCTTTGTAACTTGGAAAAAATATTTCCGCCCTCTTTTTTTGACGTGATGGAACATCTACCAATCCACTTACCTCATGAAGCAGCTCTAGGTGGGCCTGTACAATTTCGATGGATGTACCCTTTTGAGCGATTCATGGGTCATCTGAAAAGAAAGGTTAAAAATCAAGCCAAGGTCGAAGGATCGATCGTTGCAGGAAGCTTGACCGAGGAAACATCTCATTTCACATCATATTACTTTAGTCCGACTGTCAACACCAAAAGAACCCAGGTAGGACGATATGATGATGGAGGGATTAAACCAACATATGCCATTGCAGTTCCAGATATCTTCACTCAGATTGGAAGACTTGCTGGCAAAATTAAAGAAGATTATTGGGAAAATCACACGTACTCTCGTGCAGCGCACAACTATATCTTGAGGAATTGTGAAGAGATAGTACCGTTCGAAAGGTATGTACTTATTAACTAGTAATTAATTTGATAAATTTGAATTAATGCTTACGACATTCTTTACTACGCAGTGAATTCGACAGAGAAATTCGAGAAGGCTTTCCTAATTTAAGTGAAAGCGAGTACGAAACCTTTAAAGAACGTGATTTTACCGGATGGTTGAATTACTACGTACGTAAGATCGCAATCGGAATATAATTCACAATTAAAGTAGGACAACACGTTTTTATATCTAATTTATTCGTGTAGGTGAAGAATGGATGTGCAGGCAAACCTTTGCCTTTGTGGTTGCATGAGATTGTTAATGAACCAATCGCGAGGATCCTTACTGCCCCAATGTATTTTACGCGCGGATTCACTTTTCATACTTACGACCACGGCCGCAATAAATCAACCGCAAATTATGGAATTCACGTGCCAGGTGAAACCGACTTCTACGGTATTTTGAACAAAATAATAGAAGTCACATTTCCAGGAGTTCTCGGACTTAAATGCATTTTATTCCAATGTCGGTGGTACAATACAACGGCTGGTCGAGGAGTGCGTACTAACCATTTAGGAGTAACCGATGTAAACGCAAGCCACACATATTCGAAGTTTGATCCTTTTATTCTAGCATGTCAAGCAGAACAAGTGTGTTTTATCTCATATCCCCGTATAAAGCAAAAAAGGGAGACGTGGCTATCTGTAATAAAAGTCAATCCAAGAGGTCGTATTGTCGGGGTGGTCGACGATGTGGTTATGCAACAAGAAAGAGGATCAGATGTATGCATAGTTGTTGAATCAACCGAATATATCATACATGCACAACAAGGTACAGAAGACATTGTCCAAGAAGAATCAGAGGGGGAAATTGCTAATTCTGACGAGTTCGAGGAGACAGATGAAGAAGAAAACACAGAAGACGAAGACTCTGAGTGATGTGATTTTACCATGTAATTTTATTTAAATAAAGTAATGTAAGATTTTTTTTTAAAAAAATAAGTGGATTTGCGATGGCTCTGCGACGTCTGCGTCCAAAACGTCGCAGAAACGTCGCAGCTTTGCGATGGCACTGCGACGTGTGCGTCCAAAACATCGCAGAAACGTCGCAGCTTTGCGATGCACTTGCGATGGTGGGGACCTAGACGTCGCAGAGCCGTTGCAGTGTTGCGATGGACTTGCGACGTTTGGGGTAGAAATGTCGCAATTCCGTCGCAAGTTTGCTATGGACTTGCGACGTTTGGGGTAAACCTCTAAATGTTTAGCGGTTTATCCACTTCCTTGCAACATAACGAATGTCCGGAACAATGTATCAAAGATACATTCGAAAAGACCAAGAATACAACAATGATCATTCATCAATTGAATTTAGTATGTGTAATTCTCTACAAAACCGACAAACTATGTAGTGAGATTGAAAATACATATATCTATAGTTTGTCGGTTTTGTGAATGCATATACAGACCAAATTCAATTGATGAATGATCATTGTTGTATTCTTGGTCTTTTTGTATTTATCCTTGATACATTGTTCCGGCCATCCGTAATGTTGCAAGGTAGTGGATAAACCGATAAACATTACAATTTTACCCAGACGTTGCAAATCCGTCGCAGATTTGCGAGGGACTTGCGACGAATGGGTTGAAAACCCTAATTTTCGTCGCAATTCCCTCGCAATTTTGCGATGTATTTGCAACGTTTGGGTAAATCGAATTATTGAAAGAGCTGTTTATGTGTGTAGAAACAAATTTCGTATATATGTGTTCTTCGATGTATTCAAGAATGAATAATCACTTACAATTGGAGAACACTGTAATTCAATCTCTGACCCACAGAAATAACAACGTGTTGTTGTTTCTGTGGGTCAGAGAATGAATTACGGTGTTCCCCATTTGATAGTGATTTATTGTTCATTCTTTAATACATTGATGAATACATATATTTGTCACAAAAATTTAGTATGATTTAATCAACCTCTTAAACATTCTACCCAAATTCTTACTCTCTCTAAAATTTTGTTTGGAGTAAGAATCACATTGTGGGCTATTTATAGGTAAAATTTGATTTTTTGCTACGTAATTGCGATGGAGATGAATCACATCGCAAAATTGCTACGGATTTGCGATGGAAATTATAATGACATCGCAATTCCATCGCAGAATTGCGATGTCATTATAATTTCCATCGCAGTTCCATCGCGATGCCATCGCAGATCTCGGGGTTTATATTAAAAATAGAACCGCCGATTTTGCTTCTCCCTTTACTATTTTCACTAAGTCTTCTCCCTCCTCTCCTCTCCTCTTCCGCGGCCGACTTCACTTCCTCTCCTCTCCTCTCCTCTCCTCTTCCGCGGCCGAGATTCGTCTCCCTCTCCTCTCCTCTTCTGCGGCCGAGTCTCCCTCTAGGTAAGTGACTAGTTCTTCTTCTCTTCTTCCTTCGAATCGTTCCTCCATTTTTCTTACATCCTACATTTCTCATCTCTTTTAGATTTTCTTCTCATTTTCCACCTCCACGACAAAAGGATAAAAGGTATGTATTTCCATTGTCAATTTCTTAGAGTTAAGCCTTGGAATGTAGATTTAGGTTGCCATTCGTTGTAGTTTTGGATTTAGGGATTAGATTTTAGATCTACAAAATTTTATTCACGTTTTTTGATTTTTAAAAATGATTTTGAATTTTTTTTAACATTTTTTTATTTTTAAAAACACTTTTGTAATTTTTATTCACATTTTTTGAATTTTTATTCACGTTTTTTGATTTTTAAAAACGCTTTTGTAATTTTTATTTACATTTTTGAATTTTTAAAAACGTTTTTTGATTTTTAAAAACGCTTTTGTAATTTTTATTTAGATTTTTGAAATTTTAAAAACGTTTTTTGATTTTTAAAAATGATTTTGAAATTTTTCTTAACATTTTTGATTTTTAAAAACGCTTTTGTAATTTTTATTCACATTTTTTAAATTTTTATTCACGTTTTTTGATTTTTAAAAACGCTTTTGTAATTTTTATTTAGATTTTTGAATTTTTAAAAACGTTTTTTAATTTTAAAAAATGATTTTGAAATTTTTCTTTAACATTTTTGATTTTTAAAAACGCTTTTGTAATTTTTATTCACATTTTTTGAATTTGTAAAAACGTTTTTTGATTTTTAAAAATGATTTTAAAATTTTTCTTAACATTTTTGATTTTTAAAAACGCTTTTGTAATTTTGATTCACATTTTTTGAATTTTTAAAAATGTTTTTTGATTTTTAAAAATGATTTTGGAATTTTTCATAACATTTTTGATTTTCAAAACGCTTTCGTAATTTTTATTCAAATTTTTGGAATTTTTAAACAATGTTAAAACTAATTTAGACGGGAAAAAACTTTTTAATTGCGATTAGAATTTAATAAAACGATTTTAACCATTTAAAAAAAATTTAACATCGAGTCCGGACATGTAATTCTAGATGTCCGGACGACATAATCATTATACTAGGTACCTCTCTGAGGGTGGGGGAAATAACCCCCGTACTCCACCCGGTTCTCAGGCATCCCCTGCCTCACGTTCTTTACCCGACACTCCGGGTTATAGCTCCGGCTCTCAGCCGGGTTACACTCCCGTGCGGGACACACATTCAGAGCCTCCTCCGACTCCCGTCTACCAGCCGCTTCCAGCGGATGTCATTGCGGGGATGTCGATTGAGGATATTCTGAATGACGAAACCCGCAAAGGTCTGAAAACTCTTCATCCGCAGCGCCCACCGGGAACTCTATGGTATTTTCCTAATCTATACAATTATGACTATAAGATTTTGTTAATCAAATATATATATTAATTTTGGGAATAAAATTGTAGGTTCAACGACGATCAGGTGTTGGCGACTGCCGTGCGGGAAATCTTCGAGAGAGATTTCACGGAACCGCACGCAAATTTTTCTCAGGTCCCCAACCACATCGTCGATAGGTGGTTCAAGACATTCGCGGTAAGTTTGTTAAATTATTTTAATTTCTTTAAATACCTTTTTACATTAATTTAACTATTTTTTTTTTTGGTAGCAACGATACCATTGGAGCCCCTCGATTACGGGCGATGTCCGTATGAAATTCGAGGAGGTTCTGAAGAGTCGATTGTGCGATCAGGTTGGGCGTTGGAAGGCCAAATGGCGGGCACAGGGCGATCAAGCAATGCCGCGGTGGTTCAACACCGCAGTTTGGGAGGGTCTTGTCCGCTATTGGCAGGACCCGAGGTCGGAGCAGAAAAGTGCAAGTGCGCGGGCGGCTCGATTGTCTGATCCTAATGGCGACGGTCCACATCGACATTGCTCGGGCCAACTTTCGTTCAAGGCCCGAGCTCGGAAATTGGTAATATCTTACGTTTATATTTTTTTTAAATTTATTACGAATCATTTTTTTATTACAATTGATTTTTTTAAACATTTTTCAGCAAGAAGAGACGGGGGATACTCATCCTGATCTGGTAGAGACGCTCTACCAGACCAAACGGAACAAAGCCGGGGTCTTCATCGACAAAAAGGCGGAGCGGTTGTACAACGAGGTCACTTCGAAGATGCAGCAGTTGACCCAAGACGGGGGGGACGAGAGTACCGGTTCTACTGTGCTATCAACCGCACAGAAGAACCAAATTTATGCTGAGGTAAAGTTTTTGTCTCTCTATGTTGTTTATTCCATTTGAAATTGTAAAAATAATGTTTAATTGTTTTTTCTTACCAGGTTGCTCCCCGTAAAAAGGGGAGAGTATACGGGACCGGTCGCTCTTTGGGCTCACAGATCGAGCTGAGCACCGGCTCTCAGAGTTCCCAATATCAACCGCCTGCCGATACAGCAAAAATGGTCGAGATGGAAGAAAAGTTGCATGCTCAGGATTCGAAGATGCAAGAACAGGACAAACTCATCTCCTCTCTGCAGTTCAACATCGCCCAGTTCTCACAGCTTTTTTCCACGTTGGCCGCCAAAGACCCGGACATTGCTGCTCAGCTGAACCAGATGGGTGTTCAGACTGGATCGAGTTCTGGTGACCCTAACCGGAGCCCATGTCTAGATCACACCCCGGACCCCTCGGACCCGAACCTCGATATCTCACCCGAGTAATAGTTTTTTTTTTTTTTTTTTTTGTTTGTAAACATTGTATTAATACTTTTATTTTAATATATTTCTTATAAAAAAATTTCTAAATAATTTAAAAATTAATTCGAAATAAATAAAATAAATAATTTCAAAAAACTAAAAAAAAAATAAAAAATCGTCGCAACGACGTCGCAAGAAAGACGTCGCAAAGACGTCGCAGAACGTACGTCGCAGGAACGACGTCGCAAAATCGTCGCACCTATAACATCGCAACAACGTCGCAGTGTATACGTCGCAATGACGTCGCAGGATATACGTCGCAAAAACGTCGCAGAGATAACGTCGCAAAGATGTCGCAGGAAAACGTCGCAGAGACGTCGCAGGTAAACGTCGCAGAGACGTCGCAGGAAAACGTCGCAGAGACGTCGCAGGAAAACGTCGCAGAGACGTCGCAGACCTGCGACGAACCTGCGATGGCTCTGTTCGTCGCAGGTCTGCGACGTCGTACCTTCCGTCGCAATACCTGCGACGTTTTTGCGACGTTTTGGATTTGCGACACACGATTTGCGACGTTTTTGGCAACGTCGCAGAGCCGTAGCAATTTACTTATTTGCGACGGCCCTGCAACGACTGCGACGGCCCTGCAACATTTTTTGCCATCGCAAATCATGTGTTTTCTTGTAGTGAGACATACGAACACCCTACTGGTGAAGGAACACTCTAGCAGTGACCAGCAGAAGACATACGAACACCCTAGTGGTGAAGGAACACTCTAGCAGTGACGAGCAGAAGACATACGAACACCCTAGTGGTGAAGGAACACTCTAGCAGTGACGAGCAGAAGATATACGAATAGCCTAGTGGTGAAGGAACACTCTGGCACTGACGAGCAGAAGAGAAAAGAATACCCTGTTGGTGAAGAAACACTTTATCAGTGACGAGCAGAAGACATACGAATAACCTAGTGGTGAAGGAACACTCTAGCAGGAAAAGCAGAAGACATATGAACACCCTACTGGGGAAGGAACACTCTATCAAAGACGAGCAGAAGACATACGAACACCCTAGTGGTGAAGGAACACTCTAGCAGTGACGAGCAGAAGATATATGAATAGCCTAGTGGTGAAAGAACACTCTAGCAGTGACAAGCAGAAGAGAAACGAACACCCTAGTGGTGAAGGAACACTCTAGCATTAACGAGCAGAAGAGAAAAGAATACCCTGTTGGTGAAGAAACACTTTAACAGTGACGAGCAGAAGACATACGAACACCCTAGTGGTGAAGGAACACTCTAGCAGGAAAAGCAGAAGACATACGAATACCCTACTGGTGAAGGAACACTCTTGCAGTGACGAGCAGAAGACACACGAACACCCTAGTGGTGAAGGAACACTCTAGCAGTGACGAGCAGAAGATAAACGAACACCCTAGTGGTGAACGAACACTTTAGCATTGACGAGCATAAGAGAAACGAATACCCTGTTGGTGAGGAAACACTTTATTCGTGACTAGAAGAAGACATACGAACACCCTAGTGGTGAAAGAACACTCTAGCAGTGACAAGCAGAAGACATATGAACACCCTACTGCGGAAGGAGCACTCTAGCAGTGACGAGCAGAAGACATACGAACACCCTAGTGGTGAAGGAACACTCTTGCAGGAAAAGCAGAAGACATACAAACACCCTATTGGTGAAGGAACACTCTAGCAGTGACGAGCAGAAGACACACGAACACCCTATTGGTGAAGGAACACTCTAGTAGTGATGAGCAGAAGATAAACGAACACCCTAGTGGTTAAGGAACACTCTAGCAGTAACGAGCAGAAGACATACGAACACCCTAGTGGTGAAGGAACACTCTTGCAGGAAAAGCAGAAGACATACGAACACCCTACTGGTGAAGGAACACTCTAGCAGTGACGAGCAGAAAACACACGAACATCCTAGTGGTGAAGGAACACTCTAGCAGTGATGAGGAGAAGATAAACGAACACCCTAGTTGTGAAGGAACACTTTAGCATTGACGAGCATAAGAGAAACGAATACCCTGTTGGTGAGGAAACACTTTATCAGTGACTAGTAGAAAACATACGAATACCCTAGTGGTGAAAGAACACTCTAGAAGTGAAAAGCAGAAGACATACGAACACCCTATTGGGGAATGAACACTTTATTAGTCCCGAGCGGGATGGATACAAACAACATAGTTGTGAAGGCACACTTTCGCAGTGACTAGCGAAAGAGATACGAACACTCTAGTTGTGAAGGCACACTCTAGCAGTGATGAGCAGAAGATATACGAACAGCCTAGTGGTGAAGGAACACTCTGGCACTGACGAGCAGAAGAGAAAAGAATACCCTGTTGGTGAAGAAACACTTTATCAGTGACGAGCAGAAGACATACGAATAACCTAGTGGTGAAGGAACACTCTAGCAGGAAAAGCAGAAGACATATGAACACCCTACTGGGGAAGAAACACTCTAGCAGTGACGAGCAGAAGACATACGAACACCCTAGTGGTGAAGGAACACTCTAGCAGTGACGAGCAGAAGATATAAGAATAGCCTAGTGGTGAAAGAACACTCTAGCAGTGACAAGCAGAAGAGAAACGAACACCCTAGTGGTGAAGGAACACTCTAGCAGTGACGAGCAGGAGAGAAACAAACACCCGAGTGGTGAAGGAACACTCTAGCATTAACGAGCAGAAGAGAAAAGAATACCCTGTTGGTGAAGAAACACTTTAACAGTGACGAGTAGAAGACATACGAACACCCTAGTGGTGAAGGAACACTCTAGCAGTGATGAGCAGAAGATATACGAACAGCCTAGTGGTGAAGGAACACTCTGGCATTGACGAGCAGAAGAAAAAAGAATACCCTGTTGGTGCAGAAACACTTTATCAGTGACGAGCAGAAGACATACGAACACCCTAGTGGTGAAGGAACACTCTAGCAGGAAAAGCAGAAGACATACGAACACCCTACTGGTGAAGGAACACTCTGGCAGTGACGAGCAGAAGACACACGAACACCCTAGTGGTGAAGGAACACTCTAGCAGTGACGAGCAGAAGATAAACGAACACCCTAGTGGTGAACGAACACTTTAGCATTGACGAGCATAAGATAAACGAATACCCTGTTGGTGAGGAAACACTTTATCAATGACTAGCAGAAGACATACGAACACTCTAGTGGTGAAAGAACACTCTAGCAGTGACAAGCAGAAGACATACGAACACCCTACTAGGGAAGGAACACTCTAGCAGTGACGAGCAGAAGACATACGAACACCCTAGTGGTGAAGGAACACTCTAGCATTAAAAGCAGAAGACATACAAATACCCTACTGGTGAAGGAACACTCTGGCAGTGACGAGCAGAAGACACACGAACACCCTAGTGGTGAAGGAATACTCTAGCAGTGACGAGCAGAAGATAAACGAACACCCTAGTGGTGAACGAACACTTTAGCATTGACGAGCATAAGAGAAACGAATACCCTGTTGGTGAGGAAACACTTTATCAGTGACTAGCAGAAGACATACGAACACTCTAGTGGTGAAAGAACACTCTAGCAGTGACAAGCAGAAGACATACGAACACCCTACTAGGGAAGGAACACTCTAGTAGTGACGAGCAGAAGACATACAAACACCCTAGTGGTGAAGGAACACTCTAGCAGTGACGAGCAGAAGATATACGAATAGCCTAGTGGTGAAAGAACACTCTAGCAGTGACAAGCAGAAGAGAAACGAACACCCTAGTGGTGAAGGAACACTCTAGCAGTGACGAGCAGGAGAGAAACATACACCCTATTGGTGAAGGAACACTCTAGCATTAAATAGCAGAAGAGAAAAGAATACCCTGTTGGTGAAGAAACACTTTAATAGTGACGAGCAGAAGACATACGAACACCCTAATGGTGATGGCACACTCTAGCAGTGATGAGCAGAAGATATACGAACAGCCTAGTGGTGAAGGAACACTCTGGCATTGACGAGCAGAAGAAAAAAGAATACCCTGTTGGTGCAGAAACACTTTATCAGTGACGAGCAGAAGACATACGAACACCCTAGTGGTGAAGGAACACTCTAGCAGGAAAAGCAGAAGACATACGAATACCCTACTGGTGAAGGAACACTCTGGCAGTGACGAGCAGAAGACACACGAACATCCTAGTGGTGAAGGAACACTCTAGCAGTGATGAGCAGAAGATAAACGAACACCCTAGTGGTGAACGAACACTTTAGCATTGACGAGCATAAGAGAAACGAATACCCTGTTTGTGAGGAAACACTTTATTAGTGACTAGCAGAAGACATACGAACACCCTAGTGGTGAAAGAACACTCTAGCAGTGACAAGCAGAAGACATACGAACACCCTACTGGTGAAGGAACACTCTAGCAGTAACCAGCAGAAGACATACGAACACCCTAGTGGTGAAGGAACACTCTAGCAGTGACGAGCAGAAGACATACAAACACCCTAGTGGTGAAGGAACACTCTAGCAGTGACGAGTAGAAAATATACGAATAGCCTAGTGGTGAAAGAACACTCTAGCAGTGATGAGCAGAAGAGGAACGAACAACCTAGTGGTGAAGGAACACTCTAGCACTGACGAGCAGGAGAGAAACGATCAACCTAGTGGTGAAAGAACACTCTAGCAGTGACGAGCAGAAGATAAACGAACACCCTAGTGGTGAAGGAACACTTTAGCATTGACGAGCATAAGAGAAACGAATACCTTGTTGGTGAGGAAACAATTTATCAGTGACTAGCAGAAGACATACGAACACTCTAGTGGTGAAAGAACACTCTAGCAGTGACAAGCAGAAGACATACGAACACCCTACTGGGGAAGGAACACTCTAGCAGTGACTAGCAGAAGACATACGAACACCCTAGTGGTGAAGGAACACTCTAGCAGTGACGAGCAGAAGATATACGAATAGCCTAGTGGTGAAAGAACACTCTAGCAGTGACAAGCAGAAGAGAAACGAACACCCTAGTGGTGAAGGAACACTCTAGCAGTGACGAGCAGGAGATAAACAAACACTCTAGTGGTGAAGGAACACTCTAGCAATGACAAGCAGAAGAGAAACGAAAACCCTAGTGGTGAAGGAGCACTCTAGCAGTGACGAGCAGGAGAGAAACGAACACCCTAGTGGTGAAGGAACACTCTAGCATTAACGAGCAGAAGAGAAAAGAATACCATGTTGGTGAAGAAACACTTTAATAGTGACGAGCAGAAGACATACGAACACCCTAGTGGTGAAGGAACACTCTAGCAGGAAAAGCAGAAGACATACAAATACCCTACTGGTGAAGGAACACTCTGGCAGTGACGAGCAGAAGACACACGAACACCCTAGTGGTGAACGAACACTTTAGCATTGACGAGCATAAGAGAAACGAATACCCTGTTGGTGAGGAAACACTTTATCAGTGACTAGCAGAAGACATACGAACACTCTAGTGGTGAAAGAACACTCTAGCAGTGACAAGCAGAAGACATACGAACACCCTACTAGGGAAAGAACAATCTAGCAGTGACGAGCAGAAGACATACGAACACCCTAGTGGTGAAGGAACACTCTTGCAGGAAAAGCAGAAGACATACAAATACCCTACTGGTGAAGGAACACTCTGGCAGTGACGAGCAGAAGACACACGAACACCCTAGTGGTGAACGAACACTTTAGCATTGACGAGCATAAGAGAAACGAATACCCTGTTGGTGAGGAAACACTTTATCAGTGACTAGCAGAAGACATACGAACACTCTAGTGGTGAAAGAACACTCTAGCAGTGACAAGCAGAAGACATGCGAACACCCTACTAGGGAAGGAACACTCTAGCAGTGACGAGCAGAAGACATACGAACACCCTAGTGGTGAAGGAACACTCTAGCAGTGACGAGCAGAAGATATACGAATAGCCTAGTGGTGAAAGAACACTCTAGCAGTGACAAGCAGAAGAGAAACGAACACCCTAGTGGTGAAGGAACACTCTAGCAGTGACAAGCAGGAGAGAAACATACACCCTATTGGTGAAGGAACACTCTAGCATTAAATAGCAGAAGAGAAAAGAATACTCTGTTGGTGAAGAAACACTTTAATAGTGACGAGCAGAAGACATACGAACACCCTAATGGTGAAGGCACACTCTAGCAGTGATGAGCAGAAGATATACGAACAGCCTAGTGGTGAAGGAACACTCTGGCATTGACGAGCAGAAGAGAAAAGAATACCCTGTTGGTGCAGAAACACTTTATCAGTGACGAGCAGAAGACATACGAACACCCTAGTGGTGAAGGAACACTCTAGCAGGAAAAGCAGAAGACATACGAATACCCTACTGGTGAAGGAACACTCTAGCACTGACGAGCAGGAAAGAAACGAACAACGTAGTGGTGAAAGAACACTCTAGGAGTGACGAGCAGAAGATAAACGAACACCCTAGTGGTGAAGGAACACTTTAGCATTGACGAGGGATAAGAGAAACGAATACCCTGTTGGTGAGAAAACAATTTATCAGTGACTAGCAGAAGACATACGAACACCCTAGTGGTGAAAGAACACTCTAGCAGTGACAAGCAGAAGACATACGAACACCCTACTGGTGAAGGAACACTCTAGCAGTAACCAGCAGAAGACATACGAACACCCTAGTGGTGAAGGAACACTCTAGCAGTGACGAGCAGAAGACATACAAACACCCTAGTGGTGAAGGAACACTCTAGCAGTGACGAGTAGAAAATATACGAATAGCCTAGTGGTGAAAGAACACTCTAGCAGTGATGAGCAGAAGAGAAACGAACAACCTAGTGGTGAAGGAACATTCTAGCACTGACGAGCAGGAGAGAAACGATCAACCTAGTGGTGAAAGAACACTCTAGCAGTGACGAGCAGAAGATAAACGAACACCCTAGTGGTGAAGGAACACTTTAGCATTGACGAGCATAAGAGAAACGAATACCTTGTTGGTGAGGAAACAATTTATCAGTGACTAGCAGAAGACATACGAACACTCTAGTGGTGAAAGAACACTCTAGCAGTGACAAGCAGAAGATATACGAACACCCTACTGGGGAAGGAACACTCTAGCAGTGACGAGCAGAAGACATACGAACACCCTAGTGGTGAAGGAACATTCTAGCAGTGACGAGCAGAAGATATACGAATAGCCTAGTGGTGAAAGAACACTCTAGCAGTGACAAGCAGAAGAGAAACGAACACCCTAGTGGTGAAGGAACACTCTAGCAGTGACGAGCAGGAGAAAAACAAACACCCTAGTGGTGAAGGAACACTCTAGCAATGACAAGCAGAAGAGAAACGAAAACCCTAGTGGTGAAGGAGCACTCTAGCAGTGACGAGCAGGAGAGAAACGAACACCCTAGTGGTGAAGGAACACTCTGGCATTAACGAGCAGAAGAGAAAAGAATACCAAGTTGGTGAAGAAACACTTTAACAGTGACGAGCAGAAGACATACGAACACCCTAGTGGTGAAGGAACACTCTAGCAAGAAAAGCAGAAGACATACAAATACCCTACTGGTGAAGGAACACTCTGGCAGTGACGAGCAGAAGACACACGAACACCCTAGTGGTGAAGGAACACTCTAGCAGTGACGAGTAGAAGATAAACGAACACCCTAGTGGTGAACGAACACTTTAGCATTGACGAGCATAAGAGAAACGAATACCCTGTTGGTGAGGAAACACTTTATCAGTGACTAGCAGAAGACATACGAACACCCTAGTGGTGAAAGAACACTCTAGCAGTGACAAGCAGAAGACATACGAACACCCTACTAGTGACGGAACACTCTAGCAGTGACCAGCAGAAGACATACGAACACCCTAGTGGTGAAGGAACACTCTAGCAGTGACAAGCAGAAGACATACGAACACCCTACTGGTGAAGGAACACTCTAGCAGTGACCAGCAGAAGACATACGAACACCCTAGTGGTGAAGGAACACTCTAGCACTGACGAGCAGGAGAGAAACGAACAACCTAGTGGTGAAAGAACACTCTAGCAGTGACGAGCAGAAGATAAACGAACACCCTAGTGGTGAAGGAACACTTTAGCATTGACGAGCATAAGAGAAACGAATACCCTGTTGGTGAGGAAACAATTTATCAGTGACTAGCAAAAGACATACGAACACTCTAGTGGTGAAAGAACACTCTAGCAGTGACAAGCAGAAGACATACGAACACCCTACTGGGGAAGGAGCACTCTAGCAGTGACGAGCAGAAGACATATGAACACCCTAGTGGTGAAGGAACACTCTTGCAGTGACGAGCAGAAGACATACGAACACCCTACTGGTGAAGGAACACTCTAGCAGTGACGAGTAGAAGATAAACGAACACCCTAGTGGTGAAGGAACACTCCAGCAGTGACGAGCATAAGAGAAACGAATACCCTGTTGGTGAGGAAACACTTTATCAATGACTAGCAGAAGATATACGAATACCCTAGTGGTGAAAGAACACTCTAGAAGTGAAAAGCAGAAGACATACGAACACCCTATTGGGGAATGAACACTCTAGCAGTGACGAGCAGAAGAGAAACGAATACCCTGTTGGTGAAGAAACACTTTATTAGTCCCGAGCGGGATGGATACGAACAACATAGTTGTGAAGGCACACTTTCGCAGTGACAAGCGAAAGAGATACGAACACTCTAGTTGTGAAGGCACACTCTAGCAGTGAGGAGCAGAAGATATACGAACAGCCTAGTGGTGAAGGAACACTCTGGCATTGACGAGCAGAAGAGAAAAGAATACCCTGTTGGTGAAGAAACACTTTATCAGTGACGAGCAGAAGACATACGAACACCCTAGTGGTGAAGGAACACTCTAGCAGGAAAAGCAGAAGACATACGAATACCCTACTGGTGAAGGAACACTCTGGCAGTGACGAGCAGAAGACACACGAACATCCTAGTGGTGAAGGAACACTCTAGCAGTGACGAGCAGAAGATAAACGAACACCCTAGTGGTGAACGAACACTTTAGCATTGACGAGCATAAGAGAAACGAATACCCTGTTGGTGAGGAAACACTTTATCAGTGACTAGCAGAAGACACACGAACACCCTAGTGGTGAAAGAACACTCTAGCAGTGACAAGCAGAAGACATACGAACACCCTACTGGGGAAGGAACACTCTAGCAGTGACGAGCAGAAGATATACGAATAGCGTAGTGGTGAAAGAACACTCTAGCAGTGACAAGCAGAAGAGAAACGAACAACCTAGTGGTGAAGGAACACTCTAGCAGTGACGAGCAGAAGATATACGAACAGCCTAGTGGTGAAGGAATACTCTGGCATTGACGAGCAGAAGAGAAAAGAATACCCTGTTGGTGAAGAAACACTTTATCAGTGACGAGCAGAAGACATACGAACACCCTAGTGGTGAAGGAACACTCTAGCAGGAAAAGCAGAAGACATACGAACACTCTAGTGGTGAAGGCACACTCTAGCAGTGACAAGCAGAAGACATACGAACACCCTACTGGTGAAGGAACACTCTAGCACTGACGAGTAGAAGATAAACGAACACCCTAGTGGTGAACGAACACTTTAGCATTGACGAGCATAAGAGAAACGAATACCCTATTGGTGAGGAAACACTTTATCAGTGACTAGCAGAAGACATACGAACACTCTAGTGGTGAAAGAACACTCTAGCAGTGACGAGCAGAAGACATATGAAGACCCTAGTGGTGAAGGAACACTCTTGCAGGAAAAGCAGAAGACATACGAACACCCTACTGGTGAAGGAACACTCTAGCACTGATGAGTAGAAGATAAACGAACACCCTAGTGGTGAACGAACACTTTAGCATTGACGAGCATAAGAGACACGAATACCCTGTTGGTGAGGAAACACTTTATCAGTGACTAGCAGAAGACATACGAACACTCTAGTGGTGAAAGAACACTCTAGCAGTGACAAGCAGAAGACATACGAACACCCTACTGGGGAATAAACACTCTAGCAGTGACGAGCAGAAGACATACGAACACCCTAGTGGTGAAGGAACACTCTAGCAGTGACGAGCAGAAGATATACGAATAGCCTAGTGGTGAAAGAACACTCTAGCAGTGACAAGCAGAAGAGAAACGAACACCCTAGTGGTGAAGGAACACTCTAGGAGTGACGAGCAGGAGAGAAACAAACACCCTAGTGGTGAAGGAACACTCTAGCATTAACGAGCAGAAGAGATAAGAATACCCTGTTGGTGAAGAAACACTTTAACAGTGACGAGCAGAAGACATACGAACACCCTAGTGGTGAAGGCACACTCTAGGAGTGATGAGCAGAAGATATACGAACAGCCTAGTGGTGAAGGAACACTCTGACATTAACGAGCAGAAGAGAAAAGAATACCCTGTTGGTGAAGAAACACTTTATCAGTGACGAGCAGAAGACATACGAACACCCTAGTGGTGAAGGAACACTCTAGCAAGAAAAGCAGAAGACATACGAATACCCTACTGGTGAAGGAACACTCTGGCAGTGACGAGCACAAGACACACGAACATCCTAGTGGTGAAGGAACACTCTAGCAGTGACGAGCAGAAGATAAACGAACACCCTAGTGGTGAACGAACACTTTAGCATTAACGAGCATAAGAGAAACGAATACCCTGTTGGTGAGGAAACACTTTATCAATGACTAGCAGAAGACATACGAACACCGTAGTGGTGAACGAACACTCTAGCAGTGACAAGCTGAAGACATACGAACACCCTACTGGTGAAGGAACACTCTAGCAGTGACCAGCAGAAGACATACTAACACCCTAGTGGTGAAGGAACACTATAGCAGTGACGAGCAGAAGACATACAAACACCCTAGTTGTGAAGGAACACTCTAGCAGTGACGAGGAGAAGATATACGAATAGCCTAGTGGTGAAAGAACACTCTAGCAGTGACGAGGAGAAGAGAAACAAACAACCTAGTGGTGAAGGAACACTCTAGCACTGACGAGCAGGAAAGAAACGAACAACGTAGTGGTGAAGGAACACTCTAGCAGTGACGAGCAGAAGATAAACGAACACCCTAGTGGTGAAGGAACACTTTAGCATTGACGAGGGATAAGAGAAACGAATACCCTGTTGGTGAGGAAACAATTTATCAGTGACTAGCAGAAGACATACGAACACTCTAGTGGTGAAAGAACACTCTAGCAGTGACAAGCAGAAGACATACGAACACCCTACTGGGGAAGGAACACTCTAGCAGTGACGAGTAGAAGACATACGAACACCCTACTGGTGAAGGAACACTCTAGCAGTGACGAGCAGAAGATATACGAATAGCCTAGTGCTGAAAGAACACTCTAGCAGTGACAAGCAGAAGAGAAACGAACACCCTAGTGGTGAAGGAACACTCTAGCAGTGACGAGCAGGAGAGAAACAAACACCCTAGTGGTGAAGGAACACTCTAGCATTAACGAGCAGAAGAGAAAAGAATACCCTGTTGGTGAAAAAACACTTTAACAATGACGAGCAGAAGACATACGAACACCCTAGTGGTGAAGGAACACTCTAGCAGGAAAAGCAGAAGACATACAAATACCCTACTGGTGAAGGAACACTCTGGCAGTGACGAGCAGAAGACACACGAACACCCTAGTGGTGAAGGAACACTCTAGCAGTGACGAGCAGAGCATAAACGAACACCCTAGTGGTGAACGAACACTTTAGCATTGACGAGCATAAGAGAAACGAATACCATGTTGGTGAGGAAACACTTTATCAGTGACTAGCAGAAGACATACGAACACCCTAGTGGTGAAAGAACACTCTAGCAGTGACAAGCAGAAGACATACGAACACCCTACTGGTGAAGGAACACTCTAGCAGTGACCAGCAGAAGACATACGAACACCCTAGTGGTGAAGGAACACTCTAGCAGTGACAAGCAGAAGACATACGAACACCCTACTAGTGAAGGAACACTCTAGCAGTGACCAGCAGAAGACATACGAACACCCTAGTGGTGAAGGAACACTCTAGCACTGACGAGCAGGAGAGAAACGAACAACCTAGTGGTGAAAGAACACTCTAGCAGTGACGAGCAGAAGATAAACAAACACCCTAGTGGTGAAGGAACACTTTAGCATTGACGAGCATAAGAGAAACGAATACCCTGTTGGTGAGGAAACACTTTATCAGTGACTAGTAGAAGACATACGAACACCCTAGTGGTGAAAGAACACTCTAGCAGTGACAAGCAGAAGACATACGAACACTCTACTGGTGAAGGAACACTGTAGCAGTGACCAGCAGAAGACATACGAACACCCTAGTGGTGAAGGAACACTCTAGCAGTGACGAGCAGAAGACATACGAACACCCTAGTCGTGAAAGAACAGTCTAGCAGTGACAAGCAGAAGACATACGAACACCCTACTGGTGAAGGAACACTCTAGCAGTGACCAACAGAAGACATACGAACACCCTAGTGGTGAAGGAACACTCTAACACTGACGAGGAGGAGAGAAACGAACAACCTAGTGGTGAAAGAACACTCTAGCAGTGACGAGCAGAATATAAACGAACACCCTAGTGGTGAAGGAACACTTTAGCATTGACGAGCATAAGAGAAACGAATACCCTGTTGGTGAGGAAACAATTTATCAGTGACTAGCAGAAGACATACGAACACTCTAGTGGTGAAAGAACACTCTAGCAGTGACAAGCAGAAGACATACGAACACCTTACTGGGGAAGGAATACTCTAGCAGTGATGAGCATAAGACATACGAACACCCTAGTGGTGAAGGAACACTGTAGCAGTGACGAGCAGAAGATATACGAATAGCCTAGTGGTGAAAGAACACTTTAGCATTGACGAGCATAAGAGAAACGAATACACTGTTGGTGAGGAAACACTTTATCAGTGACTAGCAGAAGACATACGAACACCCTAGTGGTGAAAGAACACTCTAGCAGTGACAAGCAGAATACATACGAACACTCTACTGGTGAAGGAACACTCTAGCAGTGACCAGCAGAAGACATACGAACACCCTAGTGGTGAAGGAACACTCTAGCAGTGACGAGCAGAAGACACACGAACACCCTAGTGGTGAAGGAACACTCTAGCAGTGATGAGCAGAGGATAAACGAACACCCTAGTGGTGAACGAACACTTTAGCATTGATGAGCATAAGAGAAACGAATACCCTGTTGGTGAGGAAACACTTTATCAGTGACTAGAAGAAGAAATACGAACACCCTAGTGGTGAAAGAACACTCTAGCAGTGACAAGCAGAAGACATATGAACACCCTACTGGGGAAGGAGCACTCTAGCAGTGACGAGCAGAAGACATATGAACACCCTAGTGGTGAAGGAACACTCCTGCAGGAAAAGCAGAAGACATACGAACACCCTACTGGTGAAGGAACACTCTAGCAGTGACGAGCAGAAGACATACGAACACCTTAGTGGTGAAGGAACACTCTAGCAGTGACGAGCAAAAGATATACGATTAGCCTAGTGGTGAAAGAACACTCTAGTAGTGACAAGCAGAAGAGAAACGAACACCCTAGTGGTGAAGGAACACTCTAGCAGTGACGAGCAGGAGAGAAACAAACACCCTAGTGGTGAAGGAACACTCTAGCATTAACGAGCAGAAGAGAAAAGAATACCCTGTTGGTGAAGAAACACTTTAACAGTGACGAGCAGAAGACATACGAACACCCTAGTGGTGAAGGAACGCTCTAGCAGGAAAAGCAGAAGACATACGAATACCCTACTGGTGAAGGAACACTCTGGCAGTGACGAGCAGAAGACACACGAACAACCTAGTGGTGAAAGAACACTCTAGCAGTGACGAGCAGAAGATAAACGAACACCCTAGTGGTGAACGAACACTTTAGCATTGACGAGCATAAGAGAAACGAATACCCTGTTGGTGAGGAAACACTTTATCAGTGACTAGCAGAAGACATACGAACACCCTAGTGGTGAAAGAACACTCTAGCAGTGACAAGCAGAAGACATACGAACACCCTACTAGGGAAGGAACACTCTAGCAGTGACGAGCAGAAGACATACGAACACCCTAGTGGTGAAGGAACACTCTTGCAGGAAAAGCAGAAGACATACGAACACCCTATTGGTGAAGGAACACTCTAGCAGTGACGAGCAGAAGACACACGAACACCCTATTGGTGAAGGAACACTCTAGCAGTGATGAGCAGAAGATAAACGAACACCCTAGTGGTGAAGGAACACACTAGCAGTGACGAGCAGAAGATATACGAATAGCCTAGTGGTGAAAGAACACTCTAGCAGTGACAAGCAGAAGAGAAACGAACACCCTAGTGGTGAAAGAACACTCTAGCAGTGACGAGCAGGAGAGAAACAAACACCCTAGTGGTGAAGGAACACTCTAGCATTAACGAGCAGAAGAGAAAAGAATACCATGTTGGTGAAGAAACACTTTAACAGTGACGAGCAGAAGACATACGAACACCCTAGTGGTGAAGGAACGCTCTAGCAGGAAAAGCAGAAGACATACGAATACCCTACTGGTGAAGGAACACTCTGGCAGTGACGAGCAGAAGACACACGAACACCCTAGTGGTGAAGGAACACTCTAGCAGTGACGAGAAGAAGACACACGAACACCCTAGTGGTGAAGGAACACTCTAGCAGTGACGAGCAGAAGATAAACGAACACCCTAATTGTGAACGAACACTTTAGCATTGACGAGCATAAGAGAAACGAATACCCTTTTGGTGAGGAAACACTTTATCAGTGACTAGCAGAAGACATACGAACACCCTAGTGGTGAAAGAACACTCTAGCAGTGACAAGCAGAATACATACGAACACTCTACTGGTGAAGGAACACTCTAGCAGTGACCAGCAGAACACATACGAACACCCTAGTGGTGAGGAAACACTTTATCAGTGACTAGCAGAAGACACACGAACACCCTAGTGGTGAAGGAACACTCTAGCAGTGACGAGCAGAAGATAAACGAACACCCTAGTGGTGAACGAACACTTTAGCATTGACGAGCATAAGAGAAACGAATACCCTGTTGGTGAGGAAACACTTTATCAGTGACTAGCAGAAGACATACGAACACCCTAGTGGTGAAAGAACACTCTAGCAGTGACAAGCAGAATACATACGAACACTCTACTAGTGAAGGAACACTCTAGCAGTGACCAGCAGAAGACATACGAACACCCTAGTGGTGAAAGAACACTCTAGCAGTGACGAGCAGAAGACACACGAACACCCTAGTGGTGAAGGAACACTCTAGCAGTGACGAGCATAAGAGAAACGAATACCCTGTTGGTGAGGAAACACTTTATCAGTGACTAGCAGAAGACATACGAACACTCTAGTGGTGAAAGAACACTCTAGCAGTGACAAGCAGAAGACATACGAACACCCTACTTGGGAAGAAACTCTCTAGCAGTGACGAGCAAAAGACATACGAACACCCTAGTGGTGAAGGAACACTCTAGCATTGACGAGCAGAAGAGAAACGAATACCCTGTTGGTGAAGAAACACTTTATTAGTCCCGAGCGGGATGGATACGAACAACATAGTTGTGAAGGCAAACTTTCGCAGTGACAAGCGAAAGAGATACGAACACCCGTCGTGAGCTTATTCTAACAAGTTGTCAAGTAAAGCTTGATCTTTAGAGATATATATGTTCATATCATAATTCTACACATGTTATCTCTAGAAGCTAAGTTAGAGGCAATGTAATGTCAGTTTGAAATGAGAAAGTGTGCTAAGCCAACTAAGGGCGGTGTAATAGGTTGCATCCAGATCAATCTTCTGCTAATCTAAAAGCTATTTCTTTCATGGCCCTTCATGAGATTATGTCTTTGTTGAACCTTTCATGAGATTATTCTAACGAGTTATAAAGTGAAGCCTTATCTTTAGAGCTATCCATGTTCATATCATACTTCTACACATGTTAAATCTATAAGCTAAGTTAGAGGCAATGTAATGTCAGTTTGACATGAGAAAGGGTGCTAAGCCAACTAAGGGCGGTGTATTAGGTTGCATCCAGATCAATCTTCTGCTAATCTAAAAGCTCTTTCTTTCATGGCCCTTCATGAGATTATGTCTTTGTTGAACCCTTCATGAGCTTATTCTAACAAGTTATAAAGTGAAGCCTTATCTTTAGAGCTATCCATGTTCATATCATACTTCTACACATGTTTATCTATAAGCTAAGTTAGAGGCAATGTAATGTCAGTTTGACATGAGCAAGTGTGCTAAGCCAACTAAGGGCGGTGTAATAGGTTGCATCCAGGTCAATCTTCTGCTAATCTAAAAGCCATTTCTTTCATGAGCCCTTCATGAGCTTATGTCTTTGTTGAACCCTTCATGAGCTTATTCTAACGAGTTATGATGTGAAGCTTGATCTTTAGAGCTATCCATGTTCATATCATACTTCTACACATGTTATCTCTAGAAGCTATGTTAGAGGCAATGTAATGTTAGTTTGACATGAGAAAGAGTGCTAAGCCAACTAAGGGCGGTGTAATAGGTTGCATCCAAGTCAATCTTCTACTAATCTAAAAGTCAAGTCTTTTCTGAGCCCTTCATCAACTTATGTCTTTGGTGAACCCTTCGTGAGATTATTCTAACGAGTTATCAAGCGAAGCTTGATCTTTAGAGATATCTATGTTTATATCATAATTCTACACATGTTATCTCCATAAGCTAAGTTGGAGGCAATGTAATGTCAGTTTGACATGAGTAAGTGTGCTAAGCTAACTAAGGGCGGTGTAATATGTTGCATCCAGATCAATCTTCTGCTAATCTAAAAGCTATTTCTTTCATGGCCCTTCATGAGATTATGTCTTTGTTGAACCCTTCATGAGCTTATTCTAACGAGTTATGAGGTGCAGCTTGATCTTTAGAGCTATCCATGTTTATATCATACTTCTACACATGTTATCTCTAGAAGCTAAGTTAGAGGCAATGTAATGTCAGTTTGAAATGAGAAAGTGTGCTAAGCCAACTAAGGGCGGTGTAATAGGTTGCATCTAGGTCAATATTCTACTAATCTAAAAGCCATTTCTTTCGTGAGCCCTTCATGAGCTTATATCTTTGTTGAACCCTTCATAAGCTTATTCTGACGAGTTATAAAGTGAATCTTAATCTTTAGAACTATTCATGTTCATATCATACTTCTACACATGTTAAATCTATAAGCTAAGTTAGAGGCAATGTAATGTCAGTTTGACATGAGAAAGTGTGCTAAGCCAACTAAGGGCGGTGTAATAGGTTGCATCTAGGTCAATCTTCTGCTAATCTAAAAGCTATTTCTTTCGTGAGCCCTTCATGAGCATATGTCTTTGTTAAACCCTTCATGAGCTTATTCTAACAAGTTATTAAGTGAACCTTGATTTTTAGAGTTATCTATGTTCATATCATACTTCTACACATGTTATCTCTAGAAGCTATGTTAGAGGCAATGTAATGTTAGTTTGACATGAGAAAGAGTGCTAAGCCAACTAAGGGCGGTGTAATAGGTTGCATCCAAGTCAATCTTCTACTAATCTAAAAGTCAAGTCTTTTCTGAGCCCTTCATCAACTTATGTCTTTGGTGAACCCTTCGTGAGATTATTCTAACGAGTTATCAAGCGAAGCTTGATCTTTAGAGATATCTATGTTTATATCATAATTCTACACATGTTATCTCCATAAGCTAAGTTAGAGGCAATGTAATGTCAGTTTGACATGAGTAAGTGTGCTAAGCTAACTAAGGGCGGTGTAATATGTTGCATCCAGATCAATCTTCTGCTAATCTAAAAGCTATTTCTTTCATGGCCCTTCATGAGATTATGTCTTTGTTGAACCCTTCATGAGCTTATTCTAACGAGTTATGAGGTGCAGCTTGATCTTTAGAGCTATCCATGTTTATATCATACTTCTACACATGTTATCTCTAGAAGCTAAGTTAGAGGCAATGTAATGTCAGTTTGAAATGAGAAAGTGTGCTAAGCCAACTAAGGGCGGTGTAATAGGTTGCATCCAGATCAATCTTCTGCTAATCTAAAAGCTATTTCTTTCATGGCCCTTCATGAGATTATGTCTTTGTTGAACCTTTCATGAGATTATTCTAACGAGTTATAAAGTGAAGCCTTATCTTTAGAGCTATCCATGTTCATATCATACTTCTACACATGTTAAATCTATAAGCTAAGTTAGAGGCAATGTAATGTCAGTTTGACATGAGAAAGTGTGCTAAGCCAACTAAGGGCGGTGTAATAGGTTGCATCTAGGTCAATCTTCTGCTAATCTAAAAGCTATTTCTTTCGTGAGCCCTTCATGAGCATATGTCTTTGTTAAACCCTTCATGAGCTTATTCTAACAAGTTATGAAGTGAACCTTGATTTTTAGAGTTATCTATGTTCATATCATACTTCTACACATGTTATCTCTAGAAGCTATGTTAGAGGCAATGTAATGTTAGTTTGACATGAGAAAGAGTGCTAAGCCAACTAAGGGCGGTGTAATAGGTTGCATCCAAGTCAATCTTCTACTAATCTAAAAGTCAAGTCTTTTCTGAGCCCTTCATCAACTTATGTCTTTGGTGAACCCTTCGTGAGATTATTCTAACGAGTTATCAAGCGAAGCTTGATCTTTAGAGATATCTATGTTTATATCATAATTCTACACATGTTATCTCCATAAGCTAAGTTAGAGGCAATGTAATGTCAGTTTGACATGAGTAAGTGTGCTAAGCTAACTAAGGGCGGTGTAATATGTTGCATCCAGATCAATCTTCTGCTAATCTAAAAGCTATTTCTTTCATGGCCCTTCATGAGATTATGTCTTTGTTGAACCCTTCATGAGCTTATTCTAACGAGTTATGAGGTGCAGCTTGATCTTTAGAGCTATCCATGTTTATATCATACTTCTACACATGTTATCTCTAGAAGCTAAGTTAGAGGCAATGTAATGTCAGTTTGAAATGAGAAAGTGTGCTAAGCCAACTAAGGGCGGTGTAATAGGTTGCATCCAGATCAATCTTCTGCTAATCTAAAAGCTATTTCTTTCATGGCCCTTCATGAGATTATGTCTTTGTTGAACCTTTCATGAGATTATTCTAACGAGTTATAAAGTGAAGCCTTATCTTTAGAGCTATCCATGTTCATATCATACTTCTACACATGTTAAATCTATAAGCTAAGTTAGAGGCAATGTAATGTCAGTTTGACATGAGAAAGGGTGCTAAGCCAACTAAGGGCGGTGTATTAGGTTGCATCCAGATCAATCTTCTGCTAATCTAAAAGCTATTTCTTTCATGGCCCTTCATGAGATTATGTCTTTGTTGAACCCTTCATGAGCTTATTCTAACAAGTTATAAAGTGAAGCCTTATCTTTAGAGCTATCCATGTTCATATCATACTTCTACACATGTTATATCTAGAAGCTAAGTTAGAGGCAATGTAATGTCAGTTTGACATGAGAAAGTGTGCTAAGCCAACTAAGGGCGGTGTAATAGGTTGCATCCAAGTCAATCTTCTACTAATCTAAAAGCCATGTCTTTTGTGAGCCATTTATCAACTTATGTCTTTGGTGAACCCGTCGTGAGCTTATTCTAACGAGTTGTCAAGTGAAGCTTGATCTTTAGAGATATCTGTGTTCATATCATAATTCTACACATGTTATCTCCATAAGCTAAGTTGGAGGCAATGTAATGTCAGTTTGACATGAGTAAGTGTGCTAAGCTAACTAAGGGCGGTGTAATATGTTGCATCGAGATCAATCTTCTGCTAATCTAAAAGCTATTTCTTTCTTGAGCCCATTCATGAGCTTATGTCTTTGTTGGACCCTTCATGAGCTTATTCTAACGAGTTATGAAGTGAAGCTTGATCTTTAGAGCTATCCATGTTCATATCATACTTCTACACATGTTATCTCTAGAAGCTAAGTTAGAGGCAATGTAATGTCAGTTCGACATGAGAAAGTGTGCTAAGCCAACTAAGGGCGGTGTAATAGGTTGCATCTAGGTCAATATTCTACTAATCTAAAAGCCATTTCTTTCGTGAGCCCTTCATGAGCTTATATCTTTGTTGAACCCTTCATAAGCTTATTCTGACGAGTTATAAAGTGAATCTTAATCTTTAGAACTATTCATGTTCATATCATACTTCTACACATGTTAAATCTATAAGCTAAGTTAGAGGCAATGTAATGTCAGTTTGACATGAGAAAGTGTGCTAAGCCAACTAAGGGCGGTGTAATAGGTTGCATCTAGCTCAATCTTCTGCTAATCTAAAAGCTATTTCTTTCGTGAGCCCTTCATGAGCATATGTCTTTGTTAAACCCTTCATGAGCTTATTCTAACAAGTTATTAAGTGAACCTTGATCTTTAGAGTTATCTATGTTCATATCATACTTCTACACATGTTATCTCTAGAAGCTATGTTAGAGGCAATGTAATGTTAGTTTGACATGAGAAAGAGTGCTAAGCCAACTAAGGGCGGTGTAATAGGTTGCATCCAAGTCAATCTTCTACTAATCTAAAAGTCAAGTCTTTTCTGAGCCCTTCATCAACTTATGTCTTTGGTGAACCCTTCGTGAGATTATTCTAACGAGTTATCAAGCGAAGCTTGATCTTTAGAGATATCTATGTTTATATCATAATTCTACACATGTTATCTCCATAAGCTAAGTTAGAGGCAATGTAATGTCAGTTTGACATGAGTAAGTGTGCTAAGCTAACTAAGGGCGGTGTAATATGTTGCATCCAGATCAATCTTCTGCTAATCTAAAAGCTATTTCTTTCATGGCCCTTCATGAGATTATGTCTTTGTTGAACCTTTCATGAGATTATTCTAACGAGTTATAAAGTGAAGCCTTATCTTTAGAGCTATCCATGTTCATATCATACTTCTACACATGTTAAATCTATAAGCTAAGTTAGAGGCAATGTAATGTCAGTTTGACATGAGAAAGGGTGCTAAGCCAACTAAGGGCGGTGTATTAGGTTGCATCCAGATCAATCTTCTGCTAATCTAAAAGCTATTTCTTTCATGGCCCTTCATGAGATTATGTCTTTGTTGAACCCTTCATGAGCTTATTCTAACAAGTTATAAAGTGAAGCCTTATCTTTAGAGCTATCCATGTTCATATCATACTTCTACACATGTTTATCTATAAGCTAAGTTAGAGGCAATGTAATGTCAGTTTGACATGAGCAAGTGTGCTAAGCCAACTAAGGGCGGTGTAATAGGTTGCATCCAGGTCAATCTTCTGCTAATCTAAAAGCCATTTCTTTCATGAGCCCTTCATGAGCTTATGTCTTTGTTGAACCCTTCATGAGCTTATTCTAACGAGTTATGATGTGAAGCTTGATCTTTAGAGCTATCCATGTTCATATCATACTTCTACACATGTTATATCTATAAGCTAAGTTAAAGGCAATGTAATGTTAGTTTGACATGAGAAAGTGTGCTAAGCCAACTAAGGGTGGTGTAATAGGTTGCATCCAGGTCAATCTTCTGCAAATCTAAAAGCCATTTCTTTCATGGCCCTTCATGAGATTATGTCTTTGTGGAACCCTTCATGAGCTTATTCTAACGAGTTATGAAGTGAGGCCTTATCTTTAGAGCCATCCATGTTCATATCATACTTCTACACATGTTATATCTAGAAGCTAAGTTAGAGGCAATGTAATGTCAGTTTGACATGAGAAAGTATGCTAAGCCAACTAAGGGCGGTGTAATAGGTTGCATCCAAGTCAATCTTCTACTAATCTAAAAGCCATGTCTTTTGTGAGCCATTTATCAACTTATGTCTTTGGTGAACCCGTCGTGAGCTTATTCTAACGAGTTGTCAAGTGAAGCTTGATCTTTAGAGATATCTGTGTTCATATCATAATTCTACACATGTTATCTCCATAAGCTAAGTTGGAGGCAATGTAATGTCAGTTTGACATGAGTAAGTGTGCTAAGCTAACTAAGGGCGGTGTAATATGTTGCATCGAGATCAATCTTCTGCTAATCTAAAAGCTATTTCTTTCTTGAGCCCATTCATGAGCTTATGTCTTTGTTGGACCCTTCATGAGCTTATTCTAACGAGTTATGAAGTGAAGCTTGATCTTTAGAGCTATCCATGTTCATATCATACTTCTACACATGTTATCTCTAGAAGCTAAGTTAGAGGCAATGTAATGTCAGTTCGACATGAGAAAGTGTGCTAAGCCAACTAAGGGCAGTGTAATAGGTTGCATCTAGGTCAATATTCTACTAATCTAAAAGCCATTTCTTTCGTGAGCCCTTCATGAGCTTATATCTTTGTTGAACCCTTCATAAGCTTATTCTGACGAGTTATAAAGTGAATCTTAATCTTTAGAACTATTCATGTTCATATCATACTTCTACACATGTTAAATCTATAAGCTAAGTTAGAGGCAATGTAATGTCAGTTTGACATGAGAAAGTGTGCTAAGCCAACTAAGGGCGGTGTAATAGGTTGCATCTAGGTCAATCTTCTGCTAATCTAAAAGCTATTTCTTTCGTGAGCCCTTCATGAGCATATGTCTTTGTTAAACCCTTCATGAGCTTATTCTAACAAGTTATGAAGTGAAGCTTGATCTTTAGAGTTATCTATGTTCATATCATACTTCTACACATGTTATCTCTAGAAGCTATGTTAGAGGCAATGTAATGTTAGTTTGACATGAGAAAGAGTGCTAAGCCAACTAAGGGCGGTGTAATTGGTTGCATCCAAGTCAATCTTCTACTAATCTAAAAGTCAAGTCTTTTCTGAGCCCTTCATCAACTTATGTCTTTGGTGAACCCTTCGTGAGCTTATTCTAACGAGTTGTCAAGTGAAGCTTGATCTTTAGAGATATCTGTGTTCATATCATAATTCTACACATGTTATCTCCATAAGCTAAGTTGGAGGCAATGTAATGTCAGTTTGACCTGAGTAAGTTTGCTAAGCTAACTAAGGGCGGTGTAATATGTTGCATCGAGATCAATCTTCTGCTAATCTAAAAGCTATTTCTTTCTTGAGCCCATTCATGAGCTTATGTCTTTGTTGGACCCTTCATGAGCTTATTCTAACGAGTTATGAAGTGAAGCTTGATCTTTAGAGCTATCCATGTTCATATCATACTTCTACACATGTTATCTCTAGAAGCTAAGTTAGAGGCAATGTAATGTCAGTTCGACATGAGAAAGTGTGCTAAGCCAACTAAGGGCGGTGTAATAGGTTGCATCTAGGTCAATATTCTACTAATCTAAAAGCCATTTCTTTCGTGAGCCCTTCATGAGCTTATATCTTTGTTGAACCCTTCATAAGCTTATTCTGACGAGTTATAAAGTGAATCTTAATCTTTAGAACTATTCATGTTCATATCATACTTCTACACATGTTTAATCTATAAGCTAAGTTAGAGGCAATGTAATGTCAGTTTGACATGAGAAAGTGTGCTAAGCCAACTAAGGGCGGTGTAATAGGTTGCATCTAGGTCAATCTTCTGCTAATCTAAAAGCTATTTCTTTCGTGAGCCCTTCATGAGCATATGTCTTTGTTAAACCCTTCATGAGCTTATTCTAACAAGTTATTAAGTGAACCTTGATCTTTAGAGTTATCTATGTTCATATCATACTTCTACACATGTTATCTCTAGAAGCTATGTTAGAGGCAATGTAATGTTAGTTTGACATGAGAAAGAGTGCTAAGCCAACTAAGGGCGGTGTAATAGGTTGCATCCAAGTCAATCTTCTACTAATCTAAAAGTCAAGTCTTTTCTGAGCCCTTCATCAACTTATGTCTTTGGTGAACCCTTCGTGAGATTATTCTAACGAGTTATCAAGCGAAGCTTGATCTTTAGAGATATCTATGTTTATATCATAATTCTACACATGTTATCTCCATAAGCTAAGTTAGAGGCAATGTAATGTCAGTTTGACATGAGTAAGTGTGCTAAGCTAACTAAGGGCGGTGTAATATGTTGCATCCAGATCAATCTTCTGCTAATCTAAAAGCTATTTCTTTCATGGCCCTTCATGAGATTATGTCTTTGTTGAACCCTTCATGAGCTTATTCTAACGAGTTATGAGGTGCAGCTTGATCTTTAGAGCTATCCATGTTTATATCATACTTCTACACATGTTATCTCTAGAAGCTAAGTTAGAGGCAATGTAATGTCAGTTTGAAATGAGAAAGTGTGCTAAGCCAACTAAGGGCGGTGTAATAGGTTGCATCCAGATCAATCTTCTGCTAATCTAAAAGCTATTTCTTTCATGGCCCTTCATGAGATTATGTCTTTGTTGAACCTTTCATGAGATTATTCTAACGAGTTATAAAGTGAAGCCTTATCTTTAGAGCTATCCATGTTCATATCATACTTCTACACATGTTAAATCTATAAGCTAAGTTAGAGGCAATGTAATGTCAGTTTGACATGAGAAAGGGTGCTAAGCCAACTAAGGGCGGTGTATTAGGTTGCATCCAGATCAATCTTCTGCTAATCTAAAAGCTATTTCTTTCATGGCCCTTCATGAGATTATGTCTTTGTTGAACCCTTCATGAGCTTATTCTAACAAGTTATAAAGTGAAGCCTTATCTTTAGAGCTATCCATGTTCATATCATACTTCTACACATGTTTATCTATAAGCTAAGTTAGAGGCAATGTAATGTCAGTTTGACATGAGCAAGTGTGCTAAGCCAACTAAGGGCGGTGTAATAGGTTGCATCCAGGTCAATCTTCTGCTAATCTAAAAGCCATTTCTTTCATGAGCCCTTCATGAGCTTATGTCTTTGTTGAACCCTTCATGAGCTTATTGTAACGAGTTATGATGTGAAGCTTGATCTTTAGAGCTATCCATGTTCATATCATACTTCTACACATGTTATATCTATAAGCTAAGTTAAAGGCAATGTAATGTTAGTTTGACATGAGAAAGTGTGCTAAGCCAACTAAGGGTGGTGTAATAGGTTGCATCCAGGTCAATCTTCTGCAAATCTAAAAGCCATTTCTTTCATGGCCCTTCATGAGATTATGTCTTTGTGGAACCCTTCATGAGCTTATTCTAACGAGTTATGAAGTGAGGCCTTATCTTTAGAGCCATCCATGTTCATATCATACTTCTACACATGTTATATCTAGAAGCTAAGTTAGAGGCAATGTAATGTCAGTTTGACATGAGAAAGTATGCTAAGCCAACTAAGGGCGGTGTAATAGGTTGCATCCAAGTCAATCTTCTACTAATCTAAAAGCCATGTCTTTTGTGAGCCATTTATCAACTTATGTCTTTGGTGAACCCGTCGTGAGCTTATTCTAACGAGTTGTCAAGTGAAGCTTGATCTTTAGAGATATCTGTGTTCATATCATAATTCTACACATGTTATCTCCATAAGCTAAGTTGGAGGCAATGTAATGTCCGTTTGACATGAGTAAGTGTGCTAAGCTAACTAAGGGCGGTGTAATATGTTGCATCGAGATCAATCTTCTGCTAATCTAAAAGCTATTTCTTTCTTGAGCCCATTCATGAGCTTATGTCTTTGTTGGACCCTTCATGAGCTTATTCTAACGAGTTATGAAGTGAAGCTTGATCTTTAGAGCTATCCATGTTCATATCATACTTCTACACATGTTATCTCTAGAAGCTAAGTTAGAGGCAATGTAATGTCAGTTCGACATGAGAAAGTGTGCTAAGCCAACTAAGGGCAGTGTAATAGGTTGCATCTAGGTCAATATTCTACTAATCTAAAAGCCATTTCTTTCGTGAGCCCTTCATGAGCTTATATCTTTGTTGAACCCTTCATAAGCTTATTCTGACGAGTTATAAAGTGAATCTTAATCTTTAGAACTATTCATGTTCATATCATACTTCTACACATGTTAAATCTATAAGCTAAGTTAGAGGCAATGTAATGTCAGTTTGACATGAGAAAGTGTGCTAAGCCAACTAAGGGCGGTGTAATAGGTTGCATCTAGGTCAATCTTCTGCTAATCTAAAAGCTATTTCTTTCGTGAGCCCTTCATGAGCATATGTCTTTGTTAAACCCTTCATGAGCTTATTCTAACAAGTTATGAAGTGAAGCTTGATCTTTAGAGTTATCTATGTTCATATCATACTTCTACACATGTTATCTCTAGAAGCTATGTTAGAGGCAATGTAATGTTAGTTTGACATGAGAAAGAGTGCTAAGCCAACTAAGGGCGGTGTAATAGGTTGCATCCAAGTCAATCTTCTACTAATCTAAAAGTCAAGTCTTTTCTGAGCCCTTCATCAACTTATGTCTTTGGTGAACCCTTCGTGAGATTATTCTAACGAGTTATCAAGCGAAGCTTGATCTTTAGAGATATCTATGTTTATATCATAATTCTACACATGTTATCTCCATAAGCTAAGTTAGAGGCAATGTAATGTCAGTTTGACATGAGTAAGTGTGCTAAGCTAACTAAGGGCGGTGTAATATGTTGCATCCAGATCAATCTTCTGCTAATCTAAAAGCTATTTCTTTCATGGCCCTTCATGAGATTATGTCTTTGTTGAACCCTTCATGAGCTTATTCTAACGAGTTATGAGGTGTAGCTTGATCTTTAGAGATATCTGTGTCCATATCATAATTCTACACATGTTATCTCCATAAGCTAAATTGGAGGCAATGTAATGTCAGTTTGACATGAGTAAGTGTGCTAAGCTAACTAAGGGCAGTGTAATATGTTGCATCCAGATCAATCTTCTGCTAATCTAAAAGTTATTTCTTTCTTGAGCCCAGTTATGAGCTTATGTCTTTGTTGGACCCTTCATGAGCTTATTCTAACGAGTTATGAGAGCTATCCATGTTCATATCATAGTTCTACACATGTTAAATCTATAAGCTAAGTTAGAGGCAATGTAATGTCAGTTTGACATGAGAAAGTGTGCTAAGCCAACTAAGGGCGGTGTAATAGGTTGCATCCAGATCAATCTTCTGCTAATCTAAAAGCTATTTCTTTCATGGCCCTTCATGAGATTATGTCTTTGTTGAACCTTTCATGAGATTATTCTAACGAGTTATAAAGTGAAGCCTGATCTTTAGAGCTATCCATGTTCATATCATACTTCTACACATGTTAAATCTATAAGCTAAGTTAGAGGCAATGTAATGTCAGTTTGACATGAGAAAGGGTGCTAAGCCAACTAAGGGCGGTGTAATAGGTTGCATCCAGATCAATCTTCTGCTAATCTAAAAGCTATTTCTTTCATGGCCCTTCATGAGATTATGTCTTTGTTGAACCCTTCATGAGCTTATTCCAACGAGTTATAAAGTGAAGCCTTATCTTTAGAGCTATCCATGTTCATATCATACTTCTACACATGTTAAATCTATAAGCTAAGTTAGAGGCAATGTAATGTTAGTTTGACATGAGAAAGGGTGCTAAGCCAACTAAGGGCGGTGTAATAGGTTGCATCTAGATCAATCTTCTGCTAATCTAAAAGCTATTTCTTTCATGGCCCTTCATGAGATTATGTCTTTGTTGAACCCTTCATGAGCTTATTCTAACGAGTTATAAAGTGAAGCCTTATCTTTAGAGCTATCCATGTTCATATCATACTTCTACATATGTTAAATCTATAAGCTAAGTTAGAGGCAATGTAATGTCAGTTTGACATGAGAAAGAGTGCTAAGCCAACTAAGGGCGGTGTAATAGGTTGCATCTAGGTCAATCTTCTGCTAATCTAAAAGCTATTTCTTTCGTGAGCCCTTCATGAGCATATGTCTTTGTTAAACCCTTCATGAGCTTATTCTAACGAGTTATGAAGCGAAGCTTGATCTTTAGAGCTATCCATGTTCATATCATACTTTTACACATGTTATCTCCATAAGCTAAGTTAGAGGCAATGTAATGTCAGTTTGACATGAGTAAGTGTGCTAAGTTAACTAAGGGCGGTGTAATATGTTGCATCCAGATCAATCTTCTGCTAATCTAAAAGCTATTTCTTTCATGGCCCTTCATGAGATTATGTCTTTGTTGAACCCTTCATGAGCTTATTCTAACGAGTTATAAAGTGAAGCCTTATCTTTAGAGCTATCCATGTTCATATCATAGTTCTACACATGTTAAATCTATAAGCTAAGTTAGAGGCAATGTAATGTCAGTTTGACATGAGAAAGGGTGCTAAGCCAACTAAGGGCGGTGTAATAGGTTGCACCAAGTCAATCTTCTACTAATCTAAAAGCCATGTCTTTTGTGAGCCATTTATCAACTTATGTCTTTGGTGAACCCTTCGTGAGCTTATTCTAACGAGTTGTCAAGTGAAGCTTGATCTTTAGAGATATTTGTGTTCATGTCATAATTCTACACATGTTATCTCCATAAGCTAAGTTAGAGGCAATGTAATGTCAGTTTGACATGAGTAAGTGTGCTAAGCTAACTAAGGGCGGTGTAATATGTTGCATCGAGATCAATCTTCTGCTAATCTAAAAGTTATTTCTTTCTTGAGCCCATTCATGAACTTATGTCTTTGTTGGACCCTTCATGAGCTTATTCTAACGAGTTATGAAGTGTAGCTTGATCTTTAGAGCTATCCATGTTCATATCATACTTCTACACATGTTATCTCTAAAAGCTAAGTTAGAGGCAATGTAATGTCAGTTTGACATGAGAAAGTGTGCTAAGGCAACTAAGGGCGGTGTAATAGGTTGCATCCAAGTCAATTTTCTACTAATCTAAAAACCATGTCTTTTTTGAGCCCATTCATGAGCTTATGTCTTTGTTGAACCCTTCATGAGCTTATTCTAACGATTTATGAAGTGAAGCTTGATATTTAGAGCTATCCTTGTTTATATCATACTTCTACACATGTTATATCTATAAGCTAAGTTAGAGGCAATGTAATATTAGTTTGACATGAGAAAATGTGCTAAGCCAAGTAAGGGTGGTGTAATAGGTTGCATCCAGGTCAATCTTCTGCAAATCTAAAAGCCATTTCTTTCATGAGCTTATGTCTTTGTTGAACCCTTCATGAGCTTATTCTAACGAGTTATGAAGTGAGGCCTTATCTTTAGAGCCATCCATGTTCATATCGTACTTCTACACATGTTATATCTATAAGCTAAGTTAGAGGCAATGTAATGTAAGTTTGACATGAGAAAGTGTGCTAAGCCAACTAAGGGCGGTGTAATAGGTTGCATCCAAGTCAATCTTCTATTAATCTAAAAGCCATGTCTTTTGTGAGCCATTTATCAACTTATGTCTTTGGTGAACCCTTCGTGAGCTTATTCTAACGAGTTGTCAAGTGAAGCTTGATCTTTAGAGATATATGTGTTCATATCATAATTCTACACATGTCATCTCCATAAGCTAAGTTGGAGGCAATGTAATGTCAGTTTGACATGAGTAAGTGTGCTAAGCTAACTAAGGGCGGTGTAATATGTTGCATCCAGATCAATCTTCTGCTAATCTAAAAGTTATTTCTTTCTTGAGCCCATTCATGAACTTATGTCTTTGTTGGTCCCTTCATGAGCTTATTCTAATGAGTTATGAAGTGTAGCTTGATCTTTAGAGCTATCCATGTTCATATCATACTTCTACACATGTTATCTCTAAAAGCTAAGTTAGAGGCAATGTAATGTCAGTTTGACATGAGAAAGTGTGCTAAGCCAACTAAGGGCGGTGTAATAGGTTGCATCCAAGTCAATTTTCTACTAATCTAAAAACCATGTCTTTTTTGAGCCCTTCATCAACTTATGTCTTTGGAGAACCCTTCGTGAATTTATTCTAACGAGTTATCAAGCGAAGCTTCATCTTTAGAGATATCTATGTTCATATCAGAATTCTACACATGTTATCTCTATAAGCTAAGTTAGAGGCAATGTAATGTCAGTTTGACATGAGTAAGTGTACCAAGCTAACTAAGGGCGGTGTAATATGTTGCATCCAGATCAATCTTCTGCTAATCTAAAAGCTATTTCTTTCATGGCCCTTCATGAGATTATGTTTTTGTTGAACCCTTCATGAGCTTATTCTAACGAGTTATAAAGTGAAGTTTGATCTTTAGAGCTATCCATGTTCATATCATACTTTTACACATGTTATATCTATAAGCTAAGTTTGAGGCAATGTAAAGTCAGTTTAATATGAGTAAGTGTGCTAAGCCAACTAAGGGCGGTGTATTATGTTGCATCCAGATAATTCTTCTGCAAATCTAAAAGCCATTTCTTTCTTGAGCCCATTCATGAGCTTATGTCTTTGTTGAACCCTTCATGAGCTTATTCTAACGATTTATGAAGTGAAGCTTGATCTTTAGAGCTATCCATGTTTATATCATACTTCTACACATGTTATATCTATAAGCTAAGTTAGAGGCAATGTAATATTAGTTTGACATGAGAAAGTGTGCTAAGCCAAGTAAGGGTGGTGTAATAGGTTGCATCCAGGTCAATCTTCTGCAAATCTAAAAGCCATTTCTTTCATGAGCTTATGTCTTTGTTGAACCCTTCATGAGCTTATTCTAACGAGTTATGAAGTGAGGCCTTATCTTTAGAGCCATCCATGTTCATATCGTACTTCTACACATGTTATATCTATAAGCTAAGTTAGAGGCAATGTAATGTAAGTTTGACATGAGAAAGTGTGCTAAGCCAACTAAGGGCGGTGTAATAGGTTGCATCCAAGTCAATCTTCTACTAATCTAAAAGCCATGTCTTTTGTGAGCCATTTATCAACTTATGTCTTTGGTGAACCCTTCGTGAGCTTATTCTAACGAGTTGTCAAGTGAAGCTTGATCTTTAGAGATATATGTGTTCATATCATAATTCTACACATGTTATCTCCATAAGCTAAGTTGGAGGCAATGTAATGTCAGTTTGACATGAGTAAGTGTGCTAAGCTAACTAAGGGCGGTGTAATATGTTGCATCCAGATCAATCTTCTGCTAATCTAAAAGCTATATCTTTCTTGAGCCCATTCATGAGCTTATGTCTTTGTTGGACCCTTCATGAGCTTATTCTAACGAGTTATGAAGTGAAGCTTGATCTTTAGATCTATCCATGTTCATATCATACTTCTACACATGTTATCTCTAGAAGCTAAGTTAGAGGCAATGTAATGTCAGTTTGACATGAGAAAGTGTGCTAAGCCAACTAGGGGCGGTGTAATAGGTTGCATCTAGGTCAATCTTCTGCTAATCTAAAAGCTATTTCTTTCGTGAGCCCTTCATGAGCTTATATCTTTGTTGAACCCTTCATAAGCTTATTCTGACGAGTTATAAAGTGAATTTTGATCTTTAGAACTATTCATGTTCATATCATACTTCTACACATGTTAAATCTATAAGCTAAGTTAGAGGCAATGTAATGTCAGTTTGATATGAGAAAGTTTGCTAAGCCAACTAAGGGCGGTGTAATAGGTTGCATCTAGGTCAATCTTCTGCTAATCTAAAAGCTATTTCTTTCGTGAGCCCTTCATGAGCATATGTCTTTGTTAAACCCTTCATGAGCTTATTCTAACGAGTTATGAAGTGAAGCTTGATCTTTAGAGCTATCCATGTTCATATCATACTTCTACACATGTTATATCTATAAGCTAAGTTAGAGGCAATGTAATGTTAGTTTGACATGAGAAAGTGTGCTAAGCCAACTAAGGGCGGTGTAATAGGTTGCATCTAACTTATGTCTTTGGTGAACCCTTCGTGAGATTATTCTAACGAGTTATCAAGCGAAGCTTGATCTTTAGAGATATCTATGTTTATATGATAATTCTACACATGTTATCTCTAGAAGCTAAGTTAGAGGCAATGTAATGTCAGTTTGAAATGAGAAAGTGTGCTAAGCCAACTAAGGGCGGTGTAATAGGTTGCATCCAGATCAATCTTCTGCTAACCTAAAAGATATTTCTTTCATGGCCCTTCATGAGATTATGTCTTTGTTGAACCTTTCATAAGATTATTCTAACGAGTTATAAAGTGAAGCCTTATCTTTACAGCTATCCATGTTCATATCATACTTCTACACATGTTATCTCTAAATGCTAAGTTAGAGGCAATGTAATGTCAATTTGACATGAGAAGGTGTGCTAAGCCAACTAAGGGCGGTGTAATAGGTTGCATCCAAGTCAATCTTCTACTAATCTAAAAACCATGTCTTTTGTGAGCCCTTCATCAACTTATGTCTTTGGAGAACCCTTCGTGAGTTTATTCTAACGAGTTATCAAGCGAAGCTTGATCTTTAGAGACATCTATGTTCATATCATAATTCTACACATGTTATCTCTATATGCTAAGTTAGAGGCAATGTAATGTCAGTTTGACATGAGTAAGTGTGCTAAGCTAACTAAGGGCGGTGTAATATGTTGCATCCAGGTCAATCTTCTGCTAATCTAAAAGCTATTTCTTTCATGGCCCTTCATGAGATTATGTCTTTGTTGAACCCTTCATGAGCTTATTCTAACGAGTTATAAAGTGAAGTTTGATCTTTAGAGCTATCCATGTTCATATCATACTTCTACACATGTTATATCTATAAGTTAAGTTAGAGGCAATGTAATGTCAGTTTCACATAAGAAAGTGTGCTAAGCCAAGTAAGGGCGGTGTAATAGGTTGCATCCCGGTCAATCTTCTGCTAATCTAAAAGCCATTTCTTTCATGAGCCCTTCATGAGCTTATGTCTTTGTTGAACCCTTCATGAGCTTATTCTAATGAGTTATGAAATGAAGCTTGATCTTTAGAGCTATCCATGTTCATATCATACTTCTACACATGTTATATCTATAAGCTAAGTTAGAGGCAATGTAATATTAGTTTGACATGAGAAAGTGTGCTAAGCCAACTAAGGGTGGTGTAATAGGTTGCATCCAGGTCAATCTTCTGCAAATCTAAAAGCCATTTCTTTCATGAGCTTATGTCTTTGTCGAACCCTTTATGAGCTTATTCTAACGAGTTATGAAGTGAAGCCTTATCTTTAGAGCCATCCATGTTCATATCATACTTCTACACATGTTATATCTATAAGCTAAGTTAGAGGCAATGTAATGTTGGTTTGACATGAGAAAGTGTGCTAAACCAACTAAGGGTGGTGTAATAGGTTACATCCAAGTCAATCTTCTGCTAATCTAAAAGCCATTTCTTTCTTGAGCCCATTCATCAGCTTATGTCTTTATTGAACCCTTCATGAGCTTATTCTAACGAGTTATGAAGTGAAGCTTGATCTTTAGAGCTATCCATATTCATATCATACTTCTACACATGTTATCTCTAAAAGCTAAGTTAGAGGCAATGTAATGTAAGTTTGACATGAGAAAGTGTGCTAAGCCAACTAAGGGCAGTGTAATAGGTTGCATCCAAGTCAATCTTCTACTAATCTAAAAACCAAGTCTTTTATGAGCCCTTCATCAACTTATGTCTTTGGAGAACCCTTCGTGAGCTTATTCTAACAAGTTATCAAGCGAAGCTTGATCTTTAGAGATATCTATGTTCATATCATAATTCTACACATGTTATATCTATAAGCTAAGTTAGAGGCAATGTAATGTCAGTTTGACATGAGTAAGTGTGCTAAGCTAACTAAGGGCTGTGTAATATGTTGCATCCAGATCAATATTCTGCTAATCTAAAAGCTATTTCTTAAATGTCCCTTCATGAGATTATGTCTTTGTTGAACCCTTCATGAGCTTATTCTAACGAGTTATGAAGTAAAGCTTGATCTTTAGAGCTATCCATGTTCATATTATACTTCTACACATGTTATATCTATAAGCTAAGTTAGAGGCAATGTAATGTTAGTTTGACATGAGAAAGTGTGCTAAACCAACTAAGGGTGGTGTAATAGGTTACAGCCAAGTCAATCTTCTGCTAATCTAAAAGCCATTTCTTTCTTGAGCCCATTCATCAGCTTATGTCTTTATTGAACCCTTCATGAGCTTATTCTAACGAGTTATGAAGTGAAGCTTGATCTTTAGAGCTATCCATGTTCATATCATACTTCTACACATGTTATATCTATAAGCTAAGTTAGAGGCAATGTAATGTCAGTTTGACATGAGAAAGGGTGCTAAGCCAACTAAGGGCGGTGTAATAGGTTGCATCCAAGTCAATCTTCTACTAATCTAAAAACCAAGTCTTTTATGAGCCCTTCATCAACTTATGTCTTTGGAGAACCCTTCGTGAGCTTATTCTAACAAGTTATCAAGCGAAGCTTGATCTTTAGAGATATCTATGTTCATATCATAATTCTACACATGTTATCTCTATAAGCTAAGTTAGAGGCAATGTAATGTCCGTTTGACATGAGTAAGTGTGCTAAGCTAACTAAGGGCTGTGTAATATGTTGCATCCAGATCAATATTCTGCTAATCTAAAAGTTATTTCTTTCATGGCCCTTCATGAGATTATGTCTTTGTTGAACCCTTCATGAGCTTATTCTAACGAGTTATGAAGTAAAGCTTGATCTTTAGAGCTATCCATGTTCATATCATACTTCTACACATGTTATCTCTAAAAGCTAAGTTAGAGGCAATGTAATGTCAGTTTGACATGAGAAAGTGTGCTAAGGCAACTAAGGGCGGTGTAATAGGTTGCATCCAAGTCAATTTTCTACTAATCTAAAAACCATGTCTTTTTTGAGCCCATCATGAGCTTATATTTTTGTTGAACCCTTCATGAGCTTATTCTAACGAGTTATGAAGTGAAGCTTGATCTTTAGAGCTATCCATGTTCATATCATACTTCTACACATGTTATATCTATAAGCTAAGTTAGAGGCAATGTAATGTCAGTTTGATATGAGAAAGTGTGCTAAGCCAAGTAAGGGCGGTGTAATAGGTTGCATCCCGGTCAATCTTCTGCTAATCTAAAAGCCATTTCTTTCATGAGCCCTTCATGAGCTTATGTCTTTGTTGAACCCTTCATGAGCTTATTCTAATGAGTTATGAAATGAAGCTTGATCTTTAGAGCTATCCATGTTCATATCATACTTCTACACATGTTATATCTATAAGCTAAGTTAGAGGCAATGTAATATTAGTTTGACATGAGAAAGTGTGCTAAGCCAACTAAGGGTGGTGTAATAGGTTGCATCTAGGTCAATCTTCTGCAAATCTAAACGCCATTTCTTTCATGAGCTTATTTCTTTGTTGAACCCTTTATGAGCTTATTCTAACGAGTTATGAAGTGAAGCCTTATCTTTAGAGCCATCCATGTTCATATCATACTTCTACACATGTTATATCTATAAGCTAAGTTAGAGGCAATGTAATATTAGTTTGACATGAGAAAGTGTGCTAAGCCAAGTAAGGGTGGTGTAATAGGTTGCATCCAGGTCAATCTTCTGCAAATCTAAAAGCCATTTCTTTCATGAGCTTATGTCTTTGTTGAACCCTTCATGAGCTTATTCTAACGAGTTATGAAGTGAGGCCTTATCTTTAGAGCCATCCATGTTCATATCGTACTTCTACACATGTTATATCTATAAGCTAAGTTAGAGGCAATGTAATGTAAGTTTGACATGAGAAAGTGTGCTAAGCCAACTAAGGGCGGTGTAATAGGTTGCATCCAAGTCAATCTTCTACTAATCTAAAAGCCATGTCTTTTGTGAGCCATTTATCAACTTATGTCTTTGGTGAACCCTTCGTGAGCTTATTCTAACGAGTTGTCAAGTGAAGCTTGATCTTTAGAGATATATGTGTTCATATCATAATTCTACACATGTTATCTCCATAAGCTAAGTTGGAGGCAATGTAATGTCAGTTTGACATGAGTAAGTGTGCTAAGCTAACTAAGGGCGGTGTAATATGTTGCATCCAGATCAATCTTCTGCTAATCTAAAAGCTATATCTTTCTTGAACCCATTCATGAGCTTATGTCTTTGTTGGACCCTTCATGAGCTTATTCTAACGAGTTATGAAGTGAAGCTTGATCTTTAAATCTATCCATGTTCATACCATAATTCTACACATGTTATCTCTAGAAGCTAAGTTAGAGGCAATGTAATGTCAATTTGACATGAGAAAGTGTGCTAAGCCAACTAAGGGCGGTGTAATAGGTTGCATCTAGGTCAATTTTCTGCTAATCTAAAAGCCATTTCTTTCGTGAGCCCTTCATGAGCTTATATCTTTGTTGAACCCTTCATAAGCTTATTCTGACGAGTTATAAAGTGAATTTTGATCTTTAGAACTATTCATGTTCATATCATACTTCTACACATGTTAAATCTATAAGCTAAGTTAGAGGCAATGTAATGTCAGTTTGACATGAGAAAGTGTGCTAAGCCAACTAAGGGCGGTGTAATAGGTTGCATCTAGGTCAATCTTCTGCTAATCTAAAAGCCATTTCTTTCGTGAGCCCTTCATGAGCTTATATCTTTGTTGAACCCTTCATAAGCTTATTCTGACGAGTTATAAAGTGAATTTTGATCTTTAGAACTATTCATGTTCATATCATACTTCTACACATGTTAAATCTATAAGCTAAGTTAGAGGCAATGTAATGTCAGTTTGACATGAGAAAGTGTGCTAAGCCAACTAAGGGCGGTGTAATAGGTTGCATCTAGGTCAATCTTCTGCTAATCTAAAAGCTATTTCTTTCGTGAGCCCTTCATGAGCATATGTCTTTGTTAAACCCTTCATGAGCTTATTCTAACGAGTTATGAAGTGAAGCTTGATCTTTAGAGCTATCCATGTTCATATCATACTTCTACACATGTTATATCTATAAGCTAAGTTAGAGGCAATGTAATGTTAGTTTGACATGAGAAAGTGTGCTAAGCCAACTAAGGGCGGTGTAATAGGTTGCATCTAACTTATGTCTTTAGTGAACCCTTCGTGAGATTATTCTAACGAGTTATCAAGCGAAGCTTGATCTTTAGAGATATCTATGTTTATATCATAATTCTACACATGTTATCTCCATAAGCTAAGTTAGAGGCAATGTAATGTCAGTTTGACATGAGTAAGTGTGCTAAGCTAACTAAGGGCGGTGTAATATGTTGCATCCAGATCAATCTTCTGCTAATCTAAAAGCTATTTCTTTCATGGCCCTTCATGAGATTATGTCTTTGTTGAACCCTTCATGAGCTTATTCTAACGAGTTATGAGGTGCAGCTTGATCTTTAGAGCTATCCATGTTCATATCATACTTCTACACATGTTATCTCTAGAAGCTAAGTTAGAGGCAATGTAATGTCAGTTTGAAATGAGAAAGTGTGCTAAGCTTACTAAGGGTGGTGTAATAGGTTACATCCAAGTCAATCTTCTGCTAATCTAAAAGCCATTTCTTTCTTGAGCCCATTCATCAGCCTATGTCTTTATTGAAACCTTCATGAGCTTATTCTAACGAGTTATGAAGTGAAGCTTGATCTTTAGAGCTATCCATGTTCATATCATACTTCTACACATGTTATATCTATAAGCTAAGTTAGAGGCAATGTAATGTCAGTTTGACATGAGAAAGTGTGCTAAGCCAACTAAGTGCGGTGTAATAGGTTGCATCCAAGTCAATCTTCTACTAATCTAAAAACCAAGTCTTTTATGAGCCCTTCATCAACTTATGTCTTTGGAGAACCCTTCGTGAGCTTATTCTAACAAGTTATCAAGCGAAGCTTGATCTTTAGAGATATCTATGTTCATATCATAATTCTACACATGTTATCTCTATAAGCTAAGTTAGAGGCAATGTAATGTCAGTTTGACATGAGTAAGTGTGCTAAGCTAACTAAGGGCTGTGTAATATGTTGCATCCAGATCAATATTCTGCTAATCTAAAAGCTATTTCTTTCATGGCCCTTCATGAAATTATGTCTTTGTTGAACCCTTCATGAGCTTATTCTAACGAGTTATAAAGTAAAGCTTGATCTTTAGAGCTATCCATGTTCATATCATACTTCTACACATGTTATATCTCTAAGCTAAGTTAGAGGCAATGTAATGTTAGTTTGACATGAGAAAGTGTGCTAAGCCAACTAAGGGCGGTGTAATAGGTTGCATCCAGGTCAATCCTCTGCTAATCTAAAAGTCATTTCTTTCATGAGCCCTTCATGAGCTTATGTGTTTGTTGAACCCTTCATGAGCTTATTCTAACGAGTTATGAAGTGAAGCTTGATCTTTAGAGCTATCCATGTTCATATCATAATTCTACACATGTTATCTCCATAAGCTAAGTTGGAGGCAATGTAATGTCAGTTTGACATGAGTAAGTGTGCTAAGCTAACTAAGGGCGGTGTAATATGTTGCATCCAGATCAATCTTCTGCTAATCTAAAAGCTATATCTTTCTTGAACCCATTCATGAGCTTATGTCTTTGTTGGACCCTTCATGAGCTTATTCTAACGAGTTATGAAGTGAAGCTTGATCTTTAAATCTATCCATGTTCATACCATACTTCTACACATGTTATCTCTAGAAGCTAAGTTAGAGGCAATGTAATGTCAGTTTGACATGAGAAAGTGTGCTAAGCCAACTAAGGGCGGTGTAATAGGTTGCATCTAGGTCAATTTTCTGCTAATCTAAAAGCCATTTCTTTCGTGAGCCCTTCATGAGCTTATATCTTTGTTGAACCCTTCATAAGCTTATTCTGACGAGTTATAAAGTGAATTTTGATCTTTAGAACTATTCATGTTCATATCATACTTCTACACATGTTAAATCTATAAGCTAAGTTAGAGGCAATGTAATGTCAGTTTGACATGAGAAAGTGTGCTAAGCCAACTAAGGGCGGTGTAATAGGTTGCATCTAGGTCAATCTTCTGCTAATCTAAAAGCTATTTCTTTCGTGAGCCCTTCATGAGCATATGTCTTTGTTAAACCCTTCATGAGCTTATTCTAACGAGTTATGAAGTGAAGCTTGATCTTTAGAGCTATCCATGTTCATATCATACTTCTACATATGTTAAATCTATAAGCTAAGTTAGAGGCAATGTAATGTTAGTTTGACATGAGAAAGTGTGCTAAGCCAACTAAGGGTGGTGTAATAGGTTGCATCTAGGTCAATCTTCAGCTAATCTAAAAGCCATTTCTCTCGTGAGCCCTTCATGAGCTTATATTTTTGTTGAATCCTTCATAAGCTTATTCTGACGAGTTATGAAGTGAATCTTGATCTTTAGAACTATTCATGTTCATTTCATACTTCTACACATGTTAAATCTATAAGCTAAGTTAGAGGCAATGTAATGTCAGTTTGACATGAGAAAGTGTGCTAAGCCAATTAAGGGCGGTGTAATAGGTTGCATCTAGGTTAATCTTCTGCTAATCTAAAAGCCATTTCTTTCGGGAGCCCTTCATGAGCATATGTCTTTGTTAAGCCCTTCATGAGCTTATTCTAACAAGTTATGAAGTGAAGCTTGATCTTTAGAGTTATCTATGTTCATATCATACTTCTACACATGTTATCTCTAAAAGCTATGGTAGAGGCAATGTAATGTCAGTTTGACATGAGAAAGTGTGCTAAGCTAACTAAGGGCTGTGTAATATGTTGCATCCAGATCAATATTCTGCTAATCTAAAAGCTATTTCTTTCATGGCCATTCATGAGATTATGTCTTTGTTGAACCCTTCATGAGCTTATTCTAACGAGTTATGAAGTAAAGCTTGATCTTTAGAGCTATCCATGTTCATATCATACTTCTACACATGTTATATCTCTAAGCTAAGTTAGAGGCAATGTAATGTCAGTTTGACATGAGAAAGTGTGCTAAGCCAACTAAGGGCGGTGTAATAGGTTGCATCCAGGTCAATCCTCTGCTAATCTAAAAGTCATTTCTTTCATGAGCCCTTCATGAGCTTATGTCTTTGTTGAACCCTTCATGAGCTTATTCTAACGAGGTATGAAGTGAATCATGATCTTTAGAGTTATCCATGTTCATATCATACTTCTACATATGTTAAATCTATAAGCTAAGTTAGAGGCAATGTAATGTCAGTTTGACATGAGAAAGTGTGCTAAGCCTAATAAGGGCGGTGTAATAGGTTGCATCTAGGTTAATCTTCTGCTAATCTAAAAGCCATTTCTTTCGTGAGCCCTTCATGAGCATATGTCTTTGTTAAGCCCTTCATGACCTTATTCTAACAAGTTATGAAGTGAAGCTTGATCTTTAGAGTTATCTATGTTCATATCATACTTCTACACATGTTATCTCTAAAAGCTATGTTAGAGGCAATGTAATGTCAGTTTGACATGAGAAAGTGTGCTAAGCCAACTAAGGGCGGTGTAATAGGTTGCATCCAAGTCAATCTTCTACTAATCTAAAAGCCAAGTCTTTTCTGAGCCCTTCATCAACTTATGTCTTTGGTGAACCCTTCGTGAGATTATTCTAACGAGTTATCCAGCGAAGCTTGATCTTTAGAGATATCTATGTTTATATCATAATTCTACACATGTTATCTCCATAAGCTAAGATAGAGGCAATGTAATGTCAGTTTGACATGAGTAAGTGTGCTAAGCTAACTAAGGGCTGTGTAATATGTTGCATCCAGATCAATCTTCTGCTAATCTAAAAGCTATTTCTTTCATGGCCCTTCATGAGATTATGTTTTTGTTGAACCCTTCATGAGCTTATTCTAACGAGTTATGAAGTAAAGCTTGATCTTTAGAGCTATCCATGTTCATATCATACTTCTACACATGTTATATCTCTAAGCTAAGTTAGAGGCAATGTAATGTTAGTTTGACATGAGAAAGTGTGCTAAGCCAACTAAGGGCGGTGTAATAGGTTGCATCCAGGTCAATCCTCTGCTAATCTAAAAGTCATTTCTTTCATGAGCCCTTCATGAGCTTATGTCTTTGTTGAACCCTTCATGAGCTTATTCTAACGAGGTATGAAGTGAATCATGATCTTTAGAACTATTCATGTTCATTTCATACTTCTACACATGTTAAATCTATAAGCTAAGTTAGAGGCAATGTAATGTCAGTTTGACATGAGAAAGTGTGCTAAGCCAAATAAGGGCGGTGTAATAGGTTGCATCTAGGTTAATCTTTTTTCTAATCTAAAAGCCATTTCTTTCGTGAGCCCTTCATGAGCATATGTCTTTGTTAAGCCCTTCATGACCTTATTCTAACAAGTTATGAAGTGAAGCTTGATCTTTAGAGTTATCTAAGTTCATATCATACTTCTACACATGTTATCTCTAAAAGCTATGTTAGAGGCAATGTAATGTCAGTTTGACATGAGAAAGTGTGCTAAGCCAACTAAGGCGGTGTAATAGGTTGCATCCAGGTCAATCCTCTGCTAATCTAAAAGTCATTTCTTTCATGAGCCCTTCATGAGCTTATGTCTTTGTTGAACCCTTCATGAGCTTATTCTAACGAGTTATGAAGTGAATCTTGATCTTTAGAACTATTCATGTTCATTTCATACTTCTACACATGTTAAATCTATAAGCTAAGTTAGAGGCAATGTAATGTCAGTTTGACATGAGAAAGTGTGCTAAGCCAAATAAGGGCGGTGTAATAGGTTGCATCCAGGTCAATCCTCTGCTAATCTAAAAGTCATTTCTTTCATGAGCCCTTCATGAGCTTATGTCTTTGTTGAACCCTTCATGAGCTTATTCTAACGAGGTATGAAGTGAATCATGATCTTTAGAACTATTCATGTTCATTTCATACTTCTACACATGTTAAATCTATAAGCTAAGTTAGAGGCAATGTAATGTCAGTTTGACATGAGAAAGTGTGCTAAGCCAAATAAGGGCGGTGTAATAGGTTGCATCTAGGTTAATCTTCTGCTAATCTAAAAGCCATTTCTTTCGTGAGCCCTTCATGAGCATATGTCTTTGTTAAACCCTTCATGACCTTATTCTAACAAGTTATGAAGTGAAGCTTGATCTTTAGAGTTATCTAAGTTCATATCATACTTCTACACATGTTATCTCTAAAAGCTATGTTAGAGGCAATGTAATGTCAGTTTGACATGAGAAAGTGTGCTAAGCCAACTAAGGGCGGTGTAATAGGTTGCATCAAGGTCAATCCTCTGCTAATCTAAAAGTCATTTCTTTCATGAGCCCTTCATGAGCTTATGTCTTTGTTGAACCCTTCATGAGCTTATTCTAACGAGTTATGAAGTGAATCTTGATCTTTAGAACTATTCATGTTCATTTCATACTTCTACACATGTTAAATCTATAAGCTAAGTTAGAGGCAATGTAATGTCAGTTTGACATGAGAAAGTGTGCTAAGCCTAATAAGGGCGGTGTAATAGGTTGCATCTAGGTTAATCTTCTGCTAATCTAAAAGCCATTTCTTTCGTGAGCCCTTCATGAGCATATGTCTTTGTTAAGCCCTTCATGACCTTATTCTAACAAGTTATGAAGTGAAGCTTGATCTTTAGAGTTATCTATGTTCATATCATACTTCTACACATGTTATCTCTAAAAGCTATGTTAGAGGCAATGTAATGTCAGTTTGACATGAGAAAGTGTGCTAAGCCAACTAAGGGCGGTGTAATAGGTTGCATCCAAGTCAATCTTCTACTAATCTAAAAGCCAAGTCTTTTCTGAGCCCTTCATCAACTTATGTCTTTGGTGAACCCTTCGTGAGATTATTCTAACGAGTTATCCAGCGAAGCTTGATCTTTAGAGATATCTATGTTTATATCATAATTCTACACATGTTATCTCCATAAGCTAAGATAGAGGCAATGTAATGTCAGTTTGACATGAGTAAGTGTGCTAAGCTAACTAAGGGCTGTGTAATATGTTGCATCCAGATCAATCTTCTGCTAATCTAAAAGCTATTTCTTTCATGGCCCTTCATGAGATTATGTCTTTGTTGAACCCTTCATGAGCTTATTCTAACGAGTTATGAAGTAAAGCTTGATCTTTAGAGCTATCCATGTTCATATCATACTTCTACACATGTTATATCTCTAAGCTAAGTTAGAGGCAATGTAATGTTAGTTTGACATGAGAAAGTGTGCTAAGCCAACTAAGGGCGGTGTAATAGGTTGCATCCAGGTCAATCCTCTGCTAATCTAAAAGTCATTTCTTTCATGAGCCCTTCATGAGCTTATGTCTTTGTTGAACCCTTCATGAGCTTATTCTAACGAGGTATGAAGTGAATCATGATCTTTAGAACTATTCATGTTCATTTCATACTTCTACACATGTTAAATCTATAAGCTAAGTTAGAGGCAATGTAATGTCAGTTTGACATGAGAAAGTGTGCTAAGCCAAATAAGGGCGGTGTAATAGGTTGCATCTAGGTTAATCTTTTTTCTAATCTAAAAGCCATTTCTTTCGTGAGCCCTTCATGAGCATATGTCTTTGTTAAGCCCTTCATGACCTTATTCTAACAAGTTATGAAGTGAAGCTTGATCTTTAGAGTTATCTAAGTTCATATCATACTTCTACACATGTTATCTCTAAAAGCTATGTTAGAGGCAATGTAATGTCAGTTTGACATGAGAAAGTGTGCTAAGCCAACTAAGGCGGTGGAATAGGTTGCATCCAGGTTAATCCTCTGCTAATCTAAAAGTCATTTCTTTCATGAGCCCTTCATGAGCTTATGTCTTTGTTGAACCCTTCATGAGCTTATTCTAACGAGTTATGAAGTGAATCTTGATCTTTAGAACTATTCATGTTCATTTCATACTTCTACACATGTTAAATCTATAAGCTAAGTTAGAGGCAATGTAATGTCAGTTTGACATGAGAAAGTGTGCTAAGCCAAATAAGGGCGGTGTAATAGGTTGCATCTAGGTTAATCTTCTGCTAATCTAAAAGCCATTTCTTTCGTGAGCCCTTCATGAGCATATGTCTTTGTTAAGCCCTTCATGACCTTATTCTAACAAGTTATGAAGTGAAGCTTGATCTTTAGAGTTATCTATGTTCATATCATACTTCTACACATGTTATCTCTAAAAGCTATGTTAGAGGCAATGTAATGTCAGTTTGACATGAGAAAGTGTGCTAAGCCAACTAAGGGCGGTGTAATAGGTTGCATCCAAGTCAATCTTCTACTAATCTAAAAGCCAAGTCTTTTCTGAGCCCTTCATCAACTTATGTCTTTGGTGAACCCTTCGTGAGATTATTCTAACGAGTTATCCAGCGAAGCTTGATCTTTAGAGATATCTATGTTTATATCATAATTCTATACATGTTATCTCCATAAGCTAAGATAGAGGCAATGTAATGTCAGTTTGACATGAGTAAGTGTGCTAAGCTAACTAAGGGCTGTGTAATATGTTGCATCCAGATCAATCTTCTGCTAATCTAAAAGCTATTTCTTTCATGGCCCTTCATGAGATTATGTCTTTGTTGAACCCTTCATGAGCTTATTCTAACGAGTTATGAAGTAAAGCTTGATCTTTAGAGCTATCCATGTTCATATTATACTTCTACACATGTTATATCTATAAGCTAAGTTAGAGGCAATGTAATGTTAGTTTGACATGAGAAAGTGTGCTAAACCAACTAAGGGTGGTGTAATAGGTTACATCCAAGTCAATCTTCTGCTAATCTAAAAGCCATTTCTTTCTTGAGCCCATTCATCAGCTTATGTCTTTATTGAACCCTTCATGAGCTTATTCTAACGAGTTATGAAGTGAAGCTTGATCTTTAGAGCTATCCATGTTCATATCATACTTCTACACATGTTATATCTATAAGCTAAGTTAGAGGCAATGTAATGTCAGTTTGACATGAGAAAGTGTGCTAAGCCAACTAAGGGCGGTGTAATAGGTTGCATCCAAGTCAATCTTCTACTAATCTAAAAACCATGTCTTTTATGAGCCCTTCATCAACTTATGTCTTTGGAGAACCCTTCGTGAGCTTATTCTAACAAGTTATCAAGCGAAGCTTGATCTTTAGAGATATCTATGTTCATATCATAATTCTACACATGTTATCTCTATAAGCTAAGTTAGAGGCAATGTAATGTCAGTTTGACATGAGTAAGTGTGATAAGCTAACTAAGGGCTGTGTAATATGTTGCATCCAGATCAATATTCTGCCAATCTAAAAGCTATTTCTTTCATGGCCCTTCATGAGATTATGTCTTTGTTGAACCCTTCATGAGCTTATTCTAACGAGTTATAAAGTAAAGCTTGATCTTTAGAGCTATCCATGTTCATATCATACTTCTACACATGTTATATCTCTAAGCTAAGTTAGAGGCAATGTAATGTTAGTTTGACATGAGAAAGTGTGCTAAGCCAACTAAGGGCGGTGTAATAGGTTGCATCCAGGTCAATCCTCTGCTAATCTAAAAGTCATTTCTTTCATGAGCCCTTCATGAGCTTATGTCTTTGTTGAACCCTTCATGAGCTTATTCTAACGAGTTATGAAGTGAAGCTTGATCTTTAGAGCTATCCATGTTCATATCATTCTTCTACACATGTTATATCTATAAGCTAAGTTAGAGGCAATGTAATGTTAGTTTGACATGAGAAAGTGTGCTAAGCCAACTAAGGGTGGTGTAATAGGTTGCATCTAGGTCAATCTTCTGCTAATCTAAAAGCCATTTCTCTCGTGAGCCCTTCATGAGCTTATATTTTTGTTGAACCCTTCATGAGCTTATTCTAACGAGTTATGAAGTGAAGCTTGATCTTTAGAGCTATCCATGTTCATATCATACTTCTACACATGTTATATCTATAAGCTAAGTTAGAGGCAATGTAATGTTAGTTTGACATGAGAAAGTGTGCTAAGCCAACTAAGGGTGGTGTAATAGGTTGCATCTAGGTCAATCTTCTGCTAATCTAAAAGCCATTTCTCTCGTGAGCCCTTCATGAGCTTATATTTTTGTTGAATCCTTCATAAGCTTATTCTGACGAGTTATGAAGTGAATCTTGATCTTTAGAACTATTCATGTTCATTTCATACTTCTACAGATGTTAAATCTATAAGCTAAGTTAGAGGCAATGTAATGTCAGTTTGACATGAGAAAGTGTGCTAAGCCAACTAAGGGCGGTGTAATAGGTTGCATCTAGGTTAATCTTCTGCTAATCTAAAAGCCATTTCTTTCGTGAGCCCTTCATGAGCATATGTCTTTGTTAAGCCCTTCATGAGCTTATTCTAACAAGTTATGAAGTGAAGCTTGATCTTTAGAGTTATCTATGTTCATATCATACTTCTACACATGTTATCTCTAAAAGCTATGGTAGAGGCAATGTAATGTCAGTTTGACATGAGAAAGTGTGCTAAGCCAACTAAGGGCGGTGTAATAGGTTGCATCCAAGTCAATCTTCTACTAATCTAAAAACCAAGTCTTTTATGAGCCCTTCATCAACTTATGTCTTTGGTGAACCCTTCGTGAGATTATTCTAACGAGTTATCAAGCGAAGCTTGATCTTTAGAGATATCTATGTTTATATCATAATTCTACACATGTTATCTCCATAAGCTAAGTTAGAGGCAATGTAATGTCAGTTTGACATGAGTAAGTGTGCTAAGCTAACTAAGGGCGGTGTAATATGTTGCATCCAGATCAATCTTCTGCTAATCTAAAAGCTATTTCTTTCATGGCCCTTCATGAGATTATGTCTTTGTTGAACCCTTCATGAGCTTATTCTAACGAGTTATGAGGTGCAGCTTGATCTTTAGAGCTATCCATGTTCATATCATACTTCTACACATGTTATCTCTAGAAGCTAAGTTAGAGGCAATGTAATGTCAGTTTGAAATGAGAAAGTGTGCTAAGCCAACTAAGGGTGGTGTAATAGGTTACATCCAAGTCAATCTTCTGCTAATCTAAAAGCCATTTCTTTCTTGAGCCCATTCATCAGCCTATGTCTTTATTGAACCCTTCATGAGCTTATTCTAACGAGTTATGAAGTGAAGCTTGATCTTTAGAGCTATCCATGTTCATATCATACTTCTACACATGTTATATCTATAAGCTAAGTTAGAGGCAATGTAATGTCAGTTTGACATGAGAAAGTGTGCTAAGCCAACTAAGGGCGGTGTAATAGGTTGCATCCAAGTCAATCTTCTACTAATCTAAAAACCAAGTCTTTTATGAGCCCTTCATCAACTTATGTCTTTGGAGAACCCTTCGTGAGCTTATTCTAACAAGTTATCAAGCGAAGCTTGATCTTTAGAGATATCTATGTTCATATCATAATTCTACACATGTTATCTCTATAAGCTAAGTTAGAGGCAATGTAATGTCAGTTTGACATGAGTAAGTGTGCTAAGCTAACTAAGGGGTGTGTAATATGTTGCATCCAGATCAATATTCTGCTAATCTAAAAGCTATTTCTTTCATGGCCCTTCATGAGATTATGTCTTTGTTGAACCCTTCATGAGCTTATTCTAACGAGTTATAAAGTAAAGCTTGATCTTTAGAGCTATCCATGTTCATATCATACTTCTACACATGTTATATCTCTAAGCTAAGTTAGAGGCAATGTAATGTTAGTTTGACATGAGAAAGTGTGCTAAGCCAACTAAGGGCGGTGTAATAGGTTGCATCCAGGTCAATCCTCTGCTAATCTAAAAGTCATTTCTTTCATGAGCCCTTCATGAGCTTATGTCTTTGTTGAACCCTTCATGAGCTTATTCTAACGAGTTATGAAGTGAAGCTTGATCTTTAGAGCTATCCATGTTCATATCATTCTTCTACACATGTTATATCTATAAGCTAAGTTAGAGGCAATGTAATGTTAGTTTGACATGAGAAAGTGTGCTAAGCCAACTAAGGGTGGTGTAATAGGTTGCATCTAGGTCAATCTTCTGCTAATCTAAAAGCCATTTCTCTCGTGAGCCCTTCATGAGCTTATATTTTTGTTGAACCCTTCATGAGCTTATTCTAACGAGTTATGAAGTGAAGCTTGATCTTTAGAGCTATCCATGTTCATATCATACTTCTACACATGTTATATCTATAAGCTAAGTTAGAGGCAATGTAATGTTAGTTTGACATGAGAAAGTGTGCTAAGCCAACTAAGGGTGGTGTAATAGGTTGCATCTAGGTCAATCTTCTGCTAATCTAAAAGCCATTTCTCTCGTGAGCCCTTCATGAGCTTATATTTTTGTTGAATCCTTCATAAGCTTATTCTGACGAGTTATGAAGTGAATTTTGATCTTTAGAACTATTCATGTTCATTTCATACTTCTACAGATGTTAAATCTATAAGCTAAGTTAGAGGCAATGTAATGTCAGTTTGACATGAGTAAGTGTGCTAAGCCAACTAAGGGCTGTGTAATATGTTGCATCCAGATCAATATTCTGCTAATCTAAAAGCTATTTCTTTCATGGCCCTTCATGAGATTATGTCTTTGTTGAACCCTTCATGAGCTTATTCTAACGAGTTATAAAGTAAAGCTTGATCTTTAGAGCTATCCATGTTCATATCATACTTCTACACATGTTATATCTCTAAGCTAAGTTAGAGGCAATGTAATGTTAGTTTGACATGAGAAAGTGTGCTAAGCCAACTAAGGGCGGTGTAATAGGTTGCATCCAGGTCAATCCTCTGCTAATCTAAAAGTCATTTCTTTCATGAGCCCTTCATGAGCTTATGTCTTTGTTGAACCCTTCATGAGCTTATTCTAACGAGTTATGAAGTGAAGCTTGATCTTTAGAGCTATCCATGTTCATATCATACTTCTACACATGTTATATCTATAAGCTAAGTTAGAGGCAATGTAATGTTAGTTTGACATGAGAAAGTGTGCTAAGCCAACTAAGGGTGGTGTAATAGGTTGCATCTAGGTCAATCTTCTGCTAATCTAAAAGCCATTTCTCTCGTGAGCCCTTCATGAGCTTATATTTTTGTTGAACCCTTCATGAGCTTATTCTAACGAGTTATAAAGTGAAGTTTGATCTTTAGAGCTATCCATGTTCATATCATACTTCTACACATGTTATATCTATAAGCTAAGTTTGAGGCAATGTAATGTCAGTTTAATATGAGTAAGTGTGCTAAGCCAACTAAGGGCGGTGTATTATGTTGCATCCAGATAATTCTTCTGCAAATCTAAAAGCCATTTCTTTCTTGAGCCCATTCATGAGCATATGTCTTTGTTAAGCCCTTCATGAGCTTATTCTAACAAGTTATGAAGTGAAGCTTGATCTTTAGAGTTATCTATGTTCATATCATACTTCTACACATGTTATCTCTAAAAGCTATGGTAGAGGCAATGTAATGTCAGTTTGACATGAGAAAGTGTGCTAAGCTAACTAAGGGCTGTGTAATATGTTGCATCCAGATCAATATTCTGCTAATCTAAAAGCTATTTCTTTCATGGCCATTCATGAGATTATGTCTTTGTTGAACCCTTCATGAGCTTATTCTAACGAGTTATGAAGTAAAGCTTGATCTTTAGAGCTATCCATGTTCATATCATACTTCTACACATGTTATATCTCTAAGCTAAGTTAGAGGCAATGTAATGTTAGTTTGACATGAGAAAGTGTGCTAAGCCAACTAAGGGCGGTGTAATAGGTTGCATCCAGGTCAATCCTCTGCTAATCTAAAAGTCATTTCTTTCATGAGCCCTTCATGAGCTTATGTCTTTGTTGAACCCTTCATGAGCTTATTCTAACGAGGTATGAAGTGAATCATGATCTTTAGAACTATTCATGTTCATTTCATACTTCTACACATGTTAAATCTATAAGCTAAGTTAGAGGCAATGTAATGTCAGTTTGACATGAGAAAGTGTGCTAAGCCAAATAAGGGCGGTGTAATAGGTTGCATCTAGGTTAATCTTCTGCTAATCTAAAAGCCATTTCTTTCGTGAGCCCTTCATGAGCATATGTCTTTGTTAAGCCCTTCATGACCTTATTCTAACAAGTTATGAAGTGAAGCTTGATCTTTAGAGTTATCTATGTTCATATCATACTTCTACACATGTTATCTCTAAAAGCTATGTTAGAGGCAATGTAATGTCAGTTTGACATGAGAAAGTGTGCTAAGCCAACTAAGGGCGGTGTAATAGGTTGCATCCAGGTCAATCCTCTGCTAATCTAAAAGTCATTTCTTTCATGAGCCCTTCATGAGCTTATGTCTTTGTTGAACCCTTCATGAGCTTATTCTAACGAGTTATGAAGTGAATCTTGATCTTTAGAACTATTCATGTTCATTTCATACTTCTACACATGTTAAATCTATAAGCTAAGTTAGAGGCAATGTAATGTTAGTTTGACATGAGAAAGTGTGCTAAGCCAAATAAGGGCGGTGTAATAGGTTGCATCTAGGTTAATCTTCTGCTAATCTAAAAGCCATTTCTTTCGTGAGCCCTTCATGAGCATATGTCTTTGTTAAGCCCTTCATGACCTTATTCTAACAAGTTATGAAGTGAAGCTTGATCTTTAGAGTTATCTATGTTCATATCATACTTCTACACATGTTATCTCTAAAAGCTATGTTAGAGGCAATGTAATGTCAGTTTGACATGAGAAAGTGTGCTAAGCCAACTAAGGGCGGTGTAATAGGTTGCATCCAAGTCAATCTTCTACTAATCTAAAAGCCAAGTCTTTTCTGAGCCCTTCATCAACTTATGTCTTTGGTGAACCCTTCGTGAGATTATTCTAACGAGTTATCCAGCGAAGCTTGATCTTTAGAGATATCTATGTTTATATCATAATTCTACACATGTTATCTCCATAAGCTAAGATAGAGGCAATGTAATGTCAGTTTGACATGAGTAAGTGTGCTAAGCTAACTAAGGGCTGTGTAATATGTTGCATCCAGATCAATCTTCTGCTAATCTAAAAGCTATTTCTTTCATGGCCCTTCATGAGATTATGTCTTTGTTGAACCCTTCATGAGCTTATTCTAACGAGTTATGAAGTAAAGCTTGATCTTTAGAGCTATCCATGTTCATATTATACTTCTACACATGTTATATCTATAAGCTAAGTTAGAGGCAATGTAATGTTAGTTTGACATGAGAAAGTGTGCTAAACCAACTAAGGGTGGTGTAATAGGTTACATCCAAGTCAATCTTCTGCTAATCTAAAAGCCATTTCTTTCTTGAGCCCATTCATCAGCTTATGTCTTTATTGAACCCTTCATGAGCTTATTCTAACGAGTTATGAAGTGAAGCTTGATCTTTAGAGCTATCTATGTTCATATCATACTTCTACACATGTTATATCTATAAGCTAAGTTAGAGGCAATGTAATGTCAGTTTGACATGAGAAAGTGTGCTAAGCCAACTAAGGGCGGTGTAATAGGTTGCATCCAAGTCAATCTTCTACTAATCTAAAAACCAAGTCTTTTATGAGCCCTTCATCAACTTATGTCTTTGGAGAACCCTTCGTGAGCTAATTCTAACAAGTTATCAAGCGAAGCTTGATCTTTAGAGATATCTATGTTCATATCATAATTCTACACATGTTATCTCTATAAGCTAAGTTAGAGGCAATGTAATGTCAGTTTGACATGAGTAAGTGTGCTAAGCTAACTAAGGGCTGTGTAATATGTTGCATCCAGATCAATATTCTGCTAATCTAAAAGCTATTTCTTTCATGGCCATTCATGAGATTATGTCTTTGTTGAACCCTTCATGAGCTTATTCTAACGAGTTATGAAGTAAAGCTTGATCTTTAGAGCTATCCATGTTCATATCATACTTCTACACATGTTATATCTCTAAGCTAAGTTAGAGGCAATGTAATGTTAGTTTGACATGAGAAAGTGTGCTAAGCCAACTAAGGGCGGTGTAATAGGTTGCATCCAGGTCAATCCTCTGCTAATCTAAAAGTCATTTCTTTCATGAGCCCTTCATGAGCTTATGTCTTTGTTGAACCCTTCATGAGCTTATTCTAACGAGGTATGAAGTGAATCATGATCTTTAGAACTATTCATGTTCATTTCATACTTCTACACATGTTAAATCTATAAGCTAAGTTAGAGGCAATGTAATGTCAGTTTGACATGAGAAAGTGTGCTAAGCCAAATAAGGGCGGTGTAATAGGTTGCATCTAGGTTAATCTTCTGCTAATCTAAAAGCCATTTCTTTCATGAGCCCTTCATGAGCATATGTCTTTGTTAAGCCCTTCATGACCTTATTCTAACAAGTTATGAAGTGAAGCTTGATCTTTAGAGTTATCTATGTTCATATCATACTTCTACACATGTTATCTCTAAAAGCTATGTTAGAGGCAATGTAATGTCAGTTTGACATGAGAAAGTGTGCTAAGCCAACTAAGGGCGGTGTAATAGGTTGCATCCAGGTTAATCCTCTGCTAATCTAAAAGTCATTTCTTTCATGAGCCCTTCATGAGCTTATGTCTTTGTTGAACCCTTCATGAGCTTATTCTAACGAGTTATGAAGTGAATCTTGATCTTTAGAACTATTCATGTTCATTTCATACTTCTACACATGTTAAATCTATAAGCTAAGTTAGAGGCAATGTAATGTCAGTTTGACATGAGAAAGTGTGCTAAGCCAAATAAGGGCGGTGTAATAGGTTGCATCTAGGTTAATCTTCTGCTAATCTAAAAGCCATTTCTTTCGTGAGCCCTTCATGAGCATATGTCTTTGTTAAGCCCTTCATGACCTTATTCTAACAAGTTATGAAGTGAAACTTGATCTTTAGAGTTATCTATGTTCATATCATAATTCTACACATGTTATCTCTAAAAGCTATGTTAGAGGCAATGTAATGTCAGTTTGACATGAGAAAGTGTGCTAAGCCAACTAAGGGCGGTGTAATAGGTTGCATCCAAGTCAATCTTCTACTAATCTAAAAGCCAAGTCTTTTCTGAGCCCTTCATCAACTTATGTCTTTGGTGAACCCTTCGTGAGATTATTCTAACGAGTTATCCAGCGAAGCTTGATCTTTAGAGATATCTATGTTTATATCATAATTCTACACATGTTATCTCCATAAGCTAAGATAGAGGCAATGTAATGTCAGTTTGACATGAGTAAGTGTGCTAAGCTAACTAAGGGCTGTGTAATATGTTGCATCCAGATCAATCTTCTGCTAATCTAAAAGCTATTTCTTTCATGGCCCTTCATGAGATTATGTCTTTGTTGAACCCTTCATGAGCTTATTCTAACGAGTTATGAAGTAAAGCTTGATCTTTAGAGCTATCCATGTTCATATTATACTTCTACACATGTTATATCTATAAGCTAAGTTAGAGGCAATGTAATGTTAGTTTGACATGAGAAAGTGTGCTAAACCAACTAAGGGTGGTGTAATAGGTTACATCCAAGTCAATCTTCTGCTAATCTAAAAGCCATTTCTTTCTTGAGCCCATTCATCAGCTTATGTCTTTATTGAACCCTTCATGAGCTTATTCTAACGAGTTATGAAGTGAAGCTTGATCTTTAGAGCTATCCATGTTCATATCATACTTCTACACATGTTATATCTATAAGCTAAGTTAGAGGCAATGTAATGTCAGTTTGACATGAGAAAGTGTGCTAAGCCAACTAAGGACGGTGTAATAGGTTGCATCCAAGTCAATCTTCTACTAATCTAAAAACCAAGTCTTTTATGAGCCCTTCATCAACTTATGTCTTTGGAGAACCCTTCGTGAGCTAATTCTAACAAGTTATCAAGCGAAGCTTGATCTTTAGAGATATCTATGTTCATATCATAATTCTACACATGTTATCTCTATAAGCTAAGTTAGAGGCAATGTAATGTCAGTTTGACATGAGTAAGTGTGATAAGCTAACTAAGGGCTGTGTAATATGTTGCATCCAGATCAATATTCTGCTAATCTAAAAGCTATTTCTTTCATGGCCCTTCATGAGATTATGTCTTTGTTGAACCCTTCATGAGCTTATTCTAACGAGTTATAAAGTAAAGCTTGATCTTTAGAGCTATCCATGTTCATATCATACTTCTACACATGTTATATCTCTAAGCTAAGTTAGAGGCAATGTAATGTTAGTTTGACATGAGAAAGTGTGCTAAGCCAACTAAGGGCGGTGTAATAGGTTGCATCCAGGTCAATCCTCTGCTAATCTAAAAGTCATTTCTTTCATGAGCCCTTCATGAGCTTATGTCTTTGTTGAACCCTTCATGAGCTTATTCTAACGAGTTATGAAGTGAAGCTTGATCTTTAGAGCTATCCATGTTCATATCATTCTTCTACACATGTTATATCTATAAGCTAATTTAGAGGCAATGTAATGTTAGTTTGACATGAGAAAGTGTGCTAAGCCAACTAAGGGTGGTGTAATAGGTTGCATCTTGGTCAATCTTCTGCTAATCTAAAAGCCATTTCTCTCGTGAGCCCTTCATGAGCTTATATTTTTGTTGAACCCTTCATGAGCTTATTCTAACGAGTTATGAAGTGAAGCTTGATCTTTAGAGCTATCCATGTTCATATCATACTTCTACACATGTTATATCTATAAGCTAAGTTAGAGGCAATGTAATGTTAGTTTGACATGAGAAAGTGTGCTAAGCCAACTAAGGGTGGTGTAATAGGTTGCATCTAGGTCAATCTTCTGCTAATCTAAAAGCCATTTCTCTCGTGAGCCCTTCATGAGCTTATATTTTTGTTGAATCCTTCATAAGCTTATTATGACGAGTTATGAAGTGAATCTTGATCTTTAGAACTATTCATGTTCATTTCATACTTCTACAGATGTTAAATCTATAAGCTAAGTTAGAGGCAATGTAATGTCAGTTTGACATGAGAAAGTGTGCTAAGCCAACTAAGGGCGGTGTAATAGGTTGCATCTAGGTTAATCTTCTGCTAATCTAAAAGCCATTTCTTTCGTGAGCCCTTCATGAGCATATGTCTTTGTTAAGCCCTTCATGAGCTTATTCTAACAAGTTATGAAGTGAAGCTTGATCTTTAGAGTTATCTATGTTCATATCATACTTCTACACATGTTATCTCTAAAAGCTATGGTAGAGGCAATGTAATGTCAGTTTGACATGAGAAAGTGTGCTAAGCCAACTAAGGGCGGTGTAATAGGTTGCATCCAAGTCAATCTTCTACTAATCTAAAAACCAAGTCTTTTATGAGCCCTTCATCAACTTATGTCTTTGGTGAACCCTTCGTGAGATTATTCTAACGAGTTATCAAGCGAAGCTTGATCTTTAGAGATATCTATGTTTATATCATAATTCTACACATGTTATCTCCATAAGCTAAGTTAGAGGCAATGTAATGTCAGTTTGACATGAGTAAGTGTGCTAAGCTAACTAAGGGCGGTGTAATATGTTGCATCCAGATCAATCTTCTGCTAATCTAAAAGCTATTTCTTTCATGGCCCTTCATGAGATTATGTCTTTGTTGAACCCTTCATGAGCTTATTCTAACGAGTTATAAAGTAAAGCTTGATCTTTAGAGCTATCCATGTTCATATCATACTTCTACACATGTTATATCTCTAAGCTAAGTTAGAGGCAATGTAATGTTAGTTTGACATGAGAAAGTGTGCTAAGCCAACTAAGGGCGGTGTAATAGGTTGTATCCAGGTCAATCCTCTGCTAATCTAAAAGTTATTTCTTTCATGAGCCCTTCACGAGCTTATGTCTTTGTTGAACCCTTCATGAGCTTATTCTAACGAGTTATGAAGTGAAGCTTGATCTTTAGAGCTATCCATGTTCATATCATTCTTCTACACATGTTATATCTATAAGCTAATTTAGAGGCAATGTAATGTTAGTTTGACATGAGAAAGTGTGCTAAGCCAACTAAGGGTGGTGTAATAGGTTGCATCTTGGTCAATCTTCTGCTAATCTAAAAGCCATTTCTCTCGTGAGCCCTTCATGAGCTTATATTTTTGTTGAACCCTTCATGAGCTTATTCTAACGAGTTATGAAGTGAAGCTTGATCTTTAGAGCTATCCATGTTCATATCATACTTCTACACATGTTATATCTATAAGCTAAGTTAGAGGCAATGTAATGTTAGTTTGACATGAGAAAGTGTGCTAAGCCAACTAAGGGTGGTGTAATAGGTTGCATCTAGGTCAATCTTCTGCTAATCTAAAAGCCATTTCTCTCGTGAGCCCTTCATGAGCTTATATTTTTGTTGAATCCTTCATAAGCTTATTATGACGAGTTATGAAGTGAATCTTGATCTTTAGAACTATTCATGTTCATTTCATACTTCTACAGATGTTAAATCTATAAGCTAAGTTAGAGGCAATGTAATGTCAGTTTGACATGAGAAAGTGTGCTAAGCCAACTAAGGGCGGTGTAATAGGTTGCATCTAGGTTAATCTTCTGCTAATCTAAAAGCCATTTCTTTCGTGAGCCCTTCATGAGCATATGTCTTTGTTAAGCCCTTCATGAGCTTATTCTAACAAGTTATGAAGTGAAGCTTGATCTTTAGAGTTATCTATGTTCATATCATACTTCTACACATGTTATCTCTAAAAGCTATGGTAGAGGCAATGTAATGTCAGTTTGACATGAGAAAGTGTGCTAAGCCAACTAAGGGCGGTGTAATAGGTTGCATCCAAGTCAATCTTCTACTAATCTAAAAACCAAGTCTTTTATGAGCCCTTCATCAACTTATGTCTTTGGTGAACCCTTCGTGAGATTATTCTAACGAGTTATCAAGCGAAGCTTGATCTTTAGAGATATCTATGTTTATATCATAATTCTACACATGTTATCTCCATAAGCTAAGTTAGAGGCAATGTAATGTCAGTTTGACATGAGTAAGTGTGCTAAGCTAACTAAGGGCGGTGTAATATGTTGCATCCAGATCAATCTTCTGCTAATCTAAAAGCTATTTCTTTCATGGCCCTTCATGAGATTATGTCTTTGTTGAACCCTTCATGAGCTTATTCTAACGAGTTATAAAGTAAAGCTTGATCTTTAGAGCTATCCATGTTCATATCATACTTCTACACATGTTATATCTCTAAGCTAAGTTAGAGGCAATGTAATGTTAGTTTGACATGAGAAAGTGTGCTAAGCCAACTAAGGGCGGTGTAATAGGTTGTATCCAGGTCAATCCTCTGCTAATCTAAAAGTTATTTCTTTCATGAGCCCTTCACGAGCTTATGTCTTTTTTGAACCCTTCATGAGCTTATTCTAACGAGTTATGAAGTGAAGCTTGATCTTTAGAGCTATCCATGTTCATATCATTCTTCTACACATGTTATATCTATAAGCTAAGTTAGAGGCAATGTAATGTTAGTTTGACATGAGAAAGTGTGCTAAGCCAACTAAGGGTGGTGTAATAGGTTGCATCTAGGTCAATCTTTTGCTAATCTAAAAGCCATTTCTCTCGTGAGCCCTTCATGAGCTTATATTTTTGTTGAACCCTTCATGAGCTTATTCTAACGAGTTATGAAGTGAAGCTTGATCTTTAGAGCTATCCATGTTCATATCATACTTCTACACATGTTATATCTATAAGCTAAGTTAGAGGCAATGTAATGTTAGTTTGACATGAGAAAGTGTGCTAAGCCAACTAAGGGTGGTGTAATAGGTTGCATCTAGGTCAATCTTCTGCTAATCTAAAAGCCATTTCTCTCGTGAGCCCTTCATGAGCTTATATTTTTGTTGAATCCTTCATAAGCTTATTATGACGAGTTATGAAGTGAATCTTGATCTTTAGAACTATTCATGTTCATTTCATACTTCTACAGATGTTAAATCTATAAGCTAAGTTAGAGGCAATGTAATGTCAGTTTGACATGAGAAAGTGTGCTAAGCCAACTAAGGGCGGTGTAATAGGTTGCATCTAGGTTAATCTTCTGCTAATCTAAAAGCCATTTCTTTCGTGAGCCCTTCATGAGCATATGTCTTTGTTAAGCCCTTCATGAGCTTATTCTAACAAGTTATGAAGTGAAGCTTGATCTTTAGAGTTATCTATGTTCATATCATACTTCTACACATGTTATCTCTAAAAGCTATGGTAGAGGCAATGTAATGTCAGTTTGACATGAGAAAGTGTGCTAAGCCAATTAAGGGCGGTGTAATAGGTTGCATCCAAGTCAATCTTCTACTAATCTAAAAACCAAGTCTTTTATGAGCCCTTCATCAACTTATGTCTTTGGTGAACCCTTCGTGAGATTATTCTAACGAGTTATCAAGCGAAGCTTGATCTTTAGAGATATCTATGTTTATATCATAATTCTACACATGTTATCTCCATAAGCTAAGTTAGAGGCAATGTAATGTCAGTTTGACATGAGTAAGTGTGCTAAGCTAACTAAGGGCGGTGTAATATGTTGCATCCAGATCAATCTTCTGCTAATCTAAAAGCTATTTCTTTCATGGCCCTTCATGAGATTATGTCTTTGTTGAACCCTTCATGAGCTTATTCTAACGAGTTATGAGGTGCAGCTTGATCTTTAGAGCTATCCATGTTCATATCATACTTCTACACATGTTATCTCTAGAAGCTAAGTTAGAGGCAATGTAATGTCAGTTTGAAATGAGAAAGTGTGCTAAGCCAACTAAGGGTGGTGTAATAGGTTACATCCAAGTCAATCTTCTGCTAATCTAAAAGCCATTTCTTTCTTGAGCCCATTCATCAGCCTAAGTCTTTATTGAACCCTTCATGAGCTTATTCTAACGAGTTATGAAGTGAAGCTTGATCTTTAGAGCTATCCATGTTCATATCATACTTCTACACATGTTATATCTATAAGCTAAGTTAGAGGCAATGTAATGTCAGTTTGACATGAGAAAGTGTGCTAAGCCAACTAAGGGCGGTGTAATAGGTTGCATCCAAGTCAATCTTCTACTAATCTAAAAACCAAGTCTTTTATGAGCCCTTCATCAACTTATGTCTTTGGAGAACCCTTCGTGAGCTTATTCTAACAACTTATCAAGCGAAGCTTGATCTTTAGAGATATCTATGTTCATATCATAATTCTACACATGTTATCTCTATAAGCTAAGTTAGAGGCAATGTAATGTTAGTTTGACATGAGAAAGTATGCTAAGCCAAATAAGGGCGGTGTAATAGGTTGCATCCAGATCAATATTCTGCTAATCTAAAAGCTATTTCTTTCATGGCCCTTCATGAGATTATGTCTTTGTTGAACCCTTCATGAGCTTATTCTAACGAGTTATGAAGTAAAGCTTGATCTTTAGAGCTATCCATATTCATATCATACTTCTACACATGTTATATCTCTAAGCTAAGTTAGAGGCAATGTAATGTTAGTTTGACATGAGAAAGTGTGCTAAGCCAACTAAGGGCGGTGTAATAGGTTGCATCCAGGTCAATCCTCTGCTAATCTAAAAGTCATTTCTTTCATGAGCCCTTCATGAGCTTATGTCTTTGTTGAACCCTTCATGAGCTTATTCTAACGAGTTATGAAGTGAAGCTTGATCTTTAGAGCTATCCATGTTCATATCATACTTCTACACATGTTATATCTATAAGCTAAGTTAGAGGCAATGTAATGTTAGTTTGACATGAGAAAGTGTGCTAAGCCAACTAAGGGTGGTGTAATAGGTTGCATCTAGGTCAATCTTCTGCTAATCTAAAAGCCATTTCTCTCGTGAGCCCTTCATGAGCTTATATTTTTGTTGAACCCTTCATGAGCTTATTCTAACGAGTTATGAAGTGAAGCTTGATCTTTAGAGCTATCCATGTTCATATCATACTTCTACACATGTTATATCTATAAGCTAAGTTAGAGGCAATGTAATGTTAGTTTGACATGAGAAAGTGTGCTAAGCCAACTAAGGGTGGTGTAATAGGTTGCATCTAGGTCAATCTTCTGCTAATCTAAAAGCCATTTCTCTCGTGAGCCCTTCATGAGCTTATATTTTTGTTGAATCCTTCATAAGCTTATTCTGACGAGTTATGAAGTGAATCTTGATCTTTAGAACTATTCATGTTCATTTCATACTTCTACAGATGTTAAATCTATAAGCTAAGTTAGAGGCAATGTAATGTCAGTTTGACATGAGAAAGTGTGCTAAGCCAACTAAGGGCGGTGTAATAGGTTGCATCTAGGTTAATCTTCTGCTAATCTAAAAGCCATTTCTTTCGTTAGCCCTTCATGAGCATATGTCTTTGTTAAGCCCTTCATGACCTTATTCTAACAAGTTATGAAGTGAAGCTTGATCTTTAGAGTTATCTATGTTCATATCATACTTCTACACATGTTATCTCTAAAAGCTATGGTAGAGGCAATGTAATGTCAGTTTGACATGAGAAAGTGTGCTAAGCCAACTAAGGGCGGTGTAATAGGTTGCATCCAAGTCAATCTTCTACTAATCTAAAAACCAAGTCTTTTATGAGCCCTTCATCAACTTATGTCTTTGGTGAACCCTTCGTGAGATTATTCTAACGAGTTATCAAGCGAAGCTTGATCTTTAGAGATATCTATGTTTATATCATAATTCTACACATGTTATCTCCATAAGCTAAGTTAGAGGCAATGTAATGTCAGTTTGACATGAGTAAGTGTGCTAAGCTAACTAAGGGCGGTGTAATATGTTGCATCCAGATCAATCTTCTGCTAATCTAAAAGCTATTTCTTTCATGGCCCTTCATGAGATTATGTCTTTGTTGAACCCTTCATGAGCTTATTCTAACGAGTTATGAGGTGTAGCTTGATCTTTAGAGCTATCCATGTTCATATCATACTTCTACACATGTTATCTCTAGAAGCTAAGTTAGAGGCAATGTAATGTCAGTTTGAAATGAGAAAGTGTGCTAAGCCAACTAAGGGTGGTGTAATAGGTTACATCCAAGTCAATCTTCTGCTAATCTAAAAGCCATTTCTTTCTTGAGCCCATTCATCAGCCTATGTCTTTATTGAACCCTTCATGAGCTTATTCTAACGAGTTATGAAGTGAAGCTTGATCTTTAGAGCTATCCATGTTTATATCATACTTCTACACATGTTATATCTATAAGCTAAGTTAGAGGCAATGTAATGTCAGTTTGACATGAGAAAGTGTGCTAAGCCAACTAAGGGCGGTGTAATAGGTTGCATCCAAGTCAATCTTCTACTAATCTAAAAACCAAGTCTTTTATGAGCCCTTCATCAACTTATGTCTTTGGAGAACCCTTCGTGAGCTTATTCTAACAAGTTATCAAGCGAAGCTTGATCTTTAGAGATATCTATGTTCATATCATAATTCTACACATGTTATCTCTATAAGCTAAGTTAGAGGCAATGTAATGTCAGTTTGACATGAGAAAGTGTGCTAAGCCAAATAAGGGCGGTGTAATAGGTTGCATCCAGATCAATATTCTGCTAATCTAAAAGCTATTTCTTTCATGGCCCTTCATGAGATTATGTCTTTGTTGAACCCTTCATGAGCTTATTCTAACGAGTTATGAAGTAAAGCTTGATCTTTAGAGCTATCCATGTTCATATCATACTTCTACACATGTTATATCTCTAAGCTAAGTTAGAGGCAATGTAATGTTAGTTTGACATGAGAAAGTGTGCTAAGCCAACTAAGGGCGGTGTAATAGGTTGCATCCAAGTCAATCCTCTGCTAATCTAAAAGTCATTTCTTTCATGAGCCCTTCATGAGCTTATGTCTTTGTTGAACCCTTCATGAGCTTATTCTAACGAGTTATGAAGTGAAGCTTGATCTTTAGAGCTATCCATGTTCATATCATACTTCTACACATGTTATATCTATAAGCTAAGTTAGAGGCAATGTAATGTTAGTTTGACATGAGAAAGTGTGCTAAGCCAACTAAGGGTGGTGTAATAGGTTGCATCTAGGTCAATCTTCTGCTAATCTAAAAGCCATTTCTTTCGTGAGCACTTCATGAGCTTATATTTTTGTTGAACCCTTCATGAGCTTATTCTAACGAGTTATGAAGTGAAGCTTGATCTTTAGAGCTATCCATGTTCATATCATACTTCTACACATGTTATATCTATAAGCTAAGTTAGAGGCAATGTAATGTTAGTTTGACATGAGAAAGTGTGCTAAGCCAACTAAGGGTGGTGTAATAGGTTTCATCTAGGTCAATCTTCAGCTAATCTAAAAGCCATTTCTCTCGTGAGCCCTTCATGAGCTTATATTTTTGTTGAATCCTTCATAAGCTTATTCTGACGAGTTATGAAGTGAATCTTGATCTTTAGAACTATTCATGTTCATTTCATACTTCTACACATGTTAAATCTATAAGCTAAGTTAGAGGCAATGTAATGTTAGTTTGACATGAGAAAGTGTGCTAAGCCAAGTAAGGGCGGTGTAATAGGTTGCATCCCGGTCAATCTTCTGCTAATCTAAAAGCCATTTCTTTCATGAGCCCTTCATGAGCTTATGTCTTTGTTGAACCCTTCATGTGCTTATTCTAATGAGTTATGAAATGAAGCTTGATCTTTAGAGCTATCCATGTTCATATCATACTTCTACACATGTTATATCTATAAGCTAAGTTAGAGGCAATGTAATATTAGTTTGACATGAGAAAGTGTGCTAAGCCAACTAAGGGTGGTGTAATAGGTTGCATCCAGGTCAATCTTCTGCAAATCTAAAAGCCATTTCTTTCATGAGCTTATGTCTTTGTTGAACCCTTTATGAGCTTATTCTAACGAGTTATGAAGTGAAGCCTTATCTTTAGAGCCATCCATGTTCATATTATACTTCTACACATGTTATATCTATAAGCTAAGTTAGAGGCAATGTAATATTAGTTTGACATGAGAAAGTGTGCTAAGCCAAGTAAGGGTGGTGTAATAGGTTGCATCCAGGTCAATCTTCTGCAAATCTAAAAGCCATTTCTTTCATGAGCTTATGTCTTTGTTGAACCCTTCATGAGCTTATTCTAACGAGTTATGAAGTGAGGCCTTATCTTTAGAGCCATCCATGTTCATATCGTACTTCTACACATGTTATATCTATAAGCTAAGTTAGAGGCAATCTAAAAGCCATGTCTTTTGTGAGCCATTTATCAACTTATGTCTTTGGTGAACCCTTCGTGAGCTTATTCTAACGAGTTGTCAAGTGAAGCTTGATCTTTAGAGATATATGTGTTCATATCATAATTCTACACATGTTATCTCCATAAGCTAAGTTGGAGGCAATGTAATGTCAGTTTGACATGAGTAAGTGTGCTAAGCTAACTAAGAGCGGTGTAATATGTTGCATCCAGATCAATCTTCTGCTAATCTAAAAGCTATATCTTTCTTGAGCCCATTCATGAGCTTATGTCTTTGTTGGACCCTTCATGAGCTTATTCTAACGAGTTATGAAGTGAAGCTTGATCTTTAGATCTATCCATGTTCATATCATACTTCTACACATGTTATCTCTAGAAGCTAAGTTAGAGGCAATGTAATGTCAGTTTGACATGAGAAAGTGTGCTAAGCCAACTAAGGGCGGTGTAATAGGTTGCATCTAGGTCAATCTTCTGCTAATCTAAAAGCCATTTCTTTCGTGAGCCCTTCATGAGCTTATATCTTTGTTGAACCCTTCATAAGCTTATTCTGACGAGTTATAAAGTGAATTTTGATCTTTAGAACTATTCATGTTCATATCATACTTCTACACATGTTAAATCTATAAGCTAAGTTAGAGGCAATGTAATGTCAGTTTGACATGAGAAAGTGTGCTAAGCCAACTAAGGGCGGTGTAATAGGTTGCATCTAGGTCAATCTTCTGCTAATCTAAAAGCTATTTCTTTCGTGAGCCCTTCATGAGCATATGTCTTCGTTAAACCCTTCATGAGCTTATTCTAACGAGTTATGAAGTGAAGCTTGATCTTTAGAGCTATCCATGTTCATATCATACTTCTACACATGTAATATCTATAAGCTAAGTTAGAGGCAATGTAATGTTAGTTTGACATGAGAAAGTGTGCTAAGCCAACTAAGGGCGGTGTAATAGGTTGCATCTAACTTATGTCTTTGGTTAACCCTTCGTCAGATTATTCTAACGAGTTATCAAGCGAAGCTTGATCTTTAGAGATATCTATATTTATATCATAATTTTACACATGTTATCTCCATAAGCTAAGTTAGAGGCAATGTAATGTCAGTTTGACATGAGTAAGTGTGCTAAGCTAACTAAGGGCGGTGTAATATGTTGCATCCAGATCAATCTTCTGCTAATCTAAAAGCTATTTCTTTCATGGCCCTTCATGAGATTATGTCTTTGTTGAACCCATCATGAGCTTATTCTAACGAGTTATGAGGTGCAGCTTGATCTTTAGAGCTATCCATTTTCATATCATACTTCTACACATGTTATATCTATAAGCTAAGTTAGAGGCAATGTAATGTCAGTTTGACATGAGAAAGTGTGCTAAGCCAACTAAGGGCGGTGTAATAGGTTGCATCCAAGTCAATCTTCTACTAATCTAAAAACCAAGTCTTTTATGAGCCCTTCATCAACTTATGTCTTTGGAGAACCCTTCGTGAGCTTATTCTAACAAGTTATCAAGCGAAGCTTGATCTTTAGAGATATCTATGTTCATATCATAATTCTACACATGTTATCTCTATAAGCTAAGTTAGAGGCAATGTAATGTCAGTTTGACATGAGTAAGTGTGCTAAGCTAACTAAGGGCTGTGTAATATGTTGCATCCAGATCAATATTCTGCTAATCTAAAAGCTATTTCTTTCATGGCCCTTCATGAGATTATGTCTTTGTTGAACCCTTCATGAGCTTATTCTAACGAGTTATAAAGTAAAGCTTAATCTTTAGAGCTATCCATGTTCATATCATACTTCTACACATGTTATATCTCTAAGCTAAGTTAGAGGCAATGTAATGTTAGTTTTACATGAGAAAGTGTGCTAAGCCAACTAAGGGCGGTGTAATAGGTTGCATCCAGGTCAATCCTCTGCTAATCTAAAAGTCATTTCTTTCATGAGCCCTTCATGAGCTTATGTCTTTGTTGAACCCTTCATGAGCTTATTCTAACGAGTTATGAAGTGAAGCTTGATCTTTAGAGCTATCCATGTTCATATCATACTTCTACACATGTTATATCTATAAGCTAAGTTAGAGGCAATGTAATGTTAGTTTGACATGAGAAAGTGTGCTAAGCCAACTAAGGGTGGTGTTATAGGTTGCATCTAGGTCAATCTTCTGCTAATCTAAAAGCCATTTCTCTCGTGAGCCCTTCATGAGCTTATATTTTTGTTGAATCCTTCATAAGCTTATTCTGACGAGTTATGAAGTGAATCTTGATCTTTAGAACTATTCATGTTCATTTCATACTTCTACAGATGTTAAATCTATAAGCTAAGTTAGAGGCAATGTAATGTCAGTTTGACATGAGAAAGTGTGCTAAGCCAACTAAGGGCGGTGTAATAGGTTGCATCTAGGTTAATCTTCTGCTAATCTAAAAGCCATTTCTTTCGTGAGCCCTTCATGAGCATATGTCTTTGTTAAGCCCTTCATAAGCTTATTCTAACAAGTTATGAAGTGAAGCTTGATCTTTAGAGTTATCTATGTTCATATCATACTTCTACACATGTTATCTCTAAAAGCTATGGTAGAGGCAATGTAATGTCAGTTTGACATGAGAAAGTGTGCTAAGCCAACTAAGGGCGGTGTAATAGGTTGCATCCAAGTCAATCTTCTACTAATCTAAAAACCAAGTCTTTTATGAGCCCTTCATCAACTTATGTCTTTGGTGAACCCTTCGTGAGATTATTCTAACGAGTTATCAAGCGAAGCTTGATCTTTAGAGATATCTATGTTTATATCATAATTCTACACATGTTATATCTCTAAGCTAAGTTAGAGGCAATGTAATGTTAGTTTGACATGAGAAAGTGTGCTAAGCCAACTAAGGGCGGTGTAATAGGTTGCATCTAGGTCAATCTTCTGCTAATCTAAAAGCCATTTCTCTCGTGAGCCCTTCATGAGCTTATATTTTTGTTGAACCCTTCATAAGCTTATTCTGACGAGTTATGAAGTGAATCTTGATCTTTAGAACTATTCATGTTCATTTCATACTTCTACACATGTTAAATCTATAAGCTAAGTTAGAGGCAATGTAATGTCAGTTTGACATGAGAAAGTGTGCTAAGCCAAATAAGGGCGGTGTAATAGGTTGCATCTAGGTTAATCTTCTGCTAATCTAAAAGCCATTTCTTTCGTGAGCCCTTCATGAGCATATGTCTTTGTTAAGCCCTTCATGACCTTATTCTAACAAATTATGAAGTGAAGCTTGATCTTTAGAGTTATCTATGTTCATATCATACTTCTACACATGTTATCTCTAAAAGCTATGTTAGAGGCAATGTAATGTCAGTTTGACATGAGAAAGTGTGCTAAGCCAACTAAAGGCGGTGTAATAGGTTGCATCCAAGTCAATCTTCTCCTAATCTAAAAACCAAGTCTTTTATGAGCCCTTCATCAACTTATGTCTTTGGAGAACCCTTCGTGAGCTTATTCTAACAAGTTATCAAGCGAAGCTTGATCTTTAGAGATATCTATGTTCATATCATAATTCTACACATGTTATCTCTATAAGCTAAGTTAGAGGCAATGTAATGTCAGTTTGACATGAGAAAGTGTGCTAAGCCAAATAAGGGCGGTGTAATAGGTTGCATCCAGATCAATATTCTGCTAATCTAAAAGCTATTTCTTTCATGGCCCTTCATGAGATTATGTCTTTGTTGAACCCTTCATGAGCTTATTCTAACGAGTTATGAAGTAAAGCTTGATCTTTAGAGCTATCCATGTTCATATCATACTTCTACACATGTTATATCTCTAAGCTAAGTTAGAGGCAATGTAATGTTAGTTTGAAATGAGAAAGTGTGCTAAGCCAACTAAGGGCGGTGTAATAGGTTGCATCCAGGTCAATCCTCTGCTAATCTAAAAGTCATTTCTTTCATGAGCCCTTCATGAGCTTATGTCTTTGTTGAACCCTTCATGAGCTTATTCTAACGAGTTATGAAGTGAAGCTTGATCTTTAGAGCTATCCATGTTCATATCATACTTCTACACATGTTATATCTATAAGCTAAGTTAGAGGCAATGTAATGTTAGTTTGACATGAGAAAGTGTGCTAAGCCAACTAAGGGTGGTGTAATAGGTTGCATCTAGGTCAATCTTCTGCTAATCTAAAAGCCATTTCTTTCGTGAGCACTTCATGAGCTTATATTTTTGTTGAACCCTTCATGAGCTTATTCTAACGAGTTATGAAGTGAAGCTTGATCTTTAGAGCTATCCATGTTCATATCATACTTCTACACATGTTATATCTATAAGCTAAGTTAGAGGCAATGTAATGTTAGTTTGACATGAGAAAGTGTGCTAAGCCAACTAAGGGTGGTGTAATAGGTTACATCTAGGTCAATCTTCAGCTAATCTAAAAGCCATTTCTCTCGTGAGCTTTTCATGAGCTTATATTTTTGTTGAATCCTTCATAAGCTTATTCTGACGAGTTATGAAGTGAATCTTGATCTTTAGAACTATTCATGTTCATTTCATACTTCTACACATGTTAAATCTATAAGCTAAGTTAGAGGCAATGTAATGTTAGTTTGACATGAGAAAGTGTGCTAAGCCAAGTAAGGGCGGTGTAATAGGTTGCATCCCGGTCAATCTTCTGCTAATCTAAAAGCCATTTCTTTCATGAGCCCTTCATGAGCTTATGTCTTTGTTGAACCCTTCATGAGCTTATTCTAATGAGTTATGAAATGAAGCTTGATCTTTAGAGCTATCCATGTTCATATCATACTTCTACACATGTTATATCTATAAGCTAAGTTAGAGGCAATGTAATATTAGTTTGACATGAGAAAGTGTGCTAAGCCAACTAAGGGTGGTGTAATAGGTTGCATCCAGGTCAATCTTCTGCAAATCTAAAAGCCATTTCTTTCATGAGCTTATGTCTTTGTTGAACCCTTTATGAGCTTATTCTAACGAGTTATGAAGTGAAGCCTTATCTTTAGAGCCATCCATGTTCATATTATACTTCTACACATGTTATATCTATAAGCTAAGTTAGAGGCAATGTAATATTAGTTTGACATGAGAAAGTGTGCTAAGCCAAGTAAGGGTGGTGTAATAGGTTGCATCCAGGTCAATCTTCTGCAAATCTAAAAGCCATTTCTTTCATGAGCTTATGTCTTTGTTGAACCCTTCATGAGCTTATTCTAACGAGTTATGAAGTGAGGCCTTACCGTTAGAGCCATCCATGTTCATATCGTACTTCTACACATGTTATATCTATAAGCTAAGTTAGAGGCAATCTAAAAGCCATGTCTTTTGTGAGCCATTTATCAACTTATGTCTTTGGTGAACCCTTCGTGAGCTTATTCTAACGAGTTGTCAAGTGAAGCTTGATCTTTAGAGATATATGTGTTCATATCATAATTCTACACATGTTATCTCCATAAGCTAAGTTGGAGGCAATGTAATGTCAGTTTGACATGAGTAAGTGTGCTAAGCTAACTAAGAGCGGTGTAATATGTTGCATCCAGATCAATCTTCTGCTAATCTAAAAGCTATATCTTTCTTGAGCCCATTCATGAGCTTATGTCTTTGTTGGACCCTTCATGAGCTTATTCTAACGAGTTATGAAGTGAAGCTTGATCTTTAGATCTATCCATGTTCATATCATACTTCTACACATGTTATCTCTAGAAGCTAAGTTAGAGGCAATGTAATGTCAGTTTGACATGAGAAAGTGTGCTAAGCCAACTAAGGGCGGTGTAATAGGTTGCATCTAGGTCAATCTTCTGCTAATCTAAAAGCCATTTCTTTCGTGAGCCCTTCATGAGCTTATATCTTTGTTGAACCCTTCATAAGCTTATTCTGACGAGTTATAAAGTGAATTTTGATCTTTAGAACTATTCATGTTCATATCATACTTCTACACATGTTAAATCTATAAGCTAAGTTAGAGGCAATGTAATGTCAGTTTGACATGAGAAAGTGTGCTAAGCCAACTAAGGGCGGTGTAATAGGTTGCATCTAGGTCAATCTTCTGCTAATCTAAAAGCTATTTCTTTCGTGAGCCCTTCATGAGCATATGTCTTCGTTAAACCCTTCATGAGCTTATTCTAACGAGTTATGAAGTGAAGCTTGATCTTTAGAGCTATCCATGTTCATATCATACTTCTACACATGTAATATCTATAAGCTAAGTTAGAGGCAATGTAATGTTAGTTTGACATGAGAAAGTGTGCTAAGCCAACTAAGGGCGGTGTAATAGGTTGCATCTAACTTATGTCTTTGGTTAACCCTTCGTCAGATTATTCTAACGAGTTATCAAGCGAAGCTTGATCTTTAGAGATATCTATATTTATATCATAATTCTACACATGTTATCTCAATAAGCTAAGTTAGAGGCAATGTAATGTCAGTTTGACATGAGTAAGTGTGCTAAGCTAACTAAGGGCGGTGTAATATGTTGCATCCAGATCAATCTTCTGCTAATCTAAAAGCTATTTCTTTCATGGCCCTTCATGAGATTATGTCTTTGTTGAACCCTTCATGAGCTTATTCTAACGAGTTATGAGGTGCAGCTTGATCTTTAGAGCTATCCATGTTCATATCATACTTCTACACATGTTATATCTATAAGCTAAGTTAGAGGCAATGTAATGTCAGTTTGACATGAGAAAGTGTGCTAAGCCAACTAAGGGCGGTGTAATAGGTTGCATCCAAGTCAATCTTCTACTAATCTAAAAACCAAGTCTTTTATGAGCCCTTCATCAACTTCTGTCTTTGGAGAACCCTTCGTGAGCTTATTCTAACAAGTTATCAAGCGAAGCTTGATCTTTAGAGATATCTATGTTCATATCATAATTCTACACATGTTATCTCTATAAGCTAAGTTAGAGGCAATGTAATGTCAGTTTGACATGAGTAAGTGTGCTAAGCTAACTAAGGGCTGTGTAATATGTTGCATCCAGATCAATATTCTGCTAATCTAAAAGCTATTTCTTTCATGGCCCTTCATGAGATTATGTCTTTGTTGAACCCTTCATGAGCTTATTCTAACGAGTTATAAAGTAAAGCTTAATCTTTAGAGCTATCCATGTTCATATCATACTTCTACACATGTTATATCTCTAAGCTAAGTTAGAGGCAATGTAATGTTAGTTTGACATGAGAAAGTGTGCTAAGCCAACTAAGGGCGGTGTAATAGGTTGCATCCAGGTCAATCCTCTGCTAATCTAAAAGTCATTTCTTTCATGAGCCCTTCATGAGCTTATGTCTTTGTTGAACCCTTCATGAGCTTATTCTAACGAGTTATGAAGTGAAGCTTGAGCTTTAGAGCTATCCATGTTCATATCATACTTCTACACATGTTATATCTATAAGCTAAGTTAGAGGCAATGTAATGTTAGTTTGACATGAGAAAGTGTGCTAAGCCAACTAAGGGTGGTGTTATAGGTTGCATCTAGGTCAATCTTCTGCTAATCTAAAAGCCATTTCTCTCGTGAGCCCTTCATGAGCTTATATTTTTGTTGAATCCTTCATAAGCTTATTCTGACGAGTTATGAAGTGAATCTTGATCTTTAGAACTATTCATGTTCATTTCATACTTCTACAGATGTTAAATCTATAAGCTAAGTTAGAGGCAATGTAATGTCAGTTTGACATGAGAAAGTGTGCTAAGCCAACTAAGGGCGGTGTAATAGGTTGCATCTAGGTTAATCTTCTGCTAATCTAAAAGCCATTTCTTTCGTGAGCCCTTCATGAGCATATGTCTTTGTTAAGCCCTTCATGAGCTTATTCTAACAAGTTATGAAGTGAAGCTTGATCTTTAGAGTTATCTATGTTCATATCATACTTCTACACATGTTATCTCTAAAAGCTATGGTAGAGGCAATGTAATGTCAGTTTGACATGAGAAAGTGTGCTAAGCCAACTAAGGGCGGTGTAATAGGTTGCATCCAAGTCAATCTTCTACTAATCTAAAAACCAAGTCTTTTATGAGCCCTTCATCAACTTATGTCTTTGGTGAACCCTTCGTGAGATTATTCTAACGAGTTATCAAGCGAAGCTTGATCTTTAGAGATATCTATGTTTATATCATAATTCTACACATGTTATATCTCTAAGCTAAGTTAGAGGCAATGTAATGTTAGTTTGACATGAGAAAGTGTGCTAAGCCAACTAAGGGCGGTGTAATAGGTTGCATCTAGGTCAATCTTCTGCTAATCTAAAAGCCATTTCTCTCGTGAGCCCTTCATGAGCTTATATTTTTGTTGAACCCTTCATAAGCTTATTCTGACGAGTTATGAAGTGAATCTTGATCTTTAGAACTATTCATGTTCATTTCATACTTCTACACATGTTAAATCTATAAGCTAAGTTAGAGGCAATGTAATGTCAGTTTGACATGAGAAAGTGTGCTAAGCCAAATAAGGGCGGTGTAATAGGTTGCATCTAGGTTAATCTTCTGCTAATCTAAAAGCCATTTCTTTCGTGAGCCCTTCATGAGCATATGTCTTTGTTAAGCCCTTCATGACCTTATTCTAACAAATTATGAAGTGAAGCTTGATCTTTAGAGTTATCTATGTTCATATCATACTTCTACACATGTTATCTCTAAAAGCTATGTTAGAGGCAATGTAATGTCAGTTTGACATGAGAAAGTGTGCTAAGCCAACTAAATGCGGTGTAATAGGTTGCATCCAAGTCAATCTTCTACTAATCTAAAAGCCAAGTCTTTTCTGAGCCCTTCATCAACTTATGTCTTTGGTGAACCCTTCGTGAGATTATTCTAACGAGTTATCCAGCGAAGCTTGATCTTTAGAGATATCTATGTTTATATCATAATTCTACACATGTTATCTCCATAAGCTAACTAAGGGTGGTGTAATATGTTGCATCCAGATCAATCTTCTGCTAATCTAAAAGCTATTTCTTTCATGGCCCTTCATGAGATTACGTCTTTGTTGAACCCTTCATGAGCTTATTCTAACGAGTTATGAAGTAAAGCTTGATCTTTAGAGCTATCCATGTTCATATCATACTTCTACACATGTTATATCTCTAAGCTAAGTTAGAGGCAATGTAATGTTAGTTTGACATGAGAAAGTGTGCTAAGCCAACTAAGGGCGGTGTAATAGTTTGCATCGAGGTTAATTTTCTGCTAATCTAAAAGCCATTTCTTTCATGAGCCCTTCATGAGCTTATGTCTTTGTTGAACCCTTCATGAGCTTATTTTAACGAGTTATGAAGTGAAGTTTGATCTTTAGAGCTATTCATGTTCATATCATACTTCTACACATGTTATATCTATAAGCTAAGTTAGAGGCAATGTAATGTCAGTTTGACATGAGAAAGTGTGCTAAGCCAACTAAGGGCGGTGTAATAGGTTGCATCAGAGTCAATCTTCTACTAATCTAAAAGCCATGTCTTTTGTGAGCCTTCTTCAACTTATATCTTTGGTGAACCCTTCGTGTGTTTATTCTAACGAGTAATCAAGCGAAGCTTGATCTTTAGAGATATCTATGTTTATATCATAATTCTACACATGTTATCTCCCTAAGCTAAGTTAGAGGCAATGTAATGTCAGTTTGACATGAGTAAGTGTGCTAAGCTAACTAAGGGCGGTGTAATATGTTGCATCCAGATCAATCTTCTGCTAATCTAAAAGCTATTTCTTTCATGGCCCTTCATCAAATTATGTCTTTGGAGAACCATTCGTGAGCTTATTCTAACAAGTTATCAAGCGAAGCTTGATCTTTAGAGATATCTATGTTCATATCATAATTCTACACATGTTATCTCTATAAGCTAAGTTAGAGGCAATGTAATGTCAGTTTGACATGAGAAAGTGTGCTAAGCCAAATAAGGGCGGTGTAATAGGTTGCATCCAGGTCAATCTTCTTCTAATCTAAAAGCCATTTCTTTCATGAGCCCTTCATGAGCTTATGTCTTTGTTGAACCCTTCATGAGCTTATTATAAAGAGTTATGAAGTGAAGCTTGATATTTAGAGCTATCCATGTTCATATCATACTTCTACACATGTTATATCTATAAGCTAAGTTAGAGGCAATGTAATGTTAGTATGACATGAGAAAGTGTGCTAAGCCAACTAAGGGTGGTGTAATAGGTTACATCCAAGTCAATCTTCTGCTAATCTAAAAGCAAATTCTTTCTTGAGCCCATTCATCAGCTTATGTCTTTATTGAACCCTTCATGAGCTTATTCTAACGAGTTATGAAGTGAAGCTTGATCTTTAGAGCTATCCATGTTCATATCATACTTCTACACATGTTATCTCTAAAAGCTAAGTTAGAGGCAATGTAATGTCAGTTTGACATGAGAAAGTGTGCTAAGCCAACTAAGGGCGGTGTAATAGGTTGCATCCAAGTCAATCTTCTACTAAACTAAAAACCAAGTCTTTTATGAGCCCTTCATCAACTTATGTCTTTGTTGAATCCTTCATAAGCTTATTCTAACAAGTTATCAAGCGAAGCTTGATCTTTAGAGATATCTATGTTCATATCATAATTCTACACATGTTATCTCTATAAGGTAAATTAGAGGCAATGTAATGTCAGTTTGACATGAGTAAGTGTGCTAAGCTAACTAAGGGCTCTGTAATATGTTGCATCCAGATCAATCTTCTGCTAATCTAAAAGCTATTTCTTTCATGGCCCTTCATGAGATTATGTCTTTGTTGAACCCTTCATGAGCTTATTCTAACGAGTTATGAAGTGAAGCTTGATCTTTAGAGCTATCCATGTTTATATCATACTTCTACACATGTTATATATATAAGCTAAGTTAGAGGCAATGTAATGTTAGTTTGACATGAGAAAGTGTTCTAAGCCAACTAAGGGCGGTGTAATAGGTTGCATCCAGGTCAATCTTCTGCTAATCTAAAAGCCATTTCTTTCATGAGCCCTTCATGAGCTTATGTCTTTGTTGTACCCTTCATGAGCTTATTCTAACGAGTTATGAAGTGAAGCTTGATGTTTAGAGCTATCTATGTTCATATCATACTTCTACACATGTTATATCTATAAGCTAAGTTATAGGCAATGTAATGTTAGTTTGACATGAGAAAGTGTGCTAAGCCAACTAAGGGCGGTGTAATAGGTTGTATCTAGGTCAATCTTCTGCTAATCTAAAAGCCATTTCTCTTGTGAGCCCTTCATGAGCTTATATTTTTGTTGAACCCTTCATAAGCTTATTCTGACGAGTTATGAAGTGAATCTTGATCTTTAGAACTATTCATGTTCATATCATACTTCTACACATGTTAAATCTATAAGCTAAGTTAGAGGCAATGTAATGTCAGTTTGACATGAGAAAGTGTGCTAAGCCAACTAAGGGCGGTGTAATAGGTTGCATCTAGGTTAATCTTCTGCTAATCTAAAAGCCATTTCTTTCGTGAGCCCTTCATGAGCATATGTCTTTGTTAAACCCTTCATGAGCTTATTCTAACAAGTTATGAAGTGAAACTTGATCTTTAGAGTTATCTATGTTCATATCATACTTCTACACATGTTATCTTTAAAAGCTATGTTAGAGGCAATGTAATGTCAGTTTGACATGAGAAAGTGTGCTAAGCCAACTAAGGGCGGTGTAATAGGTTGCATCCAAGTCAATCTTCTAGTAATCTAAAAGCCAAGTCTTTTCTGAGCCCTTCATCAACTTATGTCTTTGTTGAACCCTTCATGAGCTTATTCTAACAAGTTATAAAGTGAAGCCTTATCTTTAGAGCTATCCATGTTCATATCATACTTCTACACATGTTATCTCCATAAGCTATGTTAGATGCAATGTAATGTCAGTTTGACATGAGAAAGTGTGCTAAGCCAACTAAGGGCGGTGTAATAGTTTGCATCGAGGTCAATTTTCTGCTAATCTAAAAGTCATTTCTTTCATGAGCCCTTCATGAGCTTATGTCTTTGTTGAACCCTTCATGAGCTTATTCTAACGAGTTATGAAGTGAAGCTTGATCTTTAGAGCTATCCATGTTCATATCATACTTCTACACATGTTATATCTATAAGCTAAGTTAGAGGCAATGTAATGTTAGTTTGACATGAGAAAGTGTGCTAAGCCAACTAAGGGTGGTGTAATAGGTTACATCCAAGTCAATCTTCTGCTAATCTAAAAGCCATTTCTTTCTTGAGCCCATTCATCAGCTTTTGTCTTTATTGAACCCTTCATAAGCTTATTCTAATGAGTTATAAAGTAAAGCTTGATCTTTATAGCTATCCTTGTTCATATCATACTTCTACACATGTTATCTCTAAAACCTAAGTTAGAGGCAATGTAATGTCAGTTTGACATGAGAAAGTGTGCTAAGCCAACTAAGGGTGGTGTAATAGGTTACATCCAAGTCAATCTTCTGCTAATCTAAAGGCCATTTCTTTCAAGGCTCTTCATGAGATTATGTCTTTGTTGAACCCTTCATGAGCTTATTCTAACGAGTTATAAAGTGAAGCCTTATCTTTAGAGCTATCCATGTTCATATCATACTTCTACACATGTTATATCTATAAGCTAAGTTAGATGCAATGTAATGTCAGTTTGACATGAGTAAGTGTGCTAAGCCAACTAAGGGCGGTGTAATAGTTTGCATCCAGGTCAATTTTCTGCTAATCTAAAAGCCATTTCTTTCATGAGCCCTTCATGAGCTTATGTCTTTGTTGAACCATTCATGAGCTTATTCTAACGAGTTATGAAGTGAAGCTTGATCTTTAGAGCTATCCATGTTCATATCATACTTCTACACATGTTATCTCCATAAGCTAAGTTAGAGGCAATGTAATGTCAGTTTGACATGAGTAAGTGTGCTAAGCTAACTAAGGGCGGTGTCATTTGTTGCATCCAGATCAATCTTCTGCTAATCTAAAAGCTATTTTTTTCAAGGCTCTTCATGAGATTATGTCTTTGTTGAACCCTTCATGAGCTTATTCTAACGTGTTATAAAGTGAATCCTTATCTTTAGAGCTATCCATGTTCATATCATACTTCTACAAATGTTATATCTATAACCTATGTTAGATGCAATGTAATGTCAGTTTGACATGAGAAAGTGTGCTAAGCCAACTAAGGGCGGTGTAATAGTTTGCATCGAGGTCAATTTTCTGCTAATCTAAAAGTCATTTCTTTCATGAGCCCTTCATGAGCTTATGTAGTTGTTGAACCCTTCATGAGCTTATTCTAACGAGTTATGAAGTGAAGCTTGATCTTTAGAGCTATCCATGTTCATATCATACTTCTACACATGTTATGTCTATAAGCTAAGTTAGAGGCAATGTAATGTTAGTTTGATGTGAGAAAGTGTGCTAAGCCAACTAAGGGTGGTGTAATAGGTTACATCCAAGTCAATCTTCTGCTAATCTAAAAGCCATTTCTTTCTTGAGCCCATTCATCAGCTTTTGTCTTTATTGAACCCTTCATAAGCTTATTCTAATGAGTTATAAAGTAAAGCTTGATCTTTATAGCTATCCTTGTTCATATCATACTTCTACACATGTTATCTCTAAAACCTAAGTTAGAGGCAATGTAATGTCAGTTTGACATGAGAAAGTGTGCTAAGCCAACTAAGGGTGGTGTAATAGGTTACATCCAAGTCAATCTTCTGCTAATCTAAAGGCCATTTCTTTCAAGGCTCTTCATGAGATTATGTCTTTGTTGAACCCTTCATGAGCTTATTCTAACGAGTTATAAAGTGAAGCCTTATCTTTAGAGCTATCCATGTTCATATCATACTTCTACACATGTTATATCTATAAGCTAAGTTAGATGCAATGTAATGTCAGTTTGACATGAGTAAGTGTGCTAAGCCAACTAAGGGCGGTGTAATAGTTTGCATCCAGGTCAATTTTCTGCTAATCTAAAAGCCATTTCTTTCATGAGCCCTTCATGAGCTTATGTCTTTGTTGAACCATTCATGAGCTTATTCTAACGAGTTATGAAGTGAAGCTTGATCTTTAGAGCTATCCATGTTCATATCATACTTCTACACATGTTATCTCCATAAGCTAAGTTAGAGGCAATGTAATGTCAGTTTAACATGAGTAAGTGTGCTAAGCTAACTAAGGGCGGTGTCATTTGTTGCATCCAGATCAATCTTCTGCTAATCTAAAAGCTATTTCTTTCAAGGCTCTTCATGAGATTATGTCTTTGTTGAACCCTTCATGAGCTTATTCTAACGTGTTATAAAGTGAAGCCTTATCTTTAGAGCTATCCATGTTCATATCATACTTCTACAAATGTTATATCTATAACCTATGTTAGATGCAATGTAATGTCAGTTTGACATGAGAAAGTGTGCTAAGCCAACTAAGGGCGGTGTAATAGTTTGCATCGAGGTCAATTTTCTGCTAATCTAAAAGTCATTTCTTTCATGAGCCCTTCATGAGCTTATGTATTTGTTGAACCCTTCATGAGCTTATTCTAACGAGTTATGAAGTGAAGCTTGATCTTTAGAGCTATCCATGTTCATATCATACTTCTACACATGTTATGTCTATAAGCTAAGTTAGAGGCAATGTAATGTTAGTTTGACGTGAGAAAGTGTGCTAAGCCAACTAAGGGTGGTGTAATAGGTTACATCCAAGTCAATCTTCTGCTAATCTAAAAGCCATTTCTTTCTTGAGCCCATTCATCAGCTTATGTCTTTATTGAACCCTTCATGAGCTTATTTTAATGAGTTATGAAGTGAAGCTTGATCTTTAGAGCTATCCTTGTTCATATCATACTTCTACAAATATTATCTCTAAAACCTAAGTTAGAGGCAATGTAATGTCAGTTTGACATGAGAAAGTGTGCTAAGCCAACTAAGGGTGGTGTAATAGGTTACATCCAAGTCAATCTTCTGCTAATCTAAAGGCCATTTCTTTCAAGGCTCTTCATGAGATTATGTCTTTGTTGAACCCTTCATGAGCTTATTCTAACGAGTTATAAAGTGAAGCCTTATCTTTAGAGCTATCCATGTTCATATCATACTTCTACACATGTTATATCTATAAGCTAAGTTAGATGCAATGTAATGTCAGTTTGACATGAGTAAGTGTGCTAAGCCAACTAAGGGCGGTGTAATAGTTTGCATCCAGGTCAATTTTCTGCTAATCTAAAAGCCATTTCTTTCATGAGCCCTTCATGAGCTTATGTCTTTGTTGAACCATTCATGAGCTTATTCTAACGAGTTATGAAGTGAAGCTTGATCTTTAGAGCTATCCATGTTCATATCATACTTTTAGACATGTTATCTCCATAAGCTAAGTTAGAGGCAATGTAATGTCAGTTTGACATGAGTAAGTGTGCTAAGCTAACTAAGGGCGGTGTCATTTGTTGCATCCAGATCAATCTTCTGCTAATCTAAAAGCTATTTCTTTCAAGGCTCTTCATGAGATTATGTCTTTGTTGAACCCTTCATGAGCTTATTCTAACGTGTTATAAAGTGAATCCTTATCTTTAGAGCTATCCATGTTCATATCATACTTCTACACATGTTATATCTATAACCTATGTTAGATGCAATGTAATGTCAGTTTGACATGAGAAAGTGTGCTAAGCCAACTAAGGGCGGTGTAATAGTTTGCATCGAGGTCAATTTTCTGCTAATCTAAAAGCCATTTCTTTCATGAGCCCTTCATGAGCTTATGTCTTTGTTGAACCCTTCATGAGCTTATTCTAACGAGTTATGAAGTGAAGCTTGATCTTTAGAGCTATCCATGTTCATATCATACTTCTACACATGTTATGTCTATAAGCTAAGTTAGAGGCAATGTAATGTTAGTTTGACATGAGAACGTGTGCTAAGCCAACTAAGGGTGGTGTAATAGGTTACATCCAAGTCAATCTTCTGCTAATCTAAAAGCTATTTCTTTCATGGCCCTTCATGAGATTACGTCTTTGTTGAACCCTTCATGAGCTTATTCTAACGAGTTATAAAGTGAAGTTTGATCTTTAGACCTATGCATGTTCATATCATACTTCTACACATGTTATATCTATAAGCTAAGTAAGAGGCAATGTAATGTTAGTTTGACATGAGAAAGTGTGCTAAGCCAACTAAGGGTGGTGTAATAGGTTACATCCAAGTCAATCTTCTGCTAATCTGAAAGTCATTTCTTTCTTGAGCCCATTCATCAGCTTATGTCTTTATTGAACCCTTCATGAGCTTATTCTAACGAGTTATGAAGTAAAGCTTGATCTTTAGAGCTATCCATGTTCATATCATACTTCTACACATGTTATCTCTAAAAGCTAAGTTAGAAGCAATGTAATGTTAGTTTGACATTAGAAAGTGTGCTAAGCCAACTAAGGGCGGTGTAATAGGTTGCATCCAAGTCAATCTTCTACTAATCTAAAAGCCAAGTCTTTTCTGAGCCCTTCATCAACTTATGTCTTTGGTGACCCTTCGTGAGATTATTCTAACGAGTTATGAAGTGAAGCTTGATCTTTAGAGCTATCTATGTTTATATCATACTTCTACACATGTTATCTCCATAAGCTAAGTTAGAGGCAATGTAATGTCAGTTTGACATGAGTAAGTGTGCTAAGCCAACTAAGGGCGGTGTAATAGAGTGCATCCAAGTCAATCTTCTACTAATCTAAAAGCCAAGTCTTTTGTGAGCCCTTCATCAACTTATGTCTTTGGTGAACCCTTCGTGAGATTATTCTAACGAGTTATCAAGCGAAGCTTGATCTTTAGAGATATCTATGTTTATATCATAATTCTACACATGTTATCTCCATAAGCTAAGTTAGAGGCAATGTAATGTCAGTTTGACATGAGTAAGTGTGCTAAGCTAACTAAGGGCGGTGTAATATGTTGCATCCAGATCAATCTTCTGCAAATCTAAAAGCTATTTCTTTCAAGGCTCTTCATGAGATTATGTCTTTGTTGAACCCTTCATGAGCTTATTCTAACGAGTTATAAAGTGAAGCCTTTTCTTTAGAGCTATCCATGTTCATATCATACTTCTACACATGTTATATCTATAAGCTAAATTAGATGCAATGTAATGTCAGTTTGACATGAGAAAGTGTGCTAAGCCACCTAAGGGCGGTGTAATAGTTTGCATCGAGGTCAATTTTCTGCTAATCTAAATGCCATTTCTTTCATGAGCCCTTCATGAGCTTATGTCTTTGTTGAACCCTTCATGAGCTTATTCTAACGAGTTATGAAGTGAAGCTTGATCTTTAGAGCTATCCATGTTCATATCATACTTCTAGACATGTTATATCTATAAGCTAAGTTAGAGGCAATGTAATGTTAGTTTGACATGAGAAAGTGTGCTAAGCCAACTAAGGGTGGTGTAATTGGTTACATCCAAGTCAATCTTCTGCTAATCTAAAAGCCATTTCTTTCATGAGCCCTTCATGAGCTTATGTCTTTGTTGAACCCTTCATGAGCTTATTCTAACGAGTTATCAAGCGAAGCTTGATCTTTAGAGATATCTATGTTTATATCATAATTCTACACATGTTATCTCCATAAGTTAAATTAGAGGCAATGTAATGTCAATTTGACATGAGTAAGTGTGCTAAGCTAACTAAGGGCGGTGTAATATGTTGCATCTAGATCAATCTTCTGCTAATCTAAAAGCTATTTCTTTCAAGGCTCTTCATGAGATTATGTCTTTGTTGAACCCTTCATGAGCTTATTCTAACGAGTTATAAAGTGAAGCCTTATCTTTAGAGCTATCCATGTTCATATCATACTTCTACACATGTTATATCTATAAGCTAAGTTAGATGCAATGTAATGTCAGTTTGACATGAGTAAGTGTGCTAAGCTAACTAAGGGCGGTGTAATATGTTGCATCCAGATCAATCTTCTCCTAATCTAAAAGCTATTTCTTTCAAGGCCCTTCATGAGCTTATGTCTTTGTTGAACCCTTCATGAGCTTATTCTAACGAGTTATGAAGTGAAGCTTGATCTTTAGAGCTATCCATGTTCATATTATACTTCTACACATGTTATATCTATAAGCTAAGTTAGAGGCAATGTAATGTTAGTTTGACATGAGAAAGTGTGCTAAGCCAACTAAGGGCGGTGTAATAGGTTGCATCCAAGTCAATGTTCTACTAATCTAAAAACCAAGTCTTTTATGAGCCCTTCATCAACTTATGTCTTTGGAGAACCCTTCGTGAGCTTATTCTAACAAGTTATCAAGCGAAGCTTGATCTTTAGAGATATCTATGTTCATATCATAATTCTACACATGTTATCTCTATAAGCTAAGTTAGAGGCAATGTAATGTCAGTTTGACATGAGAAAGTGTGCTAAGCCAACTAAGGGCGGTGTAATAGGTTGCATCTAGGTTAATCTTCTGCTAATCTAAAAGCCATTTCTTTCGTGAGCCCTTCATGAGCATATGTCTTTGTTGAACCCTTCATGAGCTTATTCTAACGAGTTATGAAGTGAAGTTTGATCTTTAGAGCTATCCATGTTCATATCATACTTCTACACATGTTATATCTATAAGCTAAGTTAGAGGCAATGTAATGTTAGTTTGACATGAGAAAGTGTGCTAAGCCAACTAAGGGCGGTGTAATAGGTTGCATCCAAGTCAATCTTCTACTAATCTAAAAGCCAAGTGTTTTCTGAGCCCTTCATCAACTTATGTCTTTGGTGAACCCTTCGTGAGATTATTCTAACGAGTTATCAAGCGAAGCTTGATCTTTAGAGATATCTATGTTTATATCATAATTCTACACATGTTATCTCCATAAGCTAAGTTAGAGGGAATGTAATGTCAGTTTGACATGAGTAAGTGTGTTAAGCTAACTAAGGGCGGTATAATATGTTGCATCCAGATCAATCTTCTGCTAATCTAAAAGCTATTTCTTTCATGGCCCTTCATGAGATTATGTCTTTGTTGAACCCTTCATGAGCTTATTCTAACAAGTTATCAAGCGAAGCTTGATCTTTAGAGATATCTATGTTCATATCATAATTCTACACATGTTATCTCTATAAGCTAAGTTAGAGGCAATGTAATGTCAGTTTGACATGATTAAGTTTGTTAAGCTAACTAAGGGCTGTGTAATATGTTGCATCCAGATCAATCTTCTGCTAATCTAAAAGCTATTTCTTTCATGGCCCTTCATGAGATTATGTCTTTGTTGAACACTTCATGAGCTTATTCTAACGAGTTATAAAGTGAAGTTTGATCTTTAGAGCTATCCATGTTCATATCATACTTCTACACATGTTATATCTATAAGCTAAGTTAGAGGCAATGTAATGTCAGTTTGACATGAGAAAATGTGCTAAGCCAACTAAGGGTGGTGTAATAGGTTACATCCAAGTCAATCTTCTGCTAATCTAAAAGCCATTTCTTTCTTGAGCCCATTCATCAGCTTATGTCTTTGTTGAACCCTTCATGAGCTTATTCTAACGAGTTATCAAGCGAAGCTTGATCTTTAGAGATATCTATGTTTATATCATAATTCTACACATGTTATCTCCATAAGTTAAATTAGAGGCAATGTAATGTCAATTTGACATGAGTAAGTGTGCTAAGCTAACTAAGGGCGGTGTAATATGTTGCATCTAGATCAATCTTCTGGTAATCTAAAAGCTATTTCTTTCAAGGCTCTTAATGAGATTATGTCTTTGTTGAACCCTTCATGAGCTTATTCTAACGAGTTATAAAGTGAAGCCTTATCTTTAGAGCTATCCATGTTCATATCATACTTCTACACATGTTATATCTATAAGCTAAGTTAGATGCAATGTAATGTCAGTTTGACATGAGTAAGTGTGCTAAGCTAACTAAGGGCGGTGTAATATGTTGCATCCAGATCAATCTTCTCCTAATCTAAAAGCTATTTCTTTCAAGGCCCTTCATGAGCTTATGTCTTTGTTGAACCCTTCATGAGCTTATTCTAACGAGTTATGAAGTGAAGCTTGATCTTTAGAGCTATCCATGTTCATATTATACTTCTACACATGTTATATCTATAAGCTAAGTTAGAGGCAATGTAATGTTAGTTTGACATGAGAAAGTGTGCTAAGCCAACTAAGGGCGGTGTAATAGGTTGCATCCAAGTCAATGTTCTACTAATCTAAAAACCAAGTCTTTTATGAGCCCTTCATCAACTTATGTCTTTGGAGAACCCTTCGTGAGCTTATTCTAACAATTTATCAAGCGAAGCTTGATCTTTAGAGATATCTATGTTCATATCATAATTCTACACATGTTATCTCTATAAGCTAAGTTAGAGGCAATGTAATGTCAGTTTGACATGAGAAAGTGTGCTAAGCCAACTAAGGGCGGTGTAATAGGTTGCATCTAGGTTAATCTTCTGCTAATCTAAAAGCCATTTCTTTCGTGAGCCCTTCATGAGCATATGTCTTTGTTGAACCCTTCATGAGCTTATTCTAACGAGTTATGAAGTGAAGTTTGATCTTTAGAGCTATCCATGTTCATATCATACTTCTACACATGTTATATCTATAAGCTAAGTTAGAGGCAATGTAATGTTAGTTTGACATGAGAAAGTGTGCTAAGCCAACTAAGGGCGGTGTAATAGGTTGCATCCAAGTCAATCTTCTACTAATCTAAAAGCCAAGTGTTTTCTGAGCCCTTCATCAACTTATGTCTTTGGTGAACCCTTCGTGAGATTATTCTAACGAGTTATCAAGCGAAGCTTGATCTTTAGAGATATCTATGTTTATATCATAATTCTACACATGTTATCTCCATAAGCTAAGTTAGAGGCAATGTAATGTCAGTTTGACATGAGTAAGTGTGTTAAGCTAACTAAGGGCGGTATAATATGTTGCATCCAGATCAATCTTCTGCTAATCTAAAAGCTATTTCTTTCATGGCCCTTCATGAGATTATGTCTTTGTTGAACCCTTCATGAGCTTATTCTAACAAGTTATCAAGCGAAGCTTGATCTTTAGAGATATCTATGTTCATATCATAATTCTACACATGTTATCTCTATAAGCTAAGTTAGAGGCAATGTAATGTCAGTTTGACATGATTAAGTTTGTTAAGCTAACTAAGGGCTGTGTAATATGTTGCATCCAGATCAATCTTCTGCTAATCTAAAAGCTATTTCTTTCATGGCCCTTCATGAGATTATGTCTTTGTTGAACACTTCATGAGCTTATTCTAACGAGTTATAAAGTGAAGTTTGATCTTTAGAGCTATCCATGTTCATATCATACTTCTACACATGTTATATCTATAAGCTAAGTTAGAGGCAATGTAATGTCAGTTTGACATGAGAAAATGTGCTAAGCCAACTAAGGGTGGTGTAATAGGTTACATCCAAGTCAATCTTCTGCTAATCTAAAAGCCATTTCTTTCTTGAGCCCATTCATCAGCTTATGTCTTTGTTGAACCCTTCATGAGCTTATTCTAACGAGTTATCAAGCGAAGCTTGATCTTTAGAGATATCTATGTTTATATCATAATTCTACACATGTTATCTCCATAAGTTAAATTAGAGGCAATGTAATGTCAATTTGACATGAGTAAGTGTGCTAAGCTAACTAAGGGCGGTGTAATATGTTGCATCTAGATCAATCTTCTACTAATCTAAAAACCATGTCTTTTGTGAGCCCTTCATCAACTTATGTCTTTGGAGAACCCTTCGTGAGCTTATTCTAACAAGTTATCAAGCGAAGCTTGGTCTTTAGAGATATCTATGCTCATATCATAATTCTACACATGTTATCTCTATAAGCTAAGTTAGAGGCAATGTAATGTCAGTTTGACATGAGAAAGTGTGCTAAGCCAAATAAGGGCGGTGTAATAGGTTGCATACAGATCAATATTCTGCTAATCTAAAAGCTATTTCTTTCATGGCCCTTCATGAGATTATGTCTTTGTTGAACCCTTCATGAGCTTATTCTAACGAGTTATGAAGTAAAGCTTGATCTTTAGAGCTATCCATGTTCATATCATACTTCTACACATGTTATATCTATAAGCTAAGTTAGAGGCAATGTAATGTTAGTTTGACATGAGAAAGTGTGCTAAGCCAACTAAGGGCGGTGTAATAGGTTGCATCCAAGTCAATCTTCTACTAATCTAAAAGCCAAGTGTTTTCTGAGCCCTTCATCAACTTATGTCTTTGGTGAACCCTTCGTGAGATTATTCTAACGAGTTATCAAGCGAAGCTTGATCTTTAGAGATATCTATGTTTATATCATAATTCTACACATGTTATCTCCATAAGCTAAGTTAGAGGCAATGTAATGTCAGTTTGACATGAGTAAGTGTGTTAAGCTAACTAAGGGCGGTATAATATGTTGCATCCAGATCAATCTTCTGCTAATCTAAAAGCTATTTCTTTCATGGCCCTTCATGAGATTATGTCTTTGTTGAACCCTTCATGAGCTTATTCTAACAAGTTATCAAGCGAAGCTTGATCTTTAGAGATATCTATGTTCATATCATAATTCTACACATGTTATCTCTATAAGCTAAGTTAGAGGCAATGTAATGTCAGTTTGACATGATTAAGTTTGTTAAGCTAACTAAGGGCTGTGTAATATGTTGCATCCAGATCAATCTTCTGCTAATCTAAAAGCTATTTCTTTCATGGCCCTTCATGAGATTATGTCTTTGTTGAACACTTCATGAGCTTATTCTAACGAGTTATAAAGTGAAGTTTGATCTTTAGAGCTATCCATGTTCATATCATACTTCTACACATGTTATATCTATAAGCTAAGTTAGAGGCAATGTAATGTCAGTTTGACATGAGAAAATGTGCTAAGCCAACTAAGGGTGGTGTAATAGGTTACATCCAAGTCAATCTTCTGCTAATCTAAAAGCCATTTCTTTCTTGAGCCCATTCATCAGCTTATGTCTTTGTTGAACCCTTCATGAGCTTATTCTAACGAGTTATCAAGCGAAGCTTGATCTTTAGAGATATCTATGTTTATATCATAATTCTACACATGTTATCTCCATAAGTTAAATTAGAGGCAATGTAATGTCAATTTGACATGAGTAAGTGTGCTAAGCTAACTAAGGGCGGTGTAATATGTTGCATCTAGATCAATCTTCTGCTAATCTAAAAGCTATTTCTTTCAAGGCTCTTCATGAGATTATGTCTTTGTTGAACCCTTCATGAGCTTATTCTAACGAGTTATAAAGTGAAGCCTTATCTTTAGAGCTATCCATGTTCATATCATACTTCTACACATGTTATATCTATAAGCTAAGTTAGATGCAATGTAATGTCAGTTTGACATGAGTAAGTGTGCTAAGCTAACTAAGGGCGGTGTAATATGTTGCATCCAGATCAATCTTCTCCTAATCTAAAAGCTATTTCTTTCAAGGCCCTTCATGAGCTTATGTCTTTGTTGAACCCTTCATGAGCTTATTCTAACGAGTTATGAAGTGAAGCTTGATCTTTAGAGCTATCCATGTTCATATTATACTTCTACACATGTTATATCTATAAGCTAAGTTAGAGGCAGTGTAATGTTAGTTTGACATGAGAAAGTGTGCTAAGCCAACTAAGGGCGGTGTAATAGGTTGCATCCAAGTCAATGTTCTACTAATCTAAAAACCAAGTCTTTTATGAGCCCTTCATCAACTTATGTCTTTGGAGAACCCTTCGTGAGCTTATTCTAACAAGTTATCAAGCGAAGCTTGATCTTTAGAGATATCTATGTTCATATCATAATTCTACACATGTTATCTCTATAAGCTAAGTTAGAGGCAATGTAATGTCAGTTTGACATGAGAAAGTGTGCTAAGCCAACTAAGGGCGGTGTAATAGGTTGCATCTAGGTTAATCTTCTGCTAATCTAAAAGCCATTTCTTTCGTGAGCCCTTCATGAGCATATGTCTTTGTTGAACCCTTCATGAGCTTATTCTAACGAGTTATGAAGTGAAGTTTGATCTTTAGAGCTATCCATGTTCATATCATACTTCTACACATGTTATATCTATAAGCTAAGTTAGAGGCAATGTAATGTTAGTTTGACATGAGAAAGTGTGCTAAGCCAACTAAGGGCGGTGTAATAGGTTGCATCCAAGTCAATCTTCTACTAATCTAAAAGCCAAGTGTTTTCTGAGCCCTTCATCAACTTATGTCTTTGGTGAACCCTTCGTGAGATTATTCTAACGAGTTATCAAGCGAAGCTTGATCTTTAGAGATATCTATGTTTATATCATAATTCTACACATGTTATCTCCATAAGCTAAGTTAGAGGCAATGTAATGTCAGTTTGACATGAGTAAGTGTGTTAAGCTAACTAAGGGCGGTATAATATGTTGCATCCAGATCAATCTTCTGCTAATCTAAAAGCTATTTCTTTCATGGCCCTTCATGAGATTATGTCTTTGTTGAACCCTTCATGAGCTTATTCTAACAAGTTATCAAGCGAAGCTTGATCTTTAGAGATATCTATGTTCATATCATAATTCTACACATGTTATCTCTATAAGCTAAGTTAGAGGCAATGTAATGTCAGTTTGACATGATTAAGTTTGTTAAGCTAACTAAGGGCTGTGTAATATGTTGCATCCAGATCAATCTTCTACTAATCTAAAAGCTATTTCTTTCATGGCCCTTCATGAGATTATGTCTTTGTTGAACACTTCATGAGCTTATTCTAACGAGTTATAAAGTGAAGTTTGATCTTTAGAGCTATCCATGTTCATATCATACTTCTACACATGTTATATCTATAAGCTAAGTTAGAGGCAATGTAATGTCAGTTTGACATGAGAAAATGTGCTAAGCCAACTAAGGGTGGTGTAATAGGTTACATCCAAGTCAATCTTCTGCTAATCTAAAAGCCATTTCTTTCTTGAGCCCATTCATCAGCTTATGACTTTATTGAACCCTTCATGAGCTAATTCTAACGAGTTATGAAGTGAAGCTTGATCTTTAGAGCTATCCATGTTTATATCATACTTCTACACATGTTATCTCTAAAAGCTAAGTTAGAGGCAATGTAATATCAGTTTGACATGAGAAAGTGTGCTAAGCTAACTAAGGGCGGTGTAATAGGTTGCATCCAAGTCAATCTTCTACTAATCTAAAAACCATGTCTTTTGTGAGCCCTTCATCAACTTATGTCTTTGGAGAACCCTTCGTGAGCTTATTCTAACAAGTTATCAAGCGAAGCTTGGTCTTTAGAGATATCTATGCTCATATCATAATTCTACACATGTTATCTCTATAAGCTAAGTTAGATGCAATGTAATGTTAGTTTGACATGAGAAAGTGTGCTAAGCCAACTAAGGGTGGTGTAATAGGTTGCATCCAAGTCAATCTTCTACTAATCTAAAAGCCAAGTCTTTTCTGAGCCCTTCATCAACATATGTCTTTGGAAAACCATTCGTGAGCTTATTCTAACAAGTTATCAAGCGAAGCTTGATCTTTAGAGATATCTATGTTCATATCATAATTCTACACATGTTATCTCTATAAGCTAAGTTAGAAGCAATGTAATGTCAGTTTGACATGAGTAAGTGTGCTAAGCTAACTAAGGGCTGTGCAATATGTTGCATCCAGATCAATCTTCTGCTAATCTAAAAGTTATTTCTTTCATGGCCCTTCATGAGATTATGTCTTTGTTGAACCCTTCATGAGCTTATTCGAACGAGTTATAAAGTGAAGCTTGATCTTTAGAGCTATCCATGTTCATATCATACTTCTACACATGTTATATCTATAAGCTAAGTTAGAGGCAATGTAATGTCAGTTTGACATGAGAAAGTGTGCTAAGCCAACTAAGGGCGGTGTAATAGGTTGCATCCAAGTCAATCTTCTACTAATCTAAAAACCATGTCTTTTGTGAGCCCTTCATCAACTTATGTCTTTGGAGAACCTTTCGTGAGCTTATTCTAACATGTTATCAAGCGAAGCTTGATCTTTAGAGATATCTATGTTCATATCATAATTCTACACATGTTATCTCTATAAGCTAAGTTAGAAGCAATGTAATGTCAGTTTGACATGAGTAAGTGTGCTAAGCTAACTAAGGGCTGTGTAATATTTTGCATCTAGATCAATCTTCTGCTAATCTAAAAGTTATTTCTTTCATGGCCCTTCATGAGATTATGTCTTTGTTGAACCCTTCATGAGCTTATTCTAACGAGTTATAAAGTGAAGTTTGATCTTTAGAGCTATCCATGTTCATATCATACTTCTACACATGTTATATCTATAAGCTATGTTAGAGGCAATGTAATGTTAGTTTGACATGAGAAAGTGTGCTAAGCCAACTAAGGGTGGTGTAATAGGTTACATCCAAGTCAATCTTCAGCTAATCTAAAAGACATTTCTTTCTTGAGCCCATTCATCAGCTTATGTCTTTATTGAACCCTTCATGAGCTTATTTTAACGAGTTATGAAGTGAAGCTTGATCTTTAGAGCTATCCATGTTCATATCATACTTCTACACATTTTATCTCTAAAAGCTAAGTTAGAGGCAATGTAATGTCAGTTTGACATGAGAAAGTGTGCTAAGCCAACTAAGGGCAGTGTAATAGGTTGCATCCAAGTCAATCTTCTACTAATCTAAAAACCATGTCTTTTGTGAGCCCTTCATCAACTTATGTCTTTGGAGAACCCTTCGTGAGCTTATTCTAACAAGTTATCAAGCGAAGCTTGATCTTTAGAGATATCTATGTTCATATCATAATTCTACACATGTTATCTCTATAAGCTAAGTTAGAGGCAATGTAATGTCAGTTTGACATGAGTAAGTGTGCTAAGCTAACTAAGGGCTGTGTAATATGTTGCATCCAGATCAATCTTCTGCTAATCTAAAAGTTATTTCTTTCATGGCCCTTCATGAGATTATGTCTTTGTTGAACCCTTCATGAGCTTATTCTAACGAGTTATAAAGTGAAGTTTGATCTTTAGAGCTATCCATGTTCATATCATAGTTCTACACATGTTATATCTATAAGCTAAGTTTGAGGCAATGTAATGTTAGTTTGACATGAGAAAGTGTGCTAAGCCAACTAAGGGTAGTGTAATAGGTTACATCCAGGTCAATCTTCTGCTAATCTAAAAGCCATTTCTTACATGAGCCCTTCATGAGCTTATGTCTTTGTTGAACCCTTCATGAGCTTATTCTAACGAGTTATGAAGTGAAGCTTGATTTTAGAGCTATCCATTTTCATATCATACTTCTACACATGTTATATCTATAAGCTAAGTTAGAGGCTATGTAATGTTAGTTTGACATGAGAAAGTGTGCTAAGCCAACTAAGGGTGATGTAATAGGTTACATCCAAGTCAATCTTCTGCTAATCTAAAAGCCATTTCTTTCTTGAGCCCATTCATCAGCTTATATCTTTATTGAACCCTTCATGAGCTTATTCTAACGAGTTATGAAGTGAAGCTTGATCTTTAGAGCTATCGATGTTCATATCATACTTCTACACATGTTATCTCTAAAAGCTAAGTTAGAGGCAATGTAATGTCAGTTTGACATGAGAAAGTGTGCTAAGCCAACTAAGGGCGGTGTAATAGGTTGCATCCAAGTCAATCTTCTACTAATCTAAAAACCATGTCTTTTGTGAGCCCTTCATCAACTTATGTCTTTGGAGAACCCTTCGTGAGCTTATTCTAACAAGTTTTCAAGCGAAGCTTGATCTTTAGAGATATCTATGTTCATATCATAATTCTACACATGTTATCTCTATAAGCTAAGTTAGAGGCAATGTAATGTCAGTTTGACATGAGTAAGTGTGCTAAGCTAACTAAGGGCTGTGTAATATGTTGCATCCAGATCAATCTTCTGCTAATCTAAAAGCTATTTCTTTCATGGCCCTTCATGAGATTATGTCTTTGTTGAACCCTTCATGAGCTTATTCTAACGAGTTATAAAGTGAAGTTTGATCTTTAGAGCTATCCATGTTCATATCATACTTCTACACATGTTATATCTATAAGCTATGTTAGAGGCAATGTAATGTTAGTTTGACATGAGAAAGTGTGCTAAGCCAACTAAGGGTGGTGTAATAGGTTACATCCAAGTCAATCTTCAGCTAATCTAAAAGACATTTCTTTCTTGAGCCCATTCATCAGCTTATGTCTTTATTGAACCCTTCATGAGCTTATTTTAACGAGTTATGAAGTGAAGCTTGATCTTTAGAGCTATCCATGTTCATATCATACTTCTACACATTTTATCTCTAAAAGCTAAGTTAGAGGCAATGTAATGTCAGTTTGACATGAGAAAGTGTGCTAAGCCAACTAAGGGCAGTGTAATAGGTTGCATCCAAGTCAATCTTCTACTAATCTAAAAACCATGTCTTTTGTGAGCCCTTCATCAACTTATGTCTTTGGAGAACCCTTCGTGAGCTTATTCTAACAAGTTATCAAGCGAAGCTTGATCTTTAGAGATATCTATGTTCATATCATAATTCTACACATGTTATCTCTATAAGCTAAGTTAGAGGCAATGTAATGTCAGTTTGACATGAGTAAGTGTGCTAAGCTAACTAAGGGCTGTGTAATATGTTGCATCCAGATCAATCTTCTACTAATCTAAAAGTTATTTCTTTCATGGCCCTTCATGAGATTATGTCTTTGTTGAACCCTTCATGAGCTTATTCTAACGAGTTATAAAGTGAAGTTTGATCTTTAGAGCTATCCATGTTCATATCATAGTTCTACACATGTTATATCTATAAGCTAAGTTTGAGTCAATGTAATGTTAGTTTGACATGAGAAAGTGTGCTAAGCCAACTAAGGGTAGTGTAATAGGTTACATCCAGGTCAATCTTCTGCTAATCTAAAAGCCATTTCTTACATGAGCCCTTCATGAGCTTATGTCTTTGTTGAACCCTTCATGAGCTTATTCTAACGAGTTATGAAGTGAAGCTTGATTTTAGAGCTATCCATTTTCATATCATACTTCTACACATGTTATATCTATAAGCTAAGTTAGAGGCTATGTAATGTTAGTTTGACATGAGAAAGTGTGCTAAGCCAACTAAGGGTGATGTAATAGGTTACATCCAAGTCAATCTTCTGCTAATCTAAAAGCCATTTCTTTCTTGAGCCCATTCATCAGCTTATATCTTTATTGAACCCTTCATGAGCTTATTCTAACGAGTTATGAAGTGAAGCTTGATCTTTAGAGCTATCGATGTTCATATCATACTTCTACACATGTTATCTCTAAAAGCTAAGTTAGAGGCAATGTAATGTCAGTTTGACATGAGAAAGTGTGCTAAGCCAACTAAGGGCGGTGTAATAGGTTGCATCCAAGTCAATCTTCTACTAATCTAAAAACCATGTCTTTTGTGAGCCCTTCATCAACTTATGTCTTTGGAGAACCCTTCGTGAGCTTATTCTAACAAGTTTTCAAGCGAAGCTTGATCTTTAGAGATATCTATGTTCATATCATAATTCTACACATGTTATCTCTATAAGCTAAGTTAGAGGCAATGTAATGTCAGTTTGACATGAGTAAGTGTGCTAAGCTAAATAAGGGCTGTGTAATATGTTGCATCCAGATCAATCTTCTGCTAATCTAAAAGCTATTTCTTTCATGGCCCTTCATGAGATTATGTCTTTGTTGAACTCTTCATAATCTTATTCTAACGAGTTATAAAGTGAAGCTTGATCTTTAGAGCTATCCATGTTCATATCATACTTCTACACATGTTATATCTATAAGCTAAGTTAGAGGCAATGTAATGTCAGTTTGACATGAGAAAGTGTGCTAAGCCAACTAAGGGCGGTGTAATAGGTTGCATCCAAGTCATTCTTCTACTAATCTAAAAACCATGTCTTTTGTGAGCCCTTCATCAACTTATGTCTTTGGAGAACCCTTCGTGAGCTTATTCTAACAAGTTATCAAGCGAAGCTTGATCTTTAGAGATATCTATGTTCATATCATAATTCTACACATGTTATCTCTATAAGCTACGTTAGAAGCAATGTAATGTCAGTTTGACAAAAGTAAGTGTGCTAAGCTAACTAAGGGCTGTGCAATATGTTGCATCCAGATGAATCTTCTGCTAATCTAAAAGTTATTTCTTTCATGGCCCTTCATGATATTATGTCTTTGTTGAACCCTTCATGAGCTTATTCGAACGAGTTATAAAGTGAAGCTTGATCTTTAGAGCTATCCATGTTCATATCATACTTCTACACATGTTATATCTATAAGCTAAGTTAGAGGCAATGTAATGTCAGTTTGACATGAGAAAGTGTGCTAAGCCAACTAAGGGCGGTGTAATAGGTTGCATCCAAGTCAATCTTCTACTAATCTAAAAACCATGTCTTTTGTGAGCCCTTCATCAACTTATGTCTTTGTTGAACCCTTCATGAGCTTATTCTAACGAGTTATGAAGTGAAGCTTGATCTTTAGAGCTATCCATGTTCATATCATACTTCTACACATGTTATATCTATAAGCTAAGTTAGAGGCAATGTAATGTTAGTTTGACATGAGAAAGTGTGCTAAGCAAACTAAGGGTGGTGTAATAGGTTGCATCCAAGTCAATCTTCTGCTAATCTAAAAGCCATTTCTTTCCTGAGCCCATTCATCAGCTTATGTCTTTATTGAACCCTTCATGAGCTTATTCTAAGGAGTTATGAAGTGAAGTTTGATCTTTAGAGCTATCCATGTTCATATCATACTTCTACACATGTTATCTCTAAAAGCTAAGTTAGTGGCAATGTAATATCAGTTTGACATGAGAAAGTGTACTAATCCAACTAAGGGCGGTGTAATAGGTTGCATCCAGGTCAATCCTCTGCTAATCTAAAAGCTATTTCTTTCATGGACCTTCATGAGATTATGTCTTTGTTGAACCCTTCATGAGCTTATTCTAACGAGTTATGAAGTGAAGCTTGATCTTTAGAGCTATCGATGTTCATATCATACTTCTACACATGTTATCTCTAAAAGCTAAGTTAGAGGCAATGTAATGTCAGTTTGACATGAGAAAGTGTGCTAAGCCAACTAAGGGCGGTGTAATAGGTTGCATCCAAGTCAATCTTCTACTAATCTAAAAACCATGTCTTTTGTGAGCCCTTCATCAACTTATGTCTTTGGAGAACCCTTCGTGAGCTTATTCTAACAAGTTATCAAGCGAAGCTTGATCTTTAGAGATATCTATGTTCATATCATAATTCTACACATGTTATCTCTATAAGCTAAGTTAGAGGCAATGTAATGTTAGTTTGACATGAGTAAGTGTGCTAAGCTAACTAAGGGCTGTGTAATATGTTGCATCCAGATCAATCTTCTGCTGATCTAAAAGCTATTTCTTTCATGGCCCTTCATGAGATTATGTCTTTGTTGAACTCTTCATGAGCTTATTCTAACGAGTTATAAAGTGAAGCTTGATCTTTAGAGCTATCCATGTTCATATCATACTTCTACACATGTTATATCTATAAGCTAAGTTAGAGGCAATGTAATGTCAGTTTGACATGAGAAAGTGTGCTAAGCCAACTAAGGGCGGTGTAATAGGTTGCATCCAAGTCATTCTTCTACTAATCTAAAAACCATGTCTTTTGTGAGCCCTTCATCAACTTATGTCTTTGGAGAACCCTTCGTGAGCTTATTCTAACAAGTTATCAAGCGAAGCTTGATCTTTAGAGATATCTATGTTCATATCATAATTCTACACATGTTATCTCTATAAGCTACGTTAGAAGCAATGTAATGTTAGTTTGACATGAGTAAGTGTGCTAAGCTAACTAAGGGCTGTGCAATATGTTGCATCCAGATGAATCTTCTGCTAATCTAAAAGTTATTTCTTTCATGGCCCTTCATGAGATTATGTCTTTGTTGAACCCTTCATGAGCTTATTCGAACGAGTTATAAAGTTAAGCTTGATCTTTAGAGCTATCCATGTTCATATCATACTTCTACACATGTTATATCTATAAGCTAAGTTAGAGGCAATGTAATGTCAGTTTGACATAAGAAAGTGTGCTAAGCCAACTAAGGGCGGTGTAATAGGTTTCATCCAAGTCAATCTTCTACTAATCTAAAAACCATGTCTTTTGTGAGCCCTTCATCAACTTATGTCTTTGTTGAACCCTTCATGAGCTTATTCTAACGAGTTATGAAGTGAAGCTTGATCTTTAGAGCTATCCATGTTCATATCATACTTCTACACATGTTATATCTATAAGCTAAGTTAGAGGCAACGTAATGTTAGTTTGACATGAGAAAGTGTGCTAAGCCAACTAAGGGTGGTGTAATAGGTTGCATCCAAGTCAATCTTCTGCTAATCTAAAAGCCATTTCTTTCTTGAGCCCATTCATCAGCTTATGTCTTTATTGAACCCTTCATGAGCTTATTCTAAGGAGTTATGAAGTGAAGTTTGATCTTTAGAGCTATCCATGTTCATATCATACTTCTACACATGTTATCTCTAAAAGCTAAGTTAGAGGCAATGTAATGTCAGTTTGACATGAGAAAGTGTACTAATCCAACTAAGGGCGGTGTAATAGGTTGCATCCAGGTCAATCCTCTGCTAATCTAAAAGCTATTTCTTTCATGGCCCTTCATGAGATTATGTCTTTGTTGAACCCTTCATGAGCTTATTCGAACGAGTTATAAAGTGAACCTTGATCTTTAGAGCTATCCATGTTCACATCATACTTCTACACATGTTATCTCTTAAAGCTAAGTTAGAGGCAATGTAATGTCAGTTTGACATGGGAAAGTGTGCTAAGCCAACTAAGGGCGGTGTAATAGGTTGCATCTAGGTCAATCTTCTGCTAATCTAAAAGTCATTTCTTTCATGAGCCCTTCATGAGTTTATGTCTTTGTTGAACCCTTCATGAGCTTATTCTAACGAGTTATGAAGTGAAGCTTGATCTTTAGAGCTATCCATGTTCATATCATACTTCTACACATGTTATATCTATAAGCTAAGTTAGAGGCAATGTAATGTTAGTTTGACATGAGAAAGTGTGCTAAGCCAACTAAAGGTGGTGTAATAGGTTGCATCCAAGTCAATCTTCTACTAATCTAAAAGACATTTCTTTCCTGAGCCCATTCATCAGGTTATGTCTTTATTGAACCCTTCATGAGCTTATTCTAAGGAGTTATGAAGTGAAGTTTGATCTTTAGAGCTATCCATGTTCATATCATACTTCTACACATGGTATCTCAAAAAGCTAAGTTAGAGGCAATGTAATGTCAGTTTGACATGTGAAAGTGTACTAAGCCAACTAAGGGCGGTGTAATAAGTTGCATCCAGGTCAATCCTCTGCTAATCTAAAAGCTATTTCTTTCATGGCCCTTCATGAGATTATGTCTTTGTTGAACCCTTCATGAGCTTATTCGAACGAGTTATAAAGTGAAGCTTGATCTTTAGAGCTATCCATGTTCACATCATACTTCTACAAATGTTATCTCTTAAAGCTAAGTTAGAGGCAATGTAATGTCAGTTTGACATGGGAAAGTGTGCTAAGCCAACTAAGGGCGGTGTAATAGGTAGCATCTAGGTCAGTCTTCTGCTAATCTAAAAGCCATTTCTTTCATGAGCCCTTCATGAGTTTATGTCTTTGTTGAACCCTTCATGAGCTTATTCTAACGAGTTATGAAGTGAAGCTTGATCTTTAGAGCTATCCATGTTCATATCATACTTCTACACATGTTATATCTATAAGCTAAGTTAGAGGCAATGTAATGTTAGTTTGACATGAGAAAGTGTGCTAAGCCAACTAAGGGCGGTGTAATAGGTTGCATCTATTTCAATCTTCTGCTAATCTAAAAGCCATTTCTCTCGTGAGCCCTTCATGAGCTTATATCTTTGTTGAACCCTTCATAAGCTTATTCTAACGAGTTATGAAGTGAATCTTGATCTTTAGAACTATTCATGTTCATATCATACTTCTACACATGTTATATCTATAAGCTAAGTTAGAGGCAATGTAATGTTAGTTTGACATGAGAAAGTGTGCTAAGCCAACTAAGGGCGGTGTAATAGGTTGAATCTAGGTCAATCTTCTACTAATCTAAAACCCATTTCTTTCATGAGCCCTTTATGAGCTTATGTCTTTGTTGAACCCTTCATGAGCTTCTTCTAACGAGTTTTGAAATGAAGCTTGATCATTAGAGCTATCCATTTTCATATCATACTTCTACACATGTTATATCTATAAGCTAAGTTAGAGGCAATGTAATGTTAGTTTGACATGAGAAAGTGTGCTAAGCCAACTAAGGGCGGTGTAATAGGTTGAATCTAGGTTAATCTTCTGCTAATCTAAAAGCCATTTCTTTCATGAGCCCTTCATGAGTTTATGTCTTTGTTGAACCCTTCATGAGCTTATTCTAACGAGTTATGAAGTGAAGCTTGATCTTTAGAGCTATCCATGTTCATACCATACTTCTACACATGTTATCTCTAGAAGCTAAGTTAGAGGCAATGTAATGTCAGATTGACATGAGAAACTGTGCTAAGCCAACTAAGGGTGGTGTAATAGGTTGCATCCAGGTCAATCTTCTGCTAATCTAAAAGCCATTTCTTTCATGAGCCCTTTATGAGTTTATGTCTTTGTTGAACCCTTCATGAGCTTATTCTAACGAGTTATGAAGTGAAACTTGATCTTTAGAGCTATCCATGTTCATATCATACATCTACACATGTTATATCTATAAGCTAAGTTAGAGGCAATGTAATGTTAGTTTGACATGAGAAAGTGTGCTAAGCCAACTAAGGGCGGTGTAATAGGTTGCATCTATTTCAATCTTCTGCTAATCTAAAAGCCATTTCTCTCGTGAGCCCTTCATGAGCTTATATCTTTGTTGAACCCTTCATAAGCTTATTCTAACGAGTTATGAAGTGAATCTTGATCTTTAGAACTGTTCATGTTCATATCATACTTCTCCACATGTTATATCTATAAGCTAAGTTAGAGGCAATGTAATGTTAGGTTGACATGAGAAAGTGTGCTAAGCCAACTAAGGGCGGTGTAATAGGTTGAATCTAGGTCAATCTTCTGCTAATCTAAAACCCATTTCTTTCATGAGCCCTTCATGAGCTTATGTCTTTGTTGAACCCTTCATGAGCTTCTTCTAACGAGTTTTGAAATGAAGCTTGATCTTTAGAGCTATCCATTTTCATATCATACTTCTACACATGTTATATCTATAAGCTAAGTTAGAGGCAATGTAATGTTAGTTTGACATGAGAAAGTGTGCTAAGCCAACTAAGGGTGGTGTAATAGGTTGCATCCAAGTCAATCTTCTGCTAATCTAAAAGCCATTTCTTTCATGGCCCTTCATGAGATTATGTCTTTGTTGAACCCTTCATGAGCTTATTCTAACGAGTTATGAAGTGAAGTTTGATCTTTAGAGCTATCCATGTTCATATCATACTTCTACACATGTTATCTCTAAAAGCTAAATTAGAGGCAATGTAATGTCAGTTTGACATGAGAAAGTGTGCTAAGCCAACTAAGGGCGGTGTAATAGGTTGCATCCAAGTCAATCTTCTACTAATCTAAAAACCATGTCTTTTGTGAGCCCTTCATCAACTTATGTCTTTGGAGAACCCTTCGTGAGCTTATTCTAACAAGTTATCAAGCGAAGCTTGGTCTTTAGAGATATCTATGTTCATATCATAATTCTACACATGTTATCTCTATAAGCTAAGTTAGAGGCAATGTAATGTCAGTTTGACATGAGTAAGTGTGCTAAGCTAACTAAGGGCTGTGTAATATATTGCATCCAGATCAATCTTCTGCTAATCTAAAAGCTATTTCTTTCATGGCCCTTCATAAGATTATGTCTTTGTTAAACCCTTCATGAGCTTATTCGAACGAGTTATAAAGTGAAGCTTGATCTTTAGAGCTATCCATGTTCATATCATACCTGTACACATGTTATCTCTATAAGCTAAGTTAGAGGCAATGTAATGTTAGTTTGACATGAGAAAGTGTGCTAAGCCAACAAAGGGCGGTGTAATAAGTTGCATCTATTTCAATCTTCTGCTAATCTAAAAGCCATTTCTCTCGTGAGCCCTTCATGAGCTTATATCTTTGTTGAACCCTTCATAAGCTTATTCTAACGAGTTATGAAGTGAATCTTGATCTTTAGAACTATTCATGTTCATATCATACTTCTACACATGTTAAATCTATAAGCTAAGTTAGAGGCAATGTAATGTCAGTTTGACATGAGAAAGTGTGCTATGCCAACTAAGGGCGGTGTAATAGGTTGCATCCAAGTCAATCTTCTACTAATCTAAAAACCATGTCTTTCGTGAGCCCTTCATCAACTTATGTCTTTGGAGAACCCTTCGTGAGCTTATTCTAACAAGTTATCAAGCGAAGCTTGATCTTTAGAGATATCTATGTTGATATCATAATTCTACATATGTTATCTCTATAAGCTAAGTTAGAGGCAATGTAATGTCAGTTTGACATGAGTAAGTGTGCTAAGCTAACTAAGGGCTGTGTAATATGTTGCATCCAAGTCAATCTTCTACTAATCTAAAAACCATGTCTTTTGTGAGCCCTTCATCAACTTATGTCTTTGGAGAACCCTTCGTGAGCTTATTCTAACAAGTTATCAAGCGAAGCTTGATCTTTAGAGATATCTATGTTGATATCATAATTCTACATATGTTATCTCTATAAGCTAAGTTAGAGGCAATGTAATGTCAATTTGACATGAGTAAGTGTGCTAAGCTAACTAAGGGCTGTGTAATATGTTGCATCCAGATCAATATTTTGCTAATCTAAAAGCTATTTCTTTCATGGCCCTTCATGAGATTATGTCTTTGTTGAACCCTTCATGATCTTATTCTAACGAGTTATGAAGTGAAGCTTGATCTTTAGAGCTATCCATGTTCATATCATACTTCTACACATGTTATCTCTATAAGCTAAGTTAGAGGCAATGTAATGTTAGTTTGACATGAGAAAGTGTGCTAAGCCAACAAAGGGCGGTGTAATAGGTTGCATCTATTTCAATCTTCTGCTAATCTAAAAGCCATTTCTCTCGTGAGCCCTTCATGAGCTTATATCTTTGTTGAACCCTTCATAAGCTTATTCTAACGAGTTATGAAGTGAATCTTGATCTTTAGAACTATTCATGTTCATATCATACTTCTACACATGTTAAATCTATAAGCTAAGTTAGAGGCAATGTAATGTCAGTTTGACATGAGAAAGTGTGCTAAGCCAACTAAGGGCGGTGTAATAGGTTGCATCTAGGTCAATCTTCTGCTAATCTAAAAGCCATTTCTTTCGTGAGCCCTTCATGAGCTTATGTCTTTGTTGAACCCTTCATGAGCTTATTCTAACGAGTTATGAAGTGAAGCTTGATCTTTAGAGCTATCCATGTTCATATCATACTTCTACACATGTTATCTCTATAAGCTAAGTTAGAGGCAATGTAATGTTAGTTTGACATGAGAAAGTGTGCTAAGCTAACTAAGGGCTGTGTAATATGTTGCATCCAAGTCAATCTTCTACTAATCTAAAAGCCATTTCTCTCGTGAGCCCTTCATGAGCTTATATCTTTGTTGAACCCTTCCTAAGCTTATTCTAACGAGTTATGAAGTGAATCTTGATCTTTAGAACTATTCATGTTCATATCATACTTCTACACATGTTAAATCTATAAGCTAAGTTAGAGGCAATGTAATGTCAGTTTGACATGAGAAAGTGTGCTAAGCCAACTAAGGGCGGTGTAATAGGTTGCATCTAGGTCAATCTTCTGCTAATCTAAAAGCCATTTCTTTCGTGAGCCCTTCATGAGCTTATGTCTTTGCTGAACCCTTCATGAGCTTATTCTAACGAGTTATGAAGTGAAGCTTGATCTTTAGAGCTATCCATGTTCATATCATACTTCTACACATGTTATATCTATAAGCTAAGTTAGAGGCAATGTAATGTTAGTTTGACATGAGAAAGTGTGGTAAGCCAACTAAGGGTGGTGTAATAGGTTGCATCCAAGTCAATCTTCTGCTAATCTAAAAGCCATTTCTTTCGTGAGCCCTTCATGAGCTTATGTCTTTATTGAACCCTTCATGAGCTTATTCTAAAGAGTTATGAAGTGTAGCTTGATCTTTAAAGCTATCCATGTTCATATCATACTTCTACACATGTTATCTCTAAAAGCTAAGTTAGAGGCAATGTAATGTCAGTTTGACATGAGAAAGTGTGCTACGCCAACTAAGGGCGGTGTAATAGGTTGCATCCAAGTCAATCTTCTACTAATCTAAAAACCATGTCTTTTGTGAGCCCTTCATCAACTTATGTCTTTGGAGAACCCTTCGTGAGCTTATTCTAACAATTTATCAAGCGAAGCTTGATCTTTAGAGATATCTATGTTCATATCATAATTCTACACATGTTATCTCTATAAGCTAAGTTAGAGGCAATGTAATGTCAGTTTGACATGAGTAAGTGTGCTAAGCTAACTAAGGGCTGTGTAAAATGTTGCATCCAGATCAATCTTCTACTAATCTAAAAGCTATTTCTTTCATGGCCCTTCATGAGATTATGTCTTTGTTGAACCCTTCATGAGCTTATTCTAACGAGTTATAAAGTGAAGTTTGATCTTTAGAGCTATCCATGTTCATATCATACTTCTACACATGTTATATCTATAAGCTAAGTTATAGGCAATGTAATGTTAGTTTGCAATGAGAAAGTGTGCTAAGCCAACTAAGGGCGGTGTAATAGGTTGCATCCAGGTCAATCCTCTGCTAATCTAAAAGCTATTTCTTTCATGGCCCTTCATGAGATTATGTCTTTGTTGAACCCTTCATGAGCTTATTCTAACGAGTTATGAAGTGAAGCTTGATCTTTAGAGCTATCCATGTTCATACCATACTTCTACACATGTTATCTCTAGAAGCTAAGTTAGAGGCAATGTAATGTCAGTTTGACATGAGAAAGTGTGCTAAGCCAACTAAGGGCGGTGTAATAGGTCGCATCCAAGTCAATCTTCTACTAATCTAAAACCCATGTCTTTTGTGAGCCCTTCATCAACTTATGTCTTTGGTGAACCCTTCATGAGCTTATTCTAACGAGTTATCAAGCGAAGCTTGATGTTTAGAGCTATCCATGTGCATATCATACTTCTACACATGTTATCTCTATAAGCTAAGTTAGAGGCAATGTAATGTCAGTTTGACATGAGAAAGTGTGCTAAGCCAAATAAGGGCGGTGTAATAGGTTGCATCCAGGTCAATCTTCTGCTAATCTCAAAGCTATTTCTTTCATGGCCCTTCATGAGATTATGTCTTTGTTGAACCCTTCATGAGCTTATTCGAACGAGTTATAAAGTGAAGCTTGATCTTTAGAGCTATCCATGTTCATATCATACTTTTACACATGTTATCTCCATAAGCTAAGTTAGAGGCAATGTAATGTCAGTTTGACATGAGTAAGTGTGCTAAGTTAACTAAGGGCGGTGTAATATGTTGCATCCAGATCAATCTTATGCTAATCTAAAAGCTATTTCTTTCATGGCCCTTCATGAGATTATGTCTTTGTTGAACCCTTCATGAGCTTATTCTAACGAGTTATAAAGTGAAGCCTGATCTTTAGAGCTATCCATGTTCATATCATACTGTTACACATGTTACATCTATAAGCTAAGATAGAGGCAATGTAATGTTAGTTTCACATGAGAAAGTGTGATAAGCCAATTAAGGGCGGTGTAATAAGTTACATCCAACTCAATCTTCTGCTAATCTAAAAGCCATTTCTTTCTTGAGCCCATTCATGAGCTTATGTCTTTTTTGAACCCTTCATGAGCTTATTCTAACGAGTTATAAAGTGAAACCTTATCTTTAGAGCTATCCATGTTCATATCATACTTCTACACATGTTATCTCTTAAAGCTAAGTTAGAGGCAATGTAATGTCAGTTTGACATGAGAAAGTGTACTAAGCCAACTAAGGGCGGTGTAATAGGTTGCATCCAGGTCAATCTTTTGCTAATCTAAAAGCCATTTCTTTCTTGTACCCATTCATGAGTTTATGTCTTTGGTGAACCCTTCGTGAGCTTATTCTAACGAGTTATGAAGCGAAGCTTGACCTTTAGAGCTATCCATGTTCATATCATACTTTTACACATGTTATCTCCATAAGCTAAGTTAGAGGCAATGTAATGTCAGTTTGACATGAGTAAGTGTGCTAAGTTAACTAAGGGCGGTGTAATATGTTGCATCCAGATCAATCTTCTGCTAATCTAAAAGCTATTTCTTTCATGGCCCTTCATGAGATTATGTCTTTGTTGAACCCTTCATGAGCTTATTCGAACGAGTTATGAAGTGAAGCTTGATCTTTAGAGCTATCCATGTTCATATCATACTTCTACACATGTTATCTCTAGAAGCTAAGTTAGAGGCAATGTAATGTCAGTTTGACATGAGAAAGTGTACTAAGCCAACTAAGGGCGGTGTAATAGGTTGCATCCAGGTCAATCTTCTGCTAATCTAAAAGCCATTTCTTTCTTGAGCCCATTCATGAGCTTATGTCTTTGGTGAACCCTTCGTGAGCTTATTCTAACGAGTTATGAAGCGAAGCTTGATCATTAGATCTATCCATGTTCATATCATACTTTTACACATGTTATCTCCATAAGCTAAGTTAGAGGCAATGTAATGTTAGTTTGACATGAGTAAGTGTGCTAAGCTAACTAAGGGCGGGGTAATATGTTGCATCCAGATCAATCTTCTGCTAATCTAAAAGCTATTTCTTTCATGGCCCTTCATGAGATTTTGACTTTGTTGAACCCTTCATGAGCTTATTCTAACGAGTTATAAAGTGAAACCTTATCTTTAGAGCTATCCATGTTCATATCATACTTCTACACTTGTTATATCTATAAGCTAAGTTAGATGCAATGTAATGTTAGTTTGACATGAGAGAGTGTGCTAAGCCAACTAAGGGCGGTGTAATAGGTTGCATCCAAGTCAATCTTCTACTAATCTAAAAGCCAAGTCTTTTCTGAGCCCTTCATCAACTTTTGTCTTTGGTGAACCCTTCGTGAGATTATTCTAACGAGTTATCAAGCGAAGCTTGATCTTTAGAGATATCTATGTTTATATCATAATTCTACACATGTTATATCCATAAGATAAGTTAGAGGCAATGTAATGTCTGTTTGACATGAGTAAGTGTGCTAAGCTAACTAAGGGCGGTGTAATATGTTGCATCCAGATCAATCTTCTGCTAATCTAAAAGCTATTTCTTTCATGGCCCTTCATGAGATTTTGACTTTGTTGAACCCTTCATGAGCTTATTCTAACGAGTTATAAAGTGAAACCTTATCTTTAGAGCTATCCATGTTCATATCATACTGTTACACATGTTATATCTATAAGCTAAGATAGAGGCAATGTAATGTTAGTTTCACATGAAAAAGTGTGATAAGCCAACTAAGGGCGGTGTAATAGGTTACATCCAAGTCAATCTTCTGCTAATCTAAAAGCCATTTCTTTCTTGAGCCCATTCATGAGCTTATGTCTTTTTTGAACCCTTCATGAGCTTATTCTAACGAGTTATGAAGTGAAGCTTGATCTTTAGAGCTATCCATGTTCATATCATACTTCTACACATGTTATCTCTAGAAGCTAAGTTAGAGGCAATGTAATGTCAGTTGACATGAGAAAGTGTGCTAAGCCAACTAAGGGCGGTGTAATAGGTTGCATCCAAGTCAATCTTCTACTAATCTAAAACCGATGTCTTTTGTGAGCCCTTCATCAACTTATGTCTTTGGTGAACCCTTCGTGAGCTTATTCTAACGAGTTATCAAGCGAAGCTTGATGTTTAGAGCTATCCATGTGTATATCACACTTCTACACATGTTATCTCTATAACCTAAGTTAGAGGCAATGTACTGTTAGTTTGACATGAGAAAGTGTGCTAAGCCAAATAAGGGCGGTGTAATAGGTTGCATGCAGGTCAATCCTCTGCTAATCTAAAAGCCATTTCTTTCTTGAGCCCATTCATCAGCTTATGTCTTTATTGAACCCTTCATGAGCTTATTCTAACGAGTTATGAAGTGAAGCTTGATCTTTAGAGCTATCCATGTTCATATCATACTTCTACACATGTTATCTCTAAAAGCTAAGTTAGAGGCAATGTAATGTCAGTTTGACATGAGAAAGTGTGCTAAGCCAACTAAGGGCGGTGTAATAGGTTGCATCCAGGTCAATCTTCTGCTAATCTAAAAGCCATTTCTTTCTTGAGCCCATTCATGAGCTTATGTCTTTGGTGAACCCTTCGTGAGCTTATTCTAACGAGTTATGAATCGAAGCTTGATCTTTAGATCTATCCATGTTCATATCATACTTTTACACATGTTATCTCCATAAGCTAAGTTAGAGGCAATGTAATGTTAGTTTGACATGAGTAAGTGTGCTAAGCTAACTAAGGGCGGTGTAATATGTTGCATCCAGATCAATCTTCTGCTAATCTAAAAGCTATTTCTTTCATGGCCCTTCATTAGATTTTGACTTTGTTGAACCCTTCATGAGCTTATTCTAACGAGTTATAAAGTGAAACCTTATCTTTAGAGCTATCCATGTTCATATCATACTTCTACACATGTTATATCTATAAACTAAGTTAGATGCAATGTAATGTCAGTTTGACATGAGAAAGTGTGCTAAGCCAACTAAGGGCGGTGTAATAGGTTGCATCCAAGTCAATCTTCTACTAATCTAAAAGCCAAGTCTTTTCTGAGCCCTTCATCAACTTTTGTCTTTGGTGAACCCTTCGTGAGATTATTCTAACGAGTTATCAAGCGAAGCTTGATCTTTAGAGATATCTATGTTTATATCATAATTCTACACATGTTATCTCCAGAAGCTTAGTTAGAGACAATGTAATGTCTGTTTGACATGAGTAAGTGTGCTAAGCTAACTAAGGGTGGTGTAATATGTTGCATCCAGATCAATCTTCTGCTAATCTAAAAGCTATTTCTTTCATGGCCCTTCATGAGATTTTGACTTTGTTGAACCCTTCATGAGCTTATTCTAACGAGTTATAAAGTGAAACCTTATCTTTAGAGCTATCCATGTTCATATCATACTGTTACACATGTTATATCTATAAGCTAAGATAGAGGCAATGTAATGTTAGTTTCACATGAGAAAGTGTGATAAGCCAACTAAGGGCGGTGTAAAAGGTTACATCCAAGTCAATCTTCTGCTAATCTAAAAGCCATTTCTTTCTTGAGCCCATTCATGAGCTTATGTCTTTTTTGAACCCTTCATGAGCTTATTCTAACGAGTTATGAAGTGAAGCTTGATCTTTAGAGCTATCCATGTTCATATCATACTTCTACACATGTTATCTCTAGAAGCTAAGTTAAAGGCAATGTAATGTCAGTTTGACATGATAAAATGTGCTAAGCCAACTAAGGGCGGTGTAATAGGTTGCATCCAAGTCAATCTTCTACTAATCTAAAACCCATGTCTTTAGTGAGCCCTTCATCAACTTATGTCTTTGGTGAACCCTTCGTGAGCTTATTCTAATGAGTTATCAAGCGAAGCTTGATGTTTAGAGCTATCCATGTGTATATCACACTTCTACACATGTTATCTCTATAATCTAAGTTAGAGGCAATGTAATGTCAGTTTGACATGAGAAAGTGTGGTAAGCCAAATAAGGGCGGTGTAATAGGTTGCATCCAGCTCAATCCTCTGCTAATCTAAAAGCCATTTCTTTCTTGAGCCCATTCATCAGCTTATGTCTTTATTGAACCCTTCATGAGCTTATTCTAACGAGTTATGAAGTGAAGCTTGATCTTTAGATCTATCCATGTTCATTTCATACTTTTACACATGTTATCTCCATAAGCTAAGTTAGAGGCAATGTAATGTTAGTTTGACATGAGTAAGTGTGCTAAGCTAACTAAGGGCGGTGTAATATGTTGCATCCAGATCAATCTTCTGCTAATCTAAAAGCTATTTCTTTCAAGGCCCTTCATGAGATTTTGATTCTAACGAGTTATAAAGTGAAACCTTATCTTTAGAGCTATCCATGTTCATATCATACTGTTACACATGTTATATCTATAAGCTAAGATAGAGGCAATGTAATGTTAGTTTCACATGAGAAAGTGTGATAAGCCAACTAAGGGCGGTGTAATAGGTTACATCCAAGTCAATCTTCTGCTAATCTAAAAGCCATTTCTTTCTTGAGCCCATTCATGAGCTTATGTCTTTTTTGAACCCTTCATGAGCTTATTCTAACGAGTTATGAAGTGAAGCTTGATCTTTAGAGCTATCCATGTTCATATCATACTTCTACACATGTTATCTCTAGAAGCTAAGTTAGAGGCAATGTAATGTCAGTTTGACATGAGAAAGTGTGCTAAGCCAACTAAGGGCGGTGTAATAGGTTGCATCCAAGTCAATCTTCTACTAATCTAAAACCCATGTCTTTTGTGAGCCCTTCATCAACTTATGTCTTTGGTGAACCCTTCGTGAGCTTATTCTAACGAGTTATCAAGCGAAGCTTGATGTTTAGAGCTATCCATGTGTATATCACACTTCTACACATGTTATCTCTATAAGCTAAGTTAGAGGCAATGTAATGTTAGTTTGACATGAGAAAGTGTGCTAAGCCAAATAAGGGCGGTGTAATAGGTTGCATCCAGGTCAATCCTCTGCTAATCTAAAAGCCATTTCTTTCTTGAGCCCATTCATCAGCTTATGTCTTTATTGAACCCTTCATGAGCTTATTCTAACGAGTTATGAAGTGAAGCTTGATCTTTAGATCTATCCATGTTCATATCATACTTTTACACATGTTATCTCCATAAGCTAAGTTAGAGGCAATGTAATGTTAGTTTGACGTGAGTAAGTGTGCTAAGCTAACTCAGGGCGGTGTAATATGTTGCATCCAGATCAATCTTCTGCTAATCTAAAAGCTATTTCTTTCATGGCCCTTCATGAGATTTTGACTTTGTTGAACCCTTCATGAGCTTATTCTAACGAGTTATAAAGTGAAACCTTATCTTTAGAGCTATCCATGTTCATATCATACTTCTACACATGTTATATCTATAAGCTAAGTTAGATGCAATGTAATGTCAGTTTGACATGAGAAAGTGTGCTAAGCCAACTAAGGGTGGTGTAATAGGTTGCATCCAAGTCAATCTTCTACTAATCTAAAAGCCAAGTCTTTTCTGAGCCCTTCATCAAACTTTTGTCTTTGGTGAACCCTTCGTGAGATTATTCTAACGAGTTATGAAGCGAAGCTTGATCTTTAGAGATATCTATGTTTATATTATAATTCTACACATGTTATCTCCATAAGCTAAGTTAGAGGCAATGTAATGTTAGTTTGACATGAGTAAGTGTGCTAAGCTAACTAAGGGCGGTGTAATATGTTGCATCCAGATCAATCTTCTACTAATCTAAAAGCTATTTCTTTCATGGCCCTTCATGAGATTTTGACTTTGTTGAACCCTTCATGAGCTTATTCTAACGAGTTATAAAGTGAAACCTTATCTTTAGAGCTATCCATGTTCATATCATACTTCTACACATGTTATATCTATAAGCTAAGTTAGAAGCAATGTATTATCAGTTTGACATGAGAAAGTGTGCTAAGCCAACTAAGGGCGGTGTAATAGGTTGCATCCAAGGCAATCTTCTACTAATCTAAAAGCCAAGTCTTTTCTGAGCCCTTCATCAACTTTTGTCTTTGGTGAACCCTTCGTGAGATTATTCTAACGAGTTATCAAGCGAAGCTTGATCTTTAAAGATATCTATGTTTATATCATAATTCTACACATGTTATCTCCATAAGCTTAGTTAGAGACAATGTAATGTCTGTTTGACATGAGTAAGTGTGCTAAGCTAACTAAGGGCGGTGTAATATGTTGCATCCAGATCAATCTTCTGCTAATCTAAAAGCTATTTCTTTCATGGCCCTTCATGAGATTTTGACTTTGTTGAACCGTTCATGAGCTTATTCTAACGAGTTATAAAGTGAAACCTTATCTTTAGAGCTATCCATGTTCATATCATACTGTTACACATGTTATATCTATAAGCTAAGATAGAGGCAATGTAATGTTAGTTTCACATGAGAAAGTGTGATAAGCCAACTAAGGGCGGTGTAATAGGTTACATCCAAGTCAATCTTCTGCTAATCTAAAAGCCATTTCTTTCTTGAGCCCATTCATGAGCTTATGTCTTTTTTGAACCCTTCATGAGCTTATTCTAACGAGTTATGAAGTGAAGCTTGATCTTTAGAGCTATCCATGTTCATATCATACTTCTACACATGTTATCTCTAGAAGCTAAGTTAGAGGCAATGTAATGTCAGTTTGACATGAGAAAGTGTGCTAAGCCAACTAAGGGCGGTGTAATAGGTTGCATCCAAGTCAATCTTCTACTAATCTAAAACCCATGTCTTTTGTGAGCCCTTCATCAACTTATGTCTTTGGTGAACCCTTCGTGAGCTTATTCTAACGAGTTATCAAGCGAAGCTTGATGTTTAGAGCTATCCATGTGTATATCACACTTCTACACATGTTATCTCTATAAGCTAAGTTATAGGCAATGTAATGTCAGTTTGACATGAGAAAGTGTGCTAAGCCAAATAAGGGCGGTGTAATAGGTTGCATCCAGGTCAATCCACTGCTAATCTAAAAGCCATTTCTTTCTTGAGCCCATTCATCAGCTTATGTCTTTATTGAACCCTTCATGAGCTTATTCTAACGAGTTATGAAGTGAAGCTTGATCTTTAGAGCTATCCATGTTCATATCATACTTCTACACATGTTATCTCTAAAAGCTAAGTTAGAGGCAATGTAATGTCAGTTTGACATGAGAAAGTGTGCTAAGCCAACTAAGGGCGGTGTAATAGGTTGCATCCAAGTCAATCTTCTACTAATCTAAAAACCATGTCTTTTGTGAGCCCTTCATCAACTTATGTCTTTGGTGAACCCTTCGTGAGCTTATTCTAACGAGTTATCAAGCGAAGCTTGATCTTTAGAGATATCTATGTTCATATCATAATTCTACACATGTTATCTCTATAAGCTAAGTTAGAGGCAATGTAATGTTAGTTTGACATGAGAAAGTGTGCTAAGCCAACTAAGGGCGGTGTAATAGGTTGCATCCAGGTCAATCCTCTGCTAATCTAAAAGTCATTTCTTTCATGAGCCCTTCATGAGCTTATGTCTTTGTTGAACCCTTCATGAGCTTATTCTAACGAGTTATGAAGTGAAGCTTGATATTTAGAGCTATCCATGTTCATATCATACTTCTACACATGTTATATCTATAAGCTAAGTTAGAGGCAATGTAATGTCAGTTTGACATGAGAAAGTGTACTAAGCCAACTAAGGGCGGTGTAATAGGTTGCATCCAGGTCAATCTTCTGCTAATCTAAAAGCCATTTCTTTCTTGAGCCCATTCATGAGCTTATGTCTTTGGTGAACCCTTCGTGAGCTTATTCTAATGAGTTATGAAACGAAGCTTGATCTTTAGAGCTATCCATGTTCATATAATACTTTTACACATGTAATCTCCATAAGCTAAGTTAGAGGCAATGTAATGTCAGTTTGACATGAGTAAGTGTGCCAAGCTAACTAAGGGCGGTGTAATATGTTGCATCCAGATCAATCTTCTGCTAATCTAAAAGCTATTTCTTTCAAGGCCCTTCATGAGATTTTGACTTTGTTGAACCCTTCATGAGCTTATTCTAACGAGTTATAAAGTGAAACCTTATCTTTAGAGCTATCCATGTTCATATCATACTTCTACACATGTTATATCTATAAGCTAAGTTAGATGCAATGTAATGTCAGTTTGACATAAGAAACTGTGCTAAGCCAACTAAGGGCGGTGTAATAGGTTGCATCCAAGTCAATCTTCTACTAATCTAAAAGCCAAGTCTTTTCTGAGCCCTTCATCAAACTTTTGTCTTTGGTGAACCCTTCGTGAGATTATTCTAACGAGTTATGAAGCGAAGCTTGATCTTTAGAGATATCTATGTTTATATCATAATTCTACACATGTTATCTCCATAAGCTAACTTAGAGGCAATGTAATGTTAGTTTGACATGAGTAAGTGTGCTAAGCTAACTAAGGGCGGTGTAATATGTTGCATCCAGATCAATCTTCTGCTAATCTAAAAGCTATTTCTTTCATGGCCCTTCATGAGATTTTGACTTTGTTGAACCCTTCATGAGCTTATTCTAACGAGTTATAAAGTGAAACCTTATCTTTAGAGCTATCCATGTTCATATCATACTTCTACACATGTTATATCTATAAGCTAAGTTAGATGCAATGTAATGTCAGTTTGACATGAGAAAGTGTGCTAAGCCAACTAAGGGCGGTGTAATAGGTTGCATCCAAGTCAATCTTCTACTAATCTAAAAACCATGTCTTTTGTGAGCCCTTCATCAACTTTTGTCTTTGGTGAACCCTTCGTGAGATTATTCTAACGAGTTATGAAGCGAAGCTTGATCTTTAGAGATATCTATGTTTATATCATAATTCTACACATGTGATCTCGATAAGCTTAGTTAGAGACAATGTAATGTCAGTTTGACATGAGAAAGTGTGCTAAGCCAAATAAGGGCGGTGTAATAGGTTGCATCCAGGTCAATCCTCTGCTAATCTAAAAGCTATTTCTTTCATGGCCCTTTATGAGATTATGTCTTTGTTGAACCCTTTATGAGCTTATTCTAACGAGTTATAAAGTGAAACCTTATCTTTAGAGCTATCCATGTTCATATCATACTGTTACACATGTTATATCTATAAGCTAAGATAGAGGCAATGTAATGTCAGTTTGACATGAGAAAGTGTGCTAAGCCAAATAAGGGCGGTGTAATAGGTTGCATCGAGGCCAATCCTCTGCTAATCTAAAAGCTATTTCTTTCATGGCCCTTCATGAGATTATGTCTTTGTTGAACCCTTCATGAGCTTATTCGAACGAGTTATAAAGTGAAGCTTGATCTTTAGAGCTATCCATGTTCATATCATACTTCTACACATGTTATATCTATAAGCTAAGTTAGAGGCAATGTAATGTTAGATTGACATGAGAAAGTGTACTAAGCCAACTAAGGGCGGTGTAATAGGTTGCATCCAGGTCAATCTTCTGCTAATCTAAAAGCCATTTCTTTCTTGAGCCCATTCATGAGCTTATGTCTTTGGTGAACCCTTCGTGAGCTTATTCTAATGAGTTATGAAGCGAAGCTTGATCTTTAGAGCTATCCATGTTCATATAATACTTTTACACATGTAATCTCCATAAGCTAAGTTAGAGGCAATGTAATGTCAGTTTGACATGAGTAAGTGTGCCAAGCTAACTAAGGACGGTGTAATATGTTGCATCCAGATCAATCTTCTGCTAATCTAAAAGCTATTTCTTTCATGGCCCTTCATGAGATTTTGACTTTGTTGAACCCTTCATGAGCTTATTCTAACGAGTTATAAAGTGAAACCTTATCTTTAGAGCTATCCATGTTCATATCATACTTCTACACATGTTATATCTATAAGCTAAGTTAGATGCAATGTAATGTCAGTTTGACATGAGAAACTGTGCTAAGCCAACTAAGGGCGGTGTAATAGGTTGCATCCAAGTCAATCTTCTACTAATCTAAAAGCCAAGTCTTTTCTGAGCCCTTCATCAAACTTTTGTCTTTGGTGAACCCTTCGTGAGATTATTCTAACGAGTTATGAAGCGAAGCTTGATCTTTAGAGATATCTATGTTTATATCATAATTCTACACATGTTATCTCCATAAGCTAAGTTAGAGGCAATGTAATGTTAGTTTGACATGAGTAAGTGTGCTAAGCTAACTAAGGGCGGTGTAATATGTTGCATCCAGATCAATCTTCTGCTAATCTAAAAGCTATTTCTTTCATGGCCCTTCATGAGATTTTGACTTTGTTGAACCCTTCATGAGCTTATTCTAACGAGTTATAAAGTGAAACCTTATCTTTAGAGCTATCCATGTTCATATCATACTTCTACACATGTTATATCTATAAGCTAAGTTAGATGCAATGTAATGTCAGTTTGACATGAGAAAGTGTGCTAAGCCAACTAAGGGCGGTGTAATAGGTTGCATCCAAGTCAATCTTCTACTAATCTAAAAGCCAAGTCTTTTCTGAGCCCTTCATCAACTTTTGTCTTTGGTGAACCCTTCGTGAGATTATTCTAACGAGTTATCAAGCGAAGCTTGATCTTTAGAGATATCTATGTTTATATCATAATTCTACACATGTTATCTCCATAAGCTAAGTTAGAGGCAATGTAATGTTAGTTTGACATGAGTAAGTGTGCTAAGCTAACTAAGGGCGGTGTAATATGTTGCATCCAGATCAATCTTCTGCTAATCTAAAAGCTATTTCTTTCATGGCCCTTCATGAGATTTTGACTTTGTTGAACCCTTCATGAGCTTATTCTAACGAGTTATAAAGTGAAACCTTATCTTTAGAGCTATCCATGTTCATATCATACTGTTACACATGTTATATCTATAAGCTAAGATAGAGGCAATGTAATGTTAGTTTCACATGAGAAAGTGTAATAAGCCAACTAAGGGTGGTGTAATAGGTTACATCCAAGTCAATCTTCTGCTAATCTAAAAGCCATTTCTTTCTTGAGCCCATTCATGAGCTTATGTCTTTTTTGAACCCTTCATGAGCTTATTCTAACGAGTTATGAAGTGAAGCTTGATCTTTAGAGCTATCCATGTTCATATCATACTTCTACACATGTTATCTCTAGAAGCTAAGTTAGAGGCAATGTAATGTAAGTTTGACATGAGAAAGTGTGCTAAGCCAACTAAGGGCGGTGTAATAGGTTGCATCCAAGTCAATCTTCTACTAATCTAAAACCCATGGCTTTTGTGAGCCCTTCATCAACTTATGTCTTTGGTGAACCCTTCGTGAGCTTATTCTAACGAGTTATCAAGCGAAGCTTGATGTTTAGAGCTATCCATGTGTATATCACACTTCTACACATGTTATCTCTATAAGCTAAGTTAGAGGCAATGTAATGTCAGTTTGACATGAGAAAGTGTGCTAAGCCAAATAAGGGCGGTGTAATAGGTTGCATCCAGGTCAATCCTCTGCTAATCTAAAAGCCATTTCTTTCTTGAGCCCATTCATCAGCTTATGTCTTTATTGAACCCTTCATGAGCTTATTCTAACGAGTTATGAAGTGAAGCTTGATCTTTAGAGCTATCCATGTTCATATCATACTTCTACACATGTTATCTCTAAAAGCTAAGTTAGAGGCAATGTAATGTCAGTTTGACATGAGAAAGTGTGCTAAGCCAACTAAGGGCGGTGTAATAGGTTGCATCCAAGTCAATCTTCTACTAATCTAAAAACCATGTCTTTTGTGAGCCCTTCATCAACTTATGTCTTTGGAGAACCCTTTGTGACCTTATTCTAACAAGTTATCAAGCGAAGTTTGATCTTTAGAGATATCTATGTTCATATCATAATTCTACACATGTTACATCTATAAGCTAAGATAGAGGCAATGTAATGTTAGTTTGACATGAGAAAGTGTGATAAGCTAACTAAGGGCGGTGTAATATGTTGCATCCAGATCAATCTTTTGCTAATCTAAAAGCTATTTCTTTCATGGCCCTTCATGAGATTATGTCTTTGTTGAACCCTTCATGAGCTTATTCTAACGAGTTATAAAGTGTAGCCTGATCTTTAGAGCTATTCATGTTCATATCATACTGTTACACATGTTATATCTATAAGCTAAGATAGAGGCAATGTAATGTTAGTTTGACATGAGAAAGTGTACTAAGCCAACTAAGGGCGGTGTAATAGGTTGCATCCAGATCAATCTTCTACTAATCTAAAAGCCATTTCTTTCTTGAGCCCATTCATGAGCTTATGTCTTTGGTGAACCCTTCGTGAGCTTATTCTAACGAGTTATGAAGCGAAGCTTGATCTTTAGAGCTATCCATGTTCATATCATACTTTTACACATGTTATCTCCATAAGCTAAGTTAGAGGCAATGTAATGTCAGTTTGACATGAGTAAGTGTGCTAAGCTAACTAAGGGCGGTGTAATATGTTGCATCCAGATCAATCTTCTGATAATCTAAAAGCTATTTCTTTCATGGCCCTTCATAAGATTATGTGTTTGTTGAACCCTTCATGAGCTTATTCTAACGAGTTATAAAGAGTAACCTGATCTTTAGAGCTATCCATGTTCATATCATACTGTTACACATGTTATATCTATAAGCTAAGATAGAGGCAATGTAATGTTAGTTTCACATGAGAAAGTGTGATAAGCCAACTAAGGGCGGTGTAATAGGTTACATCCAAGTCAATCCTCTGCTAATCTAAAAGCCATTTCTTTCTTGAGCCCATTCCTCAGCTTATGTCTTTATTGAACCCTTCATGAGCTTAATCAAACGAGTTATGAAGTGAAGCTTGATCTTTAGAGCTATCCATGTTCATATCATACTTCTACACATGTTATCTCTAAAAGCTATGTTAGAGGCAATGTAATGTCAGTTTGACATGAGAAAGTGTGCTAAGCCAACGAAGGGCGGTGTAATAGGTTGCATCCAGGTCAATCCTCTGCTAATCTAAAAGCCATTTCTTTCTTGAGCCCATTCATCAGCTTATGTCTTTATTAAACCCTTCATGAGCTTATTCTAACAAGTTATGAAGTGAAGCTTGATCTTTAGAGCTATCCATGTTCATATCATACTTCTACAAATGTTATCTCTAAAAGCTAACTTAGAGGCAATGTAATGTCAGTTTGACATGAGAAAGTGTGCTAAGCCAACTAAGGGCGGTGTAATAGGTTGCATCCAAGTCAATCTTCTACTAATCTAAAAACCATGTCTTTTGTGAGCCCTTCATCAACTTATGTCTTTGGAGAACCCTTCGTGAGCTTATTCTAACAAGTTATCAAGCGAAGCTTGATCTTTAGAGATATCTATGTTCATATCATAATTCTACACATGTTATCTCTATAAGCTAAGTTAGAGGCAATGTAATGTCAGTTTGACATGAGAAAGTGTGCTAAGCCAAATAAGGGCGGTGTAATAGGTTGCATCCAGGTCAATCCTCTGCTAATCTAAAAGCTATTTCTTTCATGGCCCTTCATGAGATTATGTCTTTGTTGAATCCCTCATGAGCTTATTCGAACGAGTTATAAAGTGAAGCTTGATCTTTAGAGCTATCCATGTTCATATCATACTTCTACACATGTTATCTCTAAAAGCTAAGTTAGAGGCAATGTAATGTCAGTTTGACATGAGAAAGTGTACTAAGCCAACTAAGGGCGGTGTAATAGGTTGCATTCAGGTCAATCTTCTGCTAATCTAAAAGCCATTTCTTTCTTGAGCCCATTCATGAGCTTATGTCTTTGGTGAACCCTTCGTGAGCTTATTCTAAAAAGTTATGAAGCGAAGCTTGATCTTTAGAGCTATCCATGTTCATATCATACTTTTACACATGTTATCTCCATAAGCTAAGTTAGAGGCAATGTAATGTCAGTTTGACATGAGTAAGTGTGCTTAGCTAACTAAGGGCGGTGTAATATGTTGCATCCAGATCAATCTTCTGCTAATCTAAAAGCTATTTCTTTCATGGCCCTTCATGAGATTATGTCTTTGTTGAACCCTTCATGAGCTTATTCTAATGAGTTATAAAGTGTAGCCTGATCTTTAGAGCTATCCATGTTCATATCATACTGTTACACATGTTATATCTATAAGCTAAGATAGAGGCAATGTAATGTTAGTTTCACATGAGAAAGTGTGATAAGCCAACTAAGGGCGGTGTAATAGGTTACATCCAAGTCATTCTTCTGCTAATCTAAAAGCCATTTCTTTCTTGAGCCCATTCATGAGCTTATGTCTTTGGTGAACCCTTCGTGAGCTTATTCTAACGAGTTATGAAGCGAAGCTTGATCTTTAGAGCTATCCATGTTCATATCATACTTTTACACATGTTATCTCCATAAGCTAAGTTAGAGGCAATGTAATGTCAGTTTGACATGAGTAAGTGTGCTAAGCTGACTAAGGGCGGTGTAATATGTTGCATCCAAATCAATCTTCTCCTAATCTAAAAGCTATTTCTTTCATGGCCCTTCATGAGATTATGTCTTTGTTGAACCCTTCATGAGCTTATTCTAACGAGTTATAAAGTGTAGCCTGATCTTTAGAGCTATCCATGTTCATATCATACTGTTACACATGTTATATCTATAAGCTAAGATAGAGGCAATGTAATGTTAGTTTCACATGAGAAAGTGTGATAAGCCAACTAAGGGAGGTGTAATAGGTTACATCCAAGTCAATCTTCTACTAATCTAAAAGCCATTTCTTTCTTGAGCCCATTCATGAGCTTATTCTAACGAGTTATGAAGTGAAGCTTGATCTTTATAGCTATCCATGTTCATATCATACTTCTACACATGTTATCTCTAGAAGCTAAGTTAGAGGCAATGTAATGTCAGTTTGACATGAGAAAGTGTGCTAAGCCAACTAAGGGCGGTGTAATAGGTTGCATCCAGGTCAATCTTCTGCTAATCTAAAAGCCATTTCTTTCTTGAGCCCATTCATGAGCTTATGTCTTTGGTGAACCTTTCGTGAGCTTATTCTAACAAGTTTTGAAGTGAAGCTTGATCTTTAGAGCTATCCATGTTCATATCATACTTCTACACATGTTATCTCTAGAAGCTAAGTTAGAGGCAATGTAATGTTAGTTTCACATGAGAAAGTGTGATAAGCCAACTAAGGGCGGTGTAATAGGTTACATCCAAGTCAATCTTCTGCTAATCTAAAAGCCATTTCTTTCTTGAGCCCATTCATGAGATTATGTCTTTGTTGAACCCTTCATGAGCTTATTCTAACGAGTTATAAAGTGTAGCCTGATCTTTAGAGCTATCCATGTTCATATCATACTGTTACACATGTTATATCTATAAGCTAAGATAGAGGCAATGTAATGTTAGTTTCACATGAGAAAGTGTGATAAGCCAACTAAGGGAGGTGTAATAGGTTACATCCAAGTCAATCTTCTACTAATCTAAAAGCCATTTCTTTCTTGAGCCCATTCATGAGCTTATTCTAACGAGTTATGAAGTGAAGCTTGATCTTTATAGCTATCCATGTTCATATCATACTTCTACACATGTTATCTCTAGAAGCTAAGTTAGAGGCAATGTAATGTCAGTTTGACATGAGAAAGTGTGCTAAGCCAACTAAGGGCGGTGTAATAGGTTGCATCCAGGTCAATCTTCTGCTAATCTAAAAGCCATTTCTTTCTTGAGCCCATTCATGAGCTTATGTCTTTGGTGAACCTTTCGTGAGCTTATTCTAACAAGTTTTGAAGTGAAGCTTGATCTTTAGAGCTATCCATGTTCATATCATACTTCTACACATGTTATCTCTAGAAGCTAAGTTAGAGGCAATGTAATGTTAGTTTCACATGAGAAAGTGTGATAAGCCAACTAAGGGCGGTGTAATAGGTTACATCCAAGTCAATCTTCTGCTAATCTAAAAGCCATTTCTTTCTTGAGCCCATTCATGAGATTATGTCTTTGTTGAACCCTTCATGAGCTTATTCTAACGAGTTATAAAGTGTAGCCTGATCTTTAGAGCTATCCATGTTCATATCATACTGTTACACATGTTATATCTATAAGCTAAGATAGAGGCAATGTAATGTTAGTTTCACATGAGAAAGTGTGATAAGCCAACTAAGGGAGGTGTAATAGGTTACATCCAAGTCAATCTTCTACTAATCTAAAAGCCATTTCTTTCTTGAGCCCATTCATGAGCTTATTCTAACGAGTTATGAAGTGAAGCTTGATCTTTATAGCTATCCATGTTCATATCATACTTCTACACATGTTATCTCTAGAAGCTAAGTTAGAGGCAATGTAATGTCAGTTTGACATGAGAAAGTGTGCTAAGCCAACTAAGGGCGGTGTAATAGGTTGCATCCAGGTCAATCTTCTGCTAATCTAAAAGCCATTTCTTTCTTGAGCCCATTCATGAGCTTATGTCTTTGGTGAACCTTTCGTGAGCTTATTCTAACAAGTTTTGAAGTGAAGCTTGATCTTTAGAGCTATCCATGTTCATATCATACTTCTACACATGTTATCTCTAGAAGCTAAGTTAGAGGCAATGTAATGTTAGTTTCACATGAGAAAGTGTGATAAGCCAACTAAGGGCGGTGTAATAGGTTACATCCAAGTCAATCTTCTGCTAATCTAAAAGCCATTTCTTTCTTGAGCCCATTCATGAGATTATGTCTTTGTTGAACCCTTCATGAGCTTATTCTAACGAGTTATAAAGTGTAGCCTGATCTTTAGAGCTATCCATGTTCATATCATACTGTTACACATGTTATATCTATAAGCTAAGATAGAGGCAATGTAATGTTAGTTTCACATGAGAAAGTGTGATAAGCCAACTAAGGGAGGTGTAATAGGTTACATCCAAGTCAATCTTCTACTAATCTAAAAGCCATTTCTTTCTTGAGCCCATTCATGAGCTTATTCTAACGAGTTATGAAGTGAAGCTTGATCTTTATAGCTATCCATGTTCATATCATACTTCTACACATGTTATCTCTAGAAGCTAAGTTAGAGGCAATGTAATGTCAGTTTGACATGAGAAAGTGTGCTAAGCCAACTAAGGGCGGTGTAATAGGTTGCATCCAGGTCAATCTTCTGCTAATCTAAAAGCCATTTCTTTCTTGAGCCCATTCATGAGCTTATGTCTTTGGTGAACCTTTCGTGAGCTTATTCTAACAAGTTTTGAAGTGAAGCTTGATCTTTAGAGCTATCCATGTTCATATCATACTTCTACACATGTTATCTCTAGAAGCTAAGTTAGAGGCAATGTAATGTTAGTTTCACATGAGAAAGTGTGATAAGCCAACTAAGGGCGGTGTAATAGGTTACATCCAAGTCAATCTTCTGCTAATCTAAAAGCCATTTCTTTCTTGAGCCCATTCATGAGATTATGTCTTTGTTGAACCCTTCATGAGCTTATTCTAACGAGTTATAAAGTGTAGCCTGATCTTTAGAGCTATCCATGTTCATATCATACTGTTACACATGTTATATCTATAAGCTAAGATAGAGGCAATGTAATGTTAGTTTCACATGAGAAAGTGTGATAAGCCAACTAAGGGAGGTGTAATAGGTTACATCCAAGTCAATCTTCTACTAATCTAAAAGCCATTTCTTTCTTGAGCCCATTCATGAGCTTATTCTAACGAGTTATGAAGTGAAGCTTGATCTTTATAGCTATCCATGTTCATATCATACTTCTACACATGTTATCTCTAGAAGCTAAGTTAGAGGCAATGTAATGTCAGTTTGACATGAGAAAGTGTGCTAAGCCAACTAAGGGCGGTGTAATAGGTTGCATCCAGGTCAATCTTCTGCTAATCTAAAAGCCATTTCTTTCTTGAGCCCATTCATGAGCTTATGTCTTTGGTGAACCTTTCGTGAGCTTATTCTAACAAGTTTTGAAGTGAAGCTTGATCTTTAGAGCTATCCATGTTCATATCATACTTCTACACATGTTATCTCTAGAAGCTAAGTTAGAGGCAATGTAATGTTAGTTTCACATGAGAAAGTGTGATAAGCCAACTAAGGGCGGTGTAATAGGTTACATCCAAGTCAATCTTCTGCTAATCTAAAAGCCATTTCTTTCTTGAGCCCATTCATGAGCTTATGTCTTTTTTGAACCCTTCATGAGCTTATTCTAACGAGTTATGAAGTGAAGCTTGATCTTTAGAGCTATCCATGTTCATATCATACTTCTACACATGTTATCTCTAGAAGCTAAGTTAGAGGCAATGTAATGTCAGTTTGACATGAGAAAGTGTGCTAAGCCAACTAAGGGCGGTGTAATAGGTTGCATCCAAGTCAATCTTCTACTAATCAAAAACCCATGTCTTTTGTGAGCCCTTCATCAACTTATGTCTTTGGTGAACCCTTCGTGAGCTTATTCTAACGAGTTATCAAGCGAAGCTTGATGTTTAGAGTTATCCATGTGTATATCACGCTTCTACACATGTTATCTCTATAAGCTAAGTTAGAGGCAATGTAATGTCAGTTTGACATGAGAAAGTGTGCTAAGCCAAATAAGGGCGGTGTAATAGGTTGCATCCAGGTCAATCTTCTGCTAATCTAAAAGCCATTTCTTTCTTGAGCCCATTCATCAGCTTATGTCTTTATTGAACCCTTCATGAGTTATGAAGTGAAGCTTGATCTTTAGAGCTATCCATGTTCATATCATACTTCTACACATGTTATCTCTAAAAGCTAAGTTAGAGGCAATGTAATGTCAGTTTGACATGAGAAAGTGTACTAAGCCAACTAAGGGCGGTGTAATAGGTTGCATCCAGGTCAATCTTCTGCTAATCTAAAAGCCATTTCTTTCTTGAGCCCATTCATGAGCTTATGTCTTTGGTGAACCCTTCGTGAGCTTATTCTAACGAGTTATGAAGCGAAACTTGATCTTTAGAGCTATCCATGTTCATATCATACTTTTACACATGTTATCTCCATAAGCTAAGTTAAAGGCAATGTAATGTCAGTTTGACATGAGTAAGTGTGCTAAGCTAACTAAGGGCGGTGTAATATGTTGCATCCAGATCAATCTTCTGCTAATCTAAAAGCTATTTCTTTCATGGCCCTTCATGAGATTATGTCTTTGTTGAACCCTTCATGAGCTTATTCTAACGAGTTATAAAGTGTAGCCTGATCTTTAGAGCTATCCATGTTCATATCATACTGTTACACATGTTATATCTATAAGCTAAGATAGAGGCAATGTAATGTTAGTTTCACATGAGAAAATGTGATAAGCCAACTAAGGGCGGTGTAATAGGTTACATCCAAGTCAATCTTCTGCTAATCTAAAAGCCATTTCTTTCTTGAGCCCATTCATGAGCTTATGTCTTTGGTGAACCCTTCGTGAGCTTATTCTAACGAGTTATGAAGCGAAGCTTAATCTTTAGAGCTATCCATGTTCATATCATACTTTTACACATGTTATCTCCATAAGCTAAGTTAGAGGCAATGTAATGTCAGTTTGACATGTGTAAGTGTGCTAAGCTGACTAAGGGCGGTGTAATATGTTGCATCCAGATCAATCTTCTGCTAATCTAAAAGCTATTTCTTTCATGGCCCTTCATGAGATTATGTCTTTGTTGAACCCTTCATGAGCTTATTCTAACGAGTTATAAAGTGTAGCCTGATCTTTAGAGCTATCCATGTTCATATCATACTGTTACACATGTTATATCTATAAGCTAAGATAGAGGCAATGTAATGTTTGTTTCACATGAGAAAGTGTGCTAAGCCAACTAAGGGCGGTGTAATAGGTTGCATCCAAGTCAATCTTCTACTAATCTAAAACTCATGTCTTTTGTGAGCCCTTCATCAACTTATGTCTTTGGTGAACCCTTCGTGAGCTTATTCTAACGAGTTATCAAGCGAAGCTTGATGTTTAGAGCAATCCATGTGTATATCACACTTCTACACATGTTATCTCTATAAGCTAAGTTAGAGGCAATGTAATGTCAGTTTGACATGAGAAAGTGTGCTAAGCCAAATAAGGGCGGTATAATAGGTTGCATCCAGGTCAATCCTCTGCTAATCTAAAAGCCATTTCTTTCTTGAGCCCATTCATCAGCTTATGTCTTTATTGAACCCTTCATGAGCTTATTCTAACTAGTTATGAAGTGAAGCTTGATCTTTAGAGATATCCATGTTCATATCATACTTCTACACATGTTATCTCTAAAAGCTAAATTAGAGGAAATGTAATGTCAGTTTGACATGAGAAAGCGTACTAAGCCAACTAAGGGCGGTGTAATAGGTTGCATCCAAGTCAATCTTCTACTAATCTAAAAACCATGTCTTTTGTGAGCCCTTCATCAACTTATGTCTTTGGAGAACCCTTCGTGAGCTTATTCTAACAAGTTATCAAGCGAAGCTTGATCTTTAGAGATATCTATGTTCATATCATAATTCTACACATGTTATCTCTGTAAGCTAAGTTAGAGGCAATGTAATGTCAGTTTGACATGAGAAACTGTACTAAGCCAACTAAGGGCGGTGTAATAGGTTGCATCCAGGTCAATCTTCTGCTAATCTAAAAGCCATTTCTTTCTTGAGCCCATTCATGAGCTTATGTCTTTGGTGAACCCTTCGTGAGCTTATTCTAACGAGTTATGAAGCGAAGCTTGATCTTTAGAGCCATTTCTTTCTTGAGCCCATTCATCAGCTTATGTCTTTATTGAACCCTTCAAGAGCTTATTCTAACGAGTTATGAAGTGAAGCTTGATCTTTAGAGCTATCCATGTTCATATCATACTTCTACACATGTTTTATCTAAAAGCTAAGTTAGAGGAAATGTAATGTCAGTTTGACATGAGAAAGCGTGGTAAGCCAACTAAGGGCGGTGTAATAGGTTGCATCCAAGTCAATCTTCTACTAATCTAAAAACCATGTCTTTTGTGAGCCCTTCATCAACTTATGTCTTTGGAGAACCCTTCGTGAGCTTATTCTAACAAGTTATCAAGCGAAGCTTGATCTTTAGAGATATCTATGTTCATATCATAATTCTACACATGTTATCTCTATAAGTTAAGTTAGAGGCAATGTAATGTTAGTTTGACATGAGAAAGTGTGCTAAGCCAAATAAGGGCGGTGTAATAGGTTGCATCCAGGTCAATCCTCTGCTAATCTAAAAGCTATTTCTTTCATGGCCTTTCATGAGATTATGTCTTTGTTGAACCCTTCATGAGCTTATTCGAACGAGTTATAAAGTGAAGCTTGATCTTTAGAGCTATCCATGTTCATATCATACTTCTACACATGTTATATCTATAAGCTAAGTTAGAGGCAATGTAATGTCAGATTGACATGAGAAAGTGTACTAACCCAACTAAGGGCGGTGTAATAGGTTGCATCCAGGTCAATCTTCTGCTAATCTAAAAGCCATTTCTTTCTTGAGCCCATTCATGAGCTTATGTCTTTGGTGAACCCTTCGTGAGCTTATTCTAACGAGTTATAAAGCGAAGCTTGATCTTTAGAGTTATCCATGTTCATATCATACTTTTACACATGTTATCTCCATAAGCTAAGTTAGAGGCAATGTAATGTTAGTTTGACATGAGTAAGTGTGCTAAGCTAACTAAGGGCGGTGTAATATGTTGCATCCAGATCAATCTTCTGCTAATCTAAAAGCTATTTCTTTCATGGCCCTTCATGAGATTATGTCTTTGTTGAACCCTTCATGAGCTTATTCTAACGAGTTATAAATTGAAACCTTATCTTTAGAGCTATTAATGTTCATATCATAGTTTTACACATGTTATCTCCATAAGCTAAGTTAGAGGCAATGTAATGTCAGTTTGACATGAGTAAGTGTGCTAAGCTAACTAAGGGCGGTGTAATATGTTGTATCCAGATCAATCTTCTGCTAATCTAAAAGCTGTTTCTTTCATAGCCCTTCATGAGATTATGTCTTTGTTGAACCCTTCATGAGCTTATTCGAACGAGTTATAAAGTGAAGCTTGATCTTTAGAGCTACCCATGTTCATATCATACTTCTACACATGTTATATCTATAAGCTAAGTTAGAGGCAATGTAATGTCAGTTTGACATGAGAAAGTGTACTAAGCCAACTAAGGGCGGTGTAATAGGTTGCATCCAGGTCAATCTTTTGCTAATCTAAAAGCCATTTCTTTCTTGAGCCCATTCATGAGCTTATGTCTTTGGTGAACCCTTCGTGAGCTTATTCTAACGAGTTATGAAGCGAAGCTTGATCTTTAGAGCTATCCATGTTCATATCATACTTTTACACATGTTATCTCCATAAGCTAAGTTAGAGGCAATGTAATGTCAGTTTGACATGAGTAAGTGTGCTAAGTTAACTAAGGGCGGTGTAATATGTTGCATCCAGATCAATCTTCTGCTAATCTAAAAGCAATTTCTTTCATGGCCCTTCATGAGATTATGTCTTTGTTGAACCCTTCATGAGCTTATTCTAACGAGTTATAAAGTGTAGCCTGATCTTTAGAGCTATCCATGTTCATATCATACTATTACACATGTTATATCTATAAGCTAAGATAGAGGCAATGTAATGTTAGTTTCACATGAGAAAGTGTGATAAGCCAACTAAGGGCGGTGTAATAGGTTACATCCAAGTCAATCTTCTGCTAATCTAAAAGCCATTTCTTTCTTTAGCCCATTCATGAGCTTATGTCTTTTTTGAACCCTTCATGAGCTTATTCTAACGAGTTATGAAGTGAAGCTTGATCTTTAGAGCTATCCATGTTCATATCATACTTCTACACATGTTATCTCTAGAAGCTAAGTTAGAGGCAATGTAATGTCAGATTGACATGAGAAAGTGTGCTAAGCCAACTAAGGGCGGTGTAATAGGTTGCATCCAAGTCAATCTTCTACTAATCTAAAACCCATGTCTTTTGTGAGCCCTTCATCAACTTATGTCTTTGGTGAACCCTTCGTGAGCTTATTCTAACGAGTTATCAAGCGAAGCTTGATGTTTAGAGCTATCCATGTGTATATCACACTTCTACACATGTTATCTCTATAAGCTAAGTTAGAGGCAATGTAATGTCAGTTTGACATGAGAAAGTGTGCTAAGCCAAATAAGGGCGGTGTTATAGGTTGCATCCAGGTCAATCCTCTGCTAATCTAAAAGCCATTTCTTTCTTGAGCCCATTCATCAGCTTATGTCTTTATTGAACCCTTCATGAGCTTATTCTAACGAGTTATGAAGTGAAGCTTGATCTTTAGAGCTATCCATGTTCATATCATACTTCTACACATGTTATCTCTAGAAGCTAAGTTAGAGGCAATGTAATGTCAGATTGACATGAGAAAGTGTGCTAAGCCAACTAAGGGCGGTGTAATAGGTTGCATCCAAGTCAATCTTCTACTAATCTAAAACCCATGTCTTTTGTGAGCCCTTCATCAACTTATGTCTTTGGTGAACCCTTCGTGAGCTTATTCTAACGAGTTATCAAGCGAAGCTTGATGTTTAGAGCTATCCATGTGTATATCACACTTCTACACATGTTATCTCTATAAGCTAAGTTAGAGGCAATGTAATGTCAGTTTGACATGAGAAAGTGTGCTAAGCCAAATAAGGGCGGTGTTATAGGTTGCATCCAGGTCAATCCTCTGCTAATCTAAAAGCCATTTCTTTCTTGAGCCCATTCATCAGCTTATGTCTTTATTGAACCCTTCATGAGCTTATTCTAACGAGTTATGAAGTGAAGCTTGATCTTTAGAGCTATCCATGTTCATATCATACTTCTACACATGTTATCTCTAGATGCTAAGTTAGAGGCAATGTAATGTCAGTTTGACATTAGAAAGTGTGCTAAGCCAACTAAGGGCGGTGTAATAGGTTACATCCAAGTCAATCTTCTGCTAATCTAAAAGCCATTTCTTTCTTGAGCCCATTCATGAGCTTATGTCTTTTTTGAACCCTTCATGAGCTTATTCTAACGAGTTATGAAGTGAAGCTTGATCTTTAGAGCTATCCATGTTCATATCATACTTCTACACATGTTATCTCTAGAAGCTAAGTTAGAGGCAATGTAATGTCAGATTGACATGAGAAAGTGTGCTAAGCCAACTAAGGGCGGTGTAATAGGTTGCATCCAAGTCAATCTTCTACTAATCTAAAACCCATGTCTTTTGTGAGCCCTTCATCAACTTATGTCTTTGGTGAACCCTTCGTGAGCTTATTCTAACGAGTTATCAAGCGAAGCTTGATGTTTAGAGCTATCCATGTGTATATCACACTTCTACACATGTTATCTCTATAAGCTAAGTTAGAGGCAATGTAATGTCAGTTTGACATGAGAAAGTGTGCTAAGCCAAATAAGGGCGGTGTTATAGGTTGCATCCAGGTCAATCCTCTGCTAATCTAAAAGCCATTTCTTTCTTGAGCCCATTCATCAGCTTATGTCTTAATTGAACCCTTCATGAGCTTATTCTAACGAGTTATGAAGTGAAGCTTGATCTTTAGAGCTATCCATGTTCATATCATACTTCTACACATGTTATCTCTAGAAGCTAAGTTAGAGGCAATGTAATGTCAGATTGACATGAGAAAGTGTGCTAAGCCAACTAAGGGCGGTGTAATAGGTTGCATCCAAGTCAATCTTCTACTAATCTAAAACCCATGTCTTTTGTGAGCCCTTCATCAACTTATGTCTTTGGTGAACCCTTCGTGAGCTTATTCTAACGAGTTATCAAGCGAAGCTTGATGTTTAGAGCTATCCATGTGTATATCACACTTCTACACATGTTATCTCTATAAGCTAAGTTAGAGGCAATGTAATGTCAGTTTGACATGAGAAAGTGTGCTAAGCCAAATAAGGGCGGTGTTATAGGTTGCATCCAGGTCAATCCTCTGCTAATCTAAAAGCCATTTCTTTCTTGAGCCCATTCATCAGCTTATGTCTTTATTGAACCCTTCATGAGCTTATTCTAACGAGTTATGAAGTGAAGCTTGATCTTTAGAGCTATCCATGTTCATATCATACTTCTACACATGTTATCTCTAGAAGCTAAGTTAGAGGCAATGTAATGTCAGATTGACATGAGAAAGTGTGCTAAGCCAACTAAGGGCGGTGTAATAGGTTGCATCCAAGTCAATCTTCTACTAATCTAAAACCCATGTCTTTTGTGAGCCCTTCATCAACTTATGTCTTTGGTGAACCCTTCGTGAGCTTATTCTAACGAGTTATCAAGCGAAGCTTGATGTTTAGAGCTATCCATGTGTATATCACACTTCTACACATGTTATCTCTATAAGCTAAGTTAGAGGCAATGTAATGTCAGTTTGACATGAGAAAGTGTGCTAAGCCAAATAAGGGCGGTGTTATAGGTTGCATCCAGGTCAATCCTCTGCTAATCTAAAAGCCATTTCTTTCTTGAGCCCATTCATCAGCTTATGTCTTTATTGAACCCTTCATGAGCTTATTCTAACGAGTTATGAAGTGAAGCTTGATCTTTAGAGCTATCCATGTTCATATCATACTTCTACACATGTTATCTCTAGATGCTAAGTTAGAGGCAATGTAATGTCAGTTTGACATTAGAAAGTGTGCTAAGCCAACTAAGGGCGGTGTAATAGGTTACATCCAAGTCAATCTTCTGCTAATCTAAAAGCCATTTCTTTCTTGAGCCCATTCATGAGCTTATGTCTTTTTTGAACCCTTCATGAGCTTATTCTAACGAGTTATGAAGTGAAGCTTGATCTTTAGAGCTATCCATGTTCATATCATACTTCTACACATGTTATCTCTAGAAGCTAAGTTAGAGGCAATGTAATGTCAGATTGACATGAGAAAGTGTGCTAAGCCAACTAAGGGCGGTGTAATAGGTTGCATCCAAGTCAATCTTCTACTAATCTAAAACCCATGTCTTTTGTGAGCCCTTCATCAACTTATGTCTTTGGTGAACCCTTCGTGAGCTTATTCTAACGAGTTATCAAGCGAAGCTTGATGTTTAGAGCTATCCATGTGTATATCACACTTCTACACATGTTATCTCTATAAGCTAAGTTAGAGGCAATGTAATGTCAGTTTGACATGAGAAAGTGTGCTAAGCCAAATAAGGGCGGTGTTATAGGTTGCATCCAGGTCAATCCTCTGCTAATCTAAAAGCCATTTCTTTCTTGAGCCCATTCATCAGCTTATGTCTTAATTGAACCCTTCATGAGCTTATTCTAACGAGTTATGAAGTGAAGCTTGATCTTTAGAGCTATCCATGTTCATATCATACTTCTACACATGTTATCTCTAGAAGCTAAGTTAGAGGCAATGTAATGTCAGATTGACATGAGAAAGTGTGCTAAGCCAACTAAGGGCGGTGTAATAGGTTGCATCCAAGTCAATCTTCTACTAATCTAAAACCCATGTCTTTTGTGAGCCCTTCATCAACTTATGTCTTTGGTGAACCCTTCGTGAGCTTATTCTAACGAGTTATCAAGCGAAGCTTGATGTTTAGAGCTATCCATGTGTATATCACACTTCTACACATGTTATCTCTATAAGCTAAGTTAGAGGCAATGTAATGTCAGTTTGACATGAGAAAGTGTGCTAAGCCAAATAAGGGCGGTGTTATAGGTTGCATCCAGGTCAATCCTCTGCTAATCTAAAAGCCATTTCTTTCTTGAGCCCATTCATCAGCTTATGTCTTTATTGAACCCTTAATGAGCTTATTCTAACGAGTTATGAAGTGAAGCTTGATCTTTAGAGCTATCCATGTTCATATCATACTTCTACACATGTTATCTCTAGAAGCTAAGTTAGAAGCAATGTAATGTCAGTTTGACATTAGAAAGTGTGCTAAGCCAACTAAGGGCGGTGTAATAGGTTGCATCCAAGTCAATCTTCTACTAATCTAAAAACCATGTCTTTTGTGAGCCCTTCATCAACTTATGTCTTTGGTGAACCCTTCGTGAGCTTATTCTAACAAGTTATCAAGCGAAGCTTGATCTTTAGAGATATCTATGTTCATATCATAATTCTACACATGTTATCTCTATAAGCTAAGTTAGAGGCAATGTAATGTCAGTTTGACATGAGAAAGTGTGCTAAGCCAAATAAGGGCGGTGTAATAGGTTGCATCCAGGTCAATCCTCTGCTAATCTAAAAGCTATTTCTTTCATGGCCCTTCATGAGATTATGTCTTTGTTGATCCCTTCATGAGCTTATTCGAACGAGTTATAAAGTGAAGCTTGATCTTTAGAGCTATCCATGTTCATATCATACTTCTACACATGTTATATCTATAAGCTAAGTTAGAGGCAATGTAATGTCAGTTTGACATGAGAAAGTGTACTAAGCCAACTAAGGGCGGTGTAATAGGTTGCATCCAGGTCAATCTTCTGCTAATCTAAAAGCCATTTCTTTCTTGAGCCCATTCATGAGCTTATGTCTTTGTTGAACCCTTCATGAGCTTATTCGAACGAGTTATAAAGTGAAGCTTGATCTTTAGAGCTATCCATGTTCATATCATACTTCTACACATGTTATATCTATAAGCTAAGTTAGAGGCAATGTAATGTCAGATTGACATGAGAAAGTGTACTAAGCCAACTAAGGGCGGTGTAATAGGTTGCATCCTGGTCAATCTTCTGCTAATCTAAAAGCCATTTCTTTCTTGAGCCCATTCATGAGCTTATGTCTTTGGTGAACCCTTTGTGAGCTTAGTCTAACGAGTTATGAAGCGAAGCTTGATCTTTAGAGCTATCCATGTTCATATCATACTTTTACACATGTTATCTCCATAAGCTAAGTTAGAGGCAATGTAATGTTAGTTTGACATGAGTAAGTGTGCTAAGCTAACTAAGGGCGGTGTAATATGTTGCATCCAGATCAATCTTCTCCTAATCTAAAAGCTATTTCTTTCATGGCCCTTCATGAGATTATGTCTTTGTTGAACCCTTCATGAGCTTATTCTAACGAGTTATAAAGTGAAACCTTATCTTTAGAGCTATCCATGTTCATATCATAGTTTTACACATGTTATCTCCATAAGCTAAGTTAGAGGCAATGTAATGTCAGTTTGACATGAGTAAGTGTGCTAAGCTAACTAAGGGCAGTGTAATATGTTGCATCCAGATCAATCTTCTGCTAATCTAAAAGCTGTTTCTTTCATAGCCCTTCATGAGATTATGTCTTTGTTGAATCCTTCATGAGCTTATTCGAACGTGTTATAAAGTGAAGCTTGATCTTTAGAGCTATCCATGTTCATATCATACTTCTACACATGTTATATCTATAAGCTAAGTTAGAGGCAATGTAATGTCAGTTTGACATGAGAAAGTGTACTAAGCCAACTAAGGGCGGTGTAATAGGTTGCATCCAGGTCAATCTTCTGCTAATCTAAAAGCCATTTCTTTCTTGAGCCCATTCATGTGCTTATGTCTTTGGTGAACCCTTCGTGAGCTTATTCTAACGAGTTATGAAGCGAAGCTTGATCTTTAGAGCTATCCATGTTCATATCATACTTTTACACATGTTATTTCCATAAGCTAAGTTAGAGGCAATGTAATGTCAGTTTGACATGAGTAAGTGTGCTAAGTTAATTAAGGGCGGTGTAATAGGTTGCATCCAGGTCAATCCTCTGCTAATCTAAAAGCTATTTCTTTCATGGCCCTTCATGAGATTATGTCTTTGTTGATCCCTTCATGAGCTTATTCGAACGAGTTATAAAGTGAAGCTTGATCTTTAGAGCTATCCATGTTCATATCATACTTCTACACATGTTATATCTATAAGCTAAGTTAGAGGCAATGTAATGTCAGTTTGACATGAGAAAGTGTACTAAGCCAACTAAGGGCGGTGTAATAGGTTGCATCCAGGTCAATCTTCTGCTAATCTAAAAGCCATTTCTTTCTTGAGCCCATTCATGAGCTTATGTCTTTGTTGAACCCTTCATGAGCTTATTCGAACGAGTTATAAAGTGAAGCTTGATCTTTAGAGCTATCCATGTTCATATCATACTTCTACACATGTTATATCTATAAGCTAAGTTAGAGGCAATGTAATGTCAGATTGACATGAGAAAGTGTACTAAGCCAACTAAGGGCGGTGTAATAGGTTGCATCCTGGTCAATCTTCTGCTAATCTAAAAGCCATTTCTTTCTTGAGCCCATTCATGAGCTTATGTCTTTGGTGAACCCTTTGTGAGCTTATTCTAACGAGTTATGAAGCGAAGCTTGATCTTTAGAGCTATCCATGTTCATATCATACTTTTACACATGTTATCTCCATAAGCTAAGTTAGAGGCAATGTAATGTTAGTTTGACATGAGTAAGTGTGCTAAGCTAACTAAGGGCGGTGTAATATGTTGCATCCAGATCAATCTTCTCCTAATCTAAAAGCTATTTCTTTCATGGCCCTTCATGAGATTATGTCTTTGTTGAACCCTTCATGAGCTTATTCTAACGAGTTATAAAGTGAAACCTTATCTTTAGAGCTATCCATGTTCATATCATAGTTTTACACATGTTATCTCCATAAGCTAAGTTAGAGGCAATGTAATGTCAGTTTGACATGAGTAAGTGTGCTAAGCTAACTAAGGGCAGTGTAATATGTTGCATCCAGATCAATCTTCTGCTAATCTAAAAGCTGTTTCTTTCATAGCCCTTCATGAGATTATGTCTTTGTTGAATCCTTCATGAGCTTATTCGAACGTGTTATAAAGTGAAGCTTGATCTTTAGAGCTATCCATGTTCATATCATACTTCTACACATGTTATATCTATAAGCTAAGTTAGAGGCAATGTAATGTCAGTTTGACATGAGAAAGTGTACTAAGCCAACTAAGGGCGGTGTAATAGGTTGCATCCAGGTCAATCTTCTGCTAATCTAAAAGCCATTTCTTTCTTGAGCCCATTCATGTGCTTATGTCTTTGGTGAACCCTTCGTGAGCTTATTCTAACGAGTTATGAAGCGAAGCTTGATCTTTAGAGCTATCCATGTTCATATCATACTTTTACACATGTTATTTCCATAAGCTAAGTTAGAGGCAATGTAATGTCAGTTTGACATGAGTAAGTGTGCTAAGTTAATTAAGGGCGGTGTAATATGTTGCAACCAGATCAATCTTCTGCTAATCTAAAAGTTATTTCTTTCATGGCCCTTCATGAGATTATGTCTTTGTTGAACCCTTCATGAGCTTATTCTAACGAGTTATAAAGTGTAGCCTGATCTTTAGAGCTATCCATGTTCATATCATACTATTACACATGTTATATCTATAAGCTAAGATAGAGGCAATGTAATGTTAGTTTCACATGAGAAAGTGTGATAAGCCAACTAAGGGCGGTGTAATAGGTTACATCCAAGTCATTTCTTTCTTGAGCTCATTCATGAGCTTATGTCTTTTTTGAACCCTTCATGAGCTTATTCTAACGAGTTATGAAGTGAAGCTTGATCTTTAGAGCTATCCATGTTCATATCATACTTCTACACATGTTATCTCTAGAAGCTAAGTTAGAGGCAATGTAATGTCAATTTGACATGAGAAAGTGTGCTAAGCCAAATAAGGGCGGTGTAATAGGTTGCATCCAGGTCAATCCTCTGCTAATCTAAAAGCCATTTCTTTCTTGAGCCCATTCATCAGCTTATGTCTTTATTGAACCCTTCATGAACTTATTCTAACGAGTTATAAAGTGAAGCTTGATCTTTAGAGCTATCCATGTTCATATCATACTTCTACACATGTTATCTCTAGAAGCTAAGTTAGAGGCAATGTAATGTCAGTTTGACATGAGAAAGTGTGCTAAGCCAACTAAGGGCGGTGTAATAGGTTGCATCCAAGTCAATCTTCTATTAATCTAAAAACCATGTCTTTTGTGAGCCCTTCATCAACTTATGTCTTTGGTGAACCCTTCGTGAGCTTATTCTAACAAGTTATCAAGCGAAGCTTGATCTTTAGAGATATCTATGTTCATATCATAATTCTACACATGTTATCTCTATAAGCTAAGTTAGAGGCAATGTAATGTCAGTTTGACATGAGAAAGTGTGCTAAGCCAAATAAGGGCGGTGTAATAGGTTGCATCCAGGTCAATCCTCTGCTAATCTAAAAGCTATTTCTTTCATGAGCCCTTCATGAGCTTATGTCTTTGTTGAACCCTTCATGAGCTTATTCGAACGAGTTATAAAGTGAAGCTTGATCTTTAGAGCTATCCATGTTCATATCATACTTCTACACATGTTATATCTATAAGCTAAGTTAGAGGCAATGTAATGTCAGATTTACATGAGAAAGTGTACTAAGCCAACTAAGGGCGGTGTAATAGGTTGCATCCTGGTCAATCTTCTGCTAATCTAAAAGCCATTTCTTTCTTGAGCCCATTCATGAGATTATGTCTTTGTTGAACCCTTCATGAGCTTATTCTAACGAGTTATAAAGTGAAACCTTATCTTTAGAGCTATCCATGTTCATATCATAGTTTTACACATGTTATCTCCATAAGCTAAGTTAGAGGCAATGTAATGTCAGTTTGACATGAGTAAGTGTGCTAAGCTAACTAAGGGCGGTGTAATATGTTGCATCCAGATCAATCTTCTGCTAATCTAAAAGCTGTTTCTTTCATAGCCCTTCATGAGATTATGTCTTTGTTGAACCCTTCATGAGCTTATTCGAACGAGTTATAAAGTGAAACCTTATCTTTAGAGCTATCCATGTTCATATCATACTTCTACACATGTTATATCTATAAGCTAAGTTAGAGGCAATGTAATGTCAGTTTGACATGAGAAAGTGTACTAAGCCAACTAAGGGCGGTGTAATAGGTTGCATCCAGGTCAATCTTCTGCTAATCTAAAAGCTATTTCTTTCTTGAGCCCATTCATGAGATTATGTCTTTGTTGAACCCTTCATGAGCTTATTCTAACGAGTTATAAAGTGAAGTCTGATCTTTAGAGCTATCCATGTTCATATCATACTTCTACACATGTTATATCTATAAGCTAAGTTAGAGGCAATGTAATGTCAGTTTGACATGAGTAAGTGTGCTAAGCCAACTAAGGGCGGTGTAATATGTTGCATCCAGATCAATCTTCTGCTTATCTAAAAGCTATTTCTTTCATGGCCCTTCATGAGATTATGTCTTTGTTGAACCCTTCATGAGCTTGTTCTAACGAGTTATAATGTGTAGCCTGATCTTTAGAGCTATCCATGTTCATATCATACTATTACACATGTTATATCTATAAGCTAAGATAGAGGCAATGTAATGTTAGTTTCACATGAGAAAGTGTGATAAGCCAACTAAGGGCGGTGTAATAGGTTACATCCAAGTCAATCTTCTGCTAATCTAAAAGCCATTTCTTTCTTGAGCCCATTCATGAGCTTATGTCTTTTTTGAACCCTTCATGAGCTTATTCTAACGAGTTATGAAGTGAAGCTTGATCTTTAGAGCTATCCATGTTCATATCATACTTCTACACATGTTATCTCTAGAAGCTAAGTTAGAGGCAATGTAATGTCAGTTTGACATGAGAAAGTGTGCTAAGCCAACTAAGGGCGGTGTAATAGGTTGCATCCAAGTCAATCTTCTACTAATCTAAAACCCATGTCTTTTGTGAGCCCTTCATCAACTTATGTCTTTGGTGAACCCTTCGTGAGCTTATTCTAACGAGTTATCAAGCGAAGCTTGATGTTTAGAGCTATCCATGTGTATATCACACTTCTACACATGTTATCTCTATAAGCTAAGTTAGAGGCAATGTAATGTCAGTTTGACATGAGAAAGTGTGCTAAGCCAAATAAGGGCGGTGTAATAGGTTGCATCCAGGTCAATCCTCTGCTAATCTAAAAGCCATTTCTTTCTTGAGCCCATTCATCAGCTTATGTCTTTATTGAACCCTTCATGAGCTTATTCTAACGAGTTATGAAGTGAAGCTTGATCTTTAGAGCTATCCATGTTCATATCATACTTCTACACATGTTATCTCTAGAAGCTAAGTTGAAGGCAATGTAATGTCAGTTTGACATGAGAAAGTGTTCTAAGCCAACTAAGGGCGGTGTAATAGGTTGCATCCAAGTCAATCTTCTACTAATCTAAAAACCATGTCTTTTGTGAGCCCTTCATCAACTTATGTCTTTGGTGAACCCTTCATGAGCTTATTCTAACAAGTTATCAAGCGAAGCTTGATCTTTAGAGATATCTATGTTCATATCATAATTCTACACATGTTATCTCTATAAGCTAAGTTAGAGGCAATGTAATGTCAGTTTGACATGAGAAAGTGTGCTAAGCCAAATAAGGGCGGTGTAATAGGTTGCATCCAGGTGAATCCTCTGCTAATCTAAAAGCAATTTCTTTCATGGCCCTTCATGAGATTATGTCTTTGTTGAACCCTTCATGAGCTTATTCGAACGAGTTATAAAGTGAAGCTTGATCTTTAGAGCTATCCATGTTCATATCATACTTCTACACATGTTATATCTATAAGCTAAGTTAGAGGCAATGTAATGTCAGTTTGACATGAGAAAGTGTAATAAGCCAACTAAGGGTGGAGTAATAGGTTGCATCCAGGTCAATCTTCTGCTAATCTAAAAGCCATTTCTTTCTTGAGCCCATTCATGAGCTTATGTCTTTGGTGAACCCTTCGTGAGCTTATTCTAACGAGTTATGAAGCGAAGCTTGATCTTTAGAGCTATCCATGTTCATATCATACTTTTACACATGTTATCTCCATAAGCTAAGTTAGAGGCAATGTAATGTCAGTTTGACATGAGTAAGTGTGCTAAGCTAACTAAGGGCGGTGTAATATGTTGCATCCAGGTGAATCCTCTGCTAATCTAAAAGCTATTTCTTTCATGGCCCATTCATGAGCTTATGTCTTTGTTGAACCCTTCATGAGCTTATTCTAATGAGTTATGAAGTGAAGCTTGATCTTTAGAGCTATCCATGTTCATATCATACTTCTACACATGTTATCTCTAGAAGCTAAGTTAGAGGCAATGTAATGTCAGTTTGACAAGAGAAAGTGTGCTAAGCCAACTAAGGGCGGTGTAATAGGTTGCATCCAAGTCAATCTTCTACTAATCTAAAACCCATGTCTTTTGTGAGCCCTTCATCAAGTTATGTCTTTGGTGAACCCTTCGTGAGCTTATTCTAACGAGTTATCAAGCGAAGCTTGATGTTTAGAGCTATCCATGTGTATATCACACTTCTACACATGTTATCTCTATAAGCTAAGTTAGAGGCAATGAAATGTCAGTTTGACATGAGTAAGTGTGCTAAGCCAAATAAGGGCGGTGTAATAGGTTGCATCCAGGTCAATCCTCTGCTAATCTAAAAGCTATTTCTTTCATGGCCCTTTATGAGTTTATGTCTTTGTTGAACCCTTCATGAGCTTATTCGAACGAGTTATAAAGTGAAGCTTGATCTTTAGAGCTATCCATCTTCATATTATACTTCTACACATGTTATCTCTAGAAGTTAAGTTAAAGGCAATGTAATGTCAGTTTGACATGAGAAAGTGTGCTAAGCCAACTAAGGGCGGTGTAATAGGTTGCATCCAGGTCTATCTTCTGCTAATCTAAAAGCCATTTCTTTCTTGAGCCCATTCATGAGCTTATGTTTTTGGTGAACCTTTCGTGAGCTTATTCTAACGAGTTATGAAGTGAAGCTTGATCTTTAGAGCTATCCATGTTCATATTATACTTCTATACATGTTATCTCCATAAGCTAAGTTAGAGGCAATGTAATGTCAGTTTGACATGAGTAAGTGTGCTAAGCCAACTAAAGGCGGTGTAATATGTTGCATCCAGATCAATCTTCTGCTAATCTAAAACCCATTTCTTTCTTGAGCCCTTCATCAACTTATGTCTTTGGTGAACCCTTCGTGAGCTTATTCTAACGAGTTATCAAGCGAAGCTTGATGTTTAGAGCTATCCATGTGCATATCATACTTCTACACATGTTATCTCTATAAGCTAAGTTAGAGGCAATGTAATGTCAGTTTGACATGAGTAAGTGTGCTAAGCCAAATAAGGGCGGTGTAATATGTTGCATCCAGGTCAATCCTCTGCTAATCTAAAAGCTATTTCTTTCATGGCCCTTCATGAGATTATGTCTTTGTTGAACCCTTCATGAGCTTATTCGAACGAGTTATAAAGTGAAGCTTGATGTTTAGAGCTATCCATGTTCATATCATACTTCTACACATGTTATATCTATAAGCTAAGTTAGAGGCAATGTAATGTCAGTTTGACATGAGAAAGTGTGCTAAGCCAACTAAGGGCGGTGTAATAGGTTGCATCCAAGTCAATCTTCTGCTAATCTAAAAGCCATTTCTTTCTTGAGCCCATTCATGAGCTTATGTCTTTGGTGAACCCTTCCTGAGCTTATTCTAACGAGTTATGAAGCGAAGCTTGATCTTTAGAGCTATCCATGTTCATATCATACTTTTACACATGTTATCTCCATAAGCTAAGTTAGAGGCAATGTAATGTCAGTTTGACATGAGTAAGTGTGCTAAATAAACTAAGGCCGGTGTAATATGTTGCATCCAGATCAATCTTCTGTTAATCTAAAAGCTATTTCTTTCATGGCCCTTCATGAGATTATGTCTTTGTTGAACCCTTCATGAGCTTATTCTACCGAGTTATAAAGTGAAGCTTGATCTTTAGAGCTATCCATGTTCATATCATACTTCTACACATGTTATATCTATAAGCTAAGATAGAGGCAATGTAATGTTACTTTCACATGAGAAAGTGTGATAAGCCAACTAAGGGCGGTGTAATAGGTTACATCCAAGTCTATCTTCTGCTAATCTAAAAGCCATTTCTTTCTTGAGCCCATTCATGAGCTTATGTCTTTGTTGAACCCTTCATGAGCTTATTCTAATAAGTTATGAAGTGAAGCTTGATCTTTAGAGCTATCCATGTTCATATCATACTTCTACACATGTTATCTCTAGAAGCTAAGTTAGAGGCAATGTAATGTCAGTTTGACAAGAGAAAGTGTGCTAAGCCAACTAAGGGCGGTGTAATAGGTTGCATCCAAGTCAATCTTCTACTAATCTAAAACCCATGTCTTTTGTGAGCCCTTCATCAAGTTATGTCTTTGGTGAATCCTTCGTGAGCTTATTCTAACGAGTTATCAAGCGAATCTTGATGTTTAGAGCTATCCATGTGCATATCACACTTCTACACATGTTATCTCTATAAGTTAAGTTAGAGGCAATGTAATATCAGTTTGACATGAGAAAGTGTGCTAAGCCAAATAAAGGCGGTGTAATAGGTTGCATCCAGGTCAATCCTCTGCTAATCTAAAAGCTATTTCTTTCATGGCCCTTTATGAGATTATGTCTTTGTTGAACCCTTCATGAGCTTATTCGAACGAGTTATAAAGTGAAGCTTGATCTTTAGAGTTATCCATGTTCATATCATACTTCTAAACATGTTATATCTATAAGCTAAGTTAGAGGCAATGTAATGTCATTTTGACATGAGAAAGTGTGCTAAGCCAACTAAGGGCGGTGTAATAGGTTGCATCTAGGTCAATCCTCTGCTAATCTAAAAGCTATTTCTTTCATGGCCCTTCATGAGATTATGTCTTTGTTGAACCCTTCATGAGCTTATTCGAACGAGTTATAAAGTGAAGCTTGATCTTTAGAGCTATCCATGTTCATATCATACTTCTACACATGTTATATCTATAAGCTAAGTTAGAGGCAATGTAATGTCAGTTTGACATGAGAAAGTGTACCAAGCCAACTAAGGGTGGTGTAATAGGTTGCATCCAAGTCAATCTTCTGCTAATCTAAAAGCCATTTCTTTCTTGAGCCCATTCATGAGCTTATGTCTTTGGTGAACCCTTCGTGAGCTTATTCTAACGAGTTATGAAGCGAAGCTTGATCTTTAGAGCTATCCATGTTCATATCATACTTTTACACATGTTATCTCCATAAGCTAAGTTAGAGGCAATGTAATGTCAGTTTGACATGAGTATGTGTGCTAAGTTAACTAAAGGCGGTGTAATATGTTGCATCCAGATCAATCTTCTGCTAATCTAAAACCCATGTCTTTTGTGAGCCCTTCATCAACTTATGTCTTTGGTGAACCCTTCGTGAGCTTATTCTAACGAGTTATCAAGCGAAGCTTGATGTTTAAAGCTATCCATGTGCATATCATTCTTCTACACATGTTATCTCTATAAGCTAAGTTAGAGGCAATGTAATGTCAGTTTCACATAAGAAAGTGTGCTAAGCCAACTAAGGGTGGTGTAATAGGTTGCATCCAGGTCAATCTTCTGCTAATCTAAAAGCCATTTCTTTCTTGAGCCCATTCATGAGCTTATGTCTTTGGTGAACCCTTCGTGAGCTTATTCTAACGAGTTATGAAGCGAAGCTTGATCTTTAGAGCTATCCATGTTCATATCATACTTTTACACATGTTATCTCCATAAGCTAAGTTAGAGGCAATGTAATGTCAGTTTGACATGAGTAAGTGTGCTAAGCTAACTAAGGGCGGTGTAATATGTTGCATCCAGGTGAATCCTCTGCTAATCTAAAAGCTATTTCTTTCATGGCCCATTCATGAGCTTATGTCTTTGTTGAACCCTTCATGAGCTTATTCTAATGAGTTATGAAGTGAAGCTTGATGTTTAGAGCTATCCATGTGCATATCATACTTCTACACATGTTATCTCTATAAGCTAAGTTAGAGGCAATGTAATGTCAGTTTAACATGAGAAAGTGTGCTAAGCCAAATAAGGGCGGTGTAATAGGTTACATCCGAGTCAATCTTCTGCTAATCTAAAAGCCATTTCTTTCTTGATCCAATTCATGAGCTTATGTCTTTGTTGAACCCTTCATGAGCTTATTCTAACGAGTTATGAAGTGAAGCTTGATCTTTAGAGCTATCCATGTTCATATGATATTTCTACACATGGTATCTCTAGAAGATAAGTTAGAGGCAATGTAATGTCAGTTTGACATGAGAAAGTGTGCTAAGCCAACTAAGGGCGGTGTAATAGGTTGCATCCAAGTCAATCTTCTACTAATCTAAAACTCATGTCTTTTGTGAGCCCTTCATCAACTTATGTCTTTGGTGAACCCTTCGTGAGCTTATTCTAACGAGTTATCAAGTGATGTTTGATCTTTACAGATATCTATGTTCATATCATAATTCTACACATGTTATCTCTATAAGCTAAGTTAGAGGCAATGTAATGTCAGTTTGACATGAGAAAGTGTGCTAAGCCAAATAAGGGCGGTGTAATAGGTTGCATCCAGGTCAATCCTCTGCTAATCTAAAAGCTATTTCTTTCATGGCCCTTTATGAGATTATGTCTTTGTTGAACCCTTCATGAGCTTATTCGAACGAGTTATAAAGTGAAGCTTGATCTTTAGAGCTATTCATGTTCATATCATACTTCTACACATGTTATATCTATAAGCTAAGTTAGAGGCAATGTAATGTCAGTTTGACATGAGAAAGTGTGATAAGCCAACTAAGGGCGGTGTAATAGGTTGCATCCAGGTCAATCTTCTTCTAATCTAAAAGCCATTTCTTTCTTGAGCCCATTCATGAGCTTATGTCTTTGGTGAACCCTTCGTGAGCTTATTCTAACGAGTTATGAAGCGAAGCTTGATCTTTAGAGCTATCCATGTTCATATCATACTTTTACACATGTTATCTCCATAAGCTAAGTTAGAGGCAATGTAATGTCAGTTTGACATGAGTAAGTGTGCTAAGTTAACTAAGGGCGGTGTAATATGTTGCATCCAGATCAATCTTCTGCTAATCTAAAAGCTATTTCTTTCATGGCCCTTCATGAGATTATGTCTTTGTTGAACCCTTCATGAGCTTATTCTAACGAGTTATAAAGTGAAGCTTGATCTTTAAAGCTATCCATGTTCATATCATACTTCTACACATGTTATATCTATAAGCTAAGATAGAGGCAATGTAATGTTAGTTTGACATGAGAAAGTGTGATAAGCCAACTAAGGGCGGTGTAATAGGTTACATCCAAGTCAATCTTCTGCTAATCTAAAAGCCATTTCTTTCTTGATCCCATTCATGAGCTTATGTCTTTGTTGAACCCTTCATGAGCTTATTCTAACGAGTTATGAAGTGAAGCTTGATCTTTAGAGCTATCCATGTTCATATCATACTTCTACACATTGTATCTCTAGAAGCTAAGTTAGAGGCAATGTAATGTCAGTTTGACATGAGAAAGTGTGCTAAGCCAACTAAGGGCGGTGTAATAGGTTGCATCCAAGTCAATCTTCTACTAATCTAAAACTCATGTCTTTTGTGAGCCCTTCATTAACTTATGTCTTTGGTGAACCCTTCGTGAGCTTATTCTAACGAGTTATCAAGTGAAGCTTGATCTTTACAGATATCCATGTTCATATCATACTTCTACACATTGTATCTCTAGAAGCTAAGTTAGAGGCAATGTAATGTCAGTTTGACATGAGAAAGTGTGCTAAGCCAACTAAGGGCGGTGTAATAGGTTGCATCCAAGTCAATCTTCTACTAATCTAAAACTCATGTCTTTTGTGAGCCCTTCATCAACTTATGTCTTTGGTGAACCCTTCGTGAGCTTATTCTAACGAGTTATCAAGTGAAGCTTGATCTTTACAGATATCTATGTTCATATCATAATTCTACACATGTTATCTCTATAAGCTAAGTTAGAGGCAATGTAATGTCAGTTTGACATGAGTAAGTGTGCTAAGCCAACTAAGGGCGGTGTAATAGGTTGCATCCAAGTCAATCTTCTACTAATCTAAAACCCATGTCTTTTGTGAGCCCTTCATCAACTTATGTCTTTGGTGAACCCTTCGTGAGCTTATTCGAACGAGTTATAAAATGAAGCTTGATCTTTAGAGCTATCCATGTTCATATCATACTTCTACACATGTTATATCTATAAGCTAAGTTAGAGGCAATGTAATGTTAGTTTGACATGAGAAAGTGTGCTAAGCCAACTAAGGGCGGTGTAATAGGTTGCATCCAGGTCAATCTTCTGCTAATCTAAAAGCCATTTCTTTCTTGAGCCCATTCATGAGCTTATGTCTTTGGTGAACCCTTCGTGAGCTTATTCTAACGAGTTATGAAGCGAAGCTTGATCTTTAGAGCTATCCATGTTCATATCATACTTTTACACATGTTATCTCCATAAGCTAAGTTAGAGGCAATGTAATGTCAGTTTGACATGAGTAAGTGTGCTAAGCTAACTAAGGGCGGTGTAATAGGTTACATCCAAGTCAATCTTCTGCTAATCTAAAAGCCATTTCTTTCTTGAGCCCATTCATGAGCTTATGTCTTTGGTGAACCCTTCGTGAACTTATTCGAACGAGTTATAAAATGAAGCTTGATCTTTAGAGCTATCCATGTTCATATCATACTTCTACACATGTTATATCTATAAGCTAAGTTAGAGGCAATGTAATGTTAGTTTGACATGAGAAAGTGTGCTAAGCCAACTAAGGGCGGTGTAATAGGTTGCATCCAGGTCAATCTTCTGTTAATCTAAAAGCTATTTCTTTCATGGCCCTTCATGAGATTATGTCTTTGTTGAACCCTTCATGAGCTTATTCTACCGAGTTATAAAGTGAAGCTTGATCTTTAGAGCTATCCATGTTCATATCATACTTCTACACATGTTATATCTATAAGCTAAGATAGAGGCAATGTAATGTTACTTTCACATGAGAAAGTGTGATAAGCCAACTAAGGGCGGTGTAATAGGTTACATCCAAGTCAATCTTCTGCTAATCTAAAAGCCATTTCTTTCTTGAGCCCATTCATGAGCTTATGTCTTTGTTGAACCCTTCATGAGCTTATTCTAATAAGTTATGAAGTGAAGCTTGATCTTTAGAGCTATCCATGTTCATATCATACTTCTACACATGTTATCTCTAGAAGCTAAGTTAGAGGCAATGTAATGTCAGTTTGACAAGAGAAAGTGTGCTAAGCCAACTAAGGGCGGTGTAATAGGTTGCATCCAAGTCAATCTTCTACTAATCTAAAACCCATGTCTTTTGTGAGCCCTTCATCAAGTTATGTCTTTGGTGAATCCTTCGTGAGCTTATTCTAACGAGTTATCAAGCGAATCTTGATGTTTAGAGCTATCCATGTGCATATCACACTTCTACACATGTTATCTCTATAAGTTAAGTTAGAGGCAATGTAATGTCAGTTTGACATGAGAAAGTGTGCTAAGCCAAATAAAGGCGGTGTAATAGGTTGCATCCAGGTCAATCCTCTGCTAATCTAAAAGCTATTTCTTTCATGGCCCTTTATGAGATTATGTCTTTGTTGAACCCTTCATGAGCTTATTCGAACGAGTTATAAAGTGAAGCTTGATCTTTAGAGTTATCCATGTTCATATCATACTTCTACACATGTTATATCTATAAGCTAAGTTAGAGGCAATGTAATGTCATTTTGACATGAGAAAGTGTGCTAAGCCAACTAAGGGCGGTGTAATAGGTTGCATCCAGGTCAATCTTCTGCTAATCTAAAACCATTTCTTTCTTGAGCCCATTCATGAGCTTATGTTTTTAGTGAACCTTTCGTGAGCTTATTCTAACGAGTTATGAAGTGAAGCTTGATCTTTAGAGCTATCCATGTTCATATTATACTTCTACACATGTTATCTCTAGAAGTTAAGTTAAAGGCAATGTAATGTCAGTTTGACATGAGAAAGTGTGCTAAGCCAACTAAGGGCGGTGTAATAGGTTGCATCCAGGTCTATCTTCTGCTAATCTAAAAGCCATTTCTTTCTTGAGCCCATTCATGAGCTTATGTCTTTGGTGAACCCTTCGTGAGCTTATTCTAACGAGTTATGAAGCGAAGCTTGATCTTTAGAGCTATCCATGTTCATATCATACTTTTACACATGTTATCTCCATAAGCTAAGTTAGAGGCAATGTAATGTCAGTTTGACATGAGTAAGTGTGCTAAGTTAACTAAAGGCGGTGTAATATGTTGCATCCAGATCAATCTTCTGCTAATCTAAAACCCATGTCTTTTGTGAGCCCTTCATCAACTTATGTCTTTGGTGAACCCTTCGTGAGCTTATTCTAACGAGTTATCAAGCGAAGCTTGATGTTTAAAGCTATCCATGTGCATATCATTCTTCTACACATGTTATCTCTATAAGCTAAGTTAGAGGCAATGTAATGTCAGTTTCACATGAGAAAGTGTGCTAAGCCAAATAAGGGCGGTGTAATAGGTTGCATTCAGGTCAATCCTCTGTTAATCTAAAAGCTATTTCTTTCATGGCCCTTCATGAGATTATGTCTTTGTTGAACCGTTCATGAGCTTATTCGAACGAGTTATAAAGTGAAGCTTGATCTTTAGAGCTATCCATGTTCATATCATACTTCTACACATGTTATATCTATAAGCTAAGTTAGAGGCAATGTAATGTCAGTTTGACATGAGAAAGTGTACCAAGCCAACTAAGGGTGGTGTAATAGGTTGCATCCAGGTCAATCTTCTGCTAATCTAAAAGCCATTTCTTTCTTGAGCCCATTCATGAGCTTATGTCTTTGGTGAACCCTTCGTGAGCTTATTCTAACGAGTTATGAAGCGAAGCTTGATCTTTAGAGCTATCCATGTTCATATCATACTTTTACACATGTTATCTCCATAAGCTAAGTTAGAGGCAATGTAATGTCAGTTTGACATGAGTAAGTGTGCTAAGCTAACTAAGGGCGGTGTAATATGTTGCATCCAGGTGAATCCTCTGCTAATCTAAAAGCTATTTCTTTCATGGCCCATTCATGAGCTTATGTCTTTGTTGAACCCTTCATGAGCTTATTCTAATGAGTTATGAAGTGAAGCTTGATGTTTAGAGCTATCCATGTGCATATCATACTTCTACACATGTTATCTCTATAAGCTAAGTTAGAGGCAATGTAATGTCAGTTTAACATGAGAAAGTGTGCTAAGCCAAATAAGGGCGGTGTAATAGGTTACATCCGAGTCAATCTTCTGCTAATCTAAAAGCCATTTCTTTCTTGATCCAATTCATGAGCTTATGTCTTTGTTGAACCCTTCATGAGCTTATTCTAACGAGTTATGAAGTGAAGCTTGATCTTTAGAGCTATCCATGTTCATATGATACTTCTACACATGGTATCTCTAGAAGATAAGTTAGAGGCAATGTAATGTCAGTTTGACATGAGAAAGTGTGCTAAGCCAACTAAGGGCGGTGTAATAGGTTGCATCCAAGTCAATCTTCTACTAATCTAAAACTCATGTCTTTTGTGAGCCCTTCATCAACTTATGTCTTTGGTGAACCCTTCGTGAGCTTATTCTAACGAGTTATCAAGTGATGCTTGATCTTTACAGATATCTATGTTCATATCATAATTCTACACATGTTATCTCTATAAGCTAAGTTAGAGGCAATGTAATGTCAGTTTGACATGAGAAAGTGTGCTAAGCCAAATAAGGGCGGTGTAATAGGTTGCATCTAGGTCAATCCTCTGCTAATCTAAAAGCTATTTCTTTCATGGCCCTTTATGAGATTATGTCTTTGTTGAACCCTTCATGAGCTTATTCGAACGAGTTATAAAGTGAAGCTTGATCTTTAGAGCTATTCATGTTCATATCATACTTCTACACATGTTATATCTATAAGCTAAGTTAGAGGCAATGTAATGTCAGTTTGACATGAGAAAGTGTGATAAGCCAACTAAGGGCGGTGTAATAGGTTGCATCCAGGTCAATCTTCTTCTAATCTAAAAGCCATTTCTTTCTTGAGCCCATTCATGAGCTTATGTCTTTGGTGAACCCTTCGTGAGCTTATTCTAACGAGTTATGAAGCGAAGCTTGATCTTTAGAGCTATCCATGTTCATATCATACTTTTACACATGTTATCTCCATAAGCTAAGTTAGAGGCAATGTAATGTCAGTTTGACATGAGTAAGTGTGCTAAGTTAACTAAGGGCGGTGTAATATGTTGCATCCAGATCAATCTTCTGCTAATCTAAAAGCTATTTCTTTCATGGCCCTTCATGAGATTATGTCTTTGTTGAACCCTTCATGAGCTTATTCTAACGAGTTATAAAGTGAAGCTTGATCTTTAAAGCTATCCATGTTCATATCATACTTCTACACATGTTATATCTATAAGCTAAGATAGAGGCAATGTAATGTTAGTTTGACATGAGAAAGTGTGATAAGCCAACTAAGGGCGGTGTAATAGGTTACATCCAAGTCAATCTTCTGCTAATCTAAAAGCCATTTCTTTCTTGATCCCATTCATGAGCTTATGTCTTTGTTGAACCCTTCATGAGCTTATTCTAACGAGTTATGAAGTGAAGCTTGATCTTTAGAGCTATCCATGTTCATATCATACTTCTACACATTGTATCTCTAGAAGCTAAGTTAGAGGCAATGTAATGTCAGTTTGACATGAGAAAGTGTGCTAAGCCAACTAAGGGCGGTGTAATAGGTTGCATCCAAGTCAATCTTCTACTAATCTAAAACTCATGTCTTTTGTGAGCCCTTCATTAACTTATGTCTTTGGTGAACCCTTCGTGAGCTTATTCTAACGAGTTATCAAGTGAAGCTTGATCTTTACAGATATCCATGTTCATATCATACTTCTACACATTGTATCTCTAGAAGCTAAGTTAGAGGCAATGTAATGTCAGTTTGACATGAGAAAGTGTGCTAAGCCAACTAAGGGCGGTGTAATAGGTTGCATCCAAGTCAATCTTCTACTAATCTAAAACTCATGTCTTTTGTGAGCCCTTCATCAACTTATGTCTTTGGTGAACCCTTCGTGAGCTTATTCTAACGAGTTATCAAGTGAAGCTTGATCTTTACAGATATCTATGTTCATATCATAATTCTACATATGTTATCTCTATAAGCTAAGTTAGAGGCAATGTAATGTCAGTTTGACATGAGTAAGTGTGCTAAGCCAACTAAGGGCGGTGTAATAGGTTGCATCCAAGTCAATCTTCTACTAATCTAAAACCCATGTCTTTTGTGAGCCCTTCATCAACTTATGTCTTTGGTGAACCCTTCGTGAGCTTATTCGAACGAGTTATAAAATGAAGCTTGATCTTTAGAGCTATCCATGTTCATATCATACTTCTACACATGTTATATCTATAAGCTAAGTTAGAGGCAATGTAATGTTAGTTTGACATGAGAAAGTGTGCTAAGCCAACTAAGGGCGGTGTAATAGGTTGCATCCAGGTCAATCTTCTGCTAATCTAAAAGCCATTTCTTTCTTGAGCCCATTCATGAGCTTATGTCTTTGGTGAACCCTTCGTGAGCTTATTCTAACGAGTTATGAAGCGAAGCTTGATCTTTAGAGCTATCCATGTTCATATCATACTTTTACACATGTTATCTCCATAAGCTAAGTTAGAGGCAATGTAATGTCAGTTTGACATGACTAAGTGTGCTAAGCTAACTAAGGGCGGTGTAATATGTTGCATCCAGATCAATCTTCTGCTAATCTAAAAGCTATTTCTTTCATGGCCCTTCATGAGATTATGTCTTTGTTGAACCCTTCGTGAGCTTATTCTAACGAGTTATCAAGTGAAGCTTGATCTTTAGAGATATCTATGTTCATATCATAATTCTACACATGTTATCTCTATAAGCTAAGTTAGAGGCAATGTAATGTCAGTTTGACAAGAGTAAGTGTGCTAAGCCAACTAAGGGCGGTGTAATATGTTGCATCCAAATCAATCTTCTGCTAATCTAAAAGATATTTCTTTCATGGCCCTTCATGAACTTATGTCTTTGTTGAACCTTTTATAAGCTTATTCTGACGAGTTATCAAGCGAAGCTTGATGTTTAGAGCTATCCATGTGCATATCATACTTCTACACATGTTATCTCTATAAGCTAAGTTAGAGGCAATGTAATGTTAGTTTGACATGAGAATGTGTGCTAAGCCAACTAAGGGCGGTGTAATAGGTTGCATCCAGGTCAATCCTTTGCTAATCTAAAAGCTATTTCTTTCATGGCCCTTCATGAGATTATGTCTTTGTTGAACCCTTCATGAGCTTATTCGAACGAGTTATAAAATGAAGCTTGATCTTTAGAGCTATCCATGTTCATATCATACATCTACACATGTTATATCTATAAGCTAAGTTAGAGGCAATGTAATGTTAGTTTGACATGAGAAAGTGTGCTAAGCCAACTAAGGGCGGTGTAATAGGTTGCATCCAGGTCAATCTTCTGCTAATCTAAAAGCCATTTCTTTCTTGAGCCCATTCATGAGCTTATGTCTTTGGTAAACCCTTCGTGAGCTTATTCAAACGAGTTATGAAGCGAAGCTTGATCTTTAGAGCTATCCATGTTCATTTCATACTTTTACACATGTTATCTCCATAAGCTAAGTTAGAGGCAATGTAATGTCAGTTTGACATGACTAAGTGTGCTAAGCTAACTAAGGGCGGTGTAATATGTTGCATCCAGATCAATCTTCTGCTAATCTAAAAGCTATTTCTTTCATGGCCCTTCATGAGATTATGTCTTTGTTGAACCCTTCGTGAGCTTATTCTAACGAGTTATAAAGTGAAGCCTGATCTTTAGAGCTATCCATGTTCATATCATACTTCTACACATGTTATATCTATAAGCTAAGTTAGAGGCAATGTAATGTTAGTTTGACATGAGAAAGTGTGCTAAGCCTACTAAGGCCGGTGTAATAGGTTGCATCCAAGTCAATCTTCTACTAATCTAAAACCCATGTCTTTTGTGAGGCCTTCATCAACTTATGTCTTTGGTGAACCCTTCGTGAGCTTATTCTAACGAGTTATCAAGTGAAACTTGATCTTTAGAGATATTTATGTTCATATCATAATTCTACACATGTTATCTCTATAAGCTAAGTTAGAGGCAATATAATGTCAGTTTGACATGAGTAAGTATGCTAAGCCTACTAAGGCCGGTGTAATAGGTTGCATCCAAGTCAATCTTCTACTAATCTAAAACCCATGTCTTTTGTGAGCCCTTCATCAACTTATGTCTTTGGTAAACCCTTCGTGAGCTTATTCTAACGAGTTATCAAGCAAAGCTTGATGTTTAGAGCTATCCATGTGCATATCATACTTCTACACATGTTATCTCTATAAGCTAAGTTAGAGGCAATGTAATGTCAGTTTGACATGAGAAAGTGTGCTAAGCCAACTAAGGGCGGTGTAATAGGTTGCATCCAAGTCAATCTTCTACTAATCTAAAACCCATGTCTTTTGTGAGCCCTTCATCAACTTATGTCTTTGGTGAAGCCTTCGTGAGCTTATTCTAACGAGTTATCAAGTGAAGCTTGATCTTTAGAGATATCTATGTTCATATCATAATTCTACACATGTTATCTCTATAAGCTAAGTTAGAGGCAATGTAATGTCAGTTTGACATGAGTAAGTGTGCTAAGCCAACTAAGGGCGGTGTAATATGTTGCATCCAGATTTGCATCCAGATCAATCTTCTGCTAATCTAAAAGCTATTTCTTTCTTGAGCCCATTCATGAGCTTATGTCTTTGTTGAACCCTTCATGAGCTTATTCTAACGAGTTATAAAGTGAAGCCTGATCTTTAGAGCTATCCATGTTCATATCATACTTCTACACATGTTATATCTATAAGCTAAGTTAGAGGCAATGTAATGTCAGTTTGACATGAGTAAGTGAGCTAAGCCAACTAAGGGCGGTGTAATATGTTGCATCCAGATGAATCTTCTGCTAATCTAAAAGATATTTCTTTCATGGCCCTTCATGAACTTATGTCTTTGTTGAACCCTTTATAAGCTTATTTTGACGAGTTATCAAGTGAAGCTTGATCTTTAGAGCTATCCATGTTCATATCATACTTCTACACATGTTATCTCTAGAAGCTAAGTTAGAGGCAATGTAATGTCAGTTTGACATGAGAAAGTCTGGTAAGCCAACTAAGGGCGGTGTAATAGGTTGCATCCAAGTCAATCTTCTACTAATCTAAAACCCATGTCTTTTGTGAGCCCTTCATCAACTTATGTCTTTGGTGAATCCTTCGTGAGCTTATTCTAACGAGTTATCAAGTGAAGCTTGATCTTTAGAGATATCTATGTTCATATCATAATTCTACACATGTTATCTCTATAAGCTAAGTTAGAGGCAATGTAATGTTAGTTTGACATGAGTAAGGGTGCTAAGCTAACTAAGGGCGGTGTAATATGTTGCATCCAGATTTGCATCCAGATCAATATTCTGCTAATCTAAAAGCTATTTCTTTCTTGAGCCCATTCATGAGCTTATGTCTTTGTTGAACCCTTCATGAGCTTATTCTAACGAGTTATAAAGTGAAGTCTGATCTTTAGAGCTATCCATGTTCATATCATACTTCTACACATGTTTTATCTATAAGCTAAGTTAGAGGCAATGTAATGTCAGTTTGACATGAGTAAGTGTGCTAAGCCAACTAAGGGCGGTGTAATATGTTGCATCCAGATCAATCTTCTGCTAATCTAAAAGATATTTCTTTCATGCCCCTTCATGAACTTATGTCTTTGTTGAACCCTTTATAAGCTTATTCTGACGAGTTATCAAGTGAAGCTTGATCTTTAGAGCAATCCATGTTCATATCATACTTCTACACATGTTATATCTATAAGCTAAGTTAGAGGCAATGTAATGTCAGTTTGACATGAGAAAGTGTGCTAAGCCAACTAAGGGCGGTGTAATAGGTTGCATCCAAGTCAATCTTCTACTAATCTAAAACCAATGTCTTTTGTGAGCCCTTCATCAACTTATGTCTTTGGTGAAACCTTTCGTGAGCTTATTCTAACGAGTTATCAAGTGAAACTTGATCTTTAGAGATATTTATGTTCATATCATAATTCTACACATGTTATCTCTATAAGCTAAGTTAGAGGCAATATAATGTCAGTTTGACATGAGTAAGTGTGCTTAGCCTACTAAGGCCGGTGTAATAGGTTGCATCCAAGTCAATCTTCTACTAATCTAAAACCCATGTCTTTTGTGAGCCCTTCATCAACTTATGTCTTTGGTGAACCCTTCGTGAGCTTATTCTAACGAGTTATCAAGCAAAGCTTGATGTTTAGAGCTATCCATGTGCATATCATACTTCTACACATGTTATCTCTATAAGCTAAGTTAGAGGCAATGTAATGTCAGTTTGACATGAGAAAGTGTGCTAAGCCAACTAAGGGCGGTGTAATAGGTTGCATCCAGGTCAATCCTCTGCTAATCTAAAACCTATTTCTTTCATGGCCCTTCATGAGATTATGTCTTTGTTGAACCCTTCATGAGCTTATTCTAACGAGTTATGAAGTGAAGCTTGATCTTTAGAGCTATCCATGTTCATATCATACTTCTACACATGTTATCTCTAGAAGCTAAGTTAGAGGCAATGTAATGTCAGTTTGACATGAGAAAGTGTGCTAAGCCAACTAAGGGCGGTGTAATAGGTTGCATCCAAGTCAATCTTCTACTAATCTAAAACCCATGTCTTTTGTGAGCCTTTCATCAACTTATGTCTTTGGTGAACCCTTCGTGAGCTTATTCTAACGAGTTATCAAGTGAAGCTTGATCTTTAGAGATATCTATGTTCATATCATAATTCTACACATGTTATCTCTATAAGCTAAGTTAGAGGCAATGTAATGTTAGTTTGACATGAGTAAGTGTGCTAAGCTAACTAAGGGCGGTGTAATATGTTGCATCCAGATTTGCATCCAGATCAATCTTCTGCTAATCTAAAAGATATTTCTTTTTTGAGCCTATTCATGAGCTTATGTCTTTGTTGAACCCTTCATGAGCTTATTCTAACGAGTTATGAAGTGAAGCTTGATCTTTAGAGCTATCCATGTTCATATCATACTTCTACACATGTTATATCTATAAGCTAAGTTAGAGCCAATGTAATGTAAGTTTGACATGAGAAAGTGTGCTAAGCCAACTAAGGGCGGGGTAATAGGTTGCATCCAGGTCAATCTTCTCCTAATCTAAAAGCTATTTCTCTCATGAGCCCTTCATCAACTTATGTCTTTGGTGAACCCTTCGTGAGCTTATTCTAACGAGTTATCAAGTGAAACTTGATCTTTAGAGATATTTATGTTCATATCATAATTCTACACATGTTATCTCTATAAGCTAAGTTAGAGGCAATATAATGTCAGTTTGACATGAGTAAGTGTGCTTAGCCTACTAAGGCCGGTGTAATAGGTTGCATCCAAGTCAATCTTCTACTAATCTAAAACCCATGTCTTTTGTGAGCCCTTCATCAACTTATGTCTTTGGTGAACCCTTCGTGAGCTTATTCTAACGAGTTATCAAGCAAAGCTTGATGTTTAGAGCTATCCTTGTGCATATCATACTTCTACACATGTTATCTCTATAAGCTAAGTTAGAGGCAATGTAATGTAAGTTTGACATGAGAAAGTGTGCTAAGCCAACTAAGGGCGGTGTAATAGGTTGCATCCAGGTCAATCCTCTGCTAATCTAAAATCTATTTCTTTCATGGCCCTTCATGAGATTATGTCTTTGTTGAACCCTTCTTGAGCTTATTCTAACGAGTTATGAAGTGAAGCTTGATCTTTAGAGCTATCCATGTTCATATCATATTTCTACACATGTGATCTCTAGAAGCTAAGTTAGAGGCAATGTAATGTCAGTTTGACATGAGAAAGTGTGCTAAGCCAACTAAGGGCGGTGTAATAGGTTGCATCCAAGTCAATCTTCTACTAATCTAAAACCCATGTCTTTTGTGAGCCCTTCATCAACTTATGTCTTTGGTGAACCCTTCGTGAGCTTATTCTAACGAGTTATCATAGATATCTATGTTCATATCATAATTCTACACATGTTATCTCTATAAGCTAAGTTAGAGGCAATGTAATGTTAGTTTGACATGAGTAAGTGTGCTAAGCCAACTAAGGGCGGTGTAATATGTTGCATCCAGATTTGCATCCAGATCAATCTTCTGCTAATCTAAAAGCTATTTCTTTCTTGAGCCCATTCATGAGCTTATGTCTTTGTTGAACCCTTCATGAGCTTATTCTAACGAGTTATGAAGTGAAGCTTGATCTTTAGAGCTATCCATGTTCATATCATACTTCTACACATGTTATATCTATAAGCTATGTTAGAGGCAATGTAATGTAAGTTTGACATGAGAAAGTGTGCTAAGCCAACTAAGGGCGGTGTAATAGGTTGCATCCAGGTCAATCTTCTCCTAATCTAGAAGCCATTTCTTTCATGAGCCCTTCATCAACTTATGTCTTTGGTGAACCCTTCGTGAGCTTATTCTAACGAGTTATCAAGCAAAGCTTGATGTTTAGAGCTATCCATGTGCATATAATACTTCTACACATGTTATCTCTCTAAGCTAAGTTAGAGGCAATGTAATGTTAGTTTGACATGAGAATGTGTGCTAAGCCAACTAAGGGCGGTGTAATAGGTTGCATCCAGGTTAATCCTTTGCTAATCTAAAAGCTATTTCTTTCATGGCCCTTCATGAGATTATGTCTTTGTTGAACCCTTCATGAGCTTATTCGAACGAGTTATAAAGTGAAGCTTGATCTTTAGAGCTATCCATGTTCATATCATACTTCTACACATGTTATATCTATAAACTAAGTTAGAGGCAATGTAATGTCAGTTTGGAATGAGGAAATGTGCAAAGCTAACTAAGGGTGCTGTAATAGGTTGCATCCAGGTCAATCTTCTGCTAATCTAAAAGCCATTTCTTTCATGGCCCTTCATGAACTTATGTCTTTGTTGAACCCTTTATAAGCTTATTCTGACGAGTTATCAAGTGAAGCTTGATCTTTAGAGCTATCCATGTTTATATCATACTTCTACACATGTTATATCTATAAGCTAAGTTAGAGGCAATGTAATGTCAGTTTGACATGAGAAAGTGTGCTAAGCCAACTAAGGGCGGTGTAATAGGTTGCATCCAAGTCAATCTTCGACTAATCTAAAACTCATGTCTTTTGTGAGCCCTTCATCAACTTATGTCTTTGGTGAACCCTTTATGAGCTTATTCTAACGAGTTATGAAGCGAAGCTTGATCTTTAGAGCTATCCATGTTCATATCATACTTTTACACATGTTATCTCCATAAGCTAAGTTAGAGGCAATGTAATGTCAGTTTGACATAAGTAAGTGTGCTAAGCTAACTAAGGGCAGTGTAATATGTTGCATCCAGATCAATCTTCTGCTAATCTAAAAGCTATTTCTTTCATGGCCCTTCATGAGATTATGTCTTTGTTGAACCCTTCATGAGCTTATTCTAACGAGTTATAAAGTGAAACCTAATCTTTAGAGCTATCCATGTTCATATCATACTTCTACAAATGTTATATCTATAAGCTAAGTTAGAGGCAATGTAATGTCAATTTGACATGAGTAAGTGTGCTAAGCCAACTAAGGGCGGTGTAATATGTTGCATCTAGATCAATCTTCTTCTAATCTAAAAGCTATATCTTTCATGGCCTTTCATGAACTTATGTCTTTGTTGAACCCTTTATAAGCTTATTCTGACGAGTTATCAATTGAAGCTTGATCTTTAGAGCTATCCATGTTCATATCATACTTCTACACATGTTATATCTATAAGCTAAGTTAGAGGCAATGTAATGTCAGTTTGACATGAGAAAGTGTGCTAAGCCAACTAAGGGCGGTGTAATAGGTTGCATCCAAGTCAATCTTCTACTAATCTAAAACCCATGTCTTTTGTAAGCCATTCATCAACTTACGTCTTTGGTGAACCCTTCGTGAGCTTATTCTAACGAGTTATCAAGCGAAGCTTGATGTTTAGAGATATCCATGTGCATATCATACTTCTACACATGTTATCTCTATAAGCTAAGTTAGAGGCAATGTAATGTCAGTTTGACATTAGTAAGTGTGCTAAGCCAACTAAGGGCGGTGTAATAGGTTGCATCCAAGTCAATCTTCTACTAATCTAAAACCCATGTCTTTTGTAAGCCATTCATCAACTTATGTCTTTGGTGAACCCTTCGTGAGCTTATTCTAACGAGTTATCAAGCGAAGCTTGATGTTTAGAGCTATCCATGTGCATATCATTCTTCTACACATGTTATCTCTATAAGCTAAGTTAGAGGCAATGTAATGTCAGTTTGACATGAGAAAGTGTGCTAAGCCAACTAAGGGCGGTGTAATAGGTTGCATCCAGGTCAATCCTCTACTAATCTAAAAGCTATTTCTTTCATGGCCCTTCATGAGATTATGTCTTTGTTGAACCCTTCATGAGCTTATTCTAACGAGTTATAAAGTGAAGCCTGATCTTTAGAGCAATCCATGTTCATATCATACTTCTACACATGTTATATCTATAAGCTAAGATAGAGGCAATGTAATGTTAGTTTGACATGAGAAAGTGTGATAAGCCAACTAAAGGCGGTGTAATAGGTTACATCCAAGTCAATCTTCTGCTAATCTAAAAGCCATTTCTTTCTTGAGCCCATTCATGAGCTTATGTCTTTGTTGAACCCTTCATGAGCTTATTCTAACGAGTTATGAAGTGAAGCTTGATCTTTAGAGCTATCCATGTTCATATCATAGTTCTACACATGTTATCTCTTGAAGCTAAGTTAGAGGCAATGTAATGTTAGTTTGACATGAGAAAGTGTGCTAAGCCAACTAAGGGCGGTGTAATAGGTTACATCCAAGTCAATCTTCTACTAATCTAAAAGCCATTTCTTTCTTGAGCCCATTCATGAGCTTATGTCTTTGTTGAACCCTTCATGAGCTTATTCTAACGAGTTATGAAGTGAAGCTTGATCTTTAGAGCTATCCATGTTCATATCATACTTTTACACATGTTATCTCCATAAGCTAAGTTAGAGGCAATGTAATGTCAGTTTGACATGAGTAAGTGTGCTAAGCTAACTAAGGGCGGTGTAATATGTTGCATCCAGATCAATCTTCTGCTAATCTAAAAGCTATTTCTTTCATGGCCATTCATGAGCTTATGCCTTTGTTGAACCCTTCATGAGCTTATTCTAACGAGTTATGAAGTGAAGCTTGATCTTTAGAGCTATCCATGTTCATATCATACTTCTACACATGTTATCTCTAGAAGATAAGTTAGAGGCAATGTAATGTCAGTTTGACATGAGAAAGTGTGCTAAGCCAACTAAGGGCGGTGTAATATGTTGCATCCAAGTCAATCTTCTACTAATCTAAAACCCATGTCTTTTGTGAGCCCTTCATCAACTTATGTCTTTGGTGAACCCTTCGTGAGCTTATTCTAACTAGTTATAAAGTGAAGCTTGATCTTTAGAGATATCTATGTTCATATCATAATTCTACACATGTTATCTCTATAAGCTAAGTTAGAGGCAATGTAATGTCAGTTTGACATGAGTAAGTGTGCTAAGCCAACTAAGGGCGGTGTAATATGTTGCATCCAGATCAATCTTCTGCTAATCTAAAAGCTATTTCTTTCTTGAGCCCATTCATGAGCTTATGTCTTTGTTGAACCCTTCATGATCTTATTCTAACGAATTATGAAGTGAAGCTTGATCTTTAGAGCTATCCATGTTCATATCATACTTCTACACATGTTATATCTATAAGCTAAGTTAGAGGCAATGTAATGTCAGTTTGACATGAGAAAGTGTGCTAAGCCAACTAAGGGCGGTGTAATAGGTTGCATCCAGGTCAATCTTCTGCTAATCTAAAAGCCATTTCTTTCATGAGCCCTTCATCAACTTATGTCTTTGGTGAACCCTTCGTAAGCTTATTCTAACGAGTTATCAAGCGAAGCTTGATGTTTAGAGCTATCCATGTGCATATCATACTTCTACACATGTTATCTAAATAAGCTAAGTTAGAGGCAATGTAATAATAGTTTGACATGAGAATGTGTGCTAAGTCAACTAAGGGCGGTGTAATAGGTTGCATCCAGGTCAATCCTTTGCTAATCTAAAAGCTATTTCTTTCATGGCCCTTGATGAGATTATGTCTTTGTTGAACCCTTCATGAGCTTATTCGAATGAGTTATAAAGTGAAGCTTGATCTTTAGAGCTATCCATGTTCAAATCATACTTCTACACATGTTATATCTATAAACTAAGTTAGAGGCAATGTAATGTCTGTTTGACATGAGAAAGTGTGGTAAGCCAACTAACGGCGGTGTAATAGGTTGCATCCAGGTCAATCTTCTGCAAATCTAAAAGCCATTTCTTTCTTGAGCCCATTCATGAGCTTATGTCTTTGGTAAACCCTTCGTGAACTTATTCTAACGAGTTATGAAGTGAAACTTGATCTTTAGAGCTATCCATGTTCATATCATACTTTTACACATGTTATCTCCATAAACTAAGTTAGAGGCAATGTAATGTTAGTTTGACATGAGTAAGTGTGCTAAGCTAACTAAGGGCGGTGTAATATGTTGCATCCAGATCAATCTTCTACTAATCTAAAAGCTATTTCTTTCATGGCCCTTCATGAGATTATGTCTTTGTTGAACCCTTCATGAGCTTATTCTAACGAGTTATAAATTGAAGCCTGATCTTTAGAGCTATCCATGTTCATATCATACTTCTACACATGTTATATCTATAAGCTAAGTTAGAGGCAATGTAATGTCAATTTGACATGAGTAAGTGTGCTAAGCCAACTAAGGGCGGTGTAATATGTTGCATCCAGATCAATCTTCTGCTAATCTAAAAGATATTTCTTTCATGGCCCTTCATGAACTTATGTCTTTGTTGAACCCTTTATAAGCTTATTCTGACGAGTTTTCAAGCGAAGCTTGATCTTTAGAGCTATCCATGTTCATATCATACTCCTACACAAGTTATATCTATAAGCTAAGTTAGAGGCAATATAATGTCAGTTTGACATGAGAAAGTGTGCTAAGCCAACTAAGGGCGGTGTAATAGGTTGCATCCAAGTCAATCTTCTACTAATCTAAAACCCATGTCTTTTGTGAGCCCTTCATCAACTTATGTCTTTGGTGAACCCTTCGTGAGCTTATTCTAACGAGTTATCAAGTGAAGCTTGATCTTTAGAGATATCTATGTTCATATCATAATTCTACACATGTTATCTCTATAAGCTAAGTTAGAGGCAATGTAATGTTTGTTTGACATGAGTAAGTGTGCTAAGCTAACTAAGGGCGGTGTACTATGTTGCATCCAGACTTGCATCCAGATCAATCTTCTGCTAATTTAAAAGCTATTTCTTTCTTGAGCCCATTCATGAGCTTATGTCTTTGTTGAACCCTTCGTGAGCTTATTCTAACGAGTTATGAAGCGAAGCTTGATCTTTAGAGCTATCCATATTCATATCATACTTTTACCCATGTTATTTCCATAAGCTAAGTTAGAGGCAATGTAATGTCAGTTTGACATGAGTAAGTGTGCTAAGCTAACTAAGGGCGGTGTAATATGTTGCATCCAGATCAATCTTCTGCTAATCTAAAAGCTATTTCTTTCATGGCCCTTCATGAGATTATGTCTTTGTTGAACCCTTCATGAGCTTATTCTAACGAGTTATCAAGTGATGCTTGATCTTTAGAGATATCTATGTTCATATCATAATTCTACACATGTTATCCCTATAAGCTAAGTTAGAGGCAATGTAATGTCAGTTTGACATGAGTAAGTGTACTAAGCTAACTATAGGCGGTGTAATATGTTGCATCCAGATTTGCATCCAGATCAATCTTCTGCTAATCTAAAAGCTATTTATTTCTTGAGCCCATTCATGAGCTTTATGTCTTTGTTGAACCCTTCATGAGCTTATTCTAACGAGTTATGAAGTGAAGCTTGATATTTAGAGCTATCCATGTGCATATCATACTTCTACACATGTTATCTCTATAAGCTAAGTTAGAGGCAATGTAATGTCAGTTTGACATGAGAAAGTGTGCTAAGCCAACTAAGGGCTGTGTAATAGGTTGCATCGAGGTCAATCCTCTGCTAATCTAAAAGCTATTTCTTTCTTGAGCCCATTCATGAGCTTATGTCTTTGTTGAACCCTTCATGAGCTTATTCTAACGAGTTATCAAGTGAAGCTTGATCTTTAGAGATATCTATGTTCATATCATAATTCTACACATGTTATCCCTATAAGCTAAGTTAGAGGCAATGTAATGTCAGTTTGACATGAGTAAGTGTACTAAGCTAACTATAGGCGGTGTGATATGTTGCATCCAGATTTGCATCCAGATCAATCTTCTGCTAATCTAAAAGCTATTTATTTCTTGAGCCCATTCATGAACTTTATGTCTTTGTTGAACCCTTCATGAGCTTATTCTAACGAGTTATGAAGCGAAGCATTGATCTTTAGAGCTATCCATGTTCATATTATACTTTTACACATGTTATCTCCATAAGCTAAGTTAGAGGCAATGTAATGTCAGTTTGACATGAGTAAGTGTGCTAAGCTAACTAAGGGCGGTGTAATATGTTGCATCCAGATCAATCTTCTGCTAATCTAAAAGCTATTTCTTTCATGGCCCTTCATGAGATTATGTCTTTGTTGAACCCTTCATGAGCTAATTCTAACGAGTTATGAAGTGAATCTTGATCTTTAGAGCTATTCATGTTCATATGAGACTTCTACACATGTTATATCTATAAGCTAAGTTAGAGGCAATGTAATGTCAGTTTGACATGCGAAAGTGTGCTAAGCCAACTAAGGGCGGTGTAATAGGTTGCATCTAGGTCAACCTTCTGCTAATCTAAAAGTCATTTCTTTCATGGCCCTTCATGAGATTATGTCTTTTTTGAACCCTTCATGAGCTTATTCTAACGAGTTATGAAGTGAATCTTGATCTTTAGAGCTATTCATGTTCATATCATACTTCTACACATGTTATATCTATAAGCTAAGATAGAGGCAATGTAATGTTAGTTTGACATGAGAAAGTGTGCTAAGCCAACTAAGGGCGGTGTAATAGGTTGCATCCAAGTCAATCTTCTACTAATCTAAAACCCATGTCTTTTGTGAGCCCTTCATCAACTTATGTCTTTGTTGAACCCTTCATGAGCTTATTCTAACGAGTTATAAAGTGAAGCCTGATCTTTAGAGCTATCCATGTTCATATCATACTTCTACACATGTTATATCTATAAGCTAAGTTAGAGGCAATGTAATGTCAATTTGACATGAGTAAGTGTGCTAAGCCAACTAAGGGCGGTGTAATATGTTGCATCCAGGTCAATCCTTTGCTAATCTAAAAGCTATTTCTTTCATGGCCCTTGATGAGATTATGTCTTTCTTGAACCCTTCATGAGCTTATTCGAACGAGTTATAAAGTGAAGCTTGATCTTTAGAGCTATCCATGTTCATATCATACTTCTACACATGTTATATCTATAAACTAAGTTAGAGGCAATGTAATGTCAGTTTGACATGAGAAAGTGTGGTAAGCCAACTAACGGCGGTGTAATAGGTTGCATCCAGGTCAATCTTCTGCTAATCTAAAAGCCATTTCTTTCTTGAGCCCATTCATGAGCTTATGTCTTTGGTGAACCCTTCGTGAGCTTATTCTAACGAGTTATGAAGTGAAACTTGATCTTTAGAGCTATCCATGTTCATATCATACTTTTACACATGTTATCTCCATAAACTAAGTTAGAGGCAATGTAATGTCAGTTTGACATGAGTAAGTGTGCTAAGCTAACTAAGGGCGGTGTAATATGTTGCATCCAGATCAATCTTCTCCTAATCTAAAAGCTATTTCTTTCATGGCCCTTCATGAGATTATGTATTTGTTGAACCCTTCATGAGCTTATTCTAACGAGTTATAAAGTGAAGCCTGATCTTTAGAGCTATCCATGTTCATATCATACTTCTACACATGTTATATCTATAAGCTAAGTTAGAGGCAATGTAATGTCAATTTGACATGAGTAAGTGTGCTAAGCCAACTAAGGGCGGTGTAATATGTTGCATCCAGATCAATCTTCTGCTAATCTAAAAGATATTTCTTTCATGGCCCTTCATGAACTTATGTCTTTGTTGAACCCTTTATAAGCTTATTCTGACAAGTTATCAAGCGAAGTTTGATCTTTAGAGCTATCCATGTTCATATCATACTCCTACACATGTTATATCTATAAGCTAAGTTAGAGGCAATGTAATGTCAGTTTGACATGAGAAAGTGTGCTAAGCCAACTAAGGGCGGTGTAATAGGTTGCATCCAAGTCAATCTTCTACTAATCTAAAACCCATGTCTTTTGTGAGCCCTTCATCAACTTATGTCTTTGGTGAACCCTTCGTGAGATTATTCTAAGGAGTTATCAAGCGAAGCTTGATGTTTAGATCTATCCATGTGCATATCATACTTCTACACATGTTATCTCTATAAGCTAAGTTAGAGGTAATGTAATGTCAGTTTGACATGAGAAAGTGTGCTAAGCCAACTAAGGGCGGTGTAATAGGTTGCATCGAGGTCAATCCTCTGCTAATCTAAAAGCTATTTCTTTCATGGCCTTTCATGAGATTATGTCTTTGTTGAACCCTTCATGAGCTTATTCTAACGAGTTATGAAGTGAAGCTTGATATTTAGAGCTATCCATGTTCATATCATACTTCTACACATGTTATCTCTAGAAGTTAAGTTAGAGGCAATGTAATGTCAGTTTGACATGCGAAAGTGTGCTAAGCCAACTAAGGGCGGTGTAATAGGTTGCATCCATGTCAATCTTCTACTAATCTAAAACCCATGTCTTTTGTGAGCCCTTCATCAACTTATGTCTTTGGTGAACCCTTCGTGAGCTTATTCTAACGAGTTATCAAGTGAAGCTTGATCTTTAGAGATATCTATGTTCATATCATAATTCTACACATGTTATCTCTATAGGCTAAGTTAGAGGCAATGTAATGTCAGTTTGACATGAGTAAGTGTGCTAAGCTAACTAAGGGCGGTGTAATATGTTGCATCCAGATTTGCATCGAGGTCAATCCTCTGCTAATCTAAAAGCCATTTCTTTCATGAGCCCTTCATCAACTTATGTCTTTGGTGAACCTTTCGTGAGCTTATTCTAACGAGTTATCAAGCGAAGCTTGATGTTTAGAGCTATCCATGTGCATATCATACTTCTACACATGTTATCTCTATAAGCTAAGTTAGAGGCAATGTAATGTTAGTTTGACATGAGAAAGTGTGCTAAGCCAACTAAGGGCGGTGTAATAGGTTGCATCCAGGTCAATCTTCTGCTAATCTAAAACCCATTTCTTTCATGAGCCCTTCATCAACTTATGTCTTTGGTGAACCCTTCGTGAGCTTATTCTAACGAGTTATCAAGCGAAGCTGGATGTTTAGAGCTATCCATGTGCATATCATACTTCTACACATGTTATCTCTATAAGCTAAGTTAGAGGCAATGTAATGTTAGTTTGACATGAGAATGTGTGCTAAGCCAACTAAGGGCGGTGTAATAGGTTGCATCCAGGTCAATCCTATGCTAATCTAAAAGCTATCTTTCATGGCCCTTGATGAGATTATGTATTTGTTGAACCCTTCATGAGCTTATTCGAACGAGTTATAAAGTGAAGCTTGATCTTTAGAGCTATCCATGTTTATATCATACTTCTACACATGTTATCTCTAGAAGCTAAGTTAGAGGCAATGTAATGTCAGTTTGACATGAGAAAGTGTGGTAAGCCAACTAACGGCGGTGTAATAGGTTGCATCCAGGTAAATCTTCTGCTAATCTAAAAGCCATTTCTTTCTTGAGCCCATTCATGAGCTTATGTCTTTGGTGAACTGTTTGTGAGCTTATTCTAACGAGTTATGAAGCGAAGCTTGATCATTAGAGCTATCCATGTTCATATCATACTTTTACACATGTTATCTCCATAAGCTAAGTTAGAGGCAATGTAATGTCAGTTTGACAAGAGTAAGTGTGCTAAGCTAACTAAGGGCGGTGTAATATGTTGCATCCAGATCAATCTTCTGCTAATCTAAAAGCTATTTATTTCTTGAGCCCATTCATGAGCTTTATGTCTTTGTTGAACCCTTCATGAGCTTATTCTAACGAGTTATGAAGTGAAGCTTGATATTTAGAGCTATCCATGTGCATATCATACTTCTACACATGTTATCTCTAGAAGCTAAGTTACAGGCAATGTAATGTCATTTTGACATGAGAAAGTGTGCTAAGCCAACTAACGGCGGTGTAATAGGTTGCATCCAGGTCAATCTTCTGCTAATCTAAAAGCCATTTCTTTCTTGATCCCATTCATGAGCTTATGTCTTTGGTGAACCCTTCGTGAGCTTATTCTAACGAGTTATGAAGCGAAGCTTGATCTTTAGAGGTATCCATATTCATATCATACTTTTACACATGTTATCTCCATAAGCTAAGTTAGAGGCAATGTAATGTCAGTTTGACATGAGTAAGTGTGCTAAGCTAACTAAGGGCGGTGTAATATGTTGCATCCAGATCAATCTTCTACTAATCTAAAAGCTATTTCTTTCATGGCCCTTCATGAGATTATGTCTTTGTTGAACCCTTCATGAGCTTATTCTAACGAGTTATAAAGTGAAGCCTGATCTTTAGAGCTATCCATGTTCATATCATACTTTTACACATGTTATCTCCATAAGCTAAGTTAGAGGCAATGTAATGTCAGTTTGACATGAGTAAGTGTGCTAAGCCAACTAAGGGCGGTGTAATATGTTGCATCCAGATCAATCTTCTGCTAATCTAAAAGATATTTCTTTCATGGCCCTTCATGAATTTATGTCTTTGTTGAACCCTTTATAAGCTTATTCTGACGAGTTATCAAGCGAAGCTTGATCTTTAGAGCTATCCATGTTCATATCATACTCCTACACATGTTATATCTATAAGCTAAGTTAGAGGCAATGTAATGTCAGTTTGACATGAGAAAGTGTGCTAAGCCAACTAAGGGCGGTGTAATAGGTTGCATCCAAGTCAATCTTCTACTAATCTAAAACCCATGTCTTTTGTGAGCCCTTCATCAACTTATGTCTTTGGTGAACCCTTCGTGAGCTTATTCTAACGAGTTATGAAGCGAAGCTTGATCTTTAGAGGTATCCATATTCATATCATACTTTTACACATGTTATCTCCATAAGCTAAGTTAGAGGCAATGTAATGTCAGTTTGACATGAGTAAGTGTGCTAAGCTAACTAAGGGCGGTGTAATATGTTGCATCCAGATCAATCTTCTACTAATCTAAAAGCTATTTCTTTCATGGCCCTTCATGAGATTATGTCTTTGTTGAACCCTTCATGAGCTTATTCTAACGAGTTATAAAGTGAAGCCTGATCTTTAGAGCTATCCATGTTCATATCATACTTTTACACATGTTATCTCCATAAGCTAAGTTAGAGGCAATGTAATGTCAGTTTGACATGAGTAAGTGTGCTAAGCCAACTAAGGGCGGTGTAATATGTTGCATCCAGATCAATCTTCTGCTAATCTAAAAGATATTTCTTTCATGGCCCTTCATGAATTTATGTCTTTGTTGAACCCTTTATAAGCTTATTCTGACGAGTTATCAAGCGAAGCTTGATCTTTAGAGCTATCCATGTTCATATCATACTCCTACACATGTTATATCTATAAGCTAAGTTAGAGGCAATGTAATGTCAGTTTGACATGAGAAAGTGTGCTAAGCCAACTAAGGGCGGTGTAATAGGTTGCATCCAAGTCAATCTTCTACTAATCTAAAACCCATGTCTTTTGTGAGCCCTTCATCAACTTATGTCTTTGGTGAACCCTTCGTGAGCTTATTCTAACGAGTTATCAAGTGAAGCTTGATCTTTAGAGATATTTATGTTCATATCATAATTCTACACATGTTATCTCTATAAGCTAAGTTAGAGGCAATGTAATGTCAGTTTGACATGAGTAAGTGTGCTAAGCCAACTAAGGCCGGTGTAATAGGTTGCATCCAAGTCAATCTTCTACTAATCTAAAACCCATGTCTTTTGTAAGCCCTATATCAACTTATGTCTTTGGTGAACCCTTCGTGAGCTTATTCTAACGAGTTATCAAGCGAAGCTTGATGTTTAAAGCTATCCATGTGCATATCATACTTCTACACATGTTATCTCTATAAGCTAAGTTAGAGGCAATGTAATGTCAGTTTGACATGAGAAAGTGTGCTAAGCCAACTAAGGGCGGTGTAATAGGTTGCATCGAGGTCAATCCTCTGCTAATCTAAAAGCTATTTCTTTCATGGCCCTTCATGAGATTATGTCTTTGTTGAACCCTTCATGAGCTTATTCTAACGAGTTATAAAGTGAAGCCTGATCTTTAGAGCTATCCATGTTCATATCATACTTCTACACATGTTATATCTATAAGCTAAGTTAGAGGCAATGTAATGTCAGTTTGACATGAGTAAGTGTGCTAAGCCAACTAAGGGCGGTGTAATATGTTGCATCCAGATCAATCTTCTACTAATCTAAAAGATATTTCTTTCATGGCCCTTCATGAATTTATGTCTTTGTTGAACCCTTTATAAGCTTAGTATGACGAGTTATCAAGCGAAGCTTGATCTTTAGAGCTATCCATGTTCATATCATACTCCTACACATGTTATATCTATAAGCTAAGTTAGAGGCAATGTAATGTCAGTTTGACATGAGAAAGTGTGCTAAGCCAACTAAGGGCGATGTAATAGGTTGCATCCAAGTCAATCTTCTACTAATCTAAAACCCATGTCTTTTGTGAGCCCTTCATCAACTTATGTCTTTGGTGAACCCTTCGTGAGCTTATTCTAACGAGTTATCAAGTGAAGCTTGATCTTTAGAGATATTTATGTTCATATCATAATTCTACACATGTTATCTCTATAAGCTAAGTTAGAGGCAATGTAATGTCAGTTTGACATGAGTAAGTGTGCTAAGCCAACTAAGGCCGGTGTAATAGGTTGCATCCAAGTCAATCTTCTACTAATCTAAAACCCATGTCTTTTGTAAGCCCTTCATCAACTTATGTCTTTGGTGAACCCTTCGTGAGCTTATTCTAACGAGTTATCAAGCGAAGCTTGATGTTTAGAGCTATCCATGTGCATATCATACTTCTACACATGTTATCTCTATAAGCTAAGTTAGAGGCAATGTAATGTCAGTTTGACATGAGAAAGTGTGCTAAGCCAACTAAGGCCGGTGTAATAGGTTGCATCGAGGTCAATCCTCTGCTAATCTAAAAGCTATTTCTTTCATGGCCCTTCATGATATTATGTCTTTGTTGAACCCTTCATGAGCTTATTCTAACGAGTTATAAAGTGAAGCCTGATCTTTAGAGCTATCCATGTTCATATCATACTTCTACACATGTTATATCTGTAAGCTAAGTTAGAGGCAATGTAATGTTAGTTTGACATGAATAAGTGTGCTAAGCCAACTAAGGGCGGTGTAATATGTTGCATCCAGATCAATGTTCTGCTAATCTAAAAGATATTTCTTTCATGGCCCTTCATGAATTTATGTCTTTTTTGAACCCTTTATAAGCTTATTATGATGAGTTATCAAGCGAAGCTTGATCTTTAGAGCTATCCATGTTCATATCATACTCCTACACATGTTATATCTATAAGCTAAGTTAGAGGCAATGTAATGTCAGTTTGACATGAGAAAGTGTGCTAAGCCAACTAAGGGCGATGTAATAGGTTGCATCCAAGTCAATCTTCTACTAATCTAAAACCCATGTCTTTTGTGAGCCTTTCATCAACTTATGTCTTTGGTGAACCCTTCGTGAGCTTATTCTAACGAGTTATCAAGTGAAGCTTGATCTTTAGAGATATTTATGTTCATATCATAATTCTACACATATTATCTCTATAAGCTAAGTTAGAGTCAATGTAATGGCAGTTTGACATGAGTAAGTGTGCTAAGCCAACTAAGGCCGGTGTAATAGGTTGCATCCAAGTCAATCTTCTACTAATCTAAAACCCATGTCTTTTGTGAGCCCTTCATCAACTTATGTCTTTGGTGAACACTTCGTGAGCTTATTCTAACGAGTTATCAAGCGAAGCTTGATGTTTAGAGCTATCCATGTGCATATCATACTTCTACACATGTTATCTCTATAAGCTAAGTTAGAGGCAATGTAATGTCAGTTTGACATGAGAAAGTGTGCTAAGCCAACTAAGGGCGGTGTAATAGGTTACATCGAGGTTAATCCTCTGCTAATCTAAAAGCTATTTCTTTCATGGCCCTTCATGATATTATGTCTTTGTTGAACCCTTCATGAGCTTATTCTAAAGAGTTATAAAGTGAAGCCTGATCTTTAGAGCTATCCATGTTCATATCATACTTCTACACATGTTATATCTATAAGCTAAGTTAGAGGCAATGTAATGTCAGTTTGACATGAGTAAGTGTGCTAAGCCAACTAAGGGCGGTGTAATATGTTGCATCCAGATCAATCTTCTGCTAATCTAAAAGCTATTTCTTTCATGGCCCTTCATGAGCTTATGTCTTTGTTGAACCCTTTATAAGCTTATTCTAACGAGTTATCAAGTGAAGCTTGATCTTTAGAGCTATCCATGTTCATATCATACTTCTACACATGTTATATCTATAAGCTAAGTTAGAGGCAATGTAATGTCAGTTTGACATGAGAAAGTGTGCTAAGCTAACTAAAGGCGGTGTAATATGTTGCATCCAGATCAATCTTCTCCTAATCTAAAACCTATTTCTTTCAAGGCCCTTCATGAGCTTATGTCTTTGTTGAACCCTTTATAAGCTTATTCTAACGAGTTATCAAGTGAAGCTTGATCTTTAGAGCTATCCATGTTCATATCATACTTCTACACATGTTATCTCTATAAGCTAAGTTAGAGGCAATGTAATGTCAGTTTGACATGAGAAAGTGTGCTAAGCCAACTAAGGGCGGTGTAATAGGTTGCATCCAGGTCAATCTTCTGCTAATCTAAAAGCCATTTCTTTCATGAGCCCTTCATCAACTTATATCTTTGGTGAACCCTTTGTGAACTTATTCTAACGAGTTATCAAGCGAAGCTTGATGTTTAGAGCTATCCATGTGCATATCATACTTCTACACATGTTATCTCTATAAGCTAAGTTAGAGGCAATGTAATGTTAGTTTGACATGAGTTAGTGTGCTAAGCTAACTAAGGGCGGTGTAATATGTTGCATCCAGATCAATCTTCTACTAATCTAAAACCCATGTCTTTTGTGAGCCCTTCATCAACTTATGTCTTTGGTGAACCCTTCGTGAGCTTATTCTAACGAGTTATCAAGTGAAGCTTGATCTTTAGAGATATCTATGTTCATATCATAATTCTACTCACGTTATCTCTATAAGCTAAGTTAGAGGCAATGTAATGTCAGTTTGACATGAGTAAGTGTGCTAAGCTAACTAAGGGCGGTGTAATATGTTGCATCCAGATTTGCATCCAGATCAATCTTCTGCTAATCTAAAAGCTATTTCTTTCTTGAGCCCATTCATGAGCTTATGTCTTTGTTGAACCCTTCATGAGCTTATTCTAACGAGTTATGAAGTGAAGCTTGATCTTTAGAGCTATCCATGTTCATATCATACTTCTACACATGTTATATCTATAAGCTAAGTTAGAGGCAATGTAATGTCAGTTTGACATGAGAAAGTGTGTTAAGCCAACTAAGGGCGGTGTAATAGGTTGCTTCCAGGTCAATCTTCTGCTAATCTAAAAGCCATTTCTTTCATGAGCCCTTCATCAACTTATGTCTTTGGTAAACCCTTCGTGAGCTTATTCTAACGAGTTATGAAGCGAAGCTTGATCTTTAGAGCTATCCATGTTCATATCATACTTTTACACATGTTATCTCCATAAGCTAAGTTAGAGGCAATGTAATGTCAGTTTGACATGAGTAAGTGTGCTAAGCTAACTAAGGGCGGTGTAATATGTTTCATCCAGATCAATCTTCTGCTAATCTAAAAGCTATTTCTTTCAAGGCCCTTCATGAGCTTATGTCTTTGTTGAACCCTTTATAAGCTTATTCTAATGAGTTATCAAGTGAAGCTTGATCTTTAGAGCTATCCATGTTCATATCATACTTCTACACATGTTATATCTATAAGCTAAGTTAGAGGCAATGTAATGTCAGTTTGACATGAGAAAGTGTGCTAAGCCAACTAAGGGCGGTGTAATAGGTTGCATCCAGGTCAATCTTCTGCTAATCTAAAAGCCATTTCTTTCATGAGCCCTTCATGAGCTTATGTCTTTGTTGAACCCTTCATGAGCTTATTCTAACGAGTTCTGAAGTGAAGCTTGATCTTTAGAGCTATCCATGTTCATATCATACTTCTACAAATGTTATATCTATAAGCTAAGTGAGAGGCAATGTAATGTCAGTTTGACATGAGTAAGTGTGCTAAGCTAACTAAGGGCGGTGTAATATGTTGCATCCAGATTTACATCCAGATCAATCTTCTGTTAATCTAAAAGCTATTTCTTTCTTGAGCCTATTCATGAGCTTATGTCTTTGTTGAACCCTTCATGAGCTTATTCTAACGAGTTATGAAGTGAAGCTTGATCTTTAGAGCTATCCATGTTCATATCATACTTCTACACATGTTATATCTATAAGCTAAGTTAGAGGCAATGTAATGTTAGTTTGACATGAGAAAGTGTGCTAAGCCAACTAAGGGCGGTGTAATAGGTTGCATCCAGGTCAATCTTCTGCTAATCTAAAAGCCATTTCTTTCATGAGCCCTTTATCAACTTATGTCTTTGGTGAACCCTTCGTGAGCTTATTCTAACGAGTTATCAAGCGAAGCTTGATGTTTAGAGCTATCCATGTGCATATCATACTTTTACACATGTTATCTCCATAAGCTAAGTTAGAGGCAATGTAATGTCAGTTTGACATGAGTAAGTGTGCTAAGCTAACTAAGGGCGGTGTAATATGTTGCATCCAGATCAATATTCTGCTAATCTAAAAGCCATTTCTTTCTTGAGCCCATTCATGAGCTTATGTCTTTGGTGAATTGTTCGTGAGCTTATTCTAACGAGTTATGAAGCGAAGCTTGATCTTTAGAGCTATCCATGTTCATATCATACTTTTACACATGTTATCTCCATAAGCTAAGTTAGAGGCAATGTAATGTCAGTTTGACATGAGTAAGTGTGCTAAGCTGACTAAGGGCGGTGTAATATGTTGCATCTTGATCAATCTTCTGCTAATCTAAAAGCTATTTCTTTCATGGCCCTTCATGAGATTATGTCTTTGTTGAACCCTTCATGAGCTTATTCTAACGAGTTATCAAGTGAAGCTTGATCTTTAGAGCTATCCATGTTCATATAATACTTCTACACATGTTATATCTATAAGCTAAGTTAGAGGCAACGTAATGTCAGTTTGACATGAGTAAGTGTGCTAAGCTAACTAAGGGCGGTGTAATATGTTGCATCCAGATCAATCTTCTGCTAATCTAAAAGCTATTTCTTTCATGGCCCTTCATGAGATTATGTCTTTGTTGAACCCTTAATAAGTTTATTCTGACGAGTTATCAAGTGAAGCTTGATCTTTAGAGCTATCCATGTTCAAATCATACTTCTAGACATGTTATATCTATAAGCTAAGTTAGAGGCAATGTAATGTCAGTTTGACATGAGAAAGTGTGCTAAGCCAACTAAGGGCAGTGTAATAGGTTGCATCCAGGTCAATCTTCTGCTAATCTAAAAGCCATTTCTTTCATGAGCCCTTCATCAACTTATGTCCTTGGTGAACCCTTCATGAGCTTATTCTAACGAGTTATCAAGCGAAGCTTGATGTTTAGAGCTATCCATGTGCATATCATACTTCTACACATGTTATCTCTCTAAGCTAAGTTAGAGGCAATGTAATGTCAGTTTGACATGAGTAAGTGTGCTATGCTAACTAAGGGCGGTGTAATATGTTGCATCCAGATCAATCTTCTGCTAATCTAAAAGCTATTTCTTTCATGGCCTTTCATGAGATTATGTCTTTGTTGAACCCTTCATGAGCTTATTCTAACGAGTTATAAAGTGAAGCCTGATCTTTAGAGCTATCCATGTTCATATCATACTTCTACACATGTTATATCTATAAGCTAAGTTAGAAGCAATGTAATGTCAGTTTGACATGAGTAAGTGTGCTAAGCCAACTAAGGGCGGTGTAATATGTTGCATCCAAGTCAATGTTCTACTAATCTAAAAGCTATTTCTTTCATGGCCCTTCAGGAGATTATGTCTTTGTTGAACCCTTTATAAGCTTATTCTGACTAGTTATCAAGTGAAGCTTGATCTTTAGAGCTATCCATGTTCATATCATACTTCTACACATGTTATATCTATAAGCTAAGTTAGAGGCAATGTAATGTAAGTTTGACATGAGAAAGTGTGCTATGCCAACTAAAGGCGGTGTAATAGGTTGCATCCAGGTCAATCTTCTGCTAATCTAAAAACCATTTCTTTCTTGAGCCCATTCATGAGCTTATGTCTTTGGTGAACCCTTTGTGAACTTATTCTAACGAGTTATCAAGCGAAGCTTGATGTTTAGAGCTATCCATGTGCATATCATACTTCTACACATGTTATCTCTATAAGCTAAGTTAGAGGCAATGTAATGTCAGTTTGACATGAGTAAGTGTGCTAAGCTAACTAAGGGCGGTGTAATATGTTGCATCCAGATCAATCTTCTACTAATTTAAAAGCTATTTCTTTCATGGCCCTTCATGAGATTATGTCTTTGTTGAACCCTTCATGAGCTTATTCTAACGAGTTATGAAGCGAAGCTTGATCTTTAGAGCTATCCATGTTCATATCATACTTCTACACATATTATCTCTAGAAGCTAAGTTAGAGGCAATGTAATGTCAGTTTGACATGAGTAAGTGTGCTAAGCTAACTAAGGGCGGTGTAATATGTTGCATCTAGATTTGCATCCAGATCAATCTTCTGCTAATCTAAAAGCTATTTCTTTCTTGAGCCCATTCGAGAGCTTATGTCTTTGTTGAACCCTTCATGAGCTTATTCTAACGAGTTATGAAGTGAAGCTTGATCTTTAGAGCTATCCATGTTCATATCATACTTCTACACATGTTATATCTATAAGCTAAGTTAGAGGCAATGTAATGTCAGTTTGACATGAGAAAGTGTGCTAAGCCAACTAAGGGCGGTGTAATGGGTTGCATCCAGGTCAATCTTCTGCTAATCTAAAAGCCATTTCTTTCATGAGCCCTTTATCAACTTATGTCTTTGGTGAACCCTTCGTGAGCTTATTCTAACGAGTTATGAAGCGAAGCTTGATCTTTAGAGCTATCCATGTTCATATCATACTTTTACACATGTTATCTCCATAAGCTAAGTTAGAGGCAATGTAATGTCAGTTTGACATGAGTAAGTGTGCTAAGCTAACTAAGGGCGGTGTAATATGTTGCATCCAGATCAATCTTCTGCTAATCTAAAAGCTATTTCTTTCATGGCCCTTCATGAGCTTATGTCTTTGTTGAACCCTTTATAAGCTTATTCTAACGAGTTATCAAGTGAAGCTTGATCTTTAGAGCTATCCATGTTCATATCATACTTCTACACATGTTATATCTATAAGCTAAGTTAGAGGCAATGTAATGTCAGTTTGACCTGAGAAAGTGTGCTAAGCCAACTAAGGGCGGTGTAATAGGTTGCATCCAGGTCAATCTTCTGCTAATCTAAAAGCCATTTCTTTCTTGAGCCCATTCATGAGCTTATGTCTTTGTTGAACCCTTCATGAGCTTATTCTAACGAGTTATGAAGTGAAGCTTGATCTTTAGAGCTATCCATGTTCATATCATACTTCTACACATGTTATATCTATAAGCTAAGTTAGAGGCAATGTAATTTCAGTTTGACATGAGAAAGTGTGCTAAGCCAACTAAGGGCGGTGTAATGGGTTGCATCCAGGTCAATCTTCTGCTAATCTAAAAGCCATTTCTTTCATGAGCCCTTCATCAACTTATGTCTTTGGTGAACCCTTCGTGAGCTTATTCTAACGAGTTATCAAGCGAAGCTTGATGTTTAGAGCTATCCATGTGCATATCATACTTCTACACATGTTATCTCTATAAGCTAAGTTAGAGGCAATGTAATGTCAGTTTGAGATGAGTAAGTGTGCTAAGCTAACTAAGGGCGGTGTAATATGTTGCATCCAGATCAATCTTCTACTAATCTAAAAGCTATTTCTTTCATGGCCCTTCATGAGATTATGTCTTTGTTGAACCCTTCATGAGCTTATTCGAACGAGTTATAAAGTGAAGCTTGATCTTTAGAGCTATCCATGTTCATATCATAGTTCTACACATGTTATATCTATAAGCTAAGTTAGAGGCAATGTAATGTCAGTTTGACATGAGAAAGTGCGCTAAGCGAACTAAGGGCGGTGTAATAGGTTGCATCCAAGTCAATCTTCTACTAATCTAAAAGCCATTTCTTTCATGAGCCTTTCATCAACTTATGTCTTTGGTGAACCCTTCGTGAGCTTATTCGAACGAGTTATGAAGCGAAGCCTGATCTTTAGAGCTATCCATGTTCATATCATACTTCTACACATGTTATATCTATAAGCTAAGTTAGAGGCAATGTAATGTCAGTTTGACATGAGTAAGTGTGCTAAGCCAACTAAGGGCGATGTAATATGTTGCATCCAGATCAATCTTCTGCTAATCTAAAAGCTATTCCTTTCATGGCCCTTCATGAGATTATGTCTTTGTTGAACCCTTTATAAGCTTCTTCTGACAAGTTATCAAGTGAAGCTTGATCTTTAGAGCTATCCATGTTCATATTATACTTCTACACATGTTATATCTATATGCTAAGTTAGAGGCATTGTATTGTCAGTTTGACATGAGAAAGTGTTCTAAGCCAACTAAGGGCAGTGTAATAGGTTGCATCCAAGTCAATCTTCTACTAATCTAAAACCCATGTCTTTTGTGAGCCCTTCATCAACTTATGTCTTTGGTGAACCCTTCGCGAGCTTATTCTAACGAGTTATCAAGTGAAGTTTGATCTTTAGAGATATCTATGTTCATATCATAATTCTACACATGTTATCTATATAAGCTAAGTTAGAGGTAATGTAATGTTAGTTTGACATGAGTAAGTGTGCTAAGCCAACTAAGGGCGGTGTAATAGGTTGCTTCCAAGTCAATCTTCTACTAATCTAAAACCCATGTCTTTTGTGAGCCCTTCATACACTTATGTCTTTGGTGAACCCTTCGTGAGCTTATTCTAACGAGTTTTCAAGCGAAGCTTGATGTTTAGAGCAATCCATGTGCATATCATACTTCTACACATGTTATCTCTATAAGCTAAGTTAGAGGCAATGTAATGTCAGTTTGACATGAGAAAGTGTGCTAAGCCAACTAAGGGCGGTGTAATAGGTTGCATTCAGGTCAATCCTCTGCTAATCTAAAAGCTATTTCTTTGATGGCCCTTCATGAGATTATGTCTTTGTTGAACCCTTCATGAGCATATTCTAACGAGTTATGAAGTGAAGCTTGATCTTTAGAGCTATCCATGTTCATATCATACTTCTACACATGTTATATCTATAAGCTAATTTAGAGGCAATGTAATGTCAGTTTGACATGAGAAAGTGTGCTAAGCCAACTAAGGGTGGTGTAATAGGTTACATCCAAGTCAATCTTTTGCTAATCTAAAAGCCATTTCTTTCTTGAGCCCATTCATGAGCTTATGTCTTTGTTGAACCCTTCATGAGCTTATTCTAACGAGTTATGAAGTGAAGCTTGATCTTTAGAGCCATCCATGTTCATATCATACTTCTACACATATTATATCTATAAGCTAAGTTAAAGGCAATGTAATGTTAGTTTGACATGAGAAAGTGTGCTAAGCCAACTAAGGGCGGTGTAATAGGTTGCATCCAGGTCAATCTTCTGCTAATCTAAAAGCCATTTCCTTCATGAGCCCTTCATGAGCCTATGTCTTTGTTGAGCCCTTCATGAGCTTATTCTAACGAGTTATGAAGTGAATCTTGATCTTTAGAGCTATCCATGTTCATAGCATACTTCTACACATATTATATCTATAAGCTAAGTTAAAGGCAATGTAATGTTAGTTTGACATGAGAAAGTGTGCTAAGCCAACTAAGGGCGGTGTAATAGGTTGCATCCAGGTCAATCTTCTGCTAATCTAAAAGCCATTTCTTTCATGAGCCCTTCATCACCTTATGTCTTTGGTGAACCTTTCGTGAGCTTATTCTAACGAGTTATCAAGCGAAGCTTGATGTTTAGAGCTATCCATGTGCATATCATACTTCTACATATGTTATCTCTATAAGCTAAGTTAGAGGCAATGTAATGTCAGTTTGACATGAGTAAGTGTGCTAAGCTAACTAAGGGCGGTGTAATATGTTGCATCCAGATCAATCTTCTACTAATTTAAAAGCTATTTCTTTCATGGCCCTTCATGAGATTATGTCTTTGTTGAACCCTTCATGAGCTTATTCTACGAGTTATCAAGTGAAGCTTGATCTTTAGAGCTATCCATGTTCATATCATACTTCTACACATATTATCTCTAGAAGCTAAGTTAGAGGCAATGTAATGTCAGTTTGACATGAGAAAGTGTGCTAAGCCAACTAAGGGCGGTGTAATAGGTTGCATCCAGGTCAATCTTCTACTAATCTAAAAGCCTTTTCTTTCATGAGCCCTTCATCAACTTATGTCTTTGGTGGACCCTTCGTGAGCTTATTCTAACGAGTTATCAAGCGAAGCTTGATGTTTAGAGCTATCCATGTGCATATCATACTTCTACACATGTTATCTCTATAAGCTAAGTTAGAGGCAATGTAATGTCAGTTTGACATGAGAAAGTGTGCTAAGCCAACTAAGGGCGGTGTAATAGGTTGCATTCAGGTCAATCCTCTGCTAATCTAAAAGCTATTTCTTTGATGGCCCTTCATGAGATTATGTCTTTGTTGAACCCTTCATGAGCATATTCTAACGAGTTATCAAGTGAAGCTTGATCTTTAGAGATATCTATGTTCATATCATAATTTTACACATGTTATCTCTATAAGCTAAGTAAGAGGCAATGTAATGTCAGTTTGACATGAGAAAGTGTGCTAAGCCAACTAAGGGTGGTGTAATAGGTTACATCCAAGTCAATCTTCTGCTAATCTAAAAGCCATTTCTTTCTTGAGCCCATTCATTAGCTTATGTCTTTATTGAACCCTTCATGAGCTTATTCTAACGAGTTATGAAGTGAAGCTTGATCTTTAGAGCTATCCATGTTCATATCATATTTCTGCACATGTTATATCTATAAGCTAAGTTAGAGGCAATGTAATGTCAGTTTGACATGAGAAAGTGTGCTAAGCCAACTAAGGGCGGTGTAATAGGTTGCATCCAGGTCAATCTTCTGCTAATCTAAAAGCCATTTCTTTCATGAGCCCTTCATGAGCTTATGTCTTTGTTGAACCCTTCATGAGCTTATTCTAACGAGTTCTAAAGTGAAGCTTGATCTTTAGAGCTTTCCATGTTCATATCATACTTCTACACATGTTATATCTATAAGCTAAGTTAGAGGCAATGTAATGTTAGTTTGACATGAGAATGTGTGCTAAACCAATTAAGGGCGGTGTAATCGGTTGCATCCAGGTCAATCCTCTGCTAATCTAAAAGCTATTTCTTTCATGTCCCTTCATGAGATTATGTCTTTGTTGAACCCTTCATAAGCTTATTCTAACGAGTTATGAAGTGAATCTTGATCTTTAGAGCTATCCATGTTCATATCATATTTCTGCACATGTTATATCTATAAGCTAAGTTAGAGGCAATGTAATGTCAGTTTGACATGAGAAAGTATGCTAAGCCAACTAAGGGCGGTGTAATAGGTTGCATCAAGGCAATCTTCTGCTAATCTAAAAGCTATTTCTTTCTTGAGCCCATTCATGAGCTTATGTCTTTGGTGAACCCTTCGTGAGCTTATTCTAACGAGTTATGAAGCGAAGCTTGATGTTTAGAGCTATCCATGTGCATATCATACTTCTACACATGTTATCTCTATAAGCTAAGTTAGAGGCAATGTAATGTCAGTTTAACATGAGAAAGTGTGCTAAGCCAACTAAGGGCGGTGTAATAGGTTGCATCCAGGTCAATCCTATGCTAATCTAAAAGCCATTTCTTTCATGGCCCTTCGTGAGATTATGTCTTTGTTGAACCCTTCATGAGCTTATTCGAACGAGTTATAAAGTGAAGCTTGATCTTTAGAGCTATCCATGTTCATATCATACTTCTACACATGTTATATCTATAAGCTAAGTTAGAGGCAATGTAATATCAGTTTGACATGAGAAAGTGTGCTACGCCAACTAAGGGCGGTGTAATAGGTTGCATCCAGGTCAATCTTCTGCTAATCTAAAAGCCATTTCTTTCATGAGCCCTTCATCAACTTATGTCTTTGGTGGACCCTTCGTGAGCTTATTCTAACGAGTTATCAAGCGAAGCTTGATGTTTAGAGCTATCCATGTGCATATCATACTTCTACACATGTTATCTCTATAAGCTAAGTTAGAGGCAATGTAATGTCAGTTTGACATGAGAAAGTGTGCTAAGCCAACTAAGGGCGGTGTAATAGGTTGCATCCAGGTCAATCCTCTGCTAATCTAAAAGCTATTTCTTTCATGGCCCTTCATGAGATTATGTCTTTATTGAACCCTTCATGAGCTTATTCGAACGAGTTATAAAGTGAAGCTTGATCTTTAGAGCTATCCATGTTCATATCATACTTCGACACATGTTATCTCTAGAAGTTAAGTTAGAGGCAATGTAATGTCTGTTTGACATGAGTAAGTGTGCTAAGCCAACTAAGGGCGGTGTAATATGTTGCATCCAGATCAATCTTTTGCTAATCTAAAAGCTATTTCTTTCATGGCCCTTCAGAAGCTTATGTCTTTGTTGAACCCTTTATAAGCTTATTCTGACGAGTTATGAAGTGAAGCTTGATCTTTAGAGCTATCCATGTTCATATCATACTTCTACACATGTTATATCTATAAGCTAAGTTAGAAGCAATGTAATGTCAGTTTGACATGAGAAAGTGTGCTAAGCCAACTAAGGGTGGTGTAATAGGTTGCATCCAGCTCAATCTTCTGCTAATCTAAAAGCCATTTCTTTTGTGAGCCCTTCATCAACTTATGTCTTTGGTGAACCCTTCGTGAGCTTATTCTAACGAGTTATCAAGTGAAGCTTGATCTTTAGAGATATCTATGTTCATATCATAATTTTACACATGTTATCTCTATAAGCTAAGTAAGAGGCAATGTAATGTCAGTTTGACATGAGAAAGTGTGCTAAGCCAACTAAGGGTGGTGTAATAGGTTACATCCAAGTCAATCTTCTGCTAATCTAAAAGCCATTTCTTTCTTGAGCCCATTCATCAGCTTATGTCTTTATTGAACCCTTCATGAGCTTATTCTAACGAGTTATGAAGTGAAGCTTGATCTTTAGAGCTATCCATGTTCATATCATATTTCTGCACATGCTATATCTATAAGCTAAGTTAGAGGCAATGTAATGTCAGTTTGACATGAGAAAGTGTGCTAAGCCAACTAAGGGCGGTGTAATAGGTTGCATCCAGGTCAATCTTCTGCTAATCTAAAAGCCATTTCTTTCATGAGCCCTTCATGAGCTTATGTCTTTGTTGAACCCTTCATGAGCTTATTCTAACGAGTTCTGAAGTGAAGCTTGATCTTTAGAGCTTTCCATGTTCATATCATACTTCTACACATGTTATATCTATAAGCTAAGTTAGAGGCAATGTAATGTTACTTTGACATGAGAATGTGTGCTAAACCAATTAAGGGCGGTGTAATCGGTTGCATCCAGGTCAATCCTCTGCTAATCTAAAAGCTATTTCTTTCATGTCCCTTCATGAGATTATGTCTTTGTTGAACCCTTCATAAGCTTATTCTAACGAGTTATCAAGTGAAGCTTGATCTTTAGAGATATCTATGTTCATATCATAATTTTACACATGTTATCTCTATAAGCTAAGTAAGAGGCAATGTAATGTCAGTTTGACATGAGAAAGTGTGCTAAGCCAACTAAGGGTGGTGTAATAGGTTACATCCAAGTCAATCTTCTGCTAATCTAAAAGCCATTTCTTTCTTGAGCCCATTCATCAGCTTATGTCTTTATTGAACCCTTCATGAGCTTATTCTAACGAGTTATGAAGTGAAGCTTGATCTTTAGAGCTATCCATGTTCATATCATATTTCTGCACATGCTATATCTATAAGCTAAGTTAGAGGCAATGTAATGTCAGTTTGACATGAGAAAGTGTGCTAAGCCAACTAAGGGCGGTGTAATAGGTTGCATCCAGGTCAATCTTCTGCTAATCTAAAAGCCATTTCTTTCATGAGCCCTTCATCAACCTATGTCTTTGGTGGACCCTTCGAGAGCTTATTCTAACGAGTTATCAAGCGAAGCTTGATGTTTAGAGCTATCCATGTGCATATCATACTTCTACACATGTTATCTCTATAAGCTAAGTTAGAGGCAATGTAATGTCAGTTTGACATGAGAAAGTGTGCTAAGCCAACTAAGGGCGGTGTAATAGGTTGCATCCAGGTCAATCCTCTGCTATTCTAAAAGCTATTTCTTTCATGGCCCTTCAGGAGCTTATGTCTTTGTTGAACCCTTTATAAGCTTATTCGAACGAGTTATAAAGTGAAGCTTGATCTTTAGAGCTATCCATGTTCATATCATACTTCTACACATGTTATATCTATAAGCTAAGTTAGAGGCAATGTAATGTCAGTTTGACATGAGAAAGTTTGCTAAGCCAACTAAGGGTGGTGTAATAGGTTGCATCCAGCTCAATCTTCTGCTAATCTAAAAGCCATTTCTTTTGTGAGCCCTTCATCAACTTATGTCTTTGGTGAACCCTTCGTGAGCTTATTCTAACGAGTTATCAAGTGAAGCTTGATCTTTAGAGATATCTATGTTCATATCATAATTTTACACATGTTATCTCTATAAGCTAAGTAAGAGGCAATGTAATGTCAGTTTGACATGAGAAAGTGTGCTAAGCCAACTAAGGGTGGTGTAATAGGTTACATCCAAGTCAATCTTCTGCTAATCTAAAAGTCGTTTCTTTCTTGAGCCCATTCATCAGCTTATGTCTTTATTGAACCCTTCATGAGCTTATTCTAACGAGTTATGAAGTGAAGCTTGATCTTTAGAGCTATCCATGTTCATATCATATTTCTGCACATGTTATATCTATAAGCTAAGTTAGAGGCAATGTAATGTCAGTTTGACATGAGAAAGTGTGCTAAGCCAACTAAGGGCGGTGTAATAGGTTGCATCCAGGTCAATCTTCTGCTAATCTAAAAGCCATTTCTTTCATGAGCCCTTCATGAGCTTATGTCTTTGTTGAACCCTTCATGAGCTTATTCTAACGAGTTCTGAAGTGAAGCTTGATCTTTAGAGCTTTCCATGTTCATATCATACTTCTACACATGTTATATCTATAAGCTAAGTTAGAGGCAATGTAATGTTACTTTGACATGAGAATGTGTGCTAAACCAATTAAGGGCGGTGTAATCGATTGCATCCAGGTCAATCCTCTGCTAATCTAAAAGCTATTTCTTTCATGTCCCTTCATGAGATTATGTCTTTGTTGAACCCTTCATAAGCTTATTCTAACGAGTTATGAAGTGAATCTTGATCTTTAGAGCTATCCATGTTCATATCATATTTCTGCACATGTTATATCTATAAGCTAATTTAGAGGCAATGTAATGTCAGTTTGACATGAGAAAGTATGCTAAGCCAACTAAGGGCGGTGTAATAGGTTGCATCAAGGCAATCTTCTGCTAATCTAAAAGCCATTTCTTTCTTGAGCCCATTCATGAGCTTATGTCTTTGGTGAACCCTTCGTGAGCTTATTCTAACGAGTTATGAAGTGAAGCTTGATCTTTAGAGCTATCCATGTTCATATCATACTTTTACACATGTTATCTCCATAAGCTAAGTTAGAGGCAATGTAATGTCAGTTTGACATGAGTAAGTGTGCTAACCTAACTAAGGGCGGTGTAATATGTTGCATCCAGATCAATCTTCTGCTAATCTAAAAGTTATTTCTTTCATGGCCCTTCATGACATTATGTCTTTGTTGAACCCTTCATGAGCTTATTCTAACGAGTTATAAAGTGAAGCCTGATCTTTAGAGCTATCCATGTTCATATCCTACTTCTACACATGTTATATCTATAAGCTAAGTTAGAGGCAATGTAATGTCAGTTTGACATGAGAAAGTGTGCTAAGCCAACTAAGGGCGGTGTAATAGGTTGCATCCAGGTCATTCTTCTGCTAATCTAAAAGCCATTTCTTTCATGAGCCCTTCATGAGCTTTTATCTTTGTTGAACCTTTCATAAGCTTTTATCTTTGTTGAACCTTTCATGAGCTTATTCTAACGAGTTATAAAGTGAAGCTTGATCTTTAGAGCTATCCATGTTCATATCATATTTCTGCACATGTTATATCTATAAGCTAAGTTAGAGGCAATGTAATGTCAGTTTGACATGAGAAAGTGTGCTAAGCCAACTAAGGGCGGTGTAATAGGTTGCATCCAGGTCAATCTTCTGCTAATCTAAAAGCCATTTCTTTTGTGAGCCCTTCATCAACTTATGTCTTTGGTGAACCCTTCGTGAGCTTATTCTAACGAGTTATCAAGTGAAGCTTGATCTTTAGAGATATCTACGTTCATATCAGAATTCTACACATGTTATCTCTATAAGCTAAGTAAGAGGCAATGTAATGTCAGTTTGACATGAGAAAGTGTGCTAAGCCAACTAAGGGTGGTGTAATAGGTTACGTCCAAGTCAATCTTCTGCTAATCTAAAAGCCATTTCTTTTTTGAGCCCATTCATCAGCTTATGTCTTTATTGAACCCTTCATGAGCTTATTCTAACGAGTTATGAAGTGAAGCTTGATCTTTAGAGCTATCCATGTTCATATCATACTTTTACACATGTTATCTCCATAAGCTAAGTTAGAGGCAATGTAATGTCAGTTTGACATGAGTAAGTGTGCTAAGCTAACTAAGGGCGGTGTAATATGTTGCATCCAGATCAATCTTCTGCTAATCTAAAAGCTATTTCTTTCATGGCCCTTCATGAGCTTATGTCTTTGTTGAACACTTCATGAGCTTATTCTAACGAGTTCTGAAGTGAAGCTTGATCTTTAGAGCTATCCATGTTCATATCATACTTCTACACATGTTATATCTATAAGCTAAGTTAGAGGCAATGTAATGTTAGTTTGACATGAGAATGTGTGCTAAGCCAACTAAGGGCGGTGTAATCGGTTGCATCCAGGTCAATCCTCTGCTAATCTAAAAGCTATTTCTTTCATGTCCCTTCATGAGATTATGTCTTTGTTGAACCCATCATGAGCTTATTCTAACGAGTTATAAAGTGAAGCTTGATCTTTAGAGCTATCCATGTTCATATCATACTTCTACACATGTTATATCTGTAAGCTAAGTTAGAGGCAATGTAATGTCAGTTTGACATGAGAAAGTGTGCTAAGCCAACTAAGGGCAGTGTAATAGGTTGCATCCAGGTCAATCTTCTGCTAATCTAAAAGCCATTTCTTTCTTGAGCCCATTCATGAGCTTATGTCTTTGGTGAACCCTTCGTGAGCTTATTCTAACGAGTTATGAAGCAAATCTTGATCTTTAGAGATATCCATGTTCATATCATACTTTTACACATGTTATCTCCATAAGCTAAGTTAGAGGCAATGTAATGTCAGTTTGACATGAGTAAGTGTGCTAAGCTAACTAAGGGCGGTGTAATATGTTGCATCCAGATCAATCTTCTGCTAATCTAAAAGTTATTTCTTTCATGGCCCTTCATGACATTATGTCTTTGTTGAACCCTTTATGAGCTTATTCTAACGAGTTATAAAGTGAAGCCTGATCTTTAGAGCTATCCATGTTCATATCATACTTATACACATGTTATATCTATAAGCTAAGTTAGAGGCAATGTAATGTCAGTTTGACATGAGAAAGTGTGCTAAGCACACTAAGGGCGGTGTAATAGGTTGCATCCAGATCAATCTTCTACTAATCTAAAAGCCATTTCTTTCTTGAGCCCATTCATGAGCTTATGTCTTTGGTAAACCCTTCGTGAGCTTATTCTAACGAGTTATGAAGCAAAGCTTGATCTTTAGAGATATCCATGTTCATATCATACTTTTACACATGTTATCTCCATAAGCTAAGTTAGAGGCAATGTAATGTCAGTTTGACATGAGTAAGTGTGCTAAGCTAACTAAGGGCGGTTTAATATGTTGCATCCAGGTCAATCCTCTGCTAATCTAAAAGGTATTTCTTTCATGTCCCTTCATGAGATTATGTCTTTGTTGAACCCATCATGAGCTTATTCTAACGAGTTATAAAGTGAAGCTTGATCTTTAGAGCTATCCATGTTCATATCATACTTCTACACATGTTATGTCTATAAGCTAAGTTGGAGGCAATGTACTGTCAGTTTGACATGAGAAAGTGTGCTAAGCTAACTAAGGGCGGTGTAATATGTTGCATCCAGATCAATCTTCTGCTAATCTAAAAGTTATTTCTTTCATGGCCCTTCATGACATTATGTCTTTGTTGAACCCTTTATGAGCTTATTCTAACGAGTTATAAAGTGAAGCCTGATCTTTAGAGCTATCCATGTTCATATCATACTTCTACACATGTTATATCTATAAGCTAAGTTAGAGGCAATGTAATGTCAGTTTGACATGAGAAAGTGTGCTAAGCACACTAAGGGCGGTGTAATAGGTTGCATCCAGATCAATCTTCTACTAATCTAAAAGCCATTTCTTTCTTGAGCCCATTCATGAGCTTATGTCTTTGGTGAACCCTTCGTGAGCTTATTCTAACGAGTTATGAAGCAAAACTTGATCTTTAGAGATATCCATGTTCATATCATACTTTTACACATGTTATCTCCATAAGCTAAGTTAGAGGCAATGTAATGTCAGTTTGACATGAGTAAGTGTGCTAAGCTAACTAAGGGCGGTGTAATATGTTGCATCCAGATCAATCTTCTGCTAATCTAAAAGTTATTTCTTTCATGGCCCTTCATGACATTATGTCTTTGCTGAACCCTTTATGAGCTTATTCTAACGAGTTATAAAGTGAAGCCTGATCTTTAGAGCTATCCATGTTCATATCATACTTCTACACATGTTATATCTATAAGCTAAGTTAGAGGCAATGTAATGTTAGTTTGACATGAGTAAGTGTGCTAAGCCAACTAAGGGCGGTGTAATATGTTGCATCCAGATCAATCTTTTGCTAATCTAAAAGCTATTTCTTTCATGGCCCTTCAGGAGCTTATGTCTTTGTTGAACCCTTTATAAGCTTATTCTGACGAGTTATGAAGTGAAGCTTGATCTTTAGAGCTATCCATGTTCATATCATACTTCTACACATGTTATATCTATAAGCTAAGTTAGAGGCAATGTAATGTCAGTTTGACATGAGAAAGTGTGCTAAGCCAACTAAGGGTGGTGTAATAGGTTGCATCCAGCTCAATCTTCTGCTAATCTAAAAGCCATTTCTTTTGTGAGCCCTTCATCAACTTATGTCTTTGGTGAACCCTTCGTGAGCTTATTCTAACGAGTTATCAAGTGAAGCTTGATCTTTAGAGATATCTATGTTCATATCATAATTTTACACATGTTATCTCTATAAGCTAAGTAAGAGGCAATGTAATGTCAGTTTGACATGAGAAAGTGTGCTAAGCCAACTAAGGGTGGTGTAATAGGTTACATCCAAGTCAATCTTCTGCTAATCTAAAAGCCATTTCTTTCTTGAGCCCATTCATCAGCTTATGTCTTTATTGAACCCTTCATGAGCTTATTCTAACGAGTTATGAAGTGAAGCTTGATCTTTAGAGCTATCCATGTTCATATCATATTTCTGCACATGCTATATCTATAAGCTAAGTTAGAGGCAATGTAATATCAGTTTGACATGAGAAAGTGTGCTAAGCCAACTAAGGGCGGTGTAATAGGTTGCATCCAGGTCAATCTTCTGCTAATCTAAAAGCCATTTCTTTCATGAGCCCTTCATGAGCTTATGTCTTTGTTGAACCCTTCATGAGCTTATTCTAACGAGTTCTGAAGTGAAGCTTGATCTTTAGAGCTTTCCATGTTCATATCATACTTCTACACATGTTATATCTATAAGCTAAGTTAGAGGCAATGTAATGTTACTTTGACATGAGAATGTGTGCTAAACCAATTAAGGGCGGTGTAATCGGTTGCATCCAGGTCAATCCTCTGCTAATCTAAAAGCTATTTCTTTCATGTCCCTTCATGAGATTATGTCTTTGTTGAACCCATCATGAGCTTATTCTAACGAGTTATAAAGTGAAGCTTGATCTTTAGAGCTATCCATGTTCATATCATACTTCTACACATGTTATATCTGTAAGCTAAGTTAGAGGCAATGTAATGTCAGTTTGACATGAGAAAGTGTGCTAAGCCAACTAAGGGCAGTGTAATAGGTTGCATCCAGGTCAATCTTCTGCTAATCTAAAAGCCATTTCTTTCTTGAGCCCATTCATGAGCTTATGTCTTTGGTGAACCCTTCGTGAGCTTATTCTAACGAGTTATGAAGCAAATCTTGATCTTTAGAGATATCCATGTTCATATCATACTTTTACACATGTTATCTCCATAAGCTAAGTTAGAGGCAATGTAATGTCAGTTTGACATGAGTAAGTGTGCTAAGCTAACTAAGGGCGGTGTAATATGTTGCATCCAGATCAATCTTCTGCTAATCTAAAAGTTATTTCTTTCATGGCCCTTCATGACATTATGTCTTTGTTGAACCCTTTATGAGCTTATTCTAACGAGTTATAAAGTGAAGCCTGATCTTTAGAGCTATCCATGTTCATATCATACTTATACACATGTTATATCTATAAGCTAAGTTAGAGGCAATGTAATGTCAGTTTGACATGAGAAAGTGTGCTAAGCACACTAAGGGCGGTGTAATAGGTTGCATCCAGATCAATCTTCTACTAATCTAAAAGCCATTTCTTTCTTGAGCCCATTCATGAGCTTATGTCTTTGGTAAACCCTTCGTGAGCTTATTCTAACGAGTTATGAAGCAAAGCTTGATCTTTAGAGATATCCATGTTCATATCATACTTTTACACATGTTATCTCCATAAGCTAAGTTAGAGGCAATGTAATGTCAGTTTGACATGAGTAAGTGTGCTAAGCTAACTAAGGGCGGTTTAATATGTTGCATCCAGGTCAATCCTCTGCTAATCTAAAAGGTATTTCTTTCATGTCCCTTCATGAGATTATGTCTTTGTTGAACCCATCATGAGCTTATTCTAACGAGTTATAAAGTGAAGCTTGATCTTTAGAGCTATCCATGTTCATATCATACTTCTACACATGTTATGTCTATAAGCTAAGTTGGAGGCAATGTACTGTCAGTTTGACATGAGAAAGTGTGCTAAGCTAACTAAGGGCGGTGTAATATGTTGCATCCAGATCAATCTTCTGCTAATCTAAAAGTTATTTCTTTCATGGCCCTTCATGACATTATGTCTTTGTTGAACCCTTTATGAGCTTATTCTAACGAGTTATAAAGTGAAGCCTGATCTTTAGAGCTATCCATGTTCATATCATACTTCTACACATGTTATATCTATAAGCTAAGTTAGAGGCAATGTAATGTCAGTTTGACATGAGAAAGTGTGCTAAGCACACTAAGGGCGGTGTAATAGGTTGCATCCAGATCAATCTTCTACTAATCTAAAAGCCATTTCTTTCTTGAGCCCATTCATGAGCTTATGTCTTTGGTGAACCCTTCGTGAGCTTATTCTAACGAGTTATGAAGCAAAACTTGATCTTTAGAGATATCCATGTTCATATCATACTTTTACACATGTTATCTCCATAAGCTAAGTTAGAGGCAATGTAATGTCAGTTTGACATGAGTAAGTGTGCTAAGCTAACTAAGGGCGGTGTAATATGTTGCATCCAGATCAATCTTCTGCTAATCTAAAAGTTATTTCTTTCATGGCCCTTCATGACATTATGTCTTTGCTGAACCCTTTATGAGCTTATTCTAACGAGTTATAAAGTGAAGCCTGATCTTTAGAGCTATCCATGTTCATATCATACTTCTACACATGTTATATCTATAAGCTAAGTTAGAGGCAATGTAATGTTAGTTTGACATGAGTAAGTGTGCTAAGCCAACTAAGGGCGGTGTAATATGTTGCATCCAGATCAATCTTTTGCTAATCTAAAAGCTATTTCTTTCATGGCCCTTCAGGAGCTTATGTCTTTGTTGAACCCTTTATAAGCTTATTCTGACGAGTTATGAAGTGAAGCTTGATCTTTAGAGCTATCCATGTTCATATCATACTTCTACACATGTTATATCTATAAGCTAAGTTAGAGGCAATGTAATGTCAGTTTGACATGAGAAAGTGTGCTAAGCCAACTAAGGGTGGTGTAATAGGTTGCATCCAGCTCAATCTTCTGCTAATCTAAAAGCCATTTCTTTTGTGAGCCCTTCATCAACTTATGTCTTTGGTGAACCCTTCGTGAGCTTATTCTAACGAGTTATCAAGTGAAGCTTGATCTTTAGAGATATCTATGTTCATATCATAATTTTACACATGTTATCTCTATAAGCTAAGTAAGAGGCAATGTAATGTCAGTTTGACATGAGAAAGTGTGCTAAGCCAACTAAGGGTGGTGTAATAGGTTACATCCAAGTCAATCTTCTGCTAATCTAAAAGCCATTTCTTTCTTGAGCCCATTCATCAGCTTATGTCTTTATTGAACCCTTCATGAGCTTATTCTAACGAGTTATGAAGTGAAGCTTGATCTTTAGAGCTATCCATGTTCATATCATATTTCTGCACATGCTATATCTATAAGCTAAGTTAGAGGCAATGTAATATCAGTTTGACATGAGAAAGTGTGCTAAGCCAACTAAGGGCGGTGTAATAGGTTGCATCCAGGTCAATCTTCTGCTAATCTAAAAGCCATTTCTTTCATGAGCCCTTCATGAGCTTATGTCTTTGTTGAACCCTTCATGAGCTTATTCTAACGAGTTCTGAAGTGAAGCTTGATCTTTAGAGCTTTCCATGTTCATATCATACTTCTACACATGTTATATCTATAAGCTAAGTTAGAGGCAATGTAATGTTACTTTGACATGAGAATGTGTGCTAAACCAATTAAGGGCGGTGTAATCGGTTGCATCCAGGTCAATCCTCTGCTAATCTAAAAGCTATTTCTTTCATGTCCCTTCATGAGATTATGTCTTTGTTGAACCCTTCATAAGCTTATTCTAACGAGTTATGAAGTGAATCTTGATCTTTAGAGCTATCCATGTTCATATCATATTTCTGCACATGTTATATCTATAACCTAAGTTAGAGGCAATGTAATGTCAGTTTGACATGAGAAAGTATGCTAAGCCAACTAAGGGCGGTGTAATAGGTTGCATCAAGGCAATCTTCTGCTAATCTAAAAGCCATTTCTTTCTTGAGCCCATTCATGAGCTTATGTCTTTGGTGAACCCTTCGTGAGCTTATTCTAACGAGTTATGAAGCGAAGCTTGATGTTTAGAGCTATCCATGTGCATATCATACTTCTACACATGTTATCTCTATAAGCTAAGTTAGAGGCAATGTAATGTCAGTTTGACATGAGAAAGTGTGCTAAGCCAACTAAGGGCGGTGTAATAGGTTGCATCCAGGTCAATCTTCTGCTAATCTAAAAGCCATTTCTTTCATGAGCCCTTCATCAACCTATGTCTTTGGTGGACCCTCCGTGAGCTTATTCTAACGAGTTATCAAGCGAAGCTTGATGTTTAGAGCTATCCATGTGCATATCATACTTCTACACATGTTATCTCTATAAGCTAAGTTAGAGGCAATGTAATGTCAGTTTGACATGAGAAAGTGTGCTAAGCCAACTAAGGGCGGTGTAATAGGTTGCATCCAGGTCAATCCTCTGCTATTCTAAAAGCTATTTCTTTCATGGCCCTTCATGAGATTATGTCTTTATTGAACCCTTTATGAGCTTATTCGAACGAGTTATAAAGTGAAGCTTGATCTTTAGAGCTATCCATGTTCATATCATACTTCTACACATGTTATATCTATAAGCTATGTTAGAGGCAATGTAATGTCTGTTTGACATGAGAAAGTGTGCTAAGCCAACTAAGGGCGGTGTAATAGGTTGCATCCAACTCAATCTTCTGCTAATCTAAAAGCTATTTCTTTCATGGCCCTTCAGGAGCTTATGTCTTTGTTGAACCCTTCATGAGCTTATTTTAACGAGTTCTGAAGTGAAGCTTGATCTTTAGAGTTATCCATGTTCATATCATACTTCTACACATGTTATCTCTATAAGCTAAGTAAGAGGCAATGTAATGTCAGTTTGACATGAGAAAGTGTGCTAAGCCAACTAAGGGTGGTGTAATAGGTTACATCCAAGTCAATCTTCTGCTAATCTAAAAGTCGTTTCTTTCTTGAGCCCATTCATCAGCTTATGTCTTTATTGAACCCTTCATGAGCTTATTCTAACGAGTTATGAAGTGAAGCTTGATCTTTAGAGCTATCCATGTTCATATCATATTTCTGCACATGTTATATCTATAAGCTAAGTTAGAGGCAATGTAATGTCAGTTTGACATGAGAAAGTGTGCTAAGCCAACTAAGGGCGGTGTAATAGGTTGCATCCAGGTCAATCTTCTGCTAATCTAAAAGCCATTTCTTTCATGAGCCCTTCATGAGCTTATGTCTTTGTTGAACCCTTCATGAGCTTATTCTAACGAGTTCTGAAGTGAAGCTTGATCTTTAGAGCTTTCCATGTTCATATCATACTTCTACACATGTTATATCTATAAGCTAAGTTAGAGGCAATGTAATGTCAGTTTGACATGAGAAAGTATGCTAAGCCAACTAAGGGCGGTGTAATAGATTGCATCAAGGCAATCTTCTGCTAATCTAAAAGCCATTTCTTTCTTGAGCCCATTCATGAGCTTATGTCTTTGGTGAACCCTTCGTGAGCTTATTCTAACGAGTTATGAAGTGAAGCTTGAGGTTTAGAGCTTTCCATGTTCATATCATACTTCTACACATGTTATATCTATAAGCTAAGTTAGAGGCAATGTAATGTTACTTTGACATGAGAATGTGTGCTAAACCAATTAAGGGCTGTGTAATCGGTTGCATCCAGGTCAATCCTCTGCTAATCTAAAAGCTATTTCTTTCATGTCCCTTCATGAGATTATGTCTTTGTTGAACCCTTCATAAGCTTATTCTAACGAGTTATGAAGTGAATCTTGATCTTTAGAGCTATCCATGTTCATATCATATTTCTGCACATGTTATATCTATAACCTAAGTTAGAGGCAATGTAATGTCAGTTTGACATGAGAAAGTATGCTAAGCCAACTAAGGGCGGTGTAATAGGTTGCATCAAGGCAATCTTCTGCTAATCTAAAAGCCATTTCTTTCTTGAGCCCATTCATGAGCTTATGTCTTTGGTGAACCCTTCGTGAGCTTATTCTAACGAGTTATGAAGCGAAGCTTGATGTTTAGAGCTATCCATGTGCATATCATACTTCTACACATGTTATCTCTATAAGCTAAGTTAGAGGCAATGTAATGTCAGTTTGACATGAGAAAGTGTGCTAAGCAAACTAAGGGCGGTGTAATAGGTTGCATCCAGGTCAATCTTCTGCTAATCTAAAAGCCATTTCTTTCATGAGCCCTTCATCAACCTATGTCTTTGGTGGACCCTTCGTGAGCTTATTCTAACGAGTTATCAAGCGAAGCTTGATGTTTAGAGCTATCCATGTGCATATCATACTTCTACACATGTTATCTCTATAAGCTAAGTTAGAGGCAATGTAATGTCAGTTTGACATGAGAAAGTGTGCTAAGCCAACTAAGGGCGGTGTAATAGGTTGCATCCAGGTCAATCCTCTGCTATTCTAAAAGCTATTTCTTTCATGGCCCTTCATGAGATTATGTCTTTATTGAACCCTTCATGAGCTTATTCGAACGAGTTATAAAGTGAAGCTTGATCTTTAGAGCTATCCATGTTCATATCATACTTCTACACATGTTATCTCTAGAAGTTAAGTTAGAGGCAATGTAATGTCTGTTTGACATGAGTAAGTGTGCTAAGCCAACTAAGGGCGGTGTAATATGTTGCATCCAGATCAATCTTTTGCTAATCTAAAAGCTATTTCTTTCATGGCCCTTCAGGAGCTTATGTCTTTGTTGAACCCTTTATAAGCTTATTCTGACGAGTTATGAAGTGAAGCTTGATCTTTAGAGCTATCCATGTTCATATCATACTTCTACACATGTTATATCTATAAGCTAAGTTAGAGGCAATGTAATGTCAGTTTGACATGAGAAAGTTTGCTAAGCCAACTAAGGGTGGTGTAATAGGTTGCATCCAGCTCAATCTTCTGCTAATCTAAAAGCCATTTCTTTTGTGAGCCCTTCATCAACTTATGTCTTTGGTGAACCCTTCGTCAGCTTATTCTAACGAGTTATCAAGTGAAGCTTGATCTTTAGAGATATCTATGTTCATATCATAATTTTACACATGTTATCTCTATAAGCTAAGTACGAGGCAATGTAATGTCAGTTTGACATGAGAAAGTGTGCTAAGCCAACTAAGGGTGGTGTAATAGGTTACATCCAAGTCAATCTTCTGCTAATCTAAAAGTCGTTTCTTTCTTGAGCCCATTCATCAGCTTATGTCTTTATTGAACCCTTCATGAGTTATTCTAACGAGTTATGAAGTGAAGCTTGATCTTTAGAGCTATCCATGTTCATATCATATTTCTGCACATGTTATATCTATAAGCTAAGTTAGAGGCAATGTAATGTCAGTTTGACATGAGAAAGTGTGCTAAGCCAACTAAGGGCGGTGTAATAGGTTGCATCCAGGTCAATCTTCTGCTAATCTAAAAGCCATTTCTTTCATGAGCCCTTCATGAGCTTATGTCTTTGTTGAACCCTTCATGAGCTTATTCTAACGAGTTCTGAAGTGAAGCTTGATCTTTAGAGCTTTCCATGTTCATATCATACTTCTACACATGTTATATCTATAAGCTAAGTTAGAGGCAATGTAATGTCAGTTTGACATGAGAAAGTATGCTAAGCCAACTAAGGGCGGTGTAATAGATTGCATCAAGGCAATCTTCTGCTAATCTAAAAGCCATTTCTTTCTTGAGCCCATTCATGAGCTTATGTCTTTGGTGAACCCTTCGTGAGCTTATTCTAACGAGTTATGAAGTGAAGCTTGAGGTTTAGAGCTATCCATGTGCATATCATACTTCTACACATGTTATCTCTATAAGCTAAGTTAGAGGCAATGTAATGTCAGTTTGACATGAGAAAGTGTGCTAAGCCAACTAAGGGCGGTGTAATAGGTTGCATCCAGGTCAATCCTCTGCTAATCTAAAAGCTATTTCTTTCATGTCCCTTCATGAGATTATGTCTTTGTTGAACCCTTCATGAGCTTATTCTAACGAGTTATAAAGTGAAGCTTGATCTTTAGAGCTATCCATGTTCATATCATACTTCTACACATGTTTTATCTATAAGCTAAGTTAGAGGCAACGTAATGTCAGTTTGACATGAGAAAGTGTGCTAAGCACACTAAGGGCGGTGTAATAGGTTGCATCCAGATCAATCTTCTGCTAATCTAAAAGCCATTTCTTTCTTGAGCCCATTCATGAGCTTATGTCTTTGGTGAACCCTTCGTGAGCTTATTCTAACGAGTTATGAAGTGAAGCTTGATCTTTAGAGCTATCCATGTTCATATCATACTTTTACACATGTTATCTCCATAAGCTAAGTTAGAGGCAATGTAATGTCAGTTTGACATGAGTAAGTGTGCTAACCTAACTAAGGGCGGTGTGATAGGTTGCATCCAGATCAATCTTCTGCTAATCTAAAAGCCATTTCTTTCTTGAGCCCATTCATGAGCTTATGTCTTTGGTGAACCCTTCGTGAGCTTATTCTAACGAGTTATGAAGCAAATCTTGATCTTTAGAGATATCCATGTTCATATCATACTTTTACACATGTTATCTCCATAAGCTAAGTTAGAGGCAATGTAATGTCAGTTTGACATGAGTAAGTGTGCTAAGCTAACTAAGGGCGGTTTAATATGTTGCATCCAGGTCAATCCTCTGCTAATCTAAAAGGTATTTCTTTCATGTCCCTTCATGAGATTATGTCTTTGTTGAACCCATCATGAGCTTATTCTAACGAGTTATAAAGTGAAGCTTGATCTTTAGAGCTATCCATGTTCATATCATACTTCTACACATGGTATATCTATAAGCTAAGTTGGAGGCAATGTACTGTCAGTTTGACATGAGAAAGTGTGCTAAGCACACTAAGGGCGGTGTAATAGGTTGCATCCAGATCAATCTTCTGCTAATCTAAAAGCCATTTCTTTCTTGAGCCCATTCATGAGCTTATGTCTTTGGTGAACCCTTCGTGAGCTTATTCTAACGAGTTATGAAGCAAATCTTGATCTTTAGAGATATCCATGTTCATATCATACTTTTACATATGTTATCTCCATAAGCTAAGTTAGAGGCAATGTAATGTCAGTTTGACATGAGTAAGTGTGCTAAGCTAACTAAGGGCGGTGTAATATGTTGCATCCAGATCAATCTTCTGCTAATCTAAAAGTTATTTCTTTCATGGCCCTTCATGACATTATATCTTTGTTGAACCCTTTATGAGCTTATTCTAACGAGTTATAAAGTGAAGCCTGATCTTTAGAGCTATCCATGTTCATATCATACTTCTACACATGTTATATCTATAAGCTAAGTTAGAGGCAATGTAATGTCAGTTTGACATGAGAAAGTGTGCTAAGCCAACTAAGGGCGGTGTAATAGGTTGCATCCAACTCAATCTTCTGCTAATCTAAAAGCCATTTCTTTCATGAGCCCTTCATGAGCTTATGTCTTTGTTGAACCCTTCATGAGCTTCTTTTAACGAGTTCTGAAGTGAAGCTTGATCTTTAGAGTTATCCATGTTCATATCATACTTCTACACATGTTATATCTATAAGCTAAGTCAGAGGCAATGTAATGTTAGTTTGACATGAGAATGTGTGCTAAGCCAACTAAGGGCGGTGTAATCGGTTGCATCCAGGTCAATCCTCTGCTAATCTAAAAGCTATTTCTTTCATGTCCCTTCATGAGATTATGTCTTTGTTGAACCCATCATGAGCTTATTCTAACGAGTTATAAAGTGAAGCTTGATCTTTAGAGCTATCCATGTTCATATCATACTTCTACACATGTTATATCTGTAAGCTAAGTTAGAGGCAATGTAATGTCAGTTTGACATGAGAAAGTGTGCTAAGCCAACTAAGGGCAGTCTAATAGGTTGCATCCAGTTCAATCTTCTGCTAATCTAAAAGCCATTTCTTTCTTGAGCCCATTCATGAGCTTATGTCTTTGGTGAACCCTTCGTGAACTTATTCTAACGAGTTATGAAGCAAAGCTTGATCTTTAGAGATATCCATGTTCATATCATACTTTTACACATGTTATCTCCATAAGCTAAGTTAGAGGCAATGTAATGTCAGTTTGACATGAGTAAGTGTGCTAAGCTAACTAAGGGCGGTGTAATATGTTGCATCCAGGTCAATCCTCTGCTAATCTAAAAGGTATTTCTTTCATGTCCCTTCATGAGATTATGTCTTTGTTGAACCCATCATGAGCTTATTCTAACGAGTTATAAAGTGAAGCTTGATCTTTAGAGCTATCCATGTTCATATCATACTTCTACACATGGTATATCTATAAGCTAAGTTGGAGGCAATGTACTGTCAGTTTAACATGAGAAAGTGTGCTAAGCACACTAAGGGCGGTGTAATAGGTTGCATCCAGATCAATCTTCTGCTAATCTAAAAGCCATTTCTTTCTTGAGCCCATTCATGAGCTTATGTCTTTGGTGAACCCTTCGTGAGCTTATTCTAACGAGTTATGAAGCAAATCTTGATCTTTAGAGATATCCATGTTCATATCATACTTTTACATATGTTATCTCCATAAGCTAAGTTAGAGGCAATGTAATGTCAGTTTGACATGACTAAGTGTGCTAAGCTAACTAAGGGCGGTGTAATATGTTGCATCCAGATCAATCTTCTGCTAATCTAAAAGTTATTTCTTTCATGGCCCTTCATGACATTATATCTTTGTTGAACCCTTTATGAGCTTATTCTAACGAGTTATAAAGTGAAGCCTGATCTTTAGAGCTATCCATGTTCATATCATACTTCTACACATGTTATATCTATAAGCTAAGTTAGAGGCAATGTAATGTCAGTTTGACATGAGAAAGTGTGCTAAGCCAACTAAGGGCGGTGTAATAGGTTGCATCCAACTCAATCTTCTGCTAATCTAAAAGCCATTTCTTTCATGAGCCCTTCATGAGCTTATGTCTTTGTTGAACCCTTCATGAGCTTATTTTAACGAGTTCTGAAGTGAAGCTTGATCTTTAGAGTTATCCATGTTCATATCATACTTCTACACATGTTATATCTATAAGCTAAGTCAGAGGCAATGTAATGTTAGTTTGACATGAGAATGTGTGCTAAGCCAACTAAGGGCGGTGTAATCGGTTGCATCCAGGTCAATCCTCTGCTAATCTAAAAGCCATTTCTTTCTTGAGCCCATTCATGAGCTTATGTCTTTGGTGAACCCTTCGTGAGCTTATTCTAACGAGTTATAAAGCAAAGCTTGATCTTTAGAGATATCCATGTTCATATCATACTTTTACACATGTTATCTCCATAAGCTAAGTTAGAGGCAATGTAATGTCAGTTTGACATGAGTAAGTGTGCTAAGCTAACTAAGGGCGGTTTAATATGTTGCATCCAGGTCAATCCTCTGCTAATCTAAAAGGTATTTCTTTCATGTCCCTTCATGAGATTATGTCTTTGTTGAACCCATCATGAGCTTATTCTAACGAGTTATAAAGTGAAGCTTGATCTTTAGAGCTATCCATGTTCATATCATACTTCTACACATGTTATATCTATAAGCTAAGTTGGAGGCAATGTACTGTCAGTTTGACATGAGAAAGTGTGCTAAGCTAACTAAGGGCGGTGTAATATGTTGCATCCAGATCAATCTTCTGCTAATCTAAAAGTTATTTCTTTCATGGCCCTTCATGACATTATGTCTTTGTTGAACCCTTTATGAGCTTATTCTAACGAGTTATAAAGTGAAGCCTGATCTTTAGAGCTATCCATGTTCATATCATACTTCTACACATGTTATATCTATAAGCTAAGTTAGAGGCAATGTAATGTCAGTTTGACATGAGAAAGTGTGCTAAGCCAACTAAGGGCGGTGTAATAGGTTGCATCCAACTCAATCTTCTGCTAATCTAAAAGCCATTTCTTTCATGAGCCCTTCATGAGCTTATGTCTTTGTTGAACCCTTCATGAGCTTATTTTAACGAGTTCTGAAGTGAAGCTTGATCTTTAGAGTTATCCATGTTCATATCATACTTCTACACATGTTATATCTATAAGCTAAGTTAGAGGCAATGTAATGTTAGTTTGACATGAGAATGTGTGCTAAGCCAACTAAGGGCGGTGTAATCAGTTGCATCCAGGTCAATCCTCTCCTAATCTAAAAGTTATTTCTTTCATGTCCCTTCATGAGATTATGTCTTTGTTGAACCCTTCATGAGCTTATTCTAACGAGTTATGAAGTGAAGCTTGATCTTTAGAGCTATCCATGTTCATATCATACTTCTACACATGTTATATCTATAAGCTAAGTTGGAGGCAATGTAATGTCAGTTTGACATGAGAAAGTGTGCTAAGCACACTAAGGGCGGTGTGATAGGTTGCATCCAGATCAATCTTCTGCTAATCTAAAAGCCATTTCTTTCTTGAGCCCATTCATGAGCTTATGTCTTTGGTGAACCCTTCGTGAGCTTATTCTAACGAGTTATGAAGCAAATCTTGATCTTTAGAGATATCCATGTTCATATCATACTTTTACACATGTTATCTCCATAAGCTAAGTTAGAGGCAATGTAATGTCAGTTTGACATGAGTAAATGTGCTAAGCTAACTAAGGGCGGTTTAATATGTTGCATCCAGGTCAATCCTCTGCTAATCTAAAAGGTATTTCTTTCATGTCCCTTCATGAGATTATGTCTTTGTTGAACCCATCATGAGCTTATTCTAACGAGTTATAAAGTGAAGCTTGATCTTTAGAGCTATCCATGTTCATATCATACTTCTACACATGGTATATCTATAAGCTAAGTTGGAGGCAATGTACTGTCAGTTTGACATGAGAAAGTGTGCTAAGCACACTAAGGGCGGTGTAATAGGTTGCATCCAGATCAATCTTCTGCTAATCTAAAAGCCATTTCTTTCTTGAGCCCATTCATGAGCTTATGTCTTTGGTGAACCCTTCGTGAGCTTATTCTAACGAGTTATGAAGCAAATCTTGATCTTTAGAGATATCCATGTTCATATCATACTTTTACACATGTTATCTCCATAAGCTAAGTTAGAGGCAATGTAATGTCAGTTTGACATGAGTAAGTGTGCTAAGCTAACTAAGGGCGGTGTAATATGTTGCATCCAGATCAATCTTCTACTAATCTAAAAGCCATTTCTTTCTTGAGCCCATTCATGAGCTTATATCTTTGGTGAACCCTTCGTGAGCTTATTCTAACGAGTTATGAAGCAAATCTTGATCTTTAGAGATATCCATGTTCATATCATACTTCTACACATGTTATCTCCATAAGCTAAGTTAGAGGCAATGTAATGTCAGTTTGACATGAGAAAGTGTGCTAAGCCAACTAAGGGCGGTGTAATAGGTTGCATCCAACTCAATCTTCTGCTAATCTAAAAGCCATTTCTTTCATTAGCCCTTCATGAGCTTATGTCTTTGTTGAACCCTTCATGAGCTTATTTTAACGAGTTCTGAAGTGAAGCTTGATCTTTAGAGTTATCCATGTTCATATCATACTTCTACACATGTTATATCTATAAGCTAAGTTAGAGGCAATGTAATGTTAGTTTGACATGAGAATGTGTGCTAAGCCAACTAAGGGCGGTGTAATCAGTTGCATCCAGGTCAATCCTCTCCTAATCTAAAAGTTATTTCTTTCATGTCCCTTCATGAGATTATGTCTTTGTTGAACCCTTCATGAGCTTATTCTAACGAGTTATGAAGTGAAGCTTGATCTTTAGAGCTATCCATGTTCATATCATACTTCTACACATGTTATATCTATAAGCTAAGTTGGAGGCAATGTAATGTCAGTTTGACATGAGAAAGTGTGCTAAGCACACTAAGGGCGGTGTAATAGGTTGCATCCAGATCAATCTTCTGCTAATCTAAAAGCCATTTCTTTCTTGAGCCCATTCATGAGCTTATGTCTTTGGTGAACCCTTCGTGAGCTTATTCTAACGAGTTATGAAGCAAATCTTGATCTTTAGAGATATCCATGTTCATATCATACTTTTACACATGTTATCTCCATAAGCTAAGTTAGAGGCAATGTAATGTCAGTTTGACATGAGAATGTGTGCTAAGCCAACTAAGGGCGGTGTAATATGTTGCATCCAGATCAATCTTCTGCTAATCTAAAAGTTATTTCTTTCATGGCCCTTCATGAGATTATGTCTTTGTTGAACCCTTCATGAGCTTATTCTAACGAGTTATAAAGTGAAGCTTGATCTTTAGAGCTATCCATGTTCATATCATATTTCTGCACATGTTATATCTATAAGCTAAGTTAGAGGCAATGTAATGTCAGTTTCACATGAGAAAGTGTGCTAAGCCAACTAAGGGCGGTGTAATAGGTTAGATCCAGGTCAATCTTCTGCTAATCTAAAAGCCATTTTTTTCTTGAGCCCTTCATGAGCTTATGTCTTTGTTGAACCCTTCATGAGCTTATTCTAACGAGTTATGAAGTGAAGCTTGATCTTTAGAGCTATCCATGTTCATATCATACTTCTACACATGTTATATCTATAAGCTAAGTTGGAGGCAATGTAATGTCAGTTTGACATGAGAAAGTGTGCTAAGCACACTAAGGGCGGTGTAATAGGTTGCATCCAGATCAATCTTCTGCTAATCTAAAAGCCATTTCTTTCTTGAGCCCATTCATGAGCTTATATCTTTGGTGAACCCTTCGTGAGCTTATTCTAACGAGTTATGAAGCAAATCTTGATCTTTAGAGATATCCATGTTCATATCATACTTCTACACATGTTATCTCCATAAGCTAAGTTAGAGGCAATGTAATGTTAGTTTGACATGAGAATGTGTGCTAAGCCAACTAAGGGCGGTGTAATCAGTTGCATCCAGGTCAATCCTCTGCTAATCTAAAAGTTATTTCTTTCATGTCCCTTCATGAGATTATGTCTTTGTTGAACCCTTCATGAGCTTATTCTAACGAGTTATAAAGTGAAGCTTGATCTTTAGAGCTATCCATGTTCATATCATACTTCTACACATGTTATATCTATAAGCTAAGTTGGAGGCAATGTAATGTCAGTTTGACATGAGAAAGTGTGCTAAGCACACTAACGGCGGTGTAATAGGTTGCATCCAGATCAATCTTCTGCTAATCTAAAAGCCATTTCTTTCTTGAGCCCATTCATGAGCTTATGTCTTTGGTGAACCCTTCGTGAGCTTATTCTAACGAGTTATGAAGCAAATCTTGATCTTTAGAGATATCCATGTTCATATCATACTTTTACACATGTTATCTCCATAAGCTAAGTTAGAGGCAATGTAATGTCAGTTTGACATGAGAATGTGTGCTAAGCCAACTGAGGGCAGTGTAATATGTTGCATCCAGATCAATCTTCTGCTAATCTAAAAGTTATTTCTTTCATGGCCCTTCATGACATTATGTCTTTGTTGAACCCTTCATGAGCTTATTCTAACGAGTTATAAAGTGAAGCCTGATCTTTAGAGCTATCCATGTTCATATCATACTTCTACACATGTTATATCTATAAGCTAAGTTAGAGGCAATGTAATGTCAGTTTGACATGAGAAAGTGTGCTAAGCCAACTAAGGGCGGTGTAATAGGTTGCATCCAACTCAATCTTCTGCTAATCTAAAAGCCATTTCTTTCATGAGCCCTTCATGAGCTTATGTCTTTGTTGAACCCTTCATGAGCTTATTTTAACGAGTTCTGAAGTGAAGCTTGATCTTTAGAGTTATCCATGTTCATATCATACTTCTACACATGTTATATCTATAAGCTAAGTTAGAGGCAATGTAATGTTAGTTTGACATGAGAATGTGTGCTAAGCCAACTAAGGGCGATGTAATCAGTTGCATCCAGGTCAATGCTCTCCTAATCTAAAAGCTATTTCTTTCATGTCCCTTCATGAGATTATGTGTTTGTTGAACCCTTCATGAGCTTATTCTAACGAGTTATGAAGTGAAGCTTGATCTTTAGAGCTATCCATGTTCATATCATATTTCTGCACATTTTATATCTATAAGCTAAGTTAGAGGCAATGTAATGTCAGTTAGACATGAAAAAGTGTGCTAAGCTAACTAAGGGCAGTGTAATAGGTTGCATCCAGGTCAATCTTCTGCTAATCTAAAAGCCATTTCTTTCTTGAGCCCATTCATGAGCTTATGTCTTTGTTGAACCCTTCGTTAGCTTATTCTAACGAGTTATGAAGCGAAGCTTGATGTTTAGAGCTATCCATGTGCATATCATACTTCTACACATGTTATCTCTATAAGCTAAGTTAGAGGCAATGTAATGTCAGTTTGACATGAGAAAGTGTGCTAAGCCAACTAAGGGCGGTGTAATAGGTTGCATCCAGGTCAATCTTCTGCTAATCTAAAAGCTATTTCTTTCATGTCCCTTCATGACATTATGTCTTTGTTGAACCCTTTATGAGCTTATTCTAACGAGTTATAAAGTGAAGCCTGATCTTTAGAGCTATCCATGTTCATATCATACTTCTACACATGTTATATCTATAAGCTAAGTTAGAGGCAATGTAATGTCAGTTTGACATGAGAAAGTGTGCTAAGCCAACTAAGGGCGGTGTAATAGGTTGCATCCAACTCAATCTTCTGCTAATCTAAAAGCCATTTCTTTCATGAGCCCTTCATGAGCTTATGTCTTTGTTGAACCCTTCATGAGCTTATTTTAACGAGTTCTGAAGTGAAGCTTGATCTTTAGAGTTATCCATGTTCATATCATACTTCTACACATGTTATATCTATAATCTAAGTTAGAGGCGATGTAATGTTAGTTTGACATGAGAATGTGTGCTAAGCCAACTAAGGGCGGTGTAATCAGTTGCATCCAGGTCAATCCTCTCCTAATCTAAAAGCTATTTCTTTCATGTCCCTTCATGAGATTATGTGTTTGTTGAACCCTTCATGAGCTTATTCTAACGAGTTATGAAGTGAAGCTTGATCTTTAGAGCTATCCATGTTCATATCATATTTCTGCACATTTTATATCTATAAGCTAAGTAAAGGCAATGTAATGTCAGTTAGACATGAGAAAGTGTGCTAAGCTAACTAAGGGCGGTGTAATGGGTTGCATCCAGGTCAATCTTCTGCTAATCTAAAAGCCATTTCTTTCTTGAGCCCATTCATGAGCTTATGTCTTTGGTGAACCCTTCGTTAGCTTATTCTAACGAGTTATGAAGCGAAGCTTGATGTTTAGAGCTATCCATGTGCATATCATACTTCTACACATGTTATCTCTATAAGCTAAGTTAGAGGCAATGTAATGTCAGTTTGACATGAGAAAGTGTGCTAAGCCAACTAAGGGCGGTGTAATAGGTTGCATCCAGGTCAATCTTCTGCTAATCTAAAAGCTATTTCTTTCATGTCCCTTCATGAGATTATGTCTTTGTTGAACCCTTCATGAGCTTATTCTAACGAGTTATAAAGTGAAGCTTGATCTTTAGAGCTATCCATGTTCATATCATACTTCTACACATGTTATATCTATAAGGTAAGTTAGAGGCAATGTAATGTTAGTTTGACATGAAAAAGTGTGCTAAGCACACTAAGGGCGATGTAATAGGTTGCATCCAGATCAATCTTCTGCTAATCTAAAAGGCATTTCTTTCTTGAGCCCATTCATGAGCTTATGTCTTTGGTGAACCCTTCGTGAGCTTATTCTAACGAGTTATGAAGTGAAGCTTGATGTTTAGAGCTATCCATGTGCATATCATACTTCTACACATGTTATCTCTATAAGCTAAGTTAGAGGCAATGTAATGTCAGTTTGACATGAGAAAGTGTGCTAAGCCAACTAAGGGCAGTGTAATAGGTTGCATCCAGGTCATTCTTCTGCTAATCTAAAAGCCATTTCTTTCATGAGCCCTTCATGAGCTTATGTCTTTGTTGAACTCTTCATGAGCTTATTCTAACGAGTTATGAAGTGAAGCTTGATCTTTAGAGCTATCCATGTTCATATCATACTTCTACACATGTTATATCTATAAGCTAAGTTAGAGGCAATGTAATGTCAGTTTGACATAAGAAAGTGTGCTAAGCCAACTAAGGGTGGTGTAATAGGTTGCATCCAGCTCAATCTTCTGCTAATCTAAAAGCCATTTCTTTTGTGAGCCCTTCATCAACTTATGTGTTTGGTGAACCCTTCGTGAGCTTATTCTAACGAGTTATCAAGTGAAGCTTGATCTTTAGAGATATCTATGTTCATATCATAATTCTACACATGTTATCTCTATAAGCTAAGTAAGAGGCAATGTAATGTCAGTTTGACATGAGAAAGTGTGCTAAGCCAATTAAGGGTGGTGTAATAGGTTACATCCAAGTCAATCTTCTGCTAATCTAAAAGCCATTTCTTTCTTGAGCCCATTCATCAGCTTATATCTTTGGTGAACCCTTCGTGAGCTTATTCTAAAGAGTTATGAAGCGAAGCTTGATGTTTAGAGCTATCCATATGCATATCATACTTCTACACATGTTATCTCTATAAGCTAAGTTAGAGGCAATGTAATGTCAGTTTGACATGAGAAAGTGTGCTAAGCCAACTAAGGGCGGTGTAATAAGTTGCATCCAGGTCAATCCTCTCCTAATCTAAAAGCTATTTCTTTCATGTCCCTTCATGAGCTTATGTCTTTGGTGAACCCTTCGTGAGCTTATTCTAACGAGTTATGAAGTGAAGCTTGATGTTTAGAGCTATCCATGTGCATATCATACTTCTACACATGTTATCTCTATAAGCTAAGTTAGAGGCAATGTAATGTCAGTTTGACATGAGAAAGTGTGCTAAGCCAACTAAGGGCGGTGTAATAGGTTGCATCCAGGTCAATCTTCTACTAATCTAAAAGCCATTTCTTTCTTGAGCCCATTCATGAGCTTATGTCTTTGGTGAACCCTTCGTGAGCTTATTCTAACGAGTTATGAAGCGAAGCTTGATGTTTAGAGCTATCCATGTGCATATCATACTTCTACACATGTTATCTCTATAAGCTAAGTTAGAGGCAATGTAATGTCAGTTTGACATGAGAAAGTGTGCTAAGCCAACTAAGGGCGGTGTAATAGGTTGCATCCAGGTCAATCTTCTGCTAATCTAAAAGCCATTTCTTTCTTGAGCCCATTCATGAGCTTATGTCTTTGGTGAACCCTTCGTGAGCTTATTCTAACGAGTTATGAAGCGAAGCTTGATGTTTAGAGCTATCCATGTGCATATCATACTTCTACACATGTTATCTCTATAAGCTAAGTTAGAGGCAATGTAATGTCAGTTTGACATGAGAAAGTGTGCTAACCAACTAAGGGCAGTGTAATAGGTTGCATCCAGGTCAATCTTCTGCTAATCTAAAAGCCATTTCTTTCTTGAGCCCATTCATGAGCTTATGTCTTTGGTGAACCCTTCGTGAGCTTATTCTAACGAGTTATGAAGCGAAGCTTGATGTTTAGAGCTATCCATGTGCATATCATACTTCTACACATGTTATCTCTATAAGCTAAGTTAGAGGCAATGTAATGTCAGTTTGACATGAGAAAGTGTACTAAGCCAACTAAGGGCCTTGTAATAGGTTGCATCCAGATCAACCCTCTGCTAATCTAAAAGCTATTTCTTTCATGGCCCTTCATGAGATTATGTCTTTGTTGAACCCTTCATGAGCTTATTCGAACGAGTTTTAAAGTGAAGCTTGATCTTTAGAGCTATCCATGTTCATATCATACTTCTACACATGTTATATCTATAAGCTAAGTTAGAGGCAATGTAATGTCAGTTTGACATGAGAAAGTGTGCTATGCCAACTAAGGGCGTTGTAATAGGTTGCATCCAGGTCAATCCTCTGCTAATCTAAAAGCTATTTCTTTCATGGCCCTTCATGAAATTATGTCTTTGTTGAACCCTTCATGAGCTTATTCTAACGAGTTATAAATAAAGCTTGATCTTTAGAGCTATCCATGTTCATAGCATACTTCTACACATGTTATATATATAAGCTAAGTTAGAGGCAATGTAATGTCAGTTTGACATGAGTAAGTGTGCTAAGCTAACTAAGGGTGGTGTAATATGTTGCATCCAGATCAATCTTCTGCTAATCTAAAAGTTATTTCTTTCATGGCCCTTCATGACATTATGTCTTTGTTGAACCCTTCATGAGCTTATTCTAACGAGTTATAAAGTGAAGCTTGATCTTTAGAGCTATCCATGTTCATATCATACTTCTACACATGTTATATCTATAAGCTAAGTTAGAGGCAATGTAATGTTAGTTTGACATGAGAAAGTGTGCTAAGCACACTAAGGGCGGTGTAATAGGTTGCATCCAGATCAATCTTCTGCTAATCTAAAAAGCATTTCTTTCTTGAGCTCATTCATGAGCTTATGTCTTTGGTGAATCCTTCGTGAGCTTATTCTAACGAGTTATGAAGTGAAGCTTGATGTTTAGAGCTATCCATGTGCATATCATACTTCTACACATGTTATCTCTATAAGCTAAGTTAGAGGCAATGTAATGTCAGTTTGACATGAGAAAGTGTGCTAAGCCAACTAAGGGCGGTGTAATAGGTTGCATCCAGGTCAATCTTCTGCTAATCTAAAAGCCATTTCTTTCTTGAGCCCATTCATGAGCTTATGTCTTTGGTGAACCCTTCGTGAGCTTATTCTAACGAGTTATGAAGCGAAGCTTGATGTTTAGAGCTATCCATGTGCATATCATACTTCTACACATGTTATCTCTATAAGCTAAGTTAGAGGCAATGTAATGTCAGTTTGACATGAGAAAGTGTGCTAAGCCAACTAAGGGCAGTGTAATAGGTTGCATCCAGGTCATTCTTCTGCTAATCTAAAAGCCATTTCTTTCATGTCCCTTCATGAGATTATGTCTTTGTTGAACCCTTCATGAGCTTATTCTAACGAGTTATAAAGTGAAGCTTGATCTTTAGAGCTATCCATGTTCATATCATACTTCTACACATGTTATATCTATAAGCTAAGTTAGAGGCAATGTAATGTTAGTTTGACATGAGAAAGTGTGCTAAGCACACTAAGGGCGGTGTAATTGGTTGCATCCAGATCAATCTTCTTCTAATCTAAAAGCCATTTCTTTCTTGAGCCCATTCATGAGCTTATGTCATTGGTGAACCCTTCGTGAGCTTATTCTAACGAGTTATGAAGTGAAGCTTGATGTTTAGAGCTATCCATGTGCATATCATACTTCTACACATGTTATCTCTATAAGCTAAGTTAGAGGCAATGTAATGTCAGTTTGACATGAGAAAGTGTGCTAAGCCAACTAAGGGCAGTGTAATAGGTTGCATCCAGGTCAATCTTCTGCTAATCTAAAAGCCATTTCTTTCTTGAGCCCATTCATGAGCTTATGTCTTTGGTGAACCCTTCGTGAGCTTATTCTAACGAGTTATGAAGCGAAGCTTGATGTTTAGAGCTATCCATGTGCATATCATACTTCTACACATGTTATCTCTATAAGCTAAGTTAGAGGCAATGTAATGTCAGTTTGACATGAGAAAGTGTGCTAAGCCAACTAAGGGCAGTGTAATAGGTTGCATCCAGGTCATTCTTCTGCTAATCTAAAAGCCATTTCTTTCATGAGCCCTTCATGAGCTTATGTCTTTGTTGAACCCTTCATGAGCTTATTCTAACGAGTTATGAAGTGAAGCTTGATCTTTAGAGCTATCCATGTTCATATCATACTTCTACACATGTTATATCTATAAGCTAAGTTAGAGGCAATGTAATGTCAGTTTGACATGAGAAAGTGTGCTAAGCCAACTAAGGGTGGTGTAATAGGTTGCATCCAGCTCAATCTTCTGCTAATCTAAAAGCCATTTCTTTTGTGAGCCCTTCATCAACTTATGTGTTTGGTGAACCCTTCGTGAGCTTATTCTAACGAGTTATCAAGTGAAGCTTGATCTTTAGAGATATCTATGTTCATATCATAATTCTACACATGTTATCTCTATAAGCTAAGTAAGAGGCAATGTAATGTCAGTTTGACATGAGAAAGTGTGCTAAGCCAATTAAGGGTGGTGTAATAGGTTACATCCAAGTCAATCTTCTGCTAATCTAAAAGCCATTTCTTTCTTGAGCCCATTCATCAGCTTATGTCTTTGGTGAACCCTTCGTGAGCTTATTCTAACGAGTTATGAAGCGAAGCTTGATGTTTAGAGCTATCCATGTGCATATCATACTTCTGCACATGTTATCTCTATAAGCTAAGTTAGAGACAATGTAATGTCAGTTTGACATGAGAAAGTGTGCTAAGCCAACTAAGGGCGGTGTAATAAGTTGCATCCAGGTCAATCCTCTCCTAATCTAAAAGCTATTTCTTTCATGTCCCTTCATGAGCTTATGTCTTTGGTGAACCCTTCGTGAGCTTATTCTAACGAGTTATGAAGTGAAGCTTGATGTTTAGAGCTATCCATGTGCATATCATACTTCTACACATGTTAACTCTATAAGCTAAGTTAGAGGCAATGTAATGTCAGTTTGACATGAGAAAGTGTGCTAAGCCAACTAAGGGCGGTGTAATAGGTTGCATCCAGGTCAATCTTCTGCTAATCTAAAAGCCATTTCTTTCTTGAGCCCATTCATGAGCTTATGTCTTTGGTGAACCCTTCGTGAGCTTATTCTAACGAGTTATGAAGCGAAGCTTGATGTTTAGAGCTATCCATGTGCATATCATACTTCTACACATGTTATCTCTATAAGCTAAGTTAGAGGCAATGTAATGTCAGTTTGACATGAGAAAGTGTGCTAAGCCAACTAAGGGCGGTGTAATAGGTTGCATCCAGATCAATCTTCTGCTAATCTAAAAGCCATTTCTTTCTTGAGCCCATTCATGAGTTTATGTCTTTGGTGAACCCTTCGTGAGCTTATTCTAACGAGTTATGAAGCGAAGCTTGATGTTTAGAGCTATCCATGTGCATATCATACTTCTACACATGTTATCTCTATAAGCTAAGTTAGAGGCAATGTAATGTTAGTTTGACATGAGAAAGTGTGCTAAGCACACTATGGGCGGTGTAATTGGTTGCATCCAGATCAATCTTCTTCTAATCTAAAGACATTTCTTTCTTGAGCCCATTCATGAGCTTATGTCTTTGGTGAACCCTTCGTGAGCTTATTCTAACGAGTTATGAAGTGAAGCTTGATGTTTAGAGCTATCCATGTGCATATCATACTTCTACACATGTTATCTCTATAAGCTAAGTTAGAGGCAATGTAATGTCAGTTTGACATGAGAAAGTGTGCTAAGCCAACTAAGGGCAGTGTAATAGGTTGCATCCAGGTCAATCTTCTGCTAATCTAAAAGCCATTTCTTTCTTGAGCCCATTCATGAGCTTATGTCTTTGGTGAACCCTTCGTGAGCTTATTCTAACGAGTTATGAAGCGAAGCTTGATGTTTAGAGCTATCCATGTGCATATCATACTTCTACACATGTTATCTCTATAAGCTAAGTTAGAGGCAATGTAATGTCAGTTTGACATGAGAAAGTGTGCTAAGCCAACTAAGGGCGGTGTAATAAGTTGCATCCAGATCAATCTTCTGCTAATCTAAAAGCCATTTCTTTCTTGAGCCCATTCATGAGCTTATGTCTTTGGTGAACCCTTCGTGAGCTTATTCTAACGAGTTATGAAGCGAAGCTTGATGTTTAGAGCTATCCATGTGCATATCATACTGCTACACATGTTATCTCTATAAGCTAAGTTAGAGGCAATGTAATGTTAGTTTGACATGAGAAAGTGTGCTAAGCACACTATGGGCGGTGTAATTGGTTGCATCCAGATCAATCTTCTTCTAATCTAAAAGACATTTCTTTCTTGAGCCCATTCATGAGCTTATGTCTTTGGTGAACCCTTCGTGAGCTTATTCTAACGAGTTATGAAGTGAAGCTTGATGTTTAGAGCTATCCATGTGCATATCATACTTCTACACATGTTATCTCTATAAGCTAAGTTAGAGGCAATGTAATGTCAGTTTGACATGAGAAAGTGTGCTAAGCCAACTAAGGGCAGTGTAATAGGTTGCATCCAGGTCAATCTTCTGCTAATCTAAAAGCCATTTCTTTCTTGAGCCCATTCATGAGCTTATGTCTTTGGTGAACCCTTCGTGAGCTTATTCTAACGAGTTATGAAGCGAAGCTTGATGTTTAGAGCTATCCATGTGCATATCATACTTCTACACATGTTATCTCTATAAGCTAAGTTAGAGGCAATGTAATGTCAGTTTCACATGAGAAAGTGTGCTAAGCCAACTAAGGGCGGTGTAATAAGTTGCATCCAGATCAATCTTCTGCTAATCTAAAAGCCATTTCTTTCTTGAGCCCATTCATGAGCTTATGTCTTTGGTGAACCCTTCGTGAGCTTATTCTAACGAGTTATGAAGCGAAGCTTGATGTTTAGAGCTATCCATGTGCATATCATACTGCTACACATGTTATCTCTATAAGCTAAGTTAGAGGCAATGTAATGTTAGTTTGACATGAGAAAGTGTGCTAAGCACACTATGGGCGGTGTAATTGGTTGCATCCAGATCAATCTTCTTCTAATCTAAAAGACATTTCTTTCTTGAGCCCATTCATGAGCTTATGTCTTTGGTGAACCCTTCGTGAGCTTATTCTAACGAGTTATGAAGCGAAGCTTGATGTTTAGAGCTATCCATGTGCATATCATACTTCTACACATGTTATCTCTATAAGCTAAGTTAGAGGCAATGTAATGTCAGTTTGACATGAGAAAGTGTGCTAAGCCAACTAAGGGCGGTGTAATAGGTTGCATCCAGGTCAATCTTCTGCTAATCTAAAAGCCATTTCTTTCTTGAGCCCATTCATGAGCTTATGTCTTTGGTGAACCCTTCGTGAGCTTATTCTAACGAGTTATGAAGCGAAGCTTGATGTTTAGAGCTATCCATGTGCATATCATACTGCTACACATGTTATCTCTATAAGCTAAGTTAGAGGCAATGTAATGTTAGTTTGACATGAGAAAGTGTGCTAAGCACACTATGGGCGGTGTAATTGGTTGCATCCAGATCAATCTTCTTCTAATCTAAAAGACATTTCTTTCTTGAGCCCATTCATGAGCTTATGTCTTTGGTGAACCCTTCGTGAGCTTATTCTAACGAGTTATGAAGTGAAGCTTGATGTTTAGAGCTATCCATGTGCATATCATACTTCTACACATGTTATCTCTATAAGCTAAGTTAGAGGCAATGTAATGTATGTTTGACATGAGAAAGTGTGCTAAGCCAACTAAGGGCAGTGTAATAGGTTGCATCCAGGTCAATCTTCTGCTAATCTAAAAGCCATTTCTTTCTTGAGCCCATTCATGAGCTTATGTCTTTGGTGAACCCTTCGTGAGCTTATTCTAACGAGTTATGAAGCGAAGCTTGATGTTTAGAGCTATCCATGTGTATATCATACTTCTACACATGTTATCTCTATAAGCTAAGTTAGAGGCAATGTAATGTCAGTTTGACATGAGAAAGTGTGCTAAGCCAACTAAGGGCAGTGTAATAGGTTGCATCCAGGTCATTCTTCTGCTAATCTAAAAGCCATTTCTTTCATGAGCCCTTCATGAGCTTATGTCTTTGTTGAACCCTTCATGAGCTTATTCTAACGAGTTATGAAGTGAAGCTTGATCTTTAGAGCTATCCATGTTCATATCATACTTCTACACATGTTATATCTATAAGCTAAGTTAGAGGCAATGTAATGTCAGTTTGACATGAGAAAGTGTGCTAAGCCAACTAAGGGTGGTGTAATAGGTTGCATCCAGCTCAATCTTCTGCTAATCTAAAAGCCATTTCTTTCTTGAGCCCATTCATGAGCTTATGTCTTTGGTGAACCCTTCGTGAGCTTATTCTAACGAGTTATGAAGTGAAGCTTGATGTTTAGAGCTATCCATGTGCATATCATACTTCTACACATGTTATCTCTATAAGCTAAGTTAGAGGCAATGTAATGTCAGTTTGACATGAGAAAGTGTGCTAAGCCAACTAAGGGCGGTGTAATAGGTTGCATCCAGGACAATCTTCTGCTAATCTAAAAGCCATTTCTTTCTTGAGCCCATTCATGAGCTTATGTCTTTGGTGAACCCTTCGTGAGCTTATTCTAACAAGTTATGAAGCGAAGCTTGATGTTTAGAGCTATCCATGTGCATATCATATTTCTACACATGTTATCTCTATAAGCTAAGTTAGAGGCAATGTAATGTCAGTTTGACATGAGAAAGTGTGCTAAGCCAACTAAGGGCGTTGTAATAGGTTACATCCAGGTCAATCCTCTGCTAATCTAAAAGCTATTTCTTTCATGAGCCCTTCATGAGCTTATATCTTTGTTGAACCCTTCATGAGCTTATTCTAACGAGTTATGAAGTGAAGCTTGATCTTTAGAGCTATCCATGTTCATATCATATTTCTGCACATGTTATATCTATAAGCTAAGTTAGAGGCAATGTAATGTCAGTTTGACATGAGAAAGTGTGCTAAGCCAACTAAGGGCGGTGTAATAGGTTGCATCCAGGTCAATCTTCTGCTAATCTAAAAGCCATTTCTTTCTTGAGCCCATTCATGAGCTTATGTCTTTGGTGAACCCTTCGTGAGCTTATTCTAACGAGTTATGAAGTGAAGCTTGATGTTTAGAGCTATCCATGTGCATATCATACTTCTACACATGTTATCTCTATAAGCTAAGTTAGAGGCAATGTAATGTCAGTTTGACATGAGAAAGTGTGCTAAGCCTACTAAGGGCGGTGTAATAGGTTGCATCCAGGACAATCTTCTGCTAATCTAAAAGCCATTTCTTTCTTGAGCCCATTCATGAGCTTATGTCTTTGGTGAACCCTTCGTGAGCTTATTCTAACGAGTTATGAAGCGAAGCTTGATGTTTAGAGCTATCCATGTGCATATCATATTTCTACACATGTTATCTCTATAAGCTAAGTTAGAGGCAATGTAATGTCAGTTTGACATGAGAAAGTGTGCTAAGCCAACTAAGGGCGTTGTAATAGGTTGCATCCAGGTCAATCCTCTGCTAATCTAAAAGCTATTTCTTTCATGAGCCCTTCATGAGCTTATGTCTTTGTTGAACCCTTCATGAGCTTATTCTAACGAGTTATGAAGTGAAGCTTGATCTTTAGAGCTATCCATGTTCATATCATATTTCTGCACATGTTATATCTATAAGCTAAGTTAGAGGCAATGTAATGTCAGTTTGACATGAGAAAGTGTGCTAAGCCAACTAAGGGCGTTGTAATAGGTTGCATCCATGTCAATCCTCTGCTAATCTAAAAGCTATTTCTTTCATGAGCCCTTCATGAGCTTATGTCTTTATTGAACCCTTCATGAGCTTATTCTAACGAGTTATGAAGTGAAGCTTGATCTTTAGAGCTATCCATGTTCATATCATATTTCTGCACATGTGATATCTATAAGCTAAGTTAGAGGCAATGTAATGTCAGTTTGACATGAGAAAGTGTGCTAAGCCAACTAAGGGCGGTGTAATAGGTTGCATCCAGGTCAATCTTCTGCTAATCTAAAAGCCATTTCTTTCATGTCCCTTCATGAGATTATGTCTTTGTTGAACCCTTCATGAGCTTATTCTAACGAGTTATAAAGTGAAGCTTGATCTTTAGAGCTATCCATGTTCATATCATACTTCTACAAATGTTATATCTATAAGCTAAGTTAGAGGCAATGTAATGTCAGTTTGACATGAGAAAGTGTGCTAAGCCAACTAAGGGCGGTGTAATAGGTTGCATCCAGGTCAATCTTCTGCTAATCTAAAAGCCATTTCTTTCTTGAGCCCATTCATGAGCTTATGTCTTTGGTGAACCCTTCGTGAGCTTATTCTAACGAGTTATGAAGTGAAGCTTGATGTTTAGAGCTATCCATGTGCATATCATACTTCTACACATGTTATCTCTATAAGCTAAGTTAGAGGCAATGTAATGTCAGTTTGACATGAGAAAGTGTGCTAAGCCAACTAAGGGCGGTGTAATAGGTTGCATCCAGATCAATCTTCTGCTAATCTAAAAGCTTTTTCTTTCTTGAGCCCATTCATGAGCTTATGTCTTTGGTGAACCCTTCGTGAGCTTATTCTAACGAGTTATGAAGTGAAGCTTGATGTTTAGAGCTATCCATGTGCATATCATACTTCTACACATGTTATCTCTATAAGCTAAGTTAGAGGCAATGTAATGTCAGTTTGACATGAGAAAGTGTGCTAAGCCAACTAAGGGCGGTGTAATAGGTTGCATCCAGGTCAATCTTTTGTTAATCTAAAAGCAATTTCTTTCATGAGCCCTTCATGAGCTTATGTCTTTGTTGAACCCTTCATGAGCTTATTCTAACGAGTTCTGAAGTGAAGCTTGATCTTTAGAGCTATCCATGTTCATATCATACTTCTACACATGTTATATCTATAAGCTAAGTTAGAGGCAATGTAATGTTAGTTTGACATGAGAATGTGTGCTAAGCCAACTAAGGGCGGTGTAATCGGTTGCATCCAGGTCAATCCTCTGCTAATCTAAAAGCTATTTCTTTCATGTCCCTTCATGAGATTATGTCTTTGTTGAACCCTTCATGAGCTTATTCTTACGAGTTATGAAGTGAAGCTTGATCTTTAGAGCTATCCATGTTCATATCATATTTCTGCACATGTTATATCTATAAGCTAAGTTAGAGGCATTTTAATGTTAGTTTGACATGAGAAAGTGTGCTAAGCCAGCTAAGGGCGGTGTAATAGGTTGCATCCAGGTCAATCTTCTGCTTATCTAAAAGCCATTTCTTTCTTGAGCCCATTCATGAGCTTATGTCTTTGGTGAACCCTTCGTGAGCTTATTCTAACGAGTTATGAAGCGAAGCTTGATGTTTAGAGCTATCCATGTGCATATCATACTTCTACACATGTTATCTCTATAAGCTAAGTTAGAGGCAATGTAATGTCAGTTTCACATGAGAAAGTGTGCTAAGCCAACTAAGGGCGGTGTAATAGGTTGCATCCAGGTCAATCCTCTGATAATCTAAAAGCTATTTCTTTCATGTCCCTTCATGAGATTATGTCTTTGTTGAACCCTTCATGAGCTTATTCTAACGAGTTATAAAGTGAAGCTTGATCTTTAGAGCTATCCATGTTCATATCATACTTCTACACATGTTATATCTATAAGCTAAGTTAGAGGCAATGTAATGTTAGTTTGACATGAGAAAGTGTGCTAAGCATACTAAGGGCGGTGTAATAGGTTGCATCCAGATCAATCTTCTGCTAATCTAAAAGCCATTTCTTTCTTGAACCCATTCATGAGCTTATGTCTTTGGTGAACCTTTCGTGAGCTTATTCTAACGAGGTATGAAGCAAAGCTAGATCTTTAGAGCTATCCATGTTCATATCATACCTTTACACATGTTATCTCCATAAGCTAAGTTAGAGGCAATGTAATGTCAGTTTGACATGAGAAAGTGTGCTAAGCCAACTAAGGGCGGTGTAATAGATTGCATCCAGGTCAATCTTCTGCTAATCTAAAAGCTTTTTCTTTCTTGAGCCCATTCATGAGCTTATGTCTTTGGTGAACCCTTCGTGAGCTTATTCTAACGAGTTATAAAGTGAAGCCTGATCTTGTTTATATCATACTTCTACACATGTTATCTCTATAAGCTAAGTTAGAGGCAATGTAATTTCAGTTTGACATGAGAAAGTGTGCTAAGCCAACTAAGGGCGGTGTAATAGGTTGCATCCAGGTCAATCTTCTGTTAATCTAAAAGCAATTTCTTTCATGAGCCCTTCATGAGCTTATGTCTTTGTTGAACCCTTCATGAGCTTATTCTAACGAGTTATGAAGTGAAGCTTGATCTTTAGAGCTATCCATGTTCATATCATACTTCTACACATGTTATATCTATAAGCTAAGTTAGAGGCAATGTAATGTTAGTTTGACATGAGAAAGTGTGCTAAGCATACTAAGGGCGGTGTAATAGGTTGCATCCAGATCAATCTTCTGCTAATCTAAAAGCCATTTCTTTCTTGAACCCATTCATGAGCTTATGTCTTTGGTGAACCCTTCGTGAGCTTATTCTAACGAGGTATGAAGCAAAGCTAGATCTTTAGAGCTATCCATGTTCATATCATACCTTTACACATGTTATCTCCATAAGCTAAGTTAGAGGCAATGTAATGTCAGTTTGACATGAGTAAGTGTGTTAAGCTAACTAAGGGCGGTGTAATATATTGCATCCAGATCAATCTTCTGCTAATCTAAAAGTTATTTCTTTCATGGCCCTTCATGAGATTATGTCTTTGTTGAACCCTTCATGAGCTTATTCTAACGAGTTATAAAGTTAAGCCTGATCTTGTTCATATCATACTTCTACAAATGTTATATCTATAAGCTAAGTTAGAGGCAATGTAATGTCAGTTTGACATGAGAAAGTGTGCTAAGCCAACTAAGGGCGGTGTAATAGGTTGCATCCAGGTCAATCTTCTGCTAATCTAAAAGCCATTTCTTTCTTGAGCCCATTCATGAGCTTATGTCTTTGGGGAACCCTTCGTGAGCTTATTCTAACGAGTTATGAAGTGAAGCTTGATGTTTAGAGCTATCCATGTGCATATCATACTTCTGCACATGTTATCTCTATAAGCTAAGTTAGAGGCAATGTAATGTCAGTTTGACATGAGAAAGTGTGCTAAGCCAACTAAGGGCGGTGTAATAGGTTGCATCCAGGTCAATCTTCTGCTAATCTAAAAGCTTTTTCTTTCTTGAGCCCATTCATGAGCTTATGTCTTTGGTGAACCCTTCGTGAGCTTATTCTAACGAGTTATAAAGCGAAGCTTGATGTTTAGAGCTATCCATGTGCATATCATACTTCTACACATGTTATCTCTATAAGCTAAGTTAGAGGCAATGTAATGTCAGTTTGACATGAGAAAGTGTGCTAAGCCAACTAAGGGCGGTGTAATAGGTTGCATCCAGGTCAATCTTCTGCTAATCTAAAAGCTTTTTCTTTCTTGAGCCCATTCATGAGCTTATGTCTTTGGTGAACCCTTCGTGAGCTTATTCTAACGAGTTATAAAGTGAAGCCTGATCTTGTTTATATCATACTTCTACACATGTTATCTCTATAAGCTAAGTTAGAGGCAATGTAATTTCAGTTTGACATGAGAAAGTGTGCTAAGCCAACTAAGGGCGGTGTAATAGGTTGCATCCAGGTCAATCTTCTGTTAATCTAAAAGCAATTTCTTTCATGAGCCCTTCATGAGCTTATGTCTTTGTTGAACCCTTCATGAGCTTATTCTAACGAGTTATGAAGTGAAGCTTGATCTTTAGAGCTATCCATGTTCATATCATACTTCTACACATGTTATATCTATAAGCTAAGTTAGAGGCAATGTAATGTTAGTTTGACATGAGAAAGTGTGCTAAGCATACTAAGGGCGGTGTAATAGGTTGCATCCAGATCAATCTTCTGCTAATCTAAAAGCCATTTCTTTCTTGAACCCATTCATGAGCTTATGTCTTTGGTGAACCCTTCGTGAGCTTATTCTAACGAGGTATGAAGCAAAGCTAGATCTTTAGAGCTATCCATGTTCATATCATACCTTTACACATGTTATCTCCATAAGCTAAGTTAGAGGCAATGTAATGTCAGTTTGACATGAGTAAGTGTGTTAAGCTAACTAAGGGCGGTGTAATATATTGCATCCAGATCAATCTTCTGCTAATCTAAAAGTTATTTCTTTCATGGCCCTTCATGAGATTATGTCTTTGTTGAACCCTTCATGAGCTTATTCTAACGAGTTATAAAGTTAAGCCTGATCTTGTTCATATCATACTTCTACAAATGTTATATCTATAAGCTAAGTTAGAGGCAATGTAATGTCAGTTTGACATGAGAAAGTGTGCTAAGCCAACTAAGGGCGGTGTAATAGGTTGCATCCAGGTCAATCTTCTGCTAATCTAAAAGCCATTTCTTTCTTGAGCCCATTCATGAGCTTATGTCTTTGGGGAACCCTTCGTGAGCTTATTCTAACGAGTTATGAAGTGAAGCTTGATGTTTAGAGCTATCCATGTGCATATCATACTTCTGCACATGTTATCTCTATAAGCTAAGTTAGAGGCAATGTAATGTCAGTTTGACATGAGAAAGTGTGCTAAGCCAACTAAGGGCGGTGTAATAGGTTGCATCCAGGTCAATCTTCTGCTAATCTAAAAGCTTTTTCTTTCTTGAGCCCATTCATGAGCTTATGTCTTTGGTGAACCCTTCGTGAGCTTATTCTAACGAGTTATAAAGCGAAGCTTGATGTTTAGAGCTATCCATGTGCATATCATACTTCTACACATGTTATCTCTATAAGCTAAGTTAGAGGCAATGTAATGTCAGTTTGACATGAGAAAGTGTGCTAAGCCAACTAAGGGCGGTGTAATAGGTTGCATCCAGGTCAATCTTCTGTTAATCTAAAAGCAATTTCTTTCATGAGCGCTTCATGAGCTTATGTCTTTGTTGAACCCTTCATGAGCTTATTCTAACGAGTTATGAAGTGAAGCTTGATCTTTAGAGCTATCCATGTTCATATCATATTTCTGCACATGTTATATCTATAAGCTAAGTTAGAGGCAATGTAATGTCAGTTTGACATGAGAAAGTGTGCTAAGCCAGCTAAGGGCGGTATAATAGGTTGCATCCAGGTCAATCTTCTGCTAATCTAAAAGCCATTTCTTTCTTGAGCCCATTCATGAGCTTATGTCTTTGGTGAACCCTTCGTGAGCTTATTCTAACGAGTTATGAAGCGAAGCTTGATGTTTAGAGCTATCCATGTGCATATCATACTTCTACACATGTTATCTCTATAAGCTAAGTTAGAGGCAATGTAATGTCAGTTTGACATGAGAAAGTGTGCAAAGCCAACTAAGGGCGGTGTAATAGGTTGCATCCAGGTCAATCCTCTGCTAATCTAAAAGCTATTTCTTTCATGTCCCTTCATGAGATTATGTCTTTGTTGAACCCTTCATGAGCTTATTCTAACGAGTTATAAAGTGAAGCTTGATCTTTAGAGCTATCCATGTTCATATCATACTTCTACACATGTTATATCTATAAGCTAAGTTAGAGGCAATGTAATGTTAGTTTGACATGAGAAAGTGTGCTAAGCACACTAAGGGCGGTGTAATAGGTTGCATCCAGATCAATCTTCTGCTAATCTAAAAGTCATTTCTTTCTTGAGCCCATTCATGAGCTTATGTCTTTGGTGAACCCTTTGTGAGCTTATTCTAACGAGGTATGAAGCAAAGCTAGATCTTTAGAGCTATCCATGTTCATATCATACCTTTACACATGTTATCTCCATAAGCTAAGTTAGAGGCAATGTAATGTCAGTTTGACATGAGTAAGTGTGTTAAGCTAACTAAGGGCGGTGTAATATGTTGCATCCAGATCAATCTTCTGCTAATCTAAAAGTTATTTCTTTCATGGCCCTTCATGAGATTATGTCTTTGTTGAACCCTTCATGAGCTTATTCTAACGAGTTATAAAGTTAAGTCTGATCTTTAGAGCTATCCATGTTCATATCATACTTCTACAAATGTTATATCTATAAGCTAAGTTAGAGGCAATGTAATGTCAGTTTGACATGAGAAAGTGTGCTAAGCCAACTAAGGGCGTTGTAATAGGTTCCATCCAGATCAATCTTCTGCTAATCTAAAAGCCATTTCTTTCTTGAGCCCTTCATGAGCTTATGTCTTTGGTGAACCCTTCGTGAGCTTATTCTAACGAGTTATGAAGTGAAGCTTGATGTTTAGAGCTATCCATGTGCATATCATACTTCTACACATGTTATCTCTATAAGCTAAGTTAGAGGCAATGTAATGTCAATTTGACATGAGAAAGTGTGCTAAGCCAACTAAGGGCGGTGTAATAGGTTGCATCCAGGTCAATCTTCTGCTAATCTAAAAGCCATTTCTTTCTTGAGCCCATTCATGAGCTTATGTCTTTGGTGAACCCTTCGTGAGCTTATTCTAACGAGTTATGAAGCGAAGCTTGATGTTTAGAGCTATCCATGTGCATATCATACTTCTACACATGTTATATCTATAAGCTAAGTTAGAGGCAATGTAATGTTAGTTTGACATGAGAAAGTGTGCTAAGCACACTAAGGGCGGTGTAATAGGTTGCATCCAGATCAATCTTCTGCTAATCTAAAAGCCATTTCTTTCTTGAGCCCATTCATGAGCTTATGTCTTTGGTGAACCCTTTGTGAGCTTATTCTAACGAGGTATGAAGCAAAGCTAGATCTTTAGAGCTATCCATGTTCATATCATACCTTTACACATGTTATCTCCATAAGCTAAGTTAGAGGCAATGTAATGTCAGTTTGACATGAGTAAGTGTGTTAAGCTAACTAAGGGCGGTGTAATATGTTGCATCCAGATCAATCTTCTGCTAATCTAAAAGTTATTTCTTTCATGGCCCTTCATGAGATTATGTCTTTGTTGAACCCTTCATGAGCTTATTCTAACGAGTTATAAAGTTAAGTCTGATCTTTAGAGCTATCCATGTTCATATCATACTTCTACAAATGTTATATCTATAAGCTAAGTTAGAGGCAATGTAATGTCAGTTTGACATGAGAAAGTGTGCTAAGCCAACTAAGGGCGTTGTAATAGGTTCCATCCAGATCAATCTTCTGCTAATCTAAAAGCCATTTCTTTCTTGAGCCCTTCATGAGCTTATGTCTTTGGTGAACCCTTCGTGAGCTTATTCTAACGAGTTATGAAGTGAAGCTTGATGTTTAGAGCTATCCATGTGCATATCATACTTCTACACATGTTATCTCTATAAGCTAAGTTAGAGGCAATGTAATGTCAATTTGACATGAGAAAGTGTGCTAAGCCAACTAAGGGCGGTGTAATAGGTTGCATCCAGGTCAATCTTCTGCTAATCTAAAAGCCATTTCTTTCTTGAGCCCATTCATGAGCTTATGTCTTTGGTGAACCCTTCGTGAGCTTATTCTAACGAGTTATGAAGCGAAGCTTGATGTTTAGAGCTATCCATGTGCATATCATACTTCTACACATGTTATCTCTATAAGCTAAGTTAGAGGCAATGTAATGTCAGTTTGACATGAGAAAGTGTGCTAAGCCAACTAAGGGCGGTGTAATAGTTGCATCCAGGTCAATCCTCTGCTAATTTAAAAGCTATTTCTTTCATGTCCCTTCATGAGATTATGTCTTTGTTGAACCCTTCATGAGCTTATTCTAACGAGTTATAAAGTGAAGCTTGATCTTTAGAGCTATCCATGTTCATATCATACTTCTACACATGTTATATCTATAAGCTAAGTTAGAGGCAATGTAATGTTAGTTTGACATGAAAAAGTGTGCTAAGCACACTAAGGGCGGTGTAATAGGTTGCATCTAGATCAATCTTCTGCTAATCTAAAAGCCATATCTTTCTTGAGCCCATTCATGAGCTTATGTCTTTGGTGAACTCTTCGGGAGCTTATTCTAACGAGGTATGAAGCAAAGCTAGATCTTTAGAGCTATCCATGTTCATATCATACCTTTACACATGTTATCTCCATAAGCTAAGTTAGAGGCAATGTAATGTCAGTTTGACATGAGTAAGTGTGTTAAGCTCACTAAGGGCGGTGTAATATGTTGCATCCAGATCAATCTTCTGCTAATCTAAAAGTTATTTCTTTCATGGCCCTTCATGAGATTATGTCTTTTTTGAACCCTTCATGAGCTTCTTCTAACGAGTTATAAAGTGAAGTCTGATCTTTAGAGCTATCCTTGTTCATATCATACTTCTACAAATGTTATCTCTATAAGCTAAGTTAGAGGCAATGTAATGTCAATTTGACATGAGAAAGTGTGCTAAGCCAACTAAGGGCGGTGTAATAGGTTGCATCCAGGTCAATCTTCTGCTAATCTAAAAGCCATTTCTTTCTTGAGCCCATTCATGAGCTTATGTCTTTGGTGAACCCTTCGTGAGCTTATTCTAACGAGTTATGAAGCGAAGCTTGATGTTTAGAGCTATCCATGTGCATATCATACTTCTACACATGTTATCTCTATAAGCTAAGTTAGAGGCAATGTAATGTCAGTTTGACATGAGAAAGTGTGCTAAGCCAACTAAGGGCGGTGTAATAGTTGCATCCAGGTCAATCCTCTGCTAATTTAAAAGCTATTTCTTTCATGTCCCTTCATGAGATTATGTCTTTGTTGAACCCTTCATGAGCTTATTCTAACGAGTTATAAAGTGAAGCTTGATCTTTAGAGCTATCCATGTTCATATCATACTTCTACACATGTTATATCTATAAGCTAAGTTAGAGGCAATGTAATGTTAGTTTGACATGAAAAAGTGTGCTAAGCACACTAAGGGCGGTGTAATAGGTTGCATCTAGATCAATCTTCTGCTAATCTAAAAGCCATATCTTTCTTGAGCCCATTCATGAGCTTATGTCTTTGGTGAACTCTTCGTGAGCTTATTCTAACGAGGTATGAAGCAAAGCTAGATCTTTAGAGCTATCCATGTTCATATCATACCTTTACACATGTTATCTCCATAAGCTAAGTTAGAGGCAATGTAATGTCAGTTTGACATGAGTAAGTGTGTTAAGCTCACTAAGGGCGGTGTAATATGTTGCATCCAGATCAATCTTCTGCTAATCTAAAAGTTATTTCTTTCATGGCCCTTCATGAGATTATGTCTTTTTTGAACCCTTCATGAGCTTCTTCTAACGAGTTATAAAGTGAAGTCTGATCTTTAGAGCTATCCTTGTTCATATCATACTTCTACAAATGTTATATCTATAAGCTAAGTTAGAGGCAATGTAATGTCAGTTTGACATGAGAAAGTGTGCTAAGCCAACTAAGGGCGGTGTAATAGGTTGCATCCAGGTCAATCTTCTGCTAATCTAAAAGCCATTTCTTTCTTGAGCCCATTCATGAGCTTATGTCTTTGGTGAACCCTTCGTGAGCTTATTCTAACGAGTTATGAAGTGAAGCTTGATGTTTAGAGCTATCGATGTGCATATCATATTTCTACACATGTTATCTCTATAAGCTAAGTTAGAGGCAATGTAATGTCAGTTTGACATGAGAAAGTGTGCTAAGCCAAGTAAGGGCGTTGTAATAGGTTGCATCCAGATCAACCCTCTGCTAATCTAAAAGCTATTTCTTTCATGGCCCTTCATGAGATTATGTCTTTGTTGAACCCTTCATGAGCTTATTCGAACGAGTTTTAAAGTGAAGCTTGATCTTTAGAGCTATCCATGTTCATATCATACTTCTACACATGTTATATCTATAAGCTAAGTTAGAGGCAATGTAATGTTAGTTTGACATGAGAAAGTGTGCTAAGCACACTAAGGGCGGTGTAATAGGTTGCATCCAGATCAATCTTCTGCTAATCTAAAAGCCATTTCTTTCTTGAGCCCATTCATGAGCTTATGTCTTTGGTGAACCCTTTGTGAGCTTATTCTAACGAGGTATGAAGTAAAGCTAGATCTTTAGAGCTATCCATGTTCATATCATACCTTTACACATGTTATCTCCATAATCTAAGTTAGAGGCAATGTAATGTCAGTTTGACATGAGTAAGTGTGTTAAGCTAACTAAGGGCGGTGTAATATGTTGCATCCAGATCAATCTTCTGCTAATCTAAAAGTTATTTCTTTCATGGCCCTTCATGAGATTATGTCTTTGTTGAACCCTTCATGAGCTTATTCTAACGAGTTATAAAGTGAAGTCTGATCTTTAGAGCTATCCATGTTCATATCATACTTCTACAAATGTTATATCTATAAGCTAAGTTAGACGCAATGTAATGTCAGTTTGACATGAGAAAGTGTGCTAAGCCAACTAAGGGCGTTGTAATAGGTTCCATCCAGGTCAATCTTCTGCTAATCTAAAAGCCATTTCTTTCTTGAGCCCTTCATGAGCTTATGTCTTTGGTGAACCCTTCGTGAGCTTATTCTAACGAGTTATGAAGTGAAGCTTGATGTTTAGAGCTATCCATGTGCATATCATACTTCTACACATGTTATCTCTATAAGCTAAGTTAGAGGCAATGTAATGTCAATTTGACATGAGAAAGTGTGCTAAGCCAACTAAGGGCGGTGTAATAGGTTGCATCCAGGTCAATCTACTGCTAATCTAAAAGCCATTTCTTTCTTGAGCCCATTCATGAGCTTATGTCTTTGGTGAACCCTTCGTGAGCTTATTCTAACGAGTTATGAAGCGAAGCTTGATGTTTAGAGCTATCCATGTGCATATCATACTTCTACACATGTTATCTCTATAAGCTAAGTTAGAGGCAATGTAATGTCAGTTTGACATGAGAAAGTGTGCAAAGCCAACTAAGGGCGGTGTAATAGGTTGCATCCAGGTCAATCATCTGCTAATCTAAAAGCTATTTCTTTCATGTCCCTTCATGAGATTATGTCTTTGTTGAACCCTTCATGAGCTTATTCTAACGAGTTATAAAGTGAAGCTTGATCTTTAGAGCTATCCATGTTCATATCATACTTCTACACATGTTGTATCTATAAGCTAAGTTAGAGGCAATGTAATGTTAGTTTGACATGAGAAAGTGTGCTAAGCACACTAAGGGCGGTGTAATAGGTTGCATCCAGATCAATCTTCTGCTAATTTAAAAGCCATTTCTTTCTTGAGCCCATTCATGAGCTTATGTCTTTGGTGAACCCTTCGTGAGCTTATTCTAACGAGGTATGAAGCAAAGCTAGATCTTTAGAGCTATCCATGTTCATATCATACCTTTACACATGTTATCTCCATAAGCTAAGTTAGAGGCAATGTAATGTCAGTTTGACATGAGTAAGTGTGTTAAGCTAACTAAGGGCGGTGTAATATGTTGCATCCAGATCAATCTTCTGCTAATCTAAAAGTTATTTTTTTCATGGCCCTTCATGAGATTATGTCTTTGTTGAACCCTTCATGAGCTTATTCTAACGAGTTATAAAGTGAAGTCTGATCTTTAGAGCTATCCATGTTCATATCATACTTCTACAAATGTTATATCTATAAGCTAAGTTAGAGGCAATGTAATGTCAGTTTGACATGAGAAAGTGTGCTAAGCCAACTAAGGGCGTTGTAATAGGTTCCATCCAGGTCAATCTTCTGCTAATCTAAAAGCCATTTCTTTCTTGAGCCCTTCATGAGCTTATGTCTTTGGTGAACCCTTCGTGAGCTTATTCTAACGAGTTATGAAGTGAAGCTTGATGTTTAGAGCTATCCATGTGCATATCATACTTCTACACATGTTATCTCTATAAGCTAAGTTAGAGGCAATGTAATGTCAATTTGACATGAGAAAGTGTGCTAAGCCAACTAAGGGCGGTGTAATAGGTTGCATCCAGGTCAATCTTCTGCTAATCTAAAAGCCATTTCTTTCTTGAGCCCATTCATGAGCTTATGTCTTTGGTGAACCCTTCGTGAGCTTATTCTAACGAGTTATGAAGCGAAGCTTGATGTTTAGAGCTATCCATGTGCATATCATACTTCTACACATGTTATCTCTATAAGCTAAGTTAGAGGCAATGTAATGTCAGTTTGACATGAGAAAGTGTGCTAAGCCAACTAAGGGCGGTGTAATAGTTGCATCCAGGTCAATCCTCTGCTAATTTAAAAGCTATTTCTTTCATGTCCCTTCATAGATTATGTCTTTGTTGAACCCTTCATGAGCTTATTCTAACGAGTTATAAAGTGAAGCTTGATCTTTAGAGCTATCCATGTTCATATCATACTTCTACACATGTTATATCTATAAGCTAAGTTAGAGGCAATGTAATGTTAGTTTGACATGAGAAAGTGTGCTAAGCACACTAAGGGCGGTGTAATAGGTTGCATCTAGATCAATCTTCTGCTAATCTAAAAGCCATATCTTTCTTGAGCCCATTCATGAGCTTATGTCTTTGGTGAACTCTTCGTGAGCTTATTCTAACGAGGTATGAAGCAAAGCTAGATCTTTAGAGCTATCCATGTTCATATCATACCTTTACACATGTTATCTCCATAAGCTAAGTTAGAGGCAATGTAATGTCAGTTTGACATGAGTAAGTGTGTTAAGCTCACTAAGGGCGGTGTAATATGTTGCATCCAGATCAATCTTCTGCTAATCTAAAAGTTATTTCTTTCATGGCCCTTCATGAGATTATGTCTTTTTTGAACCCTTCATGAGCTTCTTCTAACGAGTTATAAAGTGAAGTCTGATCTTTAGAGCTATCCTTGTTCATATCATACTTCTACAAATGTTATATCTAAAAGCTAAGTTAGAGGCAATGTAATGTCAGTTTGACATGAGAAAGTGTGCTAAGCCAACTAAGGGCGGTGTAATAGGTTGCATCCAGGTCAATCTTCTGCTAATCTAAAAGCCATTTCTTTCTTGAGCCCATTCATGAGCTTATGTCTTTGGTGAACCCTTCGTGAGCTTATTCTACCGAGTTATGAAGTGAAGCTTGATGTTTAGAGCTATCCATGTGCATATCATATTTCTACACATGTTATCTCTATAAGCTAAGTTAGAGGCAATGTAATGTCAGTTTGACATGAGAAAGTGTGCTAAGCCAACTAAGGGCGTTGTAATAGGTTGCATCCAGATCAACCCTCTGCTAATCTAAAAGCTATTTCTTTCATGGCCCTTCATGAGATTATGTCTTTGTTGAACCCTTCATGAGCTTATTCGAACGAGTTTTAAAGTGAAGCTTGATCTTTAGAGCTATCCATGTTCATATCATACTTCTACACATGTTATATCTATAAGCTAAGTTAGAGGCAATGTAATGTCAGTTTGACATGAGAAAGTGTGCTAAGCCAACTAAGGGCGGTGTAATAGGTTGCATCCAGGTCAATCTTCTGCTAATCTAAAAGCAATTTCTTACATGAGCCCTTCATGAGCTTATGTCTTTGTTGAACCCTTCATGAGCTTATTCTAATGAGTTATAAAGTGAAGCTTGATCTTTAGAGCTATCCATGTTCATATCATACCTTTACACATGTTATATCTATAAGCTAAGGTAGAGGCAATGTAATGTCAGTTTGACATGAGAAAGTGTGCTAAGCCAACTAAGGGCGTTGTAATAGGTTGCATCCAGATCAATCCTCTGCTAATCTAAAAGCTATTTCTTTCATGGCCCTTCATGAGATTATGTCTTTGTTGAACTCTTCATGAGCTTATTCGAACGAGTTATAAAGTGAAGCTTGATCTTTAGAGCTATCCATGTTCATATCATACTTCTACACATGTTATATCTATAAGCTAAGTTAGAGGCAATGTAATGTTAGTTTGACATGAGAAAGTGTGCTAAGCCAACTAAGGGCGGTGTAATAGGTTGCATCCAGGTCAATCTTCTGCTAATCTAAAAGCCATTTCTTTCATGAGCCCTTCATGAGCTTATGTCTTTGTTGAACCCTTCATGAGCTTATTCTAACGAGTTCTGAAGTGAAGCTTGATCTTTAGAGCTATCCATGTTCATATCATACTTCTACACATGTTATATCTATAAGCTAAGTTAGAGGCAATGTAATGTTAGTTTGACATGAGAATGTGTGCTAAGCCAACTAAGGGCGGTGTAATCGGTTGCATCCAGGTCAATCCTCTGCTAATCTAAAAGCTATTTCTTTCTTGAGCCCATTCATGAGCTTATGTCTTTGGTGAACCCTTCGTGAGCTTATTCTAACGAGTTATGAAGCGAAGCTTGATGTTTAGAGCTATCCATGTGCATATCATACTTCTACACATGTTATCTCTATAAGCTAAGTTAGAGGCAATGTAATGTCAGTTTGACATGAGAAAGTGTGCTAAGCCAACTAAGGGCGGTGTAATAGGTTGCATCCAGGTCAATCTTCTGCTAATCTAAAAGCCATTTCTTTCTTGAGCCCATTCATGAGCTTATGTCTTTGGTGAACCCTTCGTGAGCTTATTCTAACGAGTTATGAAGCGAAGCTTGATGTTTAGAGCTATCCATGTGCATATCATACTTCTACACATGTTATCTCTATAAGCTAAGTTAGAGGCAATGTAATGTCAGTTTGACATGAGAAAGTGTGCTAAGCCAACTAAGGGCGGTGTAATAGGTTGCATCCAGGTCAATCTTCTGCTAATCTAAAAGCCATTTCTTTCATGTCCCTTCATGAGATTATGTCTTTGTTGAACCCTTCATCAGCTTATTCTAACGAGTTATAAAGTGAAGCTTGATCTTTAGAGCTATCCATGTTCATATCATACTTCTACACATGTTATATCTATAAGCTAAGTTAGAGGCAATGTAATGTTAGTTTGACATGAGAAAGTGTGCTAAGCCAACTAAGGGCGGTGTAATAGGTTGCATCTAGGTAAATCTTCTGCTAATCTAAAAGCCATTTCTTTCTTGAGCCCATTCATGAGCTTATGTCTTTGGTGAACCCTTCGTGAGCTTATTCTAACGAGTTCTGAAGTGAAGCTTGATGTTTAGAGCTATCCATGTGCATATCATACTTCTACACATGACATGAAAAAATGTGCTAAGCCAACTAAGGGCATTGTAATAGGTTGCATCCAAGTCAATCTTCTGCTAATGTAAAAGCCATTTCTTTCATGTCCCTTCATGAGATTATGTCTTTGTTGAACCCTTCATGAGCTTATTCTAACGAGTTGTAAAGTGAAGCTTGATCTTTAGAGCTATCCATGTTCATATCATACTTCTACACATGTTATATCTATAAGCTAAGTTAGAGGCAATGTAATGTCAGTTTGACATGAGAAAGTGTGCTAAGCCAACTAAGGGCGGTGTAATAGGTTGCATCCAGGTCAATCTTCTGCTAATCTAAAAGCCATTTCTTTCTTGAGCCCATTCATGAGCTTATGTCTTTGGTGAACCCTTCGTGAGCTTATTCTAACGAGTTATGAAGCGAAGCTTGATGTTTAGAGCTATCCATGTGCATATCATACTTCTACACATGTTATCTCTATAAGCTAAGTTAGAGGCAATGTAATGTCAGTTTGACATGAGAAAGTGTGCTAAGCCAACTAAGGGCGGTGTAATAGGTTGCATCCAGGTCAATCTTCTGCTAATCTAAAAGCCATTTCTTTCATGTCCCTTCATGAGATTATGTCTTTGTTGAACCCTTCATGAGCTTATTCTAACGAGTTATAAATTGAAGCTTGATCTTTAGAGCTATCCATGTTCATATCATACTTCTACACATGTTATATCTATAAGCTAAGTTAGAGGCAATGTAATGTTAGTTTGACATGAGAAAGTGTGCTAAGCCAACTAAGGGCGGTGTAATAGGTTGCATCCAGGTCAATCTTCTGCTAATCTAAAAGCCATTTCTTTCTTGAGCCCATTCATGAGCTTATGTCTTTGGTGAACCCTTCGTGAGCTTATTCTAACGAGTTATGAAGCGAAGCTTGATGTTTAGAGCTATCCATGTGCATATCATACTTCTACACATGTTATCTCTATAAGCTAAGTTAGAGGCAATGTAATGTCAGTTTGACATGAGAAAGTGTGCTAAGCCAACTAAGGGCGGTGTAATAGGTTGCATCCAGGTCAATCTTCTGCTAATCTAAAAGCCATTTCTTTCATGTCCCTTCATGAGATTATGTCTTTGTTGAACCCTTCATGAGCTTATTCTAACGAGTTATAAAGTGAAGCTTGATCTTTAGAGCTATCCATGTTCATATCATACTTCTACACATGTTATATCTATAAGCTAAGTTAGAGGCAATGTAATGTTAGTTTGACATGAGAAAGTGTGCTAAGCCAACTAAGGGCGGTGTAATAGGTTGCATCCAGGTCAATCTTCTGCTAATCTAAAAGCCATTTCTTTCTTGAGCCCATTCATGAGCTTATGTCTTTGGTGAACCCTTCGTGAGCTTATTCTAACGAGTTATGAAGCGAAGCTTGATGTTTAGAGCTATCCATGTGCATATCATACTTCTACACATGTTATCTCTATAAGCTAAGTTAGAGGCAATGTAATGTCAGTTTGACATGAGAAAGTGTGCTAAGCCAACTAAGGGCGGTGTAATAGGTTGCATCCAGGTCAATCTTCTGCTAATCTAAAAGCCATTTCTTTCATGTCCCTTCATGAGATTATGTCTTTGTTGAACCCTTCATGAGCTTATTCTAACGAGTTATAAATTGAAGCTTGATCTTTAGAGCTATCCATGTTCATATCATACTTCTAAACATGTTATATCTATAAGCTAAGTTAGAGGCAATGTAATGTTAGTTTGACATGAGAAAGTGTGCTAAGCCAACTAAGGGCGGTGTAATAGGTTGCATCCAGGTCAATCTTCTGCTAATCTAAAAGCCATTTCTTTCTTGAGCCCATTCATGAGCTTATGTCTTTGGTGAACCCTTCGTGAGCTTATTCTAACGAGTTATGAAGCGAAGCTTGATGTTTAGAGCTATCCATGTGCATATCATACTTCTACACATGTTATCTCTATAAGCTAAGTTAGAGGCAATGTAATGTCAGTTTGACATGAGAAAGTGTGCTAAGCCAACTAAGGGCGGTGTAATAGGTTGCATCCAGGTCAATCTTCTGCTAATGTAAAAGCCATTTCTTTCATGTCCCTTCATGAGATTATGTCTTTGTTGAACCCTTCATGAGCTTATTCTAACGAGTTATAAATTGAAGCTTGATCTTTAGAGCTATCCATGTTCATATCATACTTCTAAACATGTTATATCTATAAGCTAAGTTAGAGGCAATGTAATGTTAGTTTGACATGAGAAAGTGTGCTAAGCCAACTAAGGGCGGTGTAATAGGTTGCATCCAGGTCAATCTTCTGCTAATCTAAAAGCCATTTCTTTCTTGAGCCCATTCATGAGCTTATGTCTTTGGTGAACCCTTCGTGAGCTTATTCTAACGAGTTATGAAGCGAAGCTTGATGTTTAGAGCTATCCATGTGCATATCATACTTCTACACATGTTATCTCTATAAGCTAAGTTAGAGGCAATGTAATGTCAGTTTGACATGAGAAAGTGTGCTAAGCCAACTAAGGGCGGTGTAATAGGTTGCATCCAGGTCAATCTTCTGCTAATCTAAAAGCCATTTCTTTCATGTCCCTTCATGAGATTATGTCTTTGTTGAACCCTTCATGAGCTTATTCTAACGAGTTATAAATTGAAGCTTGATCTTTAGAGCTATCCATGTTCATATCATACTTCTACACATGTTATATCTATAAGCTAAGTTAGAGGCAATGTAATGTTAGTTTGACATGAGAAAATGTGCTAAGCCAACTAAGGGCGGTGTAATAGGTTGCATCCAGGTCAATCTTCTGCTAATCTAAAAGCCATTTCTTTCATGTCCCTTCATGAGATTATGTCTTTGTTGAACCCTTCATGAGCTTATTCTAACGAGTTATAAATTGAAGCTTGATCTTTAGAGCTATCCATGTTCATATCATACTTCTAAACATGTTATATCTATAAGCTAAGTTAGAGGCAATGTAATGTTAGTTTGACATGAGAAAGTGTGCTAAGCCAACTAAGGGCGGTGTAATAGGTTGCATCCAGGTCAATCTTCTGCTAATCTAAAAGCCATTTCTTTCTTGAGCCCATTCATGAGCTTATGTCTTTGGTGAACCCTTCGTGAGCTTATTCTAACGAGTTATGAAGCGAAGCTTGATGTTTAGAGCTATCCATGTGCATATCATACTTCTACACATGTTATCTCTATAAGCTAAGTTAGAGGCAATGTAATGTCAGTTTGACATGAGAAAGTGTGCTAAGCCAACTAAGGGCGGTGTAATAGGTTGCATCCAGGTCAATCTTCTGCTAATGTAAAAGCCATTTCTTTCATGTCCCTTCATGAGATTATGTCTTTGTTGAACCCTTCATGAGCTTATTCTAACGAGTTATAAATTGAAGCTTGATCTTTAGAGCTATCCATGTTCATATCATACTTCTAAACATGTTATATCTATAAGCTAAGTTAGAGGCAATGTAATGTTAGTTTGACATGAGAAAGTGTGCTAAGCCAACTAAGGGCGGTGTAATAGGTTGCATCCAGGTCAATCTTCTGCTAATCTAAAAGCCATTTCTTTCTTGAGCCCATTCATGAGCTTATGTCTTTGGTGAACCCTTCGTGAGCTTATTCTAACGAGTTATGAAGCGAAGCTTGATGTTTAGAGCTATCCATGTGCATATCATACTTCTACACATGTTATCTCTATAAGCTAAGTTAGAGGCAATGTAATGTCAGTTTGACATGAGAAAGTGTGCTAAGCCAACTAAGGGCGGTGTAATAGGTTGCATCCAGGTCAATCTTCTGCTAATCTAAAAGCCATTTCTTTCATGTCCCTTCATGAGATTATGTCTTTGTTGAACCCTTCATGAGCTTATTCTAACGAGTTATAAATTGAAGCTTGATCTTTAGAGCTATCCATGTTCATATCATACTTCTACACATGTTATATCTATAAGCTAAGTTAGAGGCAATGTAATGTTAGTTTGACATGAGAAAATGTGCTAAGCCAACTAAGGGCGGTGTAATAGGTTGCATCCAGGTCAATCTTCTGCTAATCTAAAAGCCATTTCTTTCTTGAGCCCATTCATGAGCTTATGTCTTTGGTGAACCCTTCGTGAGCTTATTCTAACGAGTTATGAAGCGAAGCTTGATGTTTAGAGCTATCCATGTGCATATCATACTTCTACACATGTTATCTCTATAAGCTAAGTTAGAGGCAATGTAATGTCAGTTTGACATGAGAAAGTGTGCTAAGCCAACTAAGGGCGGTGTAATATGTTGCATCCAGATCAATCTTCTGCTAATCTAAAAGTTATTTCTTTCATGGCCCTTCATGAGATTATGTCTTTGTTGAACCCTTCATTAGCTTATTCTAACGAGTTATAAAGTGAAGCTTGATCTTTAGAGCTATCCATGTTCATATCATACTTCTACACATGTTATATCTATAAGCTAAGTTAGAGGCAATGTAATGTTAGTTTGACATGAGAAAGTGTGCTAAGCCAACTAAGGGCGGTGTAATAGGTTGCATCTAGGTCAATCTTCTGCTAATCTAAAAGCCATTTCTTTCTTGAGCCCATTCATGAGCTTATGTCTTTGGTGAACCCTTCGTGAGCTTATTCTAACGAGTTCTGAAGTGAAGCTTGATGGTTAGAGCTATCCATGTGCATATCATACTTCTACACATGACATGAAAAAGTGTGCTAAGCCAACTAAGGGCATTGTAATAGTTTGCACCCAGGTCAATCTTCTGCTAATCTAAAAGCCATTTCTTTCATGTCCCTTCATGAGATTATGTCTTTGTTGAACCCTTCATTAGCTTATTCTAACGAGTTATAAAGTGAAGCTTGATCTTTAGAGCTATCCATGTCCATATCATACTTCTACACATGTTATCTCCATAAGCTAAGTTAGAGGCAATGTAATGTCAGTTTGACATGAGTAAGTGTGTTAAGCTAACTAAGGGCGGTGTAATATGTTGCATCCAGATCAATCTTCTGCTAATCTAAAAGTTATTTCTTTCATGGCCCTTCATGAGCTTATGTCTTTGGTGAACCCTTCGTGAGCTTATTCTAACGAGTTATGAAGCGAAGCTTGATGTTTAGAGCTATCCATGTGCATATCATACTTCTACACATGTTATCTCTATAAGCTAAGTTAGAGGCAATGTAATGTCAGTTTGACATGAGAAAGTGTGCTAAGCCAACTAAGGGCGGTGTAATAGGTTGCATCTAGGTCAATCTTCTGCTAATCTAAAAGCCATTTCTTTCTTGAGCCCATTCATGAGCTTATGTCTTTGGTGAACCCTTCGTGAGCTTATTCTAACGAGTTATGAAGTGAAGCTTGATCTTTAGAGCTATCCATGTTCATATCATACTTCTACACATGTTATATCTATAAGCTAAGTTAGAGGCAATGTAATGTTAGTTTGACATGAGAAAGTGTGCTAAGCCAACTAAGGGCGGTGTAATAGGTTGCATCCAGGTCAATCTTCTGCTAATCTAAAAGCCATTTCTTTCTTGAGCCCATTCATGAGCTTATGTCTTTGGTGAACCCTTCGTGAGCTTATTCTAACGAGTTATGAAGCGAAGCTTGATGTTTAGAGCTATCCATGTGCATATCATACTTCTACACATGTTATCTCTATAAGCTAAGTTAGAGGCAATGTAATGTCAGTTTGACATGAGAAAGTGTGCTAAGCCAACTAAGGGCGGTGTAATAGGTTGCATCCAGGTCAATCTTCTGCTAATCTAAAAGCCATTTCTTTCATGTCCCTTCATGAGATTATGTCTTTGTTGAACCCTTCATGAGCTTATTCTAACGAGTTATAAATTGAAGCTTGATCTTTAGAGCTATCCATGTTCATATCATACTTCTACACATGTTATATCTATAAGCTAAGTTAGCGGCAATGTAATGTTAGTTTGACATGAGAAAATGTGCTAAGCCAACTAAGGGCGGTGTAATAGGTTGCATCCAGGTCAATCTTCTGCTAATCTAAAAGCCATTTCTTTCTTGAGCCCATTCATGAGCTTATGTCTTTGGTGAACCCTTCGTGAGCTTATTCTAACGAGTTATGAAGCGAAGCTTGATGTTTAGAGCTATCCATGTGCATATCATACTTCTACACATGTTATCTCTATAAGCTAAGTTAGAGGCAATGTAATGTCAGTTTGACATGAGAAAGTGTGCTAAGCCAACTAAGGGCGGTGTAATATGTTGCATCCAGATCAATCTTCTGCTAATCTAAAAGTTATTTCTTTCATGGCCCTTCATGAGATTATGTCTTTGTTGAACCCTTCATTAGCTTATTCTAACGAGTTATAAAGTGAAGCTTGATCTTTAGAGCTATCCATGTTCATATCATACTTCTACACATGTTATATCTATAAGCTAAGTTAGAGGCAATGTAATGTTAGTTTGACATGAGAAAGTGTGCTAAGCCAACTAAGGGCGGTGTAATAGGTTGCATCTAGGTCAATCTTCTGCTAATCTAAAAGCCATTTCTTTCTTGAGCCCATTCATGAGCTTATGTCTTTGGTGAACCCTTCGTGAGCTTATTCTAACGAGTTCTGAAGTGAAGCTTGATGGTTAGAGCTATCCATGTGCATATCATACTTCTACACATGACATGAAAAAGTGTGCTAAGCCAACTAAGGGCATTGTAATAGTTTGCACCCAGGTCAATCTTCTGCTAATCTAAAAGCCATTTCTTTCATGTCCCTTCATGAGATTATGTCTTTGTTGAACCCTTCATGAGCTTATTCTAACGAGTTATAAAGTGAAGCTTGATCTTTAGAGCTATCCATGTCCATATCATACTTCTACACATGTTATCTCCATAAGCTAAGTTAGAGGCAATGTAATGTCAGTTTGACATGAGTAAGTGTGTTAAGCTAACTAAGGGCGGTGTAATATGTTGCATCCAGATCAATCTTCTGCTAATCTAAAAGTTATTTCTTTCATGGCCCTTCATGAGCTTATGTCTTTGGTGAACCCTTCGTGAGCTTATTCTAACGAGTTATGAAGCGAAGCTTGATGTTTAGAGCTATCCATGTGCATATCATACTTCTACACATGTTATCTCTATAAGCTAAGTTAGAGGCAATGTAATGTCAGTTTGACATGAGAAAGTGTGCTAAGCCAACTAAGGGCGGTGTAATAGGTTGCATCTAGGTCAATCTTCTGCTAATCTAAAAGCCATTTCTTTCTTGAGCCCATTCATGAGCTTATGTCTTTGGTGAACCCTTCGTGAGCTTATTCTAACGAGTTATGAAGTGAAGCTTGATCTTTAGAGCTATCCATGTTCATATCATACTTCTACACATGTTATATCTATAAGCTAAGTTAGAGGCAATGTAATGTTAGTTTGACATGAGAAAGTGTGCTAAGCACACTAAGGGCGGTGTAATAGGTTGCATCCAGATCAATCTTCTGCTAATTTAAAAGCCATTTCTTTCTTGAGCCCATTCATGAGCTTATGTCTTTGGTGAACCCTTCGTGAGCTTATTCTAACGAGGTATGAAGCAAAGCTAGATCTTTAGAGCTATCCATGTTCCTATCATACCTTTACACATGTTATCTCTATAAGCTAAGTTAGAGGCAATGTAATGTCAGTTTGACATGAGAAAGTGTGCTAAGCCAACTAAGGGCGGTGTAATATGTTGCATCCAGATCAATCTTCTGCTAATCTAAAAGTTATTTCTTTCATGGCCCTTCATGAGATTATGTCTTTGTTGAACCCTTCATTAGCTTATTCTAACGAGTTATAAAGTGAAGCATGATCTTTAGAGCTATCCATGTTCATATCATACTTCTACAAATGTTATATCTATAAGCTAAGTTAGAGGCAATGTAATGTCAGTTTGACATGGGAAAGTGTGCTAAGCCAACTAAGGGCGGTGTAATAGGTTGCTTCCAGGTCAATCTTCTGCTAATCTAAAAGCCATTTCTTTCATGAGCCCTTCATGAGCTTATGTCTTTGTTGAACCCTTCATGAGCTTATTCTAACGAGTTCTGAAGTGAAGCTTGATCTTTAGAGCTATCCATGTTCATATCATACTTCTACACATGTTATATCTATAAGCTAAGTTAGAGGCAATGTAATGTTAGTTTGACATGAGAATGTGTGCTAAGCCAACTAAGGGCGGTGTAATCGGTTGCATCCAGGTCAATCCTCTGCTAATCTAGAAGCTATTTCTTTCTTGAGCCCATTCATGAGCTTATGTCTTTGGTGAACCCTTCGTGAGCTTATTCTAACGAGTTATGAAGCGAAGCTTGATGTTTAGAGCTATCCATGTGCATATCATACTTCTACACATGTTATCTCTATAAGCTAAGTTAGAGGCAATGTAATGTCAGTTTGACATGAGAAAGTGTGCTAAGCCAACTAAGGGCGGTGTAATAGGTTGCATCCAGGTCAATCTTCTGCTAATCTAAAAGCCATTTCTTTCTTGAGCCCATTCATGAGCTTATGTCTTTGGTGAACCCTTCGTGAGCTTATTCTAACGAGTTATGAAGCGAAGCTTGATGTTTAGAGCTATCCATGTGCATATCATACTTCTACACATGTTATCTCTATAAGCTAAGTTAGAGGCAATGTAATGTCAGTTTGACATGAGAAAGTGTGCTAAGCCAACTAAGGGCGGTGTAATAGGTTGCATCCAGGTCAATCTTCTGCTAATCTAAAAGCCATTTCTTTCATGTCCCTTCATGAGATTATGTCTTTGTTGAACCCTTCGTGAGCTTATTCTAACGAGGTATGAAGCAAAGCTAGATCTTTAGAGCTATCCATGTTCCTATCATACCTTTACACATGTTATCTCTATAAGCTAAGTTAGAGGCAATGTAATGTCAGTTTGACATGAGAAAGTGTGCTAAGCCAACTAAGGGCGGTGTAATATGTTGCATCCAGATCAATCTTCTGCTAATCTAAAAGTTATTTCTTTCATGGCCCTTCATGAGATTATGTCTTTGTTGAACCCTTCATTAGCTTATTCTAACGAGTTATAAAGTGAAGCATGATCTTTAGAGCTATCCATGTTCATATCATACTTCTACAAATGTTATATCTATAAGCTAAGTTAGAGGCAATGTAATGTCAGTTTGACATGAGAAAGTGTGCTAAGCCAACTAAGGGCGGTGTAATAGGTTGCTTCCAGGTCAATCTTCTGCTAATCTAAAAGCCATTTCTTTCATGAGCCCTTCATGAGCTTATGTCTTTGTTGAACCCTTCATGAGCTTATTCTAACGAGTTCTGAAGTGAAGCTTGATCTTTAGAGCTATCCATGTTCATATCATACTTCTACACATGTTATATCTATAAGCTAAGTTAGAGGCAATGTAATGTTAGTTTGACATGAGAATGTGTGCTAAGCCAACTAAGGGCGGTGTAATCGGTTGCATCCAGGTCAATCCTCTGCTAATCTAAAAGCTATTTCTTTCTTGAGCCCATTCATGAGCTTATGTCTTTGGTGAACCCTTCGTGAGCTTATTCTAACGAGTTATGAAGCGAAGATTGATGTTTAGAGCTATCCATGTGCATATCATACTTCTACACATGTTATCTCTATAAGCTAAGTTAGAGGCAATGTAATGTCAGTTTGACATGAGAAAGTGTGCTAAGCCAACTAAGGGCGGTGTAATAGGTTGCATCCAGGTCAATCTTCTGCTAATCTAAAAGCCATTTCTTTCTTGAGCCCATTCATGAGCTTATGTCTTTGGTGAACCCTTCGTGAGCTTATTCTAACGAGTTATGAAGCGAAGCTTGATGTTTAGAGCTATCCATGTGCATATCATACTTCTACACATGTTATCTCTATAAGCTAAGTTAGAGGCAATGTAATGTCAGTTTGACATGAGAAAGTGTGCTAAGCCAACTAAGGGCGGTGTAATAGGTTGCATCCAGGTCAATCTTCTGCTAATCTAAAAGCCATTTCTTTCATGTCCCTTCATGAGATTATGTCTTTGTTGAACCCTTCATGAGCTTATTCTAACGAGTTATAAAGTGAAGCTTGATCTTTAGAGCTATCCATGTTCATATCATACTTCTACACATGTTATATCTATAAGCTAAGTTAGAGGCAATGTAATGTTAGTTTGACATGAGAAAGTGTGCTAAGCCAACTAAGGGCGGTGTAATAGGTTGCATCTAGGTAAATCTTCTGCTAATCTAAAAGCCATTTCTTTCTTGAGCCCATTCATGAGCTTATGTCTTTGGTGAACCCTTCGTGAGCTTATTCTAACGAGTTCTGAAGTGAAGCTTGATGTTTAGAGCTATCCATGTGCATATCATACTTCTACACATGACATGAAAAAGTGTGCTAAGCCAACTAAGGGCATTGTAATAGGTTGCATCCAAGTCAATCTTCTGCTAATGTAAAAGCCATTTCTTTCATGTCCCTTCATGAGATTATGTCTTTGTTGAACCCTTCATGAGCTTATTCTAACGAGTTGTAAAGTGAAGCTTGATCTTTAGAGCTATCCATGTTCATATCATACTTCTACACATGTTATATCTATAAGCTAAGTTAGAGGCAATGTAATGTCAGTTTGACATGAGAAAGTGTGCTAAGCCAACTAAGGGCGGTGTAATAGGTTGCATCCAGGTCAATCTTCTGCTAATCTAAAAGCCATTTCTTTCTTGAGCCCATTCATGAGCTTATGTCTTTGGTGAACCCTTCGTGAGCTTATTCTAACGAGTTATGAAGCGAAGCTTGATGTTTAGAGCTATCCATGTGCATATCATACTTCTACACATGTTATCTCTATAAGCTAAGTTAGAGGCAATGTAATGTCAGTTTGACATGAGAAAGTGTGCTAAGCCAACTAAGGGCGGTGTAATAGGTTGCTTCCAGGTCAATCTTCTGCTAATCTAAAAGCCATTTCTTTCATGAGCCCTTCATGAGCTTATGTCTTTGTTGAACCCTTCATGAGCTTATTCTAACGAGTTCTGAAGTGAAGCTTGATCTTTAGAGCTATCCATGTTCATATCATACTTCTACACATGTTATATCTATAAGCTAAGTTAGAGGCAATGTAATGTTAGTTTGACATGAGAATGTGTGCTAAGCCAACTAAGGGCGGTGTAATCGGTTGCATCCAGGTCAATCCTCTGCTAATCTAAAAGCTATTTCTTTCTTGAGCCCATTCATGAGCTTATGTCTTTGGTGAACCCTTCGTGAGCTTATTCTAACGAGTTATGAAGCGAAGATTGATGTTTAGAGCTATCCATGTGCATATCATACTTCTACACATGTTATCTCTATAAGCTAAGTTAGAGGCAATGTAATGTCAGTTTGACATGAGAAAGTGTGCTAAGCCAACTAAGGGCGGTGTAATAGGTTGCATCCAGGTCAATCTTCTGCTAATCTAAAAGCCATTTCTTTCTTGAGCCCATTCATGAGCTTATGTCTTTGGTGAACCCTTCGTGAGCTTATTCTAACGAGTTATGAAGCGAAGCTTGATGTTTAGAGCTATCCATGTGCATATCATACTTCTACACATGTTATCTCTATAAGCTAAGTTAGAGGCAATGTAATGTCAGTTTGACATGAGAAAGTGTGCTAAGCCAACTAAGGGCGGTGTAATAGGTTGCATCCAGGTCAATCTTCTGCTAATCTAAAAGCCATTTCTTTCATGTCCCTTCATGAGATTATGTCTTTGTTGAACCCTTCATGAGCTTATTCTAACGAGTTATAAAGTGAAGCTTGATCTTTAGAGCTATCCATGTTCATATCATACTTCTACACATGTTATATCTATAAGCTAAGTTAGAGGCAATGTAATGTTAGTTTGACATGAGAAAGTGTGCTAAGCCAACTAAGGGCGGTGTAATAGGTTGCATCTAGGTAAATCTTCTGCTAATCTAAAAGCCATTTCTTTCTTGAGCCCATTCATGAGCTTATGTCTTTGGTGAACCCTTCGTGAGCTTATTCTAACGAGTTCTGAAGTGAAGCTTGATGTTTAGAGCTATCCATGTGCATATCATACTTCTACACATGACATGAAAAAGTGTGCTAAGCCAATTAAGGGCGGTGTAATAGGTTGCATCCAGGTCAATCTTCTGCTAATCTAAAAGCCATTTCTTTCTTGAGCCCATTCATGAGCTTATGTCTTTGGTGAACCCTTCGTGAGCTTATTCTAACGAGTTATGAAGCGAAGCTTGATGTTTAGAGCTATCCATGTGCATATCATACTTCTACACATGTTATCTCTATAAGCTAAGTTAGAGGCAATGTAATGTCAGTTTGACATGAGAAAGTGTGCTAAGCCAACTAAGGGCGGTGTAATAGGTTGCATCCAGATCAATCTTCTGCTAATCTAAAAGCCATTTCTTTCTTGAGCCCATTCATGAGCTTATGTCTTTGGTGAACCCTTCGTGAGCTTATTCTAACGAGTTATGAACTGAAGCTTGATCTTTAGAGCTATCCATGTTCATATCATACTTCTACACATGTTATATCTATAAGCTAAGTTAGAGGCAATGTAATGTTAGTTTAACATGAGTAAGTGTGTTAATCTAACTAAGGGCGGTGTAATATGTTGCATTTAGATCAATCTTCTGCTAATCTAAAAGTTATTTCTTTCATGGCCCTTCATGAGATTATGTCTTTGTTGAACCCTTCATGAGCTTATTCTAACGAGTTATAAAGTGAAGTTTGATCTTTCGAGCTATCCATGTTCATATCATACTTCTACAAATGTTATATCTATAAGCTAAGTTAGAGGCAATGTAATGTCAGTTTGACATGAGAAAGTGTGCTAAGCCAACTAAGGGCGGTGTAATAGGTTGCTTCCAGGTCAATCTTCTGCTAATCTAAAAGCCATTTCTTTCTTGAGCCCATTCATGAGCTTATGTCTTTGGTGAACCCTTCGTGAGCTTATTCTAACGAGTTATGAAGTGAAGCTTGATGTTTAGAGCTATCCATGTGCATATCATACTTCTACACATGTTATCTCTATAAGCTAAGTTAGAGGCAATGTAATGTCAGTTTGACATGAGAAAGTGTGCTAAGCCAACTAAAGGCGGTGTAATAGGTTGCATCCAGGTCAATCTTCTGCTAATCTAAAAGCCATTTCTTTCTTGAGCCCATTCATGAGCTTATGTCTTTGGTGAACCCTTCGTGAGCTTATTCTAACGAGTTATGAATCGAAGCTTGATGTTTAGAGCTATCCATGTGCATATCATACTTCTACACATGTTATCTCTATAAGCTAAGTTAGAGGCAATGTAATGTCAGTTTGACATGAGAAAGTGTGCTAAGCCAACTAAGGGCGGTGTAATAGGTTGCATCCAGGTCAATCTTCTGCTAATCTAAAAGCCATTTCTTTCTTGAGCCCATTCATGAGCTTATGTCTTTGGTGAACCATTCGTGAGCTTATTCTAACGAGTTATGAAGCGAAGCTTGATGTTTAGAGCTATCCATGTGCATATCATACTTCTACACATGTTATCTCTATAAGCTAAGTTAGAGGCAATGTAATGTCAGTTTGACATGAGAAAGTGTGCTAAGCACACTAAGGGCGGTGTAATAGGTTGCATCCAGATCAATCTTCTGCTAATTTAAAAGCCATTTCTTTCTTGAGCCCATTCATGAGCTTATGTCTTTGGTGAACCCTTCGTGAGCTTATTCTAACGAGGTATGAAGCAAAGCTAGATCTTTAGAGCTATCCATGTTCCTATCATACCTTTACACATGTTATCTCTATAAGCTAAGTTAGAGGCAATGTAATGTCAGTTTGACATGAGAAAGTGTGCTAAGCCAACTAAGGGCGGTGTAATATGTTGCATCCCGATCAATCTTCTGCTAATCTAAAAGTTATTTCTTTCATGGCCCTTCATGAGATTATGTCTTTGTTGAACCCTTCATTAGCTTATTCTAACGAGTTATAAAGTGAAGCATGATCTTTAGAGCTATCCATGTTCATATCATACTTCTACAAATGTTATATCTATAAGCTAAGTTAGAGGCAATGTAATGTCAGTTTGACATGAGAAAGTGTGCTAAGCCAACTAAGGGCGGTGTAATAGGTTGCTTCCAGGTCAATCTTCTGCTAATCTAAAAGCCATTTCTTTCTTGAGCCCATTCATGAGCTTATGTCTTTGGTGAACCCTTCGTGAGCTTATTCTAACGAGTTATGAAGTGAAGCTTGATGTTTAGAGCTATCCATGTGCATATCATACTTCTACACATGTTATCTCTATAAGCTAAGTTAGAGGCAATGTAATGTCAGTTTGACATGAGAAAGTGTGCTAAGCCAACTAAGGGCGAGTAATAGGTTGCATCCAGTTCAATCTTCTGCTAATTTAAAAGCCATTTCTTTCTTGAGCCCATTCATGAGCTTATGTCTTTGGTGAACCCTTCGTGAGCTTATTCTAACGAGTTATGAAGCGAAGCTTGATGTTTAGAGCTATCCATGTGCATATCATACTTCTACACATGTTATCTCTATAAGCTAAGTTAGAGGCAATGTAATGTTAGTTTGACATGAAAAAGTGTGCTAAGCCAACTAAGGGCATTGTAATAGGTTGCATCCAGGTCAATCCTCTGCTAATCTAAAAGCTATTTCTTTCATGGCCCTTCATGAAATTATGTCTTTGTTGAACCCTTCATGAGCTTATTCGAACGAGTTATAAAGTGAAGCTTGATCTTTAGAGCTATTCATGTTCATATCATACTTCTACACATGTTATCTCTATAAGCTAAGTTAGAGGCAATGTAATGTCAGTTTGACATGAGAAAGTGTGCTAAGCAAACTAAGGGCGGTGTAATAGGTTGCATCCAGGTCAATCTTCTGCTAATCTAAAAGCCATTTCTTTCTTGAGCCCATTCATGAGCTTATGTCTTTGGTGAACCCTTCGTGAGCTTATTCTAACGAGTTATGAAGCGAAGCTTGATGTTTAGAGCTATCCATGTGCATATCATACTTCTACACATGTTATCTCTATAACCTAAGTTAAAGCAATGTAATGTCAGTTTGACATGAGAAAGTGTGCTAAGCCAACTAAGGGCGGTGTAATAGGTTGCATCCAGGTCAATCTTCTGCTAATCTAAAAGCCAACTTGAGCCCATTCATGAGCTTATGTCTTTGGTGAACCCTTCGTGAGCTTATTCTAACGAGTTATGAAGTGAAGCTTGATCTTTAGAGCTATCCATGTTCATATCATACTTCTACACATGTTATATCTATAAGCTAAGTTAGAGGCAATGTAATGTTAGTTTGACATGAGAAAGTGTGCTATGCACACTAAGGGCGGTGTAATAGGTTGCATCCAGATCAATCTTCTGCTAATCTAAAAGCCATTTCTTTCTTGAGCCCATTCATGAGCTTATGTCTTTGGTGAACCCTTCGTGAGCTTATTCTAACGAGGTATGAAGCAAAGCTAGATCTTTAGAGCTATCCATGTTCATATCATACCTTTAGACATGTTATCTCCATAAGCTAAGTTAGAGGCAATGTAATGTTAGTTTGACATGAGAAAGTGTGCTAAGCACACTAAGGGCGGTGTAATAGGTTGCATCCAGGTCAATCTTCTGCTAATCTAAAAGCCATTTCTTTCTTGAGCCCATTCATGAGCTTATGTCTTCGGTGAACCCTTCGTGAGTTTATTCTAACGAGTTATGAAGTGAAGCTTGATCTTTAGAGCTATCCATGTTCATATCATACTTCTACACATGTTATCTCCATAAGCTAAGTTAGAGGCAATGTAATGTCAGTTTGACATGAGTAAGTGTGCTAAGCACACTAAGGGCGGTGTAATAGGTTGCATCCAGATCAATCTTTTGCTAATCTAAAAGCCATTTCTTTCTTGAGCCCATTCATGAGCTTATGTCTTTGTTGAACCCTTCATGAGCTTATTCTAACGAGTTATAAAGTGAAGCCTCATCTTTAGAGCTATCCATGTTCATATCATACTTCTACAAATGTTATATCTATAAGCTAAGTTAGAGGCAATGTAATGTCAGTTTGACATGAGAAAGTGTGCTAAGCCAACTAAGGGCGGTGTAATAGGTTGCTTCCAGGTCAATCTTCTGCTAATCTAAAAGCCATTTCTTTCTTGAGCCCATTCATGAGCTTATGTCTTTGGTGAACCCTTCGTGAGCTTATTCTAACGAGTTATGAAGTGAAGCTTGATTTTTAGAGCTATCCATGTGCATATCATACTTCTACACATGTTATCTCTATAAGCTAAGTTAGAGGCAATGTAATGTCAGTTGGACATGAGAAAGTGTGCTAAGCCAACTAAGGGCGGTGTAATAGGTTGCATCCAGGTCAATCTTCTGCTAATCTAAAAGCCATTTCTTTCTTGAGCCCATTCATGAGCTTATGTCTTTGGTGAACCCTTCGTGAGCTTATTCTAACGAGTTATGAAGCGAAGCTTGATGTTTAGAGCTATCCATGTGCATATCATACTTCTACACATGTTATCTCTATAAGCTAAGTTAGAGGCAATGTAATGTTAGTTTGACATGAGAAAGTGTGCTAAGCCAACTAAGGGCGGTGTAATAGGTTGCATCCAGGTCAATCTTCTGCTAATCTAAAAGCCATTTCTTTCTTGAGCCCATTCATGAGCTTATGTCTTTGGTGAACCCTTCGTGAGCTTATTCTAGCGAGTTATGAAGCGAAGCTTGATGTTTAGAGCTATCCATGTGCATATCATACTTCTACACATGTTATCTCTATAAGCTAAGTTAGAGGTAATGTAATGTCAGTTTGACATGAGAAAGTGTGCTAAGCCAACTAAGGGCGGTGTAATAGGCTGCATCCAGGTCAATCTTCTACTAATCTAAAAGCCATTTCTTTCTTGAGCCCATTCATGAGCTTATGTCTTTGGTGAACCCTTCGTGAGCTTATTCTAACGAGTTATGAAGTGAAGCTTGATCTTTAGAGCTATCCATGTTCATATCATACTTCTACACATGTTATATCTATTAGCTAAGTTAGAGGCAATGTAATGTTAGTTTGACATGAGAAAGTGTGCTAAGCACACTAAGGGCGGTGTAATAGGTTGCATCCAGATCAATCTTCTGCTAATCTAAAATCCATTTCTTTCTTGAGCCCATTCATGAGCTTATGTCTTTGGTGAACCCTTCGTGAGCTTATTCTAACGAGGTATGAAGCAAAGCTAGATCTTTAGAGCTATCCATGTTCATATCATACCTTTACACATGTTATCTCCATAAGCTAAGTTAGAGGCAATGTAATGTCAGTTTGACATGAGTAAGTGTGTTAATCTAACTAAGGGCGGTGTAATATGTTGCATCCAGATCAATCTTCTGCTAATCTAAAAGTTATTTCTTTCATGGCCCTTCATGAGATTATGTCTTTGTTGAACCCTTCATGAGCTTATTCTAACGAGTTATAAAGTGAAGCCTGATCTTTACAGCTATCCATGTTCATATCATACTTCTACAAATGTTATATCTATAAGCTAAGTTAGAGGCAATGTAATGTCAGTTTGACATGAGAAAGTGTGCTAAGCCAACTAAGGGCGGTGTAAAAGGGTTCTTCCAGGTCAATCTTCTGCTAATCTAAAAGCCATTTCTTTCTTGAGCCCATTCATGAGCTTATGTCTTTGGTGAACCCTTCGTGAGCTTATTCTAACGAGTTATGAAGTGAAGCTTGATGTTTAGAGCTATCCATGTGCATATCATACTTCTACACATGTTATCTCTATAAGCTAAGTTAGAGGCAATGTAATGTCAGTTTGACATGAGAAAGTGTGCTAAGCCAACTAAGGGCGGTGTAATAGGTTGCATCCAGGTCAATCTTCTGCTAATCTAAAAGCCATTTCTTTCTTGAGCCCATTCATGAGCTTATGTCTTTGGTGAACCCTTCGTGAGCTTATTCTAACGAGTTATGAAGCGAAGCTTGATGTTTAGAGCTATCCATGTGCATATCATACTTCTACACATGTTATCTCTATAAGCTAAGTTAGAGGCAATGTAATGTCAGTTTGATATGAGAAAGTGTGCTAAGCCAATTAAGGGCGGTGTAATAGGTTGCATCCAGGTCAATCTTCTGCTAATCTAAAAGCCATTTCTTTCTTGAGCCCATTCATGAGCTTATGTCTTTGGTGAACCCTTCGTGAGCTTATTCTAACGAGTTATGAAGCGAAGCTTGATGTTTAGAGCTATCCATGTGCATATCATACTTCTACACATGTTATCTCTATAAGCTAAGTTAGAGGCAATGTAATGTCAGTTTGACATGAGAAAGTGTGCTAAGCCAACTAAGGGCGGTGTAATAGGTTGCATCCAGATCAATCTTCTGCTAATCTAAAAGCCATTTCTTTCTTGAGCCCATTCATGAGCTTATGTCTTTGGTGAACCCTTCGTGAGCTTATTCTAACGAGTTATGAACTGAAGCTTGATCTTTAGAGCTATCCATGTTCATATCATACTTCTACACATGTTATATCTATAAGCTAAGTTAGAGGCAATGTAATGTTAGTTTAACATGAGTAAGTGTGTTAATCTAACTAAGGGCGGTGTAATATGTTGCATTTAGATCAATCTTCTGCTAATCTAAAAGTTATTTCTTTCATGGCCCTTCATGAGATTATGTCTTTGTTGAACCCTTCATGAGCTTATTCTAACGAGTTATAAAGTGAAGTTTGATCTTTCGAGCTATCCATGTTCATATCATACTTCTACAAATGTTATATCTATAAGCTAAGTTAGAGGCAATGTAATGTCAGTTTGACATGAGAAAGTGTGCTAAGCCAACTAAGGGCGGTGTAATAGGTTGCTTCCAGGTCAATCTTCTGCTAATCTAAAAGCCATTTCTTTCTTGAGCCCATTCATGAGCTTATGTCTTTGGTGAACCCTTCGTGAGCTTATTCTAACGAGTTATGAAGTGAAGCTTGATGTTTAGAGCTATCCATGTGCATATCATACTTCTACACATGTTATCTCTATAAGCTAAGTTAGAGGCAATGTAATGTCAGTTTGACATGAGAAAGTGTGCTAAGCCAACTAAAGGCGGTGTAATAGGTTGCATCCAGGTCAATCTTCTGCTAATCTAAAAGCCATTTCTTTCTTGAGCCCATTCATGAGCTTATGTCTTTGGTGAACCCTTCGTGAGCTTATTCTAACGAGTTATGAATCGAAGCTTGATGTTTAGAGCTATCCATGTGCATATCATACTTCTACACATGTTATCTCTATAAGCTAAGTTAGAGGCAATGTAATGTCAGTTTGACATGAGAAAGTGTGCTAAGCCAACTAAGGGCGGTGTAATAGGTTGCATCCAGGTCAATCTTCTGCTAATCTAAAAGCCATTTCTTTCTTGAGCCCATTCATGAGCTTATGTCTTTGGTGAACCCTTCGTGAGCTTATTCTAACGAGTTATGAAGCGAAGCTTGATGTTTAGAGCTATCCATGTGCATATCATACTTCTACACATGTTATCTCTATAAGCTAAGTTAGAGGCAATGTAATGTCAGTTTGATATGAGAAAATGTGCTAAGCCAACTAAGGGCGGTGTAATAGGTTGCATCCTGGTCAATCTTCTGCTAATCTAAAAGCCATTTCTTTCTTGAGCCCATTCATGAGCTTATGTCTTTGGTGAACCCTTTGTGAGCTTATCCTAACGAGTTATGAAGCGAAGCTTGATGTTTAGAGCTATCCATGTGCATATCATACTTCTATACATGTTATCTCTATAAGCTAAGTTAGAGGCAATGTAATGTCAGTTTGACATGAGAAAGTGTGCTAAGCCAACTAAGGGCGGTGTAATAGGTTGCATCCAGGTCAATCTTCTGCTAATCTAAAAGCCATTTCTTTCTTGAGCCCATTCATGAGCTTATGTCTTTGGTGAACCCTTCGTGAGCTTATTCTAACGAGTTATGAAGTGAAGCTTGATCTTTAGAGCTATCCATGTTCATATCATACTTCTACACATGTTATATCTATAAGCTAAGTTAGAGGCAATGTAATGTTAGTTTAACATGAGTAAGTGTGTTAATCTAACTAAGGGCGGTGTAATATGTTGCATTTAGATCAATCTTCTGCTAATCTAAAAGTTATTTCTTTCATGGCCCTTCATGAGATTATGTCTTTGTTGAACCCTTCATGAGCTTATTCTAACGAGTTATAAAGTGAAGTTTGATCTTTCGAGCTATCCATGTTCATATCATACTTCTACAAATGTTATATCTATAAGCTAAGTTAGAGGCAATGTAATGTCAGTTTGACATGAGAAAGTGTGCTAAGCCAACTAAGGGCGGTGTAATAGGTTGCTTCCAGGTCAATCTTCTGCTAATCTAAAAGCCATTTCTTTCTTGAGCCCATTCATAAGCTTATGTCTTTGGTGAACCCTTCGTGAGCTTATTCTAACGAGTTATGAAGTGAAGCTTGATGTTTAGAGCTATCCATGTGCATATCATACTTCTACACATGTTATCTCTATAAGCTAAGTTAGAGGCAATGTAATGTCAGTTTGACATGAGAAAGTGTGCTAAGCCAACTAAATGCGGTGTAATAGGTTGCATCCAGGTCAATCTTCTGCTAATCTAAAAGCCATTTCTTTCTTGAGCCCATTCATGAGCTTATGTCTTTGGTGAACCCTTCGTGAGCTTATTCTAACGAGTTATGAATCGAAGCTTGATGTTTAGAGCTATCCATGTGCATATCATACTTCTACACATGTTATCTCTATAAGCTAAGTTAGAGGCAATGTAATGTCAGTTTGATATGAGAAAATGTGCTAAGCCAACTAAGGGCGGTGTAATAGGTTGCATCCTGGTCAATCTTCTGCTAATCTAAAAGCCATTTCTTTCTTGAGCCCATTCATGAGCTTATGTCTTTGGTGAACCCTTTGTGAGCTTATCCTAACGAGTTATGAAGCGAAGCTTGATGTTTAGAGCTATCCATGTGCATATCATACTTCTATACATGTTATCTCTATAAGCTAAGTTAGAGGCAATGTAATGTCAGTTTGACATGAGAAAGTGTGCTAAGCCAACTAAGGGCGGTGTAATAGGTTGCATCCAGGTCAATCTTCTGCTAATCTAAAAGCCATTTCTTTCTTGAGCCCATTCATGAGCTTATGTCTTTGGTGAACCCTTCGTGAGCTTATTCTAACGAGTTATGAAGTGAAGCTTGATCTTTAGAGCTATCCATGTTCATATCATACTTCTACACATGTTATATCTATAAGCTAAGTTAGAGGCAATGTAATGTTAGTTTAACATGAGAAAGTGTGCTAAGCACACTAAGGGCGGTGTAATAGGTTGCATCCAGATCAATCTTCTGCTAATCTAAAAGCCATTTCTTTCTTGAGCCCATTCATGAGCTTATGTCTTTGGTGAACCCTTCGTGAGCTTATTCTAACGAGGTATGAAGCAAAGGTAGATCTTTAGAGCTATCCATGTTCCTATCATACCTTTACACATGTTATCTCTATAAGCTAAGTTAGAGGCAATGTAATGTCAGTTTGACATGAGAAAGTGTGCTAAGCCAACTAAGGGCGGTGTAATATGTTGCATCCAGATCAATCTTCTGCTAATCTAAAAGTTATTTCTTTCATGGCCCTTCATGAGATTATGTCTTTGTTGAACCCTTCATGAGCTTATTCTAACGAGTTATAAAGTGAAGTTTGATCTTTCGAGCTATCCATGTTCATATCATACTTCTACAAATGTTATATCTATAAGCTAAGTTAGAGGCAATGTAATGTCAGTTTGACATGAGAAAGTGTGCTAAGCCAACTAAGGGCGGTGTAATAGGTTGCTTCCAGGTCAATCTTCTGCTAATCTAAAAGCCATTTCTTTCTTGAGCCCATTCATGAGCTTATGTCTTTGGTGAACCCTTCGTGAGCTTATTCTAACGAGTTATGAAGTGAAGCTTGATGTTTAGAGCTATCCATGTGCATATCATACTTCTACACATGTTATCTCTATAAGCTAAGTTAGAGGCAATGTAATGTCAGTTTGACATGAGAAAGTGTGCTAAGCCAACTAAAGGCGGTGTAATAGGTTGCATCCAGGTCAATCTTCTGCTAATCTAAAAGCCATTTCTTTCTTGAGCCCATTCATGAGCTTATGTCTTTGGTGAACCCTTCGTGAGCTTATTCTAACGAGTTATGAATCGAAGCTTGATGTTTAGAGCTATCCATGTGCATATCATACTTCTACACATGTTATCTCTATAAGCTAAGTTAGAGGCAATGTAATGTCAGTTTGACATGAGAAAGTGTGCTAAGCCAACTAAGGGCGGTGTAATAGGTTGCATCCAGGTCAATCTTCTGCTAATCTAAAAGCCATTTCTTTCTTGAGCCCATTCATGAGCTTATGTCTTTGGTGAACCCTTCGTGAGCTTATTCTAACGAGTTATGAAGCGAAGCTTGATGTTTAGAGCTATCCATGTGCATATCATACTTCTACACATGTTATCTCTATAAGCTAAGTTAGAGGCAATGTAATGTCAGTTTGATATGAGAAAATGTGCTAAGCCAACTAAGGGCGGTGTAATAGGTTGCATCCTGGTCAATCTTCTGCTAATCTAAAAGCCATTTCTTTCTTGAGCCCATTCATGAGCTTATGTCTTTGGTGAACCCTTTGTGAGCTTATTCTAACGAGTTATGAAGCGAAGCTTGATGTTTAGAGCTATCCATGTGCATATCATACTTCTATACATGTTATCTCTATAAGCTAAGTTAGAGGCAATGTAATGTCAGTTTGACATGAGAAAGTGTGCTAAGCCAACTAAGGGCGGTGTAATAGGTTGCATCCAGGTCAATCTTCTGCTAATCTAAAAGCCATTTCTTTCTTGAGCCCATTCATGAGCTTATGTCTTTGGTGAACCCTTCGTGAGCTTATTCTAACGAGTTATGAAGTGAAGCTTGATCTTTAGAGCTATCCATGTTCATATCATACTTCTACACATGTTATATCTATAAGCTAAGTTAGAGGCAATGTAATGTTAGTTTAACATGAGAAAGTGTGCTAAGCACACTAAGGGCGGTGTAATAGGTTGCATCCAGATCAATCTTCTGCTAATCTAAAAGCCATTTCTTTCTTGAGCCCATTCATGAGCTTATGTCTTTGGTGAACCCTTCGTGAGCTTATTCTAACGAGGTATGAAGCAAAGGTAGATCTTTAGAGCTATCCATGTTCCTATCATACCTTTACACATGTTATCTCTATAAGCTAAGTTAGAGGCAATGTAATGTCAGTTTGACATGAGAAAGTGTGCTAAGCCAACTAAGGGCGGTGTAATATGTTGCATCCAGATCAATCTTCTGCTAATCTAAAAGTTATTTCTTTCATGGCCCTTCATGAGATTATGTCTTTGTTGAACCCTTCATGAGCTTATTCTAACGAGTTATAAAGTGAAGCCTGATCTTTAGAGCTATCCATGTTCATATCATACTTCTACAAATGTTATATCTATAAGCTAAGTTAGAGGCAATGTAATGTCAGTTTGACATGAGAAAGTGTGCTAAGCCAACTAAGGGCGGTGTAATAGGTTGCTTCCAGGTCAATCTTCTGCTAATCTAAAAGCCATTTCTTTCTTGAGCCCATTCATGAGCTTATGTCTTTGGTGAACCCTTCGTGAGCTTATTCTAACGAGTTATGAAGTGAAGCTTGATGTTTAGAGCTATCCATGTGCATATCATACTTCTACACATGTTATCTCTATAAGCTAAGTTAGAGGCAATGTAATGTCAGTTTGACATGGGAAAGTGCTAAGCCAACTAAGGGCGGTGTAATAGGTTGCATCCAGGTCAATCTTCTGCTAATCTAAAAGCCATTTCTTTCTTGAGCCCATTCATGAGCTTATGTCTTTGGTGAACCCTTCGTGAGATTATTCTAACGAGTTATGAAGCGAAGCTTGATGTTTAGAGCTATCCATGTGCATATCATACTTCTACACATGTTATCTCTATAAGCTAAGTTAGAGGCAATGTAATGTCAGTTTGACATGAAAAAGTGTGCTAAGCCAACTAAGGGCGGTGTAATAGGTTGCATCCAGATCAATCTTCTGCTAATCTAAAAGCCATTTCTGTCTTGAGCCCATTCATGAGCTTATGTCTTTGGTGAACCCTTCGTGAGCTTATTCTAACGAGTTATGAAGCGAAGCTTGATGTTTAGAGCTATCCATGTTCATATCATACATTTAGACATGTTATCTCCATAAGCTAAGTTAGAGGCAATGTAATGTTAGTTTGACATGAGAAAGTGTGCTAAGCACACTAAGGGCGGTGTAATAGGTTGCATCCAGGTCAATCTTCTGCTAATCTAAAAGTCATTTCTTTCTTGAGCCCATTCATGAGCTTATGTCTTTGGTGAACCCTTCGTGAGCTTATTCTAACGAGTTATGAATCGAAGCTTGATGTTTAGAGCTATCCATGTGCATATCATACTTCTACACATGTTATCTCTATAAGCTAAGTTAGAGGCAATGTAATGTCAGTTTGACATGAGAAAGTGTGCTAAGCCAACTAAGGGCGGTGTAATAGGTTGCATCCAGGTCAATCTTCTGCTAATCTAAAAGCCATTTCTTTCTTGAGCCCATTCATGAGCTTATGTCTTTGGTGAACCCTTCGTGAGCTTATTCTAACGAGTTATGAAGCGAAGCTTGATGTTTAGAGCTATCCATGTGCATATCATACTTCTACACATGTTATCTCTATAAGCTAAGTTAGAGGCAATGTAATGTCAGTTTGATATGAGAAAATGTGCTAAGCCAACTAAGGGCGGTGTAATAGGTTGCATCCTGGTCAATCTTCTGCTAATCTAAAAGCCATTTCTTTCTTGAGCCCATTCATGAGCTTATGTCTTTGGTGAACCCTTTGTGAGCTTATTCTAACGAGTTATGAAGCGAAGCTTGATGTTTAGAGCTATCCATGTGCATATCATACTTCTATACATGTTATCTCTATAAGCTAAGTTAGAGGCAATGTAATGTCAGTTTGACATGAGAAAGTGTGCTAAGCCAACTAAGGGCGGTGTAATAGGTTGCATCCAGGTCAATCTTCTGCTAATCTAAAAGCCATTTCTTTCTTGAGCCCATTCATGAGCTTATGTCTTTGGTGAACCCTTCGTGAGCTTATTCTAACGAGTTATGAAGTGAAGCTTGATCTTTAGAGCTATCCATGTTCATATCATACTTCTACACATGTTATATCTATAAGCTAAGTTAGAGGCAATGTAATGTTAGTTTAACATGAGAAAGTGTGCTAAGCACACTAAGGGCGGTGTAATAGGTTGCATCCAGATCAATCTTCTGCTAATCTAAAAGCCATTTCTTTCTTGAGCCCATTCATGAGCTTATGTCTTTGGTGAACCCTTCGTGAGCTTATTCTAACGAGGTATGAAGCAAAGGTAGATCTTTAGAGCTATCCATGTTCCTATCATACCTTTACACATGTTATCTCTATAAGCTAAGTTAGAGGCAATGTAATGTCAGTTTGACATGAGAAAGTGTGCTAAGCCAACTAAGGGCGGTGTAATATGTTGCATCCAGATCAATCTTCTGCTAATCTAAAAGTTATTTCTTTCATGGCCCTTCATGAGATTATGTCTTTGTTGAACCCTTCATGAGCTTATTCTAACGAGTTATAAAGTGAAGCCTGATCTTTAGAGCTATCCATGTTCATATCATACTTCTACAAATGTTATATCTATAAGCTAAGTTAGAGGCAATGTAATGTCAGTTTGACATGAGAAAGTGTGCTAAGCCAACTAAGGGCGGTGTAATAGGTTGCTTCCAGGTCAATCTTCTGCTAATCTAAAAGCCATTTCTTTCTTGAGCCCATTCATGAGCTTATGTCTTTGGTGAACCCTTCGTGAGCTTATTCTAACGAGTTATGAAGTGAAGCTTGATGTTTAGAGCTATCCATGTGCATATCATACTTCTACACATGTTATCTCTATAAGCTAAGTTAGAGGCAATGTAATGTCAGTTTGACATGGGAAAGTGCTAAGCCAACTAAGGGCGGTGTAATAGGTTGCATCCAGGTCAATCTTCTGCTAATCTAAAAGCCATTTCTTTCTTGAGCCCATTCATGAGCTTATGTCTTTGGTGAACCCTTCGTGAGATTATTCTAACGAGTTATGAAGCGAAGCTTGATGTTTAGAGCTATCCATGTGCATATCATACTTCTACACATGTTATCTCTATAAGCTAAGTTAGAGGCAATGTAATGTCAGTTTGATATGAGAAAATGTGCTAAGCCAACTAAGGGCGGTGTAATAGGTTGCATCCTGGTCAATCTTCTGCTAATCTAAAAGCCATTTCTTTCTTGAGCCCATTCATGAGCTTATGTCTTTGGTGAACCCTTTGTGAGCTTATCCTAACGAGTTATGAAGCGAAGCTTGATGTTTAGAGCTATCCATGTGCATATCATACTTCTATACATGTTATCTCTATAAGCTAAGTTAGAGGCAATGTAATGTCAGTTTGACATGAGAAAGTGTGCTAAGCCAACTAAGGGCGGTGTAATAGGTTGCATCCAGGTCAATCTTCTGCTAATCTAAAAGCCATTTCTTTCTTGAGCCCATTCATGAGCTTATGTCTTTGGTGAACCCTTCGTGAGCTTATTCTAACGAGTTATGAAGTGAAGCTTGATCTTTAGAGCTATCCATGTTCATATCATACATTTAGACATGTTATCTCCATAAGCTAAGTTAGAGGCAATGTAATGTTAGTTTGACATGAGAAAGTGTGCTAAGCACACTAAGGGCGGTGTAATAGGTTGCATCCAGGTCAATCTTCTGCTAATCTAAAAGTCATTTCTTTCTTGAGCCCATTCATGAGCTTATGTCTTTGGTGAACCCTTCGTGAGCTTATTCTAACGAGGTATGAAGCAAAGCTAGATCTTTAGAGCTATCCATGTTCCTATCATACCTTTACACATGTTATCTCTATAAGCTAAGTTAGAGGCAATGTAATGTCAGTTTGACATGAGAAAGTGTGCTAAGCCAACTAAATGCGGTGTAATAGGTTGCATCCAGGTCAATCTTCTGCTAATCTAAAAGCCATTTCTTTCTTGAGCCCATTCATGAGCTTATGTCTTTGGTGAACCCTTCGTGAGCTTATTCTAACGAGTTATGAATCGAAGCTTGATGTTTAGAGCTATCCATGTGCATATCATACTTCTACACATGTTATCTCTATAAGCTAAGTTAGAGGCAATGTAATGTCAGTTTGATATGAGAAAATGTGCTAAGCCAACTAAGGGCGGTGTAATAGGTTGCATCCTGGTCAATCTTCTGCTAATCTAAAAGCCATTTCTTTCTTGAGCCCATTCATGAGCTTATGTCTTTGGTGAACCCTTTGTGAGCTTATCCTAACGAGTTATGAAGCGAAGCTTGATGTTTAGAGCTATCCATGTGCATATCATACTTCTATACATGTTATCTCTATAAGCTAAGTTAGAGGCAATGTAATGTCAGTTTGACATGAGAAAGTGTGCTAAGCCAACTAAGGGCGGTGTAATAGGTTGCATCCAGGTCAATCTTCTGCTAATCTAAAAGCCATTTCTTTCTTGAGCCCATTCATGAGCTTATGTCTTTGGTGAACCCTTCGTGAGCTTATTCTAACGAGTTATGAAGTGAAGCTTGATCTTTAGAGCTATCCATGTTCATATCATACTTCTACACATGTTATATCTATAAGCTAAGTTAGAGGCAATGTAATGTTAGTTTAACATGAGAAAGTGTGCTAAGCACACTAAGGGCGGTGTAATAGGTTGCATCCAGATCAATCTTCTGCTAATCTAAAAGCCATTTCTTTCTTGAGCCCATTCATGAGCTTATGTCTTTGGTGAACCCTTCGTGAGCTTATTCTAACGAGGTATGAAGCAAAGGTAGATCTTTAGAGCTATCCATGTTCATATCATACCTTTAGACATGTTATCTCCATAAGCTAAGTTAGAGGCAATGTAATGTTAGTTTGACATGAGAAAGTGTGCTAAGCACACTAAGGGCGGTGTAATAGGTTGCATCCAGGTCAATCTTCTGCTAATCTAAAAGCCATTTCTTTCTTGAGCCCATTCATGAGCTTATGTCTTTGGTGAACCCTTCGTGAGCTTATTCTAACGAGTTATGAAGCGAAGCTTGATGTTTAGAGCTATCCATGTGCATATCATACTTCTACACATGTTATCTCTATAAGCTAAGTTAGAGGCAATGTAATGTCAGTTTGATATGAGAAAATGTGCTAAGCCAACTAAGGGCGGTGTAATAGGTTGCATCCTGGTCAATCTTCTGCTAATCTAAAAGCCATTTCTTTCTTGAGCCCATTCATGAGCTTATGTCTTTGGTGAACCCTTTGTGAGCTTATCCTAACGAGTTATGAAGCGAAGCTTGATGTTTAGAGCTATCCATGTGCATATCATACTTCTATACATGTTATCTCTATAAGCTAAGTTAGAGGCAATGTAATGTCAGTTTGACATGAGAAAGTGTGCTAAGCCAACTAAGGGCGGTGTAATAGGTTGCATCCAGGTCAATCTTCTGCTAATCTAAAAGCCATTTCTTTCTTGAGCCCATTCATGAGCTTATGTCTTTGGTGAACCCTTCGTGAGCTTATTCTAACGAGTTATGAAGTGAAGCTTGATCTTTAGAGCTATCCATGTTCATATCATACATTTAGACATGTTATCTCCATAAGCTAAGTTAGAGGCAATGTAATGTTAGTTTGACATGAGAAAGTGTGCTAAGCACACTAAGGGCGGTGTAATAGGTTGCATCCAGGTCAATCTTCTGCTAATCTAAAAGTCATTTCTTTCTTGAGCCCATTCATGAGCTTATGTCTTTGGTGAACCCTTCGTGAGCTTATTCTAACGAGGTATGAAGCAAAGCTAGATCTTTAGAGCTATCCATGTTCCTATCATACCTTTACACATGTTATCTCTATAAGCTAAGTTAGAGGCAATGTAATGTCAGTTTGACATGAGAAAGTGTGCTAAGCCAACTAAATGCGGTGTAATAGGTTGCATCCAGGTCAATCTTCTGCTAATCTAAAAGCCATTTCTTTCTTGAGCCCATTCATGAGCTTATGTCTTTGGTGAACCCTTCGTGAGCTTATTCTAACGAGTTATGAATCGAAGCTTGATGTTTAGAGCTATCCATGTGCATATCATACTTCTACACATGTTATCTCTATAAGCTAAGTTAGAGGCAATGTAATGTCAGTTTGATATGAGAAAATGTGCTAAGCCAACTAAGGGCGGTGTAATAGGTTGCATCCTGGTCAATCTTCTGCTAATCTAAAAGCCATTTCTTTCTTGAGCCCATTCATGAGCTTATGTCTTTGGTGAACCCTTTGTGAGCTTATCCTAACGAGTTATGAAGCGAAGCTTGATGTTTAGAGCTATCCATGTGCATATCATACTTCTATACATGTTATCTCTATAAGCTAAGTTAGAGGCAATGTAATGTCAGTTTGACATGAGAAAGTGTGCTAAGCCAACTAAGGGCGGTGTAATAGGTTGCATCCAGGTCAATCTTCTGCTAATCTAAAAGCCATTTCTTTCTTGAGCCCATTCATGAGCTTATGTCTTTGGTGAACCCTTCGTGAGCTTATTCTAACGAGTTATGAAGTGAAGCTTGATCTTTAGAGCTATCCATGTTCATATCATACTTCTACACATGTTATATCTATAAGCTAAGTTAGAGGCAATGTAATGTTAGTTTAACATGAGAAAGTGTGCTAAGCACACTAAGGGCGGTGTAATAGGTTGCATCCAGATCAATCTTCTGCTAATCTAAAAGCCATTTCTTTCTTGAGCCCATTCATGAGCTTATGTCTTTGGTGAACCCTTCGTGAACTTATTCTAACGAGGTATGAAGCAAAGGTAGATCTTTAGAGCTATCCATGTTCCTATCATACCTTTACACATGTTATCTCTATAAGCTAAGTTAGAGGCAATGTAATGTCAGTTTGACATGAGAAAGTGTGCTAAGCCAACTAAGGGCGGTGTAATATGTTGCATCCAGATCAATCTTCTGCTAATCTAAAAGTTATTTCTTTCATGGCCCTTCATGAGATTATGTCTTTGTTGAACCCTTCATGAGCTTATTCTAACGAGTTATAAAGTGAAGTTTGATCTTTCGAGCTATCCATGTTCATATCATACTTCTACAAATGTTATATCTATAAGCTAAGTTAGAGGCAATGTAATGTCAGTTTGACATGAGAAAGTGTGCTAAGCCAACTAAGGGCGGTGTAATAGGTTGCTTCCAGGTCAATCTTCTGCTAATCTAAAAGCCATTTCTTTCTTGAGCCCATTCATGAGCTTATGTCTTTGGTGAACCCTTCGTGAGCTTATTCTAACGAGTTATGAAGTGAAGCTTGATGTTTAGAGCTATCCATGTGCATATCATACTTCTACACATGTTATCTCTATAAGCTAAGTTAGAGGCAATGTAATGTCAGTTTGACATGAGAAAGTGTGCTAAGCCAACTAAAGGCGGTGTAATAGGTTGCATCCAGGTCAATCTTCTGCTAATCTAAAAGCCATTTCTTTCTTGAGCCCATTCATGAGCTTATGTCTTTGGTGAACCCTTCGTGAGCTTATTCTAACGAGTTATGAATCGAAGCTTGATGTTTAGAGCTATCCATGTGCATATCATACTTCTACACATGTTATCTCTATAAGCTAAGTTAGAGGCAATGTAATGTCAGTTTGACATGAGAAAGTGTGCTAAGCCAACTAAGGGCGGTGTAATAGGTTGCATCCAGGTCAATCTTCTGCTAATCTAAAAGCCATTTCTTTCTTGAGCCCATTCATGAGCTTATGTCTTTGGTGAACCCTTCGTGAGCTTATTCTAACGAGTTATGAAGCGAAGCTTGATGTTTAGAGCTATCCATGTGCATATCATACTTCTACACATGTTATCTCTATAAGCTAAGTTAGAGGCAATGTAATGTCAGTTTGATATGAGAAAATGTGCTAAGCCAACTAAGGGCGGTGTAATAGGTTGCATCCTGGTCAATCTTCTGCTAATCTAAAAGCCATTTCTTTCTTGAGCCCATTCATGAGCTTATGTCTTTGGTGAACCCTTTGTGAGCTTATTCTAACGAGTTATGAAGCGAAGCTTGATGTTTAGAGCTATCCATGTGCATATCATACTTCTATACATGTTATCTCTATAAGCTAAGTTAGAGGCAATGTAATGTCAGTTTGACATGAGAAAGTGTGCTAAGCCAACTAAGGGCGGTGTAATAGGTTGCATCCAGGTCAATCTTCTGCTAATCTAAAAGCCATTTCTTTCTTGAGCCCATTCATGAGCTTATGTCTTTGGTGAACCCTTCGTGAGCTTATTCTAACGAGTTATGAAGTGAAGCTTGATCTTTAGAGCTATCCATGTTCATATCATACTTCTACACATGTTATATCTATAAGCTAAGTTAGAGGCAATGTAATGTTAGTTTAACATGAGAAAGTGTGCTAAGCACACTAAGGGCGGTGTAATAGGTTGCATCCAGATCAATCTTCTGCTAATCTAAAAGCCATTTCTTTCTTGAGCCCATTCATGAGCTTATGTCTTTGGTGAACCCTTCGTGAGCTTATTCTAACGAGGTATGAAGCAAAGGTAGATCTTTAGAGCTATCCATGTTCCTATCATACCTTTACACATGTTATCTCTATAAGCTAAGTTAGAGGCAATGTAATGTCAGTTTGACATGAGAAAGTGTGCTAAGCCAACTAAGGGCGGTGTAATATGTTGCATCCAGATCAATCTTCTGCTAATCTAAAAGTTATTTCTTTCATGGCCCTTCATGAGATTATGTCTTTGTTGAACCCTTCATGAGCTTATTCTAACGAGTTATAAAGTGAAGCCTGATCTTTAGAGCTATCCATGTTCATATCATACTTCTACAAATGTTATATCTATAAGCTAAGTTAGAGGCAATGTAATGTCAGTTTGACATGAGAAAGTGTGCTAAGCCAACTAAGGGCGGTGTAATAGGTTGCTTCCAGGTCAATCTTCTGCTAATCTAAAAGCCATTTCTTTCTTGAGCCCATTCATGAGCTTATGTCTTTGGTGAACCCTTCGTGAGCTTATTCTAACGAGTTATGAAGTGAAGCTTGATGTTTAGAGCTATCCATGTGCATATCATACTTCTACACATGTTATCTCTATAAGCTAAGTTAGAGGCAATGTAATGTCAGTTTGACATGGGAAAGTGCTAAGCCAACTAAGGGCGGTGTAATAGGTTGCATCCAGGTCAATCTTCTGCTAATCTAAAAGCCATTTCTTTCTTGAGCCCATTCATGAGCTTATGTCTTTGGTGAACCCTTCGTGAGATTATTCTAACGAGTTATGAAGCGAAGCTTGATGTTTAGAGCTATCCATGTGCATATCATACTTCTACACATGTTATCTCTATAAGCTAAGTTAGAGGCAATGTAATGTCAGTTTGACATGAAAAAGTGTGCTAAGCCAACTAAGGGCGGTGTAATAGGTTGCATCCAGATCAATCTTCTGCTAATCTAAAAGCCATTTCTGTCTTGAGCCCATTCATGAGCTTATGTCTTTGGTGAACCCTTCGTGAGCTTATTCTAACGAGTTATGAAGCGAAGCTTGATGTTTAGAGCTATCCATGTTCATATCATACATTTAGACATGTTATCTCCATAAGCTAAGTTAGAGGCAATGTAATGTTAGTTTGACATGAGAAAGTGTGCTAAGCACACTAAGGGCGGTGTAATAGGTTGCATCCAGGTCAATCTTCTGCTAATCTAAAAGTCATTTCTTTCTTGAGCCCATTCATGAGCTTATGTCTTTGGTGAACCCTTCGTGAGCTTATTCTAACGAGGTATGAAGCAAAGCTAGATCTTTAGAGCTATCCATGTTCATATCATACCTTTAGACATGTTATCTCCATAAGCTAAGTTAGAGGCAATGTAATGTTAGTTTGACATGAGAAAGTGTGCTAAGCACACTAAGGGCGGTGTAATAGGTTGCATCCAGGTCAATCTTCTGCTAATCTAAAAGCCATTTCTTTCTTGAGCCCATTCATGAGCTTATGTCTTTGGTGAACCCTTCGTGAGCTTATTCTAACGAGTTATGAAGCGAAGCTTGATGTTTAGAGCTATCCATGTGCATATCATACTTCTACACATGTTATCTCTATAAGCTAAGTTAGAGGCAATGTAATGTCAGTTTGACATGAGAAAGTGTGCTAAGCCAACTAAGGGCGGTGTAATAGGTTGCATCCAGGTCAATCTTCTGCTAATCTAAAAGCCATTTCTTTCTTGAGCCCATTCATGAGCTTATGTCTTTGGTGAACCCTTCGTGAGATTATTCTAACGAGTTATGAAGCGAAGCTTGATGTTTAGAGCTATCCATGTGCATATCATACTTCTACACATGTTATCTCTATAAGCTAAGTTAGAGGCAATGTAATGTCAGTTTGACATGAAAAAGTGTGCTAAGCCAACTAAGGGCGGTGTAATAGGTTGCATCCAGATCAATCTTCTGCTAATCTAAAAGCCATTTCTTTCTTGAGCCCATTCATGAGCTTATGTCTTTGGTGAACCCTTCGTGAGCTTATTCTAACGAGGTATGAAGCAAAGCTAGATCTTTAGAGCTATCCATGTTCATATCATACCTTTAGACATGTTATCTCCATAAGCTAAGTTAGAGGCAATGTAATGTTAGTTTGACATGAGAAAGTGTGCTAAGCACACTAAGGGCGGTGTAATAGGTTGCATCCAGGTCAATCTTCTGCTAATCTAAAAGCCATTTCTTTCTTGAGCCCATTCATGAGCTTATGTCTTTGGTGAACCCTTCGTGAGCTTATTCTAACGAGTTATGAAGCGAAGCTTGATGTTTAGAGCTATCCATGTGCATATCATACTTCTACACATGTTATCTCTATAAGCTAAGTTAGAGGCAATGTAATGTCAGTTTGACATGAGAAAGTGTGCTAAGCCAACTAAGGGCGGTGTAATAGGTTGCATCCAGGTCAATCTTCTGCTAATCTAAAAGCCATTTCTTTCTTGAGCCCATTCATGAGCTTATGTCTTTGGTGAACCCTTCGTGAGATTATTCTAACGAGTTATGAAGCGAAGCTTGATGTTTAGAGCTATCCATGTGCATATCATACTTCTACACATGTTATCTCTATAAGCTAAGTTAGAGGCAATGTAATGTCAGTTTGACATGAAAAAGTGTGCTAAGCCAACTAAGGGCGGTGTAATAGGTTGCATCCAGATCAATCTTCTGCTAATCTAAAAGCCATTTCTGTCTTGAGCCCATTCATGAGCTTATGTCTTTGGTGAACCCTTCGTGAGCTTATTCTAACGAGTTATGAAGCGAAGCTTGATGTTTAGAGCTATCCATGTTCATATCATACCTTTAGACATGTTATCTCCATAAGCTAAGTTAGAGGCAATGTAATGTTAGTTTGACATGAGAAAGTGTGCTAAGCACACTAAGGGCGGTGTAATAGGTTGCATCCAGGTCAATCTTCTGCTAATCTAAAAGCCATTTCTTTCTTGAGCCCATTCATGAGCTTATGTCTTTGGTGAACCCTTCGTGAGCTTATTCTAACGAGGTATGAAGCAAAGCTAGATCTTTAGAGCTATCCATGTTCATATCATACCTTTAGACATGTTATCTCCATAAGCTAAGTTAGAGGCAATGTAATGTTAGTTTGACATGAGAAAGTGTGCTAAGCACACTAAGGGCGGTGTAATAGGTTGCATCCAGGTCAATCTTCTGCTAATCTAAAAGCCATTTCTTTCTTGAGCCCATTCATGAGCTTATGTCTTTGGTGAACCCTTCGTGAGCTTATTCTAACGAGTTATGAAGCGAAGCTTGATGTTTAGAGCTATCCATGTGCATATCATACTTCTACACATGTTATCTCTATAAGCTAAGTTAGAGGCAATGTAATGTCAGTTTGACATGAGAAAGTGTGCTAAGCCAACTAAGGGCGGTGTAATAGGTTGCATCCAGGTCAATCTTCTGCTAATCTAAAAGCCATTTCTTTCTTGAGCCCATTCATGAGCTTATGTCTTTGGTGAACCCTTCGTGAGATTATTCTAACGAGTTATGAAGCGAAGCTTGATGTTTAGAGCTATCAATGTGCATATCATACTTCTACACATGTTATCTCTATAAGCTAAGTTAGAGGCAATGTAATGTCAGTTTGACATGAAAAAGTGTGCTAAGCCAACTAAGGGCGGTGTAATAGGTTGCATCCAGATCAATCTTCTGCTAATCTAAAAGCCATTTCTGTCTTGAGCCCATTCATGAGCTTATGTCTTTGGTGAACCCTTCGTGAGCTTATTCTAACGAGTTATGAAGCGAAGCTTGATGTTTAGAGCTATCCATGTTCATATCATACCTTTAGACATGTTATCTCCATAAGCTAAGTTAGAGGCAATGTAATGTTAGTTTGACATGAGAAAGTGTGCTAAGCACACTAAGGGCGGTGTAATAGGTTGCATCCAGGTCAATCTTCTGCTAATCTAAAAGCCATTTCTTTCTTGAGCCCATTCATGAGCTTATGTCTTTGGTGAACCCTTCGTGAGCTTATTCTAACGAGGTATGAAGCAAAGCTAGATCTTTAGAGCTATCCATGTTCATATCATACCTTTAGACATGTTATCTCCATAAGCTAAGTTAGAGGCAATGTAATGTTAGTTTGACATGAGAAAGTGTGCTAAGCACACTAAGGGCGGTGTAATAGGTTGCATCCAGGTCAATCTTCTGCTAATCTAAAAGCCATTTCTTTCTTGAGCCCATTCATGAGCTTATGTCTTTGGTGAACCCTTCGTGAGCTTATTCTAACGAGTTATGAAGCGAAGCTTGATGTTTAGAGCTATCCATGTGCATATCATACTTCTACACATGTTATCTCTATAAGCTAAGTTAGAGGCAATGTAATGTCAGTTTGACATGAGAAAGTGTGCTAAGCCAACTAAGGGCGGTGTAATAGGTTGCATCCAGGTCAATCTTCTGCTAATCTAAAAGCCATTTCTTTCTTGAGCCCATTCATGAGCTTATGTCTTTGGTGAACCCTTCGTGAGCTTATTCTAACGAGTTATGAAGCGAAGCTTGATGTTTAGAGCTATCCATGTGCATATCATACTTCTACACATGTTATCTCTATAAGCTAAGTTAGAGGCAATGTAATGTCAGTTTGACATGAGAAAGTGTGCTAAGCCAACTAAGGGCGGTGTAATAGGTTGCATCCAGATCAATCTTCTGCTAATCTAAAAGCCATTTCTTTCTTGAGCCCATTCATGAGCTTATGTCTTTGGTGAACCCTTCGTGAGCTTATTCTAACGAGGTATGAAGGAAAGCTAGATCTTTAGAGCTATCCATGTTCATATCATACCTTTACACATGTTATCTCCATAAGCTAAGTTAGAGGCAATGTAATGTCAGTTTGACATGAGTAAGTGTGTTAAGCTAACTAAGGGCGGTGTAATATGTTGCATCCAGATCAATCTTCTGCTAATCTAAAAGTTATTTCTTTCATGGCCCTTCATGAGATTATGTCTTTGTTGAACCCTTCATGAGCTTATTCTAACGAGTTATAAAGTGAAGCCTGATCTTTAGAGCTATCCATGTTCATATCATACTTCTACAAATGTTATATCTATAAGCTAAGTTAAAGGCAATGTAATGTCAGTTTGACATGAGAAAGTGTGCTAAGCCAACTAAGGGCAGTGTAATAGGTTGCTTCCAGGTCAATCTTCTGCTAATCTAAAAGCCATTTCTTTCTTGAGCCCATTCATGAGCTTATGTCTTTGGTGAACCCTTCGTGAGCTTATTCTAACGAGTTATGAAGCGAAGCTTGATGTTTAGAGCTATCCATGTGCATATCATACTTCTACACATGTTATCTCTATAAGCTAAGTTAGAGGCAATGTAATGTCAGTTTGACATGAAAAAGTGTGCTAAGCCAACTAAGGGCGGTGTAATAGGTTGCATCCAGGTCAATCTTCTGCTAATCTAAAAGCCATTTCTTTCTTGAGCCCATTCATGAGCTTATGTCTTTGGTGAACCCTTCGTGAGATTATTCTAACGAGTTATGAAGCGAAGCTTGATGTTTAGAGCTATCCATGTGCATATCATACTTCTACACATGTTATCTCTATAAGCTAAGTTAGAGGCAATGTAATGTCAGTTTGACATGAAAAAGTGTGCTAAGCCAACTAAGGGCGGTGTAATAGGTTGCATCCAGGTCAATCTTCTGCTAATCTAAAAGCCATTTCTTTCTTGAGCCCATTCATGAGCTTATGTCTTTGGTGAACCCTTCGTGAGCTTATTCTAACGAGGTATGAAGGAAAGCTAGATCTTTAGAGCTATCCATGTTCATATCATACCTTTACACATGTTATCTCCATAAGCTAAGTTAGAGGCAATGTAATGTCAGTTTGACATGAGTAAGTGTGTTAAGCTAACTAAGGGCGGTGTAATATGTTGCATCCAGATCAATCTTCTGCTAATCTAAAAGTTATTTCTTTCATGGCCCTTCATGAGATTATGTCTTTGTTGAACCCTTCATGAGCTTATTCTAACGAGTTATAAAGTGAAGCCTGATCTTTAGAGCTATCCATGTTCATATCATACTTCTACAAATGTTATATCTATAAGCTAAGTTAAAGGCAATGTAATGTCAGTTTGACATGAGAAAGTGTGCTAAGCCAACTAAGGGCAGTGTAATAGGTTGCTTCCAGGTCAATCTTCTGCTAATCTAAAAGCCATTTCTTTCTTGAGCCCATTCATGAGCTTATGTCTTTGGTGAACCCTTCGTGAGCTTATTCTAACGAGGTATGAAGCAAAGCTAGATCTTTAGAGCTATCCATGTTCATATCATACCTTTAGACATGTTATCTCCATAAGCTAAGTTAGAGGCAATGTAATGTTAGTTTGACATGAGAAAGTGTGCTAAGCACACTAAGGGCGGTGTAATAGGTTGCATCCAGGTCAATCTTCTGCTAATCTAAAAGCCATTTCTTTCTTGAGCCCATTCATGAGCTTATGTCTTTGGTGAACCCTTCGTGAGCTTATTCTAACGAGTTATGAAGCGAAGCTTGATGTTTAGAGCTATCCATGTGCATATCATACTTCTACACATGTTATCTCTATAAGCTAAGTTAGAGGCAATGTAATGTCAGTTTGACATGAGAAAGTGTGCTAAGCCAACTAAGGGCGGTGTAATAGGTTGCATCCAGGTCAATCTTCTGCTAATCTAAAAGCCATTTCTTTCTTGAGCCCATTCATGAGCTTATGTCTTTGGTGAACCCTTCGTGAGATTATTCTAACGAGTTATGAAGCGAAGCTTGATGTTTAGAGCTATCCATGTGCATATCATACTTCTACACATGTTATCTCTATAAGCTAAGTTAGAGGCAATGTAATGTCAGTTTGACATGAAAAAGTGTGCTAAGCCAACTAAGGGCGGTGTAATAGGTTGCATCCAGATCAATCTTCTGCTAATCTAAAAGCCATTTCTGTCTTGAGCCCATTCATGAGCTTATGTCTTTGGTGAACCCTTCGTGAGCTTATTCTAACGAGTTATGAAGCGAAGCTTGATGTTTAGAGCTATCCATGTTCATATCATACCTTTAGACATGTTATCTCCATAAGCTAAGTTAGAGGCAATGTAATGTTAGTTTGACATGAGAAAGTGTGCTAAGCACACTAAGGGCGGTGTAATAGGTTGCATCCAGGTCAATCTTCTGCTAATCTAAAAGCCATTTCTTTCTTGAGCCCATTCATGAGCTTATGTCTTTGGTGAACCCTTCGTGAGCTTATTCTAACGAGGTATGAAGCAAAGCTAGATCTTTAGAGCTATCCATGTTCATATCATACCTTTAGACATGTTATCTCCATAAGCTAAGTTAGAGGCAATGTAATGTTAGTTTGACATGAGAAAGTGTGCTAAGCACACTAAGGGCGGTGTAATAGGTTGCATCCAGGTCAATCTTCTGCTAATCTAAAAGCCATTTCTTTCTTGAGCCCATTCATGAGCTTATGTCTTTGGTGAACCCTTCGTGAGCTTATTCTAACGAGTTATGAAGCGAAGCTTGATGTTTAGAGCTATCCATGTGCATATCATACTTCTACACATGTTATCTCTATAAGCTAAGTTAGAGGCAATGTAATGTCAGTTTGACATGAGAAAGTGTGCTAAGCCAACTAAGGGCGGTGTAATAGGTTGCATCCAGGTCAATCTTCTGCTAATCTAAAAGCCATTTCTTTCTTGAGCCCATTCATGAGCTTATGTCTTTGGTGAACCCTTCGTGAGATTATTCTAACGAGTTATGAAGCGAAGCTTGATGTTTAGAGCTATCCATGTGCATATCATACTTCTACACATGTTATCTCTATAAGCTAAGTTAGAGGCAATGTAATGTCAGTTTGACATGAAAAAGTGTGCTAAGCCAACTAAGGGCGGTGTAATAGGTTGCATCCAGATCAATCTTCTGCTAATCTAAAAGCCATTTCTGTCTTGAGCCCATTCATGAGCTTATGTCTTTGGTGAACCCTTCGTGAGCTTATTCTAACGAGTTATGAAGCGAAGCTTGATGTTTAGAGCTATCCATGTTCATATCATACCTTTAGACATGTTATCTCCATAAGCTAAGTTAGAGGCAATGTAATGTTAGTTTGACATGAGAAAGTGTGCTAAGCACACTAAGGGCGGTGTAATAGGTTGCATCCAGGTCAATCTTCTGCTAATCTAAAAGCCATTTCTTTCTTGAGCCCATTCATGAGCTTATGTCTTTGGTGAACCCTTCGTGAGCTTATTCTAACGAGGTATGAAGCAAAGCTAGATCTTTAGAGCTATCCATGTTCATATCATACCTTTAGACATGTTATCTCCATAAGCTAAGTTAGAGGCAATGTAATGTTAGTTTGACATGAGAAAGTGTGCTAAGCACACTAAGGGCGGTGTAATAGGTTGCATCCAGGTCAATCTTCTGCTAATCTAAAAGCCATTTCTTTCTTGAGCCCATTCATGAGCTTATGTCTTTGGTGAACCCTTCGTGAGCTTATTCTAACGAGTTATGAAGCGAAGCTTGATGTTTAGAGCTATCCATGTGCATATCATACTTCTACACATGTTATCTCTATAAGCTAAGTTAGAGGCAATGTAATGTCAGTTTGACATGAGAAAGTGTGCTAAGCCAACTAAGGGCGGTGTAATAGGTTGCATCCAGGTCAATCTTCTGCTAATCTAAAAGCCATTTCTTTCTTGAGCCCATTCATGAGCTTATGTCTTTGGTGAACCCTTCGTGAGCTTATTCTAACGAGTTATGAAGCGAAGCTTGATGTTTAGAGCTATCCATGTGCATATCATACTTCTACACATGTTATCTCTATAAGCTAAGTTAGAGGCAATGTAATGTCAGTTTGACATGAGAAAGTGTGCTAAGCCAACTAAGGGCGGTGTAATAGGTTGCATCCAGATCAATCTTCTGCTAATCTAAAAGCCATTTCTTTCTTGAGCCCATTCATGAGCTTATGTCTTTGGTGAACCCTTCGTGAGCTTATTCTAACGAGGTATGAAGGAAAGCTAGATCTTTAGAGCTATCCATGTTCATATCATACCTTTACACATGTTATCTCCATAAGCTAAGTTAGAGGCAATGTAATGTCAGTTTGACATGAGTAAGTGTGTTAAGCTAACTAAGGGCGGTGTAATATGTTGCATCCAGATCAATCTTCTGCTAATCTAAAAGTTATTTCTTTCATGGCCCTTCATGAGATTATGTCTTTGTTGAACCCTTCATGAGCTTATTCTAACGAGTTATAAAGTGAAGCCTGATCTTTAGAGCTATCCATGTTCATATCATACTTCTACAAATGTTATATCTATAAGCTAAGTTAAAGGCAATGTAATGTCAGTTTGACATGAGAAAGTGTGCTAAGCCAACTAAGGGCAGTGTAATAGGTTGCTTCCAGGTCAATCTTCTGCTAATCTAAAAGCCATTTCTTTCTTGAGCCCATTCATGAGCTTATGTCTTTGGTGAACCCTTCGTGAGCTTATTCTAACGAGTTATGAAGTGAAGCTTGATGTTTAGAGCTATCCATGTGCATATCATACTTCTACACATGTTATCTCTATAAGCTAAGTTAGAGGCAATGTAATGTCAGTTTGACATGAGAAAGTGTGCTAAGCCTACTAAGGGCGGTGTAATAGGTTGCATCCAGGTCAATCTTCTGCTAATCTAAAAGCCATTTCTTTCTTGAGCCCATTCATGAGCTTATGTCTTTGTTGAACCCTTCGTGAGCTTATTCTAACGAGTTATGAAGCGAAGCTTGATGTTTAGAGCTATCCATGTGCATATCATACTTCTACACATGTTATCTCTATAAGCTAAGTTAGAGGCAATGTAATGTCAGTTTGACATGAGAAAGTGTGCTAAGCCAACTAAGGGCGGTGTAATAGGTTGCATCCAGGTCAATCTTCTGCTAATCGAAAAGCTGTTTCTTTCTTGAGCCCATTCATGAGCTTATGTCTTTGGTGAACCCTTCGTGAGCTTATTCTAACGAGTTATGAAGCGAAGCTTGATGTTTAGAGCTATCCATGTGCATATCATACTTCTACACATGTTATCTCTATAAGCTAAGTTAGAGGCAATGTAATGTCAGTTTGACATGAGAAAGTGTGCTAAGCCAACTAAGGGCGGTGTAATAGGTTGCATCCAGGTCAATCTTCTGCTAATCTAAAAGCCATTTCTTTCATGTCCCTCTATGAGATTATGTCTTTGTTGAACCCTTCATGAGCTTATTCTAACGAGTTATAAAGTGAAGCTTGATCTTTAGAGCTATCCATGTTCATGTCATACTTCTACACATGTTATATCTATAAGCTAAGTTAGAGGCAATGTAATGTTAGTTTGACATGAGAAAGTGTGCTAAGCACACTAAGGGCGGTGTAATAGGTTGCATCCAGATCAATCTTCTGCTAATCTAAAAGACATTTCTTTCTTGAGCCCATTCATGAGCTTATGTCTTTGGTGAACCCTTCGTGAGCTTATTCTAACGAGGTATGAAGCAAAGCTAGATCTTTAGAGCTATCCATGTTCATATCATACCTTTACACATGTTATCTCCATAAGCTAAGTTAGAGGCAATGTAATGTCAGTTTGACATGAGTAAGTGTGTTAAGCTAACTAAGGGCGGTGTAATATGTTGCATCCAGATCAATCTTCTGCTAATCTAAAAGTTATTTCTTTCATGGCCCTTCATGAGATTATGTCTTTGTTGAACCCTTCATGAGCTTATTCTAACGAGTTATAAAGTGAAGCCTGATCTTTAGAGCTATCCATGTGCATATAATACTTCTACACATGTTATCTCTATAAGCTAAGTTAGAGGCAATGTAATGTCAGTTTGACATGAGAAAGTGTGCTAAGCCAACGAAGGGCGGTGTAATAGGTTGCATCCAGGTCAATCTTCTGCTAATCTAAAAGCCATTTCTTTCTTGAGCCCATTCATGAGCTTATGTCTTTGGTGAACCCTTCGTGAGCTTATTCTAACGAGTTATGAAGCGAAGCTTGATGTTTAGAGCTATCCATGTGCATATCATACTTCTACACATGTTATCTCTATAAGCTAAGTTAGAGGCAATGTAATGTAAGTTTGACATGAGAAAGTGTGTTAAGCCAACTAAGGGCGGTGTAATAGGTTGCATCCAGGTCAATCTTCTGCTAATCTAAAAGCCATTTCTTTCTTGAGCCCATTCATGAGCTTATGTCTTTGGTGAACCCTTCGTGAGCTTATTCTAACGAGTTATGAATTGAAGCTTGATCTTTAGAGCTATCCATGTTCATATCATACTTCTACACATGTTATATCTATAAGCTAAGTTAGAGGCAATGTAATGTTAGTTTGACATGAGAAAGTGTGCTAAGCACACTAAGGGCGGTGTAATAGGTTGCATCCAGATCAATCTTCTGCTAATCTAAAAGCCATTTCTTTCTTGAGCCCATTCATGAGCTTATGTCTTTGGTGAACCCTTCGTGAGCTTATTCTAACGAGGTATGAAGCAAAGCTAGATCTTTAGAGCTATCCATGTTCATATCATACCTTTACACATGTTATCTCTATAAGCTAAGTTAGAGGCAATGTAATGTCAGTTTGACATGAGAAAGTGTGCTAAGCCAACTAAGGGCGGTGTAATATGTTGCATCCAGATCAATCTTCTGCTAATCTAAAAGTTATTTCTTTCATGGCCCTTCATGAGATTATGTCTTTGTTGAACCCTTCATGAGCTTATTCTAACGAATTATAAAGTGAAGCCTGATCTTTAGAGCTATCCATGTTCATATCATACTTCTACAAATGTTATATTTATAAGCTAAGTTAGAGGCAATGTAATGTCAGTTTGACATGAGAAAGTGTGCTAAGCCAACTAAGGGCGGTGTAATAGGTTGCATCCAGGTCAATCTTCTGCTAATCTAAAAGCCATTTCTTTCTTGAGCCCATTCATGAGCTTATGTCTTTGTTGCACCCTTCGTGAGCTTATTCTAACGAGTTATGAAGCGAAGCTTGATGTTTAGAGCTATCCATGTGCATATCATACTTCTACACATGTTATCTCTATAAGCTAAGTTAGAGGCAATGTAATGTCAGTTTGACATGAGAAAGTGTGCTAAGCCAACTAAGGGCGGTGTAAAAGGTTGCATCCAGGTCAATCTTCTGCTAATCTAAAAGCCATTTCTTTCTTGAGCCCATTCATGAGCTTATGTCTTTGGTGAACCCTTCGTGAGCTTATTCTAACGAGTTATGAAGTGAAGCTTGATGTTTAGAGCTATCCATGTGCATATCATACTTCTACACATGTTATCTCTATAAGCTAAGTTAGAGGCAATGTAATGTCAGTTTGACATGAGAAAGTGTGCTAAGCCAACTAAGGGCGGTGTAATAGGTTGCATCCAGGTCAATCTTCTGCTAATCTAAAAGCCATTTCTTTCTTGAGCCCATTCATGAGCTTATGTCTTTGGTGAACCCTTCGTGAGCTTATTCTAACGAGTTATGAAGTGAAGCTTGATCTTTAGAGCTATCCATGTTCATATCATACTTCTACACATGTTATATCTATAAGCTAAGTTAGAGGCAATGTAATGTTAGTTTGACATGAGAAAGTGTGCTAAGCACACTAAGGGCGGTGTAATAGGTTGCATCCAGATCAATCTTCTGCTAATCTAAAAGCCATTTCTTTCTTGAGCCCATTCATGAGCTTATGTCTTTGGTGAACCCTTCGTGAGCTTATTCTAACGAGGTATGAAGCAAAGCTAGATCTTTAGAGCTATCCATGTTCATATCATACCTTTACACATGTTATCTCTATAAGCTAAGTTAGAGGCAATGTAATGTCAGTTTGACATGAGAAAGTGTGCTAAGCCAACTAAGGGCGGTGTAATATGTTACATCCAGATCAATCTTCTGCTAATCTAAAAGTTATTTCTTTCATGTCCCTTCATGAGCTTATGTCTTTGGTGAACCCTTCATGAGCTTATTCTAACGAGTTATGAAGCGAAGCTTGATCTTTAGAGCTATCCATGTTCATATCATACTTCTACAAATGTTATATCTATAAGCTAAGTTAGAGGCAATGTAATGTCAGTTTGACATGAGAAAGTGTGCTAAGCCAACTAAGGGCGGTGTAATAGGTTGCTTCCAGGTCAATCTTCTGCTAATCTAAAAGCCATTTCTTTCTTGAGCCCATTCATGAGCTTATGTCTTTGGTGAACCCTTCGTGAGCTTATTCTAACGAGTTATGAAGTGAAGCTTGATGTTTAGAGCTATCCATGTGCATATCATACTTCTACACATGTTATCTCTATAAGCTAAGTTAGAGGCAATGTAATGTCAGTTTGACATGAGAAAGTGTGCTAAGCCAACTAAGGGCGGTGTAATAGGTTGCATCCAGGTCAATCTTCTGCTAATCTAAAAGCCATTTCTTTCTTGAGCCCTTCATGAGCTTATGTCTTTGGTGAACCCTTCGTGAGCTTATTCTAACGAGTTATGAAGCGAAGCTTGATATTTAGAGCTATCCATGTGCATATCATACTTCTACACATGTTATCTCTATAAGCTAAGTTAGAGGTAATGTAATGTCAGTTTGACATGAAAAAGTGTGCTAAGCCAACTAAGGGCATTGTAATAGGTTGCATCCAGGTCAATCCTCTGCTAATCTAAAAGCTATTTCTTTCGTGGCCCTTCATGAAATTATGTCTTTGTTGAACCCTTCATGAGCTTATTCGAACGAGTTATAAAGTGAAGCTTGATCTTTAGAGCTATTCATGTTCATATCATACTTCTACACATGTTATATCTAAAGCTAAGTTAGAGGCAATGTAATGTTAGTTTGACATGAGAAAGTGTGCTAAGCACACTAAGGGCGGTGTAATAGGTTGCATCCAGATCAATCTTCTGCTAATCTAAAAGCCATTTCTTTCTGGAGCCCATTCATGAGCTTATGTCTTTGGTGAACCCTTCATGAGCTTATTCTAACGAGGTATGAAGCAAAGCTAGATCTTTAGAGCTATCTATGTTCATATCATACTTCTACACATGTTATATCTATAAGCTAAGTTAGAGGCAATGTAATGTCAGTTTGACATGAGAAAGTGTGCTAAGCCAACTAAGGGCGGTGTAATAGGTTGCATCCAGGTCAATCTTCTGCTAATCTAAAAGCCATTTCTTTCTTGAGCCCATTCATGAGCTTATGTCTTTGGTGAACCCTTCGTGATCTTATTCTAACGAGTTATGTAGCGAAGCTTGATCTTTAGAGCTATCCATGTGCATATCATACTTCTACACATGTTATCTCTATAAGCTAAGTTAGAGGCAATGTAATGTCAGTTTGACATGAGAAAGTGTGCTAAGCCAACTAAGGGCGGTGTAATAGGTTGCATCTAGGTCAATCTTCTGCTAATCTAAAAGCCATTTCTTTCTTGAGCCCATTCATGAGCTTATGTCTTTGGTGAACCCTTCGTGAGCTTATTCTAACGAGTTATGAAGTGAAGCTTGATGTTTAGAGCTATCCATGTGCATATCATACTTCTACACATGTTATCTCTATAAGCTAAGTTAGAGGCAATGTAATGTCAGTTTGACATGAGAAAGTGTGCTAAGCCAACTAAGGGCGGTGTAATAGGTTGCATCCAGGTCAATCTTCTGCTAATCTAAAAGCCATTTCTTTCTTGAGCCCTTCATGAGCTTATGTCTTTGGTGAACCCTTCGTGAGCTTATTCTAACGAGTTATGAAGCGAAGCTTGATGTTTAGAGCTATCCATGTGCATATCATACTTCTACACATGTTATCTCTATAAGCTAAGTTAGAGGTAATGTAATGTCAGTTTGACATGAAAAAGTGTGCTAAGCCAACTAAGGGCATTGTAATAGGTTGCATCCAGGTCAATCCTCTGCTAATCTAAAAGCTATTTCTTTCGTGGCCCTTCATGAAATTATGTCTTTGTTGAACCCTTCATGAGCTTATTCGAACGAGTTATAAAGTGAAGCTTGATCTTTAGAGCTATTCATGTTCATATCATACTTCTACACATGTTATATCTAAAGCTAAGTTAGAGGCAATGTAATGTTAGTTTGACATGAGAAAGTGTGCTAAGCACACTAAGGGCGGTGTAATAGGTTGCATCCAGATCAATCTTCTGCTAATCTAAAAGCCATTTCTTTCTGGAGCCCATTCATGAGCTTATGTCTTTGGTGAACCCTTCGTGAGCTTATTCTAACGAGGTATGAAGCAAAGCTAGATCTTTAGAGCTATCTATGTTCATATCATACTTCTACACATGTTATATCTATAAGCTAAGTTAGAGGCAATGTAATGTCAGTTTGACATGAGAAAGTGTGCTAAGCCAACTAAGGGCGGTGTAATAGGTTGCATCCAGGTCAATCTTCTGCTAATCTAAAAGCCATTTCTTTCTTGAGCCCATTCATGAGCTTATGTCTTTGGTGAACCCTTCGTGATCTTATTCTAACGAGTTATGTAGCGAAGCTTGATCTTTAGAGCTATCCATGTGCATATCATACTTCTACACATGTTATCTCTATAAGCTAAGTTAGAGGCAATGTAATGTCAGTTTGACATGAGAAAGTGTGCTAAGCCAACTAAGGGCGGTGTAATAGGTTGCATCTAGGTCAATCTTCTGCTAATCTAAAAGCCATTTCTTTCTTGAGCCCATTCATGAGCTTATGTCTCTGGTGAACCCTTCGTGAGCTTATTCTAACGAGTTATGAAGCGAAACTTGATGTTTAGAGCTATCCATGTGCATATCATACTTCTACACATGTTATATCTATAAGCTAAGTTAGAGGCAATGTAATGTCAGTTTGACATGAGAAAGTGTGCTAAGCCAACTAAGGGCGGTGTAATAGGTTGCATCCAGGTCAATCTTCTGCTAATCTAAAAGCCATTTCTTTCTTGAGCCCATTCATGAGCTTATGTCTTTGGTGAACCCTTCGTGAGCTTATTCTAACGAGTTATGAAGCGAAGCTTGATGTTTAGAGCTATCCATGTGCATATCATACTTCTACACATGTTATCTCTATAAGCTAAGTTAGAGGCAATGTAATGTCAGTTTGACATGAGAAAGTGTGCTAAGCCAACTAAGGGCGGTGTAATAGGTTGCATCCAGGTCAATCTTCTGCTTATCTAAAAGCCATTTCTTTCTTGAGCCCATTCATGAGCTTATGTCTTTGGTGAACCCTTCGTGAGCTTATTCTAACGAGTTATGAAGTGAAGCTTGATCTTTAGAGCTATCCATGTTCATATCATACTTCTACACATGTTATATCTATAAGCTAAGTTAGGGGCAATGTAATGTTAGTTTGACATGAGAAAGTGTGCTAAGCACACTAAGGGCGGTGTAATAGGTTGCATCCAGATCAATCTTCTGCTAATCTAAAAGCCATTTCTTTCTTGAGCCCATTCATGAGCTTATGTCTTTGGTGAACCCTTCGTGAGCTTATTCTAACGAGTTATGAAGCGAAGCTTGATGTTTAGAGCTATCCATGTTCATATCATACCTTTACACATGTTATCTCTATAAGCTAAGTTAGAGGCAATGTAATGTCAGTTTGACATGAGAAAGTGTGCTAAGCCAACTAAGGGCGGTGTAATAGGTTGCATCTAGGTCAATCTTCTGCTAATCTAAAAGCCATTTCTTTCTTGAGCCCATTCATGAGCTTATGTCTCTGGTGAACCCTTCGTGAGCTTATTCTAACGAGTTATGAAGCGAAACTTGATGTTTAGAGCTATCCATGTGCATATCATACTTCTACACATGTTATATCTATAAGCTAAGTTAGAGGCAATGTAATGTCAGTTTGACATGAGAAAGTGTGCTAAGCCAACTAAGGGCGGTGTAATAGGTTGCATCCAGGTCAATCTTCTGCTAATCTAAAAGCCATTTCTTTCTTGAGCCCATTCATGAGCTTATGTCTTTGGTGAACCCTTCGTGAGCTTATTCTAACGAGTTATGAAGCGAAGCTTGATGTTTAGAGCTATCCATGTGCATATCATACTTCTACACATGTTATCTCTATAAGCTAAGTTAGAGGCAATGTAATGTCAGTTTGACATGAGAAAGTGTGCTAAGCCAACTAAGGGCGGTGTAATAGGTTGCATCCAGGTCAATCTTCTGCTAATCTAAAAGCCATTTCTTTCTTGAGCCCATTCATGAGCTTATGTCTTTGGTGAACCCTTCGTGAGCTTATTCTAACGAGTTATGAAGCGAAGCTTGATGTTTAGAGCTATCCATGTGCATATCATACTTCTACACATGTTATCTCTATAAGCTAAGTTAGAGGCAATGTAATGTTAGTTTGACATGACAAAGTGTGCTAAGCCAACTAAGGGCGGTGTAATAGGTTGCTTCCAGGTCAATCTTCTGCTAATCTAAAAGCCATTTCTTTCTTGAGCCCATTCATGAGCTTATGTCTTTGGTGAACCCTTCGTGAGCTTATTCTAACGAGTTATGAAGTGAAGCTTGATGTTTAGAGCTATCCATGTGCATATCATACTTCTACACATGTTATCTCTATAAGCTAAGTTAGAGGCAATGTAATGTCAGTTTGACATGAGAAAGTGTGCTAAGCCAACTAAGGGCGGTGTAATAGGTTGCATCCAGGTCAATCTTCTGCTAATCTAAAAGCCATTTCTTTCTTGAGCCCATTGATGAGCTTATGTCTTTGGTGAACCCTTCGTGATCTTATTCTAACGAGTTATGTAGCGAAGCTTGATCTTTAGAGCTATCCATGTGCATATCATACTTCTACACATGTTATCTCTATAAGCTAAGTTAGAGGCAATGTAATGTCAGTTTGACATGAGAAAGTGTGCTAAGCCAACTAAGGGCGGTGTAATAGGTTGCATCTAGGTCAATCTTCTGCTAATCTAAAAGCCATTTCTTTCTTGAGCCCATTCATGAGCTTATGTCTCTGGTGAACCCTTCGTGAGCTTATTCTAACGAGTTATGAAGCGAAACTTGATGTTTAGAGCTATCCATGTGCATATCATACTTCTACACATGTTATCTTTATTCGCTAAGTTAGAGGCAATGTAATGTCAGTTTGACATGAGAAAGTGTGCTAAGCCAACTAAGGGCGGTGTAATAGGTTGCATCCAGGTCAATCTTCTGCTAATCTAAAAGCCATTTCTTTCTTGAGCCCATTCATGAGCTTATGTCTTTGGTGAACCCTTCGTGAGCTTATTCTAACGAGTTATGAAGTGAAGCTTGATCTTTAGAGCTATCCATGTTCATATCATGTTTCTACACATGTTATCTCTATAAGCTAAGTTAGAGGTAATGTAATGTCAGTTTGACATGAAAAAGTGTGCTAAGCCAACTAAGGGCATTGTAATAGGTTGCATCCAGGTCAATCCTCTGCTAATCTAAAAGCTATTTCTTTCGTGGCCCTTCATGAAATTATGTCTTTGTTGAACCCTTCATGAGCTTATTCGAACGAGTTATAAAGTGAAGCTTGATCTTTAGAGCTATTCATGTTCATATCATACTTCTACACATGTTATATCTAAAGCTAAGTTAGAGGCAATGTAATGTTAGTTTGACATGAGAAAGTGTGCTAAGCACACTAAGGGCGATGTAATAGGTTGCATCCAGATCAATCTTCTACTAATCTAAAAGCCATTTCTTTCTGGAGCCCATTCATGAGCTTATGTCTTTGGTGAACCCTTCGTGAGCTTATTCTAACGAGGTATGAAGCAAAGCTAGATCTTTAGAGCTATCTATGTTCATATCATACTTCTACACATGTTATATCTATAAGCTAAGTTAGAGGCAATGTAATGTCAGTTTGACATGAGAAAGTGTGCTAAGCCAACTAAGGGCGGTGTAATAGGTTGCATCCAGGTCAATCTTCTGCTAATCTAAAAGCCATTTCTTTCTTGAGCCCATTCATGAGCTTATGTCTTTGGTGAACCCTTCGTGATCTTATTCTAACGAGTTATGTAGCGAAGCTTGATCTTTAGAGCTATCCATGTGCATATCATACTTCTACACATGTTATCTCTATAAGCTAAGTTAGAGGCAATGTAATGTCAGTTTGACATGAGAAAGTGTGCTAAGCCAACTAAGGGCGGTGTAATAGGTTGCATCTAGGTCAATCTTCTGCTAATCTAAAAGCCATTTCTTTCTTGAGCCCATTCATGAGCTTATGTCTCTGGTGAACCCTTCGTGAGCTTATTCTAACGAGTTATGAAGCGAAACTTGATGTTTAGAGCTATCCATGTGCATATCATACTTCTACACATGTTATATCTATAAGCTAAGTTAGAGGCAATGTAATGTCAGTTTGACATGAGAAAGTGTGCTAAGCCAACTAAGGGCGGTGTAATAGGTTGCATCCAGGTCAATCTTCTGCTAATCTAAAAGCCATTTCTTTCTTGAGCCCATTCATGAGCTTATGTCTTTGGTGAACCCTTCGTGAGCTTATTCTAACGAGTTATGAAGCGAAGCTTGATGTTTAGAGCTATCCATGTGCATATCATACTTCTACACATGTTATCTCTATAAGCTAAGTTAGAGGCAATGTAATGTCAGTTTGACATGAGAAAGTGTGCTAAGCCAACTAAGGGCGGTGTAATAGGTTGCATCCAGGTCAATCTTCTGCTAATCTAAAAGCCATTTCTTTCTTGAGCCCATTCATGAGCTTATGTCTTTGGTGAACCCTTCGTGAGCTTATTCTAACGAGGTATGAAGCAAAGCTAGATCTTTAGAGCTATCTATGTTCATATCATACTTCTACACATGTTATATCTAAAGCTAAGTTAGAGGCAATGTAATGTTAGTTTGACATGAGAAAGTGTGCTAAGCACACTAAGGGCGGTGTAATAGGTTGCATCCAGATCAATCTTCTGCTAATCTAAAAGCCATTTCTTTCTGGAGCCCATTCATGAGCTTATGTCTTTGGTGAACCCTTCGTGAGCTTATTCTAACGAGGTATGAAGCAAAGCTAGATCTTTAGAGCTATCTATGTTCATATCATACTTCTACACATGTTATATCTATAAGCTAAGTTAGAGGCAATGTAATGTAAGTTTGACATGAGAAAGTGTGCTAAGCCAACTAAGGGCGGTGTAATAGGTTGCATCCAGGTCAATCTTCTGCTAATCTAAAAGCCATTTCTTTCTTGAGCCCATTCATGAGCTTATGTCTTTGGTGAACCCTTCGTGATCTTATTCTAACGAGTTATGTAGCGAAGCTTGATCTTTAGAGCTATCCATGTGCATATCATACTTCTACACATGTTATATCTATAAGCTAAGTTAGAGGCAATGTAATGTCAGTTTGACATGAGAAAGTGTGCTAAGCCAACTAAGGGCGGTGTAATAGGTTGCATCCAGGTCAATCTTCTGCTAATCTAAAAGCCATTTCTTTCTTGAGCCCATTCATGAGCTTATGTCTTTGGTGAACCCTTCGTGAGCTTATTCTAACGAGTTATGAAGCGAAGCTTGATGTTTAGAGCTATCCATGTGCATATCATACTTCTACACATGTTATCTCTATAAGCTAAGTTAGAGGCAATGTAATGTCAGTTTGACATGAGAAAGTGTGCTAAGCCAACTAAGGGCGGTGTAATAGGTTGCATCCAGGTCAATCTTCTCCTAATCTAAAAGCCATTTCTTTCTTGAGCCCATTCATGAGCTTATGTCTTTGGTGAACCCTTCGTGAGCTTATTCTAACGAGTTATGAAGTGAAGCTTGATCTTTAGAGCTATCCATGTTCATATCATACTTCTACACATGTTATCTCTATAAGCTAAGTTAGAGGTAATGTAATGTCAGTTTGACATGAAAAAGTGTGCTAAGCCAACTAAGGGCATTGTAATAGGTTGCATCCAGGTCAATCCTCTGCTAATCTAAAAGCTATTTCTTTCGTGGCCCTTCATGAAATTATGTCTTTGTTGAACCCTTCATGAGCTTATTCGAACGAGTTATAAAGTGAAGCTTGATCTTTAGAGCTATTCATGTTCATATCATACTTCTACACATGTTATATCTAAAGCTAAGTTAGAGGCAATGTAATGTTAGTTTGACATGAGAAAGTGTGCTAAGCACACTAAGGGCGGTGTAATAGGTTGCATCCAGATCAATCTTCTGCTAATCTAAAAGCCATTTCTTTCTGGAGCCCATTCATGAGCTTATGTCTTTGGTGAACCCTTCGTGAGCTTATTCTAACGAGGTATGAAGCAAAGCTAGATCTTTAGAGCTATCTATGTTCATATCATACTTCTACACATGTTATATCTATAAGCTAAGTTAGAGGCAATGTAATGTAAGTTTGACATGAGAAAGTGTGCTAAGCCAACTAAGGGCGGTGTAATAGGTTGCATCCAGGTCAATCTTCTGCTAATCTAAAAGCCATTTCTTTCTTGAGCCCATTCATGAGCTTATGTCTTTGGTGAACCCTTCGTGATCTTATTCTAACGAGTTATGTAGCGAAGCTTGATCTTTAGAGCTATCCATGTGCATATCATACTTCTACACATGTTATCTCTATAAGCTAAGTTAGAGGCAATGTAATGTCAGTTTGACATGAGAAAGTGTGCTAAGCCAACTAAGGGCGGTGTAATAGGTTGCATCTAGGTCAATCTTCTGCTAATCTAAAAGCCATTTCTTTCTTGAGCCCATTCATGAGCTTATGTCTCTGGTGAACCCTTCGTGAGCTTATTCTAACGAGTTATGAAGCGAAACTTGATGTTTAGAGCTATCCATGTGCATATCATACTTCTACACATGTTATATCTATAAGCTAAGTTAGAGGCAATGTAATGTCAGTTTGACATGAGAAAGTGTGCTAAGCCAACTAAGGGCGGTGTAATAGGTTGCATCCAGGTCAATCTTCTGCTAATCTAAAAGCCATTTCTTTCTTGAGCCCATTCATGAGCTTATGTCTTTGGTGAACCCTTCGTGAGCTTATTCTAACGAGTTATGAAGCGAAGCTTGATGTTTAGAGCTATCCATGTGCATATCATACTTCTACACATGTTATCTCTATAAGCTAAGTTAGAGGCAAGGTAATGTCAGTTTGACATGAGAAAGTGTGCTAAGCCAACTAAGGGCGGTGTAATAGGTTGCATCCAGGTCAATCTTCTGCTAATCTAAAAGCCATTTCTTTCTTGAGCCCATTCATGAGCTTATGTCTTTGGTGAACCCTTCGTGAGCTTATTCTAACGAGTTATGAAGTGAAGCTTGATCTTTAGAGCTATCCATGTTCATATCATACTTCTACACATGTTATATCTATAAGCTAAGTTAGAGGCAATGTAATGTTAGTTTGACATGAGAAAGTGTGCTAAGCACACTAAGGGCGGTGTAATAGGTTGCATCCAGATCAATCTTCTGCTAATCTAAAAGCCATTTCTTTCTTGAGCCCATTCATGAGCTTATGTCTTTGGTGAACCCTTCGTGAGCTTATTCTAACGAGTTATGAAGCGAAGCTTGATGTTTAGAGCTATCCATGTGCATATCATACTTCTACACATGTTATCTCTATAAGCTAAGTTAGAGGCAATGTAATGTCAGTTTGACATGAGAAAGTGTGCTAAGCCAACTAAGGGCGGTGTAATAGGTTGCATCCAGGTCAATCTTCTGCTAATCTAAAAGCCATTTCTTTCTTGAGCCCATTCATGAGCTTATGTCTTTGGTGAACCCTTCGTGAGCTTATTCTAACGAGTTATGAAGCGAAGCTTGATGTTTAGAGCTATCCATGTGCATATCATACTTCTACACATGTTATCTCTATAAGCTAAGTTAGAGGCAATGTAATGTTAGTTTGACATGACAAAGTGTGCTAAGCCAACTAAGGGCGGTGTAATAGGTTGCTTCCAGGTCAATCTTCTGCTAATCTAAAAGCCATTTCTTTCTTGAGCCCATTCATGAGCTTATGTCTTTGGTGAACCCTTCGTGAGCTTATTCTAACGAGTTATGAAGTGAAGCTTGATGTTTAGAGCTATCCATGTGCATATCATACTTCTACACATGTTATCTCTATAAGCTAAGTTAGAGGCAATGTAATGTCAGTTTGACATGAGAAAGTGTGCTAAGCCAACTAAGGGCGGTGTAATAAGTTCCATCCAGGTCAATCTTCTGCTAATCTAAAAGCCATTTCTTTCTTGAGCCCATTCATGAGCTTATGTCTTTGGTGAACCCTTCGTGAGCTTATTCTAACGAGTTATGAAGCGAAGCTTGATGTTTAGAGCTATCCATGTGCATATCATACTTCTACACATGTTATCTCTATAAGCTAAGTTAGAGGCAATGTAATGTCAGTTTGACATGAAAAAGTGTGCTAAGCCAACTAAGGGCATTGTAATAGGTTGCATCCAGGTCAATCCTCTGCTAATCTAAAAGCTATTTCTTTCATGGCCCTTCATGAAATTATGTCTTTGTTGAACCCTTCATGAGCTTATTCGAACGAGTTATAAAGTGAAGCTTGATCTTTAGAGCTATTCATGTTCATATCATATTTCTACACATGTTATATCTATAAGCTAAGTTAGAGGCAATGTAATGTTAGTTTGACATGAGAAAGTGTGCTAAGCACACTAAGGGCGGTGTAATAGGTTGCATCTAGATCAATCTTCTGCTAATCTAAAAGCCATTTCTTTCTTGAGCCCATTCATGAGCTTATGTCTTTGGTGAACCCTTCGTGAGCTTATTCTAACGAGGTATGAAGCAAAGCTAGATCTTTAGAGCTATCCATGTTCATATCATACCTTTAGACATGTTATCTCCATAAGCTAAGTTAGAGGCAATGTAATGTCATTTTGACATGAGTAAGTGTGTTAAGCTAACTAAGGGCGGTGTAATATGTTGCATCCAGATCAATCTTCTGCTAATCTAAAAGTTATTTCTTTCATGGCCCTTCATGAGATGATGTCATTGTTGAACCCTTCATGAGCTTATTCGAACGAGTTATAAAGTGAGGCTTGATCTTTAGAGCTATCTATGTTCATATCATACTTCTACACATGTTATATCTATAAGCTAAGTTAGAGGCAATGTAATGTCAGTTTGACATGAGAAAGTGTGCTAAGCCAACTAAGGGCGGTGTAATAGGTTGCATCCAGGTCAATCTTCTGCTAATCTAAAAGCCATTTCTTTCTTGAGCCCATTCATGAGCTTATGTCTTTGGTGAACCCTTCGTGATCTTATTCTAACGAGTTATGTAGCGAAGCTTGATCTTTAGAGCTATCCATGTGCATATCATACTTCTACACATGTTATCTCTATAAGCTAAGTTAGAGGCAATGTAATGTCAGTTTGACATGAGAAAGTGTGCTAAGCCAACTAAGGGCGGTGTAATAGGTTGCATCCAGGTCAATCTTCTGCTATTCTCAAAGCCATTTCTTTCTTGAGCCCATTCATGAGCTTATGTCTTTGGTGAACCCTTCGTGAGGTTATTCTAACGAGTTATGAAGCGAAGCTTGATGTTTAGAGCTATCCATGTGCATATCATACTTCTACACATGTTATCTCTATAAGCTAAGTTAGAGGCAATGTAATGTCAGTTTGACATGAGAAAGTGTGCTAAGCCAACTAAGGGCGGTGTAATAGGTTGCATCCAGGTCAATCCTCTGCTAATCTAAAAGCTATTTCTTTCATGGCCCTTCATGAAATTATGTCTTTGTTGAACCCTTCATGAGCTTATTCTAACGAGTTATAAATAAAGCTTGATCTTTAGAGCTATTCATGTTCATATCATACTTCTACACATGTTATATCTATAAGCTAAGTTAGAGGCAATGTAATGTTAGTTTGACATGAGAAAGTGTGCTAAGCACACTAAGGGCGGTGTAATAGGTTGCATCCAGATCAATCTTCTGCTAATCTAAAAGCCATTTCTTTCTTGAGCCCATTCATGAGCTTATGTCTTTGGTGAACCCTTCGTGAGCTTATTCTAACGAGGTATGAAGCAAAGCTAGATCTTTAGAGCTATCCATGTTCATATCATACCTTTACATATGTTATCTCCATAAGCTAAGTTAGAGGCAATGTAATGTCAGTTTGACATGAGTAAGTGTGTTAAGCTAACTAAGGGCGGTGTAATATGTTGCATCCAGATCAATCTTCTGCTAATCTAAAAGTTATTTCTTTCATGGCCCTTCATGAGATTATGTCTTTGTTGAACCCTTCATGAGCTTATTCTAACGAGTTATAAAGTGAAGCCTGATCTTTAGAGCTATCCATGTTCATATCATACTTCTACAAATGTTATATCTATAAGCTAAGTTAGAGGCAATGTAATGTCAGTTTGACATGAGAAAGTGTGCTAAGCCAACTAAGGGCGGTGTAATAGGTTGCTTCCAGGTCAATCTTCTGCTAATCTAAAAGCCATTTCTTTCTTGAGCCCATTCATGAGCTTATGTCATTGGTGAACCCTTCGTGAGCTTATTCTAACGAGTTATGAAGCGAAGCTTGATGTTTAGAGCTATCCATGTGCATATCATACTTCTACACATGTTATCTCTATAAGCTAAGTTAGAGGCAAGGTAATGTCAGTTTGACATGAGAAAGTGTGCTAAGCTAACTAAGGGCGGTGTAATAGGTTGCATCCAGGTCAATCCTCTGCTAATCTTAAAGCTATTTCTTTCATGTCCCTTCATGAGATTATGTCTTTGTTGAACCCTTCATGAGCTTATTCTAACGAGTTATAAAGTGAAGCTTGATCTTTAGAGCTATCCATGTTCATATCATACTTCTACACATGTTATATCTATAAGCTAAGTTAGAGGCAATGTAATGTTAGTTTGACATGAGAAAGTGTGCTAAGCATCCTAAGGGCAGCGTAATAGGTTGTATCCAGGTCAATCTTCTGCTAATCTAAAAGCCATTTCTTTCTTGAGCCCATTCATGAGCTTATGTCTTTGGTCAACCCTTCGTGAGCTTATTCTAACGAGGTATGAAGCAAAGCTAGATCTTTAGAGCTATCCATATTCATATCATACCTTTAGACATGTTATCTCCATAAGCTAAGTTAGAGGCAATGTAATGTCATTTTGACAAGAGTAAGTGTGTTAAGCTAACTAAGGGCGGTGTAATATGTTGCATCCAGATCAATCTTCTGCTAATCTAAAAGTTATTTCTTTCATGGCTCTTCATGAGATTATGTCTTTGTTGAACCCTTCATGAGCTTATTCTAACGAGTTATAAAGTGAAGCCTGATCTTTAGAGCTATCCATGTTCATATCATACTTCTACAAATGTTATATTTATAAGCTAAGTTAGAGGCAATGTAATGTCAGTTTGACATGAGAAAGTGTGCTAAGCCAACTAAGGGCGGTGTAATAGGTTGCATCCAGGTCAATCTTCTGCTAATCTAAAAGCCATTTCTTTCTTGAGCCCATTCATGAGCTTATGTCTTTGTTGCACCCTTCGTGAGCTTATTCTAACGAGTTATGAAGCGAAGCTTGATGTTTAGAGCTATCCATGTGCATATCATACTTCTACACATGTTATCTCTATAAGCTAAGTTAGAGGCAATGTAATGTTAGTTTGACATGAGAAAGTGTGCTAAGCCAACTAAGGGCGGTGTAAAAGGTTGCATCCAGGTCAATCTTCTGCTAATCTAAAAGCCATTTCTTTCTTGAGCCCATTCATGAGCTTATGTCTTTGGTGAACCCTTCGTGAGCTTATTCTAACGAGTTATGAAGTGAAGCTTGATGTTTAGAGCTATCCATGTGCATATCATACTTCTACACATGTTATCTCTATAAGCTAAGTTAGAGGCAACGTAATGTCAGTTTGACATGAGAAAGTGTGCTAAGCCAACTAAGGGCGGTGTAATAGGTTGCATCCAGGTCAATCTTCTGCTAATCTAAAAGCCATTTCTTTCTTGAGCCCATTCATGAGCTTATGTCTTTGGTGAACCCTTCGTGAACTTATTCTAACGAGTTATGAAGCGAAGCTTGATGTTTAGAGCTATCCATGTGCATATCATACTTCTACACATGTTATCTCTATAAGCTAAGTTAGAGGCAATGTAATGTTACTTTGACATGAGAAAGTGTGCTAAGCCAACTAAGGGCGTTGTAATAGGTTGCATCCAGGTCAATCCTCTGCTAATCTAAAAGCTATTTCTTTCATGGCCCTTCATGAGATTATGTCTTTGTTGAACCCTTCATGAGCTTATTCGAACGAGTTATAAAGTGAAGCTTGATCTTTAGAGCTATCTATGTTCATATCATACTTCTACACATGTTATATCTATAAGCTAAGTTAGAGGCAATGTAATGTCAGTTTGACATGATAAAGTGTGCTAAGCCAACTAAGGGCGGTGTAATAGGTTGCATCCAGGTCAATCTTCTGCTAATCTAAAAGCCATTTCTTTCTTGAGCCCATTCATGAGCTTATGTCTTTGGTGAACCCTTCGTGATCTTATTCTAACGAGTTATGAAGCGAAGCTTGATCTTTAGAGCTATCCATGTTCATATCATACTTCTACACATGTTATCTCTATAAGCTAAGTAAGAGGCAATGTAATGTTAGTTTGACATGAGAAAGTGTGCTAAGCCAACTAAGGGCGGTGTAATAGGTTGCATCCAGGTCAATCTTCTGCTAATCTAAAAGCCATTTCTTTCATGAGCCCTTCATCAACTTATGTCTTTGGTGAACCCTTCGTGAGCTTATTCTAACGAGTTATTAAGTGAAGCTTGATGTTTAGAGCTATCCATGTGCATATCATATTTCTACACATGTTATCTCTATAAGCTAAGTTAGAGGCAATGTAATATCAGTTTGACATGAGAAAGTGTGCTAAGCCAACTAAGGGCGGTGTAATAGGTTGCATCCAGGTCAATCTTCTACTAATCTAAAAGCTATTTCTTTCTTGAGCCCATTCATGAGCTTATGTCTTTGGTGAACCCTTCGTGAGCTTATTCTAACGAGTTATGAAGCGAAGCTTGATGTTTAGAGCTATCCATGTGCATATCATACTTCTACACATGTTATCTCTATAAGCTAAGTTAGAGGCAATGTAATGTCAGTTTGACATGAGAAAGTGTGCTAAGCCAACTAAGGGCGGTGTAATAGGTTGCATCCAGGTCAATCCTCTGCTAATCTAAAAGCTATTTCTTTCATGTCCCTTCATGAGATTATGTCTTTGTTGAACCCTTCATGAGCTTATTCTAACGAGTTATAAAGTGAAGCTTGATCTTTAGAGCTATCCATGTTCATATCATACTTCTACACATGTTATATCTATAAGCTAAGTTAGAGGCAATGTAATGTTAGTTTGACATGAGAAAGTGTGCTAAGCACACTAAGGGCGGTGTAATAGGTTGCATCCAGATCAATCTTCTGCTAATCTAAAAGCCATTTCTTTCTTGAGCCCATTCATGAGCTTATGTCTTTGGTGAACCCTTCGTGAGCTTATTCTAACGAGGTATGAAGCAAAGCTAGATCTTTAGAGCTATCCATGTTCATATCATACTTCTACAAATGTTATATCTATAAGCTAAGTTAGAGGCAATGTAATGTCAGTTTGACATGAGAAAGTATGCTAAGCCAACTAAGGGCGGTGTAATAGGTTGCTTCCAGGTCAATCTTCTGCTAATCTAAAAGCCATTTCTTTCTTGAGCCCATTCATGAGCTTATGTCTTTGGTGAACCCTTCGTGAGCTTATTCTAACGAGTTATGAAGTGAAGCTTGATGTTTAGAGCTATCCATGTGCATATCATACTTCTAAACATGTTATCTCTATAAGCTAAGTTAGAGGAATTGTAATGTCAGTTTGACATGAGAAAGTGTGCTAAGCCAACTAAGCGCGGTGTAATAGGTTGCATCCAGGTCAATCTTCTGCTAATCTAAAAGCCATTTCTTTCTTGAGCCCATTCATGAGCTTATGTCTTTGGTGAACCCTTCGTGAGCTTATTCTAACGAGTTATGAAGCGAAGCTTGATGTTTAGAGCTATCCATGTGCATATCATACTTCTACACATGTTATCTCTATAAGCTAAGTTAGAGGCAATGTAAAGTCAGTTTGACAAGGCAAAATGTGTGCTAAGCCAACTAAGGGCGTTGTAATAGGTTGCATCCAGGTCAATCCTCTGCTAATCTAAAAGCTATTTCTTTCATGGCCCTTCATGAAATTATGTCTTTGTTGAACCCTTCATGAGCTTATTCGAACGAGTTATAAAGTGAAGCTTGATCTTTAGAGCTATTCATGTTCATATCATACTTCTACACATGTTATATCTATAAGCTAAGTTAGAGGCAATGTAATGTTAGTTTGACATGAGAAAGTGTGCTAAGCACACTAAGGGCGGTGTAATAGGTTGCATCCAGATCAATCTTCTGCTAATCTAAAAGCCATTTCTTTCTTGAACCCATTCATGAGCTTATGTCTTTGGTGAACCCTTCGTAAGCTTATTCTAACGAGGTATGAAGCAAAGCTAGATCTTTAGAGCTATCCATGTTTATATCATACCTTTACATATGTTATCTCCATAAGCTCAGTTAGAGGCAATGTAATGTCATTTTGACATGAGTAAGTGTGTTAAGCTAACTAAGGGCGGTGTAATATGTTGCATCCAGATCAATCTTCTGCTAATCTAAAAGTTATTTCTTTCATGGCCCTTCATGAGATTATGTCTTTGTTGAACCCTTCATGAGCTTATTCTAACGAGTTATAAAGTGAAGCATGATCTTTAGAGCTATCCATGTTCATATCATACTTCTACAAATGTTATATCTATAAGCTAAGTTAGAGGCAATGTAATGTCAGTTTGACATGAGAAAGTGTGCTAAGCCAACTAAGGGCGGTGTAATAGGTTGCATCCAGGTCAATCTTCTGCTAATCTAAAAGCCATTTCTTTCTTGACCCCATTCATGAGCTTATGTCTTTGGTGAACCCTTCGTGAGCTTATTCTAACGAGTTATGAAGTGAAGCTTGATGTTTAGAGCTATCCATGTGCATATCATACTTCTACACATGTTATCTCTATAAGCTAAGTTAGAGGCAATGTAATGTCAATTTGACATGAGAAAGTGTGCTAAGCCAACTAAGGGCGGTGTAATAGGTTGCATCCAGGTCAATCTTCTGCTAATCTAAAAGCCATTTCTTTCTTTAGCCCATTCATGAGCTTATGTCTTTGGTGAACCCTTCGTGAGCTTATTCTAAGGAGTTATGAAGCGAAGCTTGATGTTTAGAGCTATCCATGTGCATATCATACTTCTACACATGTTATCTCTATAAGCTAAGTTAGAGGCAATGTAATGTCAGTTTGACATGAGAAAGTGTGCTAAGCCAACTAAGGGCGGTGTAATAGGTTGCTTCCAGGTCAATCTTCTGCTAATCTAAAAGCCATTTCTTTCTTGAGCCCATTCATGAGCTTATGTCTTTGGTGAACCCTTCGTGAGCTTATTCTAAGGAGTTATGAAGTGAAGCTTGATGTTTAGAGCTATCCATGTGCATATCATACTTCTACACATGTTATCTCTATAAGCTAAGTTAGAGGCAATGTAATGTTAGTTTGACATGAGAAAGTGTGCTAAGCCAACTAAGGGCGGTGTAATAGGTTGCATCCAGGTCAATCTTCTGCTAATCTAAAAGCCATTTCTTTCTTGAGCCCATTCATGAGCTTATGTCTTTGGTGAACCCTTCGTGAGCTTATTCTAACGAGTTATGAAGCGAAGCTTGATGTTTAGAGCTATCCATGTGCATATCATACTTCTACACATGTTATCTCTATAAGCTAAGTTAGAGGCAATGTAATGTCAGTTTGACATGAGAAAGTGTGCTAAGCCAACTAAGGGCGTTGTAATAGGTTGCATCCAGGTCAATCGTCTGCTAATCTAAAAGCCATTTCTTTCTTGAGCCCATTCATGAGCTTATGTCTTTGGTGAACCCTTCGTGAGCTTATTCTAACGAGTTATGAAGCGAAGCTTGATGTTTAGAGCTATCCATGTGCATATCATACTTCTACACATGTTATCTCGATAAGCTAAGTTAGAGGCAATGTAATGTCAGTTTGACATGAGAAAGTGTGCTAAGCCAACTAAGGGCGGTGTAATAGGTTGCATCCAGGTCAATCTTCTGCTAATCTAAAAGCCATTTCTTTCTTGAGCCCATTCATGAGCTTATGTCTTTAGTGAACCCTTCGTGAGCTTATTCTAACGAGTTATGAAGCGAAGCTTGATGTTTAGAGCTATCCATGTGCATATCATACTTCTACACATGTTATCTCGATAAGCTAAGTTAGAGGCAATGTAATGTCAGTTTGACATGAGAAAGTGTGCTAAGCCAACTAAGGGCGTTGTAATAGGTTGCATCCAGGTCAATCCTCTGCTAATCTAAAAGCTATTTCTTTCATGGCCCTTCATGAAATTATGTCTTTGTTGAACCCTTCATGAGCTTATTCTAACGAGTTATAAATAAAGTTTGATCTTTAGAGCTATCCATGTTCATATCATACTTCTACACATGTTATATCTATAAGCTAAGTTAGAGGCAATGTAATGTTAGTTTGACATGAGAAAGTGTGCTAAGCACACTAAGGGCGGTGTAATAGGTTGCATCCAGATCAATCTTCTGCTAATCTAAAAGCCATTTCTTTCTTGAGCCCATTCATGAGCTTATGTCTTTGGTGAACCCTTCGTGAGCTTATTCTAACGAGGTATGAAACAAAGCTAGATCTTTAGAGCTGTCCATGTTCATATCATACCTTTACATATGTTATCTCCATAAGCTAAGTTAGAGGCAATGTAATGTCAGTTTGACATGAGTAAGTGTGTTAAGCTAACTAAGGGCGGTGTAATATGTTGCATCCAGATCAATCTTCTGCTAATCTAAAAGTTATTTCTTTCATGGCCCTTCATGAGATTATGTCTTTGTTGAACCCTTCATGAGCTTATTCTAACGAGTTATAAAGTGAAGCCTGATCTTTAGAGCTATCCATGTTCATATCATACTTCTACAAATGTTATATCTATAAGCTAAGTTAGAGGCAATGTAATGTCAGTTTGACATGAGAAAGTGTGCTAAGCCAACTAAGGGCGGTGTAATAGGTTGCTTCCAGGTCAATCTTCTGCTAATCTAAAAGCCATTTCTTTCTTGAGCCCATTCATGAGCTTATGTCTTTGGTGAACCCTTCGTGAGCTTATTCTAACGAGTTATGAAGCGAAGCTTGATGTTTAGAGCTATCCATGTGCATATCATACTTCTACACATGTTATCTCTATAAGCTAAGTTAGAGGCAATGTAATGTCAGTTTGACATGAGAAAGTGTGCTAAGCCAACTAAGGGCGGTGTAATAGGTTGCATCCAGGTCAATCTTCTGCTAATCTAAAAGCCATTTCTTTCTTTAGCCCATTCATGAGCTTATGTCTTTGGTGAACCCTTCGTGAGCTTATTCTAACGAGTTATGAAGCGAAGCTTGATGTTTAGAGCTATCCATGTGCATATCATACTTCTACACATGTTATCTCTATAAGCTAAGTTAGAGGCAATGTAATGTCAGTTTGACATGAGAAAGTGTGCTAAGCCAACTAAGCGCGGTGTAATAGGTTGCATCCAGGTCAATCTTCTGCTAATCTAAAAGCCATTTCTTTCTTGAGCCCATTCATGAGCATATGTCTTTGGTGAACCCTTCGTGAGCTTATTCTAACGAGTTATGAGCGAAGCTTGATGTTTAGAGCTATCCATGTGCATATCATACTTCTTCACATGTTATCTCTATAAGCTAAGTTAGAGGCAATGTAATGTCAGCTTGACATGAGAAAGTGTGCTAAGCCAACTAAGGGCGTTGTAATAGGTTGCATCCAGGTCAATCCTCTGCTAATCTAAAAGCTATTTCTTTCATGGCCCTTCATGAAATTATGTCTTTGTTGAACCCTTCATGAGCTTATTCGAACGAGTTATAAAGTGAAGCTTGATCTTTAGAGCTATTCATGTTCATATCATACTTCTACACATGTTATATCTATAAGCTAAGTTAGAGGCAATGTAATGTTAGTTTGACATGAGAAAGTGTGCTAAGCACACTAAGGGTGGTGTAATAGGTTGCATCCAGATTAATCTTCCGCTAATCTAAAAGCCATTTCTTTCTTGAGCCCATTCATGAGCTTATGTCTTTGGTGAACCCTTCGTGAGCTTATTCTAACGAGTTATGAAGCGAAGCTTGATGTTTAGAGCTATCCATGTGCATATCATACTTCTACACATGTTATCTCTATAAGCTAAGTTAGAGGCAATGTAATGTCAGTTTGACATGAGAAAGTGTGCTAAGCCAACTAAGGGCGTTGTAATAGGTTGCATCCAGGTCAATCCTCTGCTAATCTAAAAGCTATTTCTTTCATGGCCCTTCATGAAATTATGTCTTTGTTGAACCCTTCATGAGCTTATTCTAACGAGTTATAAAGTGAAGCTTGATCTTTAGAGCTATCCATGTTCATATCATACTTCTAGACATGTTATATCTATAAGCTAAGTTAGAGGCAATGTAATGTTAGTTTGACATGAGAAAGTGTGCTAAGCTAACTAAGGGCGGTGTAATAGGTTGCATCCAGATCAATCTTCTGCTAATCTAAAAGCCATTTCTTTCTTGAGCCCATTCATGAGCTTATGTCTTTGGTGAACCCTTCGTGAGCTGATTCTAACGAGTTATGAAGCGAAGCTTGATGTTTAGAGCTATCCATGTGCATATCATACTTCTACACATGTTATCTCTATAAGCTAAGTTAGAGGCAATGTAATGTCAGTTTGACATGAGAAAGTGTGCTAAGCCAACTAAGGGCGGTGTAATAGGTTGCATCCAGGTCAATCTTCTGCTAATCTAAAAGCCATTTCTTTCTTTAGCCCATTCATGAGCTTATGTCTTTGGTGAACCCTTCGTGAGCTTATTCTAACGAGTTATGAAGCGAAGCTTGATGTTTAGAGCTATCCATGTGCATATCATACTTCTACACATGTTATCTCTATAAGCTAAGTTAGAGGCAATGTAATGTCAGTTTGACATGAGAAAGTGTGCTAAGCCAACTAAGCGCGGTGTAATAGGTTGCATCCAGGTCAATCTTCTGCTAATCTAAAAGCCATTTCTTTCTTGAGCCCATTCATGAGCATATGTCTTTGGTGAACCCTTCGTGAGCTTATTCTAACGAGTTATGAGCGAAGCTTGATGTTTAGAGCTATCCATGTGCATATCATACTTCTTCACATGTTATCTCTATAAGCTAAGTTAGAGGCAATGTAATGTCAGCTTGACATGAGAAAGTGTGCTAAGCCAACTAAGGGCGTTGTAATAGGTTGCATCCAGGTCAATCCTCTGCTAATCTAAAAGCTATTTCTTTCATGGCCCTTCATGAAATTATGTCTTTGTTGAACCCTTCATGAGCTTATTCGAACGAGTTATAAAGTGAAGCTTGATCTTTAGAGCTATTCATGTTCATATCATACTTCTACACATGTTATATCTATAAGCTAAGTTAGAGGCAATGTAATGTTAGTTTGACATGAGAAAGTGTGCTAAGCACACTAAGGGTGGTGTAATAGGTTGCATCCAGATTAATCTTCCGCTAATCTAAAAGCCATTTCTTTCTTGAGCCCATTCATGAGCTTATGTCTTTGGTGAACCCTTCGTGAGCTTATTCTAACGAGTTATGAAGCGAAGCTTGATGTTTAGAGCTATCCATGTGCATATCATACTTCTACACATGTTATCTCTATAAGCTAAGTTAGAGGCAATGTAATGTCAGTTTGACATGAGAAAGTGTGCTAAGCCAACTAAGGGCGTTGTAATAGGTTGCATCCAGGTCAATCCTCTGCTAATCTAAAAGCTATTTCTTTCATGGCCCTTCATGAAATTATGTCTTTGTTGAACCCTTCATGAGCTTATTCTAACGAGTTATAAAGTGAAGCTTGATCTTTAGAGCTATCCATGTTCATATCATACTTCTAGACATGTTATATCTATAAGCTAAGTTAGAGGCAATGTAATGTTAGTTTGACATGAGAAAGTGTGCTAAGCTAACTAAGGGCGGTGTAATAGGTTGCATCCAGATCAATCTTCTGCTAATCTAAAAGCCATTTCTTTCTTGAGCCCATTCATGAGCTTATGTCTTTGGTGAACCCTTCGTGAGCTGATTCTAACGAGTTATGAAGCGAAGCTTGATGTTTAGAGCTATCCATGTGCATATCATACTTCTACACATGTTATCTCTATAAGCTAAGTTAGAGGCAATGTAATGTCAGTTTGACATGAGAAAGTGTGCTAAGCCAACTAAGGGCGTTGTAATAGGTTGCATCCAGGTCAATCCTCTGCTAATCTAAAAGCCATTTCTTTCTTGAGCCCATTCATGAGCTTATGTCTTTGGTGAACCCTTCGTGAGCTTATTCTAACGAGTTATGAAGTGAAGCTTGATGTTTAAAGCTATCCATGTGCATATCATACTTCTACACATGTTATCTCTATAAGCTAAGTTAGAGGCAATGTAATGTCAGTTTGACATGAGAAAGTGTGCTAAGCCAACTAAGGGCGGTGTAATAGGTTGCATCCAGGTCAATCTTCTGCTAATCTAAAAGCCATTTCTTTCTTGAGCCCATTCATGAGCTTATGTCTTTAGTGAACCCTTCGTGAGCTTATTCTAACGAGTTATGAAGCGAAGCTTGATGTTTAGAGCTATCCATGTGCATATCATACTTCTACACATGTTATCTCGATAAGCTAAGTTAGAGGCAATGTAATGTCAGTTTGACATGAGAAAGTGTGCTAAGCGACCTAAGGGCGTTGTAATAGGTTGCATCCAGGTCAATCCTCTGCTAATCTAAAAGCTATTTCTTTCATGGCCCTTCATGAAATTATGTCTTTGTTGAACCCTTCATGAGCTTATTCTAACGAGTTATAAATAAAGTTTGATCTTCAGAGCTATCCATGTTCATATCATACTTCTACACATGTTATATCTATAAGCTAAGTTAGAGGCAATGTAATGTTAGTTTGACATGAGAAAGTGTGCTAAGCACACTAAGGGCGGTGTAATAGGTTGCATCCAGATCAATCTTCTGCTAATCTAAAAGCCATTTCTTTCTTGAGCCCATTCATGAGCTTATGTCTTTGGTGAACCCTTCGTGAGCTTATTCTAACGAGGTATGAAACAAAGCTAGATCTTTAGAGCTGTCCATGTTCATATCATACCTTTACATATGTTATCTCCATAAGCTAAGTTAGAGGCAATGTAATGTCAGTTTGACATGAGTAAGTGTGTTAAGCTAACTAAGGGCGGTGTAATATGTTGCATCCAGATCAATCTTCTGCTAATCTAAAAGTTATTTCTTTCATGGCCCTTCATGAGATTATGTCTTTGTTGAACCCTTCATGAGCTTATTCTAACGAGTTATAAAGTGAAGCCTGATCTTTAGAGCTATCCATGTTCATATCATACTTCTACAAATGTTATATCTATAAGCTAAGTTAGAGGCAATGTAATGTCAGTTTGACATGAGAAAGTGTGCTAAGCCAACTAAGGGCGGTGTAATAGGTTGCTTCCAGGTCAATCTTCTGCTAATCTAAAAGCTATTTCTTTCTTGAGCCCATTCATGAGCTTATGTCTTTGGTGAACCCTTCGTGAGCTTATTCTAACGAGTTATGAAGTGAAGCTTGATGTTTAGAGCTATCCATGTGCATATCATACTTCTACACATGTTATCTCTATAAGCTAAGTTAGAGGCAATGTAATGTCAGTTTGACATGAGAAAGTGTGCTAAGCCAACTAAGGGCGTTGTAATAGGTTGCATCCAGGTCAATCCTCTGCTAATCTAAAAGCCATTTCTTTCTTGAGCCCATTCATGAGCTTATGTCTTTGGTGAACCCTTCGTGAGCTTATTCTAACGAGTTATGAAGTGAAGCTTGATGTTTAAAGCTATCCATGTGCATATCATACTTCTACACATGTTATCTCTATAAGCTAAGTTAGAGGCAATGTAATGTCAGTTTGACATGAGAAAGTGTGCTAAGCCAACTAAGGGCGGTGTAATAGGTTGCATCCAGGTCAATCTTCTGCTAATCTAAAAGCCATTTCTTTCTTGAGCCCATTCATGAGCTTATGTCTTTAGTGAACCCTTCGTGAGCTTATTCTAACGAGTTATGAAGCGAAGCTTGATGTTTAGAGCTATCCATGTGCATATCATACTTCTACACATGTTATCTCGATAAGCTAAGTTAGAGGCAATGTAATGTCAGTTTGACATGAGAAAGTGTGCTAAGCGACCTAAGGGCGTTGTAATAGGTTGCATCCAGGTCAATCCTCTGCTAATCTAAAAGCTATTTCTTTCATGGCCCTTCATGAGATTATGTCTTTGTTGAACCCTTCATGAGCTTATTCTAACGAGTTATAAATAAAGTTTGATCTTCAGAGCTATCCATGTTCATATCATACTTCTACACATGTTATATCTATAAGCTAAGTTAGAGGCAATGTAATGTCAGTTTGACATGAGAAAGTGTGCTAAGCACACTAAGGGCGGTGTAATAGGTTGCTTCCAGGTCAATCTTCTGCTAATCTAAAAGCTATTTCTTTCTTGAGCCCATTCATGAGCTTATGTCTTTGGTGAACCCTTCGTGAGCTTATTCTAACGAGTTATGAAGCGAAGCTTGATGTTTAGAGCTATCCATGTGCATATCATACTTCTACACATGTTATCTCTATAAGCTAAGTTAGAGGCAATGTAATGTCAGTTTGACATGAGAAAGTGTGCTAAGCCAACTAAGGGCGTTGTAATAGGTTGCATCCAGGTCAATCCTCTGCTAATCTAAAAGCCATTTCTTTCTTGAGCCCATTCATGAGCTTATGTCTTTGGTGAACCCTTCGTGAGCTTATTCTAACGAGTTATGAAGTGAAGCTTGATGTTTAAAGCTATCCATGTGCATATCATACTTCTACACATGTTATCTCTATAAGCTAAGTTAGAGGCAATGTAATGTCAGTTTGACATGAGAAAGTGTGCTAAGCCAACTAAGGGCGGTGTAATAGGTTGCATCCAGGTCAATCTTCTGCTAATCTAAAAGCCATTTCTTTCTTGAGCCCATTCATGAGCTTATGTCTTTAGTGAACCCTTCGTGAGCTTATTCTAACGAGTTATGAAGCGAAGCTTGATGTTTAGAGCTATCCATGTGCATATCATACTTCTACACATGTTATCTCGATAAGCTAAGTTAGAGGCAATGTAATGTCAGTTTGACATGAGAAAGTGTGCTAAGCGACCTAAGGGCGTTGTAATAGGTTGCATCCAGGTCAATCCTCTGCTAATCTAAAAGCTATTTCTTTCATGGCCCTTCATGAAATTATGTCTTTGTTGAACCCTTCATGAGCTTATTCTAACGAGTTATAAATAAAGTTTGATCTTCAGAGCTATCCATGTTCATATCATACTTCTACACATGTTATATCTATAAGCTAAGTTAGAGGCAATGTAATGTTAGTTTGACATGAGAAAGTGTGCTAAGCACACTAAGGGCGGTGTAATAGGTTGCATCCAGATCAATCTTCTGCTAATCTAAAAGCCATTTCTTTCTTGAGCCCATTCATGAGCTTATGTCTTTGGTGAACCCTTCGTGAGCTTATTCTAACGAGGTATGAAACAAAGCTAGATCTTTAGAGCTGTCCATGTTCATATCATACCTTTACATATGTTATCTCCATAAGCTAAGTTAGAGGCAATGTAATGTCAGTTTGACATGAGTAAGTGTGTTAAGCTAACTAAGGGCGGTGTAATATGTTGCATCCAGATCAATCTTCTGCTAATCTAAAAGTTATTTCTTTCATGGCCCTTCATGAGATTATGTCTTTGTTGAACCCTTCATGAGCTTATTCTAACGAGTTATAAAGTGAAGCCTGATCTTTAGAGCTATCCATGTTCATATCATACTTCTACAAATGTTATATCTATAAGCTAAGTTAGAGGCAATGTAATGTCAGTTTGACATGAGAAAGTGTGCTAAGCCAACTAAGGGCGGTGTAATAGGTTGCTTCCAGGTCAATCTTCTGCTAATCTAAAAGCTATTTCTTTCTTGAGCCCATTCATGAGCTTATGTCTTTGGTGAACCCTTCGTGAGCTTATTCTAACGAGTTATGAAGTGAAGCTTGATGTTTAGAGCTATCCATGTGCATATCATACTTCTACACATGTTATCTCTATAAGCTAAGTTAGAGGCAATGTAATGTCAGTTTGACATGAGAAAGTGTGCTAAGCCAACTAAGGGCGGTGTAATAGGTTGCATCCAGGTCAATCTTCTGCTAATCTAAAAGCCATTTCTTTCTTTAGCCCATTCATGAGCTTATGTCTTTGGTGAACCCTTCGTGAGCTTATTCTAACGAGTTATGAAGCGAAGCTTGATGTTTAGAGCTATCCATGTGCATATCATACTTCTACACATGTTATCTCTATAAGCTAAGTTAGAGGCAATGTAATGTCAGTTTGACATGAGAAAGTGTGCTAAGCCAACTAAGGGCGGTGTAATAGGTTGCTTCCAGGTCAATCTTCTGCTAATCTAAAAGCCATTTCTTTCTTGAGCCCATTCATGAGCTTATGTCTTTGGTGAACCCTTCGTGAGCTTATTCTAACGAGTTATGAAGCGAAGCTTGATGTTTAGAGCTATCCATGTGCATATCATACTTCTACACATGTTATCTCTATAAGCTAAGTTAGAGGCAATGTAATGTCAATTTGACATGAGAAAGTGTGCTAAGCCAACTAAGCGCGGTGTAATAGGTTGCATCCAGGTCAATCTTCTGCTAATCTAAAAGCCATTTCTTTCTTGAGCCCATTCATGAGCATATGTCTTTGGTGAACCCTTCGTGAGCTTATTCTAACGAGGTATGAAACAAAGCTAGATCTTTAGAGCTGTCCATGTTCATATCATACCTTTACATATGTTATCTCCATAAGCTAAGTTAGAGGCAATGTAATGTCAGTTTGACATGAGTAAGTGTGTTAAGCTAACTAAGGGCGGTGTAATATGTTGCATCCAGATCAATCTTCTGCTAATCTAAAAGTTATTTCTTTCATGGCCCTTCATGAGATTATGTCTTTGTTGAACCCTTCATGAGCTTATTCTAACGAGTTATAAAGTGAAGCCTGATCTTTAGAGCTATCCATGTTCATATCATACTTCTACAAATGTTATATCTATAAGCTAAGTTAGAGGCAATGTAATGTCAGTTTGACATGAGAAAGTGTGCTAAGCCAACTAAGGGCGGTGTAATAGGTTGCTTCCAGGTCAATCTTCTGCTAATCTAAAAGCCATTTCTTTCTTGAGCCCATTCATGAGCTTATGTCTTTGGTGAACCCTTCGTGAGCTTATTCTAACGAGTTATGAAGTGAAGCTTGATGTTTAGAGCTATCCATGTGCATATCATACTTCTACACATGTTATCTCTATAAGCTAAGTTAGAGGCAATGTAATGTCAGTTTGACATGAGAAAGTGTGCTAAGCCAACTAAGGGCGGTGTAATAGGTTGCATCCAGGTCAATCTTCTGCTAATCTAAAAGCCATTTCTTTCTTTAGCCCATTCATGAGCTTATGTCTTTGGTGAACCCTTCGTGAGCTTATTCTAACGAGTTATGAAGCGAAGCTTGATGTTTAGAGCTATCCATGTGCATATCATACTTCTACACATGTTATCTCTATAAGCTAAGTTAGAGGCAATGTAATGTCAGTTTGACATGAGAAAGTGTGCTAAGCCAACTAAGGGCGGTGTAATAGGTTGCTTCCAGGTCAATCTTCTGCTAATCTAAAAGCCATTTCTTTCTTGAGCCCATTCATGAGCTTATGTCTTTGGTGAACCCTTCGTGAGCTTATTCTAACGAGTTATGAAGCGAAGCTTGATGTTTAGAGCTATCCATGTGCATATCATACTTCTACACATGTTATCTCTATAAGCTAAGTTAGAGGCAATGTAATGTCAATTTGACATGAGAAAGTGTGCTAAGCCAACTAAGCGCGGTGTAATAGGTTGCATCCAGGTCAATCTTCTGCTAATCTAAAAGCCATTTCTTTCTTGAGCCCATTCATGAGCATATGTCTTTGGTGAACCCTTCGTGAGCTTATTCTAACGAGGTATGAAACAAAGCTAGATCTTTAGAGCTGTCCATGTTCATATCATACCTTTACATATGTTATCTCCATAAGCTAAGTTAGAGGCAATGTAATGTCAGTTTGACATGAGTAAGTGTGTTAAGCTAACTAAGGGCGGTGTAATATGTTGCATCCAGATCAATCTTCTGCTAATCTAAAAGTTATTTCTTTCATGGCCCTTCATGAGATTATGTCTTTGTTGAACCCTTCATGAGCTTATTCTAACGAGTTATAAAGTGAAGCCTGATCTTTAGAGCTATCCATGTTCATATCATACTTCTACAAATGTTATATCTATAAGCTAAGTTAGAGGCAATGTAATGTCAGTTTGACATGAGAAAGTGTGCTAAGCCAACTAAGGGCGGTGTAATAGGTTGCTTCCAGGTCAATCTTCTGCTAATCTAAAAGCCATTTCTTTCTTGAGCCCATTCATGAGCTTATGTCTTTGGTGAACCCTTCGTGAGCTTATTCTAACGAGTTATGAAGTGAAGCTTGATGTTTAGAGCTATCCATGTGCATATCATACTTCTACACATGTTATCTCTATAAGCTAAGTTAGAGGCAATGTAATGTCAGTTTGACATGAGAAAGTGTGCTAAGCCAACTAAGGGCGGTGTAATAGGTTGCATCCAGGTCAATCTTCTGCTAATCTAAAAGCCATTTCTTTCTTTAGCCCATTCATGAGCTTATGTCTTTGGTGAACCCTTCGTGAGCTTATTCTAACGAGGTATGAAACAAAGCTAGATCTTTAGAGCTGTCCATGTTCATATCATACCTTTACATATGTTATCTCCATAAGCTAAGTTAGAGGCAATGTAATGTCAGTTTGACATGAGTAAGTGTGTTAAGCTAACTAAGGGCGGTGTAATATGTTGCATCCAGATCAATCTTCTGCTAATCTAAAAGTTATTTCTTTCATGGCCCTTCATGAGATTATGTCTTTGTTGAACCCTTCATGAGCTTATTCTAACGAGTTATAAAGTGAAGCCTGATCTTTAGAGCTATCCATGTTCATATCATACTTCTACAAATGTTATATCTATAAGCTAAGTTAGAGGCAATGTAATGTCAGTTTGACATGAGAAAGTGTGCTAAGCCAACTAAGGGCGGTGTAATAGGTTGCTTCCAGGTCAATCTTCTGCTAATCTAAAAGCCATTTCTTTCTTGAGCCCATTCATGAGCTTATGTCTTTGGTGAACCCTTCGTGAGCTTATTCTAACGAGTTATGAAGTGAAGCTTGATGTTTAGAGCTATCCATGTGCATATCATACTTCTACACATGTTATCTCTATAAGCTAAGTTAGAGGCAATGTAATGTCAGTTTGACATGAGAAAGTGTGCTAAGCCAACTAAGGGCGGTGTAATAGGTTGCATCCAGGTCAATCTTCTGCTAATCTAAAAGCCATTTCTTTCTTTAGCCCATTCATGAGCTTATGTCTTTGGTGAACCCTTCGTGAGCTTATTCTAACGAGTTATGAAGCGAAGCTTGATGTTTAGAGCTATCCATGTGCATATCATACTTCTACACATGTTATCTCTATAAGCTAAGTTAGAGGCAATGTAATGTCAGTTTGACATGAGAAAGTGTGCTAAGCCAACTAAGCGCGGTGTAATAGGTTGCATCCAGGTCAATCTTCTGCTAATCTAAAAGCCATTTCTTTCGTGAGCCCTTCATGAGCATATGTCTTTGTTAAGCCCTTCATGAGCTTATTCTAACAAGTTATGAAGTGAAGCTTGATCTTTAGAGTTATCTATGTTCATATCATACTTCTACACATGTTATCTCTAAAAGCTATGGTAGAGGCAATGTAATGTCAGTTTGACATGAGAAAGTGTGCTAAGCCAACTAAGGGCGGTGTAATAGGTTGCATCCAGATTAATCTTCCGCTAATCTAAAAGCCATTTCTTTCTTGAGCCCATTCATGAGCTTATGTCTTTGGTGAACCCTTCGTGAGCTTATTCTAACGAGTTATGAAGCGAAGCTTGATGTTTAGAGCTATCCATGTGCATATCATACTTCTACACATGTTATCTCTATAAGCTAAGTTAGAGGCAATGTAATGTCAGTTTGACATGAGAAAGTGTGCTAAGCCAACTAAGGGCGTTGTAATAGGTTGCATCCAGGTCAATCCTCTGCTAATCTAAAAGCTATTTCTTTCTTGAGCCCATTCATGAGCTTATGTCTTTGGTGAACCCTTCGTGAGCTTATTCTAACGAGTTATGAAGTGAAGCTTGATGTTTAGAGCTATCCATGTGCATATCATACTTCTACACATGTTATCTCTATAAGCTAAGTTAGAGGCAATGTAATGTCAGTTTGACATGAGAAAGTGTGCTAAGCCAACTAAGGGCGGTGTAATAGGTTGCATCCAGGTCAATCTTCTGCTAATCTAAAAGCCATTTCTTTCTTTAGCCCATTCATGAGCTTATGTCTTTGGTGAACCCTTCGTGAGCTTATTCTAACGAGTTATGAAGCGAAGCTTGATGTTTAGAGCTATCCATGTGCATATCATACTTCTACACATGTTATCTCTATAAGCTAAGTTAGAGGCAATGTAATGTCAGTTTGACATGAGAAAGTGTGCTAAGCCAACTAAGCGCGGTGTAATAGGTTGCATCCAGGTCAATCTTCTGCTAATCTAAAAGCCATTTCTTTCTTGAGCCCATTCATGAGCATATGTCTTTGGTGAACCCTTCGTGAGCTTATTCTAACGAGTTATGAGCGAAGCTTGATGTTTAGAGCTATCCATGTGCATATCATACTTCTTCACATGTTATCTCTATAAGCTAAGTTAGAGGCAATGTAATGTCAGCTTGACATGAGAAAGTGTGCTAAGCCAACTAAGGGCGTTGTAATAGGTTGCATCCAGGTCAATCCTCTGCTAATCTAAAAGCTATTTCTTTCATGGCCCTTCATGAAATTATGTCTTTGTTGAACCCTTCATGAGCTTATTCGAACGAGTTATAAAGTGAAGCTTGATCTTTAGAGCTATTCATGTTCATATCATACTTCTACACATGTTATATCTATAAGCTAAGTTAGAGGCAATGTAATGTTAGTTTGACATGAGAAAGTGTGCTAAGCACACTAAGGGTGGTGTAATAGGTTGCATCCAGATTAATCTTCCGCTAATCTAAAAGCCATTTCTTTCTTGAGCCCATTCATGAGCTTATGTCTTTGGTGAACCCTTCGTGAGCTTATTCTAACGAGTTATGAAGCGAAGCTTGATGTTTAGAGCTATCCATGTGCATATCATACTTCTACACATGTTATCTCTATAAGCTAAGTTAGAGGCAATGTAATGTCAGTTTGACATGAGAAAGTGTGCTAAGCCAACTAAGGGCGTTGTAATAGGTTGCATCCAGGTCAATCCTCTGCTAATCTAAAAGCTATTTCTTTCATGGCCCTTCATGAAATTATGTCTTTGTTGAACCCTTCATGAGCTTATTCTAACGAGTTATAAAGTGAAGCTTGATCTTTAGAGCTATCCATGTTCATATCATACTTCTAGACATGTTATATCTATAAGCTAAGTTAGAGGCAATGTAATGTTAGTTTGACATGAGAAAGTGTGCTAAGCTAACTAAGGGCGGTGTAATAGGTTGCATCCAGATCAATCTTCTGCTAATCTAAAAGCCATTTCTTTCTTGAGCCCATTCATGAGCTTATGTCTTTGGTGAACCCTTCGTGAGCTTATTCTAACGAGTTATGAAGCGAAGCTTGATGTTTAGAGCTATCCATGTGCATATCATACTTCTACACATGTTATCTCTATAAGCTAAGTTAGAGGCAATGTAATGTCAGTTTGACATGAGAAAGTGTGCTAAGCCAACTAAGGGCGTTGTAATAGGTTGCATCCAGGTCAATCTTTTGCTAATCTAAAAGCCATTTCTTTCTTGAGCCCATTCATGAGCTTATGTCTTTGGTGAACCCTTCGTGAGCTTATTCTAACGAGTTATGAAGTGAAGCTTGATGTTTAGAGCTATCCATGTGCATATCATACTTCTACACATGTTATCTCTATAAGCTAAGTTAGAGGCAATGTAATGTCAGTTTGACATGAGAAAGTGTGCTAAGCCAACTAAGGGCGGTGTAATAGGTTGCATCCAGGTCAATCTTCCGCTAATCTAAAAGCCATTTCTTTCTTGAGCCCATTCATGAGCTTATGTCTTTAGTGAACCCTTCGTGAGCTTATTCTAACGAGTTATGAAGCGAAGCTTGATGTTTAGAGCTATCCATGTGCATATCATACTTCTACACATGTTATCTCGATAAGCTAAGTTAGAGGCAATGTAATGTCAGTTTGACATGAGAAAGTGTGCTAAGCGACCTAAGGGCGTTGTAATAGGTTGCATCCAGGTCAATCCTCTGCTAATCTAAAAGCTATTTCTTTCATGGCCCTTCATGAAATTATGTCTTTGTTGAACCCTTCATGAGCTTATTCTAACGAGTTATAAATAAAGTTTGATCTTCAGAGCTATCCATGTTCATATCATACTTCTACACATGTTATATCTATAAGCTAAGTTAGAGGCAATGTAATGTTAGTTTGACATGAGAAAGTGTGCTAAGCACACTAAGGGCGGTGTAATAGGTTGCATCCAGATCAATCTTCTGCTAATCTAAAAGCCATTTCTTTCTTGAGCCCATTCATGAGCTTATGTCTTTGGTGAACCCTTCGTGAGCTTATTCTAACGAGGTATGAAGCGAAGCTTGATGTTTAGAGCTATCCATGTGCATATCATACTTCTACACATGTTATCTCTATAAGCTAAGTTAGAGGCAAGGTAATGTCAGTTTGACATGAGAAAGTGTGCTAAGCTAACTAAGGGCGGTGTAATAGGTTGCATCCAGGTCAATCCTCTGCTAATCTTAAAGCTATTTCTTTCATGGCCCTTCATGAGATTATGTCTTTGTTGAACCCTTCATGAGCTTATTCTAACGAGTTATAAAGTGAAGCCTGATCTTTAGAGCTATCCATGTTCATATCATACTTCTACAAATGTTATATCTATAAGCTAAGTTAGAGGCAATGTAATGTCAGTTTGACATGAGAAAGTGTGCTAAGCCAACTAAGGGCGGTGTAATAGGTTGCTTCCAGGTCAATCTTCTGCTAATCTAAAAGCCATTTCTTTCTTGAGCCCATTCATGAGCTTATGTCTTTGGTGAACCCTTCGTGAGCTTATTCTAACGAGTTATGAAGTGAAGCTTGATGTTTAGAGCTATCCATGTGCATATCATACTTCTACACATGTTATCTCTATAAGCTAAGTTAGAGGCAATGTAATGTCAGTTTGACATGAGAAAGTGTGCTAAGCCAACTAAGGGCGGTGTAATAGGTTGCATCCAGGTCAATCTTCTGCTAATCTAAAAGCCATTTCTTTCTTTAGCCCATTCATGAGCTTATGTCTTTGGTGAACCCTTCGTGAGCTTATTCTAACGAGTTATGAAGCGAAGCTTGATGTTTAGAGCTATCCATGTGCATATCATACTTCTACACATGTTATCTCTATAAGCTAAGTTAGAGGCAATGTAATGTCAGTTTGACATGAGAAAGTGTGCTAAGCCAACTAAGCGCGGTGTAATAGGTTGCATCCAGGTCAATCTTCTGCTAATCTAAAAGCCATTTCTTTCTTGAGCCCATTCATGAGCATATGTCTTTGGTGAACCCTTCGTGAGCTTATTCTAACGAGTTATGAGCGAAGCTTGATGTTTAGAGCTATCCATGTGCATATCATACTTCTTCACATGTTATCTCTATAAGCTAAGTTAGAGGCAATGTAATGTCAGCTTGACATGAGAAAGTGTGCTAAGCCAACTAAGGGCGTTGTAATAGGTTGCATCCAGGTCAATCCTCTGCTAATCTAAAAGCTATTTCTTTCATGGCCCTTCATGAAATTATGTCTTTGTTGAACCCTTCATGAGCTTATTCGAACGAGTTATAAAGTGAAGCTTGATCTTTAGAGCTATTCATGTTCATATCATACTTCTACACATGTTATATCTATAAGCTAAGTTAGAGGCAATGTAATGTTAGTTTGACATGAGAAAGTGTGCTAAGCACACTAAGGGTGGTGTAATAGGTTGCATCCAGATTAATCTTCCGCTAATCTAAAAGCCATTTCTTTCTTGAGCCCATTCATGAGCTTATGTCTTTGGTGAACCCTTCGTGAGCTTATTCTAACGAGTTATGAAGCGAAGCTTGATGTTTAGAGCTATCCATGTGCATATCATACTTCTACACATGTTATCTCTATAAGCTAAGTTAGAGGCAATGTAATGTCAGTTTGACATGAGAAAGTGTGCTAAGCCAACTAAGGGCGTTGTAATAGGTTGCATCCAGGTCAATCCTCTGCTAATCTAAAAGCTATTTCTTTCATGGCCCTTCATGAAATTATGTCTTTGTTGAACCCTTCATGAGCTTATTCTAACGAGTTATAAAGTGAAGCTTGATCTTTAGAGCTATCCATGTTCATATCATACTTCTAGACATGTTATATCTATAAGCTAAGTTAGAGGCAATGTAATGTTAGTTTGACATGAGAAAGTGTGCTAAGCTAACTAAGGGCGGTGTAATAGGTTGCATCCAGATCAATCTTCTGCTAATCTAAAAGCCATTTCTTTCTTGAGCCCATTCATGAGCTTATGTCTTTGGTGAACCCTTCGTGAGCTGATTCTAACGAGTTATGAAGCGAAGCTTGATGTTTAGAGCTATCCATGTGCATATCATACTTCTACACATGTTATCTCTATAAGCTAAGTTAGAGGCAATGTAATGTCAGTTTGACATGAGAAAGTGTGCTAAGCCAACTAAGGGCGGTGTAATAGGTTGCATCCAGGTCAATCTTCTGCTAATCTAAAAGCCATTTCTTTCTTTAGCCCATTCATGAGCTTATGTCTTTGGTGAACCCTTCGTGAGCTTATTCTAACGAGTTATGAAGCGAAGCTTGATGTTTAGAGCTATCCATGTGCATATCATACTTCTACACATGTTATCTCTATAAGCTAAGTTAGAGGCAATGTAATGTCAGTTTGACATGAGAAAGTGTGCTAAGCCAACTAAGCGCGGTGTAATAGGTTGCATCCAGGTCAATCTTCTGCTAATCTAAAAGCCATTTCTTTCTTGAGCCCATTCATGAGCATATGTCTTTGGTGAACCCTTCGTGAGCTTATTCTAACGAGTTATGAGCGAAGCTTGATGTTTAGAGCTATCCATGTGCATATCATACTTCTTCACATGTTATCTCTATAAGCTAAGTTAGAGGCAATGTAATGTCAGCTTGACATGAGAAAGTGTGCTAAGCCAACTAAGGGCGTTGTAATAGGTTGCATCCAGGTCAATCCTCTGCTAATCTTAAAGCTATTTCTTTCATGGCCCTTCATGAGATTATGTCTTTGTTGAACCCTTCATGAGCTTATTCTAACGAGTTATAAAGTGAAGCCTGATCTTTAGAGCTATCCATGTTCATATCATACTTCTACAAATGTTATATCTATAAGCTAAGTTAGAGGCAATGTAATGTCAGTTTGACATGAGAAAGTGTGCTAAGCCAACTAAGGGCGGTGTAATAGGTTGCTTCCAGGTCAATCTTCTGCTAATCTAAAAGCCATTTCTTTCTTGAGCCCATTCATGAGCTTATGTCTTTGGTGAACCCTTCGTGAGCTTATTCTAACGAGTTATGAAGTGAAGCTTGATGTTTAGAGCTATCCATGTGCATATCATACTTCTACACATGTTATCTCTATAAGCTAAGTTAGAGGCAATGTAATGTCAGTTTGACATGAGAAAGTGTGCTAAGCCAACTAAGGGCGGTGTAATAGGTTGCATCCAGGTCAATCTTCTGCTAATCTAAAAGCCATTTCTTTCTTTAGCCCATTCATGAGCTTATGTCTTTGGTGAACCCTTCGTGAGCTTATTCTAACGAGTTATGAAGCGAAGCTTGATGTTTAGAGCTATCCATGTGCATATCATACTTCTACACATGTTATCTCTATAAGCTAAGTTAGAGGCAATGTAATGTCAGTTTGACATGAGAAAGTGTGCTAAGCCAACTAAGCGCGGTGTAATAGGTTGCATCCAGGTCAATCTTCTGCTAATCTAAAAGCCATTTCTTTCTTGAGCCCATTCATGAGCATATGTCTTTGGTGAACCCTTCGTGAGCTTATTCTAACGAGTTATGAGCGAAGCTTGATGTTTAGAGCTATCCATGTGCATATCATACTTCTTCACATGTTATCTCTATAAGCTAAGTTAGAGGCAATGTAATGTCAGCTTGACATGAGAAAGTGTGCTAAGCCAACTAAGGGCGTTGTAATAGGTTGCATCCAGGTCAATCCTCTGCTAATCTAAAAGCTATTTCTTTCATGGCCCTTCATGAAATTATGTCTTTGTTGAACCCTTCATGAGCTTATTCGAACGAGTTATAAAGTGAAGCTTGATCTTTAGAGCTATTCATGTTCATATCATACTTCTACACATGTTATATCTATAAGCTAAGTTAGAGGCAATGTAATGTTAGTTTGACATGAGAAAGTGTGCTAAGCACACTAAGGGTGGTGTAATAGGTTGCATCCAGATTAATCTTCCGCTAATCTAAAAGCCATTTCTTTCTTGAGCCCATTCATGAGCTTATGTCTTTGGTGAACCCTTCGTGAGCTTATTCTAACGAGTTATGAAGCGAAGCTTGATGTTTAGAGCTATCCATGTGCATATCATACTTCTACACATGTTATCTCTATAAGCTAAGTTAGAGGCAATGTAATGTCAGTTTGACATGAGAAAGTGTGCTAAGCCAACTAAGGGCGTTGTAATAGGTTGCATCCAGGTCAATCCTCTGCTAATCTAAAAGCTATTTCTTTCATGGCCCTTCATGAAATTATGTCTTTGTTGAACCCTTCATGAGCTTATTCTAACGAGTTATAAAGTGAAGCTTGATCTTTAGAGCTATCCATGTTCATATCATACTTCTAGACATGTTATATCTATAAGCTAAGTTAGAGGCAATGTAATGTTAGTTTGACATGAGAAAGTGTGCTAAGCTAACTAAGGGCGGTGTAATAGGTTGCATCCAGGTCAATCCTCTGCTAATCTAAAAGCTATTTCTTTCATGGCCCTTCATGAAATTATGTCTTTGTTGAACCCTTCATGAGCTTATTCGAACGAGTTATAAAGTGAAGCTTGATCTTTAGAGCTATTCATGTTCATATCATACTTCTACACATGTTATATCTATAAGCTAAGTTAGAGGCAATGTAATGTTAGTTTGACATGAGAAAGTGTGCTAAGCACACTAAGGGTGGTGTAATAGGTTGCATCCAGATTAATCTTCCGCTAATCTAAAAGCCATTTCTTTCTTGAGCCCATTCATGAGCTTATGTCTTTGGTGAACCCTTCGTGAGCTTATTCTAACGAGTTATGAAGCGAAGCTTGATGTTTAGAGCTATCCATGTGCATATCATACTTCTACACATGTTATCTCTATAAGCTAAGTTAGAGGCAATGTAATGTCAGTTTGACATGAGAAAGTGTGCTAAGCCAACTAAGGGCGTTGTAATAGGTTGCATCCAGGTCAATCTTTTGCTAATCTAAAAGCCATTTCTTTCTTGAGCCCATTCATGAGCTTATGTCTTTGGTGAACCCTTCGTGAGCTTATTCTAACGAGTTATGAAGTGAAGCTTGATGTTTAGAGCTATCCATGTGCATATCATACTTCTACACATGTTATCTCTATAAGCTAAGTTAGAGGCAATGTAATGTCAGTTTGACATGAGAAAGTGTGCTAAGCCAACTAAGGGCGGTGTAATAGGTTGCATCCAGGTCAATCTTCCGCTAATCTAAAAGCCATTTCTTTCTTGAGCCCATTCATGAGCTTATGTCTTTAGTGAACCCTTCGTGAGCTTATTCTAACGAGTTATGAAGCGAAGCTTGATGTTTAGAGCTATCCATGTGCATATCATACTTCTACACATGTTATCTCGATAAGCTAAGTTAGAGGCAATGTAATGTCAGTTTGACATGAGAAAGTGTGCTAAGCGACCTAAGGGCGTTGTAATAGGTTGCATCCAGGTCAATCCTCTGCTAATCTAAAAGCTATTTCTTTCATGGCCCTTCATGAAATTATGTCTTTGTTGAACCCTTCATGAGCTTATTCTAACGAGTTATAAATAAAGTTTGATCTTCAGAGCTATCCATGTTCATATCATACTTCTACACATGTTATATCTATAAGCTAAGTTAGAGGCAATGTAATGTTAGTTTGACATGAGAAAGTGTGCTAAGCACACTAAGGGCGGTGTAATAGGTTGCATCCAGATCAATCTTCTGCTAATCTAAAAGCCATTTCTTTCTTGAGCCCATTCATGAGCTTATGTCTTTGGTGAACCCTTCGTGAGCTTATTCTAACGAGGTATGAAACAAAGCTAGATCTTTAGAGCTGTCCATGTTCATATCATACCTTTACATATGTTATCTCCATAAGCTAAGTTAGAGGCAATGTAATGTCAGTTTGACATGAGTAAGTGTGTTAAGCTAACTAAGGGCGGTGTAATATGTTGCATCCAGATCAATCTTCTGCTAATCTAAAAGTTATTTCTTTCATGGCCCTTCATGAGATTATGTCTTTGTTGAACCCTTCATGAGCTTATTCTAACGAGTTATAAAGTGAAGCCTGATCTTTAGAGCTATCCATGTTCATATCATACTTCTACAAATGTTATATCTATAAGCTAAGTTAGAGGCAATGTAATGTCAGTTTGACATGAGAAAGTGTGCTAAGCCAACTAAGGGCGGTGTAATAGGTTGCTTCCAGGTCAATCTTCTGCTAATCTAAAAGCCATTTCTTTCTTGAGCCCATTCATGAGCTTATGTCTTTGGTGAACCCTTCGTGAGCTTATTCTAACGAGTTATGAAGTGAAGCTTGATGTTTAGAGCTATCCATGTGCATATCATACTTCTACACATGTTATCTCTATAAGCTAAGTTAGAGGCAATGTAATGTCAGTTTGACATGAGAAAGTGTGCTAAGCCAACTAAGGGCGGTGTAATAGGTTGCATCCAGGTCAATCTTCTGCTAATCTAAAAGCCATTTCTTTCTTTAGCCCATTCATGAGCTTATGTCTTTGGTGAACCCTTCGTGAGCTTATTCTAACGAGTTATGAAGCGAAGCTTGATGTTTAGAGCTATCCATGTGCATATCATACTTCTACACATGTTATCTCTATAAGCTAAGTTAGAGGCAATGTAATGTCAGTTTGACATGAGAAAGTGTGCTAAGCCAACTAAGCGCGGTGTAATAGGTTGCATCCAGGTCAATCTTCTGCTAATCTAAAAGCCATTTCTTTCTTGAGCCCATTCATGAGCATATGTCTTTGGTGAACCCTTCGTGAGCTTATTCTAACGAGTTATGAGCGAAGCTTGATGTTTAGAGCTATCCATGTGCATATCATACTTCTTCACATGTTATCTATATAAGCTAAGTTAGAGGCAATGTAATGTCAGCTTGACATGAGAAAGTGTGCTAAGCCAACTAAGGGCGTTGTAATAGGTTGCATCCAGGTCAATCCTCTGCTAATCTAAAAGCTATTTCTTTCATGGCCCTTCATGAAATTATGTCTTTGTTGAACCCTTCATGAGCTTATTCGAACGAGTTATAAAGTGAAGCTTGATCTTTAGAGCTATTCATGTTCATATCATACTTCTACACATGTTATATCTATAAGCTAAGTTAGAGGCAATGTAATGTTAGTTTGACATGAGAAAGTGTGCTAAGCACACTAAGGGTGGTGTAATAGGTTGCATCCAGATTAATCTTCCGCTAATCTAAAAGCCATTTCTTTCTTGAGCCCATTCATGAGCTTATGTCTTTGGTGAACCCTTCGTGAGCTTATTCTAACGAGTTATGAAGCGAAGCTTGATGTTTAGAGCTATCCATGTGCATATCATACTTCTACACATGTTATCTCTATAAGCTAAGTTAGAGGCAATGTAATGTCAGTTTGACATGAGAAAGTGTGCTAAGCCAACTAAGGGCGTTGTAATAGGTTGCATCCAGATCAATCTTCTGCTAATCTAAAAGCCATTTCTTTCTTGAGCCCATTCATGAGCTTATGTCTTTGGTGAACCCTTCGTGAGCTTATTCTAACGAGGTATGAAACAAAGCTAGATCTTTAGAGCTGTCCATGTTCATATCATACCTTTACATATGTTATCTCCATAAGCTAAGTTAGAGGCAATGTAATGTCAGTTTGACATGAGTAAGTGTGTTAAGCTAACTAAGGGCGGTGTAATATGTTGCATCCAGATCAATCTTCTGCTAATCTAAAAGTTATTTCTTTCATGGCCCTTCATGAGATTATGTCTTTGTTGAACCCTTCATGAGCTTATTCTAACGAGTTATAAAGTGAAGCCTGATCTTTAGAGCTATCCATGTTCATATCATACTTCTACAAATGTTATATCTATAAGCTAAGTTAGAGGCAATGTAATGTCAGTTTGACATGAGAAAGTGTGCTAAGCCAACTAAGGGCGGTGTAATAGGTTGCTTCCAGGTCAATCTTCTGCTAATCTAAAAGCCATTTCTTTCTTGAGCCCATTCATGAGCTTATGTCTTTGGTGAACCCTTCGTGAGCTTATTCTAACGAGTTATGAAGTGAAGCTTGATGTTTAGAGCTATCCATGTGCATATCATACTTCTACACATGTTATCTCTATAAGCTAAGTTAGAGGCAATGTAATGTCAGTTTGACATGAGTAAGTGTGTTAAGCTAACTAAGGGCGGTGTAATATGTTGCATCCAGATCAATCTTCTGCTAATCTAAAAGTTATTTCTTTCATGGCCCTTCATGAGATTATGTCTTTGTTGAACCCTTCATGAGCTTATTCTAACGAGTTATAAAGTGAAGCCTGATCTTTAGAGCTATCCATGTTCATATCATACTTCTACAAATGTTATATCTATAAGCTAAGTTAGAGGCAATGTAATGTCAGTTTGACATGAGAAAGTGTGCTAAGCCAACTAAGGGCGGTGTAATAGGTTGCTTCCAGGTCAATCTTCTGCTAATCTAAAAGCCATTTCTTTCTTGAGCCCATTCATGAGCTTATGTCTTTGGTGAACCCTTCGTGAGCTTATTCTAACGAGTTATGAAGTGAAGCTTGATGTTTAGAGCTATTCATGTGCATATCATACTTCTACACATGTTATCTCTATAAGCTAAGTTAGAGGCAATGTAATGTCAGTTTGACATGAGAAAGTGTGCTAAGCCAACTAAGCGCGGTGTAATAGGTTGCATCCAGGTCAATCTTCTGCTAATCTAAAAGCCATTTCTTTCTTGAGCCCATTCATGAGCTTATGTCTTTGGTGAACCCTTCGTGAGCTTATTCTAACGAGTTATGAAGCGAAGCTTGATGTTTAGAGCTATCCATGTGCATATCATACTTCTTCACATGTTATCTCTATAAGCTAAGTTAGAGGCAATGTAATGTCAGCTTGACATGAGAAAGTGTGCTAAGCCAACTAAGGGCGTTGTAATAGGTTGCATCCAGGTCAATCCTCTGCTAATCTAAAAGCTATTTCTTTCATGGCCCTTCATGAAATTATGTCTTTGTTGAACCCTTCATGAGCTTATTCGAACGAGTTATAAAGTGAAGCTTGATCTTTAGAGCTATTCATGTTCATATCATACTTCTACACATGTTATATCTATAAGCTAAGTTAGAGGCAATGTAATGTTAGTTTGACATGAGAAAGTGTGCTAAGCACACTAAGGGTGGTGTAATAGGTTGCATCCAGATTAATCTTCCGCTAATCTAAAAGCCATTTCTTTCTTGAGCCCATTCATGAGCTTATGTCTTTGGTGAACCCTTCGTGAGCTTATTCTAACGAGTTATGAAGCGAAGCTTGATGTTTAGAGCTATCCATGTGCATATCATACTTCTACACATGTTATCTCTATAAGCTAAGTTAGAGGCAATGTAATGTCAGTTTGACATGAGAAAGTGTGCTAAGCCAACTAAGGGCGTTGTAATAGGTTGCATCCAGGTCAATCCTCTGCTAATCTAAAAGCTATTTCTTTCATGGCCCTTCATGAAATTATGTCTTTGTTGAACCCTTCATGAGCTTATTCTAACGAGTTATAAAGTGAAGCTTGATCTTTAGAGCTATCCATGTTCATATCATACTTCTACACATGTTATATCTATAAGCTAAGTTAGAGGCAATGTAATGTTAGTTTGACATGAGAAAGTGTGCTAAGCACACTAAGGGCGGTGTAATAGGTTGCATCCAGATCAATCTTCTGCTAATCTAAAAGCCATTTCTTTCTTGAGCCCATTCATGAGCTTATGTCTTTGGTGAACCCTTCGTGAGCTTATTCTAACGAGGTATGAAACAAAGCTAGATCTTTAGAGCTGTCCATGTTCATATCATACCTTTACATATGTTATCTCCATAAGCTAAGTTAGAGGCAATGTAATGTCAGTTTGACATGAGTAAGTGTGTTAAGCTAACTAAGGGCGGTGTAATATGTTGCATCCAGATCAATCTTCTGCTAATCTAAAAGTTATTTCTTTCATGGCCCTTCATGAGATTATGTCTTTGTTGAACCCTTCATGAGCTTATTCTAACGAGTTATAAAGTGAAGCCTGATCTTTAGAGCTATCCATGTTCATATCATACTTCTACAAATGTTATATCTATAAGCTAAGTTAGAGGCAATGTAATGTAAGTTTGACATGAGAAAGTGTGCTAAGCCAACTAAGGGCGGTGTAATAGGTTGCTTCCAGGTCAATCTTCTGCTAATCTAAAAGCCATTTCTTTCTTGAGCCCATTCATGAGCTTATGTCTTTGGTGAACCCTTCGTGAGCTTATTCTAACGAGTTATGAAGTGAAGCTTGATGTTTAGAGCTATCCATGTGCATATCATACTTCTACACATGTTATCTCTATAAGCTAAGTTAGAGGCAATGTAATGTCAGTTTGACATGAGAAAGTGTGCTAAGCCAACTAAGGGCGGTGTAATAGGTTGCATCCAGGTCAATCTTCTGCTAATCTAAAAGCCATTTCTTTCTTTAGCCCATTCATGAGCTTATGTCTTTGGTGAACCCTTCGTGAGCTTATTCTAACGAGTTATGAAGCGAAGCTTGATGTTTAGAGCTATCCATGTGCATATCATACTTCTACACATGTTATCTCTATAAGCTAAGTTAGAGGCAATGTAATGTCTGTTTGACATGAGAAAGTGTGCTAAGCCAACTAAGGGCGTTGTAATAGGTTGCATCCAGGTCAATCCTCTGCTAATCTAAAAGCTATTTCTTTCATGGCCCTTCATGAAATTATGTCTTTGTTGAACCCTTCATGAGCTTATTCTAACGAGTTATAAAGTGAAGCTTGATCTTTAGAGCTATCCATGTTCATATCATACTTCTAGACATGTTATATCTATAAGCTAAGTTAGAGGCAATGTAATGTTAGTTTGACATGAGAAAGTGTGCTAAGCACACTAAGGGCGGTGTAATAGGTTGCATCCAGATCAATATTCTGCTAATCTAAAAGCCATTTCTTTCTTGAGCCCATTCATGAGCTTATGTCTTTGGTGAACCCTTCGTGAGCTTATTCTAACGAGGTATGAAGCAAAGCTAGATCTTTAGAGCTATCCATGTTCATATCATACCTTTAGACATGTTATCTCCATAAGCTAAGTTAGAGGAAATGTAATGTCATTTTGACATGAGTAAGTGTGTTAAGCTAACTAAGGGCGGTGTAATATGTTGCATCCAGATCAATCTTCTGCTAATCTAAAAGTTATTTCTTTCATGGCCCTTCATGAGATTATGTCTTTGTTGAACCCTTCATGAGCTTATTCTAACGAGTTATAAAGTGAAGCCTGATCTTTAGAGCTATCCATGTTCATATCATACTTCTACAAATGTTATATCTATAAGCTAAGTTAGAGGCAATGTAATGTCAATTTGACATGAGAAAGTGTGCTAAGCCAACTAAGGGCGGTGTAATAGGTTGCATCCAGGTCAATCTTCTGCTAATCTAAAAGCAATTTCTTTCTTGAGCCCATTCATGAGCTTATGTCTTTGGTGAACCCTTCCTGACCTTATTCTAACGAGTTATGAAGTGAAGCTTGATGTTTAGAGCTATCCATGTGCATATCATACTTCTACACATGTTATCTCTATAAGCTAAGTTAGAGGCAATGTAATGTCAGTTTGACATGAGAAAGTGTGCTAAGCCAACTAAGGGCGGTGTAATAGGTTGCATCCAGGTCAATCTTCTGCTAATCTAAAAGCCATTTCTTTCTTGAGCCCACTCATGAGCTTATGTCTTTGGTGAACCCTTCGTGAGCTTATTCTAACGAGTTATGAAGCGAAGCTTGATGTTTAGAGCTATCCATGTGCATATCATACTTCTACACATGTTATCTCTATAAGCTAAGTTAGAGGCAATGTAATGTCAGTTTGACATGAGAAAGTGTGCTAAGCCAACTAAGGGCGGTGTAATAGGTTGCTTCCAGGTCAATCTTCTGCTAATCTAAAAGCCATTTCTTTCTTGAGCCCATTCATGAGCTTATGTCTTTGGTGAACCCTTCGTGAGCTTATTCTAACGAGTTATGAAGTGAAGCTTGATGTTTAGAGCTATCCATGTGCATATCATACTTCTACACATGTTATCTCTATAAGCTAAGTTAGAGGCAATGTAATGTCAGTTTGACATGAGAAAGTGTGCTAAGCCAACTAAGGGCGGTGTAATAGGTTGCATCCAGGTCAATCTTCTGCTAATCTAAAAGCCATTTCTTTATTGAGCCCATTCATGAGCTTATGTCTTTGGTGAACCCTTCGTGAGCTTATTCAAACGAGGTATGAAGCAAAGCTAGATCTTTAGAGCTATCCATGTTCATATCATACCTTTAGACATGTTATCTCCATAAGCTAAGTTAGAGGCAATGTAATGTCATTTTGACATGAGTAAGTGTGTTAAGCTAACTAAGGGCGGTGTAATATGTTGCATCCAGATCAATCTTCTGCTAATCTAAAAGTTATTTCTTTCATGGCCCTTCATGAGATTATGTCTTTGTTGAACCCTTCATGAGCTTATTCTAACGAGTTATAAAGTGAAGCCTGATTTTTAGAGCTATCCATGTTCATATCATACTTCTACACATGTTATATCTATAAGCTAAGTTAGAGGCAATGTAATGTTAGTTTGACATGAGAAAGTGTGCTAAGCACACTAAGGGCGGTGTAATAGGTTGCATCCAGATCAATCTTCTGCTAATCTAAAAGCCATTTCTTTCTTGAGCCCATTCATGAGCTTATGTCTTTGGTGAACCCTTCGTGAGCTTATTCTAACGAGGTATGAAACAAAGCTAGATCTTTAGAGCTGTCCATGTTCATATCATACCTTTACATATGTTATCTCCATAAGCTAAGTTAGAGGCAATGTAATGTCAGTTTGACATGAGTAAGTGTGTTAAGCTAACTAAGGGCAGTGTAATATGTTGCATCCAGATCAATCTTCTGCTAATCTAAAAGTTATTTCTTTCATGGCCCTTCATGAGATTATGTCTTTGTTGAACCCTTCATGAGCTTATTCTAACGAGTTATAAAGTGAAGCCTGATCTTTAGAGCTATCCATGTTCATATCATACTTCTACAAATGTTATATCTATAAGCTAAGTTAGAGGCAATGTAATGTAAGTTTGACATGAGAAAGTGTGCTAAGCCAACTAAGGGCGGTGTAATAGGTTGCTTCCAGGTCAATCTTCTGCTAATCTAAAAGCCATTTCTTTCTTGAGCCCATTCATGAGCTTATGTCTTTGGTGAACCGTTCGTGAGCTTATTCTAACGAGTTATGAAGTGAAGCTTGATGTTTAGAGCTATCCATGTGCATATCATACTTCTACACATGTTATCTCTATAAGCTAAGTTAGAGGCAATGTAATGTCAGTTTGACATGAGAAAGTGTGCTAAGCCAACTAAGGGCGGTGTAATAGGTTGCATCCAGGTCAATCTTCTGCTAATCTAAAAGCCATTTCTTTCTTTAGCCCATTCATGAGCTTATGTCTTTGGTGAACCCTTCGTGAGCTTATTCTAACGAGTTATGAAGCGAAGCTTGATGTTTAGAGCTATCCATGTGCATATCATACTTCTACACATGTTATCTCTATAAGCTAAGTTAGAGGCAATGTAATGTCTGTTTGACATGAGAAAGTGTGCTAAGCCAACTAAGGGCGTTGTAATAGGTTGCATCCAGGTCAATCCTCTGCTAATCTAAAAGCTATTTCTTTCATGGCCCTTCATGAAATTATGTCTTTGTTGAACCCTTCATGAGCTTATTCTAACGAGTTATAAAGTGAAGCTTGATCTTTAGAGCTATCCATGTTCATATCATACTTCTAGACATGTTATATCTATAAGCTAAGTTAGAGGCAATGTAATGTTAGTTTGACATGAGAAAGTGTGCTAAGCACACTAAGGGCGGTGTAATAGGTTGCATCCAGATCAATCTTCTGCTAATCTAAAAGCCATTTCTTTCTTGAGCCCATTCATGAGCTTATGTCTTTGGTGAACCCTTCGTGAGCTTATTCTAACGAGGTATGAAGCAAAGCTAGATCTTTAGAGCTATCCATGTTCATATCATACCTTTAGACATGTTATCTCCATAAGCTAAGTTAGAGGAAATGTAATGTCATTTTGACATGAGTAAGTGTGTTAAGCTAACTAAGGGCGGTGTAATATGTTGCATCCAGATCAATCTTCTGCTAATCTAAAAGTTATTTCTTTCATGGCCCTTCATGAGATTATGTCTTTGTTGAACCCTTCATGAGCTTATTCTAACGAGTTATAAAGTGAAGCCTGATCTTTAGAGCTATCCATGTTCATATCATACTTCTACAAATGTTATATCTATAAGCTAAGTTAGAGGCAATGTAATGTCAATTTGACATGAGAAAGTGTGCTAAGCCAACTAAGGGCGGTGTAATAGGTTGCATCCAGGTCAATCTTCTGCTAATCTAAAAGCAATTTCTTTCTTGAGCCCATTCATGAGCTTATGTCTTTGGTGAACCCTTCCTGACCTTATTCTAACGAGTTATGAAGTGAAGCTTGATGTTTAGAGCTATCCATGTGCATATCATACTTCTACACATGTTATCTCTATAAGCTAAGTTAGAGGCAATGTAATGTCAGTTTGACATGAGAAAGTGTGCTAAGCCAACTAAGGGCGGTGTAATAGGTTGCATCCAGGTCAATCTTCTGCTAATCTAAAAGCCATTTCTTTCTTGAGCCCACTCATGAGCTTATGTCTTTGGTGAACCCTTCGTGAGCTTATTCTAACGAGTTATGAAGCGAAGCTTGATGTTTAGAGCTATCCATGTGCATATCATACTTCTACACATGTTATCTCTATAAGCTAAGTTAGAGGCAATGTAATGTCAGTTTGACATGAGAAAGTGTGCTAAGCCAACTAAGGGCGGTGTAATAGGTTGCTTCCAGGTCAATCTTCTGCTAATCTAAAAGCCATTTCTTTCTTGAGCCCATTCATGAGCTTATGTCTTTGGTGAACCCTTCGTGAGCTTATTCTAACGAGTTATGAAGTGAAGCTTGATGTTTAGAGCTATCCATGTGCATATCATACTTCTACACATGTTATCTCTATAAGCTAAGTTAGAGGCAATGTAATGTCAGTTTGACATGAGAAAGTGTGCTAAGCCAACTAAGGGCGGTGTAATAGGTTGCATCCAGGTCAATCTTCTGCTAATCTAAAAGCCATTTCTTTATTGAGCCCATTCATGAGCTTATGTCTTTGGTGAACCCTTCGTGAGCTTATTCAAACGAGGTATGAAGCAAAGCTAGATCTTTAGAGCTATCCATGTTCATATCATACCTTTAGACATGTTATCTCCATAAGCTAAGTTAGAGGCAATGTAATGTCATTTTGACATGAGTAAGTGTGTTAAGCTAACTAAGGGCGGTGTAATATGTTGCATCCAGATCAATCTTCTGCTAATCTAAAAGTTATTTCTTTCATGGCCCTTCATGAGATTATGTCTTTGTTGAACCCTTCATGAGCTTATTCTAACGAGTTATAAAGTGAAGCCTGATTTTTAGAGCTATCCATGTTCATATCATACTTCTACACATGTTATATCTATAAGCTAAGTTAGAGGCAATGTAATGTTAGTTTGACATGAGAAAGTGTGCTAAGCACACTAAGGGCGGTGTAATAGGTTGCATCCAGATCAATCTTCTGCTAATCTAAAAGCCATTTCTTTCTTGAGCCCATTCATGAGCTTATGTCTTTGGTGAACCCTTCGTGAGCTTATTCTAACGAGGTATGAAACAAAGCTAGATCTTTAGAGCTGTCCATGTTCATATCATACCTTTACATATGTTATCTCCATAAGCTAAGTTAGAGGCAATGTAATGTCAGTTTGACATGAGTAAGTGTGTTAAGCTAACTAAGGGCAGTGTAATATGTTGCATCCAGATCAATCTTCTGCTAATCTAAAAGTTATTTCTTTCATGGCCCTTCATGAGATTATGTCTTTGTTGAACCCTTCATGAGCTTATTCTAACGAGTTATAAAGTGAAGCCTGATCTTTAGAGCTATCCATGTTCATATCATACTTCTACAAATGTTATATCTATAAGCTAAGTTAGAGGCAATGTAATGTAAGTTTGACATGAGAAAGTGTGCTAAGCCAACTAAGGGCGGTGTAATAGGTTGCTTCCAGGTCAATCTTCTGCTAATCTAAAAGCCATTTCTTTCTTGAGCCCATTCATGAGCTTATGTCTTTGGTGAACCGTTCGTGAGCTTATTCTAACGAGTTATGAAGTGAAGCTTGATGTTTAGAGCTATCCATGTGCATATCATACTTCTACACATGTTATCTCTATAAGCTAAGTTAGAGGCAATGTAATGTCAGTTTGACATGAGAAAGTGTGCTAAGCCAACTAAGGGCGGTGTAATAGGTTGCATCCAGGTCAATCTTCTGCTAATCTAAAAGCCATTTCTTTCTTTAGCCCATTCATGAGCTTATGTCTTTGGTGAACCCTTCGTGAGCTTATTCTAACGAGTTATGAAGCGAAGCTTGATGTTTAGAGCTATCCATGTGCATATCATACTTCTACACATGTTATCTCTATAAGCTAAGTTAGAGGCAATGTAATGTCTGTTTGACATGAGAAAGTGTGCTAAGCCAACTAAGGGCGTTGTAATAGGTTGCATCCAGGTCAATCCTCTGCTAATCTAAAAGCTATTTCTTTCATGGCCCTTCATGAAATTATGTCTTTGTTGAACCCTTCATGAGCTTATTCTAACGAGTTATAAAGTGAAGCTTGATCTTTAGAGCTATCCATGTTCATATCATACTTCTAGACATGTTATATCTATAAGCTAAGTTAGAGGCAATGTAATGTTAGTTTGACATGAGAAAGTGTGCTAAGCACACTAAGGGCGGTGTAATAGGTTGCATCCAGATCAATCTTCTGCTAATCTAAAAGCCATTTCTTTCTTGAGCCCATTCATGAGCTTATGTCTTTGGTGAACCCTTCGTGAGCTTATTCTAACGAGGTATGAAGCAAAGCTAGATCTTTAGAGCTATCCATGTTCATATCATACCTTTAGACATGTTATCTCCATAAGCTAAGTTAGAGGAAATGTAATGTCATTTTGACATGAGTAAGTGTGTTAAGCTAACTAAGGGCGGTGTAATATGTTGCATCCAGATCAATCTTCTGCTAATCTAAAAGTTATTTCTTTCATGGCCCTTCATGAGATTATGTCTTTGTTGAACCCTTCATGAGCTTATTCTAACGAGTTATAAAGTGAAGCCTGATCTTTAGAGCTATCCATGTTCATATCATACTTCTACAAATGTTATATCTATAAGCTAAGTTAGAGGCAATGTAATGTCAATTTGACATGAGAAAGTGTGCTAAGCCAACTAAGGGCGGTGTAATAGGTTGCATCCAGGTCAATCTTCTGCTAATCTAAAAGCAATTTCTTTCTTGAGCCCATTCATGAGCTTATGTCTTTGGTGAACCCTTCCTGAGCTTATTCTAACGAGTTATGAAGTGAAGCTTGATGTTTAGAGCTATCCATGTGCATATCATACTTCTACACATGTTATCTCTATAAGCTAAGTTAGAGGCAATGTAATGTCAGTTTGACATGAGAAAGTGTGCTAAGCCAACTAAGGGCGGTGTAATAGGTTGCATCCAGGTCAATCTTCTGCTAATCTAAAAGCCATTTCTTTCTTGAGCCCACTCATGAGCTTATGTCTTTGGTGAACCCTTCGTGAGCTTATTCTAACGAGTTATGAAGCGAAGCTTGATGTTTAGAGCTATCCATGTGCATATCATACTTCTACACATGTTATCTCTATAAGCTAAGTTAGAGGCAATGTAATGTCAGTTTGACATGAGAAAGTGTGCTAAGCCAACTAAGGGCGGTGTAATAGGTTGCTTCCAGGTCAATCTTCTGCTAATCTAAAAGCCATTTCTTTCTTGAGCCCATTCATGAGCTTATGTCTTTGGTGAACCCTTCGTGAGCTTATTCTAACGAGTTATGAAGTGAAGCTTGATGTTTAGAGCTATCCATGTGCATATCATACTTCTACACATGTTATCTCTATAAGCTAAGTTAGAGGCAATGTAATGTCAGTTTGACATGAGAAAGTGTGCTAAGCCAACTAAGGGCGGTGTAATAGGTTGCATCCAGGTCAATCTTCTGCTAATCTAAAAGCCATTTCTTTATTGAGCCCATTCATGAGCTTATGTCTTTGGTGAACCCTTCGTGAGCTTATTCAAACGAGGTATGAAGCAAAGCTAGATCTTTAGAGCTATCCATGTTCATATCATACCTTTAGACATGTTATCTCCATAAGCTAAGTTAGAGGCAATGTAATGTCATTTTGACATGAGTAAGTGTGTTAAGCTAACTAAGGGCGGTGTAATATGTTGCATCCAGATCAATCTTCTGCTAATCTAAAAGTTATTTCTTTCATGGCCCTTCATGAGATTATGTCTTTGTTGAACCCTTCATGAGCTTATTCTAACGAGTTATAAAGTGAAGCCTGATTTTTAGAGCTATCCATGTTCATATCATACTTCTACAAATGTTATATCTATAAGCTAAGTTAGAGGCAATGTAATGTCAGTTTGACATGAGAAAGTGTGCTAAGCCAACTAAGGGCAGTGTAATAGGTTGCATCCAGGTCAATCTTCTGCTAATCTAAAAGCCATTTCTTTCTTGAGCCCATTCATGAGCTTATGTCTTTGGTGAACCCTTCGTGAGCTTATTCTAATGAGTTATGAAGTGAAGCTTGATGTTTAGAGCTATCCATGTGCATATCATACTTCTACACATGTTATCTCTATAAGCTAAGTTAGAGGCAATGTAATGTCAGTTTTACATGAGAAAGTGTGCTAAGCCAACTAATGGCGGTGTAATAGGTTGCATCCAGGTCAATCTTCTGCTAATCTAAAAGCCATTTCTTTCTTGAGCCCATTCATGAGCTTATGTTTTTGGTGAACCCTTCGTGAGCTTATTCTAACGTGTTATGAAGCGAAGCTTGATGTTTAGAGCTATCCATGTGCATATCATACTTCTACACATGTTATCTCTATAAGCTAAGTTAGAGGCAATGTAATGTCAGTTTGACATGAGAAAGTGTGCTAAGCCAACTAAGGGCGTTGTAATAGGTTGCATCCAGGTCAATCCTCTGCTAATCTAAAAGCTATTTCTTTCATGGCCCTTCATGAGATTATGTCTTTGTTGAACCCTTCATGAGCTTATTCGAACGAGTTATAAAGTGAAGCTTGATCTTTAGAGCTATCTATGTTCATATCATACTTCTACAAATGTTATATCTATAAGCTAAGTTAGAGGCAATGTAATGTCAGTTTGACATGAGAAAGTGTGCTAAGCCAACTAAGGGCGGTGTAATAGGTTGCATCCAGGTCAATCTTCTGCTAATCTAAAAGCCATTTCTTTCTTGAGCCCATTCATGAGCTTATGTCTTTGGTGAACCCTTCGTGATCTTATTCTAACGAGTTATGAAGCGAAGCTTGATCTTTAGAGCTATCCATGTTCATATCATACTTCTACACATGTTATCTCTATAAGCTAAGTAAGAGGCAATGTAATGTTAGTTTGACATGAGAAAGTGTGCTAAGCCAACTAAGGGCGGTGTAATAGGTTGCATCCAGGTCAATCTTCTGCTAATCTAAAAGCCATTTCTTTCATGAGCCCTTCATCAACTTATGTCTTTGGTCAACCCTTCGTGAGCTTATTCTAACGAGTTATTAAGTGAAGCTTGATGTTTAGAGCTATCCATGTGCATATCATACTTCTACACATGTTATCTCTATAAGGTAAGTTAGAGGCAATGAAATGTCAGTTTGACATGAGAAAGTGTGCTAAGCCAACTAAGGGCGTTGTAATAGGTTGCATCCAGGTCAATCCTCTGCTAATCTAAAAGCTATTTCTTTCATGGCCCTTCATGAAATTATGTCTTTGTTGAACCCTTCATGAGCTTATTCTAACGAGTTATAAAGTGAAGCTTGATCTTTAGAGCTATCCATGTTCATATCATACTTCTACACATGTTATATCTATAAGCTAAGTTAGAGGCAATGTAATGTTAGTTTGACATAAGAAAGTGTGCTAAGCACACTAAGGGCGGTGTAATAGGTTGCATCCAGATCAATCTTCTGCTAATCTAAAAGCCATTTCTTTCTTGAGCCCATTCATGAGCTTATGTCTTTGGTGAACCCTTCGTGAGCTTATTCTAACGAGGTATGAAACAAAGCTAGATCTTTAGAGCTGTCCATGTTCATATCATACCTTTACATATGTTATCTCCATAAGCTAAGTTAGAGGCAATGTAATGTCAGTTTGACATGAGTAAGTGTGTTAAGCTAACTAAGGGCGGTGTAATATATTGCATCCAGATCAATCTTCTGCTAATCTAAAAGTTATTTCTTTAATGGCCCTTCATGAGATTATGTCTTTGTTGAACCCTTCATGAGCTTATTCTAACAAGTTATAAAGTGAAGCCTGATCTTTAGAGCTATCCATGTTCATATCATACTTCTACAAATGTTATATCTATAAGCTAAGTTAGAGGCAATGTAATGTCAGTTTGACATGAGAAAGTGTGCTAAGCCAACTAAGGGCGGTGTAATAGGTTGCTTCCAGGTCAATCTTCTGCTAATCTAAAAGCCATTTCTTTCTTGAGCCCATTCATGAGCTTATGTCTTTGGTGAACCCTTCGTGAGCTTATTCTAACGAGTTATGAAGTGAAGCTTTATGTTTAGAGCTATCCATGTGCATATCATACTTCTACACATGTTATCTCTATAAGCTAAGTTAGAGGCAATGTAATGTCAGTTTGACATGAGAAAGTGTGCTAAGCCAACTAAGGGCGGTGTAATAGGTTGCATCCAGGTCAATCTTCTGCTAATCTAAAAGCCATTTCTTTCTTGAGCCCATTCATGAGCTTATGTCTTTGGTGAACCCTTCGTGAGCTTATTCAAACGAGGTATGAAGCAAAGCTAGATCTTTAGAGCTATCCATGTTCATATCATACCTTTAGACATGTTATCTCCATAAGCTAAGTTAGAGGCAATGTAATGTCATTTTGACATGAGTAAGTGTGTTAAGCTAACTAAGGGCGGTGTAATATGTTGCATCCAGATCAATCTTCTGCTAATCTAAAAGTTATTTCTTTCATGGCCCTTCATGAGATTATGTCTTTGTTGAACCCTTCATGAGCTTATTCTAACGAGTTATAAAGTGAAGCCTGATCTTTAGAGCTATCCATGTTCATATCATACTTCTACAAATGTTATATCTATAAGCTAAGTTAGAGGCAATGTAATGTCAGTTTGACATGAGAAAGTGTGCTAAGCCAACTAAGGGCGGTGTAATAGGTTGCATCCAGGTCAATCTTCTGCTAATCTAAAAGCCATTTCTTTCTTGAGCCCATTCATGAGCTTATGTCTTTGGTGAACCCTTCGTGAGCTTATTCTAACGAGTTATGAAGTGAAGCTTGATGTTTAGAGCTATCCATGTGCATATCATACTTCTACACATGTTATCTCTATAAGCTAAGTTAGAGGCAATGTAATGTCAGTTTGACATGAGAAAGTGTGCTAAGCCAACTAAGGGCGGTGTAATAGGTTGCATCCAGGTCAATCTTCTGCTAATCTAAAAGCCATTTCTTTCTTGAGCCCATTCATGAGCTTATGTCTTTGGTGAACCCTTCGTGAGCTTATTCTAACGTGTTATGAAGCGAAGCTTGATGTTTAGAGCTATCCATGTGCATATCATACTTCTACACATGTTATCTCTATAAGCTAAGTTAGAGGCAATGTAATGTCAGTTTGACATGAGAAAGTGTGCTAAGCCAACTTAGGGCGTTGTAATAGGTTGCATCCAGGTCAATCCTCTCCTAATCTAAAAGCTATTTCTTTCATGGCCCTTCATGAGATTATGTCTTTGTTGAACCCTTCATGAGCTTATTCGAACGAGTTATAAAGTGAAGCTTGATCTTTAGAGCTATCTATGTTCATATCATACTTCTACACATGTTATATCTATAAGCTAAGTTAGAGGCAATGTAATGTCAGTTTGACATGAGAAAGTGTGCTAAGCCAACTAAGGGCGGTGTAATAGGTTGCATCCAGGTCAATCTTCTGCTAATCTAAAAGCCATTTCTTTCTTGAGCCCATTCATGAGCTTATGTCTTTGGTGAACCCTTCGTGATCTTATTCTAACGAGTTATGAAGCGAAGCTTGATCTTTAGAGCTATCCATGTTCATATCATACTTCTACACATGTTATCTCTATAAGCTAAGTAAGAGGCAATGTAATGTTAGTTTGACATGAGAAAGTGTGCTAAGCCAACTAAGGGCGGTGTAATAGGTTGCATCCAGGTCAATCTTCTGCTAATCTAAAAGCCATTTCTTTCATGAGCCCTTCATCAACTTATGTCTTTGGTGAACCCTTCGTGAGCTTATTCTAACGAGTTATTAAGTGAAGCTTGATGTTTAGAGCTATCCATGTGCATATCATACTTCTACACATGTTATCTCTATAAGCTAAGTTAGAGGCAATGTAATGTCAGTTTGACATGAGAAAGTGTGCTAAGCCATCTAAGGGCGTTGTAATAGGTTGCAACCAGGTCAATCCTCTGCTAATCTAAAAGCTATTTCTTTCATGGCCCTTCATGAAATTATGTCTTTGTTGAACCCTTCATGAGCTTATTCTAACGAGTTATAAAGTGAAGCTTGATCTTTAGAGCTATCCATGTTCATATCATACTTCTACACATGTTATATCTATAAGCTAAGTTAGAGGCAATGTAATGTTAGTTTGACATGAGAAAGTGTGCTAAGCACACTAAGGGCGGTGTAATAGGTTGCATCCAGATCAATCTTCTGCTAATCTAAAAGCCATTTCTTTCTTGAGCCCATTCATGAGCTTATGTCTTTGGTGAACCCTTCGTGAGCTTATTCTAACGAGGTATGAAACAAAGCTAGATCTTTAGAGCTGTCCATGTTCATATCATACCTTTACATATGTTATCTCCATAAGCTAAGTTAGAGGCAATGTAATGTCAGTTTGACATGAGTAAGTGTGTTAAGCTAACTAAGGGCGGTGTAATATGTTGCATCCAGATCAATCTTCTGCTAATCTAAAAGTTATTTCTTTCATGGCCCTTCATGAGATTATGTCTTTGTTGAACCCTTCATGAGCTTATTCTAACGAGTTATAAAGTGAAGTCTGATCTTTAGAGCTATCCATGTTCATATCATACTTCTACAAATGTTATATCTATAAGCTAAGTTAGAGGCAATGTAATGTCAGTTTGACATGAGAAAGTGTGCTAAGCCAACTAAGGGCGGTGTAATAGGTTGCTTCCAGGTCAATCTTCTGCTAATCTAAAAGCCATTTCTTTCTTGAGCCCATTCATGAGCTTATGTCTTTGGTGAACCCTTCGTGAGCTTATTCTAACGAGTTATGAAGTGAAGCTTGATGTTTAGAGCTATCCATGTGTATATCATACTTCTACACATGTTATCTCTATAAGCTAAGTTAGAGGCAATGTAATGTCAGTTTGACATGAGAAAGTGTGCTAAGCCAACTAAGGGCGGTGTAATAGGTTGCATCCAGGTCAGTCTTCTGCTAATCTAAAAGCCATTTCTTTCTTTAGCCCATTCATGAGCTTATGTCTTTGGTGAACCCTTCGTGAGCTTATTCTAACGAGTTATGAAGCGAAGCTTGATGTTTAGAGCTATCCATGTGCATATCATACTTCTACACATGTTATCTCTATAAGCTAAGTTAGAGGCAATGTAATGTCAGTTTGACATGAGAAAGTGTGCTAAGCCAACTAAGGGCGTTGTAATAGGTTGCATCCAGGTCAATCCTCTGCTAATCTAAAAGCTATTTCTTTCATGGCCCTTCATGAAATTATGTCTTTGTTGAACCCTTCATGAGCTTATTCGAACGAGTTATAAAGTGAAGCTTGATCTTTAGAGCTATCTATGTTCATATCATACTTCTACACATGTTATATCTATAAGCTAAGTTAGAGGCAATGTAATGTTAGTTTGACATGAGAAAGTGTGCTAAGCCAACTAAGGGCGGTGTAATAGGTTGCATCCAGGTCAATCTTCTGCTAATCTAAAAGCCATTTCTTTCTTGAGCCCATTCATGAGCTTATGTCTTTGGTGAACCCTTCGTGATCTTATTCTAACGAGTTATGAAGCGAAGCTTGATCTTTAGAGCTATCCATGTTCATATCATACATCTACACATGTTATCTCTATAAGCTAAGTTAGAGGCAATGTAATATCAGTTTGACATGAGAAAGTGTGCTAAGCCAACTAAGGGCGGTGTAATAGGTTGCATCCAGGTCAATCTTCTCCTAATCTAAAAGCTATTTCTTTCTTGAGCCCATTCATGAGCTTATGTCTTTGGTGAACCCTTCGTGAGCTTATTCTAACGAGTTATGAAGCGAAGCTTGATGTTTAGAGCTATCCATGTGCATATCATACTTCTACACATGTTATCTCTATAAGCTAAGTTAGAGGCAATGTAATGTCATTTTGACATGAGAAAGTGTGCTAAGCCAACTAAGGGCGTTGTAATAGGTTGCATCCAGGTCAATCCTCTGCTAATCTAAAAGCTATTTCTTTCATGGCCCTTCATGAGATTATGTTAGTTTGACATGAGAAAGTGTGCTAAGCACACTAAGGGCGGTGTAATAGGTTGCATCCAGATCAATCTTCTGCTAATCTAAAAGCCATTTCTTTCTTGAGCCCATTCATGAGCTTATGTCTTTGGTGAACCCTTCGTGAGCTTATTCTAACGAGGTATGAAGCAAAGCTAGATCTTTAGAGCTATCAATGTTCATATCATACCTTTACACATGTTATCTCCATAAGCTAAGTTAGAGGCAATGTAATGTCATTTTGACATGAGTAAGTGTGTTAAGCTAACTAAGGGCGGTGTAATATGTTGCATCCAGATCAATCTTCTGCTAATCTAAAAGTTATTTCTTTCATGGCCCTTCATGAGATTATGTCTTTGTTGAACCCTTCATGAGCTTATTCTAACGAGTTATAAAGTGAAGCCTGATCTTTAGAGCTATCCATGTTCATATCATACTTCTACAAATGTTATATCTATAAGCTAAGTTAGAGGCAATGTAATGTCAGTTTGACATGAGAAAGTGTGCTAAGCCAATTAAGGGCGGTGTAATAGGTTGCTTCCAGGTCAATCTTCTGCTAATCTAAAAGCCATTTCTTTCTTGAGCCCATTCATGAGCTTATGTCTTTGGTGAACCCTTCGTGAGCTTATTCTAACGAGGTATGAAGCAAAGCTAGATCTTTAGAGCTATCCATGTTCATATCATACCTTTACACATGTTATCTCCTTAAGCTAAGTTAGAGGCAATGTAATGTCAGTTTGACATGAGTAAGTGTGTTAAGCTAACTAAGGGCGGTGTAATATGTTGCATTCAGATCAATCTTCTGCTAATCTAAAAGTTATTTCTTTCATGGCCCTTCATGAGATTATGTCTTTGTTGAACCCTTCATGAGCTTAATCTAACGAGTTATAAAGTGAAGCCTGATCTTTAGAGCTATCCATGTTCATATCATACTTCTACAAATGTTATATCTATAAGCTAAGTTAGAGGCAATGTAATGTCAGTTTGACATGAGAAAGTGTGCTAAGCCAACTAAGGGCGGTGTAATAGGTTGCTTCCAGGTCAATCTTCTGCTAATCTAAAAGCCATTTCTTTCTTGATCCCATTCATGAGCTTATGTCTTTGGTGAACCCTTCGTGAGCTAATTCTAACGAGTTATGAAGTGAAGCTTGATGTTTAGAGCTATCCATGTGCATATCATACTTCTACACATGTTATCTCTATAAGCTAAGTTAGAGGCAATGTAATGTCAGTTTGACATGAGAAAGTGTGCTAAGCCAACTAAAGGCGGTGTAATAGGTTGCATCCAGGTCAATCTTCTTCTAATCTAAAAGCCATTTCTTTCTTGAGCCCATTCATGAGCTTATGTCTTTGGTGAACCCTTCGTGAGCTTATTCTAACGAGTTATGAAGCGAAGCTTGATGTTTAGAGCTATCCATGTGCATATCATACTTCTACACATGTTATCTCTATAAGCTAAGTTAGAGGCAATGTAATGTCAGTTTGACATGAGAAAGTGTGCTAAGCCAACTAAGGGCGGTGTAATAGGTTGCATCCAGATCAATCTTCTGCTAATCTAAAAGCTATTTCTTTCATGGCCCTTCATGAGATTATGTCTTTGTTGAACCCTTCATGGGCTTATTCTAACGAGTTATAAAGTGAAGCCTGATCTTTAGAGCTATCCATGTTCATATCATACTTCTACACATGTTATATCTATAAGCTAAGTTAGAGGTAATGTAATGTCAGTTTGACATAAGTAAGTGTGCTAAGCTAACTAAGGGCAGTGTAATATGTTGCATCCAGATCAATCTTCTGCTAATCTAAAAGCTATTTCTTTCATGGCCCTTCATGAGATTATGTCTTTGTTGAACCCTTTATGAGCTTATTCTAACGAATTCTGAAGTGAAGCTTGATCTTTAGAGCTATCCATGTTCATATCAAACTTCTACACATGTTATATCTATAAGCTAAGTAAGAGGCAATGTAATGTTAGTTTGACATGAGAAAGTGTGCTAAGCCAACTAAGGGCGGTGTAATAGGTTGCATCCAGGTCAATCTTCTGCTAATCTAAAAGCCATTTCTTTCATGAGGCCTTCATCAACTTATGTCTTTGGTGAACCCTTCGTGAGCTTATTCTAACGAGTTATGAAGTGAAGCTTGATGTTTAGAGCTATCTATGTGCATATCATACTTCTACACATGTTATCTCTATAAGCTAAGTTAGAGGCAATGTAATATCAGTTTGACATGAGAAAGTGTGCTAAGCCAACTAAGGGCGGTGTAATAGGTTGCATCCAGGTCAATCTTATGGTAATCTAAAAGCCATTTCTTTCTTGAGCCCATTCATGAGCTTATGTCTTTGGTGAACCCTTCGTGAGCTTATTCTAACGAGTTATGAAGCGAAGCTTGATGTTTAGAGCTATCCATGTGCATATCATACTTCTACACATGTTATCTCTATAAGCTAAGTTAGAGGCAATGTAATGTCATTTTGACATGAGAAAGTGTGTTAAGCCAACTAAGGGCGTTGTAATAGGTTGCATCCAGGTCAATCCTCTACTAATCTAAAAGCTATTTCTTTCATGGCCCTTCATGAGATTATGTCTTTGTTGAACCGTTCATGAGCTTATTCGAACGAGTTATAAAGTGAAGCTTGATCTTTAGAGCTATCTATGTTCATATCATACTTCTACACATGTTATATCTATAAGCTAAGTTAGAGGCAATGTAATGTCAGTTTGACATGAGAAAGTGTGCTAAGCCAACTAAGGGCGGTGTAATAGGTTGCATCCAGGTCAATCTTCTGCTAATCTAAAAGCCATTTCTTTCTTGAGCCCATTCATGAGCTTATGTCTTTGGTGAACCCTTCGTGAGCTTATTCTAACGAGTTATGAAGTGAAGCTTGATGTTTAGAGCTATCCATGTGCATATCATACTTCTACACATGTTATCTCTATAAGCTAAGTTAGAGGCAATGTAATGTCAGTTTGACATGAGAAAGTGTGCTAAGCCAACTAAGGGCGGTGTAATAGGTTGCATCCAGGTCAATCTTCTGCTAATCTAAAAGCCATTTCTTTCTTGAGCCCATTCATGAGCTTATGTCTTTGGTGAACCCTTCGTGATCTTATTCTAACGAGTTATGAAACGAAGCTTGATCTTTAGAGCTATCCATGTTCATATCATACTTCTACACATGTTATCTCCATAAGCTAAGTTAGAGGCAATGTAATGTCAGTTTGACATGAGAAAGTCTGTTAAGCTAACTAAGGGCGGTGTAATATGTTGCATCCAGATCAATCTTCTGCTAATCTAAAAGTTATTTCTTTCATGGCCCTTCATGAGATTATGTCTTTGTTGAACCCTTCATGAGCTTATTCTAACGAGTTATAAAGCGAAGCTTGATCTTTAGAGCTATCCATATTCATATCATACTTCTACAAATGTTATATCTATAAGCTAAGTTAGAGGCAATGTAATGTCAGTTTGACATGAGAAAGTGTGCTAAGCCAACTAAGGACGGTGTAATAGGTTGCATCCAGGTCAATCTTCTGCTAATCTAAAAGCCATTTCTTTCTTGAGCCCATTCATGAGCTTATGTCTTTGGTGAACCCTTCGTGAGCTTATTCTAACGAGTTATGAAGCGAAGCTTGATGTTTAGAGCTATCCATGTGCATATCATACTTCTACACATGTTATCTCTATAAGCTAAGTTAGAGGCAATGTAATGTCAGTTTGACATGAGAAAGTGTGCTAAGCCAACTAAGGGCGGTGTAATAGGTTGCATCCAGGTCAATCTTCTACTAATCTAAAAGCCATTTCTTTCTTGAGCCCATTCATGAGCTTATGTCTTTAGTGAACCCTTCGTGATCTTATTCTAACGAGTTATGAAGCGAAGCTTGATGTTTAGAGCTATCCATGTGCATATTATACTTCTACACATGTTATCTCTATAAGCTAAGTTAGAGGCAATGTAATGTCATTTTGACATGAGAAAGTGTGCTAAGCACACTAAGGGCGGTGTAATAGGTTGCATCCAGATCAATCTTCTGCTAATCTAAAAGCTATTTCTTTCTTGAGCCCATTCATGAGCTTATGTCTTTGGTGAACCCTTCGTGAGCTTATTCTAACGAGGTATGAAGCAAAGCTAGATCTTTAGAGCTATCCATGTTCATATCATACCTTTACACATGTTATCTCCATAAGCTAAGTTAGAGGCAATGTAATGTTAGTTTGACATGAGAAAGTGTGCTAAGCACACTAAGGGCGGTGTAATAGGTTGCATCCAGATCAATCTTCTGCTAATCTAAAAGCTATTTCTTTCTTGAGCCCATTCATGAGCTTATGTCTTTGGTGAACCCTTCGTGAGCTTATTCTAACGAGGTATGAAGCAAAGCTAGATCTTTAGAGCTATCCATGTTCATATCATACCTTTACACATGTTATCTCCATAAGCTAAGTTAGAGGCAATGTAATGTTAGTTTGACATGAGAAAGTGTGCTAAGCACACTAAGGGCGGTGTAATAGGTTGCATCCAGACCAATCTTCTGCTAATCTAAAAGCCATTTCTTTCTTGAGCCCATTCATGAGCTTATGTCTTTGGTGAACCCTTCGTGAGCTTATTCTAACGATGTATGAAGCAAAGCTAGATCTTTAGAGCTATCCATGTTCATATCATACCTTTACACATGTTATCTCCATAAGCTAAGTTAGAGGCAATGTAATGTCAGTTTGACATGAGTAAGTCTGTTAAGCTAACTAAGGGCGGTGTAATATGTTGCATCCAGATCAATCTTCTGCTAATCTAAAAGTTATTTCTTTCATGGCCCTTCATGAGATTATGTCTTTGTTGAACCCTTCATGAGCTTATTCTAACGAGTTATAAAGCGAAGCTTGATCTTTAGAGCTATCCATATTCATATCATACTTCTACAAATGTTATATCTATAAGCTAAGTTAGAGGCAATGTAATGTCAGTTTGACATGAGAAAGTGTGCTAAGCCAACTAAGGACGGTGTAATAGGTTGCATCCAGGTCAATCTTCTGCTAATCTAAAAGCCATTTCTTTCTTGAGCCCATTCATGAGCTTATGTCTTTGGTGAACCCTTCGTGAGCTTATTCTAACGAGTTATGAAGCGAAGCTTGATGTTTAGAGCTATCCATGTGCATATCATACTTCTACACATGTTATCTCTATAAGCTAAGTTAGAGGCAATGTAATGTCAGTTTGACATGAGAAAGTGTGCTAAGCCAACTAAGGGCGGTGTAATAGGTTGCATCCAGGTCAATCTTCTGCTAATCTAAAATCCATTTCTTTCTTGAGCCCATTCATGAGCTTATGTCTTTGGTGAACCCTTCGTGAGCTTATTCTAACGAGTTATGAAGCGAAACTTGATGTTTAGAGCTATCCATGTGCATATCATACTTCTACACATGTTATCTCTATAAGCTAAGTTAGAGGCAATGTAATGTCAATTTGACATGAGAAAGTGTGCTAAGCCAACTAAGGGCGGTGTAATAGGTTGCATCCAGGTCAATCTTCTGCTAATCTAAAAGCTATTTCTTTCTTGAGCCCATTCATGAGCTTATGTCTTTGGTGAACCCTTCGTGAGCTTATTCTAACGAGGTATGAAGCAAAGCTAGATCTTTAGAGCTATCCATGTTCATATCATACCTTTACACATGTTATCTCCATAAGCTAAGTTAGAGGCAATGTAATGTTAGTTTGACATGAGAAAGTGTGCTAAGCACACTAAGGGCAGTGTAATAGGTTGCATCCAGATCAATCTTCTGCTAATCTAAAAGCTATTTCTTTCTTGAGCCCATTCATGAGCTTATGTCTTTGGTGAACCCTTCGTGAGCTTATTCTAACGAGGTATAAAGCAAAGCTAGATCTTTAGAGCTATCCATGTTCATATCATACCTTTACACATGTTATCTCCATAAGCTAAGTTAGAGGCAATGTAATGTTAGTTTGACATGAGAAAGTGTGCTAAGCACACTAAGGGCGGTGTAATAGGTTGCATCCAGACCAATCTTCTGCTAATCTAAAAGCCATTTCTTTCTTGAGCCCATTCATGAGCTTATGTCTTTGGTGAACCCTTCGTGAGCTTATTCTAACGATGTATGAAGCAAAGCTAGATCTTTAGAGCTATCCATGTTCATATCATACCTTTACACATGTTATCTCCATAAGCTAAGTTAGAGGCAATGTAATGTCAGTTTGACATGAGTAAGTCTGTTAAGCTAACTAAGGGCGGTGTAATATGTTGCATCCAGATCAATCTTCTGCTAATCTAAAAGTTATTTCTTTCATGGCCCTTCATGAGATTATGTCTTTGTTGAACCCTTCATGAGCTTATTCTAACGAGTTATGAAGCGAAGCTTGATGTTTAGAGCTATCCATGTGCATATCATACTTCTACACATGTTATCTCTATAAGCTAAGTTAGAGGCAATGTAATGTCAGTTTGACATGAGAAAGTGTGCTAAGCCAACTAAGGGCGGTGTAATAGGTTGCATCCAGGTCAATCTTCTGCTAATCTAAAATCCATTTCTTTCTTGAGCCCATTCATGAGCTTATGTCTTTGGTGAACCCTTCGTGAGCTTATTCTAACGAGTTATGAAGCGCAACTTGATGTTTAGAGCTATCCATGTGCATATCATACTTCTACACATGTTATCTCTATAAGCTAAGTTAGAGGCAATGTAATGTCAGTTTGACATGAGAAAGTGTGCTAAGCCAACTAAGGGCGGTGTAATAGGTTGCATCCAGGTCAATCTTCTGCTAATCTAAAAGCCATTTCTTTCTTGAGCCCTTCATCAACTTATGTCTTTGGTGAACCCTTCGTGAGCTTATTCTAACGAGTTATGAAGCGAAGCTTGATGTTTAGAGCTATCCATGTGCATATCATACTTCTACACATGTTATCTCTATAAGCTAAGTTAGAGGCAATGTAATGTCAGTTTGACATGAGAAAGTGTGCTAAGCCAACTAAGGGCGATGTAATAGGTTGCAACCAGATCAATCTTCTGCTAATCTAAAAGCTATTTCTTTCATGGCCCTTCATGAGATTATGTCTTTGTTGAACCCTTCATGGGCTTATTCTAACGAGTTATAAAGTGAAGCCTGATCTTTAGAGCTATCCATGTTCATATCATACTTCTACACATGTTATATCTATAAGCTAAGTTAGAGGTAATGTAATGTCAGTTTGACATGAGTAAGTGTGCTAAGCTAACTAAGGGCAGTGTAATATGTTGCATCCAGATCAATCTTCTGCTAATCTAAAAGCTATTTCTTTCATGGCCCTTCATGAGATTATGTCTTTGTTGAACCCTTCATGAGCTTATTCTAACGAATTCTGAAGTGAAACTTGATCTTTAGAGCTATCCATGTTCATATCAAACTTCTACACATGTTATATCTATAAGCTAAGTAAGAGGCAATGTAATGTTAGTTTGACATGAGAAAGTGTGCTAAGCCAACTAAGGGCGATGTAATAGGTTGCATCCAGGTCAATCTTCTGCTAATCTAAAAGCCATTTCTTTCATGAGCCCTTCATCAACTTATGTCTTTGGTGAACCCTTCGTGAGCTTATTCTAACGAGTTATGAAGCGAAGCTTGATGTTTAGAGCTATCCATGTGCATATCATACTTCTACACATGTTATCTCTATAAGCTAAGTTAGAGGCAATGTAATGTCAGTTTGACATGAGAAAGTGTGCTAAGCCAACTAAGGGCGGTGTAATAGGTTGCATCCAGGTCAATCTTCTGCTAATCTAAAAGCCATTTCTTTCTTGAGCCCATTCATGAGCTTATGTCTTTGGTGAACCCTTCGTGATCTTATTCTAACGAGTTATGAAGCGAAGCTTGATGTTTAGAGCTATCCATGTGCATATCATACTTCTACACATGTTATCTCTATAAGCTAAGTTAGAGGCAATGTAATGTCATTTTGACATGAGAAAGTGTGCTAAGCACACTAAGGGCGGTGTAATAGGTTGCATCCAGATCAATCTTCTGCTAATCTAAAAGCTATTTCTTTCTTGAGCCCATTCATGAGCTTATGTCTTTGGTGAACCCTTCGTGAGCTTATTCTAACGAGGTATGAAGCAAAGCTAGATCTTTAGAGCTATCCATGTTCATATCATACCTTTACACATGTTATCTCCATAAGCTAAGTTAGAGGCAATGTAATGTTAGTTTGACATGAGAAAGTGTGCTAAGCACACTAAGGGCGGTGTAATAGGTTGCATCCAGATCAATCTTCTGCTAATCTAAAAGCCATTTCTTTCTTGAGCCCATTCATGAGCTTATGTCTTTGGTGAACCCTTCGTGAGCTTATTCTAACGAGGTATGAAGCAAAGCTAGATCTTTAGAGCTATCCATGTTCATATCATACCTTTACACATGTTATCTCCATAAGCTAAGTTAGAGGCAATGTAATGTCAGTTTGACATGAGTAAGTCTGTTAAGCTAACTAAGGGCGGTGTAATATGTTGCATCCAGATCAATCTTCTGCTAATCTACAAGTTATTTCTTTCATGGCCCTTCATGAGATTATGTCTTTGTTGAACCCTTCATGAGCTTATTCTAACGAGTTATAAAGCGAAGCTTGATCTTTAGAGCTATCCATGTTCATATCATACTTCTACAAATGTTATATTTATAAGCTAAGTTAGAGGCAATGTAATGTCAGTTTGACATGAGAAAGTGTGCTAAGCCAACTAAGGACGGTGTAATAGGTTGCATCCAGGTCAATCTTCTGCTAATCTAAAAGCCATTTCTTTCTTGAGCCCATTCATGAGCTTATGTCTTTGGTGAACCCTTCGTGAGCTTATTCTAACGAGTTATGAACCGAAGCTTGATGTTTAGAGCTATCCATGTGCATATCATACTTCTACACATGTTATCTCTATAAGCTAAGTTAGAGGCAATGTAATGTCAGTTTGACATGAGAAAGTGTGCTAAGCCAACTAAGGGCGGTGTAATAGGTTGCATCCAGGTCAATCTTCTGCTAATCTAAAATCCATTTCTTTCTTGAGCCCATTCATGAGCTTATGTCTTTGGTGAACCCTTCGTGAGCTTATTCTAACGAGTTATGAAGCGAAGCTTGATGTTTAGAGCTATCCATGTGCATATCATACTTCTACACATGTTATCTCTATAAGCTAAGTAAGAGGCAATGTAATGTTAGTTTGACATGAGAAAGTGTGCTAAGCCAACTAAGGGCGGTGTAATAGGTTGCATCCAGGTCAATCTTCTGCTAATCTAAAAGCCATTTCTTTCTTGAGCCCATTCATGAGCTTATGTCTTTGGTGAACCCTTCGTGAGCTTATTCTAACGAGTTATGAAGCGAAGCTTGATGTTTAGAGCTATCCATGTGCATATCATACTTCTACACATGTTATCTCTATAAGCTAAGTTAGAGGCAATGTAATGTCAGTTTGACATGAGAAAGTGTGCTAAGCCAACTAAGGGCGATGTAATAGGTTGCAACCAGATCAATCTTCTGCTAATCTAAAAGCTATTTCTTTCATGGCCCTTCATGAGATTATGTCTTTGTTGAACCCTTCATGGGCTTATTCTAACGAGTTATAAAGTGAAGCCTGATCTTTAGAGCTATCCATGTTCATATCATACTTCTACACATGTTATATCTATAAGCTAAGTTAGAGGTAATGTAATGTCAGTTTGACATGAGTAAGTGTGCTAAGCTAACTAAGGGCAGTGTAATATGTTGCATCCAGATCAATCTTCTGCTAATCTAAAAGCTATTTCTTTCATGGCCCTTCATGAGATTATGTCTTTGTTGAACCCTTCATGAGCTTATTCTAACGAATTCTGAAGTGAAACTTGATCTTTAGAGCTATCCATGTTCATATCAAACTTCTACACATGTTATATCTATAAGCTAAGTAAGAGGCAATGTAATGTTAGTTTGACATGAGAAAGTGTGCTAAGCCAACTAAGGGCGATGTAATAGGTTGCATCCAGGTCAATCTTCTGCTAATCTAAAAGCCATTTCTTTCATGAGCCCTTCATCAACTTATGTCTTTGGTGAACCCTTCGTGAGCTTATTCTAACGAGTTATGAAGCGAAGCTTGATGTTTAGAGCTATCCATGTGCATATCATACTTCTACACATGTTATCTCTATAAGCTAAGTTAGAGGCAATGTAATGTCAGTTTGACATGAGAAAGTGTGCTAAGCCAACTAAGGGCGGTGTAATAGGTTGCATCCAGGTCAATCTTCTGCTAATCTAAAAGCCATTTCTTTCTTGAGCCCATTCATGAGCTTATGTCTTTGGTGAACCCTTCGTGATCTTATTCTAACGAGTTATGAAGCGAAGCTTGATGTTTAGAGCTATCCATGTGCATATCATACTTCTACACATGTTATCTCTATAAGCTAAGTTAGAGGCAATGTAATGTCATTTTGACATGAGAAAGTGTGCTAAGCACACTAAGGGCGGTGTAATAGGTTGCATCCAGATCAATCTTCTGCTAATCTAAAAGCTATTTCTTTCTTGAGCCCATTCATGAGCTTATGTCTTTGGTGAACCCTTCGTGAGCTTATTCTAACGAGGTATGAAGCAAAGCTAGATCTTTAGAGCTATCCATGTTCATATCATACCTTTACACATGTTATCTCCATAAGCTAAGTTAGAGGCAATGTAATGTTAGTTTGACATGAGAAAGTGTGCTAAGCACACTAAGGGCGGTGTAATAGGTTGCATCCAGATCAATCTTCTGCTAATCTAAAAGCCATTTCTTTCTTGAGCCCATTCATGAGCTTATGTCTTTGGTGAACCCTTCGTGAGCTTATTCTAACGAGGTATGAAGCAAAGCTAGATCTTTAGAGCTATCCATGTTCATATCATACCTTTACACATGTTATCTCCATAAGCTAAGTTAGAGGCAATGTAATGTCAGTTTGACATGAGTAAGTCTGTTAAGCTAACTAAGGGCGGTGTAATATGTTGCATCCAGATCAATCTTCTGCTAATCTACAAGTTATTTCTTTCATGGCCCTTCATGAGATTATGTCTTTGTTGAACCCTTCATGAGCTTATTCTAACGAGTTATAAAGCGAAGCTTGATCTTTAGAGCTATCCATGTTCATATCATACTTCTACAAATGTTATATTTATAAGCTAAGTTAGAGGCAATGTAATGTCAGTTTGACATGAGAAAGTGTGCTAAGCCAACTAAGGACGGTGTAATAGGTTGCATCCAGGTCAATCTTCTGCTAATCTAAAAGCCATTTCTTTCTTGAGCCCATTCATGAGCTTATGTCTTTGGTGAACCCTTCGTGAGCTTATTCTAACGAGTTATGAACCGAAGCTTGATGTTTAGAGCTATCCATGTGCATATCATACTTCTACACATGTTATCTCTATAAGCTAAGTTAGAGGCAATGTAATGTCAGTTTGACATGAGAAAGTGTGCTAAGCCAACTAAGGGCGGTGTAATAGGTTGCATCCAGGTCAATCTTCTGCTAATCTAAAATCCATTTCTTTCTTGAGCCCATTCATGAGCTTATGTCTTTGGTGAACCCTTCGTGAGCTTATTCTAACGAGTTATGAAGCGAAGCTTGATGTTTAGAGCTATCCATGTGCATATCATACTTCTACACATGTTATCTCTATAAGCTAAGTAAGAGGCAATGTAATGTTAGTTTGACATGAGAAAGTGTGCTAAGCCAACTAAGGGCGGTGTAATAGGTTGCATCCAGGTCAATCTTCTGCTAATCTAAAAGCCATTTCTTTCTTGAGCCCATTCATGAGCTTATGTCTTTGGTGAACCCTTCGTGAGCTTATTCTAACGAGTTATGAAGCGAAGCTTGATGTTTAGAGCTATCCATGTGCATATCATACTTCTACACATGTTATCTCTATAAGCTAAGTTAGAGGCAATGTAATGTCAGTTTGACATGAGAAAGTGTGCTAAGCCAACTAAGGGCGATGTAATAGGTTGCAACCAGATCAATCTTCTGCTAATCTAAAAGCTATTTCTTTCATGGCCCTTCATGAGATTATGTCTTTGTTGAACCCTTCATGGGCTTATTCTAACGAGTTATAAAGTGAAGCCTGATCTTTAGAGCTATCCATGTTCATATCATACTTCTACACATGTTATATCTATAAGCTAAGTAAGAGGCAATGTAATGTTAGTTTGACATGAGAAAGTGTGCTAAGCCAACTAAGGGCGGTGTAATAGGTTGCATCCAGGTCAATCTTCTGCTAATCTAAAAGCCATTTCTTTCATGAGCCCTTCATCAACTTATGTCTTTGGTGAACCCTTCGTGAGCTTATTCTAACGAGTTATGAAGTGAAGCTTGATGTTTAGAGCTATCCATGTGCATATCATACTTCTACACATGTTATCTCTATAAGCTAAGTTAGAGGCAATGTAATGTTAGTTTGACATGAGTAAGTGTGCTAAGCTAACTAAGGGCAGTGTAATATGTTGCATCCAGATCAATCTTCTACTAATCTAAAAGCTATTTCTTTCATGGCCCTTCATGAGATTATGTCTTTGTTGAACCCTTCATGAGCTTATTCTAACGAATTCTGAAGTGAAACTTGATCTTTAGAGCTATCCATGTTCATATCAAACTTCTACACATGTTATATCTATAAGCTAAGTAAGAGGCAATGTAATGTTAGTTTGACATGAGAAAGTGTGCTAAGCCAACTAAGGGCGGTGTAATAGGTTGCATCCAGGTCAATCTTCTGCTAATCTAAAAGCCATTTCTTTCTTGAGCCCATTCATGAGCTTATGTCTTTGGTGAACCCTTCGTGATCTTATTCTAACGAGTTATGAAGCGAAGCTTGATGTTTAGAGCTATCCATGTGCATATCATACTTCTACACATGTTATCTCTATAAACTAAGTTAGAGGCAATGTAATGTCATTTTGACATGAGAAAGTGTGCTAAGCACACTAAGGGCGGTGTAATAGGTTGCATCCAGATCAATCTTCTGCTAATCTAAAAGCTATTTCTTTCTTGAGCCCATTCATGAGCTTATGTCTTTGGTGAACCCTTCGTGAGCTTATTCTAACGAGGTATGAAGCAAAGCTAGATCTTTAGAGCTATCCATGTTCATATCATACCTTTACACATGTTATCTCCATAAGCTAAGTTAGAGGCAATGTAATGTTAGTTTGACATGAGAAAGTGTGCTAAGCACACTAAGGGCGGTGTAATAGGTTGCATCCAGATCAATCTTCTGCTAATCTAAAAGCCATTTCTTTCTTGAGCCCATTCATGAGCTTATGTCTTTGGTGAACCCTTCGTGAGCTTATTCTAACGAGGTATGAAGCAAAGCTAGATCTTTAGAGCTATCCATGTTCATATCATACTTTACACATGTTATCTCCATAAGCTAAGTTAGAGGCAATGTAATGTCAGTTTGACATGAGTAAGTCTGTTAAGCTAACTAAGGGCGGTGTAATATGTTGCATCCAGATCAACCTTCTGCTAATCTAAAAGTTATTTCTTTCATGGCCCTTCATGAGATTATGTCTTTGTTGAACCCTTCATGAGCTTATTCTAACGAGTTATAAAGCGAAGCTTGATCTTTAGAGCTATCCATATTCATATCATACTTCTACAAATGTTATATCTATAAGCTAAGTTAGAGGCAATGTAATGTCAGTTTGACATGAGAAAGTGTGCTAAGCCAACTAAGGACGGTGTAATAGGTTGCATCCAGGTCAATCTTCTGCTAATCTAAAAGCCATTTCTTTCTTGAGCCCATTCATGAGCTTATGTCTTTGGTGAACCCTTCGTGAGCTTATTCTAACGAGTTATGAAGCGAAGCTTGATGTTTAGAGCTATCCATGTGCATATCATACTTCTACACATGTTATCTCTATAAGCTAAGTTAGAGGCAATGTAATGTCAGTTTGACATGAGAAAGTGTGCTAAGCCAACTAAGGGCGGTGTAATAGGTTGCATCCAGGTCAATCTTCTGCTAATCTAAAATCCATTTCTTTCTTGAGCCCATTCATGAGCTTATGTCTTTGGTGAACCCTTCGTGAGCTTATTCTAACGAGTTATGAAGCGAAGCTTGATGTTTAGAGCTATCCATGTGCATATCATACTTCTACACATGTTATCTCTATAAGCTAAGTTAGAGGCAATGTAATGTCAGTTTGACATGAGAAAGTGTGCTAAGCCAACTAAGGGCGATGTAATAGGTTGCAACCAGATCAATCTTCTGCTAATCTAAAAGCTATTTCTTTCATGGCCCTTCATGAGATTATGTCTTTGTTGAACCCTTCATGGGCTTATTCTAACGAGTTATAAAGTGAAGCCTGATCTTTAGAGCTATCCATGTTCATATCATACTTCTACACATGTTATATCTATAAGCTAAGTTAGAGGTAATGTAATGTCAGTTTGACATGAGTAAGTGTGCTAAGCTAACTAAGGGCAGTGTAATATGTTGCATCCAGATCAATCTTCTGCTAATCTAAAAGCTATTTCTTTTATGGCCCTTCATGAGATTATGTCTTTGTTGAACCCTTCATGAGCTTATTCTAACGAATTCTGAAGTGAAACTTGATCTTTAGAGCTATCCATGTTCATATCAAACTTCTACACATGTTATATCTATAAGCTAAGTAAGAGGCAATGTAATGTTAGTTTGACATGAGAAAGTGTGCTAAGCCAACTAAGGGCGGTGTAATAGGTTGCATCCAGGTCAATCTTCTGCTAATCTAAAAGCCATTTCTTTCATGAGCCCTTCATCAACTTATGTCTTTGGTGAACCCTTCGTGAGCTTATTCTAACGAGTTATGAAGCGAAGCTTGATGTTTAGAGCTATCCATGTGCATATAATACTTCTACACATGTTATCTCTATAAGCTAAGTTAGAGGCAATGTAATGTCAGTTTGACATGAGAAAGTGTGCTAAGCCAACTAAGGGCGGTGTAATAGGTTGCATCCAGGTCAATCTTCTGCTAATCTAAAAGCCATTTCTTTCTTGAGCCCATTCATGAGCTTATGTCTTTGGTGAACCCTTCGTGATCTTATTCTAACGAGTTATGAAGCGAAGCTTGATGTTTAGAGCTATCCATGTGCATATCATACTTCTACACATGTTATCTCTATAAGCTAAGTTAGAGGCAATGTAATGTCATTTTGACATGAGAAAGTGTGCTAAGCACACTAAGGGCGGTGTAATAGGTTGCATCCAGATCAATCTTCTGCTAATCTAAAAGCTATTTCTTTCTTGAGCCCATTCATGAGCTTATGTCTTTGGTGAACCCTTCGTGAGCTTATTCTAACGAGGTATGAAGCAAAGCTAGATCTTTAGAGCTATCCATGTTCATATCATACCTTTACACATGTTATCTCCATAAGCTAAGTTAGAGGCAATGTAATGTTAGTTTGACATGAGAAAGTGTGCTAAGCACACTAAGGGCGGTGTAATAGGTTGCATCCAGATCAATCTTCTGCTAATCTATAAGCCATTTCTTTCTTGAGCCCATTCATGAACTTATGTCTTTGGTGAACCCTTCGTGAGCTTATTCTAACGAGGTATGAAGCAAAGCTAGATCTTTAGAGCTATCCATGTTCATATCATACCTTTACACATGTTATCTCCATAAGCTAAGTTAGAGGCAATGTAATGTCAGTTTGACATGAGTAAGTCTGTTAAGCTAACTAAGGGCGGTGTAATATGTTGCATCCAGATCAATCTTCTGCTAATCTAAAAGTTATTTCTTTCATGGCCCTTCATGAGATTATGTCTTTGTTGAACCCTTCATGAGCTTATTCTAACGAGTTATAAAGCGAAGCTTGATCTTTAGAGCTATCCATGTTCATATCATACTTCTACAAATGTTATATTTATAAGCTAAGTTAGAGGCAATGTAATGTCAGTTTGACATGAGAAAGTGTGCTAAGCCAACTAAGGACGGTATAATAGGTTGCATCCAGGTCAATCTTCTGCTAATCTAAAAGCCATTTCTTTCTTGAGCCCATTCATGAGCTTATGTCTTTGGTGAACCCTTCGTGAGCTTATTCTAACGAGTTATGAACCGAAGCTTGATGTTTAGAGCTATCCATGTGCATATCATACTTCTACACATGTTATCTCTATAAGCTAAGTTAGAGGCAATGTAATGTCAGTTTCACATGAGAAAGTGTGCTAAGCCAACTAAGGGCGGTGTAATAGGTTGCATCCAGGTCAATCTTCTGCTAATCTAAAATCCATTTCTTTCTTGAGCCCATTCATGAGCTTATGTCTTTGGTGAACCCTTCGTGATCTTATTCGAACGAGTTATGAAGCGAAGCTTGATCTTTAGAGCTATCCATGTTCATATCATACTTCTACACATGTTATATCTATAAGCTAAGTTAGAGGTAATGTAATGTCAGTTTGACATGAGTAAGTGTGCTAAGCTAACTAAGGGCAGTGTAATATGTTGCATCCAGATCAATCTTCTGCTAATCTAAAAGCTATTTCTTTCATGGCCCTTCATGAGATTATGTCTTTGTTGAACCCTTCATGAGCTTATTCTAACGAATTCTGAAGTGAAACTTGATCTTTAGAGCTATCCATGTTCATATCAAACTTCTACACATGTTATATCTATAAGCTAAGTAAGAGGCAATGTAATGTTAGTTTGACATGAGAAAGTGTGCTAAGCCAACTAAGGGCGGTGTAATAGGTTGCATCCAGGTCAATCTTCTGCTAATCTAAAAGCCATTTCTTTCATGAGCCCTTCATCAACTTATGTCTTTGGTGAACCCTTCGTGAGCTTATTCTAACGAGTTATGAAGCGAAGCTTGATGTTTAGAGCTATCCATGTGCATATCATACTTCTACACATGTTATCTCTATAAGCTAAGTTAGAGGCAATGTAATGTTAGTTTGACATGAGAAAGTGTGCTAAGCCAACTAAGGGCGGTGTAATAGGTTGCATCCAGGTCAATCTTCTGCTAATCTAAAAGCCATTTCTTTCTTGAGCCCATTCATGAGTTTATGTCTTTGGTGAACCCTTCATGAGCTTATTCTAACGAGTTATGAAGCGAAGCTTGATGTTTAGAGCTATCCATGTGCATATCATACTTCTACACATGTTATCTCTATAAGCTAAGTTAGAGGCAATGTAATGTCATTTTGACATGAGAAAGTGTGCTAAGCCAACTAAGGGCGTTGTAATAGGTTGCATCCAGGTCAATCCTCTGCTAATCTAAAAGTTATTTCTTTCATGGCCCTTCATGAGATTATGTCTTTGTTGAACCCTTCATGGGCTTATTCGAACGAGTTATAAAGTGAAGCTTGATCTTTAGAGCTATCTATGTTCATATCATACTTCTACACATGTTATATCTATAAGCTAAGTTAGAGGCAATGTAATGTCAGTTTGACATGAGAAAGTGTGCTAAGCCAACTAAGGGCGGTGTAATAGGTTGCATCCAGGTCAATCTTCTGCTAATCTAAAAGCCATTTCTTTCTTGAGCCCATTCATGAGCTTATGTCTTTGGTGAACCCTTCGTGAGCTTATTCTAACGAGTTATGAAGCGAAGCTTGATGTTTAGAGCTATCCATGTGCATATTATACTTCTACACATGTTATCTCTATAAGCTAAGTTAGAGGCAATGTAATGTCAGTTTGACATGAGAAAGTGTGCTAAGCCAACTAAGGGCGATGTAATAGGTTGCATTCAGATCAACCTTCTGCTAATCTAAAAGCTATTTCTTTTATGGCCCTTCATGAGATTATGTCTTTGTTGAACCCTTCATGGGCTTATTCTAACGAGTTATAAAGTGAAGCCTGATCTTTAGAGCTATCCATGTTCATATCATACTTCTACACATGTTATATCTATAAGCTAAGTTAGAGGTAATGTAATGTCAGTTTGACATGAGTAAGTGTGCTAAGCTAACTAAGGGCAGTGTAATATGTTGCATCCAGATCAATCTTCTGCTAATCTAAAAGCTATTTCTTTCATGGCCCTTCATGAGATTATGTCTTTGTTGAACCCTTCATGAGCTTATTCTAACGAATTCTGAAGTGAAGCTTGATCTTTAGAGCTATCCATGTTCATATCAAACTTCTACACATGTTATATCTATAAGCTAAGTAAGAGGCAATGTAATGTTAGTATGACATGAGAAGTGTGCTCAGCCAACTAAGGGCGGTGTAATAGGTTGCATCCAGGTCAATCTTCTGCTAATCTAAAAGCCATTTCTTTCATGAGCCCTTCATCAACTTATGTCTTTGGTGAACCCTTCGTGAGCTTATTCTAACGAGTTATGAAGTGAAGCTTGATGTTTAGAGCTATCCATGTGCATATCATACTTCTACACATGTTATCTCTATAAGCTAAGTTAGAGGCAATGTAATGTCAGTTTGACATGAGAAAGTGTGCTAAGCCAACTAAGGGCGGTGTAATAGGTTGCATCCAGGTCAATCTTCTGCTAATCTAAAATCCATTTCTTTCTTGAGCCCATTCATGAGCTTATGTCTTTGGTGAACCCTTCGTGAGCTTATTCTAACGAGTTATGAAGCGAAGCTTGATGTTTAGAGCTATCCATGTGCATATCATACTTCTACACATGTTATCTCTATAAGCTAAGTTAGAGGCAATGTAATGTCATTTTGACATGAGAAAGTGTGCTAAGCCAACTAAGCGTGTTGTAATAGGTTGCATCCAGGTCAATCCTCTGCTAATCTAAAAGCTATTTCTTTCATGGCCCTTCATGACATTATGTCTTTGTTGAACCCTTCATGAGCTTATTCGAACGAGTTATAAAGTGAAGCTTGATCTTTAGAGCTATCTATGTTCATATCATACTTCTACACATGTTATATCTATAAGCTAAGTTAGAGGCAATGTAATGTCAGTTTGACATGAGAAAGTGTGCTAAGCCAACTAAGGGCGGTGTAATAGGTTGCATCCAGGTCAATCTTCTGCTAATCTAAAAGCCATTTCTTTCTTGAGCCCATTCATGAGCTTATGTCTTTGGTGAACCCTCCGTGATCTTATTCTAACGAGTTATGAAGCGAAGCTTGATCTTTAGAGCTATCCATGTTCATATCATACTTCTACACATGTTATCTCTATAAGCTAAGTTAGAGGCAATGTAATGTCAGTTTGACATGAGAAAGTGTGCTAAGCCAACTAAGGGCGTTGTAATAGGTTGCATCCAGGTCAATCCTCTGCTAATCTAAAAGTTATTTCTTTCATGGCCCTTCATGAGATTATGTCTTTGTTGAACCCTTCATGGGCTTATTCGAACGAGTTATAAAGTGAAGCTTGATCTTTAGAGCTATCTATGTTCATATCATACTTCTACACATGTTATATCTATAAGCTAAGTTAGAGGCAATGTAATGTCAGTTTGACATGAGAAAGTGTGCTAAGCCAACTAAGGGCGGTGTAACAGGTTGCATCCAGGTCAATCTTCTGCTAATCTAAAATCCATTTCTTTCTTGAGCCCATTTATGAGCTTATGTCTTTGGTGAACCCTTCGTGAGCTTATTGTAACGAGTTATGAAGTGAAGCTTGATGTTTAGAGCTATCCATGTGCATATCATACTTCTACACATGTTATCTCTATAAGCTAAGTTAGAGGCAATGTAATGTCAGTTTGACATGAGAAAGTGTGCTAAGCCAACTAAGGGCGGTGTAACAGGTTGCATCCAGGTCAATCTTCTGCTAATCTAAAATCCATTTCTTTCTTGAGCCCATTCATGAGCTTATGTCTTTGGTGAACCCTTCGTGAGCTTATTCTAACGAGTTATGAAGCGAAGCTTGATCTTTAGAGCTATCTATGTTCATATCATACTTCTACACATGTTATATCTATAAGCTAAGTTAGAGGCACTGTAATGTCAGTTTGACATGAGAAAGTGTGCTAAGCCAACTAAGGACGGTGAAATAGGTTGCATCCAGGTCAATCTTCTGCTAATCTAAAAGCCATTTCTTTCTTGAGCCCATTCATGAGCTTATGTCTTTGGTGAACCCTTCGTGATCTTATTCAAACGAGTTATGAAGCGAAGCTTGATCTTTAGAGCTATCCATGTTCATATCATACTTCTACACATGTTATCTCTATAAGCTAAGTTAGAGGCAATGTAATGTCAGTTTGACATGAGAAAGTGTGCTAAGCCAACTAAGGGCGTTGTAATAGGTTGCATCCAGGTCAATCCTCTGCTAATCTAAAAGCTATATCTTTCATGGCCCTTCATGAGATTATGTCTTTGTTGAACCCTTCATGAGCTTATTCGAACGAGTTATAAAGTGAAGCTTGATCTTTAGAGCTATCTATGTTCATATCATATTTCTACACATGTTATATCTATAAGCTAAGTTAGAGGCACTGTAATGTCAGTTTGACATGAGAAAGTGTGCTAAGCCAACTAAGGGCGGTGTAATAGGTTGCATCCAGGTCAATCTTCTGCTAATCTAAAAGCCATTTCTTTCTTGAGCCCATTCATGAGCTTATGTCTTTGGTGAACCCTTCGTGATCTTATTCGAACGAGTTATGAAGCGAAGCTTGATCTTTAGAGCTATCCATGTTCATATCATACTTCTACACATGTTATCTCTATAAGCTAAGTTAGAGGCAATGTAATGTCAGTTTGACATGAGAAAGTGTGCTAAGCCAACTAAGGGCGGTGTAATAGGTTGCATCCAGATCAATCTTTTGCTAATCTAAAAGCTATTTCTTTCATGGCCCTTCATGAGATTATGTCTTTGTTGAACCCTTCATGGGCTTATTCTAACAAGTTATAAAGTGAAGCCTGATCTTTAGAGCTATCCATGTTCATATCATACTTCTACACATGTTATATCTATAAGCTAAGTTAGAGGCAATGTAATGTCAGTTTGACATGAGAAAGTGTGCTAAGTCAACTAAGGGCGGTGTAATAGGTTGCATCCAGGTCAATCTTCTGCTAAAAGCCATTTCTTTCTTGAGCCCATTCATGGGCTTATGTCTTTGGTGAACCCTCCGTGATCTTATTCTAACGAGTTATGAAGCGAAGCTTGATCTTTAGAGCTATCCATGTTCATATCATACTTCTACACATGTTATCTCTATAAGCTAAGTTAGAGGCAATGTAATGTTAGTTTGACATGAGAAAGTGTGCTAAGCCAACTAAGGGCGGTGTAATAGGTTGCATCCAGGTCAATCTTCTGCTAATCTAAAAGCCATTTCTTTCTTGAGCCCATTCATGAGCTTATGTCTTTGGTGAACCCTTCGTGAGCTTATTGTAACGAGTTATGAAGTGAAGCTTGATGTTTAGAGCTATCCATGTTCATATCATACTTCTACACATGTTATCTCTATAAGCTAAGTTAGAGGCAATGTAATGTCAGTTTGACATGAGAAAGTGTGCTAAGCCAACTAAGGGCGGTGTAATAGGTTGCATCCAGATCAATCTTTTGCTAATCTAAAAGCTATTTCTTTCATGGCCCTTCATGAGATTATGTCTTTGTTGAACCCTTCATGGGCTTATTCTAACAAGTTATAAAGTGAAGCCTGATCTTTAGAGCTATCCATGTTCATATCATACTTCTACACATGTTATATCTATAAGCTAAGTTAGAGGCAATGTAATGTCAGTTTGACATGAGAAAGTGTGCTAAGTCAACTAAGGGCGGTGTAATAGGTTGCATCCAGGTCAATCTTCTGCTAAAAGCCATTTCTTTCTTGAGCCCATTCATGGGCTTATGTCTTTGATGAACCCTCCGTGATCTTATTCTAACGAGTTATGAAGCGAAGCTTGATCTTTAGAGCTATCCATGTTCATATCATACTTCTACACATGTTATCTCTATAAGCTAAGTTAGAGGCAATGTAATGTTAGTTTGACATGAGAAAGTGTGCTAAGCCAACTAAGGGCGGTGTAATAGGTTGCATCCAGGTCAATCTTCTGCTAATCTAAAAGCCATTTCTTTCTTGAGCCCATTCATGAGCTTATGTCTTTGGTGAACCCTTCGTGAGCTTATTGTAACGAGTTATGAAGTGAAGCTTGATGTTTAGAGCTATCCATGTGCATATCATACTTCTACACATGTTATCTCTATAAGCTAAGTTAGAGGCAATGTAATGTTAGTTTGACATGAGAAAGTGTGCTAAGCCAACTAAGGGCGGTGTAATAGGTTGCATCCAGGTCAATCTTCTGCTAATCTAAAATCCATTTCTTTCTTGAGCCCATTCATGAGCTTATGTCTTTGGTGAACCCTTCGTGAGCTTATTCTAACGAGTTATGAAGCGAAGCTTGATGTTTAGAGCTATCCATGTGCATATCATACTTCTACACATGTTATCTCTATAAGCTAAGTTAGAGGCAATGTAATGTCAGTTTGACATGAGAAAGTGTGCTAAGCCAACTAAGGGCGTTGTAATAGGTTGCATCCAGGTCAATCCTCTGCTAATCTAAAAGCTATTTCTTTCATGGCCCTTCATGAGATTATGTCTTTGTTGAACCCTTCATGAGCTTATTCGAACGAGTTATAAAGTGAAGCTTGATCTTTAGAGCTATCTATGTTCATATCATACTTCTACACATGTTATATCTATAAGCTAAGTTAGAGGCACTGTAATGTCAGTTTGACATGAGAAAGTGTGCTAAGCCAACTAAGGACGGTGAAATAGGTTGCATCCAGGTCAATCTTCTGCTAATCTAAAAGCCATTTTTTTCTTGAGCCCATTCATGAGCTTATGTCTTTGGTGAACCCTTCGTGATCTTATTCAAACGAGTTATGAAGCGAAGCTTGATCTTTAGAGCTATCCATGTTCATATCATACTTCTACACATGTTATCTCTATAAGCTAAGTTAGAGGCAATGTAATGTCAGTTTGACATGAGAAAGTGTGCTAAGCCAACTAAGGGCGTTGTAATAGGTTGCATCCAGGTCAATCCTCTGCTAATCTAAAAGCTATTTCTTTCATGGCCCTTCATGAGATTATGTCTTTGTTGAACCCTTCATGAGCTTATTCGAACGAGTTATAAAGTGAAGCTTGATCTTTAGAGCTATCTATGTTCATATCATACTTCTACACATGTTATATCTATAAGCTAAGTTAGAGGCACTGTAATGTCAGTTTGACATGAGAAAGTGTGCTAAGCCAACTAAGGACGGTGTAATAGGTTGCATCCAGGTCAATCTTCTGCAAATCTAAAAGCCATTTCTTTCTTGAGCCCATTCATGAGCTTATGTCTTTGGTGAACCCTTCGTGATCTTATTCTAACGAGTTATGAAGCGAAGCTTGATCTTTAGAGCTATCCATGTTTATATCATACTTCTACACATGTTATCTCTATAAGCTAAGTTAGAGGCAATGTAATGTCAGTTTGACATGAGAAAGTGTGCTAAGCCAACTAAGGGCGGTGTAATAGGTTGCATCCAGATCAATCTTTTGCTAATCTAAAAGCTATTTCTTGCATGGCCCTTCATGAGATTATGTCTTTGTTGAACCCTTCATGGGCTTATTCTAACAAGTTATAAAGTGAAGCCTGATCTTTAGAGCTATCCATGTTCATATCATACTTCTACACATGTTATATCTATAAGCTAAGTTAGAGGCAATGTAATGTCAGTTTGACATGAGTAAGTGTGCTAAGCTAACTAAGGGCAGTGTAATATGTTGCAACCAGGTCAATCTTCTGCTAATCTAAAAGCCATTTCTTTCTTGAACCCATTCATGAGCTTATGTCTTTGGTGAACCCTTCGTGATATTATTCTAACGAATTCTGAAGTGAAGCTTGATCTTTAGAGCTATCCATGTTCATATCAAACTTCTACACATGTTATATCTATAAGCTAAGTAAGAGGCAATGTAATGTTAGTTTGACATGAGAAAGTATGCTAAGCTAACCAAGGGCGGTGTAATAGGTTGCGTCCAGGTCAATCTTCTGTTAATCTAAAAGCCATTTCTTTCATGAGCCCTTCATCAACTTATGTCTTTGTTGAACCCTTCATGAGCTTATTCGAACGAGTTATAAAGTGAAGCTTGATCTTTAGAGCTATCTATGTTCATATCATACTTCTACACATGTTATATCTATAAGCTAAGTTAGAGGCACTGTAATGTCAGTTTGACATGAGAAAGTGTGCTAAGCCAACTAAGGACGGTGAAATAGGTTGCATCCAGGTCAATCTTCTGCTAATCTAAAAGCCATTTTTTTCTTGAGCCCATTCATGAGCTTATGTCTTTGGTGAACCCTTCGTGATCTTATTCAAACGAGTTATGAAGCGAAGCTTGATCTTTAGAGCTATCCATGTTCATATCATACTTCTACACATGTTATCTCTATAAGCTAAGTTAGAGGCAATGTAATGTCAGTTTGACATGAGAAAGTGTGCTAAGCCAACTAAGGGCGTTGTAATAGGTTGCATCCAGGTCAATCCTCTGCTAATCTAAAAGCTATTTCTTTCATGGCCCTTCATGAGATTATGTCTTTGTTGAACCCTTCATGAGCTTATTCGAACGAGTTATAAAGTGAAGCTTGATCTTTAGAGCTATCTATGTTCATATCATACTTCTACACATGTTATATCTATAAGCTAAGTTAGAGGCACTGTAATGTCAGTTTGACATGAGAAAGTGTGCTAAGCCAACTAAGGACGGTGTAATAGGTTGCATCCAGGTCAATCTTCTGCAAATCTAAAAGCCATTTCTTTCTTGAGCCCATTCATGAGCTTATGTCTTTGGTGAACCCTTCGTGATCTTATTCTAACGAGTTATGAAGCGAAGCTTGATCTTTAGAGCTATCCATGTTCATATCATACTTCTACACATGTTATCTCTATAAGCTAAGTTAGAGGCAATGTAATGTCAGTTTGACATGAGAAAGTGTGCTAAGCCAACTAAGGGCGGTGTAATAGGTTGCATCCAGATCAATCTTTTGCTAATCTAAAAGCTATTTCTTGCATGGCCCTTCATGAGATTATGTCTTTGTTGAACCCTTCATGGGCTTATTCTAACAAGTTATAAAGTGAAGCCTGATCTTTAGAGCTATCCATGTTCATATCATACTTCTACACATGTTATATCTATAAGCTAAGTTAGAGGCAATGTAATGTCAGTTTGACATGAGTAAGTGTGCTAAGCTAACTAAGGGCAGTGTAATATGTTGCAACCAGGTCAATCTTCTGCTAATCTAAAAGCCATTTCTTTCTTGAACCCATTCATGAGCTTATGTCTTTGGTGAACCCTTCGTGATATTATTCTAACGAATTCTGAAGTGAAGCTTGATCTTTAGAGCTATCCATGTTCATATCAAACTTCTACACATGTTATATCTATAAGCTAAGTAAGAGGCAATGTAATGTTAGTTTGACATGAGAAAGTATGCTAAGCTAACCAAGGGCGGTGTAATAGGTTGCGTCCAGGTCAATCTTCTGTTAATCTAAAAGCCATTTCTTTCATGAGCCCTTCATCAACTTATGTCTTTGTTGAACCCTTCATGAGCTTATTCTAACGAGTCATGAAGCGGAGCTTGATCTTTAGAGCTATCCATGTTCATATCATACTTCTACACATGTTATCTCTATAAGCTAAGTTAGAGGCAATGTAATGTCAGTTTGACATGAGTAAGTGTGCTAAGCTAACAAGGGCAGTGTAATATGTTGCATCCAGGTCAATCTTCTGCTAATCTAAAAGCCATTTCTTTCTTGAACCCATTCATGAGATTATGTCTTTGTTGAACCCTTCATGAACTTATTCTAACGAATTCTGAAGTGAAGCTTGATCTTTAGAGCTATCCATGTTCATATCAAACTTCTACACATGTTATATCTATAAGCTAAGTAAGAGGCAATGTAATGTTAGTTTGACATGAGAAAGTATGCTAAGCCAACCAAGGGCGGTGTAATAGGTTGCGTCCAGGTCAATCTTCTGCTAATCTAAAAGCCATTTCTTTCATGAGCCCTTCATCAACTTATGTCTTTGGTGAACCCTTCGTGAGCTTATTCTAACAAGTTATGAAGCGGAGCTTGATCTTTAGAGCTATCCATGTTCATATCATACTTCTACACATGTTATCTCTATAAGCTAAGTTAGAGGCAATGTAATGTCAGTTTGACATGAGAAAGTGTGCTAAGCCAACTAAGGGCGGTGTAATAGGTTGCATCCAAGTCAATCTTTTACTAATCTAAAAGCCATGTCTTTTCTGAGCCCTTCATCAACTTATGTCTTTAGTGAACCCTTCGTGAGCTTATTCTAACGAGTTATCAAGTGAAGCTTTATCTTTAGAGCTATCCATGTTCATATCATATTTCTACACATGTTATATCTATAAGCTAAGTTAGAGGCAATGTAATGTCAGTTTGACATGAGAAAGTGTGCTAAGCCAACTAAGGGCGGTGTAACAGGTTGCATCCAGGTCAATCTTCTGCTAATCTAAAATCCATTTCTTTCTTGAGCCCATTCATGAGCTTATGTCTTTGGTGAACCCTTCGTGAGCTTATTGTAACGAGTTATGAAGTGAAGCTTGATGTTTAGAGCTATCCATGTGCATATCATACTTCTACACATGTTATCTCTATAAGCTAAGTTAGAGGCAATGTAATGTCAGTTTGACATGAGAAAGTGTGCTAAGCCAACTAAGGGCGGTGTAACAGGTTGCATCCAGGTCAATCTTCTGCTAATCTAAAATCCATTTCTTTCTTGAGCCCATTCATGAGCTTATGTCTTTGGTGAACCCTTCGTGAGCTTATTCTAACGAGTTATGAAGCGAAGCTTGATCTTTAGAGCTATCTATGTTCATATCATACTTCTACACATGTTATATCTATAAGCTAAGTTAGAGGCACTGTAATGTCAGTTTGACATGAGAAAGTGTGCTAAGCCAACTAAGGACGGTGAAATAGGTTGCATCCAGGTCAATCTTCTGCTAATCTAAAAGCCATTTCTTTCTTGAGCCCATTCATGAGCTTATGTCTTTGGTGAACCCTTCGTGATCTTATTCAAACGAGTTATGAAGCGAAGCTTGATCTTTAGAGCTATCCATGTTCATATCATACTTCTACACATGTTATCTCTATAAGCTAAGTTAGAGGCAATGTAATGTCAGTTTGACATGAGAAAGTGTGCTAAGCCAACTAAGGGCGTTGTAATAGGTTGCATCCAGGTCAATCCTCTGCTAATCTAAAAGCTATTTCTTTCATGGCCCTTCATGAGATTATGTCTTTGTTGAACCCTTCATGAGCTTATTCGAACGAGTTATAAAGTGAAGCTTGATCTTTAGAGCTATCTATGTTCATATCATACTTCTACACATGTTATATCTATAAGCTAAGTTAGAGGCACTGTAATGTCAGTTTGACATGAGAAAGTGTGCTAAGCCAACTAAGGACGGTGTAATAGGTTGCATCCAGGTCAATCTTCTGCAAATCTAAAAGCCATTTCTTTCTTGAGCCCATTCATGAGCTTATGTCTTTGGTGAACCCTTCGTGATCTTATTCTAACGAGTTATGAAGCGAAGCTTGATCTTTAGAGCTATCCATGTTCATATCATACTTCTACACATGTTATCTCTATAAGCTAAGTTAGAGGCAATGTAATGTCAGTTTGACATGAGAAAGTGTGCTAAGCCAACTAAGGGCGGTGTAATAGGTTGCATCCAGATCAATCTTTTGCTAATCTAAAAGCTATTTCTTTCATGGCCCTTCATGAGATTATGTCTTTGTTGAACCCTTCATGGGCTTATTCTAACAAGTTATAAAGTGAAGCCTGATCTTTAGAGCTATCCATGTTCATATCATACTTCTACACATGTTATATCTATAAGCTAAGTTAGAGGCAATGTAATGTCAGTTTGACATGAGAAAGTGTGCTAAGTCAACTAAGGGCGGTGTAATAGGTTGCATCCAGGTCAATCTTCTGCTAAAAGCCATTTCTTTCTTGAGCCCATTCATGGGCTTATGTCTTTGGTGAACCCTCCGTGATCTTATTCTAACGAGTTATGAAGCGAAGCTTGATCTTTAGAGCTATCCATGTTCATATCATACTTCTACACATGTTATCTCTATAAGCTAAGTTAGAGGCAATGTAATGTTAGTTTGACATGAGAAAGTGTGCTAAGCCAACTAAGGGCGGTGTAATAGGTTGCATCCAGGTCAATCTTCTGCTAATCTAAAAGCCATTTCTTTCTTGAGCCCATTCATGAGCTTATGTCTTTGGTGAACCCTTCGTGAGCTTATTGTAACGAGTTATGAAGTGAAGCTTGATGTTTAGAGCTATCCATGTGCATATCATACTTCTACACATGTTATCTCTATAAGCTAAGTTAGAGGTAATGTAATGTTAGTTTGACATGAGAAAGTGTGCTAAGCCAACTAAGGGCGGTGTAATAGGTTGCATCCAGGTCAATCTTCTGCTAATCTAAAATCCATTTCTTTCTTGAGCCCATTCATGAGCTTATGTCTTTGGTGAACCCTTCGTGAGCTTATTCTAACGAGTTATGAAGCGAAGCTTGATGTTTAGAGCTATCCATGTGCATATCATACTTCTACACATGTTATCTCTATAAGCTAAGTTAGAGGCAATGTAATGTCAGTTTGACATGAGAAAGTGTGCTAAGCCAACTAAGGGCGTTGTAATAGGTTGCATCCAGGTCAATCCTCTGCTAATCTAAAAGCTATTTCTTTCATGGCCCTTCATGAGATTATGTCTTTGTTGAACCCTTCATGAGCTTATTCGAACGAGTTATAAAGTGAAGCTTGATCTTTAGAGCTATCTATGTTCATATCATACTTCTACACATGTTATATCTATAAGCTAAGTTAGAGGCACTGTAATGTCAGTTTGACATGAGAAAGTGTGCTAAGCCAACTAAGGACGGTGTAATAGGTTGCATCCAGGTCAATCTTCTGCAAATCTAAAAGCCATTTCTTTCTTGAGCCCATTCATGAGCTTATGTCTTTGGTGAACCCTTCGTGATCTTATTCTAACGAGTTATGAAGCGAAGCTTGATCTTTAGAGCTATCCATGTTCATATCATACTTCTACACATGTTATCTCTATAAGCTAAGTTAGAGGCAATGTAATGTCAGTTTGACATGAGAAAGTGTGCTAAGCCAACTAAGGGCGGTGTAATAGGTTGCATCCAGATCAATCTTTTGCTAATCTAAAAGCTATTTCTTTCATGGCCCTTCATGAGATTATGTCTTTGTTGAACCCTTCATGGGCTTATTCTAACAAGTTATAAAGTGAAGCCTGATCTTTAGAGCTATCCATGTTCATATCATACTTCTACACATGTTATATCTATAAGCTAAGTTAGAGGCAATGTAATGTCAGTTTGACATGAGAAAGTGTGCTAAGTCAACTAAGGGCGGTGTAATAGGTTGCATCCAGGTCAATCTTCTGCTAAAAGCCATTTCTTTCTTGAGCCCATTCATGGGCTTATGTCTTTGGTGAACCCTCCGTGATCTTATTCTAACGAGTTATGAAGCGAAGCTTGATCTTTAGAGCTATCCATGTTCATATCATACTTCTACACATGTTATCTCTATAAGCTAAGTTAGAGGCAATGTAATGTTAGTTTGACATGAGAAAGTGTGCTAAGCCAACTAAGGGCGGTGTAATAGGTTGCATCCAGGTCAATCTTCTGCTAATCTAAAAGCCATTTCTTTCTTGAGCCCATTCATGAGCTTATGTCTTTGGTGAACCCTTCGTGAGCTTATTGTAACGAGTTATGAAGTGAAGCTTGATGTTTAGAGCTATCCATGTGCATATCATACTTCTACACATGTTATCTCTATAAGCTAAGTTAGAGGTAATGTAATGTTAGTTTGACATGAGAAAGTGTGCTAAGCCAACTAAGGGCGGTGTAATAGGTTGCATCCAGGTCAATCTTCTGCTAATCTAAAATCCATTTCTTTCTTGAGCCCATTCATGAGCTTATGTCTTTGGTGAACCCTTCGTGAGCTTATTCTAACGAGTTATGAAGCGAAGCTTGATGTTTAGAGCTATCCATGTGCATATCATACTTCTACACATGTTATCTCTATAAGCTAAGTTAGAGGCAATGTAATGTCAGTTTGACATGAGAAAGTGTGCTAAGCCAACTAAGGGCGTTGTAATAGGTTGCATCCAGGTCAATCCTCTGCTAATCTAAAAGCTATTTCTTTCATGGCCCTTCATGAGATTATGTCTTTGTTGAACCCTTCATGAGCTTATTCGAACGAGTTATAAAGTGAAGCTTGATCTTTAGAGCTATCTATGTTCATATCATACTTCTACACATGTTATATCTATAAGCTAAGTTAGAGGCACTGTAATGTCAGTTTGACATGAGAAAGTGTGCTAAGCCAACTAAGGACGGTGAAATAGGTTGCATCCAGGTCAATCTTCTGCTAATCTAAAAGCCATTTTTTTCTTGAGCCCATTCATGAGCTTATGTCTTTGGTGAACCCTTCGTGATCTTATTCAAACGAGTTATGAAGCGAAGCTTGATCTTTAGAGCTATCCATGTTCATATCATACTTCTACACATGTTATCTCTATAAGCTAAGTTAGAGGCAATGTAATGTCAGTTTGACATGAGAAAGTGTGCTAAGTCAACTAAGGGCGGTGTAATAGGTTGCATCCAGGTCAATCTTCTGCTAAAAGCCATTTTTTTCTTGAGCCCATTCATGAGCTTATGTCTTTGGTGAACCCTTCGTGATCTTATTCAAACGAGTTATGAAGCGAAGCTTGATCTTTAGAGCTATCCATGTTCATATCATACTTCTACACATGTTATCTCTATAAGCTAAGTTAGAGGCAATGTAATGTCAGTTTGACATGAGAAAGTGTGCTAAGCCAACTAAGGGCGTTGTAATAGGTTGCATCCAGGTCAATCCTCTGCTAATCTAAAAGCTATTTCTTTCATGGCCCTTCATGAGATTATGTCTTTGTTGAACCCTTCATGAGCTTATTCGAACGAGTTATAAAGTGAAGCTTGATCTTTAGAGCTATCTATGTTCATATCATACTTCTACACATGTTATATCTATAAGCTAAGTTAGAGGCACTGTAATGTCAGTTTGACATGAGAAAGTGTGCTAAGCCAACTAAGGACGGTGTAATAGGTTGCATCCAGGTCAATCTTCTGCAAATCTAAAAGCCATTTCTTTCTTGAGCCCATTCATGAGCTTATGTCTTTGGTGAACCCTTCGTGATCTTATTCTAACGAGTTATGAAGCGAAGCTTGATCTTTAGAGCTATCCATGTTCATATCATACTTCTACACATGTTATCTCTATAAGCTAAGTTAGAGGCAATGTAATGTCAGTTTGACATGAGAAAGTGTGCTAAGCCAACTAAGGGCGGTGTAATAGGTTGCATCCAGATCAATCTTTTGCTAATCTAAAAGCTATTTCTTTCATGGCCCTTCATGAGATTATGTCTTTGTTGAACCCTTCATGGGCTTATTCTAACAAGTTATAAAGTGAAGCCTGATCTTTAGAGCTATCCATGTTCATATCATACTTCTACACATGTTATATCTATAAGCTAAGTTAGAGGCAATGTAATGTCAGTTTGACATGAGTAAGTGTGCTAAGCTAACTAAGGGCAGTGTAATATGTTGCAACCAGGTCAATCTTCTGCTAATCTAAAAGCCATTTCTTTCTTGAACCCATTCATGAGCTTATGTCTTTGGTGAACCCTTCGTGATATTATTCTAACGAATTCTGAAGTGAAGCTTGATCTTTAGAGCTATCCATGTTCATATCAAACTTCTACACATGTTATATCTATAAGCTAAGTAAGAGGCAATGTAATGTTAGTTTGACATGAGAAAGTATGCTAAGCCAACCAAGGGCGGTGTAATAGGTTGCGTCCAGGTCAATCTTCTGTTAATCTAAAAGCCATTTCTTTCATGAGCCCTTCATCAACTTATGTCTTTGTTGAACCCTTCATGAGCTTATTCTAACGAGTTATGAAGCGGAGCTTGATCTTTAGAGCTATCCATGTTCATATCATACTTCTACACATGTTATCTCTATAAGCTAAGTTAGAGGCAATGTAATGTCAGTTTGACATGAGTAAGTGTGCTAAGCTAACAAGGGCAGTGTAATATGTTGCATCCAGGTCAATCTTCTGCTAATCTAAAAGCCATTTCTTTCTTGAACCCATTCATGAGATTATGTCTTTGTTGAACCCTTCATGAACTTATTCTAACGAATTCTGAAGTGAAGCTTGATCTTTAGAGCTATCCATGTTCATATCAAACTTCTACACATGTTATATCTATAAGCTAAGTAAGAGGCAATGTAATGTTAGTTTGACATGAGAAAGTATGCTAAGCCAACCAAGGGCGGTGTAATAGGTTGCGTCCAGGTCAATCTTCTGCTAATCTAAAAGCCATTTCTTTCATGAGCCCTTCATCAACTTATGTCTTTGGTGAACCCTTCGTGAGCTTATTCTAACAAGTTATGAAGCGGAGCTTGATCTTTAGAGCTATCCATGTTCATATCATACTTCTACACATGTTATCTCTATAAGCTAAGTTAGAGGCAATGTAATGTCAGTTTGACATGAGAAAGTGTGCTAAGCCAACTAAGGGCGGTGTAATAGGTTGCATCCAAGTCAATCTTTTACTAATCTAAAAGCCATGTCTTTTCTGAGCCCTTTATCAACTTATGTCTTTAGTGAACCCTTCGTGAGCTTATTCTAACGAGTTATCAAGTGAAGCTTTATCTTTAGAGCTATCCATGTTCATATCATATTTCTACACATGTTATATCTATAAGCTAAGTTAGAGGCAATGTAATGTCAGTTTGACATGAGAAAGTGTGCTAAGCCAACTAAGGGCAGTGTAATAGGTTGCATCCAGATCAATCTTCTGCTAATCTAAAAGCTATTTCTTTCATGGCCCTTCATAAGATTATGTCTTTGTTGAACCCTTCATGGGCTTATTCTAACGAGTTATAAAGTGAAGCCTGATCTTTAGAGCTATCCATGTTCATATCATACTTCTACACATGTTATATCTATAAGCTAAGTTAGAGGTAATGTAATGTCAGTTTGACATGAGTAAGTGTGCTAAGCTAACTAAGGGCAGTGTAATATGTTGCATCCAGATCAATCTTCTGCTAATCTAAAAGCTATTTCTTTCATGGCCCTTCATGAGATTATGTCTTTGTTGAACCCTTCATGAGCTTATTCTAACGAATTCTGAAGTGAAGCTTGATCTTTAGAGCTATCCATATTCATATCAAACTTCTACACATGTTATTTCTATAAGCTAAGTAAGAGGCAATGTAATGTTAGTTTGACATGAGAAAGTGTGCTAAGCCAACTAAGGGCGGTGTAATAGGTTGCATCCAGGTCAATCTTCTGCTAATCTAAAAGCCATTTCTTTCATGAGCCCTTCATCAACTTATGTCTTTGGTGTACCCTTCGTGAGCTTATTCTAACGAGTTATGAAGTGAAGCTTGATGTTTAGAGCTATCCATGTGCATATCATACTTCTACACATGTTATCTCTATAAGCTAAGTTAGAGGCAATGTAATGTCAGTTTGACATGAGAAAGTGTGCTAAGCCAACTAAGGGCGGTGTAATAGGTTGCATCAAGGTCAATCTTCTGCTAATCTAAAAGCCATTTCTTTCTTGAGCCCATTCATGAGCTTATGTCTTTGGTGAACCCTTCGTGAGCTTATTCTAACGAGTTATGAAGCGAAGCTTGATGTTTAGAGCTATCCATGTGCATATCATACTTCTACACATGTTATCTCTATAAGCTAAGTTTAAGGCAATGTAATGTCATTTTGACATGAGAAAGTGTGCTAAGCCAACTAAGGGCGTTGTAATAGGTTGCATCCAGGTCAATCCTCTGCTAATCTAAAAGCTATTTCTTTCATGGCCCTTCATGAGATTATGTCTTTGTTGAACCCTTCATGGGCTTATTCTAACAAGTTATAAAGTGAAGCCTGATCTTTAGAGCTATCTATGTTCATATCATACTTCTACACATGTTATATCTCTAAGCTAAGTTAGAGGCAATGTAATGTCAGTTTGACATGAGAAAGTGTGCTAAGCCAACTAAGGGCGGTGTTAGAGGTTGCATCCAGGTCAATCTTCTGCTAATCTAAAAGCCATTTCTTTCTTGAGCCCATTCATGAGCTTATGTCTTTGGTGAACCCTTCGTGATCTTATTCTAACGAGTTATGAAGCGAAGCTTGATCTTTAGAGCTATCCATGTTCATATCATACCTCTACACATGTTATCTCTATAAGCTAAGTTAGAGGCAATGTAATGTCAAATTGACATGAGAAAGTGTGCTAAGCCAACTAAGGGCGGTGTAATAGGTTGCATCCAGATCAATCTTCTGCTAATCTAAAAGCTATTTCTTTCATGGCCCTTCATGAGATTATGTCTTTGTTGAACCCTTCATGGGCTTATTCTAAGAAGTTATAAAGTGAAGCCTGATCTTTAGAGCTATCCATGTTCATATCATACTTCTACACATGTTATATCTATAAGCTAAGTTAGAGGCAATGTAATGTCAGTTTGACATGAGTAAGTGTGCTAAGCTAACTAAGGGCAGTGTAATAGGTTGCATTCAGGTCAATCTTCTGCTAATCTAAAAGCCATTTCTTTCTTGAACCCATTCATGAGCTTATGTCTTTGGTGAACCCTTCGTGATCCTATTCTAACGAGTTATGAAGCGAAGCTTGATCTTTAGAGCTATCCATGTTCATATCATACTTCTACACATGTTATCTCTATAAGCTAAGTTAGAGGCAATGTAATGTCAGTTTGACATGAGAAAGTGTGCTAAGCCAACTAAGGGCGGTGTAATAGGTTGCATCCAGATCAATCTTCTGCTAATCTAAAAGCTATTTCTTTCATGGCCCTTCATGAGATTATGTCTTTGTTGAACCCTTCATGGGCTTATTCTAACAAGTTATAAAGTGAAACCTGATCTTTAGAGCTATCCATTTCATATCATACTTCTACACATGTTATCTCTATAAGCTAAGTTTAAGGCAATGTAATGTCATTTTGACATGAGAAAGTGGGCTAAGCCAACTAAGGGCGTTGTAATAGGTTGCATCCAGGTCAATCCTCTGCTAATCTAAAAGCTATTTCTTTCATGGCCCTTCATGAGATTATGTCTTTGTTGAACCCTTCATGAGCTTATTCGAACGAGTTATAAAGTGAAGCTTGATCTTTAGAGCTATCTATGTTCATATCATACTTCTACACATGTTATATCTATAAGCTAAGTTAGAGGCAATGTAATGTCAGTTTGACATGAGAAAGTGTGCTAAGCCAACTAAGGGCGGTGTTATAGGTTGCATCCAGGTCAATCTTCTGCTAATCTAAAAGCCATTTCTTTCTTGAGCCCATTCATGAGCTTATGTCTTTGGTGAACCCTTCGTGATCTTATTCTAACGAGTTATGAAGCGAAGCTTGATCTTTAGAGCTATCCATGTTCATATCATACTTCTACACATGTTATCTCTATAAGCTAAGTTAGAGGCAATGTAATGTCAGTTTGACATGAGAAAGTGTGCTAAGCCAACTAAGGGCGGTGTAATAGGTTGCATCCAGGTCAATCTTCTGCTAATCTAAAAGCTATTTCTTTCATGGCCCTTCATGAGATTATGTCTTTGTTGAACCCTTCATGGGCTTATTCTAACGAGTTATAAAGTGAAGCCTGATCTTTAGAGCTATCCATGTGCATATCATACTTCTACACATGTTATCTCTATAAGCTAAGTTAGAGGCAATGTAATGTCAGTTTTACATGAGAAAGTGTGCTAAGCCAACTTACGGCGTTGTAATAGGTTGCATCCAGCTCAATCCTCTGCTAATCTAAAAGTTATTTCTTTCATGGCCTTTCATGAGATTATGACTTTGTTGAACCCTTCATGAGCTTATTCGAACGAGTTATAAAGTGAAGCTTGATCTTTAGAGTTATATATGTTCATATCATACTTCTACACATGTTATATCTATAAGCTAAGTTAGAGGCAATGTAATGTCAGTTTGACATGAGAAAGTGTGCTAAGCCAACTAAGGGCGGTTTAATAGGTTGTATCCAGGTCAATCTTCTACTAATCTAAAAGCCATTTCTTTCTTGAACCCATTCATGAGCTTATGTCTTTGGTGAACCCTTCGTGATCTTATTCTAACGAGTTATGAAGCGAAGCTTGATCTTTAGAGCTATCCATGTTCATATCATACTTCTACACATGTTATCTCTATAAGCTAAGTTAGAGGCAATGTAATGTCAGTTTGACATGAGAAAGTGTGCTAAGCCAACTAAGGGCGGTGTAATAGGTTGCATCCAGATCAATCTTCTGCTAATCTAAAAGCTATTTCTTTCATGGCCCTTCATGAGATTATGTCTTTGTTGAACCCTTCATGGGCTTATTCTAACAAGTTATAAAGTGAAGCCTGATCTTTAGAGCTATCCATGTTCATATCATACTTCTACACATGTTATATCTATAAGCTAAGTTAGAGGCAATGTAATGTCAGTTTGACATGAGTAAGTGTGCTAAGCTAACAAGGGCAGTGTAATATGTTGCATCCAGGTCAATCTTCTGCTAATCTAAAAGCCATTTCTTTCTTGAACCCATTCATGAGCTTATGTCTTTGGTGAACCCTTCGTGATCTTATTCTAACGAGTTATGAAGCGAAGCTTGATCTTTAGAGCTATCCATGTTCATATCATACTTCTACACATGTTATCTCTATAAGCTAAGTTAGAGGCAATGTAATGTCAGTTTGACATGAGAAAGTGTGCTAAGCCAACTAAGGGCGGTGTAATAGGTTGCATCCAGATCAATCTTCTGCTAATCTAAAAGCTATTTCTTTCATGGCCCTTCATGAGATTATGTCTTTGTTGAACCCTTCATGGGCTTATTCTAACAAGTTATAAAGTGAAGCCTGATCTTTAGAGCTATCCATGTTCATATCATACTTCTACACATGTTATATCTATAAGCTAAGTTAGAGGCAATGTAATGTCAGTTTGACATGAGTAAGTGTGCTAAGCTAACTAAGGGCAGTGTAATATGTTGCATCCATGTCAATCTTCTGCTAATCTAAAAGCCATTTCTTTCTTGAACCCATTCATAAGCTTATGTCTTTGGTGAACCCTTCGTGATCTTATTCTAACGAGTTATGAAGCGAAGCTTGATCTTTAGAGCTATCCATGTTCATATCATACTTCTACACATGTTATCTCTATAAGCTAAGTTAGAGGCAATGTAATGTCAGTTTGACATGAGAAAGTGTGCTAAGCTAACTAAGGGCGGTGTAATAGGTTGCATCCAGATCAATCTTCTGCTAATCTAAAAGCTATCTCTTTCATGGCCCTTCATGAGATTATGTCTTTGTTGAACCCTTCATGGGCTTATTCTAACAAGTTATAAACTGAAGCCTGATCTTTAGAGCTATCCATGTTCATATCATACTTCTACACATGTTATATCTATAAGCTAAGTTAGAGGCAATGTAATGTCAGTTTGACATGAGTAAGTGTGCTAAGCTAACTAAGGGCAGTGTAATATGTTACATCCAGATCAATCTTCTGCTAATCTAAAAGCTATTTCTTTCATGGCCCTTCATGAGATTATGTCTTTGTTGAACCCTTCATGAGCTTATTCTAACGAATTCTGAAGTGAAGCTTGATCTTTAGAGCTATCCATGTTCATATCAAACTTCTACACATGTTATATCTATAAGCTAAGTAAGAGGCAATGTAATGTTAGTTTGACATGAGAAAGTATGCTAAGCCAACCAAGGGCGGTGTAATAGGTTGCGTCCAGGTCAATCTTCTGCTAATCTAAAAGCCATTTCTTTCATGAGCCCTTCATCAACTTATATCTTTGGTGAACCCTTCGTGAGCTTATTCTAACAAGTTATGAAGCGAAGCTTGATCTTTAGAGCTATCCATGTTCATATCATACTTCTACACATGTTATCTCTATAAGCTAAGTTAGAGGCAATGTAATGTCAGTTTGACATGAGAAAGTGTGCTAAGCCAACTAAGGGCGGTGTAATAGGTTGCATCCAAGTCAATCTTTTACTAATCTAAAAGCCATGTCTTTTCTGAGCCCTTCATCAACTTAATTCTTTAGTGAACCCTTCGTGAGCTTATTCTAACGAGTTATCAAGTGAAGCTTTATCTTTAGAGCTATCCATGTTCATATCATATTTCTACACATGTTATATCTATAAGCTAAGTTAGAGGCAATGTAATGTCAGTTTGACATGAGAAAGTGTGCTAAGCCAACTAAGGGCAGTGTAATAGGTTGCATCCAGATCAATCTTCTGCTAATCTAAAAGCTATTTCTTTCATGGCCCTTCATGAGATTATGTCTTTGTTGAACCCTTCATGGGCTTATTCTAACGAGTTATAAAGTGAAGCCTGATCTTTAGAGCTATCCATGTTCATATCATACTTCTACACATGTTATATCTATAAGCTAAGTTAGAGGTAATGTAATGTCAGTTTGACATGAGTAAGTGTGCTAAGCTAACTAAGGGCAGTGTAATATGTTGCATCCAGATCAATCTTCTGCTAATCTAAAAGCTATTTCTTTCATGGCCCTTCATGAGATTATGTCTTTGTTGAACCCTTCATGAGCTTATTCTAACGAATTCTGAAGTGAAGCTTGATCTTTAGAGCTATCCATATTCATATCAAACTTCTACACATGTTATATCTATAAGCTAAGTAAGAGGCAATGTAATGTTAGTTTCACATGAGAAAGTGTGCTAAGCCAACTAAGGGCGGTGTAATAGGTTGCATCCAGGTCAATCTTCTGCTAATCTAAAAGCCATTTCTTTCATGAGCCCTTCATCAACTTATGTCTTTTGTGAACCCTTCGTGAGCTTATTCTAACGAGTTATGAAGTGAAGCTTGATGTTTAGAGCTATCCATGTGCATATCATACTTCTACACATGTTATCTCTATAAGCTAAGTTAGAGGCAATGTAATGTCAGTTTGACATGAGAAAGTGTGCTAAGCCAACTAAGGGCGGTGTAATAGGTTGCATCAAGGTCAATCTTCTTCTAATCTAAAAGCCATTTCTTTCTTGAGCCCATTCATGAGCTTATGTCTTTGGTGAACCCTTCGTGAGCTTATTCTAACGAGTTATGACGCAAAGCTTGATGTTTAGAGCTATCCATGTGCATATCATACTTCTACACATGTTATCTCTATAAGCTAAGTTTAAGGCAATGTAATGTCATTTTGACATGAGAAAGTGTGCTAAGCCAACTAAGGGCGTTGTAATAGGTTTCATCCAGGTCAATCCTCTGCTAATCTAAAAGCTATTTCTTTCATGGCCCTTCATGAGATTATGTCTTTGTTGAACCCTTCATGAGCTTATTCGAACGAGTTATAAAGTGAAGCTTGATCTTTAGAGCTATCTATGTTCACATCATTCTTCTACACATGTTATATCTATAAGCTAAGTTAGAGGCAATGTAATGTCAGTTTGACATGAGAAAGTGTGCTAAGCCAACTAAGGGAGGTGTTATAGGTTGCATCCAGGTCAATCTTCTGCTAATCTAAAAGCCATTTCTTTCTTGAGCCCATTCATGAGCTTATGTCTTTGGTGAACCCTTCGTGATCTTATTCTAACGAGTTATGAAGCGAAGCTTGATCTTTAGAGCTATCCATGTTCATATCATACTTCTACACATGTTATCTCTATAAGCTAAGTTAGAGGCAATGTAATGTCAGTTTGACATGAGAAAGTGTGCTAAGCCAACTAAGGGCGGTGTAATAGGTTGCATCCAGATCAATCTTCTGCTAATCTAAAAGCTATTTCTTTCATGGCCCTTCATGAGATTATGTCTTTGTTGAACCCTTCATTGGCTTATTCTAACAAGTTATAAAGTGAAGGCTGATCTTTAGAGCTATCCATGTTCATATCATACTTCTACACATGTTATATCTATAAGCTAAGTTAGAGGCAATGTAATGTCAGTTTGACATGAGTAAGTGTGCTAAGCTAAATAAGGGCAGTGTAATATGTTACATCCAGATCAATCTTCTGCTAATCTAAAAGCTATTTCTTTCATGGCCCTTCATGAGATTATGTCTTTGTTGAACCCTTCATGAGCTTATTCTAACGAATTCTGAAGTGAAGCTTGATCTTTAGAGCTATCCATGTTCATATAAAACTTCTACACATGTTATATCTATAAGCTAAGTAAGAGGCAATGTAATGTTAGTTTGACATGAGAAAGTATGCTAAGCCAACCAAGGGCGTTGTAATAGGTTGCGTCCAGGTCAATCTTCTGCTAATCTAAAAGCCATTTCTTTCATGAGCCCTTCATCAACTTATATCTTTGGTGAACCCTTCGTGAGCTTATTCTAACAAGTTATGAAGCGAAGCTTGATCTTTAGAGCTATCCATGTTCATATCATACTTCTACACATGTTATCTTTATAAGCTAAGTTAGAGGCAATGTAATGTCAGTTTGACATGAGAAAGTGTGCTAAGCCAACTAAGGGCGGTGTAATAGGTTGCATCCAAGTCAATCTTTTACTAATCTAAAAGCCATGTCTTTTCTGAGCCCTTCATCAACTTAATTCTTTAGTGAACCCTTCGTGAGCTTATTCTAACGAGTTATCAAGTGAAGCTTTATCTTTAGAGCTATCCATGTTCATATCATATTTCTACACATGTTATATCTATAAGCTAAGTTAGAGGCAATGTAATGTCAGTTTGACATGAGAAAGTGTGCTAAGCCAACTAAGGGCAGTGTAATAGGTTGCATCCAGATCAATCTTCTGCTAATCTAAAAGCTATTTCTTTCATGGCCCTTCATGAGATTATGTCTTTGTTGAACCCTTCATGGGCTTATTCTAACGAGTTATAAAGTGAAGCCTGATCTTTAGAGCTATCCATGTTCATATCATACTTCTACACATGTTATATCTATAAGCTAAGTTAGAGGTAATGTAATGTCAGTTTGACATGAGTAAGTGTGCTAAGCTAACTAAGGGCAGTGTAATATGTTGCATCCAAATCAATCTTCTGCTAATCTAAAAGCTATTTCTTTCATGGCCCTTCATGAGATTATGTCTTTGTTGAACCCTTCATGAGCTTATTCTAACGAATTCTGAAGTGAAGCTTGATCTTTAGAGCTATCCATATTCATATCAAACTTCTACACATGTTATATCTATAAGCTAAGTAAGAGGCAATGTAATGTTAGTTTGACATGAGAAAGTGTGCTAAGCCAACTAAGGGCGGTGTAATAGGTTGCATCCAGGTCAATCTTCTGCTAATCTAAAAGCCATTTCTTTCATGAGCCCTTCATCAACTTATGTCTTTGGTGAACCCTTCGTGAGCTTATTCTAACGAGTTATGAAGTGAAGCTTGATGTTTAGAGCTATCCATGTGCATATCATACTTCTACACATGTTATCTCTATAAGCTAAGTTAGAGGCAATGTAATGTCAGTTTTACATGAGAAAGTGTGCTAAGCCAACTAAGGGCGGTGTAATAGGTTGCATCAAGGTCAATCTTCTTCTAATCTAAAAGCCATTTCTTTCTTGAGCCCATTCATGAGCTTATGTCTTTGGTGAACCCTTCGTGAGCTTATTCTAACGAGTTATGACGCAAAGCTTGATGTTTAGAGCTATCCATGTGCATATCATACTTCTACACATGTTATCTCTATAAGCTAAGTTTAAGGCAATGTAATGTCATTTTGACATGAGAAAGTGTGCTAAGCCAACTAAGGGCGTTGTAATAGGTTTCATCCAGGTCAATCCTCTGCTAATCTAAAAGCTATTTCTTTCATGGCCCTTCATGAGATTATGTCTTTGTTGAACCCTTCATGAGCTTATTCGAACGAGTTATAAAGTGAAGCTTGATCTTTAGAGCTATCTATGTTCACATCATTCTTCTACACATGTTATATCTATAAGCTAAGTTAGAGGCAATGTAATGTCAGTTTGACATGAGAAAGTGTGCTAAGCCAACTAAGGGAGGTGTTATAGGTTGCATCCAGGTCAATCTTCTGCTAATCTAAAAGCCATTTCTTTCTTGAGCCCATTCATGAGCTTATGTCTTTGGTGAACCCTTCGTGATCTTATTCTAACGAGTTATGAAGCGAAGCTTGATCTTTAGAGCTATCCATGTTCATATCATACTTCTACACATGTTATCTCTATAAGCTAAGTTAGAGGCAATGTAATGTCAGTTTGACATGAGAAAGTGTGCTAAGCCAACTAAGGGCGGTGTAATAGGTTGCATCCAGATCAATCTTCTGCTAATCTAAAAGCTATTTCTTTCATGGCCCTTCATGAGATTATGTCTTTGTTGAACCCTTCATTGGCTTATTCTAACAAGTTATAAAGTGAAGGCTGATCTTTAGAGCTATCCATGTTCATATCATACTTCTACACATGTTATATCTATAAGCTAAGTTAGAGGCAATGTAATGTCAGTTTGACATGAGTAAGTGTGCTAAGCTAAATAAGGGCAGTGTAATATGTTACATCCAGATCAATCTTCTGCTAATCTAAAAGCTATTTCTTTCATGGCCCTTCATGAGATTATGTCTTTGTTGAACCCTTCATGAGCTTATTCTAACGAATTCTGAAGTGAAGCTTGATCTTTAGAGCTATCCATGTTCATATAAAACTTCTACACATGTTATATCTATAAGCTAAGTAAGAGGCAATGTAATGTTAGTTTGACATGAGAAAGTATGCTAAGCCAACCAAGGGCGTTGTAATAGGTTGCGTCCAGGTCAATCTTCTGCTAATCTAAAAGCCATTTCTTTCATGAGCCCTTCATCAACTTATATCTTTGGTGAACCCTTCGTGAGCTTATTCTAACAAGTTATGAAGCGAAGCTTGATCTTTAGAGCTATCCATGTTCATATCATACTTCTACACATGTTATCTTTATAAGCTAAGTTAGAGGCAATGTAATGTCAGTTTGACATGAGAAAGTGTGCTAAGCCAACTAAGGGCGGTGTAATAGGTTGCATCCAAGTCAATCTTTTACTAATCTAAAAGCCATGTCTTTTCTGAGCCCTTCATCAACTTAATTCTTTAGTGAACCCTTCGTGAGCTTATTCTAACGAGTTATCAAGTGAAGCTTTATCTTTAGAGCTATCCATGTTCATATCATATTTCTACACATGTTATATCTATAAGCTAAGTTAGAGGCAATGTAATGTCAGTTTGACATGAGAAAGTGTGCTAAGCCAACTAAGGGCAGTGTAATAGGTTGCATCCAGATCAATCTTCTGCTAATCTAAAAGCTATTTCTTTCATGGCCCTTCATGAGATTATGTCTTTGTTGAACCCTTCATGGGCTTATTCTAACGAGTTATAAAGTGAAGCCTGATCTTTAGAGCTATCCATGTTCATATCATACTTCTACACATGTTATATCTATAAGCTAAGTTAGAGGTAATGTAATGTCAGTTTGACATGAGTAAGTGTGCTAAGCTAACTAAGGGCAGTGTAATATGTTGCATCCAAATCAATCTTCTGCTAATCTAAAAGCTATTTCTTTCATGGCCCTTCATGAGATTATGTCTTTGTTGAACCCTTCATGAGCTTATTCTAACGAATTCTGAAGTGAAGCTTGATCTTTAGAGCTATCCATATTCATATCAAACTTCTACACATGTTATATCTATAAGCTAAGTAAGAGGCAATGTAATGTTAGTTTGACATGAGAAAGTGTGCTAAGCCAACTAAGGGCGGTGTAATAGGTTGCATCCAGGTCAATCTTCTGCTAATCTAAAAGCCATTTCTTTCATGAGCCCTTCATCAACTTATGTCTTTGGTGAACCCTTCGTGAGCTTATTCTAACGAGTTATGAAGTGAAGCTTGATGTTTAGAGCTATCCATGTGCATATCATACTTCTACACATGTTATCTCTATAAGCTAAGTTAGAGGCAATGTAATGTCAGTTTTACATGAGAAAGTGTGCTAAGCCAACTAAGGGCGGTGTAATAGGTTGCATCAAGGTCAATCTTCTTCTAATCTAAAAGCCATTTCTTTCTTGAGCCCATTCATGAGCTTATGTCTTTGGTGAACCCTTCGTGAGCTTATTCTAACGAGTTATGAAGCAAAGCTTGATGTTTAGAGCTATCCATGTGCATATCATACTTCTACACATGTTATCTCTATAAGCTAAGTTTAAGGCAATGTAATGTCATTTTGACATGAGAAAGTGTGCTAAGCCAACTAAGGGCGTTGTAATAGGTTTCATCCAGGTCAATCCTCTGCTAATCTAAAAGCTATTTCTTTCATGGCCCTTCATGAGATTATGTCTTTGTTGAACCCTTCATGAGCTTATTCGAACGAGTTATAAAGTGAAGCTTGATCTTTAGACCTATCTATGTTCACATCATTCTTCTACACATGTTATATCTATAAGCTAAGTTAGAGGCAATGTAATGTCAGTTTGACATGAGAAAGTGTGCTAAGCCAACTAAGGGAGGTGTTATAGGTTGCATCCAGGTCAATCTTCTGCTAATCTAAAAGTCATTTCTTTCTTGAGCCCATTCATGAGCTTATGTCTTTGGTGAACCCTTCGTGATCTTATTCTAACGAGTTATGAAGCGAAGCTTGATCTTTAGAGCTATCCATGTTCATATCATACTTCTACACATGTTATCTCTATAAGCTAAGTTAGAGGCAATGTAATGTCAGTTTGACATGAGTAAGTGTGCTAAGCTAACTAAGGGCAGTGTAATATATTTCATCCAGATCAATCTTCTGCTAATCTAAAAGCTATTTCTTTCATGGCCCTTCATGAGATTATGTCTTTGTTGAACCCTTCATGGGCTTATTCTAACGAGTTATAAAGTGAAGCCTGATCTTTAGAGCTATCCATGTGCATATCATACTTCTACACATGTTATCTCTATAAGCTAAGTTAGAGGCAATGTAATGTCAGTTTGACATGAGAAAGTGTGCTAAGCCAACTTAGGGCGTTGTAATAGGTTGCATCCAGGTCAATCCTCTGCTAATCTAAAAGCTATTTCTTTCATGGCCCTTCATGAGATTATATCTTTGTTGAACCCTTCATGAGCTTATTCGAACGAGTTATAAAGTGAAGCTTGATCTTTAGAGCTATCTATGTTCACATCATTCTTCTACACATGTTATATCTATAAGCTAAGTTAGAGGCAATGTAATGTCAGTTTGACATGAGAAAGTGTGCTAAGCCAACTAAGGGCGGTGTAATAGGTTGTATCCAGGTCAATCTTCTGCTAATCTAAAAGCCATTTCTTTCTTGAACCCATTCATGAGCTTATGTCTTTGGTGAACCCTTCGTGATCTTATTCTAACGAGTTATGAAGCGAAGCTTGATCTTTAGAGCTATCCATGTTCATATCATACTTCTACACATGTTATCTCTATAAGCTAAGTTAGAGGCAATGTAATGTCAGTTTGACATGAGAAAGTGTGCTAAGCCAACTAAGGGCGTGGTAATAGGTTGCATCCAGATCAATCTTCTGCTAATCTAAAAGCTATTTCTTTCATGGCCCTTCATGAGATTATGTCTTTGTTGAACCCTTCATGGGCTTATTCTAACAAGTTATAAAGTGAAGCCTGATCTTTAGAGCTATCCATGTTCATATCATACTTCTACACATGTTATATCTATAAGCTAAGTTAGAGGCAATGTAATGTCAGTTTGACATGAGTAAGTGTGCTAAGCTAACTAAGGGCAGTGTAATATGTTACATCCAGATCAATCTTCTGCTAATCTAAAAGCTATTTCTTTCATGGCCCTTCATGAGATTATGTCTTTGTTGAACCCTTCATGAGCTTATTCTAACGAATTCTGAAGTGAAGCTTGATCTTTAGAGCTATCCATGTTCATATCAAAGTTCTACACATGTTATATCTATAAGCTAAGTAAGAGGCAATGTAATGTTAGTTTGACATGAGAAAGTATGCTAAGCCAACCAAGGGCGGTGTAATAGGTTGCGTCCAGGTCAATCTTCTGCTAATCTAAAAGACATTTCTTTCATGAGCCCTTCATCAACTTATGTCTTTGGTGAACCCTTCGTGAGCTTATTCTAACGAGTTATGAAGCGAAGCTTGATCTTTAGAGCTATCCATGTTCATATCATACTTCTACACATGTTATCTCTATAAGCTAAGCTGAGGCAATGTAATGTCAGTTTGACATGAGAAAGTGTGCTAAGCCAACTAAGGGCGGTGTAATAGGTTGCATCCAGGTCAATCTTCTGCTAATCTAAAAGCCATTTCTTTCATGAGCCCTTCATCAACTTATGTCTTTGGTGAACCCTTCGTGAGCTTATTCTAACGAGTTATCAAGTGAAGCTTTATCTTTAGAGCTATCCATGTGCATATCATACTTCTACACATGTTATCTCTATAAGCTAAGTTAGAGGCAATGTAATGTCAGTTTGACATGAGTAAGTGTGCTAAGCCAACTAAGGGCGGTGTAATATGTTGCATCCAGATCAATCTTCTGCTAATATAAAAGCTATTTCTTTCATGGCCCTTCATGAGATTATGTCTTTGTTGAACCCTTCATGAGCTTATTCGAACGAGTTATAAAGTGAAGCTTGATCTTTAGAGCTATCCATGTTCATATCATACATCTACACATGTTATATCTATAAGCTAAGTTAGAGGCAATGTAATGTCAGTTTGACATGAGAAAGTGTGCTAAGCCAACTAAGGGCGGTGTAATAGGTTGCATCCAGGTCAATCTTCTGCTAATCTAAAAGCCATTTCTTTCTTGAGCCCATTCATGAGCTTATGTCTTTGGTGAACCCTTCGTGAGCTTATTCTAACGAGTTATGAAGCGAAGCTTGATCTTTAGAGCTATCCATGTTCATATCATACTTTTACAAATGTTATCTCCATAAGCTAAGTTAGAGGCAATGTAATGTCAGTTTGACATGAGAAAGTGTGCTAAGCTAACTAAGGGCGGTGTAATAGGTTGCATCCAGGTCAATCTTCTGCTAATCTAAAAGTTATTTCTTTCATGGCCCTTCATGAGATTATGTCTTTGTTGAACCCTTCATGAGCTTATTCGAACGAGTTATAAAGTGAAGCTTGATCTTTAGAGCTATCCATGTTCATATCATACATCTACACATGTTATATCTATAAGCTAAGTTACAGGCAATGTAATGTCAGTTTGACATGAGAAAGTGTGCTAAGCCAACTAAGGGCGGTGTAATAGGTTGCATCCAGGTCAATCTTCCGCTAATCTAAAAGCCATTTCTTTCTTGAGCCCATTCATGAGCTTATGTCTTTGGTGAACCCTTCGTGAGCTTATTCTAACGAGTTATGAAGCGAAGCTTGATCTTTAGAGCTATCCATGTTCATATCATACTTTTACAAATGTTATCTCCATAAGCTAAGTTAGAGGCAATGTAATGTCAGTTTGACATGAGAAAGTGTGCTAAGCTAACTAAGGGCGGTGTAATAGGTTGCATCCAGGTCAATCTTCTGCTAATGTAAAAGCTATTTCTTTCATGGCCCTTCGTGAGATTATGTCTTTGTTGAATCCTTCATGAGCTTATTCGAACGAGTTATAAAGTGAAGCTTGATCTTTAGAGCTATCCATGTTCATATCATACATCTACACATGTTATATCTATAAGCTAAGTAAGAGGCAATGTAATGTTAGTTTGACATGAGTAAGTGTGCTAAGCCAACTAAGGGCGGTGTAATAGGTTGCATCCAGGTCAATCCTCTGCTAATCTAAAAGCCATTTCTTTCATGAGCCGTTCATCAACTTATGTCTTTGGTGAACCCTTCGTGAGCTTATTCTAACGAGTTATGAAGCGAAGCTTGATGTTTAGAGCTATCCATGTGCATATCATACTTCTACACATGTTATCTCTACAAGCTAAGTTAGAGGCAATGTAATGTCAGTTTGACATGAGTAAGTGTGCTAAGCTAACTAAGGGCGGTGTAATATGTTGCATCTAGATCAATCTTCTGCTAATCTAAAAGCTATTTCTTTCATGGCCCTTCATGAGATTATGTCTTTGTTGAACCCTTCATGAGCTTATTCTAACGAGTTATAAAGTGAAGCATGATCTTTAGAGCTATCCATGTTCATATCATACTTCTATACATGTTATATCTATAAGCTAAGTTAGACGCAATGTAATGTCAGTTTGACATTAGAAAGTGTGCTAAGCCAACTAAGGGCGGTGTAATAGGTTGCATCCAGGTCAATCTTCTACTAATCTAAAAGCCATTTCTTTCATGAGCCCTTCATGAGCTTATGTCTTTGTTGAACCCTTCATGAGCTTATTTTAACGAGTTATGAATTGAAGCTTGATCTTTAGAGCTATCCATGTTCATAGCATACTTCTACACATATTATATCTATAAGCTAAGTTAGAGGCAATGTAATGTTAGTTTGACATGAGAAAGTGTGCTAAGCCAACTAAGGGCGGTGTAATAGGTTGCATCCAGGTCAATCTTCTGCTAATCTAAAAGCCATTTCTTTCATGAGCCCTTCATCAACTTATGTCTTTGGTGAACCCTTCGTGAGCTTATTCTAACGAGTTATGAAGCGAAGCTTGATCTTTAGAGCTATCCATGTTCATATCATACTTTTACAAATGTTATCTCCATAAGCTAAGTTAGAGGCAATGTAATGTCAGTTTGACATGAGAAAGTGTGCTAAGCCAACTAAGGGCGGTGTAATAGGTTGCATCCAGGTCAATCTTCTGCTAATCTAAAAGCTATTTCTTTCATGGCCCTTCATGAGATTATGTCTTTGTTGAACCCTTCATGAGCTTATTCTAACGAGTTATAAAGTGAAGCTTGATCTTTAGAGCTATCCATGTTCATATCATACATCTACACATGTTATAGCTATAAGCTAAGTTAGAGGCAATGTAATGTCAGTTTGACATGAGAAAGTGTGCTAAGCCAACTAAGGGCGGTGTAATAGGTTGCATCCAGGTCAATCTTCTGCTAATCTAAAAGCCATTTCTTTCTTGAGCCCATTCATGAGCTTATGTCTTTGGTGAACCCTTCGTGAGCTTATTCTAACGAGTTATGAAGCGAAGCTTGATCTTTAGAGCTATCCATGTTCATATCATACTTTTACAAATGTTATCTCCATAAGCTAAGTTAGAGGCAATGTAATGTCAGTTTGACATGAGAAAGTGTGCTAAGCCAACTAAGGGCGGTGTAATAGGTTGCATCCAGGTCAATCTTCTGCTAATCTAAAAGCCATTTCTTTCATGAGACCTTCATCAACTTATTTCTTTCGTGAACCCTTCGTGAGGTTATTCTAACGAGTTATCAAGTGAAGCTTTATCTTTAGAGCTATCCATGTGCATATCATACTTCTACACATGTTATCTCTATAAGCTAAGTTAGAGGCAATGTAATGTCAGTTTGACATGAGTAAGTGTGCTAAGCCAACTAAGGGCGGTGTAATATGTTGCATCCAGATCAATCTTCTGCTAATCTAAAAGCTATTTCTTTCATGGCCCTTCATGAGATTATGTCTTTGTTGAACCCTTCATGAGCTTATTCGAACGAGTTATAAAGTGAAGCTTGATCTTTAGAGCTATCCATGTTCATATCATACATCTACACATGTTATATCTATAAGCTAAGTTAGAGGCAATGTAATGACAGTTTGACATGAGAAAGTGTGCTAAGCCAACTAAGGGCGGTGTAATAGGTTGCATCCAGGTCAATCCTCTGCTAATCTAAAAGCCATTTCTTTCATGAGCCGTTCATCTACTTATGTCTTTGGTGAACCCTTCGTGAGCTTATTCTAACGAGTTATGAAGCGAAGCTTGATGTTTAGAGCTATCCATGTGCATATCATACTTCTACACATGTTATCTCTACAAGCTAAGTTAGAGGCAATGTAATGTCAGTTTGACATGAGAAAGTGTGCTAAGCTAACTAAGGGCGGTGTAATAGGTTGCATCCAGGTCAATCTTCTGCTAATCTAAAAGCTATTTCTTTCATGGCCCTTCATGAGATTATGTCTTTGTTGAACCCTTCATGAGCTTATTCGAACGAGTTATAAAGTGAAGCTTGATCTTTAGAGCTATCCATGTTCATATCATACATCTACACATGTTATATCTATAAGCTAAGTAAGAGGCAATGTAATGTTAGTTTGACATGAGAAAGGTGTGCTAAGCCAACTAAGGGCGGTGTAATAGGTTGCATCCAGGTCAATCTTCTGCTAATCTAAAAGCCATTTCTTTCATGAGCCGTTCATCAACTTATGTCTTTGGTGAACCCTTCGTGAGCTTATTCTAACGAGTTATGAAGCGAAGCTTGATATTTAGAGCTATCCATGTGCATATCATACTTCTACACATGTTATCTCTACAAGCTAAGTTAGAGGCAATGTAATGTTAGTTTGACATGAGAAAGTGTGCTAAGCCAACTAAGGGCGGTGTAATAGGTTGCATCCAGGTCAATCTTCTGCTAATCTAAAAGCCATTTCTTTCATGAGCCCTTCATCAACTTATGTCTTTGGTGAACCCTTCGTGAGCTTATTCTAACGAGTTATGAAGCGAAGCTTGATGTTTAGAGCTATCCATGTGCATATCATACTTCTACACATGTTATCTCTATAAGCTAAGTTAGAGGCAATGTAATGTCAGTTTGACATGAGTAAGTGTGCTAAGCTAACTAAGGGCGGTGTAATATGTTGCATCCAGGTCAATCTTCTGCTAATCTAAAAGCTATTTCTTTCATGGCCCTTCATGAGATTATGTCTTTGTTGAACCCTTCATGAGCTTATTCTAACGAGTTATAAAGTGAAGCTTGATCTTTAGAGCTATCCATGTTCATATCATACATCTACACATGTTATATCTATAAGCTAAGTTAGAGGCAATGTAATGTCAGTTTGACATGAGAAAGTGTGCTAAGCCAACTAAGGGCGGTGTAATAGGTTGCATCCAGGTCAATCTTCTGCTAATCTAAAAGCCATTTCTTTCTTGAGCCCATTCATGAGCTTATGTCTTTGGTGAACCCTTCGTGAGCTTATTCTAACGAGTTATGAAGCGAAGCTTGATCTTTAGAGCTATCCATGTTCATATCATACTTTTACAAATGTTATCTCCATAAGCTAAGTTAGAGGCAATGTAATGTCAGTTTGACATGAGAAAGTGTGCTAAGCCAACTAAGGGCGGTGTAATAGGTTGCATCCAGGTCAATCTTCTGCTAATCTAAAAGCCATTTCTTTCATGACACCTTCATCAACTTATGTCTTTGGTGAACCCTTCGTGAGCTTATTCTAACGAGTTATCAAGTGAAGCTTTATCTTTAGAGCTATCCATGTGCATATCATACTTCTACACATGTTATCTCTATAAGCTAAGTTAGAGGCAATGTAATGTTAGTTTGATATGAGAATGTGTGCTAAGCCAACTAAGGGCGGTGTAATCAGTTGCATCCAGGTCAATCCTCTCCTAATCTAAAAGTTATTTCTTTCATGTCCCTTCATGAGATTATGTCTTTGTTGAACCCTTCATGAGCTTATTCTAACGAGTTATGAAGTGAAGCTTGATCTTTAGAGCTATCCATGTTCATATCATACTTCTACACATGTTATATCTATAAGCTAAGTTGGAGGCAATGTAATGTCAGTTTGACATGAGAAAGTGTGCTAAGCACACTAAGGGCGGTGTGATAGGTTGCATCCAGATCAATCTTCTGCTAATCTAAAAGCCATTTCTTTCTTGAGCCCATTCATGAGCTTATGTCTTTGGTGAACCCTTCGTGAGCTTATTCTAACGAGTTATGAAGCAAATCTTGATCTTTAGAGATATCCATGTTCATATCATACTTTTACACATGTTATCTCCATAAGCTAAGTTAGAGGCAATGTAATGTCAGTTTGACATGAGTAAGTGTGCTAAGCTAACTAAGGGCGGTTTAATATGTTGCATCCAGGTCAATCCTCTGCTAATCTAAAAGGTATTTCTTTCATGTCCCTTCATGAGATTATGTCTTTGTTGAACCCATCATGAGCTTATTCTAACGAGTTATAAAGTGAAGCTTGATCTTTAGAGCTATCCATGTTCATATCATACATCTACACATGTTATATCTATAAGCTAAGTTAGAGGCAATGTAATGTCAGTTTGACATGAGAAAGTGTGCTAAGCCAACTAAGGGCGGTGTAATAGGTTGCATCCAGGTCAATCTTCTGCTAATCTAAAAGCCATTTCTTTCTTGAGCCCATTCATGAGCTTATGTCTTTGGTGAACCCTTCGTGAGCTTATTCTAACGAGTTATGAAGCGAAGCTTGATCTTTAGAGCTATCCATGTTCATATCATACTTTTACAAATGTTATCTCCATAAGCTAAGTTAGAGGCAATGTAATGTTAGTTTGACATGAGAAAGTGTGCTAAGCCAACTAAGGGCGGTGTAATAGGTTGCATCCAGGTCAATCTTCTGCTAATCTAAAAGCCATTTCTTTCATGACACCTTCATCAACTTATGTCTTTGGTGAACCCTTCGTGAGCTTATTCTAACGAGTTATAAAGTGAAGCTTTATCTTTAGAGCTATCCATGTGCATATCATACTTCTACACATGTTATCTCTATAAGCTAAGTTAGAGGCAATGTAATGTCAGTTTGACATGAGTAAGTGTGCTAAGCGAACTAAGGGCGGTGTAATATGTTGCATCCAGATCAATCTTCTGCTAATCTAAAAGCTATTTCTTTCATGGCCCTTCATGAGATTATGTCTTTGTTGAACCCTTCATGAGCTTATTCGAACGAGTTATAAAGTGAAGCTTGATCTTTAGAGCTATCCATGTTCATATCATACATCTACACATGTTATATCTATAAGCTAAGTTAGAGGCAATGTAATGACAGTTTGACATGAGAAAGTGTGCTAAGCCAACTAAGGGCGGTGTAATAGGTTGCATCCAGGTCAATCTTCTGCTAATCTAAAAGCCATTTCTTTCTTGAGCCCATTCATGAGCTTATGTCTTTGGTGAACCCTTCGTGAGCTTATTCTAACGAGTTATGAAGCGAAGCTTGATCTTTAGAGCTATCCATGTTCATATCATACTTTTACAAATGTTATCTCCATAAGCTAAGTTAGAGGCAATGTAATGTCAGTTTGACATGAGAAAGTGTGCTAAGCTAACTAAGGGCGGTGTAATAGGTTGCATCCAGGTCAATCTTCTGCTAATCTAAAAGCTATTTCTTTCATGGCCCTTCATGAGATTATGTCTTTGTTGAACCCTTCATCAGCTTATTCTAACGAGTTATGAAGTGAAGCTTGATCTTTAGAGCTATCCATGTTCACAGCATACTTCTACACATATTATATCTATAAGCTAAGTTAGAGGCAATGTAATGTTAGTTTGACATGAGAAAGTGTGCTAAGCCAACTAAGGGCGGTGTAATAGTTTGCATCCAGGTCAATCTTCTGCTAATCTAAAAGCCATTTCTTTCATGAGCCCTTCATCAACTTATGTCTTTGGTGAACCCTTCGTGAGCTTATTCTAACGAGTTATGAAGCGAAGCTTGATGTTTAGAGCTATCCATGTGCATATCATACTTCTACACATGTTATCTCTATAAGCTAAGTTAGAGGCAATGTAATGTCAGTTTGACATGAGAAAGTGTGCTAAGCCAACTAAGGGCGGTGTAATAGGTTGCATCCAGGTCAATCTTCTGCTAATCTAAAAGCCATTTCTTTCATGAGCCCTTCATGAGCTTATGTCTTTGTTGAACCCTTCATGAGCTTATTCTAACGAGTTATGAAGTGAAGCTTGATCTTTAGAGCTATCCATGTTCATATCATATTTCTACACATGTTATATCTATAAGCTAAGTTAGAGGCAATGTAATGTCAGTTTGACATGAGAAAGTGTGCTAAGCCAACTAAGGGCGGTGTAATAGGTTGCATCCAGGTCAATCTTCTGCTAATCTAAAAGCTATTTCTTTCATGGCCCTTCATGAGATTATGTCTTTGTTGAACCCTTCATGAGCTTATTCGAACGAGTTATAAAGTGAAGCTTGATCTTTAGAGCTATCCATGTTCATATCATACATCTACACATGTTATATCTATAAGCTAAGTTAAAGGCAATGTAATGTCAGTTTGACATGAGAAAGTGTGCTAAGCCAACTAAGGGCGGTGTAATAGGTTGCATCCAGGTCAATCTTCTGCTAATCTAAAAGCCATTTCTTTCTTGAGCCCATTCATGAGCTTATGTCTTTGGTGAACCCTTCGTGAGCTTATTCTAACGAGTTATGAAGCGAAGCTTGATCTTTAGAGCTATCCATGTTCATATCATACTTTTACAAATGTTATCTCCATAAGCTAAGTTAGAGGCAATGTAATGTCAGTTTGACATGAGAAAGTGTGCTAAGCCAACTAAGGGTGGTGTAATAGGTTGCATCCAAGTCAATCTTCTGCTAATCTAAAAGCCATTTCTTTCATGAGACCTTCATCAACTTATGTCTTTGGTGAACCCTTCGTGAGCTTATTCTAACGAGTTATCAAGTGAAGCTTTATCTTTAGAGCTATCCATGTGCATATCATACTTCTACACATGTTATCTCTATAAGCTAAGTTAGAGGCAATGTAATGTCAGTTTGACATGAGAAAGTGTGCTAAGCCAACTAAGGGCGGTGTAATAGGTTGCATCCAGGTCAATCTTCTGCTAATCTAAAAGCTATTTCTTTCATGGCCCTTCATGAGATTATGTCTTTGTTGAACCCTTCATGAGCTTATTCGAACGAGTTATAAAGTGAAGCTTGATCTTTAGAGCTATCCATGTTCATATCATACATCTACACATGTTATATCTATAAGCTAAGTTAAAGGCAATGTAATGTCAGTTTGACATGAGAAAGTGTGCTAAGCCAACTAAGGGCGGTGTAATAGGTTGCATCCAGGTCAATCTTCTGCTAATCTAAAAGCCATTTCTTTCTTGAGCCCATTCATGAGCTTATGTCTTTGGTGAACCCTTCGTGAGCTTATTCTAACGAGTTATGAAGCGAAGCTTGATCTTTAGAGCTATCCATGTTCATATCATACTTTTACAAATGTTATCTCCATAAGCTAAGTTAGAGGCAATGTAATGTCAGTTTGACATGAGAAAGTGTGCTAAGCCAACTAAGGGTGGTGTAATAGGTTGCATCCAAGTCAATCTTCTGCTAATCTAAAAGCCATTTCTTTCATGAGACCTTCATCAACTTATGTCTTTGGTGAACCCTTCGTGAGCTTATTCTAACGAGTTATCAAGTGAAGCTTTATCTTTAGAGCTATCCATGTGCATATCATACTTCTACACATGTTATCTCTATAAGCTAAGTTAGAGGCAATGTAATGTCAGTTTGACATGAGTAAGTGTGCTAAGCCAACTAAGGGCGGTGTAATATGTTGCATCCAGGTCAATCTTCTGCTAATCTAAAAGCTATTTCTTTCATGGCCCTTCATGAGCTTATGTCTTTGTTGAACCCTTTATAAGCTTATTCTGACGAGTTATCAAGTGAAGCTTGATCATTAGAGCTATCCATGTTCATATCATACTTCTACACGTGTTATATCTATAAGCTAAGTTAGAGGCAATGTAATGTCAGTTTGACATGAGAAAGTGTGCTAAGCCAACTAAGGGCGGTGTAATAGGTTGCATCCAGGTCAATCCTCTGCTAATATAAAAGTTATTTCTTTCATGGCCCTTCATGAGATTATGTCTTTGTTGAACCCTTCATGAGCTTATTCTAACGAGTTATAAAGTGAAGCCTAATCTTTAGAGCTATCCATGTTCATATCATACTTCTACACATGTTATATCTATAAGCTAAGTTAGAGGCAATGTAATGTCATTTTGACATTAGAAAGTGTGCTAAGCCAACTAAGGGCGGTGTAATATGTTGCATACAGATCAATCTTCTGCTAATCTAAAAGTTATTTCTTTCATGGCCTTTCATGAGATTATGTCTTTATTTAACCCTTCATGAGCTTATTCTAACGAGTTATAAAGTGAAGCGTGATCTTTAGAGCTATCCATGTTCATATCATATTTCTACACATGTTATATCTATAAGCAAAGTTAGAGGCAATGTAATGTCAGTTTGACATGAGAAAGTGTGCTAAGCCAACTAAGGGCGGTGTAATAGGTTGCATCCAGGTCAATCCTCTGCTAATCTAAAAGTTATTTCTTTCATGGCCCTTCATGAGATTATGTCTTTGTTGAACCCTTCATGAGCTTATTCGAACGAGTTATAAAGTGAAGCTTGATCTTTAGAGCTATCCATGTTCATATCATACTTCTACACATGTTATATCTATAAGCTAAGTTAGAGGCAATGTAATGTCAGTTTGACATGAGAAAGTGTGCTAAGCCAACTAAGGGCGGTGTAATAGGTTGCATCCAGGTCAATCTTCTGCTAATGTAAAAGCCATTTCTTTCTTGAGCCCATTCATGAGCTTATGTCTTTGGTGAACCCTTCGTGAGCTTATTCTAACGAGTTATGAAGCGAAGCTTGATCTTTATAGCTATCCATGTTCATATCATACTTTTACACATGTTATCTCCATAAGCTAAGTTAGAGGCAATGTAATGTTAGTTTGACATGAGTAAGTGTGCTAAGCTAACTAAGGGCGGTGTAATAGGTTGCATCCAGGTCAATCTTCTGCTAATCTAAAAGCCATTTCTTTCATGAGCCCTTCATCAACTTATGTCTTTGGTGAACCCTTCGTGAGCTTATTCTAACGAGTTATGAAGTGAAGCTTGATGTTTAGAGCTATCCATGTGCATATCATACTTCTACACATGTTATCTCTATAAGCTAAGTTAGAGGCAATGGAATGTCAGTTTGACATGAGAAAGTGTGCTAAGCTAACTAAGGGCGGTGTAATAGGTTGCATCCAGGTCAATCCTCTGCTAATCTAAAATCTATTTCTTTCATGGCCCTTCATGAGATTATGTCTTTGTTGAACCCTTCATGAGCTTATTCTAACGAATTCTGAAGTGAAGCTTGATCTTTAGAGCTATCCATATTCATATCAAACTTCTACACATGTTATATCTATAAGCTAAGTAAGAGGCAATGTAATGTTAGTTTGACATGAGAAAGTGTGCTAAGCCAACTAAGGGCGGTGTAATAGGTTGCATCCAGGTCAATCTTCTGCTAATCTAAAAGCCATTTCTTTCATGAGCCCTTCATCAACTTATGTCTTTGGTGAACCCTTCGTGAGCTTATTCTAACGAGTTATGAAGTGAAGCTTGATGTTTAGAGCTATCCATGTGCATATCATACTTCTACACATGTTATCTCTATAAGCTAAGTTAGAGGCAATGGAATGTCAGTTTGACATGAGAAAGTGTGCTAAGCCAACTAAGGGCGGTGTAATAGGTTGCATCCAGGTCAATCTTCTGCTAATCTAAAAGCCATTTCTTTCTTGAGCCCATTCATGAGCTTATGTCTTTGGTGAACCTTTCATGAGCTTATTCTAACGAGTTATAAAGTGAAGCCTGATCTTTAGAGCTATCCATGTTCATATCATACTTCTACACATGTTATATCTATAAGCTAAGTTAGAGGCAATGTAATGTCAGTTTGACATGAGAAAGTGTGCTAAGCCAACTAAGGGCGGTGTAATAGGTTGCATCCAGGTCAATCTTCTGCTAATCTAAAAGCCATTTCTTTCATGTCCCTTCATGAGATTATGTCTTTGTTGAACCCTTCATGAGCTTATTCTAACGAGTTATGAAGTGAAGCTTGATCTTTAGAGCTATCCATGTTCATAGCATACTTATACACATATTATATCTATAAGCTAAGTTAGAGGCAATGTAATGTTAGTTTGACATGAGAAAGTGTGCTAAGCCAACTAAGGGCGGTGTAATAGGTTGCATCCAGGTCAATCTTCTGCTAATCTAAAAGGCATTTCTTTCATGTCCCTTCATGAGATTATGTCTTTGTTGAACCCTTCATGAGCTTATTCTAACGAGTTATAAAGTGAAGCTTGATCTTTAGAGCTATCCATGTTCATATCATACTTCTACACATGTTATATCTATAAGCTAAGTTAGAGGCAATGTAATGTCAGTTTGACATTAGAAAGTGTGCTAAGCCAACTAAGGGCGGTGTAATAGGTTGCATCCAGGTCATTCTTCTGCTAATCTAAAAGCCATATCTTTCATGAGCCCTTCATGAGCTTATGTCTTTGTTGAACCCTTCATGAGCTTATTCTAACGACTTATGAAGCGAAGCTTGATCTTTAGAGCTATCCATGTTCATATCATACTTTTACACATGTTATCTCCATAAGCTAAGTTAGAGGCAATGTAATGTCAGTTTGACAAGAGTAAGTGTGCTAAGCTAACTAAGGGCGGTGTAATAGGTTGCATCCAGGTCAATCTTCTGCTAATCTAAAAGCTATTTCTTTCATGGCCCTTCATGAGATTATGTCTTTGTTGAACCCTTCATGAGCTTATTCGAACGAGTTATAAAGTGAAGCTTGATCTTTAGAGCTATCCATGTTCATATCATACATCTACACATGTTATATCTATAAGCTAAGTTAGAGGCAATGTAATGTCAGTTTGACATGAGAAAGTGTGCTAAGCCAACTAAGGGTGGTGTAATAGGTTGCATCCAGATCAATCTTTTGCTAATCTAAAAGCTATTTCTTTGATGGCCCTTCATGAGCTTATGTCTTTGTTGAACCCTTCACGAGCTTATTCTAACGAGTTATGAAGTGAAGCTTGATCTTTAGAGCTATCCATGTTCATATCATACTTCTACACATGTTATCTCTAGAAGCTAAGTTAGAGGCAATGTAATGTCAGTTTGACATGAGTAAGTGTGCTAAGCCAACTAAGGGCGGTGTAATAGGTTGCATCCAGATCAATCTTCTGCTAATCTAAAAGCTATTTCTTTCATGGCCCTTCATGAGCTTATGTCTTTCTTGAACCCTTTATAAGCTTATTCTGACGAGTTATGAAGTGAAGCTTGATCTTTAGAGCTATCCATGTTCATATCATACTTCTACACATGTTATATCTATAAGCTAAGTTAGAGGCAATGTAATGTCAGTTTGACATGAGAATGTGTGCTAAGCCAACTAAGGGTGGTGTAATAGGTTGCATCCAGCTCAATCTTCTGCTAATCTAAAAGCCATTTCTTTAGTGAGCCCTTCATCAACTTATGTCTTTGGTGAACCTTTCGTGAGCTTATTCTAACGAGTTATCAAGTGAAGCTTGATATTTAGAGATATCTATGTTCATATCATAATTCTACACATGTTATCTCTATAAGCTAAGTAAGAGGCATTGTAATGTCAGTTTGACATGAGAAAGTGTGCTAAGCCAACTAAGGGTGGTGTAATAAGTTACATCCACGTCAATCTTCTGCTAATCTAAAAGCCATTTCTTTCTTGAGCCCATTCATGAGCTTATGTCTTTCTTGAACCCTTCATGAGCTTATTCTAACGAGTTATGAAGTGAAGTTTGATCTTTAGAGCAATCCATGTTCATATCATATTTCTACACATGTTATATCTATAAGCTAAGTTAGAGGCAATGTAATGTCAGTTTGACATGAAAAAGTGTGCTACGCCAACTAAGGGCGGTGTAATAGGTTGCATCCAGGTCAATCTTCTACTAATCTAAAAGCTGTTTCTTTCATGGCCCTTCATGAGATTATGTCTTTGTTGAACCCTTCATGAGCTTATTCGAACGAGTTATAAAGTGAAGCTTGATCTTTAGAGCTATCCATGTTCATATCATACATCTACACATGTTATATCTATAAGCTAAGTTAGAGGCAATGTAATGTCAGTTTGACATGAGAAAGTGTGCTAAGCCAACTAAGGGTGGTGTAATAGGTTGCATCCAGATCAATCTTTTGCTAATCTAAAAGCCATTTCCTTCATGAGCCCTTCATGAGCTTATGTCTTTGTTGAACTCTTCATGAGCTTATTCTAACGAGTTATTAAGTGAAGATTGATCTTTAGAGCTATCCATGTTCATAGCATACTTCTACACATGTTATATCTATAAGCTAAGTTAGAAGCAATGTAATGTCAGTTTGACATGAGAAAGTGTGCTAAGCCAACTAAGGGCGGTGTAATAGGTTGCATCCAGGTCAATCTTCTACTAATCTAAAAGCTGTTTCTTTCATGGCCCTTCATGAGATTATGTCTTTGTTGAACCCTTCATGAGCTTATTCGAACGAGTTATAAAGTGAAGCTTGATCTTTAGAGCTATCCATGTTCATATCATACATCTACACATGTTATATCTATAAGCTAAGTTAGAGGCAATGTAATGTCAGTTTGACATGAGAAAGTGTGCTAAGCCAACTAAGGGTGGTGTAATAGGTTGCATCCAGATCAATCTTTTGCTAATCTAAAAGTTATTTCTTTCATGGCCCTTCATGAGCTTATGTCTTTGTTGAACCCTTTATAAGCTTATTCTTACGAGTTATGAAGTGAAGCTTGATCTTTAGAGCTATCCATGTTCATATCATACTTCTACACATGTTATATCTATAAGCTAAGTTAGAGGCAATGTAATGTCAGTTTGACATGAGAAAGTGTGCTAAGCCAACTAAGGGCGGTGTAATAGGTTGCATCCAGGTCAATCTTCTGCTAATCTAAAAGCCATTTCTTTCTTGAGCCCATTCATGAGCTTATGTCTTTGGTGAACCCTTCGTGAGCTTATTCTAACGAGTTATGAAGCGAAGCTTGATCTTTATAGCTATTCATGTTCATATCATACTTTTACACATGTTATCTCCATAAGCTAAGTTAGAGGCAATGTAATGTTAGTTTCACATGAGTAAGTGTGCTAAGCTAACTAAGGGCGGTGTAATAGGTTGCATCCAGGTCAATCTTCTGCTAATCTAAAAGCCATTTCTTTCATGAGCCCTTCATCAACTTATGTCTTTGGTGAACCCTTCGTGAGCTTATTCTAACGAGTTATCAAGCGAAGCTTGATGTTTAGAGCTATCCATGTGCATATCATACTTCTACACATGTTATCTCTATAAGCTAAGTTAGAGGCAATGTAATGTCAGTTTGACATGAGAAAGTGTGCTAAGCCAACTAAGGGCGGTGTAATAGGTTGCATCCAGGTCAATCCTCTGCTAATCTAAAATCTATTTCTTTCATGGCCCTTCATGAGATTATGTCTTTGTTGAACCCTTCATGAGCTTATTCTAACGAATTCTGAAGTGAAACTTGATCTTTAGAGCTATCCATATTCATATCAAACTTCTACACATGTTATATCTATAAGCTAAGTAAGAGGCAATGTAATGTTAGTTTGACATGAGAAAGTGTGCTAAGCCAACTAAGGGCGGTGTAATAGGTTGCATCCAGGTCAATCTTCTGCTAATCTAAAAGCCATTTCTTTCATGAGCCCTTCATCAACTTATGTCTTTGGTGAACCCTTCGTGAGCTTATTCTAACGAGTTATGAAGTGAAGCTTGATGTTTAGAGCTATCCATGTGCATATCATACTTCTACACATGTTATCTCTATAAGCTAAGTTAGAGGCAATGGAATGTCAGTTTGACATGAGAAAGTGTGCTAATCCAACTAAGGGCGGTGTAATAGGTTGCATCCAGGTCAATCTTCTGCTAATCTAAAAGTCATTTCTTTCTTGAGCCCATTCACGAGCTTATGTCTTTGGTGAACCTTTATAAGCTTATTCTGACGAGTTATGAAGTGAAGCTTGATCTTTAGAGCTATCCATGTTCATATCATACTTCTACACATGTTATATTTATAAGCTAAGTTAGAGGCAATGTAATGTCAGTTTGACATGAGAATGTGTGCTAAGCCAACTAAGGGCGGTGTAATAGGTTGCATCCAGGTCAATCTTCTGCTAATCTAAAAGCCATTTCCTTCATGAGCCCTTCATGAGCTTATGTCTTTGTTGAACCTTTCGTGAGCTTATTCTAACGAGTTATCAAGTGAAGCTTGATCTTTTGAGATATCTATGTTCCTATCATAATTCTACACATGTTATCTTTAAAAGCTAAGTTAGAGGCAATGTAATGTCAGTTTGACATGAGAAAGTGTGCTAAGCCAACTAAGGGCGGTGTAATAGGTTGCATCCAGGTCAATCTTCTGCTAATCTAAAAGCTATTTCTTTCATGGCCCTTCATGAGATTATGTCTTTGTTGAACCCTTCATGAGCTTATTCGAACGAGTTATAAAGTGAAGCTTGATCTTTAGAGCTATCCATGTTCATATCATACATCTACACATGTTATATCTATAAGCTAAGTTAGAGGCAATGTAATGTCAGTTTGACATGAGAAAGTGTGCTAAGCCAACTAAGGGTGGTGTAATAGGTTGCATCCAGATCAATCTTTTGCTAATCTAAAAGCTATTTCTTTCATGGCCCTTCATGAGCTTATGTCTTTGTTGAACCCTTTATAAGCTTATTCTTACGAGTTATGAAGTGAAGCTTGATCTTTAGAGCTATCCATGTTCATATCATACTTCTACACATGTTATATCTATAAGCTAAGTTAGAGGCAATGTAATGTCAGTTTGACATGAGAAAGTGTGCTAAACCAACTAAGGGCGGTGTAATAGGTTGCATCCAGGTCAATCTTCTGCTAATCTAAAAGCCATTTCTTTCTTGAGCCCATTCATGAGCTTATGTCTTTGGTGAACCCTTCGTGAGCTTATTCTAACGAGTTATGAAGCGAAGCTTGATCTTTATAGCTATCCATGTTCATATCATACTTTTACACATGTTATCTCCATAAGCTAAGTTAGAGGCAATGTAATGTTAGTTTCACATGAGTAAGTGTGCTAAGCTAACTAAGGGCGGTGTAATAGGTTGCATCCAGGTCAATCTTCTGCTAATCTTAAAGCCATTTCTTTCATGAGTCCTTCATCAACTTATGTCTTTGGTGAACCCTTCGTGAGCTTATTCTAACGAGTTATCAAGCGAAGCTTGATGTTTAGAGCTATCCATGTGCATATCATACTTCTACACATGTTATCTCTATAAGCTAAGTTAGAGGCAATGTAATGTCAGTTTGACATGAGAAAGTGTGCTAAGCCAACTAAGGGCGGTGTAATAGGTTGCATCCAGGTCAATCCTCTGCTAATCTAAAATCTATTTCTTTCATGGCCCTTCATGAGATTATGTCTTTGTTGAACCCTTCACGAGCTTATTCTAACGAGTTATGAAGTGAAGCTTGATCTTTAGAGTTATCCATGTTCCTATCATACTTCTACACATGTTATCTCTAGAAGCTAAGTTAGAGGCAATGTAATGTCAGTTTGACATGAGTAAGTGTGCTAAGCCAACTAAGGGCGGTGTAATAGGTTGCATCCAGATCAATCTTCTGCTAATCTAAAAGCTATTTCTTTCATGGCCCTTCATGAGCTTATGTCTTTGTTGAACCCTTCATGAGCTTATTCTAACGAATTCTGAAGTGAAACTTGATCTTTAGAGCTATCCATATTCATATCAAACTTCTACACATGTTATATCTATAAGCTAAGTAAGAGGCAATGTAATGTCAGTTTGACATGAGAATGTGTGCTAAGCCAACTAAGGGCGGTGTAATAGGTTGCATCCAGGTCAATCTTCTGCTAATCTAAAAGCTATTTCTTTCATGGCCCTTCATGAGATTATGTCTTTGTTGAACCCTTGATGAGCTTATTCGAACGAGTTATAAAGTGAAGCTTGATCTTTAGAGCTATCCATGTTCATATCATACATCTACACATGTTATATCTATAAGCTAAGTTAGAGGCAATGTAATGTCAGTTTGACATGAGAAAGTGTGCTAAGCCAACTAAGGGCGGTGTAATAGGTTGCATCTAGGTCAATCCTCTGCTAATCTAAAAGCTATTTCTTTCATTGCCCTTCATGAGCTTATGTTTTTGTTGAACCCTTCATGAGCTTATTCTAACGAGTTATAAAGTGAAGCTTGATCTTTAGAGCTATCCATGTCCATATCATACTTCTACACATGTTATATCTATAAGCTAAGTTAGAGGCAATGTAATGTTAGTTTGACATGAGAAAGTGTGCTAAGCCAACTAAAGGCGGTGTAATAGGTTGCATCTAGGTCAATCCTCTGATAATCTAAAAGCCATTTCTTTCATGAGCCCTTCATGAGCTTATGTCTTTCTTGAACCCTTCATGAGCTTATTCTAACGAGTTATAAAGTGAAGCTTGATCTTTAGAGCTATCCATGTTCATATCATACTTCTACACATGTTATATCTATAAGCTAAGTTAGAGGCAATGTAATGTCAGTTAGACATGAGAAAGTGTGCTAAGCTAACTAAGGGCGGTGTAATAGGTTGCATCCAGGTCAATCTTCTGCTAATCTAAAAGCCATTTCTTTTGTGAGCCCTTCATCAACTTATGTCTTTGGTGAACCCTTCATGAGCTTATGTCTTTGTTGAACCCTTTATAAGCTTATTCTGACGAGTTATGAAGTGAAGCTTGATCTTTAGAGCTATCCATGTTCATATCATACTTCTACACATGTTATATCTATAAGCTAAGTTAGAGGCAATGTAATGTCAGTTTGACATGAGTAAGTGTGCTAAGCCAACTAAGGGCGGTGTAATAGGTTGCATCCCGCTCAATCTTCTGCTAATCTAAAAGTTATTTCTTTCATGGCCCTTCATGAGATTATGTCTTTGTTGAACCCTTCATGAGCTTATTCTAACGAGTTATAAAGTGAAGCTTGATCTTTAGAGCTATCCATGTTCATATCATACTTCTACACATGTTATATCTATAAGCTAAGTTAGAGGCAATGTAATGTCAGTTTGACATGAGAAAGTGTGATAAGCCAACTAAGGGCGGTGTAATAGGATACATCCAAGTCAATCTTTTGTTAATCTAATAGCCATTTCTTTCTTGAGCCCATTCATGAGCTTATGTCTTTGGTGAACCCTTCGTGAGCTTATTCTAACGAGTTATGAAGCGAATCTTGATCTTTAGAGCTATCCATGTTCATATCATACTTCTACACATGTTATATCTATAAGCTAAGTTAGAGGCAATGTAATGTCAGTTTGACATGAGTAAGTGTGCTAAGCCAACTAAGGGCGGTGTAATAGGTTGCATCCCGCTCAATCTTCTGCTAATCTAAAAGTTATTTCTTTCATGGCCCTTCATGAGATTATGTCTTTGTTGAACCCTTCATGAGCTTATTCTAACGAGTTATAAAGTGAAGCCTGATCTTTAGAGCTATCAATGTTCATATCATACTTCTACACATGTTATATCTATAAGCTAAGTTGGAAGCAATGTAATGTCAGTTTGACATGAGAAAGTGTGCTAAGCCAACTAAGGGCGGTGTAATAGGTTGCATCCAGGTCAATCTTCTGCTAATCTAAAAGTCATTTCTTTCATGAGCTTATGTCTTTGTTGAACCCTTCATGAGCTTATTCTAACGACTTATGAAGTGAAGCTTGATCTTTAGAGCTATCCATGTTCATATCATACTTCTACACATGTTATAGCTATAAGCTAAGTTAGAGGCAATGTAATGTCAGTTTGACATGAGTAAGTGTGATAAGCCAACTAAGGGCGGTGTAATACGTTGCATCCAAGTCAATCTTCTGCTAATTTAAAAGCTATTTCTTTCATGGCCCTTCATGAGATTATGTCTTTGTTGAACCCTTCATGAGCTTATTCTAACGAGTTATAAAGTGAAACTTGATCTTTAGAGCTATCCATGTTCATATCATACTTCTACACATGTTATATCTATAAGCTAAGTTAGAGGCAATGTAATGTCAGTTAGACATGAGAAAGTGTGCTAAGCTAACTAAGGGCGGTGTAATAGGTTGCATCCAGGTCAATCTTCTGCTAATCTAAAAGCCATTTCTTTTGTGAGCCCTTCATCAACTTATGTCTTTGGTGAACCCTTCATGAGCTTATGTCTTTGTTGAACCCTTTATAAGCTTATTCTGACGAGTTATGAAGTGAAGCTTGATCTTTAGAGCTATCCATGTTCATATCATACTTCTACACATGTTATATCTATAAGCTAAGTTAGAGGCAATGTAATGTCAGTTTGACATGAGAAAGTGTGCTAAGCCAACTAAGGGCGGTGTAATAGGTTGCATCCAGGTCAATCCTCTGCTAATCTAAAAGCCATTTCTTTCATGAGCCCTTCATGAGCTTATTCTAACGAGTTATAAAGTGAAGCTTGATCTTTAGAGCTATCCATGTTCATATCATACTTCTACACATGTTATATCTATAAGCTAAGTTAGAGGCAATGTAATGTCAGTTTGACATGAGAAAGTGTGCTAAGCCAACTAAGGGCGGTGTAATATGTTGCATTCAGATCAATCTTCTGCTAATCTAAAAGCTATTTCTTTCATGGCCCTTCATGAGCTTATGTCTTTGTTGAACCCTTTATAAGCTTATTCTAACGAGTTATGAAGTGAAGCTTGATCTTTAGAGCTATCCATGTTCATATCATACTTCTACACATGTTATATCTATAAGCTAAGTTAGAGGCAATGTAATGTCAGTTTGACATGAGAAAGTGTGCTAAGCCAACTAAGGGCGGCGTAATAGGTTGCATCCACATCAATCTTCTACTAATCTAAAAGCCATGTCTTTTCTGAGCCCTTCATCAACTTATGTCTTTGGTGAACCCTTCGTGAGCTTATTCTAACGAGTTATCAAGTGAAGCTTGATCTTTAGAGCTATCCATGTTCATATCATATTTCTACACATGTTATATCTATAAGCTAAGTTAGAGGCAATGTAATGTCAGTTTGACATGAGTAAGTGTGCTAATCTAACTAAGGGCGGTGTAATAGGTTGCATCCAGGTCAATCTTCTGCTAATCTAAAAGCCATTTCTTTCATGTCCCGTCATGAGATTATGTCTTTGTTGAACCCTTCATGAGCTTATTCTAACGAGTTCTGAAGTGATGCTTGATCTTTAGAGCTATCCATGTTCATATCATACTTCTACACATGTTATATCTATAAGCTAAGTTAGAGGCAATGTAATGTCAGTTTGACATGAGTAAGTGTGCTAAGCCAACTAAGGGCGGTGTAATAGGTTGCATCCCGCTCAATCTTCTGCTAATCTAAAAGTTATTTCTTTCATGGCCCTTCATGAGATTATGTCTTTGTTGAACCCTTCATGAGCTTATTCTAACGAGTTATAAAGTGAAGCCTGATCTTTAGAGCTATCAATGTTCATATCATACTTCTACACATGTTATATCTATAAGCTAAGTTTGAAGCAATGTAATGTCAGTTTGACATGAGAAAGTGTGCTAAGCCAACTAAGGGCGGTGTAATAGGTTGCATCCAGGTCAATCTTCTGCTAATCTAAAAGTCATTTCTTTCATGAGCTTATGTCTTTGTTGAACCCTTCATGAGCTTATTCTAACGACTTATGAAGTGAAGCTTGATCTTTAGAGCTATCCATGTTCATATCATACTTCTACACATGTTATAGCTATAAGCTAAGTTAGAGGCAATGTAATGTCAGTTTGACATGAGTAAGTGTGATAAGCCAACTAAGGGCGGTGTAATAGGTTGCATCCAAGTCAATCTTCTGCTAATTTAAAAGCTATTTCTTTCATGGCCCTTCATGAGATTATGTCTTTGTTGAACCCTTCATGAGCTTATTCTAACGAGTTATAAAGTGAAACTTGATCTTTAGAGCTATCCATGTTCATATCATACTTCTACACATGTTATATCTATAAGCTAAGTTAGAGGCAATGTAATGTCAGTTAGACATGAGAAAGTGTGCTAAGCTAACTAAGGGCGGTGTAATAGGTTGCATCCAGGTCAATCTTCTGCTAATCTAAAAGCCATTTCTTTTGTGAGCCCTTCATCAACTTATGTCTTTGGTGAACCCTTCATGAGCTTATGTCTTTGTTGAACCCTTTATAAGCTTATTCTGACGAGTTATGAAGTGAAGCTTGATCTTTAGAGCTATCCATGTTCATATCATACTTCTACACATGTTATATCTATAAGCTAAGTTAGAGGCAATGTAATGTCAGTTTGACATGAGAAAGTGTGCTAAGCCAACTAAGGGCGGTGTAATAGGTTGCATCCAGGTCAATCCTCTGCTAATCTAAAAGCCATTTCTTTCATGAGCCCTTCATGAGCTTATTCTAACGAGTTATAAAGTGAAGCTTGATCTTTAGAGCTATCCATGTTCATATCATACTTCTACACATGTTATATCTATAAGCTAAGTTAGAGGCAATGTAATGTCAGTTTGACATGAGAAAGTGTGCTAAGCCAACTAAGGGCGGTGTAATATGTTGCATTCAGATCAATCTTCTGCTAATCTAAAAGCTATTTCTTTCATGGCCCTTCATGAGCTTATGTCTTTGTTGAACCCTTTATAAGCTTATTCTAACGAGTTATGAAGTGAAGCTTGATCTTTAGAGCTATCCATGTTCATATCATACTTCTACACATGTTATATCTATAAGCTAAGTTAGAGGCAATGTAATGTCAGTTTGACATGAGAAAGTGTGCTAAGCCAACTAAGGGCGGTGTAATAGGTTGCATCCAGGTCAATCCTCTGCTAATCTAAAAGCCATTTCTTTCATGAGCCCTTCATGAGCTTATTCTAACGAGTTATAAAGTGAAGCTTGATCTTTAGAGCTATCCATGTTCATATCATACTTCTACACATGTTATATCTATAAGCTAAGTTAGAGGCAATGTAATGTCAGTTTGACATGAGAAAGTGTGATAAGCCAACTAAGGGCGGTGTAATAGGTTGCATCCAAGTCAATCTTCTGCTAATTTAAAAGCCATTTCTTTCTTGAGCCCATTCATGAGCTTATGTCTTTGGTGAACCCTTTGTGAGCTTATTCTAACGAGCTATGAAGCGAAGCTTGATCTTTAGAGCTATCCATGTTCATATCATACTTTTACACATGTTATCTCTAAAAGCTAAGTTAGAGGCAATGTAATGTCAGTTTGACATGAGAAAGTGTGCTAAGCCTACTAAGGGCGGTGTAATAGGTTGCATCCAAGTCAATCTTCTACTAATCTAAAAGCCATGTCTTTTCTGAGCCCTTCATCAACTTATGTCTTTGGTGAACCCTTCGTGAGTTTATTCTAACGAGTTATCAAGTGAAGCTTTATCTTTAGAGCTATCCATGTTCATATCATATTTCTACACATGTTATATCTATAAGCTAAGTTAGAGGCAATGTAATGTCAGTTTGACATGAGTAAGTGTGCTAAGCCAACTAAGGGCGGTGTAATAGGTTGCATCCCGCTCAATCTTCTGCTAATCTAAAAGTTATTTCTTTCATGGCCCTTCATGAGATTATGTCTTTGTTGAACCCTTCATGAGCTTATTCTAACGAGTTATAAAGTGAAGCCTGATCTTTAGAGCTATCAATGTTCATATCATACTTCTACACATGTTATATCTATAAGCTAAGTTTGAAGCAATGTAATGTCAGTTTGACATGAGAAAGTGTGCTAAGCCAACTAAGGGCGGTGTAATAGGTTGCATCCAGGTCAATCTTCTGCTAATCTAAAAGTCATTTCTTTCATGAGCTTATGTCTTTGTTGAACCCTTCATGAGCTTATTCTAACGACTTATGAAGTGAAGCTTGATCTTTAGAGCTATCCATGTTCATATCATACTTCTACACATGTTATAGCTATAAGCTAAGTTAGAGGCAATGTAATGTCAGTTTGACATGAGTAAGTGTGATAAGCCAACTAAGGGCGGTGTAATAGGTTGCATCCAAGTCAATCTTCTGCTAATTTAAAAGCTATTTCTTTCATGGCCCTTCATGAGATTATGTCTTTGTTGAACCCTTCATGAGCTTATTCTAACGAGTTATAAAGTGAAACTTGATCTTTAGAGCTATCCATGTTCATATCATACTTCTACACATGTTATATCTATAAGCTAAGTTAGAGGCAATGTAATGTCAGTTAGACATGAGAAAGTGTGCTAAGCTAACTAAGGGCGGTGTAATAGGTTGCATCCAGGTCAATCTTCTGCTAATCTAAAAGCCATTTCTTTCATGAGCCCTTCATGAGCTTATTCTAACGAGTTATAAAGTGAAGCTTGATCTTTAGAGCTATCCATGTTCATATCATACTTCTACACATGTTATATTTATAAGCTAAGTTAGAGGCAATGTAATGTCAGTTTGACATGAGAAAGTGTGCTAAGCCAACTAAGGGCGGTGTAATATGTTGCATTCAGATCAATCTTCTGCTAATCTAAAAGCTATTTCTTTCATGGCCCTTCATGAGCTTATGTCTTTGTTGAACCCTTTATAAGCTTATTCTAACGAGTTATGAAGTGAAGCTTGATCTTTAGAGCTATCCATGTTCATATCATACTTCTACACATGTTATATCTATAAGCTAAGTTAGAGGCAATGTAATGTCAGTTTGACATGAGAAAGTGTGCTAAGCCAACTAAGGGCGGTGTAATAGGTTGCATCCAGGTCAATCCTCTGCTAATCTAAAAGCCATTTCTTTCATGAGCCCTTCATGAGCTTATTCTAACGAGTTATAAAGTGAAGCTTGATCTTTAGAGCTATCCATGTTCATATCATACTTCTACACATGTTATATCTATAAGCTAAGTTAGAGGCAATGTAATGTCAGTTTGACATGAGAAAGTGTGATAAGCCAACTAAGGGCGGTGTAATAGGTTGCATCCAAGTCAATCTTCTGCTAATTTAAAAGCCATTTCTTTCTTGAGCCCATTCATGAGCTTATGTCTTTGGTGAACCCTTTGTGAGCTTATTCTAACGAGCTATGAAGCGAAGCTTGATCTTTAGAGCTATCCATGTTCATATCATACTTTTACACATGTTATCTCTAAAAGCTAAGTTAGAGGCAATGTAATGTCAGTTTGACATGAGAAAGTGTGCTAAGCCTACTAAGGGCGGTGTAATAGGTTGCATCCAAGTCAATCTTCTACTAATCTAAAAGCCATGTCTTTTCTGAGCCCTTCATCAACTTATGTCTTTGGTGAACCCTTCGTGAGTTTATTCTAACGAGTTATCAAGTGAAGCTTTATCTTTAGAGCTATCCATGTTCATATCATATTTCTACACATGTTATATCTATAAGCTAAGTTAGAGGCAATGTAATGTCAGTTTGACATGAGTAAGTGTGCTAAGCCAACTAAGGGCGGTGTAATAGGTTGCATCCCGCTCAATCTTCTGCTAATCTAAAAGTTATTTCTTTCATGGCCCTTCATGAGATTTTGTCTTTGTTGAACCCTTCATGAGCTTATTCTAACGAGTTATAAAGTGAAGCCTGATCTTTAGAGCTATCAATGTTCATATCATACTTCTACACATGTTATATCTATAAGCTAAGTTTGAAGCAATGTAATGTCAGTTTGACATGAGAAAGTGTGCTAAGCCAACTAAGGGCGGTGTAATAGGTTGCATCCAGGTCAATCTTCTGCTAATCTAAAAGTCATTTCTTTCATGAGCTTATGTCTTTGTTGAACCCTTCATGAGCTTATTCTAACGACTTATGAAGTGAAGCTTGATCTTTAGAGCTATCCATGTTCATATCATACTTCTACACATGTTATAGCTATAAGCTAAGTTAGAGGCAATGTAATGTCAGTTTGACATGAGTAAGTGTGATAAGCCAACTAAGGGCGGTGTAATAGGTTGCATCCAAGTCAATCTTCTGCTAATTTAAAAGCTATTTCTTTCATGGCCCTTCATGAGATTATGTCTTTGTTGAACCCTTCATGAGCTTATTCTAACGAGTTATAAAGTGAAGCTTGATCTTTAGAGCTATCCATGTTCATATCATACTTCTACACATGTTATATCTATAAGCTAAGTTAGAGGCAATGTAATGTCAGTTAGACATGAGAAAGTGTGCTAAGCTAACTAAGGGCGGTGTAATAGGTTGCATCCAGGTCAATCTTCTGCTAATCTAAAAGCCATTTCTTTTGTGAGCCCTTCATCAACTTATGTCTTTGGTGAACCCTTCATGAGCTTATGTCTTTGTTGAACCCTTTATAAGCTTATTCTAACGAGTTATGAAGTGAAGCTTGATCTTTAGAGCTATCCATGTTCATATCATACTTCTACACATGTTATATCTATAAGCTAAGTTAGAGGCAATGTAATGTCAGTTTGACATGAGAAAGTGTGCTAAGCCAACTAAGGGCGGTGTAATAGGTTGCATCCAGGTCAATCCTCTGCTAATCTAAAAGCCATTTCTTTCATGAGCCCTTCATGAGCTTATTCTAACGAGTTATAAAGTGAAGCTTGATCTTTAGAGCTATCCATGTTCATATCATACTTCTACACATGTTATATCTATAAGCTAAGTTAGAGGCAATGTAATGTCAGTTTGACATGAGAAAGTGTGATAAGCCAACTAAGGGCGGTGTAATAGGTTGCATCCAAGTCAATCTTCTGCTAATTTAAAAGCCATTTCTTTCTTGAGCCCATTCATGAGCTTATGTCTTTGGTGAACCCTTTGTGAGCTTATTCTAACGAGCTATGAAGCGAAGCTTGATCTTTAGAGCTATCCATGTTCATATCATACTTTTACACATGTTATCTCTAAAAGCTAAGTTAGAGGCAATGTAATGTCAGTTTGACATGAGAAAGTGTGCTAAGCCTACTAAGGGCGGTGTAATAGGTTGCATCCAAGTCAATCTTCTACTAATCTAAAAGCCATGTCTTTTCTGAGCCCTTCATCAACTTATGTCTTTGGTGAACCCTTCGTGAGTTTATTCTAACGAGTTATCAAGTGAAGCTTTATCTTTAGAGCTATCCATGTTCATATCATATTTCTACACATGTTATATCTATAAGCTAAGTTAGAGGCAATGTAATGTCAGTTTGACATGAGTAAGTGTGCTAAGCCAACTAAGGGCGGTGTAATAGGTTGCATCCCGCTCAATCTTCTGCTAATCTAAAAGTTATTTCTTTCATGGCCCTTCATGAGATTTTGTCTTTGTTGAACCCTTCATGAGCTTATTCTAACGAGTTATAAAGTGAAGCCTGATCTTTAGAGCTATCAATGTTCATATCATACTTCTACACATGTTATATCTATAAGCTAAGTTTGAAGCAATGTAATGTCAGTTTGACATGAGAAAGTGTGCTAAGCCAACTAAGGGCGGTGTAATAGGTTGCATCCAGGTCAATCTTCTGCTAATCTAAAAGTCATTTCTTTCATGAGCTTATGTCTTTGTTGAACCCTTCATGAGCTTATTCTAACGACTTATGAAGTGAAGCTTGATCTTTAGAGCTATCCATGTTCATATCATACTTCTACACATGTTATAGCTATAAGCTAAGTTAGAGGCAATGTAATGTCAGTTTGACATGAGTAAGTGTGATAAGCCAACTAAGGGCGGTGTAATAGGTTGCATCCAAGTCAATCTTCTGCTAATTTAAAAGCTATTTCTTTCATGGCCCTTCATGAGATTATGTCTTTGTTGAACCCTTCATGAGCTTATTCTAACGAGTTATAAAGTGAAGCTTGATCTTTAGAGCTATCCATGTTCATATCATACTTCTACACATGTTATATCTATAAGCTAAGTTAGAGGCAATGTAATGTCAGTTAGACATGAGAAAGTGTGCTAAGCTAACTAAGGGCGGTGTAATAGGTTGCATCCAGGTCAATCTTCTGCTAATCTAAAAGCCATTTCTTTTGTGAGCCCTTCATCAACTTATGTCTTTGGTGAACCCTTCATGAGCTTATGTCTTTGTTGAACCCTTTATAAGCTTATTCTAACGAGTTATGAAGTGAAGCTTGATCTTTAGAGCTATCCATGTTCATATCATACTTCTACACATGTTATATCTATAAGCTAAGTTAGAGGCAATGTAATGTCAGTTTGACATGAGAAAGTGTGCTAAGCCAACTAAGGGCGGTGTAATAGGTTGCATCCAGGTCAATCCTCTGCTAATCTAAAAGCCATTTCTTTCATGAGCCCTTCATGAGCTTATTCTAACGAGTTATAAAGTGAAGCTTGATCTTTAGAGCTATCCATGTTCATATCATACTTCTACACATGTTATATCTATAAGCTAAGTTAGAGGCAATGTAATGTCAGTTTGACATGAGAAAGTGTGATAAGCCAACTAAGGGCGGTGTAATAGGTTGCATCCAAGTCAATCTTCTGCTAATTTAAAAGCCATTTCTTTCTTGAGCCCATTCATGAGCTTATGTCTTTGGTGAACCCTTTGTGAGCTTATTCTAACGAGCTATGAAGCGAAGCTTGATCTTTAGAGCTATCCATGTTCATATCATACTTTTACACATGTTATCTCTAAAAGCTAAGTTAGAGGCAATGTAATGTCAGTTTGACATGAGAAAGTGTGCTAAGCCTACTAAGGGCGGTGTAATAGGTTGCATCCAAGTCAATCTTCTACTAATCTAAAAGCCATGTCTTTTCTGAGCCCTTCATCAACTTATGTCTTTGGTGAACCCTTCGTGAGTTTATTCTAACGAGTTATCAAGTGAAGCTTTATCTTTAGAGCTATCCATGTTCATATCATATTTCTACACATGTTATATCTATAAGCTAAGTTAGAGGCAAAGTAATGTCAGTTTGACATGAGTAAGTGTGCTAAGCCAACTAAGGGCGGTGTAATAGGTTGCATCCCGCTCAATCTTCTGCTAATCTAAAAGTTATTTCTTTCATGGCCCTTCATGAGATTATGTCTTTGTTGAACCCTTCATGAGCTTATTCTAACGAGTTATAAAGTGAAGCCTGATTTTTAGAGCTATCAATGTTCATATCATACTTCTACACATGTTATATCTATAAGCTAAGTTTGAAGCAATGTAATGTCAGTTTGACATGAGAAAGTGTGCTAAGCCAACTAAGGGCGGTGTAATAGGTTGCATCCAGGTCAATCTTCTGCTAATCTAAAAGTCATTTCTTTCATGAGCTTATGTCTTTGTTGAACCCTTCATGAGCTTATTCTAATGACTTATGAAGTGAAGCTTGATCTTTAGAGCTATCCATGTTCATATCATACTTCTACACATGTTATAGCTATAAGCTAAGTTAGAGGCAATGTAATGTCAGTTTGACATGAGTAAGTGTGATAAGCCAACTAAGGGCGGTGTAATAGGTTGCATCCAAGTCAATCTTCTGCTAATTTAAAAGCTATTTCTTTCATGGCCCTTCATGAGATTATGTCTTTGTTGAACCCTTCATGAGCTTATTCTAACGAGTTATAAAGTGAAGCTTGATCTTTAGAGCTATCCATGTTCATATCATACTTCTACACATGTTATATCTATAAGCTAAGTTAGAGGCAATGTAATGTCAGTTAGACATGAGAAAGTGTGCTAAGCTAACTAAGGGCGGTGTAATAGGTTGCATCCAGGTCAATCTTCTGCTAATCTAAAAGCCATTTCTTTTGTGAGCCCTTCATCAACTTATGTCTTTGGTGAACCCTTCATGAGCTTATGTCTTTGTTGAACCCTTTATAAGCTTATTCTGACGAGTTATGAAGTGAAGCTTGATCTTTAGAGCTATCCATGTTCATATCATACTTCTACACATGTTATATCTATAAGCTAAGTTAGAGGCAATGTAATGTCAGTTTGACATGAGAAAGTGTGCTAAGCCAACTAAGGGCGGTGTAATAGGTTGCATCCAGGTCAATCCTCTGCTAATCTAAAAGCCATTTCTTTCATGAGCCCTTCATGAGCTTATTCTAACGAGTTATAAAGTGAAGCTTGATCTTTAGAGCTATCCATGTTCATATCATACTTCTACACATGTTATATCTATAAGCTAAGTTAGAGGCAATGTAATGTCAGTTTGACATGAGAAAGTGTGATAAGCCAACTAAGGGCGGTGTAATAGGTTGCATCCAAGTCAATCTTCTGCTAATTTAAAAGCCATTTCTTTCTTGAGCCCATTCATGAGCTTATGTATTTGGTGAACCCTTTGTGAGCTTATTCTAACGAGCTATGAAGCGAAGCTTGATCTTTAGAGCTATCCATGTTCATATCATACTTTTACACATGTTATCTCTAAAAGCTAAGTTAGAGGCAATGTAATGTCAGTTTGACATGAGAAAGTGTGCTAAGCCTACTAAGGGCGGTGTAATAGGTTGCATCCAAGTCAATCTTCTACTAATCTAAAAGCAATGTCTTTTCTGAGCCCTTCATCAACTTATGTCTTTGGTGAACCCTTCGTGAGTTTATTCTAACGAGTTATCAAGTGAAGCTTTATCTTTAGAGCTATCCATGTTCATATCATATTTCTACACATGTTATATCTATAAGCTAAGTTAGAGGCAATGTAATGTCAGTTTGACATGAGTAAGTGTGCTAATCTAACTAAGGGCGATGTAATAGGTTGCATCCAGGTCAATTTTCTGCTAATCTAAAAGCCATTTCTTTCATGTCCCGTCATGAGATTATGTCTTTGTTGAACCCTTCATGAGCTTATTCTAAAGAGTTCTGAAGTGAAGCTTGATCTTTAGAGCTACCATGTTCATATCATACTTCTACACATGTTATATCTATAAGCTAAGTTAGAGGCAATGTAATGTTAGTTTGACATGATAATGTGTGCTAAGCCAACTAAGGGCGGTGTAATAGGTTGCATCTAGGTCAATCCTCTGCTAATCTAAAAGCTATTTCTTTCATCGCCCTTCATGAGATTATTTCTTTGTTGAACCCTTCATGAGCTTATTCTAACGAGTTATAAAGTGAAGCTTGATCTTTAGAGCTATCCAGTTTCATATCATACTTCTACACATGTTATATCTATAAGCTAAGTTAGAGGCAATGTAATGTCAGTTAGACATGAGAAAGTGTGCTAAGCTAACTAAGGGCGGTGTAATAGGTTGCATCCAGGTCAATCTTCTGCTAATCTAAAAGCCATTTCTTTTGTGAGCCCTTCATCAACTTATGTCTTTGGTGAACCCTTCATGAGCTTATGTCTTTGTTGAACCCTTTATAAGCTTATTCTGACGAGTTATGAAGTGAAGCTTGATCTTTAGAGCTATCCATGTTCATATCATACTTCTACACATGTTATATCTATAAGCTAAGTTAGAGGCAATGTAATGTCAGTTTGACATGAGTAAGTATGCTAAGCCAACTAAGGGCGGTGTAATAGGTTGCATCCCGCTCAATCTTCTGCTAATCTAAAAGTTATTTCTTTCATGGCCCTTCATCAACTTATGTCTTTGGTGAACCCTTCATGAGATTATGTCTTTGTTGAACCCTTCATGAGCTTATTCAAACGAGTTATAAAGTGAAGCTTGATCTTTAGAGCTATCCATGTTCATATCATACTTCTACACATGTTATATCTATAAGCTAATTTAGAGGCAATGTAATGTCAGTTTGACATGAGAAAGTGTGATAAGCCAACTAAGGGCGGTGTAATAGGTTACATCCAAGTCAATCTTTTGTTAATCTAAAAGCCATTTCTTTCTTGAGCCCATTCATGAGCTTATGTCTTCGGTGAACCCTTCGTGAACTTATTCTAACGAGTTATGAAGCGAATCTTGATTTTTAGAGCTATCCATGTTCATATCATACTTTTACACATGTTGTCTCTAAAAGCTAAGTTAGAGGCAATGTAATGTCAGTTTGACATGAGAAAGTGTGCTAAGCCAACTAAGGGCGGCGTAATAGGTTGCATCCACATCAATCTTCTACTAATCTAAAAGCCATGTCTTTTCTGAGCCCTTCATCAACTTATGTCTTTGGTGAAACCTTCGTGAGCTTATTCTAACGAGTTATCAAGTGAAGCTTGATCTTTAGAGCTATCCATGTTCATATCATATTTCTACACAAGTTATATCTATAAGCTAAGTTAGAGGCAATGTAATGTCAGTTTGACATGAGAAAGTGTGCTAAGCCAACTAAGGGCGGTGTAATAGGTTGCATCCAGGTCAATCTTCTGCTAATCTAAAAGCCATTTCTTTCATGTCCCGTCGTGAGATTATGTCTTTGTTGAACCCTTCATGAGCTTATTCTAACGAGTTCTGAAGTGAAGCTTGATCTTAAGAGCTATCCATGTTCATATCATACTTCTACACATGTTATATCTATAAGCTAAGTTAGAGGCAATGTAATGTCAGTTTGACATGAGTAAGTGTGCTAAGCCAACTAAGGGCGGTGTAATAGGTTGCATCCCGCTCAATCTTCTGCTAATCTAAAAGTTATTTCTTTCATGGCCCTTCATGAGATTTTGTCTTTGTTGAACCCTTCATGAGCTTATTCTAACGAGTTATAAAGTGAAGCCTGATCTTTAGAGCTATCCATGTTCATATCATACTTCTACACATGTTATATCTATAAGCTAAGTTTGAAGCAATGTAATGTCAGTTTGACATGAGAAAGTGTGCTAAGCCAACTAAGGGCGGTGTAATAGGTTGCATCCAGGTCAATCTTCTGCTAATCTAAAAGTCATTTCTTTCATGAGCCCTTCATGAGCGTATGTCTTTGTTGAACCCTTCATGAGCTTATTCTAACGACTTATGAAGTGAAGCTTGATCTTTAGAGCTATCCATGTTAATATCATACTTCTACACATGTTATATCTATAAGCTAAGTTAGAGGCAATGTAATGTTAGTTTGACATGAGAATGTGTGCTAAGCCAACTAAGGGCGGTGTAATAGGTTGCATCTAGGTCAATCCTCTGCTAATCTAAAAGCTATTTCTTTCATGGCCCTTCATGAGATTATGTCTTTGTTGAACCCTTCATGAGCTTATTCTAACGAGTTATGATGTGATCGTGAGCAGTACAAAAGCTAAGGAACCAGAGCTGGTAGGACCAATCACACGTTCGAGAGCTAAGGAGTTGGCTAAGGAAGCTCACTTGCTCATTGCCGAAGGATCGTTCTCGCCACCAACTATGCAAGTCTTCAATATCTACACTTTGGAGACTTCACCCGGTAATGATAACTAAGTAACTTAAGGTGAGGAGTCTGTACTCTTTTTCCCATAGTTGAGTTTTGTCCCATTGGGTTTTCTCAACATGGTTTTTTAATGAGGCAGATGAATCACTACGTTGAGTTGCTGAGGAGTCTTTACCATAGGGTAATAATGTACAAGTCATTCTGATTTTGTACTTAGTTTATTTAGAAGTGCACCAATTAGTGGGACGCTTCGTTGTTTTATTTATGTTTCAGACTACATGTTGTTTTTATTTAGACTTCGTGTTGTTTTGTTTCTAGGGTTGTATTTAAATCCAAGTAACGTTGCTGTAAACCCTAGAGTTGAATAATCGCAAACATTTTTTTTCTACAGAAAGTTCTTCTTTCAGTTTCGATTCCTTGAATGCGTTCTTCGAATCCGGGATTTCATAACACGTTGTGAATTTGAATCCCTACTACCTAATCACGTCATCGTATCTCAAAAACCACTCGACCAAATCCGCTCAAAACTCAGCCCCGTGTTTCTCACACCCCAATCGAACCGCTGCTCAAGTTTCATTCGATTCCGAGCACTTTAGCCCCGATTTCCAGAGTTCAATCCTAGGGAGGATCATATCAGGTGGTATCAGAGCCAACTCTGTGCCAAGGCTGAGCAATTCTCTAACCCTAATCTCTCTTTCTCTTATTTTTCTTTTCCATTCTGAGTTTAGGGTTTCGATTTGTTGTTAATCTGCATCAGAACTCGTTCCCTTTGTTTGCTGCATCCAAAAATCGATTTCATTCAGTTAGGGCATCAAATTCGAATTTTAACATATAGTTTTCATTCACATTATTTGTTGCATAAAAATCATATAATAAATTTTAGCCTATAGTTTTAGAAGCATCAAAATCGTTTCTCTTTGTTAGCTTAGGACTTGTTTTCTTGTATGCATTTAAGTCTTCTGATTGCATTTTTGTTATTTCTCAACACAAGAACTAGTTACTGTGTGCTGTTTTGACTTCTTTTCAGGTACCATGGAGCTTTCAGCTGAAGCTATGGAAGCTCTAAACAAAGCTATGGCTCAGCAAATCAAAGAAGCCAACCAAGCAATAGCTTCTCAGCTCATTCAGCAACTAGAGCAGCTTGACAGCAAGTTTGAGAACAGATTCAAAGAGCTACAGAATGAGCTTAGTGCTGCAGAGCCAGAATCATCAGAGCCTCCTAGTCCTAACGAAGCAATCAGGATCGCTAAAGGGAAGGCACATGTGGCTTCTTCTTCTAGACGGCAGAGAGTTAGGAGCACTAAATCACCAATCAGGGACAGAGAAACAGTTGTCAATCAAAGAAGAAGTACATAGCCAAAAAGACAGTCTGATTATGTTGCTGGGCATCGAGTTTATGCAGAAACAGAGTTTGAGTATTCAGGAGAAGGAACAGATCACAGCAGAGAAACAGTGAGAAGAAACAGAAACAGAGCCAATGGGCGTGAGTATGACCCTTTGAGGCAGCAGCTGAACAATATTAAGATCCAATTCCCTCCTTTTCATGGTGCTAATGATGCAGAAGCATATTTGGATTGGGAAAGGAAGATGGAGTCTAATTTTCTGGTACAGGGAACTTATGAGCTTAACAAGGTGAAGATAGCAGTCTCAGAATTTAATGGCTATGCATTGTTATGGTGGGAGCAGTTGGGGCTCATCAGAGATAGACGAAGACAGCCTCCAATCACCACTTGGACAGAACTTGTCACGCAGATGAGGAGGAAGTTTGTGCCTGCGCACTATCAGAGAGAGATGCTTAGCAAGTTGAGACGCCTTGTACAAGGTACCAGATCAGTTCGAGATTACTATCAGGAGTTGGAAACACTTATGATCAGAGCTGATCTAAACGAGAGTGAAGATATGGTGATGTCTCGTTTTCTTGGGGGATTGAACAGAGAGTTGCAAGATAAGGTAGAGCTTCAGAATTATGAAGATATGCAAGAAATGGTTCACAAGGCCGAGTTGATAGAGTCACAGTTCAAGAGGAGAATAGGCAGGCCCACCTTCACTTCCAGCATCCCAAAACCAAGAGAATTAGATAAACCAGCCCCTGTCAAAGGTCTTAAACCAGCGACAGCAACTGTTAAAGAAGAGGTCAGAACCGAGCTCAAACCGAGAAGTGGGACTTCTACTAGCAGCATCAGGTGTTTTAAATGTCAAGGAATGGGACATTACTCCAGAGATTTTCCTAACAAGAAAATGTTTCTGCTGAAAGAAGGAGGAGAAATTGTGCCTCAAGACAGTTTAGAAAGTGAAAACGAGTTTGAGCTGGAGGAGGAAGAAGAGCCAGCAGCAGTTGGAGAGATGTTAGTAGCACGCAGAACTTTGAGTGTTCAGATTCATCCAGATGATAGGGGACAGCGTGAGAATCTCTTCCACACCAGATGTGTAGTTCAGGATAAGGTTTGCACCTTGATTGTTGATGGAGGCAGCTGCACCAATGCCGCCAGTGAGGAGATGGTGAAGAAGCTTAATCTTAAGACTACTTCACATCCAAGACCGTATCAGCTGCAGTGGTTAGACAACAAGGGAGCCATAACCGTTTCTCAGCAAGTACTCATCAAGTTGGCGATTGGGAAGTATGAAGATGAGTTGCTTTGTGATGTGGTTCCTATGAAGAGTAGTCACGTTTTGTTGGGAAGACCTTGGCAATATGACAGGCGAGTTCTTCATGATGGCTACACCAACAAGCAGATGTTTGAGTTTAAGGGACGCAAGATCACTCTTCTACCACTCACACCAGGTGAAATCTATAAGGATCAGCTATATATGAACCGCAAGGATAAGGAGAGAGTGTCTAACAGCTTGTACATCAGTCACAGCGAGTTCAACAAGCTTTTTGATCCAGAGATGACTACCTTTATGTTCGTTTATAAGGAGTCATTGGCGAGTACGAAATCAGCGGAAGAGCTTCCTCATGAGATGATTCAGATTATTGAGGAGTATAAGGACGTTTTTCCAAAAGAGATACCATCAGGCTTGCCTCCAATTCGCGGGATTGAGCATCAGATTGACATAGTTCCGGGATCAGTTTTGCCAAACAAACCCGCCTACAGAACCAACCCCGTGGAGACAAAGGAGCTACAGAAGCAAGTAGAGGAGCTGATGAGTAAGGGCTATATCCATGAGAGTTTAAGCCCATGTGCTGTACCAGTATTGTTAGTGCCTAAGAAAGATGGGACATGGAGGATGTGTGTAGACTGCAGAGCTATCAACAACATCACAGTGAAGTACAGACATCCGATCCCAAGACTTGATGACATGTTAGATGAGTTATGTGGATCCACCATCTTCTCCAAAATCGATTTGAAGAGTGGTTATCATCAGATCAGAATGAAGGAAGGGGATGAATGGAAGACTGCATTCAAGACCAAGCAAGGGTTATATGAGTGGCTGGTTATGCCGTTTGGTCTCACCAATGCTCCCAGTACATTCATGCGTCTCATGAATCACACTCTCAGACCGTTCATTGGGCTGTTTGTAGTAGTCTACTTTGATGATATACTCATCTACAGCAAAGGTTTGGAAGAGCATTTAGAACACATCCGCAGGGTTCTAGATGTTCTTCGCTCTCAATCTCTTTTTGCTAATTACTCTAAGTGTTCATTCTGTACTACTGAGGTTATTTTTCTAGGTTTTATTGTTAGTGCAGAGGGAGTTAGAGTAGATGACGAAAAGATCAAGGCAATCAAGGATTGGCCTACGCCTAAGAATGTTGGAGAAGTTAGAAGCTTTCATGGACTTGCTGGATTTTATAGGCGATTTATTCAGAACTTCAGCACCATAGCAGCACCCTTAACAGAAGTAATCAAGAAGGAAGTTGGATTCATATGGGAAGAAGCACAAGAGCACGCATTTTCAGCCTTGAAAGAGAAGCTTATCAATGCCCCACTTTTAGTTCTTCCTGATTTTAAGAAAACATTTGAAATTGAATGTGATGCCTCAGGAGTTGGCATTGGAGATGTTTTGATGCAGGATAGGAAACCAGTTGCATACTTCAGTGAGAAGCTAGGAGGATCCACCAGCAACTACCCAACCTATGACAAGGAGCTGTATGCATTGGTTAGAGCACTTCAAACGTGGCAGCATTATTTGTGGCCTAAGGAGTTCGTCATTCACACCGATCATGAGTCCCTCAAGTACTTGAAAGGACAACAAAAGCTCAACAAGAGACACGCCAGATGGATGGAGTTTATTGAGACCTTCCCCTACGTTGTTAAGTACAAGAAAGGTAAGGATAATGTAGTCGCAGATGCATTATCCAGAAGGTATTCTCTAATCTCTACTTTAACTTCAAAGTTAAATGGTTTTGAGCACATTGTAGACCTGTATGAGACTGACATTGACTTTGCTGAGAAATATGGCAAGTGCCATAAGTTTGCTGTGGATAAATTCTTTAGACAGGATGGTTATTTATTCTACCATAATCGACTGTGCATACCGAGCGGATCCATCAGAGAACTATTGGTGAGAGAAGCTCATGGAGGTGGATTAGCTGGTCATTTTGGAGTTACAAAGACTCTACTTGGACTGCAGGATCACTTCTACTGGCCAAACATGAAAACAGATGTTGAGAAGGTTTGCTCTAGATGTGCAACGTGTAAAATGGCTAAGAGTAAGGTTCAGCCACACGGTTTGTACACTCCTCTTCCTATTCCCTCTCATCCTTGGACTCATATTTCCATGGATTTCGTGCTTGGCTTACCTCGAACCAGAAATGGAAGAGATTCTATTTTTGTAGTTGTTGACAGGTTCAGCAAGATGGCACACTTCATAGCTAGTCACAAGACCGATGATGCTGTTAGTGTAGCTAACTTGTTTTTCAGGGAGATAGTTCGCTTGCATGGAATGCCTCAAGTGATAGTTTCAGACCGAGATACAAAGTTCTTAGGACATTTTTGGAGGACTTTATGGGCTAAGCTAGGAACCAAGCTTACTTTTTCAACGAGCTGTCACCCTCAAACGGATGGGCAAACCGAGGTGGTGAACAGGACGTTATCTACACTTCTCAGAGTGTTGGTGAAGAGCAACATCAAGTCATGGGAAGAATGCTTACCACACGTCGAATTTGCTTACAATCACGCTAAGCATTCTGCCACTCTCTTTTCCCCTTTTGAAATCGTTTATTGTTTTAATCCGCAATCACCCCTAGACTTGATCCCTTTGCCTTTGAGTGTGAAATGTAGTTTAGATGGAAAAGAAAAGGCTGAACAGGTGAGGAAGATACACGCCAAAGCTAGGGAGAACATAGAGAAGAAGACTAAGCAGTATAAAAAGCATGCCAACAAGGGCAGAAAGGAGATGATCTTTGAAGAAGGAGACTTGGTGTGGATTCACTTAAGGAAAGATCGATTTCCAGAAGAGCGAAAGAGCAAGCTTCAGCCACGAATTGATGGACCATTTGAAGTCATCAAGAGGATCAACAACAATGCCTATCAGATTGATCTCCAAGGTAAGTACAATATCTCTCCATCGTTCAATGTTTCTGACTTGCTTCCATATGTTGCAGATTCAGATTTGAGGACAAATCCTTTTGAAGAGGGAGAGGATGATGTGATCGTGAGCAGTACAAAAGCTAAGGAACCAGAGCTGGTAGGACCAATCACACGTTCGAGAGCTAAGGAGTTGGCTAAGGAAGCTCACTTGCTCATTGCCGAAAGATCGTTCTCGCCACCAACTATGCAAGTCTTCAATATCTACACTTTGGAGACTTCACCCGGTAATGATAACTAAGTAACTTAAGGTGAGGAGTCTGTACTCTTTTTCCCATAGTTGAGTTTTGTCCCATTGGGTTTTCTCAACATGGTTTTTTAATGAGGCAGATGAATCACTACGTTGAGTTGCTGAGGAGTCTTTACCATAGGGTAATAATGTACAAGTCATTCTGATTTTGTACTTAGTTTATTTAGAAGTGCACCAATTAGTGGGACGCTTCGTTGTTTTATTTATGTTTCAGACTACATGTTGTTTTTATTTAGACTTCGTGTTGTTTTGTTTCTAGGGTTGTATTTAAATCCAAGTAACGTTGCTGTAAACCCTAGAGTTGAATAATCGCAAACATTTTTTTTCTACAGAAAGTTCTTCTTTCAGTTTCGATTCCTTGAATGCGTTCTTCGAATCCGGGATTTCATAACACGTTGTGAATTTGAATCCCTACTACCTAATCACGTCATCGTATCTCAAAAACCACTCGACCAAATCCGCTCAAAACTCAGCCCCGTGTTTCTCACACCCCAATCGAACCGCTGCTCAAGTTTCATTCGATTCCGAGCACTTTAGCCCCGATTTCCAGAGTTCAATCCTAGGGAGGATCATATCAAGTTATAAAGTGAAGCTTGATCTTTAGAGCTATCCATGTTCATATCATACTTCTACACATGTTATATCTATAAGCTAAGTTAGAGGCAATGTAATGTCAGTTAGACATGAGAAAGTGTGCTAAGCTAACTAAGGGCGGTGTAATAGGTTGCATCCAGGTCAATCTTCTGCTAATCTAAAAGCCATTTCTTTTGTGAGCCCTTCATCAACTTATGTCTCTGGTGAACCCTTCATGAGCTTATGTCTTTGTTGAACCCTTTATAAGTTTATTCTGCCGAGTTATGAAGTGAAGCTTGATCTTTAGAGCTATCCATGTTCATATCATACTTCTACACATGTTATATCTATAAGCTAAGTTAGAGCCAATGTAATGTCAGTTTGACATGAGAAAGTGTGCTAAGCCAACTAAGGGCGGTGTAATAGGTTGCATCCAGGTCAATCCTCTGCTAATCTAAAAGCCATTTCTTTCATGAGCCCTTCATGAGCTTATTCTAACGAGTTATAAAGTGAAGCTTGATCTTTAGAGCTATCCATGTTCATATCATCCTTCTACACATGTTATATCTATAAGCTAAGTTAGAGGTAATGTAATGTCAGTTTGACATGAGAAAGTGTGATAAGCCAACTAAGGGCGGTGTAATAGGTTGCATCCAAGTCAATCTTCTGCTAATTTAAAAGCCATTTCTTTCTTGAGCCCATTCATGAGCTTATGTCTTTGGTGAACCCTTTGTGAGCTTATTCTAACGAGCTATGAAGCGAAGCTTGATCTTTAGAGCTATCCATGTTCATATCATACTTTTACACATGTTATCTCTAAAAGCTAAGTTAGAGGCAATGTAATGTCAGTTTGACATGAGAAAGTGTGCTAAGCCAACTAAGGGCGGTGTAATAGGTTGCATCCAAGTCAATCTTCTACTAATCTAAAAGCCATGCTTTTCTGAGCCCTTCATCAACTTATGTCTTTGGTGAACCCTTCGTGAGTTTATTCTAACGAGTTATCAAGTGAAGCTTTATCTTTAGAGCAATCCATGTTCATATCATATTTCTACACATGTTATATCTATAAGCTAAGTTAGAGGCAATGTAATGTCAGTTTGACATGAGTAAGTGTGCTAATCTAACTAAGGGCGGTGTAATAGGTTGCATCCAGGTCAATCTTCTGCTAATCTAAAAGCCATTTCTTTCATGTCCCGTCATGAGATTATGTCTTTATTGAACCCTTCATGAGCTTATTCTAAAGAGTTCTGAAGTGAAGCTTGATCTTTAGAGCTACCATGTTCATATCATACTTCTACACATGTTATATCTATAAGCTAAGTTAGAGGCAATGTAATGTTAGTTTGACATGATAATGTGTGCTAAGCCAACTAAGGGCGGTGTAATAGGTTGCATCTAGGTCAATCCTCTGCTAATCTAAAAGCTATTTCTTTCATCGCCCTTCATGAGATTATGTCTTTGTTGAACCCTTCATGAGCTTATTCTAACGAGTTATAAAGTGAAGCTTGATCTTTAGAGCTATCCATGTTCATATCATACTTCTACACATGTTATATCTATAAGCTAAGTTAGAGGCAATGTAATGTCAGTTAGACATGAAAAAGTGTGCTAAGCTAACTAAGGGCGGTGTAATAGGTTGCATCCAAGTCAATCTTCTGCTAATCTAAAAGCCATTTCTTTTGTGAGCCCTTCATCAACTTATGTCTTTGGTGAACCCTTCATGAGCTTATGTCTTTGTTGAACCCTTTATAAGCTTATTCTGACGAGTTATGAAGTGAAACTTGATCTTTAGAGCTATCCATGTTCATATCATACTTCTACACATGTTATATCTATAAGCTAAGTTAGAGGCAATGTAATGTCAGTTTGACATGAGAAAGTGTGCTAAGCCAACTAAGGGTGGTGTAATAGGTTGCATCCAGCTCAATCTTCAGCTAATCTAAAAGCCATTTCTTTTGTGAGCCCTTCATCAACTTATGTCTTCGGTGAACCCTTCGTGAGCTTATTCTAACGAGTTATGAAGTGAAGCTTGATCTTTAGAGATATCATGTTCATAGCATACTTCTACACATTTCTTTTGTGAGCCCTTCATCAACTTATGTCTTTGGTGAACCCTTCATGAGCTTATGTCTTTGTTGAACCCTTTATAAGCTTATTCTGACGAGTTATGAAGTGAAGCTTGATCTTTCGAGCTATCCATGTTCATATCATACTTCTACACATGTTATATCTATAAGCTAAGTTAGAGGCAATGTAATGTCAGTTTGACATGAGAAAGTGTGCTAAGCCAACTAAGGGTGGTGTAATAGGTTGCATCCAGCTCAATCTTCTGCTAATCTAAAAGCCATTTCTTTTGTGAGCCCTTCATCAACTTATGTCTTTGGTGAACCCTTCGTGAGCTTACTCTAACGAGTTATGAAGTGAAGCTTGATCTTTAGAGATATCATGTTCATAGCATACTTCTACACATGTTATATCTATAAGCTAAGTTAGAGGCAATGTAATGTCAGTTTGACATGAGAAAGTGTGCTAAGCCAACTAAGGGCGGTGTAATAGGTTGCATCCAGGTCAATCTTCTGATAATCTAAAAGCCATTTCTTTCATGAGCCCTTCATGAGCTTATGTTTTTGTTGAACCCTTCATGAGCTTATTCTAGCGAGTTATAAAGTGAAGCTTGATCTTTAGAGCTATCCATGTTCATATCATACTTCTACACATGTTATATCTATAAGCTAAGTTAGAGGCAATGTAATGTCAGTTTGACATGAGAAAGTGTGATAAGCCAACTAAGGGTTGTGTAATAGGTTGCATCCAGGTCAATCTTCTGCTAATCTAAAAGCCATTTCTTTCATGTCCCGTCATGAGATTATGTCTTTGTTGAACCCTTCAAGAGCTTATTCTAAAGAGTTCTGAAGTGAAGCTTGATCTTTAGAGCTACCATGTTCATATCATACTTCTACACATGTTATATCTATAAGCTAAGTTAGAGGCAATGTAATGTTAGTTTGACATGAGAATGTGTGCTAAGCCAACTAAGGGCGGTGTAATAGGTTGCATCTAGGTCAATCCTCTGCTAATCTAAAAGCTATTTCTTTCATGAGCCCTTCATGAGCTTATGTTTTTGTTGAACCCTTCATGAGCTTATTCTAACGAGTTATAAAGTGAAGCTTGATCTTTAGAGCTATCCATGTCCATATCATACTTCTACACATGTTATATCTATAAGCTAAGTTATAGGCAATGTAATGTTAGTTTGACATGAGAAAGTGTGCTAAGCCAACTAAGGGCGGTGTAATAGGTTGCATCCAGGTCAATCCTCTGCTAATCTAAAAGCCATTTCTTTCATGAGCCCTTCATGAGCTTATTCTAACGAGTTATAAAGTGAAGCTTGATCTTTAGAGCTATCCATGTTCATATCATACTTCTACACAAGTTATATCTATAAGCTAAGTTAGAGGCAATGTAATGTCAGTTTGACATGAGAAAGTGTGATAAGCCAACTAAGGGCGGTGTAATAGGTTGCATCCAAGTCAATCTTCTGCTAATTTAAAAGCCATTTCTTTCTTGAGCCCATTCATGAGCTTATGTCTTTGGTGAACCCTTTGTGAGCTTATTCTAACGAGCTATGAAGCGAAGCTTGATCTTTAGAGCTATCCATGTTCATATCATACTTTTACACATGTTATCTCTAAAAGCTAAGTTAGAGGCAATGTAATGTCAGTTTGACATGAGAAAGTGTGCTAAGCCAACTAAGGGCAGTGTAATAGGTTGCATCCAAGTCAATCTTCTACTACTCTAAAAGCCATGTCTTTTCTGAGCCCTTCATTAACTTATGTCTTTGGTGAACCCTTCGTGAGCTTATTCTAACGAGTTATCAAGTGAAGCTTTATCTTTAGAGCTATCCATGTTCATATCATATTTCTACACATGTTATATCTATAAGCTAAGTTAGAGGCAATGTAATGTCAGTTTGACATGAGTAAGTGTGCTAATCTAACTAAGGGCGGTGTAATAGGTTGCATCCAGGTCAATCTTCTGCTAATCTAAAAGCCATTTCTTTCATGTCCCGTCATGAGATTATGTCTTTGTTGAACCCTTCATGAGCTTATTCTAAAGAGTTCTGAAGTGAAGCTTGATCTTTAGAGCTATCCATGTTCATATCATACTTCTACACATGTTATATCTATAATCTAAGTTAGAGGCAATGTAATGTCAGTTTGACATGAGTAAGTGTGCTAAGCCAACTAAGGGTGGTGTAATAGGTTGCATCCAGCTCAATCTTCTGCTAATCTAAAAGCCATTTCTTTTGTGAGCCCTTCATCAACTTATGTCTTTGGTGAACCCTTCGTGAGCTTATTCTAACGAGTTATGAAGCGAAGCTTGATCTTTAGAGCTATCCATGTTCATAGCATACTTCTACACACGTTATATCTATAAGCTAAGTTAGAGGCAATGTAATGTCAGTATGACATGAGAAAGTGTGCTAAGCCAACTAAGGGCGGTGTAATAGGTTGCATCCAGGTCAATCTTCTGATAATCTAAAAGCCATTTCTTTCATGAGCCCTTCATGAGCTTATGTTTTTGTTGAACCCTTCATGAGCTTATTCTAACGAGTTATAAAGTGAAGCTTGATCTTTAGAGCTATCCATGTCCATATCATACTTCTACACATGTTATATCTATAAGCTAAGTTAGAGGCAATGTAATGTTAGTTTGACATGAGAAAGTGTGCTAAGCCAACTAAGGGCGGTGTAATAGGTTGCATCCAGGTCAATCCTCTGCTAATCTAAAAGCCATTTCTTTCATGAGCCCTTCATGAGCTTATTCTAACGAGTTATAAAGTGAAGCTTGATCTTTAGAGCTATCCATGTTCATATCATGCTTCTACACATGTTATATCTATAAGCTAAGTTAGAGGCAATGTAATGTCAGTTTGACATGAGAAAGTGTGATAAGCCAACTAAGGGCGGTGTAATAGGTTGCATCCAAGTCAATCTTCTGCTAATTTAAAAGCCATTTCTTTCTTGAGCGCATTCATGAGCTTATGTCTTTGGTGAACCCTTTGTGAGCTTATTCTAACGAGCTATGAAGCGAAGCTTGATCTTTAGAGCTATCCATGTTCATATCATACTTTTACACATGTTATCTCTAAAAGCTAAGTTAGAGGCAATGTAATGTCAGTTTGACATGAGAAAGTGTGCTAAGCCAACTAAGGGCGGTGTAATAGGTTGCATCCAAGTCAATCTTCTACTAATCTAAAAGCCATGTCTTTTCTGAGCCCTTCATCAACTTATGTCTTTAGTGAACCCTTCGTGAGCTTATTCTAACGAGTTATCAAGTGAAGCTTTATCTTTAGAGCTATCCATGTTCATATCATATTTCTACACATGTTATATCTATAAGCTAAGTTAGAGGCAATGTAATGTCAGTTTGACATGAGTAAGTGTGCTAATCTAACTAAGGGCTGTGTAATAGGTTGCATCCAGGTCAATCTTCTGATAATCTAAAAGCCATTTCTTTCATGTCCCGTCATGAGATTATGTCTTTGTTGAACCCTTCATGAGCTTATTCTAAAGAGTTCTGAAGTGAAGCTTGATCTTTAGAGCTATCCATGTTCATATCATACTTCTACACATGTTATATCTATAAGCTAAGTTAGAGGCAATGTAATGTCAGTTTGACATGAGTAAGTGTGCTAAGCCAACTAAGGGTGGTGTAATAGGTTGCATCCAGCTCAATCTTCTGCTAATCTAAAAGCCATTTCTTTTGTGAGCCCTTCATCAACTTATGTCTTTGGTGAACCCTTCGTGAGCTTATTCTAACGAGTTATGAAGCGAAGCTTGATCTTTAGAGCTATCCATGTTCATAGCATACTTCTACACATGTTATATCTATAAGCTAAGTTAGAGGCAATGTAATGTCAGTATGACATGAGAAAGTGTGCTAAGCCAACTAAGGGCGGTGTAATAGGTTGCATCCAGGTCAATCTTCTGTTAATCTAAAAGCCATTTCTTTCATGAGCCCTTCATGAGCTTATGTTTTTGTTGAACCCTTCATGAGCTTATTCTAACGAGTTATAAAGTGAAGCTTGATCTTTAGAGCTATCCATGTCCATATCATACTTCTACACATGTTATATCTATAAGCTAAGTTAGAGGCAATGTAATGTTAGTATGACATGAGAAAGTGTGCTAAGCCAACTAAGGGCGGTGTAATAGGTTGCATCCAAGTCAATCTTCTGCTAATTTAAAAGCCATTTCTTTCTTGAGCCCATTCATGAGCTTATGTCTTTGGTGAACCCTTTGGGAGCTTATTCTAACGAGCTATGAAGCGAAGCTTGATCTTTAGAGCTATCCATGTTCATATCATACTTTTACACATGTTATCTCTAAAAGCTAAGTTAGAGGCAATGTAATGTCAGTTTGACATGAGAAAGTGTGCTAAGCCAACTAAGGGCGGTGTAATAGGTTGCATCCAAGTCAATCTTCTACTAATCTAAAAGCCATGTCTTTTCTGAGCCCTTCATCAACTTATGTCTTTAGTGAACCCTTCGTGAGCTTATTCTAACGAGTTATCAAGTGAAGCTTTATCTTTAGAGCTATCCATGTTCATATCATATTTCTACACATGTTATATCTATAAGCTAAGTTAGAGGCAATGTAATGTCAGTTTGACATGAGTAAGTGTGCTAATCTAACTAAGGGCAGTGTAATAGGTTGCATCCAGGTCAATCTTCTTCTAATCTAAAAGCCATTTCTTTCATGTCCCGTCATGAGATTATGTCTTTGTTGAACCCTTCATGAGCTTATTCTAACGAGTTATAAAGTGAAGCCTGATCTTTAGAGCTATCCATGTTCATATCATACTTCTACACATGTTATATCTATAAGCTAAGTTAGAGGCAATGTAATGTCAGTTTGACATGAGTAAGTGTGCTAAGCCAACTAAGGGCAGTGTAATATGTTGCATCTATATCAATCTTCTGCTAATCTAAATGTTATTTCTTTCATGGCCCTTCATGAGATTATGTCTTTGTTGAACCCTTCATGAGCTTATTCTAACGAGTTATAAAGTGAAGCCTGATCTTTAGAGCTATCCATGTTCATATCATACTTCTACACATGTTATATCTATAAGCTAAGTTAGAGGCAATGTAATGTCAGTTTGACATGAGAAAGTATGCTAAGCCAACTAAGGGCGGTGTAATAGGTTGCATCCAGGTCAATCTTCTGCTAATCTAAAAGCCATTTCTTTCATGAGCCCTTCATGAGTTTATGTCTTTGTTGAACCCTTCATGAGCTTATTCTAACGAGTTATGAAGGGAAGATTGATCTTTAGAGCTATCCATGTTCATATCATACTTCTACACATGTTATATCTATAAGCTAAGTTAGAGGCAATGTAATGTTAGTTTGACATGAGAATGTGTGCTAAGCCAACTAAGGGCGGTGTAATAGGTTGTATCTAGGTCAATCCTCTGCTAATCTAAAAGCTATTTCTTTCATGTCCCGTCATGAGTTTAAGTCTTTGTTGAACCCTTCATGTGCTTATTCTAACGAGTTATCAAGTGAAGCTTGATCTTTAGAGATATCTATGTTCATATCATAATTCTACACATGTTATCTCTATACAGTAAGTTAGAGGCAATGTAATGTCCGTTTGACTTGAGAAAGTGTGCTAAGCCAACTAAAGGTGGTGTAATAGGTTACATCCAAGTCAATCTTCTGCTAATCTAAAAGCCATTTCTTTCTTGAGCCCATTCATAAGCTTATGTCTTTGGTGAACCCTTCGTGAGCTTATTCTAACGAGTTATGAAGCGAAGCTTGATCTTTAGAGCTATCCATGTTCATATCATACTTTTACACATGTTATCTCCATGAGCTAAGTTAGAGGCAATGTAATGTCAGTTTGACATGAGTAATTGTGCTTAGCTAACTAAGGGCGGTGTAATATGTTGCATCCAGATCAATCTTCTGCTAATCTAAAAGTTATTTCTTTCATGGCCCTTCATGAGATTATGTCTTTGTTGAACCCTTCATGAGTTTATTCTAACGAGTTATAAAGTGAAGCCTAATCTTTAAAGTTATCCAGGTTCATATCATACTTCTACACATGTTATATCTATAAGCTAAGTTAGAGGCAATGTAATGTCAGTTTGACATGAGAAAGTGTGCTAAGCCAACTAAGGGCGGTGTAATAGGTTGCATCTAGGTCAATCTTCTGCTAATCTAAAAGCCATTTCTTTCTTGAGCCCATTCATGAGCTTATGTCTTTGGTGAACCCTTCGTGAGCTTATTCTAACGAGTTATGAAGCGAAGCTTGATCTTTAGAGCTATCCATGTTCATATCATACTTTTACACATGTTATCTCCATGAGCTAAGTTAGAGGCAATGTAATGTCAGTTTGACATAAGTAATTGTGCTAAGCTAACTAAGGGCGGTGTAATATGTTGCATCCAGATCAATCTTCTGCTAATCTAAAAGTTATTTCTTTCATGGCCCTTCATTATGTCTTTGTTGAACCCTTCATGAGCTTATTCTAACGAGTTATAAAGTGAAGCTTGATCTTTAGAGCTATCCATGTTCATATCATACTTCTACACATGTTATATCTATAAGCTAAGTTAGAGGCAATGTAATGTTAGTTTGACATGAGAAAGTGTGCTAAGCCAACTAAGGGCGGTGTAATAGGTTGCTTCCAAGTCAATCTTCCACTAATCTAAAACCCATGTCTTTTGTGAGCCCTTCATACACTTATGTCTTTGGTGAACCCTTCGTGAGCTTATTCTAACGAGTTATCAAGCGAAGCTTGATGTTTAGAGCTATCCATGTGCATATCATACTTCTACACATGTTATATCTATAAGCTAAGTTAGAGGCAATGTAATGTCAGTATGACATGAGAAAGTGTGCTAAGCCAACTAAGGGCGGTGTAATAGGTTGCATCCAGGTCAATCTTCTGATAATCTAAAAGCCATTTCTTTCATGAGCCCTTCATGAGCTTATGTTTTTGTTGAACCCTTCATGAGCTTATTCTAACGAGTTATAAAGTGAAGCTTGATCTTTAGAGCTATCCATGTCCATATCATACTTCTACACATGTTATATCTATAAGCTAAGTTAGAGGCAATGTAATGTTAGTTTGACATGAGAAAGTGTGCTAAGCCAACTAAGGGCGGTGTAATAGGTTGCATCCAGGTCAATCCTCTGCTAATCTAAAAGCCATTTCTTTCATGAGCCCTTCATGAGCTTATTCTAACGAGTTATAAAGTGAAGCTTGATCTTTAGAGCTATCCATGTTCATATCATGCTTCTACACATGTTATATCTATAAGCTAAGTTAGAGGCAATGTAATGTCAGTTTGACATGAGAAAGTGTGATAAGCCAACTAAGGGCGGTGTAATAGGTTGCATCCAAGTCAATCTTCTGCTAATTTAAAAGCCATTTCTTTCTTGAGCCCATTCATGAGCTTATGTCTTTGGTGAACCCTTTGTGAGCTTATTCTAACGAGCTATGAAGCGAAGCTTGATCTTTAGAGCTATCCATGTTCATATCATACTTTTACACATGTTATCTCTAAAAGCTAAGTTAGAGGCAATGTAATGTCAGTTTGACATGAGAAAGTGTGCTAAGCCAACTAAGGGCGGTGTAATAGGTTGCATCCAAGTCAATCTTCTACTAATCTAAAAGCCATGTCTTTTCTGAGCCCTTCATCAACTTATGTCTTTAGTGAACCCTTCGTGAGCTTATTCTAACGAGTTATCAAGTGAAGCTTTATCTTTAGAGCTATCCATGTTCATATCATATTTCTACACATGTTATATCTATAAGCTAAGTTAGAGGCAATGTAATGTCAGTTTGACATGAGTAAGTGTGCTAATCTAACTAAGGGCTGTGTAATAGGTTGCATCCAGGTCAATCTTCTGATAATCTAAAAGCCATTTCTTTCATGTCCCGTCATGAGATTATGTCTTTGTTGAACCCTTCATGAGCTTATTCTAAAGAGTTCTGAAGTGAAGCTTGATCTTTAGAGCTATCCATGTTCATATCATACTTCTACACATGTTATATCTATAAGCTAAGTTAGAGGCAATGTAATGTCAGTTTGACATGAGTAAGTGTGCTAAGCCAACTAAGGGTGGTGTAATAGGTTGCATCCAGCTCAATCTTCTGCTAATCTAAAAGTCATTTCTTTTGTGAGCCCTTCATCAACTTATGTCTTTGGTGAACCCTTCGTGAGCTTATTCTAACGAGTTATGAAGCGAAGCTTGATCTTTAGAGCTATCCATGTTCATAGCATACTTCTACACATGTTATATCTATAAGCTAAGTTAGAGGCAATGTAATGTCAGTATGACATGAGAAAGTGTGCTAAGCCAACTAAGGGCGGTGTAATAGGTTGCATCCAGGTCAATCTTCTGATAATCTAAAAGCCATTTCTTTCATGAGCCCTTCATGAGCTTATGTTTTTGTTGAACCCTTCATGAGCTTATTCTAACGAGTTATAAAGTGAAGCTTGATCTTTAGAGCTATCCATGTCCATATCATACTTCTACACATGTTATATCTATAAGCTAAGTTAGAGGCAATGTAATGTCAGTATGACATGAGAAAGTGTGCTAAGCCAACTAAGGGCGGTGTAATAGGTTGCATCCAAGTCAATCTTCTGCTAATTTAAAAGCCATTTCTTTCTTGAGCCCATTCATGAGCTTATGTCTTTGGTGAACCCTTTGGGAGCTTATTCTAACGAGCTATGAAGCGAAGCTTGATCTTTAGAGCTATCCATGTTCATATCATACTTTTACACATGTTATCTCTAAAAGCTAAGTTAGAGGCAATGTAATGTCAGTTTGACATGAGAAAGTGTGCTAAGCCAACTAAGGGCGGTGTAATAGGTTGCATCCAAGTCAATCTTCTACTAATCTAAAAGCCATGTCTTTTCTGAGCCCTTCATCAACTTATGTCTTTAGTGAACCCTTCGTGAGCTTATTCTAACGAGTTATCAAGTGAAGCTTTATCTTTAGAGCTATCCATGTTCATATCATATTTCTACACATGTTATATCTATAAGCTAAGTTAGAGGCAATGTAATGTCAGTTTGACATGAGTAAGTGTGCTAATCTAACTAAGGGCAGTGTAATAGGTTGCATCCATGTCAATCTTCTTCTAATCTAAAAGCCATTTCTTTCATGTCCCGTCATGAGATTATGTCTTTGTTGAACCCTTCATGAGCTTATTCTAACGAGTTATAAAGTGAAGCCTGATCTTTAGAGCTATCCATGTTCATATCATACTTCTACACATGTTATATCTATAAGCTAAGTTAGAGGCAATGTAATGTCAGTTTGACATGAGTAAGTGTGCTAAGCCAACTAAGGGCAGTGTAATATGTTGCATCTATATCAATCTTCTGCTAATCTAAATGTTATTTCTTTCATGGCCCTTCATGAGATTATGTCTTTGTTGAACCCTTCATGAGCTTATTCTAACGAGTTATAAAGTGAAGCCTGATCTTTAGAGCTATCCATGTTCATATCATACTTCTACACATGTTATATCTATAAGCTAAGTTAGAGGCAATGTAATGTTAGTTTGACATGAGAAAGTGTGCTAAGCCAACTAAGGGCGGTGTAATAGGTTGCTTCCAAGTCAATCTTCCACTAATCTAAAACCCATGTCTTTTGTGAGCCCTTCATACACTTATGTCTTTGGTGAACCCTTTGTGAGCTTATTCTAACGAGCTATGAAGCGAAGCTTGATCTTTAGAGCTATCCATGTTCATATCATACTTTTACACATGTTATCTCTAAAAGCTAAGTTAGAGGCAATGTAATGTCAGTTTGACATGAGAAAGTATGCTAAGCCAACTAAGGGCGGTGTAATAGGTTGCATCCAGGTCAATCTTCTGCTAATCTAAAAGCCATTTCTTTCATGAGCCCTTCATGAGTTTATGTCTTTGTTGAACCCTTCATGAGCTTATTCTAACGAGTTATGAAGGGAAGATTGATCTTTAGAGCTATCCATGTTCATATCATACTTCTACACATGTTATATCTATAAGCTAAGTTAGAGGCAATGTAATGTTAGTTTGACATGAGAATGTGTGCTAAGCCAACTAAGGGCGGTGTAATAGGTTGTATCTAGGTCAATCCTCTGCTAATCTAAAAGCTATTTCTTTCATGTCCCGTCATGAGTTTAAGTCTTTGTTGAACCCTTCATGTGCTTATTCTAACGAGTTATCAAGTGAAGCTTGATCTTTAGAGATATCTATGTTCATATCATAATTCTACACATGTTATCTCTATACAGTAAGTTAAAGGCAATGTAATGTCCGTTTGACTTGAGAAAGTGTGCTAAGCCAACTAAAGGTGGTGTAATAGGTTACATCCAAGTCAATCTTCTGCTAATCTAAAAGCCATTTCTTTCTTGAGCCCATTCATAAGCTTATGTCTTTGGTGAACCCTTCGTGAGCTTATTCTAACGAGTTATGAAGCGAAGCTTGATCTTTAGAGCTATCCATGTTCATATCATACTTTTACACATGTTATCTCCATGAGCTAAGTTAGAGGCAATGTAATGTCAGTTTGACATGAGTAATTGTGCTTAGCTAACTAAGGGCGGTGTAATAGGTTGCATCTAGATCAATCTTCTGCTAATCTAAAAGTTATTTCTTTCATGGCCCTTCATTATGTCTTTGTTGAACCCTTCATGAGCTTATTCTAACGAGTTATAAAGTGAAGCTTGATCTTTAGAGCTATCCATGTTCATATCATACTTCTACACATGTTATATCTATAAGCTAAGTTAGAGGCAATGTAATGTTAGTTTGACATGAGAAAGTGTGCTAAGCCAACTAAGGGCGGTGTAATAGGTTGCTTCCAAGTCAATCTTCCACTAATCTAAAACCCATGTCTTTTGTGAGCCCTTCATACACTTATGTCTTTGGTGAACCCTTCGTGAGCTTATTCTAACGAGTTATCAAGCGAAGCTTGATGTTTAGAGCTATCCATGTGCATATCATACTTCTACACATGTTATTTCTATAAGCTAAGTTAGAGGCAATGTAATGTCAGTTTGACATGAGAAAGTGTGCTAAGCCAACTAAGGGCGGTGTAATAGGTTGCATCCAGGTCAATCTTCTGCTAATCTAAAAGCTATTTCTTTCTTGAGGCCATTCATGAGCTTATGTCTTTGGTGAACCCTTCGTGAGCTTATTCTAACGAGTTATGAAGCGAAGCTTGATATTTAGAGCTACCCATGTTCATATCATACTTTTACACATGTTATCTCCATAAGCTAAGTTAGAGGCAATGTAATGTCAGTTTGACATGAGTAAGTTTGCTAAGCTAACTAAGGGCGGTGTAATATGTTGCATCCAGATCAATCTTCTGCTAATCTAAAAGCTATTTCTTTCATGGCCCTTCATGAGATTATGTCTTTGTTGAACCCTTCATGAGCTTATTCTAACGAGTTATAAAGTGAAGCCTGATCTTTAAAGTTATCCATGTTCGTATCATACTTCTACACATGTTATATCTATAAGCTAAGTCAGAGGCAATGTAATGTCAGTTTGACATGAAAAAGTGTGCTAAGCCAACTAAGGGCGGTGTAATAGGTTGCATCCAGGTCAATCTTCTGCTAATCTAAAAGCCATTTCTTTCTTGAGGCCATTCATGAGCTTATGTCTTTGGTGAACCCTTCGTGAGCTTATTCCAACGAGTTATGAAGCGAAGCTTGATATTTAGAGCTACCCATGTTTATATCATACTTTTACACATGTTATCTCCATAAGCTAAGTTAGAGGCAATGTAATGTCAGTTTGACATGAGTAAGTGTGCTAAGCTAACTAAGGGCGGTGTAATATGTTGCATCCAGGTCAATCTTCTGCTAATCTAAAAGCCATTTCTTTCTTGAGCCCATTCATGAGCTTATGTCTTTGATGAACCCTTCGTGAGCTTATTCTAACGAGTTATGAAGCGAAGCTTGATCTTTAGAGCTATCCATGTTCATATCATACTTCTACACATGTTATATCTATAAGCTAAGTTAGAGGCAATGTAATGTCAGTTTGACATGAGAAAGTGTGCTAAGCCAACTAAGGGCGGTGTAATAGGTTGCATCCAGGTCAATCTTCTGCTAATCTAAAAGCCATTTCTTTCTTGAGCCCATTCATGAGCTTATGTCTTTGATGAACCCTTCGTGAGCTTATTCTAACGAGTTATGAAGCGAAGCTTGATCTTTAGAGCTATCCATGTTCATATCATACTTCTACACATGTTATATCTATAAGCTAAGTTAGAGGCAATGTAATGTCAGTTTGACATGAGAAAGTGTGCTAAGCCAACTAAGGGCGGTGTAATAGGTTGCATCCAGGTCAATCTTCTGCTAATCTAAAAGCCATTTCTTTCTTGAGCCCATTCATGAGCTTATGTCTTTGGTGAACCCTTCGTGAGCTTATTCTAACGAGTTATGAAGCGAAGCTTGATCTTTAGAGCTATCCATGTTCATATCATACTTTTACACATGTTATATCTATTATCTAAGTTAGAGGCAATGTAATGTCAGTTTGACATGAGAAAGTGTGCTAAGCCAACTAAGGGCGGTGTAATAGGTTGCATCCAGGTCAATCTTCTGCTAATCTAAAAGCCATTTCTTTCTTGAGCCCATTCATGAGCTTATGTCTTTGGTGAACCCTTCGTGAGCTTATTCTAACGAGTTATGAAGCGAAGCTTGATCTTTAGAGCTATCCATGTTCATATCATACTTTTACACATGTTATCTCCATAAGCTAAGTTAGAGGCAATGTAATGTCAGTTTGACATGAGTAAGTGTGCTAAGCTAACTAAGGGCGGTGTAATATGTTGCATCCAGATCAATCTTCTGCTAATCTAAAAGATATTTCTTACATGGCCCTTCATGAGATTATATCTTTGTTGAACCCTTCATGAACTTATTCTAATGGGTTATAAAATGAAGCTTGATCTTTAGAGCTATCCATGTTCATATCATACTTCTACACATGTTATATCTATAAGCTAAGTTAGAGGCAATGTAATGTCAGTTTGACATGAGAAAGTGTGCTAAGCCAACTAAGGGCGGTGTAATAGGTTGCATCCAGGTCAATCTTCTGCTAATCTAAAAGCCATTTCTTTCTTGAGCCCATTCATGAGCTTATGTCTTTGGTGAACCCTTCGTGAGCTTATTCTAACGAGTTATGAAGCGAAGCTTGATCTTTAGAGCTATCCATGTTCATATCATACTTTTACACATGTTATACCTATAAGCTAAGTTAGAGGCAATGTAATGTCAGTTTGACATGAGAAAGTGTACTAAGCCAACTAAGGGCGGTGTAATAGGTTGCATCCAGGTCAATCTTCTGCTAATCTAAACGGCATTTCTTTCATGAGCCCTTCATGAGCTTATGTCTTTGTTGAACCCTTCATGAGCTTATGTCTTTGTTGAACCCTTCATGAGCTTATTCTAACGAGTTATGAAGTGAAGCTTGATCTTTAGAACTATCCATGTTCATATCATACTTCTACACATGTTATATCTATAAGCTAAGTCAGAGGCAATGTAATGTCAGTTTGACATGAGAAAGTGTGCTAAGCCAACTAAGGGCGGTGTAATAGGTTGCATCCAGGTCAATCTTCTGCTAATCTAAAAGCCATTTCTTTCTTGAGCCCATTCATGAGCTTATGTCTTTGGTGAACCCTTCGTGAGCTTATTCTAACGAGTTATGAAGCGAAGCTTGATCTTTAGAGCTATCCATGTTCATATCATACTTTTACACATGTTATATCTATAAGCTAAGTTAGAGGCAATGTAATGTCAGTTTGACATGAAAAAGTGTGCTAAGCCAACTAAGGGCGGTGTAATAGGTTGCATCCAGGTCAATCTTCTGCTAATCTAAAAGCCATTTCTTTCTTGAGGCCATTCATGAGCTTATGTCTTTGGTGAACCCTTCGTGAGCTTATTCTAACGAGTTATGAAGCGAAGCTTGATATTTAGAGCTACCCATGTTCATATCATACTTTTACACATGTTATCTCCATAAGCTAAGTTAGAGGCAATGTAATGTCAGTTTGACATGAGTAAGTGTGCTAAGCTAACTAAGGGCGGTGTAATATGTTGCATCCAGATCAATCTTCTGCTAATCTAAAAGCTATTTCTTTCATGGCCCTTCATGAGATTATGTCTTTGTTGAACCCTTCATGAGCTTATTCGAACGAGTTATAAAGTGAAGCCTGATCTTTAAAGTTATCCATGTTCATATCATACTTCTACACATTTAATATCTATAAGCTAAGTCAGAGGCAATGTAATGTCAGTTTGACATGAGAAAGTGTGCTAAGCCAACTAAGGGCGGTGTAATAGGTTGCATCCATGGTCAATCTTCTGCTAATCTAAAAGCCATTTCTTTCTTGAGCCCATTCATAAGCTTATGTCTTTGGTGAACCCTTCGTGAGCTTATTCTAACGAGTTATGAAGCGAAGCTTGATCTTTAGAGCTATCCATGTTCATATCATACTTTTACACATGTTATATCTATAAGCTAAGTTATAGGCAATGTAATGTCAGTTTGACATGAGAAAGTGTGCTAAGCCAACTAAGGGCGGTGTAATAGGTTGCATCCAGGTCAATCTTCTGCTAATCTAAAAGCCATTTCTTTCTTGAGGCCATTCATGAGCTTATGTCTTTGGTGAACCCTTCGTGAGCTTATTCCAACGAGTTATGAAGCGAAGCTTGATATTTAGAGCTACCCATGTTTATATCATACTTTTACACATGTTATCTCCATAAGCTAAGTTAGAGGCAATGTAATGTCAGTTTGACATGAGTAAGTGTGCTAAGCTAACTAAGGGCGGTGTAATATGTTGCATCCAGGTCAATCTTCTGCTAATCTAAAAGCCATTTCTTTCTTGAGCCCATTCATGAGCTTATGTCTTTGATGAACCCTTCGTGAGCTTATTCTAACGAGTTATGAAGCGAAGCTTGATCTTTAGAGCTATCCATGTTCATATCATACTTTTACACATGTTATATCTATAAGCTAAGTTAGAGGCAATGTAATGTCAGTTTGACATGAGAAAGTGTGCTAAGCCAACTAAGGGCGGTGTAATAGGTTGCATCCAGGTCAATCTTCTCCTAATCTAAAAGCCATTTCTTTCATGAGCCCTTCATGAGCTTATGTCTTTGTTGAACCCTTCATGAGCTTATTCTAACGAGTTATGAAGTGAAACTTGATCTTTAGAGCTATCTATGTTCATATCATACTTCTACACATGTTATATCTATAAGCTAAGTTAGAGGCAATGTAATATCAGTTTGACATGAGAAAATGTGCTAAGCCAACTAAGGGCGGTGTAATAGGTTGCATCCAAGTCAATCTTCTGCTAATCTAAAAGCCATTTCTTTCATGAGCTTATGTCTTTGTTGAACCCTTCATGAGCTTATTCTAACGAGTTATAAAGTGAAGCCTGATCTTTAAAGTTATCCATGTTCATATCATACTTCTACACATGTTATATCTATAAGCTAAGTCAGAGGCAATGTAATGTCAGTTTGACATGAGAAAGTGTGCTAAGCCAACTAAGGGCGGTGTAATAGGTTGCATCCAGGTCAATCTTCTGCTAATCTAAAAGCCATTTCTTTCTTGAGCCCATTCATAAGCTTATGTCTTTGGTGAACCCTTCGTGAGCTTATTCTAACGAGTTATGAAGCGAAGCTTGATCTTTAGAGCTATCCATGTTCATATCATACTTTTACACATGTTATCTCCATGAGCTAAGTTAGAGGCAATGTAATGTCAGTTTGACATGAGTAATTGTGCTTAGCTAACTAAGGGCGGTGTAATATGTTGCATCCAGATCAATCTTCTGCTAATCTAAAAGTTATTTCTTTCATGGCCCTTCATGAGATTATGTCTTTGTTGAACCCTTCATGAGTTTATTCTAACGAGTTATAAAGTGAAGCCTAATCTTTAAAGTTATCCAGGTTCATATCATACTTCTACACATGTTATATCTATAAGCTAAGTTAGAGGCAATGTAATGTCAGTTTGACATGAGAAAGTGTGCTAAGCCAACTAAGGGCGGTGTAATAGGTTGCATCCAGGTCAATCTTCTGCTAATCTAAAAGCCATTTCTTTCTTGAGCCCATTCATGAGCTTATGTCTTTGGTGAACCCTTCGTGAGCTTATTCTAACGAGTTATGAAGCGAAGCTTGATCTTTAGAGCTATCCATGTTCATATCATACTTTTACACATGTTATCTCCATGAGCTAAGTTAGAGGCAATGTAATGTCAGTTTGACATAAGTAATTGTCCTAAGCTAACTAAGGGCGGTGTAATATGTTGCATCCAGATCAATCTTCTGCTAATCTAAAAGTTATTTCTTTCATGGCCCTTCATTATGTCTTTGTTGAACCCTTCATGAGCTTATTCTAACGAGTTATAAAGTGAAGCTTGATCTTTAGAGCTATCCATGTTCATATCATACTTCTACACATGTTATATCTATAAGCTAAGTTAGAGGCAATGTAATGTTAGTTTGACATGAGAAAGTGTGCTAAGCCAACTAAGGGCGGTGTAATAGGTTGCTTCCAAGTCAATCTTCCACTAATCTAAAACCCATGTCTTTTGTGAGCCCTTCATACACTTATGTCTTTGGTGAACCCTTCGTGAGCTTATTCTAACGAGTTATCAAGCGAAGCTTGATGTTTAGAGCTATCCATGTGCATATCATACTTCTACACATGTTATTTCTATAAGCTAAGTTAGAGGCAATGTAATGTCAGTTTGACATGAGAAAGTGTGCTAAGCCAACTAAGGGCGGTGTAATAGGTTGCATCCAGGTCAATCTTCTGCTAATCTAAAAGCCATTTCTTTCTTGAGGCCATTCATGAGCTTATGTCTTTGGTGAACCCTTCGTGAGCTTATTCTAACGAGTTATGAAGCGAAGCTTGATATTTAGAGCTACCCATGTTCATATCATACTTTTACACATGTTATCTCCATAAGCTAAGTTAGAGGCAATGTAATGTCAGTTTGACATGAGTAAGTGTGCTAAGCTAACTAAGGGCGGTGTAATATGTTGCATCCAGATCAATCTTCTGCTAATCTAAAAGCTATTTCTTTCATGGCCCTTCATGAGATTATGTCTTTGTTGAACCCTTCATGAGCTTATTCGAACGAGTTATAAAGTGAAGCCTGATCTTTAAAGTTATCCATGTTCATATCATACTTCTACACATTTAATATCTATAAGCTAAGTCAGAGGCAATGTAATGTCAGTTTGACATGAGAAAGTGTGCTAAGCCAACTAAGGGCGGTGTAATAGGTTGCATCCATGGTCAATCTTCTGCTAATCTAAAAGCCATTTCTTTCTTGAGCCCATTCATGAGCTTATGTCTTTGGTGAACCCTTCGTGAGCTTATTCTAACGAGTTATGAAGCGAAGCTTGATCTTTAGAGCTATCCATGTTCATATCATACTTTTACACATGTTATATCTATAAGCTAAGTTATAGGCAATGTAATGTCAGTTTGACATGAGAAAATGTGCTAAGCCAACTAAGGGCGGTGTAATAGGTTGCATCCAGGTCAATCTTCTGCTAATCTAAAAGCCATTTCTTTCTTGAGCCCATTCATGAGCTTATGTCTTTGATGAACCCTTCATGAGCTTATTCTAACGAGTTATGAAGGGAAGCTTGATATTTAGAGCTACCCATGTTTATATCATACTTCTACACATGTTATCTCCATAAGCTAAGTTAGAGGCAATGTAATGTCAGTTTGACATGAGTAAGTGTGCTAAGCTAACTAAGGGCGGTGTAATATGTTGCATCCAGGTCAATCTTCTGCTAATCTAAAGGCCATTTCTTTCTTGAGCCCATTCATGAGCTTATGTCTTTGATGAACCCTTCGTGAGCTTATTCTAACGAGTTATGAAGCGAAGCTTGATCTTTAGAGCTATCCATGTTCATATCATACTTCTACACATGTTATATCTATAAGCTAAGTTAGAGGCAATGTAATGTCAGTTTGACATGAGAAAGTGTGCTAAGCCAACTAAGGGCGGTGTAATAGGTTGCATCCAGGTCAATCTTCTGCTAATCGAAAAGCCATTTCTTTCATGAGCCCTTCATGAGCTTCTGTCTTTGTTGAACCCTTCATGAGCTTATTCTAACGAGTTATGAAGTGAAGCTTGATCTTTAGAGCTATCTATGTTCATATCATATTTCTACACATGTTATATCTATAAGCTAAGTTAGAGGCAATGTAATGTCAGTTTGACATGAGAAAGTGTGCTAAGCCAACTAAGGGCGGTGTAATAGGTTGCATCCAGGTCAATCTTCTGCTAATCTAAAAGCTATTTCTTTCATGGCCCTTCATGAGATTATGTCTTTGTTGAACCCATCATGAGCTTATTCGAACGAGTTATAAAGTGAAGCTTGATCTTTAGAGCTATCCATGTTCATATCATACATCTACACATGTTATATCTATAAGCTAAGTTAGAGGCAATGTAATGTCAGTTTGACATGAGAAAGTGTGCTAAGCCAACTAAGGGCGGTGTAATAGGTTGCATCCAGATCAATCTTATGCTAATCTAAAAGCCATTTCTTTCTTGAGGCCATTCATGAGCTTATGTCTTTGGTGAACCCTTCGTGAGCTTATTCCAACGAGTTATGAAGCGAAGCTTGATATTTAGAGCTACCCATGTTTATATCATACTTTTACACATGTTATCTCCATAAGCTAAGTTAGAGGCAATGTAATGTCAGTTTGACATGAGTAAGTGTGCTAAGCTAACTAAGGGCGGTGTAATATGTTGTATCCAGGTCAATCTTCTGCTAATCTAAAAGCCATTTCTTTCTTGAGCCCATTCATGAGCTTATGTCTTTGATGAACCCTTCGTGAGCTTATTCTAACGAGTTATGAAGCGAAGCTTGATCTTTAGAGCTATCCATGTTCATATCATACTTCTACACATGTTATATCTATAAGCTAAGTTAGAGGCAATGTAATGTCAGTTTGACATGAGAAAGTGTGCTAAGCCAACTAAGGGCGGTGTAATAGGTTGCATCCAGGTCAATCTTCTGCTAATCTAAAAGCCATTTCTTTCTTGAGGCCATTCATGAGCTTATGTCTTTGGTGAACCCTTCGTGAGCTTATTCTAACGAGTTATGAAGCGAAGCTTGATATTTAGAGCTACCCATGTTTATATCATACTTTTACACATGTTATCTCCATAAGCTAAGTTAGAGGCAATGTAATGTAAGTTTGACATGAGTAAGTGTGCTAAGCTAACTAAGGGCGGTGTAATATGTTGCATCCAGATCAATCTTCTGCTAATCTAAAAGCTATTTCTTTCATGGCCCTTCATGAGATTATGTCTTTGTTGAACCCTTCATGAGCTTATTCTAACGAGTTATAAAGTGAAGCCTGATCTTTAAAGTTATCCATGTTCATATCATACTTCTACACATGTTATATCTATAAGCTAAGTCAGAGGCAATATAATGTCAGTTTGACATGAAAAAGTGTGCTAAGCCAACTAAGGGCGGTGTAATAGGTTGCATCCAGATCAATCTTATGCTAATCTAAAAGCCATTTCTTTCTTGAGGCCATTCATGAGCTTATGTCTTTGGTGAACCCTTCGTGAGCTTATTCCAACGAGTTATGAAGCGAAGCTTGATATTTAGAGCTACCCATGTTTATATCATACTTTTACACATGTTATCTCCATAAGCTAAGTTAGAGGCAATGTAATGTCAGTTTGACATGAGTAAGTGTGCTAAGCTAACTAAGGGCGGTGTAATATGTTGCATCCAGGTCAATCTTCTGCTAATCTAAAAGCCATTTCTTTCTTGAGCCCATTCATGAGCTTATGTCTTTGATGAACCCTTCGTGAGCTTATTCTAACGAGTTATGAAGCGAAGCTTGATCTTTAGAGCAATCCATGTTCATATCATACTTCTACACATGTTATATCTATAAGCTAAGTTAGAGGCAATGTAATGTCAGTTTGACATGAGAAAGTGTGCTAAGCCAACTAAGGGCGGTGTAATAGGTTGCATCCAGGTCAATCTTCTGCTAATCTAAAAGCCATTTCTTTCTTGAGCCCATTCATGAGCTTATGTCTTTGATGAACCCTTCGTGAGCTTATTCTAACGAGTTATGAAGCGAAGCTTGATCTTTAGAGCTATCCATGTTCATATCATACTTCTACACATGTTATATCTATAAGCTAAGTTAGAGGCAATGTAATGTCAGTTTGACATGAGAAAGTGTGCTAAGCCAACTAAGGGCGGTGTAATAGGTTGCATCCAGGTCAATCTTCTGCTAATCTAAAAGCCATTTCTTTCTTGAGCCCATTCATGAGCTTATGTCTTTGGTGAACCCTTCGTGAGCTTATTCTAACGAGTTATGAAGCGAAGCTTGATCTTTAGAGCTATCCATGTTCATATCATACTTTTACACATGTTATATCTATTATCTAAGTTAGAGGCAATGTAATGTCAGTTTGACATGAGAAAGTGTGCTAAGCCAACTAAGGGCGGTGTAATAGGTTGCATCCAGGTCAATCTTCTGCTAATCTAAAAGCCATTTCTTTCTTGAGCCCATTCATGAGCTTATGTCTTTGGTGAACCCTTCGTGAGCTTATTCTAACGAGTTATGAAGCGAAGCTTGATCTTTAGAGCTATCCATGTTCATATCATACTTTTACACATGTTATCTCCATAAGCTAAGTTAGAGGCAATGTAATGTCAGTTTGACATGAGTAAGTGTGCTAAGCTAACTAAGGGCGGTGTAATATGTTGCATCCAGATCAATCTTCTGCTAATCTAAAAGATATTTCTTACATGGCCCTTCATGAGATTATGTCTTTGTTGAACCCTTCAGGAACTTATTCTAATGGGTTATAAAATGAAGCTTGATCTTTAGAGCTATCCATGTTCATATCATACTTCTACACATGTTATATCTATAAGCTAAGTTAGAGGCAATGTAATGTCAGTTTGACATGAGAAAGTGTGCTAAGCCAACTAAGGGCGGTGTAATAGGTTGCATCCAGGTCAATCTTCTGCTAATCTAAAAGCCATTTCTTTCTTGAGCCCATTCATGAGCTTATGTCTTTGGTGAACCCTTCGTGAGCTTATTCTAACGAGTTATGAAGCGAAGCTTGATCTTTAGAGCTATCCATGTTCATATCATACTTTTACACATGTTATACCTATAAGCTAAGTTAGAGGCAATGTAATGTCAGTTTGACATGAGAAAGTGTGCTAAGCCAACTAAGGGCGGTGTAATAGGTTGCATCCAGGTCAATCTTCTGCTAATCTAAACGGCATTTCTTTCATGAGCCCTTCATGAGCTTATGTCTTTATTGAACCCTTCATGAGCTTATGTCTTTGTTGAACCCTTCATGAGCTTATTCTAACGAGTTATGAAGTGAAGCTTGATCTTTAGAGCTATCCATGTTCATATCATACTTCTACACATGTTATATCTATAAGCTAAGTCAGAGGCAATGTAATGTCAGTTTGACATGAGAAAGTGTGCTAAGCCAACTAAGGGCGGTGTAATAGGTTGCATCCAGGTCAATCTTCTGCTAATCTAAAAGCCATTTCTTTCTTGAGCCCATTCATGAGCTTATGTCTTTGGTGAACCCTTCGTGAGCTTATTCTAACGAGTTATGAAGCGAAGCTTGATCTTTAGAGCTATCCATGTTCATATCATACTTTTACACATGTTATATCTATAAGCTAAGTAAGAGGCAATGTAATGTCAGTTTGACATGAGAAAGTGTGCTAAGCCAACTAAGGGCGGTGTAATAGGTTGCATCCAGGTCAATCTTCTCCTAATCTAAAAGCCATTTCTTTCATGAGCCCTTCATGAGCTTATGTCTTTGTTGAACCCTTCATGAGCTTATTCTAACGAGTTATGAAGTGAAACTTGATCTTTAGAGCTATCTATGTTCATATCATACTTCTACACATGTTATATCTATAAGCTAAGTTATAGGCAATGTAATGTCAGTTTGACATGAGAAAATGTGCTAAGCCAACTAAGGGCGGTGTAATAGGTTGCATCCAAGTCAATCTTCTGCTAATCTAAAAGCCATTTCTTTCATGAGCTTATGTCTTTGTTGAACCCTTCATGAGCTTATTCTAACGAGTTATAAAGTGAAGCCTGATCTTTAAAGTTATCCATGTTCATATCATACTTCTACACATGTTATATCTATAAGCTAAGTTAGAGGCAATGTAATGTCAGTTTGACATGAGAAAGTGTGCTAAGCCAACTAAGGGCGGTGTAATAGGTTGCATCCAGGTCAATCTTCTGCTAATCTAAAAGCCATTTCTTTCTTGAGCCCATTCATGAGCTTATGTCTTTGGTGAACCCTTCGTGAGCTTATTCTAACGAGTTATGAAGCGAAGCTTGATCTTTAGAGCTATCCATGTTCATATCATACTTTTACACATGTTATCTCCATAAGCTAAGTTAGAGGCAATGTAATGTCAGTTTGACATGAGAAAGTGTGCTAAGCCAACTAAGGGCGGTGTAATAGGTTGCATCCAGGTCAATCTTCTGCTAATCTAAAAGTTATTTCTTTCATGGCCCTTCATGAGATTATGTCTTTGTTGAACCCATCATGAGCTTATTCGAACGAGTTATAAAGTGAAGCTTGATCTTTAGAGCTATCCATGTTCATATCATACATCTACACATGTTATATCTATAAGCTAAGTTAGAGGCAATGTAATGTCAGTTTGACATGAGAAAGTGTGCTAAGCCAACTAAGGGCGGTGTAATAGGTTGCATCCAGGTCAATCTTCTGCTAATCTAAAAGCCATTTCTTTCTTGAGCCCATTCATGAGCTTATGTCTTTGGTGAACCCTTCGTGAGCTTATTCTAACGAGTTATGAAGCGAAGCTTGATCTTTAGAGCTATCCATGTTCATATCATACTTTTACACATGTTATTTCTATAAGCTAAGTTAGAGGCAATGTAATGTCAGTTTGACATGAGAAAGTGTGCTAAGCTAACTAAGGGCGGTGTAATATGTTGCATCCAGATCAATCTTCTGCTAATCTAAAAGCTATTTCTTTCATGGCCCTTCATGAGATTATGTCTTTGTTGAACCCTTCATGAGCTTATTCTAACGAGTTATAAAGTGAAGCCTGATCTTTAAAGTTATCCATGTTCATATCATACTTCTACACATGTTATATCTATAAGCTAAGTCAGAGGCAATGTAATGTCAGTTTGACATGAGAAAGTGTGCTAAGCCAACTAAGGGCGGTGTAATAGGTTGCATCCAGGTCAATCTTCTACTAATCTAAAAGCCATTTCTTTCTTGAGGCCATTCATGAGCTTATGTCTTTGGTGAACCCTTCGTGAGCTTATTCTAACGAGTTATGAAGCGAAGCTTGATATTTAGAGCTACCCATGTTTATATCATACTTTTACACATGTTATCTCCATAAGCTAAGTTAGAGGCAATGTAATGTCAGTTTGACATGAGTAAGTGTGCTAAGCTAACTAAGGGCTGTGTAATATGTTGCATCCAGATCAATCTTCTGCTAATCTAAAAGATATTTCTTACATGGCCCTTCATGAGATTATGTCTTTGTTGAACCCTTCAGGAACTTATTCTAATGGGTTATAAAATGAAGCTTGATCTTTAGAGCTATCCATGTTCATATCATACTTCTACACATGTTATATCTATAAGCTAAGTTAGAGGCAATGTAATGTCAGTTTGACATGAGAAAGTGTGCTAAGCCAACTAAGGGCGGTGTAATAGGTTGCATCCAGGTCAATCTTCTGCTAATCTAAAAGCCATTTCTTTCTTGAGCCCATTCATGAGCTTATGTCTTTGGTGAACCCTTCGTGAGCTTATTCTAACGAGTTATGAAGCGAAGCTTGATCTTTAGAGCTATCCATGTTCATATCATACTTTTACACATGTTATACCTATAAGCTAAGTTAGAGGCAATGTAATGTCAGTTTGACATGAGAAAGTGTGCTAAGCCAACTAAGCGCGGTGTAATAGGTTGCATCCAGGTCAATCTTCTGCTAATCTAAACGGCATTTCTTTCATGAGCCCTTCATGAGCTTATGTCTTTATTGAACCCTTCATGAGCTTATGTCTTTGTTGAACCCTTCATGAGCTTATTCTAACGAGTTATGAAGTGAAGCTTGATCTTTAGAGCTATCCATGTTCATATCATACTTCTACACATGTTATATCTATAAGCTAAGTCAGAGGCAATGTAATGTCAGTTTGACATGAGAAAGTGTGCTAAGCCAACTAAGGGCGGTGTAATAGGTTGCATCCAGGTCAATCTTCTGCTAATCTAAAAGCCATTTCTTTCTTGAGCCCATTCATGAGCTTATGTCTTTGGTGAACCCTTCGTGAGCTTATTCTAACGAGTTATGAAGCGAAGCTTGATCTTTAGAGCTATCCATGTTCATATCATACTTTTACACATGTTATATCTATAAGCTAAGTAAGAGGCAATGTAATGTCAGTTTGACATGAGAAAGTGTGCTAAGCCAACTAAGGGCGGTGTAATAGGTTGCATCCAGGTCAATCTTCTCCTAATCTAAAAGCCATTTCTTTCATGAGCCCTTCATGAGCTTATGTCTTTGTTGAACCCTTCATGAGCTTATTCTAACGAGTTATGAAGTGAAACTTGATCTTTAGAGCTATCTATGTTCATATCATACTTCTACACATGTTATATCTATAAGCTAAGTTATAGGCAATGTAATGTCAGTTTGACATGAGAAAATGTGCTAAGCCAACTAAGGGCGGTGTAATAGGTTGCATCCAAGTCAATCTTCTGCTAATCTAAAAGCCATTTCTTTCATGAGCTTATGTCTTTGTTGAACCCTTCATGAGCTTATTCTAACGAGTTATAAAGTGAAGCCTGATCTTTAAAGTTATCCATGTTCATATCATACTTCTACACATGTTATATCTATAAGCTAAGTTAGAGGCAATGTAATGTCAGTTTGACATGAGAAAGTGTGCTAAGCCAACTAAGGGCGGTGTAATAGGTTGCATCCAGGTCAATCTTCTGCTAATCTAAAAGCCATTTCTTTCTTGAGCCCATTCATGAGCTTATGTCTTTGGTGAACCCTTCGTGAGCTTATTCTAACGAGTTATGAAGCGAAGCTTGATCTTTAGAGCTATCCATGTTCATATCATACTTTTACACATGTTATCTCCATAAGCTAAGTTAGAGGCAATGTAATGTCAGTTTGACATGAGAAAGTGTGCTAAGTCAACTAAGGGCGGTGTAATAGGTTGCATCCAGGTCAATCTTCTGCTAATCTAAATGTTATTTCTTTCATGGCCCTTCATGAGATTATGTCTTTGTTGAACCCATCATGAGCTTATTCGAACGAGTTATAAAGTGAAGCTTGATCTTTAGAGCTATCCATGTTCATATCATACATCTACACATGTTATATCTATAAGCTAAGTTAGAGGCAATGTAATGTCAGTTTGACATGAGAAAGTGTGCTAAGCCAACTAAGGGCGGTGTAATAGGTTGCATCCAGGTCAATCTTCTGCTAATCTAAAAGCCATTTCTTTCTTCAGCCCATTCATGAGCTTATGTCTTTGGTGAACCCATCGTGAGCTTATTCTAACGAGTTATGAAGCGAAGCTTGATCTTTAGAGCTATCCATGTTGATATCATACTTTTACACATGTTATATCTATAAGCTAAGTTAGAGGCAATGTAATGTCAGTTTGACATGAGAAAGTGTGCTAAGCCAACTAAGGGCGGTGTAATAGGTTGCATCCAGGTCAATCTTCTGCTAATCTAAAAGCCATTTCTTTCTTGAGCCCATTCATGAGCTTATGTCTTTGGTGAACCCTTCGTGAGCTTATTCTAACGAGTTACGAAGCGAAGCTTGATCTTTAAAGCTATCCATGTTCATATCATACTTTTACACATGTTATCTCCATAAGCTAAGTTAGAGGCAATGTAATGTCAGTTTGACATGAGTAAGTGTGCTAAGCTAACTAAGGGCGGTGTAATATGTTGCATCCAGATCAATCTTCTGCTAATCTAAAAGATATTTCTTTCATGGCCCTTCATGAGATTATGTCTTTGTTGAACCCTTCATGAACTTATTCTAATGGGTTATAAAATGAAGCTTGATCTTTAGAGCTATCCATGTTCATATCATACTTCTACACATGTTATATCTATAAGCTAAGTTAGAGGCAATGTAATGTCAGTTTGACATGAGAAAGTGTGCTAAGCCAACTAAGGGCGGTGTAATAGGTTGCATCCAGGTCAATCTTCTGCTAATCTAAAAGCCATTTCTTTCTTGAGCCCATTCATGAACTTATGTCTTTGGTGAACCCTTCGTGAGCTTATTCTAACGAGTTATGAAGCGAAGCTTGATCTTTAGAGCTATCCATGTTCATATCATACTTTTACACATGTTATACCTATAAGCTAAGTTAGAGGCAATGTAATGTCAGTTTGACATGAGAAAGTGTGCTAAGCCAACTAAGGGCGGTGTAATAGGTTGCATCCAGGTCAATCTTCTGCTAATCTAAACGGCATTTCTTTCATGAGCCCTTCATGAGCTTATGTCTTTGTTGAACCCTTCATGAGCTTATGTCTTTGTTGAACCCTTCATGAGCTTATTCTAACGAGTTATGAAGTGAAGCTTGATCTTTAGAGCTATCCATTTTCATATCATACTTCTACACATGTTATATCTATAAGCTAAGTCAGAGGCAATGTAATGTCAGTTTGACATGAGAAAGTGTGCTAAGCCAACTAAGGGCGGTGTAATAGGTTGCATCCAGGTCAATCTTCTGCTAATCTAAAAGCCATTTCTTTCTTGAGCCCATTCATGAGCTTATGTCTTTGGTGAACCCTTCGTGACCTTATTCGAACGAGTTATAAAGTGAAGCCTGATCTTTAGAGCTATCCATGTGCATATCATACTTCTACACATGTTATATCTATAAGCTAAGTTAGAGGCAATGTAATGTCAGTTTGACATGAGAAAGTGTGCTAAGCCAACTAAGGGCGGTGTAATAGGTTGCATCCAGGTCAATCTTCTGCTAATCTAAAAGCCATTTCTTTCTTGAGCCCATTCATGAGCTTATGTCTTTGGTGAACCCTTCGTGAGCTTATTCTAACGAGTTATGAAGCGAAGCTTGATCTTTAGAGCTATCCATGTTCATATCATACTTTTACACATGTTATTTCTATAAGCTAAGTTAGAGGCAATGTAATGTCAGTTTGACATGAGAAAGTGTGCTAAGCTAACTAAGGGCGGTGTAATATGTTGCATCCAGATCAATCTTCTGCTAATCTAAAAGCTATTTCTTTCATGGCCCTTCATGAGATTATGTCTTTGTTGAACCCTTCATGAGCTTATTCTAACGAGTTATAAAGTGAAGCCTGATCTTTAAAGTTATCCATGTTCATATCATACTTCTACACATGTTATATCTATAAGCTAAGTCAGAGGCAATGTAATGTCAGTTTGACATGAGAAAGTGTGCTAAGCCAACTAAGGGCGGTGTAATAGGTTGCATCCAGGTCAATCTTCTGCTAATCTAAAAGCTATTTCTTTCTTGAGCCCATTCATGAGCTTATGTCTTTGATGAACCCTTCGTGAGCTTATTCTAACGAGTTATGAAGCGAAGCTTGATCTTTAGAGCTATCCATGTTCATATCATACTTCTACACATGTTATATCTATAAGCTAAGTTAGAGGCAATGTAATGTCAGTTTGACATGAGAAAGTGTGCTAAGCCAACTAAGGGCGGTGTAATAGGTTGCATCCAGGTCAATCTTCTGCTAATCTAAAAGCCATTTCTTTCATGAGCCCTTCATGAGCTTCTGTCTTTGTTGAACCCTTCATGAGCTTATTCTAACGAGTTATGAAGTGAAGCTTGATCTTTAGAGCTATCTATGTTCATATCATACTTCTACACATGTTATATCTATAAGCTAAGTTAGAGGCAATGTAATGTCAGTTTGACATGAGAAAGTGTGCTAAGCCAACTAAGGGCGGTGTAATAGGTTGCATCCAGGTCAATCTTCTGCTAATCTAAAAGCTATTTCTTTCATGGCCCTTCATGAGATTATGTCTTTGTTGAACCCATCATGAGCTTATTCGAACGAGTTATAAAGTGAAGCTTGATCTTTAGAGCTATCCATGTTCATATCATACATCTACACATGTTATATCTATAAGCTAAGTTAGAGGCAATGTAATGTCAGTTTGACATGAGAAAGTGTGCTAAGCCAACTAAGGGCGGTGTAATAGGTTGCATCCAGGTCAATCTTCTGCTAATCTAAAAGCCATTTCTTTCTTGAGCCCATTCATGAGCTTATGTCTTTGGTGAACCCTTCGTGAGCTTATTCTAACGAGTTATGAAGCGAAGCTTGATCTTTAGAGCTGTCCATGTTCATATCATACTTTTACACATGTTATATCTATTAGCTAAGTTAGAGGCAATGTAATGTCAGTTTGACATGAGAAAGTGTGCTAAGCCAATTAAGGGCGGTGTAATAGGTTGCATCCAGGTCAATCTTCTGCTAATCTAAAAGCCATTTCTTTCTTGAGCCCATTCATGAGCTTATGTCTTTGGTGAACCCTTCGTGAGCTTATTCTAACGAGTTATGAAGCGAAGCTTGATCTTTAGAGCTATCCATGTTCATATCATACTTTTACACCTGTTATCTCCATAAGCTAAGTTAGAGGCAATGTAATGTCAGTTTGACATGAGTAAGTGTGCTAAGCTAACTAAGGGCGGTGTAATATGTTGCATCCAGATCAATCTTCTGCTAATCTAAAAGCTATTTCTTTCATGGCCCTTCATGAGATTATGTCTTTGTTGAACCCTTCATGAGCTTATTCTAACGAGTTATAAAGTGAAGCCTGATCTTTAAAGTTATCCATGTTCATATCATACTTCTACACATGTTATATCTATAAGCTAAGTCAGAGGCAATGTAATGTCAGTTTGACATGAGAAAGTGTGCTAAGCCAACTAAGGGCGGTGTAATAGGTTGCATCCAGGTCAATCTTCTACTAATCTAAAAGCCATTTCTTTCTTGAGCCCATTCATGAGCTTATGTCTTTGGTGAACCCTTCGTGAGCTTATTCTAATGAGTTATGAAGCGAAGCTTGATCTTTAGAGCTATCCATGTTCATATCATACTTTTACACATGTTATACCTATAAGCTAAGTTAGAGGCAATGTAATGTCAGTTTGACATGAGAAAGTGTGCTAAGCCAACTAAGGGCGGTGTAATAGGTTGCATCCAGGTCAATCTTCTGCTAATCTAAACGGCATTTCTTTCATGAGCCCTTCATGAGCTTATGTCTTTGTTGAACCCTTCATGAGCTTATGTCTTTGTTGAACCCTTCATGAGCTTATTCTAACGAGTTATGAAGTGAAGCTTGATCTTTAGAGCTATCCATGTTCATATCATACTACTACACATGTTATATCTATAAGCTAAGTCAGAGGCAATGTAATGTCAGTTTGACATGAGAAAGTGTGCTAAGCCAACTAAGGGCGGTGTAATAGGTTGCATCCAGGTCAATCTTCTGCTAATCTAAAAGCCATTTCTTTCTTGAGCCCATTCATGAGCTTATGTCTTTGGTGAACCCTTCGTGAGCTTATTCTAACGAGTTATGAAGCGAAGCTTGATCTTTAGAGCTATCCATGTTCATATCATACTTTTACACATGTTATATCTATAAGCTAAGTTAGAGGCAATGTAATGTCAGTTTGACATGAGAAAGTGTGCTAAGCCAACTAAGGGCGGTGTAATAGGTTGCATCCAGGTCAATCTTCTGCTAATCTAAAAGCCATTTCTTTCATGAGCCCTTCATGAGCTTATGTCTTTGTTGAACCCTTCATGAGCTTATTCTAACGAGTTATGAAGTGAAGCTTGATCTTTAGAGCTATCTATGTTCATGTCATACTTCTACACATGTTATATCTATAAGCTAAGTTAGAGGCAATGTAATGTCAGTTTGACATGAGAAAATGTGCTAAGCCAACTAAGGGCGGTGTAATAGGTTGCATCCAAGTCAATCTTCTGCTAATCTAAAAGCCATTTCTTTCATGAGCTTATGTCTTTGTTGAACCCTTCATGAGCTTATTCTAACGAGTTATAAAGTGAAGCCTGATCTTTAAAGTTATCCATGTTCATATCATACTTCTACACATGTTATATCTATAAGCTAAGTTAGAGGCAATGTAATGTCAGTTTGACATGAGAAAGTGTGCTAAGCCAACTAAGGGCGGTGTAATAGGTTGCATCCAGGTCAATCTTCTGCTAATCTAAAAGCCATTTCTTTCTTGAGCCCATTCATGAGCTTATGTCTTTGGTGAACCCTTCGTGAGCTTATTCTAACGAGTTATGAAGCGAAGCTTGATCTTTAGAGCTATCCATGTTCATATCATACTTTTACACATGTTATCTTCATAAGCTAAGTTAGAGGCAATGTAATGTCAGTTTGACATGAGTAAGTGTGCTAAGCTAACTAAGGGCGGTGTAATATGTTGCATTCAGATCAATCTTCTGCTAATCTAAAAGCTATTTCTTTCATGGCCCTTCATGAGATTATGTCTTTGTTGAACCCTTCATGAACTTATTCTAATGGGTTATAAAATGAAGCTTGATCTTTAGAGCTATCCATGTTCATATCATACTTCTACACATGTTATATCTATAAGCTAAGTCAGAGGCAATGTAATGTCAGTTTGACATGAGAAAGTGTGCTAAGCCAACTAAGGGCGGTGTAATAGGTTGCATCCAGGTCAATCTTCTGCTAATCTAAAAGCCATTTCTTTCTTGAGCCCATTCATGAGCTTATGTCTTTGGTGAACCCTTCGTGAGCTTATTCTAACGAGTTATGAAGCGAAGCTTGATCTTTAGAGCTATCCATGTTCATATCATACTTTTACACATGTTATATCTATAAGCTAAGTTAGAGGCAATGTAATGTCAGTTTGACATGAAAAAGTGTGCTAAGCCAACTAAGGGCGGTGTAATAGGTTGCATCCAGGTCAATCTTCTCCTAATCTAAAAGCCATTTCTTTCATGAGCCCTTCATGAGCTTATGTCTTTGTTGAACCCTTCATGAGCTTATTCTAACGAGTTATGAAGTGAAACTTGATCTTTAGAGCTATCTATGTTCGTATCATACTTCTACACATTTTATATCTATAAGCTAAGTTAGAGGCAATGTAATGTCAGTTTGACATGAGAAAATGTGCTAAGCCAACTAAGGGCGGTGTAATAGGTTGCATCCAATTCAATCTTCTGCTAATCTAAAAGCCATTTCTTTCATGAGCTTATGTCTTTGTTGAACCCTTCATGAGCTTATTCTAACGAGTTATAAAGTGAAGCCTGATCTTTAAAGTTATCCATGTTCATATCATACTTCTACACATGTTATATCTATAAGCTAAGTTAGAGGCAATGTAATGTCAGTTTGACATGAGAAAGTGTGCTAAGCCAAGTAAGGGCGGTGTAATACGTTGCATCCAGGTCAATCTTCTGCTAATCTAAAAGCCATTTCTTTCTTGAGCCCATTCATGAGCTTATGTCTTTGGTGAACCCTTCGTGAGCTTATTCTAACGAGTTATGAAGCGAAGCTTGATCTTTAGAGCTATCCATGTTCATATCATACTTTTACACATGTTATATCTATAAGCTAAGTTAGAGGCAATGTAATGTCAGTTTGACATGAGAAAGTGTGCTAAGCCAACTAAGGGCGGTGTAATAGGTTGCATCCAGGTCAATCTTCTGCTAATCTAAAAGCCATTTCTTTCATGAGCCCTTCATGAGCTTATGTCTTTGTTGAACCCTTCATGAGCTTATTCTAACGAGTTATGAAGTGAAGCTTGATCTTTAGAGCTATCTATGTTCATGTCATACTTCTACACATGTTATATCTATAAGCTAAGTTAGAGGCAATGTAATGTCAGTTTGACATGAGAAAATGTGCTAAGCCAACTAAGGGCGGTGTAATAGGTTGCATCCAAGTCAATCTTCTGCTAATCTAAAAGCCATTTCTTTCATGAGCTTATGTCTTTGTTGAACCCTTCATGAGCTTATTCTAACGAGTTATAAAGTGAAGCCTGATCTTTAAAGTTATCCATGTTCATATCATACTTCTACACATGTTATATCTATAAGCTAAGTTAGAGGCAATGTAATGTCAGTTTGACATGAGAAAGTGTGCTAAGCCAACTAAGGGCGGTGTAATAGGTTGCATCCAGGTCAATCTTCTGCTAATCTAAAAGCCATTTCTTTCTTGAGCCCATTCATGAGCTTATGTCTTTGGTGAACCCTTCGTGAGCTTATTCTAACGAGTTATGAAGCGAAGCTTGATCTTTAGAGCTATCCATGTTCATATCATACTTTTACACATGTTATCTTCATAAGCTAAGTTAGAGGCAATGTAATGTCAGTTTGACATGAGTAAGTGTGCTAAGCTAACTAAGGGCGGTGTAATATGTTGCATTCAGATCAATCTTCTGCTAATCTAAAAGCTATTTCTTTCATGGCCCTTCATGAGATTATGTCTTTGTTGAACCCTTCATGAACTTATTCTAATGGGTTATAAAATGAAGCTTGATCTTTAGAGCTATCCATGTTCATATCATACTTCTACACATGTTATATCTATAAGCTAAGTCAGAGGCAATGTAATGTCAGTTTGACATGAGAAAGTGTGCTAAGCCAACTAAGGGCGGTGTAATAGGTTGCATCCAGGTCAATCTTCTGCTAATCTAAAAGCCATTTCTTTCTTGAGCCCATTCATGAGCTTATGTCTTTGGTGAACCCTTCGTGAGCTTATTCTAACGAGTTATGAAGCGAAGCTTGATCTTTAGAGCTATCCATGTTCATATCATACTTTTACACATGTTATATCTATAAGCTAAGTTAGAGGCAATGTAATGTCAGTTTGACATGAAAAAGTGTGCTAAGCCAACTAAGGGCGGTGTAATAGGTTGCATCCAGGTCAATCTTCTCCTAATCTAAAAGCCATTTCTTTCATGAGCCCTTCATGAGCTTATGTCTTTGTTGAACCCTTCATGAGCTTATTCTAACGAGTTATGAAGTGAAACTTGATCTTTAGAGCTATCTATGTTCGTATCATACTTCTACACATTTTATATCTATAAGCTAAGTTAGAGGCAATGTAATGTCAGTTTGACATGAGAAAATGTGCTAAGCCAACTAAGGGCGGTGTAATAGGTTGCATCCAATTCAATCTTCTGCTAATCTAAAAGCCATTTCTTTCATGAGCTTATGTCTTTGTTGAACCCTTCATGAGCTTATTCTAACGAGTTATAAAGTGAAGCCTGATCTTTAAAGTTATCCATGTTCATATCATACTTCTACACATGTTATATCTATAAGCTAAGTTAGAGGCAATGTAATGTCAGTTTGACATGAGAAAGTGTGCTAAGCCAAGTAAGGGCGGTGTAATACGTTGCATCCAGGTCAATCTTCTGCTAATCTAAAAGCCATTTCTTTCTTGAGCCCATTCATGAGCTTATGTCTTTGGTGAACCCTTCGTGAGCTTATTCTAACGAGTTATGAAGCGAAGCTTGATCTTTAGAGCTATCCATGTTCATATCATACTTTTACACATGTTATCTCCATAAGCTAAGTTAGAGGCAATGTAATGTCAGTTTGACATGAGAAAGTGTGCTAAGCCAACTAAGGGCGGTGTAATAGGTTGCATCCAGGTCAATCTTCTGCTAATATAAAAGCTATTTCTTTCATGGCCCTTCATGAGATTATGTCTTTGTTGAACCCATCATGAGCTTATTCGAACGAGTTATAAAGTGAAGCTTGATCTTTAGAGCTATCCATGTTCATATCATACATCTACACATGTTATATCTATAAGCTAAGTTAGAGGCAATGTAATGTCAGTTTGACATGAGAAAGTGTGCTAAGCCAACTAAGGGCGGTGTAATAGGTTGCATCCAGGTCAATCTTCTGCTAATCTAAAAGCCATTTCTTTCTTCAGCCCATTCATGAGCTTATGTCTTTGGTGAACCCAGCGTGAGCTTATTCTAACGAGTTATGAAGCGAAGCTTGATCTTTAGAGCTATCCATGTTCATATCATACTTTTACACATGTTATATCTATAAGCTAAGTTAGAGGCAATGTAATGTCAGTTTGACATGAGAAAGTGTGCTAAGCCAACTAAGGGCGGTGTAATAGGTTGCATCCAGGTCAATCTTCTGCTAATCTAAAAGCCATTTCTTTCTTGAGCCCATTCATGAGCTTATGTCTTTGGTGAACCCTTCGTGAGCTTATTCTAACGAGTTACGAAGCGAAGCTTGATCTTTAGAGCTATCCATGTTCATATCATACTTTTACACATGTTATCTCCATAAGCTAAGTTAGAGGCAATGTAATGTCAGTTTGACATGAGTAAGTGTGCTAAGCTAACTAAGGGCGGTGTAATATGTTGCATCCAGATCAATCTTCTGCTAATCTAAAAGATATTTCTTTCATGGCCCTTCATGAGATTATGTCTTTGTTGAACCCTTCATGAACTTATTCTAATGGGTTATAAAATGAAGCTTGATCTTTAGAGCTATCCATGTTCATATCATACTTCTACACATGTTATATCTATAAGCTAAGTTAGAGGCAATGTAATGTCAGTTTGACATGAGAAAGTGTGCTAAGCCAACTAAGGGCGGTGTAATAGGTTGCATCCAGGTCAATCTTCTGCTAATCTAAAAGCCATTTCTTTCTTGAGCCCATTCATGAGCTTATGTCTTTGGTGAACCCTTCGTGAGCTTATTCTAACGAGTTATGAAGCGAAGCTTGATCTTTAGAGCTATCCATGTTCATATCATACTTTTACACATGTTATCTCCATAAGCTAAGTTAGAGGCAATGTAATGTCAGTTTGACATGAGAAAGTGTGCTAAGCCAACTAAGGGCGGTGTAATAGGTTGCATCCAGGTCAATCTTCTGCTAATATAAAAGCTATTTCTTTCATGGCCCTTCATGAGATTATGTCTTTGTTGAACCCATCATGAGCTTATTCGAACGAGTTATAAAGTGAAGCTTGATCTTTAGAGCTATCCATGTTCATATCATACATCTACACATGTTATATCTATAAGCTAAGTTAGAGGCAATGTAATGTCAGTTTGACATGAGAAAGTGTGCTAAGCCAACTAAGGGCGGTGTAATAGGTTGCATCCAGGTCAATCTTCTGCTAATCTAAAAGCCATTTCTTTCTTCAGCCCATTCATGAGCTTATGTCTTTGGTGAACCCAGCGTGAGCTTATTCTAACGAGTTATGAAGCGAAGCTTGATCTTTAGAGCTATCCATGTTCATATCATACTTTTACACATGTTATATCTATAAGCTAAGTTAGAGGCAATGTAATGTCAGTTTGACATGAGAAAGTGTGCTAAGCCAACTAAGGGCGGTGTAATAGGTTGCATCCAGGTCAATCTTCTGCTAATCTAAAAGCCATTTCTTTCTTGAGCCCATTCATGAGCTTATGTCTTTGGTGAACCCTTCGTGAGCTTATTCTAACGAGTTACGAAGCGAAGCTTGATCTTTAGAGCTATCCATGTTCATATCATACTTTTACACATGTTATCTCCATAAGCTAAGTTAGAGGCAATGTAATGTCAGTTTGACATGAGTAAGTGTGCTAAGCTAACTAAGGGCGGTGTAATATGTTGCATCCAGATCAATCTTCTGCTAATCTAAAAGATATTTCTTTCATGGCCCTTCATGAGATTATGTCTTTGTTGAACCCTTCATGAACTTATTCTAATGGGTTATAAAATGAAGCTTGATCTTTAGAGCTATCCATGTTCATATCATACTTCTACACATGTTATATCTATAAGCTAAGTTAGAGGCAATGTAATGTCAGTTTGACATGAGAAAGTGTGCTAAGCCAACTAAGGGCGGTGTAATAGGTTGCATCCAGGTCAATCTTCTGCTAATCTAAAAGCCATTTCTTTCTTGAGCCCATTCATGAGCTTATGTCTTTGGTGAACCCTTCGTGAGCTTATTCTAACGAGTTATGAAGCGAAGCTTGATCTTTAGAGCTATCCATGTTCATATCATACTTTTACACATGTTATCTCCATAAGCTAAGTTAGAGGCAATGTAATGTCAGTTTGACATGAGAAAGTGTGCTAAGCCAACTAAGGGCGGTGTAATAGGTTGCATCCAGGTCAATCTTCTGCTAATATAAAAGCTATTTCTTTCATGGCCCTTCATGAGATTATGTCTTTGTTGAACCCATCATGAGCTTATTCGAACGAGTTATAAAGTGAAGCTTGATCTTTAGAGCTATCCATGTTCATATCATACATCTACACATGTTATATCTATAAGCTAAGTTAGAGGCAATGTAATGTCAGTTTGACATGAGAAAGTGTGCTAAGCCAACTAAGGGCGGTGTAATAGGTTGCATCCAGGTCAATCTTCTGCTAATCTAAAAGCCATTTCTTTCTTCAGCCCATTCATGAGCTTATGTCTTTGGTGAACCCAGCGTGAGCTTATTCTAACGAGTTATGAAGCGAAGCTTGATCTTTAGAGCTATCCATGTTCATATCATACTTTTACACATGTTATATCTATAAGCTAAGTTAGAGGCAATGTAATGTCAGTTTGACATGAGAAAGTGTGCTAAGCCAACTAAGGGCGGTGTAATAGGTTGCATCCAGGTCAATCTTCTGCTAATCTAAAAGCCATTTCTTTCTTGAGCCCATTCATGAGCTTATGTCTTTGGTGAACCCTTCGTGAGCTTATTCTAACGAGTTACGAAGCGAAGCTTGATCTTTAGAGCTATCCATGTTCATATCATACTTTTACACATGTTATCTCCATAAGCTAAGTTAGAGGCAATGTAATGTCAGTTTGACATGAGTAAGTGTGCTAAGCTAACTAAGGGCGGTGTAATATGTTGCATCCAGATCAATCTTCTGCTAATCTAAAAGATATTTCTTTCATGGCCCTTCATGAGATTATGTCTTTGTTGAACCCTTCATGAACTTATTCTAATGGGTTATAAAATGAAGCTTGATCTTTAGAGCTATCCATGTTCATATCATACTTCTACACATGTTATATCTATAAGCTAAGTTAGAGGCAATGTAATGTCAGTTTGACATGAGAAAGTGTGCTAAGCCAACTAAGGGCGGTGTAATAGGTTGCATCCAGGTCAATCTTCTGCTAATCTAAAAGCCATTTCTTTCTTGAGCCCATTCATGAGCTTATGTCTTTGGTGAACCCTTCGTGAGCTTATTCTAACGAGTTATGAAGCGAAGCTTGATCTTTAGAGCTATCCATGTTCATATCATACTTTTACACATGTTATACCTATAAGCTAAGTTAGAGGCAATGTAATGTCAGTTTGACATGAGAAAGTGTGCTAAGCCAACTAAGGGCGGTGTAATAGGTTGCATCCAGGTGAATCTTCTGCTAATCTAAAAGCCATTTCTTTCATGAGCCCTTCATGAGCTTATGTCTTTGTTGAACCCTTCATGAGCTTATTCTAACGAGTTATGAAGTGAAGCTTGATCTTTAGAGCTATCTATGTTCATATCATACTTCTACACATGTTATATCTATAAGCTAAGTTAGAGGCAATGTAATGTCAGTTTGACATGAGAAAATGTGCTAAGCCAACTAAGGGCGGTGTAATAGGTTGCATCCAAGTCAATCTTCTGCTAATCTAAAAGCCATTTCTTTCATGATCTTATGTCTTTGTTGAACCCTTCATGAGCTTATTCTAACGAGTTATAAAGTGAAGCCTGATCTTTAAAGTTATCCATGTTCATATCATACTTCTACACATGTTATATCTATAAGCTAAGTTAGAGGCAATGTAATGTCAGTTTGACATGAGAAAGTGTGCTAAGCCAACTAAGGGCGGTGTAATAGGTTGCATCCAGGTCAATCTTCTGCTAATCTAAAAGCCATTTCTTTCTTGAGCCCATTCATGAGCTTATGTCTTTGGTGAACCCTTCGTGAGCTTATTCTAACGAGTTATGAAGCGAAGCTTGATCTTTAGAGCTATCCATGTTCATATCATACTTTTACACATGTTATCTCCATAAGCTAAGTTAGAGGCAATGTAATGTCAGTTTGACATGAGTAAGTGTGCTAAGCTAACTAAGGGCGGTGTAATATGTTGCATCCAGATCAATCTTCTGCTAATCTAAAAGCTATTTCTTTCATGGCCCTTCATGAGATTATGTCTTTGTTGAACCCTTCATGAACTTATTCTAATGGGTTATAAAATGAAGCTTGATCTTTAGAGCTATCCATGTTCATATCATACTTCTACACATGTTATATCTATAAGCTAAGTCAGAGGCAATGTAATGTCAGTTTGACATGAGAGAGTGTGCTAAGCCAACTAAGGGCGGTGTAATAGGTTGCATCCAGGTCAATCTTCTGCTAATCTAAAAGCCATTTCTTTCTTGAGCCCATTCATGAGCTTATGTCTTTGGTGAACCCTTCGTGAGCTTATTCTAACGAGTTATGAAGCGAAGCTTGATCTTTAGAGCTATCCATGTTCATATCATACTTTTACACATGTTATATCTATAAGCTAAGTTAGAGGCAATGTAATGTCAGTTTGACATGAGAAAGTGTGCTAAGCCAACTAAGGGCGGTGTAATAGGTTGCATCCAGGACAATCTTCTCCTAATCTAAAAGCCATTTCTTTCATGAGCCCTTCATGAGCTTATGTCTTTGTTGAACCCTTCATGAGCTTATTCTAACGAGTTATGAAGTGAAACTTGATCTTTAGAGCTATCTATGTTCATATCATACTTCTACACATGTTATATCTATAAGCTAAGTTAGAGGCAATGTAATGTCAGTTTGACATGAGAAAATGTGCTAAGCCAACTAAGGGCGGTGTAATAGGTTGCATCCAATTCAATCTTCTGCTAATCTAAAAGCCATTTCTTTCATGAGCTTATGTCTTTGTTGAACCCTTCATGAGCTTATTCTAACGAGTTATAAAGTGAAGCCTGATCTTTAAAGTTATCCATGTTCATATCATACTTCTACACATGTTATATCTATAAGCTAAGTTAGACTCAATGTAATGTCAGTTTGACATGAGAAAGTGTGCTAAGCCAAGTAAGGGCGGTGTAATACGTTGCATCCAGGTCAATCTTCTGCTAATCTAAAAGCCATTTCTTTCTTGAGCCCATTCATGAGCTTATGTCTTTGGTGAACCCTTCGTGAGCTTATTCTAACGAGTTATGAAGCGAAGCTTGATCTTTAGAGCTATCCATGTTCATATCATACTTTTACACATGTTATCTCCATAAGCTAAGTTAGAGGCAATGTAATGTCAGTTTGACATGAGTAAGTGTGCTAAGCTAACTAAGGGCGGTGTAATATGTTGCATCCAGATCAATCTTCTGCTAATCTAAAAGATATTTCTTTCATGGCCCTTCATGAGATTATGTCTTTGTTGAACCCTTCATGAACTTATTCTAATGGGTTATAAAATGAAGCTTGATCTTTAGAGCTATCCATGTTCATATCATACTTCTACACATGTTATATCTATAAGCTAAGTCAGAGGCAATGTAATGTCAGTTTGACATGAGAAAGTGTGCTAAGCCAACTAAGGGCGGTGTAATAGGTTGCATCCAGGTCAATCTTCTGCTAATCTAAAAGCCATTTCTTTCTTGAGCCCATTCATGAGCTTATGTCTTTGGTGAACCCTTCGTGAGCTTATTCTAACGAGTTATGAAGCGAAGCTTGATCTTTAGAGCTATCCATGTTCATATCATACTTTTACACATGTTATATCTATAAGCTAAGTTAGAGGCAATGTAATGTCAGTTTGACATGAGAAAGTGTGCTAAGCCAACTAAGGGCGGTGTAATAGGTTGCATCCAGGACAATCTTCTCCTAATCTAAAAGCCATTTCTTTCTTGAGCCCATTCATGAGCTTATGTCTTTGGTGAACCCTTCGTGAGCTTATTCTAACGAGTTATGAAGCGAAGCTTGATCTTTAGAGCTATCCATGTTCATATCATACTTTTACACATGTTATACCTATAAGCTAAGTTAGAGGCAATGTAATGTCAGTTTGACATGAGAAAGTGTGCTAAGCCAACTAAGGGCGGTGTAATAGGTTGCATCCAGGTGAATCTTCTGCTAATCTAAAAGCCATTTCTTTCATGAGCCCTTCATGAGCTTATGTCTTTGTTGAACCCTTCATGAGCTTATTCTAACGAGTTATGAAGTGAAGCTTGATCTTTAGAGCTATCTATGTTCATATCATACTTCTACACATGTTATATCTATAAGCTAAGTTAGAGGCAATGTAATGTCAGTTTGACATGAGAAAATGTGCTAAGCCAACTAAGGGCGGTGTAATAGGTTGCATCCAAGTCAATCTTCTGCTAATCTAAAAGCCATTTCTTTCATGATCTTATGTCTTTGTTGAACCCTTCATGAGCTTATTCTAACGAGTTATAAAGTGAAGCCTGATCTTTAAAGTTATCCATGTTCATATCATACTTCTACACATGTTATATCTATAAGCTAAGTTAGAGGCAATGTAATGTCAGTTTGACATGAGAAAGTGTGCTAAGCCAACTAAGGGCGGTGTAATAGGTTGCATCCAGGTCAATCTTCTGCTAATCTAAAAGCCATTTCTTTCTTGAGCCCATTCATGAGCTTATGTCTTTGGTGAACCCTTCGTGAGCTTATTCTAACGAGTTATGAAGCGAAGCTTGATCTTTAGAGCTATCCATGTTCATATCATACTTTTACACATGTTATCTCCATAAGCTAAGTTAGAGGCAATGTAATGTCAGTTTGACATGAGTAAGTGTGCTAAGCTAACTAAGGGCGGTGTAATATGTTGCATCCAGATCAATCTTCTGCTAATCTAAAAGCTATTTCTTTCATGGCCCTTCATGAGATTATGTCTTTGTTGAACCCTTCATGAACTTATTCTAATGGGTTATAAAATGAAGCTTGATCTTTAGAGCTATCCATGTTCATATCATACTTCTACACATGTTATATCTATAAGCTAAGTCAGAGGCAATGTAATGTCAGTTTGACATGAGAAAGTGTGCTAAGCCAACTAAGGGCGGTGTAATAGGTTGCATCCAGGTCAATCTTCTGCTAATCTAAAAGCCATTTCTTTCTTCAGCCCATTCATGAGCTTATGTCTTTGGTGAACCCAGCGTGAGCTTATTCTAACGAGTTATGAAGCGAAGCTTGATCTTTAGAGCTATCCATGTTCATATCATACTTTTACACATGTTATATCTATAAGCTAAGTTAGAGGCAATGTAATGTCAGTTTGACATGAGAAAGTGTGCTAAGCCAACTAAGGGCGGTGTAATAGGTTGCATCCAGGTCAATCTTCTGCTAATCTAAAAGCCATTTCTTTCTTGAGCCCATTCATGAGCTTATGTCTTTGGTGAACCCTTCGTGAGCTTATTCTAACGAGTTACGAAGCGAAGCTTGATCTTTAGAGCTATCCATGTTCATATCATACTTTTACACATGTTATCTCCATAAGCTAAGTTAGAGGCAATGTAATGTCAGTTTGACATGAGTAAGTGTGCTAAGCTAACTAAGGGCGGTGTAATATGTTGCATCCAGATCAATCTTCTGCTAATCTAAAAGATATTTCTTTCATGGCCCTTCATGAGATTATGTCTTTGTTGAACCCTTCATGAACTTATTCTAATGGGTTATAAAATGAAGCTTGATCTTTAGAGCTATCCATGTTCATATCATACTTCTACACATGTTATATCTATAAGCTAAGTTAGAGGCAATGTAATGTCAGTTTGACATGAGAAAGTGTGCTAAGCCAACTAAGGGCGGTGTAATAGGTTGCATCCAGGTCAATCTTCTGCTAATCTAAAAGCCATTTCTTTCTTGAGCCCATTCATGAGCTTATGTCTTTGGTGAACCCTTCGTGAGCTTATTCTAACGAGTTATGAAGCGAAGCTTGATCTTTAGAGCTATCCATGTTCATATCATACTTTTACACATGTTATCTCCATAAGCTAAGTTAGAGGCAATGTAATGTCAGTTTGACATGAGTAAGTGTGCTAAGCTAACTAAGGGCGGTGTAATATGTTGCATCCAGATCAATCTTCTGCTAATCTAAAAGCTATTTCTTTCATGGCCCTTCATGAGATTATGTCTTTGTTGAACCCTTCATGAACTTATTCTAATGGGTTATAAAATGAAGCTTGATCTTTAGAGCTATCCATGTTCATATCATACTTCTACACATGTTATATCTATAAGCTAAGTCAGAGGCAATGTAATGTCAGTTTGACATGAGAAAGTGTGCTAAGCCAACTAAGGGCGGTGTAATAGGTTGCATCCAGGTCAATCTTCTGCTAATCTAAAAGCCATTTCTTTCTTCAGCCCATTCATGAGCTTATGTCTTTGGTGAACCCAGCGTGAGCTTATTCTAACGAGTTATGAAGCGAAGCTTGATCTTTAGAGCTATCCATGTTCATATCATACTTTTACACATGTTATATCTATAAGCTAAGTTAGAGGCAATGTAATGTCAGTTTGACATGAGAAAGTGTGCTAAGCCAACTAAGGGCGGTGTAATAGGTTGCATCCAGGTCAATCTTCTGCTAATCTAAAAGCCATTTCTTTCTTGAGCCCATTCATGAGCTTATGTCTTTGGTGAACCCTTCGTGAGCTTATTCTAACGAGTTACGAAGCGAAGCTTGATCTTTAGAGCTATCCATGTTCATATCATACTTTTACACATGTTATCTCCATAAGCTAAGTTAGAGGCAATGTAATGTCAGTTTGACATGAGTAAGTGTGCTAAGCTAACTAAGGGCGGTGTAATATGTTGCATCCAGATCAATCTTCTGCTAATCTAAAAGATATTTCTTTCATGAGCTTATGTCTTTGTTGAACCCTTCATGAGCTTATTCTAACGAGTTATAAAGTGAAGCCTGATCTTTAAAGTTATCCATGTTCATATCATACTTCTACACATGTTATATCTATAAGCTAAGTTAGACTCAATGTAATGTCAGTTTGACATGAGAAAGTGTGCTAAGCCAAGTAAGGGCGGTGTAATACGTTGCATCCAGGTCAATCTTCTGCTAATCTAAAAGCCATTTCTTTCTTGAGCCCATTCATGAGCTTATGTCTTTGGTGAACCCTTCGTGAGCTTATTCTAACGAGTTATGAAGCGAAGCTTGATCTTTAGAGCTATCCATGTTCATATCATACTTTTACACATGTTATCTCCATAAGCTAAGTTAGAGGCAATGTAATGTCAGTTTGACATGAGAAAGTGTGCTAAGCCAACTAAGGGCGGTGTAATAGGTTGCATCCAGGTCAATCTTCTGCTAATCTAAAAGCTATTTCTTTCATGGCCCTTCATGAGATTATGTCTTTGTTGAACCCATCATGAGCTTATTCGAACGAGTTATAAAGTGAAGCTTGATCTTTAGAGCTATCCATGTTCATATCATACATCTACACATGTTATATCTATAAGCTAAGTTAGAGGCAATGTAATGTCAGTTTGACATGAGAAAGTGTGCTAAGCCAACTAAGGGCGGTGTAATAGGTTGCATCCAGGTCAATCTTCTGCTAATCTAAAAGCCATTTCTTTCTTCAGCCCATTCATGAGCTTATGTCTTTGGTGAACCCAGCGTGAGCTTATTCTAACGAGTTATGAAGCGAAGCTTGATCTTTAGAGCTATCCATGTTCATAGCATACTTTTACACATGTTATATCTATAAGCTAAGTTAGAGGCAATGTAATGTCAGTTTGACATGAGAAAGTGTGCTAAGCCAACTAAGGGCGGTGTAATAGGTTGCATCCAGGTCAATCTTCTGCTAATCTAAAAGCCATTTCTTTCTTGAGCCCATTCATGAGCTTATGTCTTTGGTGAACCCTTCGTGAGCTTATTCTAACGAGTTACGAAGCGAAGCTTGATCTTTAGAGCTATCCATGTTCATATCATACTTTTACACATGTTATCTCCATAAGCTAAGTTAGAGGCAATGTAATGTCAGTTTGACATGAGTAAGTGTGCTAAGCTAACTAAGGGCGGTGTAATATGTTGCATCCAGATCAATCTTCTGCTAATCTAAAAGATATTTCTTTCATGGCCCTTCATGAGATTATGTCTTTGTTGAACCCTTCATGAACTTATTCTAATGGGTTATAAAATGAAGCTTGATCTTTAGAGCTATCCATGTTCATATCATACTTCTACACATGTTATATCTATAAGCTAAGTTAGAGGCAATGTAATGTCAGTTTGACATGAGAAAGTGTGCTAAGCCAACTAAGGGCGGTGTAATAGGTTGCATCTAGGTCAATCTTCTGCTAATCTAAAAGCCATTTCTTTCTTGAGCCCATTCATGAGCTTATGTCTTTGGTGAACCCTTCGTGAGCTTATTCTAACGAGTTATGAAGCGAAGCTTGATCTTTAGAGCTATCCATGTTCATATCATACTTTTACACATGTTATACCTATAAGCTAAGTTAGAGGCAATGTAATGTCAGTTTGACATGAGAAAGTGTGCTAAGCCAACTAAGGGCGGTGTAATAGGTTGCATCCAGGTCAATCTTCTGCTAATCTAAACGGCATTTCTTTCATGAGCCCTTCATGAGCTTATGTCTTTGTTGAACCCTTCATGAGCTTATGTCTTTGTTGAACCCTTCATGAGCTTATTCTAACGAGTTATGAAGTGAAGCTTGATCTTTAGAGCTATCCATTTTCATATCATACTTCTACACATGTTATATCTATAAGCTAAGTCAGAGGCAATGTAATGTCAGTTTGACATGAGAAAGTGTGCTAAGCCAACTAAGGGCGGTGTAATAGGTTGCATCCAGGTCAATCTTCTGCTAATCTAAAAGCCATTTCTTTCTTGAGCCCATTCATGAGCTTATGTCTTTGGTGAACCCTTCGTGACCTTATTCGAACGAGTTATAAAGTGAAGTCTGATCTTTAGAGCTATCCATGTGCATATCATACTTCTACACATGTTATATCTATAAGCTAAGTTAGAGGCAATGTAATGTCAGTTTGACATGAGAAAGTGTGCTAAGACAACTAAGGGCGGTGTAATAGGTTGCATCCAGGTCAATCTTCTGCTAATCTAAAAGCCATTTCTTTCTTGAGCCCATTCATGAGCTTATGTCTTTGGTGAACCCTTCGTGAGCTTATTCTAACGAGTTATGAAGCGAAGCTTGATCTTTAGAGCTATCCATGTTCATATCATACTTTTACACATGTTATTTCTATAAGCTAAGTTAGAGGCAATGTAATGTCAGTTTGACATGAGAAAGTGTGCTAAGCTAACTAACGGCGGTGTAATATGTTGCATCCAGATCAATCTTCTGCTAATCTAAAAGCTATTTCTTTCATGGCCCTTCATGAGATTATGTCTTTGTTGAACCCTTCATGAGCTTATTCTAACGAGTTATAAAGTGAAGCCTGATCTTTAAAGTTATCTATGTTCATATCATACTTCTACACATGTTATATCTATAAGCTAAGTCAGAGGCAATGTAATGTCAGTTTGACATGAGAAAGTGTGCTAAGCCAACTAAGGGCGGTGTAATAGGTTGCATCCAGGTCAATCTTCTACTAATCTAAAAGCCATTTCTTTCTTGAGGCCATTCATGAGCTTATGTCTTTGGTGAACCCTTCGTGAGCTTATTCTAACGAGTTATGAAGCGAAGCTTGATATTTAGAGCTACCCATGTTTATATCATACTTTTACACATGTTATCTCCATAAGCTAAGTTAGAGGCAATGTAATGTCAGTTTGACATGAGTAAGTGTGCTAAGCTAACTAAGGGCTGTGTAATATGTTGCATCCAGATCAATCTTCTGCTAATCTAAAAGCTATTTCTTTCATGGCCCTTCATGAGATTATGTCTTTGTTGAACCCTTCATGAGCTTATTCTAACGAGTTATAAAGTGAAGCCTGATCTTTAAAGTTATCCATGTTCATATCATACTTCTACACATGTTATATCTATAAGCTAAGTCAGAGGCAATGTAATGTCAGTTTGACATGAAAAAGTGTGCTAAGCCAACTAAGGGCGGTGTAATAGGTTGCATCCAGATCAATCTTATGCTAATCTAAAAGCCATTTCTTTCTTGAGGCCATTCATGAGCTTATGTCTTTGGTGAACCCTTCGTGAGCTTATTCTAACGAGTTATGAAGCGAAGCTTGATATTTAGAGCTACCCATGTTTATATCATACTTTTACACATGGTATCTCCATAAGCTAAGTTAGAGGCAATGTAATGTCAGTTTGACATGAGTAAGTGTGCTAAGCTAACTAAGGGCGGTGTAATATGTTGCATCCAGGTCAATCTTCTGCTAATCTAAAAGCTATTTCTTTCTTGAGCCCATTCATGAGCTTATGTTTTTGATGAACCCTTCGTGAGCTTATTCTAACGAGTTATGAAGCGAAGCTTGATCTTTAGAGCTATCCATGTTCATATCATACTTCTACACATGTTATATCTATAAGCTAAGTTAGAGGCAATGTAATGTCAGTTTGACATGAGAAAGTGTGCTAAGCCAACTAAGGGCGGTGTAATAGGTTGCATCCAGGTCAATCTTCTGCTAATCTAAAAGCCATTTCTTTCATGAGCCCTTCATGAGCTTCTGTCTTTGTTGAACCCTTCATGAGCTTATTCTAACGAGTTATGAAGTGAAGCTTGATCTTTAGAGCTATCTATGTTCATATCATACTTCTACACATGTTATATCTATAAGCTAAGTTAGAGGCAATGTAATGTCAGTTTGACATGAGAAAGTGTGCTAAGCCAACTAAGGGCGGTGTAATAGGTTGCATCCAGGTCAATCTTCTGCTAATCTAAAAGCTATTTCTTTCATGGCCCTTCATGAGATTATGTCTTTGTTGAACCCATCATGAGCTTATTCGAACGAGTTATAAAGTGAAGCTTGATCTTTAGAGCTATCCATGTTCATATCATACATCTACACATGTTATATCTATAAGCTAAGTTAGAGGCAATGTAATGTCAGTTTGACATGAGAAAGTGTGCTAAGCCAACTAAGGGCGGTGTAATAGGTTGCATCCAGGTCAATCTTCTGCTAATCTAAAAGCCATTTCTTTCTTGAGCCCATTCATGAGCTTATGTCTTTGGTGAACCCTTCGTGAGCTTATTCTAACGAGTTATCAAGCGAAGCTTGATCTTTAGAGCTATCCATGTTCATATCATACTTTAACACATGTTATCTCCATAAGCTAAGTTAGAGGCAATGTAATGTCAGTTTGACATGAGTAAGTGTGCTAAGCTAACTAAGGGCGGTGTAATATGTTGCATCCAGATCAATCTTCTGCTAATCTAAAAGCTATTTCTTTCATGGCCCTTCATGAGATTATGTCTTTGTTGAACCCTTCATGAGCTTATTCTAACGAGTTATAAAGTGAAGCCTGATCTTTAAAGTTATCCATGTTCATATCATACTTCTACACATGTTATATCTATAAGCTAAGTCAGAGGCAATGTAATGTCAGTTTGACATGAGAAAGTGTGCTAAGCCAACTAAGGGCGGTGTAATAGGTTGCATCCAGGTCAATCTTCTGCTAATCTAAAAGCCATTTCTTTCTTGAGCCCATTCATGAGCTTATGTCTTTGGTGAACCCTTCGTGAGCTTATTCTAACGAGTTATGAAGCGAAGCTTGATCTTTAGAGCTATCCATGTTCATATCATACTTTTACACATGTTATACCTATAAGCTAAGTTAGAGGCAATGTAATGTCAGTTTGACATGAGAAAGTGTGCTAAGCCAACTAAGGGCGATGTAATAGGTTGCATCCAGGTCAATCTTCTGCTAATCTAAACGGCATTTCTTTCATGAGCCCTTCATGAGCTTATGTCTTTGTTGAACCCTTCATGAGCTTATGTCTTTGTTGAACCCTTCATGAGCTTATTCTAACGAGTTATGAAGTGAAGCTTGATCTTTAGAGCTATCCATGTTCATATCATACTACTACACATGTTATATCTATAAGCTAAGTCAGAGGCAATGTAATGTCAGTTTGACATGAGAAAGTGTGCTAAGCCAACTAAGGGCGGTGTAATAGGTTGCATCCAGGTCAATCTTCTGCTAATCTAAAAGCCATTTCTTTCTTGAGCCCATTCATGAGCTTATGTCTTTGGTGAACCCTTCGTGAGCTTATTCTAACGAGTTATGAAGCGAAGCTTGATCTTTAGAGCTATCCATGTTCATATCATACTTTTACACATGTTATATCTATAAGCTAAGTTAGAGGCAATGTAATGTCAGTTTGACATGAGAAAGTGTGCTAAGCCAACTAAGGGCGGTGTAATAGGTTGCATCCAGGTCAATCTTCTGCTAATCTAAAAGCCATTTCTTTCATGAGCCCTTCATGAGCTTATGTCTTTGTTGAACCCTTCATGAGATTATTCTAACGAGTTATGAAGTGAAGCTTGTTCTTTAGAGCTATCTATGTTCATATCATACTTCTACACATGTTATATCTATAAGCTAAGTTAGAGGCAATGTAATGTCAGTTTGACATGAGAAAATGTGCTAAGCCAACTAAGGGCGGTGTAATAGGTTGCATCCAAGTCAATCTTCTGCCAATCTAAAAGCCATTTCTTTCATGAGCTTATGTCTTTGTTGAACCCTTCATGAGCTTATTCTAACGAGTTATAAAGTGAAGCCTGATCTTTAAAGTTATCCATGTTCATATCATACTTCTACACATGTTATATCTATAAGCTAAGTTAGAGGCAATGTAATGTCAGTTTGACATGAGAAAGTGTGCTAAGCCAACTAAGGGCGGTGTAATAGGTTGCATCCAGGTCAATCTTCTGCTAATCTAAAAGCCATTTCTTTCTTGAGCCCATTCATGAGCTTATGTCTTTGGTGAACCCTTCGTTAGCTTATTCTAACGATATATGAAGCGAAGCTTGATCTTTAGAGCTATCCATGTTCATATCATACTTTTACACATGTTATCTCCATAAGCTAAGTTAGAGGCAATGTAATGTCAGTTTGACATGAGTAAGTGTGCTAAGCTAACTAAGGGCGGTGTAATATGTTGCATCCAGATCAATCTTCTGGTCATCTAAAAGCTATTTCTTTCATGGCCCTTCATGAGATTATGTCTTTGTTGAACCCTTCATGAACTTATTCTAATGGGTTATAAAATGAAGCTTGATCTTTAGAGCTATCCATGTTCATATCATACTTCTACACATGTTATATCTATAAGCTAAGTTAGAGGCAATGTAATGTCAGTTTGACATGAGAAAGTGTGCTAAGCCAACTAAGGGCGGTGTAATAGGTTGCATCCAGGTCAATCTTCTGCTAATCTAAAAGCCATTTCTTTCTTGAGCCCATTCATGAGCTTATGTCTTTGGTGAACCCTTCGTGAGCTTATTCTAACGAGTTATGAAGCGAAGCTTGATCTTTAGAGCTATCCATGTTCATATCATACTTTTACACATGTTATATCTATAAGCTAAGTTAGAGGCAATGTAATGTCAGTTTGACATGAGAAAGTGTGCTAAGCCAACTAAGGGCGGTGTAATAGGTTGCATCCAGGTCAATCTTCTGCTAATCTAAAAGCCATTTCTTTCTTGAGCCCATTCATGAGCTTATGTCTTTGGTGAACCCTTCGTGAGCTTATTCTAACGAGTTATGAAGCGAAGCTTGATCTTTAGAGCTATCCATGTTCATATCATACTTTTACACATGTTATCTCCATAAGCTAAGTTAGAGGCAATGTAATGTCAGTTTGACATGAGTAAGTGTGCTAAGCTAACTAAGGGCGGTGTAATATGTTGCATCCAGATCAATCTTCTGCTAATCTAAAAGCTATTTCTTTCATGGCCCTTCATGAGATTATGTCTTTGTTGAACCCTTCATGAACTTATTCTAATGGGTTATAAAATGAAGCTTGATCTTTAGAGCTATCCATGTTCATATCATACTTCTACACATGTTATATCTATAAGCTAAGTTAGAGGCAATGTAATGTCAGTTTGACATGAGAAAGTGTGCTAAGCCAACTAAGAGCGGTGTAATAGGTTGCATCCAGGTCAATCTTCTGCTAATCTAAAAGCCATTTCTTTCTTGAGCCCATTCATGAGCTTATGTCTTTGGTGAACCCTTCGTGAGCTTATTCTAACGAGTTATGAAGCGAAGCTTGATCTTTAGAGCTATCCATGTTCATATCATACTTTTACACATGTTATACCTATAAGCTAAGTTAGAGGCAATGTAATGTCAGTTTGACATGAGAAAGTGTGCTAAGCCAACTAAGGGCGATGTAATAGGTTGCATCCAGGTCAATCTTCTGCTAATCTAAACGGCATTTCTTTCATGAGCCCTTCATGAGCTTATGTCTTTGTTGAACCCTTCATGAGCTTATGTCTTTGTTGAACCCTTCATGAGCTTATTCTAACGAGTTATGAAGTGAAGCTTGATCTTTAGAGCTATCCATGTTCATATCATACTACTACACATGTTATATCTATAAGCTAAGTCAGAGGCAATGTAATGTCAGTTTGACATGAGAAAGTGTGCTAAGCCAACTAAGGGCGGTGTAATAGGTTGCATCCAGGTCAATCTTCTGCTAATCTAAAAGCCATTTCTTTCTTGAGCCCATTCATGAGCTTATGTCTTTGGTGAACCCTTCGTGAGCTTATTCTAACGAGTTATGAAGCGAAGCTTGATCTTTAGAGCTATCCATGTTCATATCATACTTTTACACATGTTATATCTATAAGCTAAGTTAGAGGCAATGTAATGTCAGTTTGACATGAGAAAGTGTGCTAAGCCAACTAAGGGCGGTGTAATAGGTTGCATCCAGGTCAATCTTCTGCTAATCTAAAAGCCATTTCTTTCATGAGCCCTTCATGAGCTTATGTCTTTGTTGAACCCTTCATGAGATTATTCTAACGAGTTATGAAGTGAAGCTTGATCTTTAGAGCTATCTATGTTCATATCATACTTCTACACATGTTATATCTATAAGCTAAGTTAGAGGCAATGTAATGTCAGTTTGACATGAGAAAATGTGCTAAGCCAACTAAGGGCGGTGTAATAGGTTGCATCATGGTCAATCTTCTGCTAATCTAAAAGCCATTTCTTTCATGAGCTTATGTCTTTGTTGAACCCTTCATGAGCTTATTCTAACGAGTTATAAAGTGAAGCCTGATCTTTAAAGTTATCCATGTTCATATCATACTTCTACACATGTTATATCTATAAGCTAAGTTAGAGGCAATGTAATGTCAGTTTGACATGAGAAAGTGTGCTAAGCCAACTAAGGGCGGTGTAATAGGTTGCATCCAGGTCAATCTTCTGCTAATCTAAAAGCCATTTCTTTCTTGAGCCCATTCATGAGCTTATGTCTTTGGTGAACCCTTCGTGAGCTTATTCTAACGAGTTATGAAGCGAAGCTTGATCTTTAGAGCTATCCATGTTCATATCATACTTTTACACATGTTATATCTATAAGCTAAGTTAGAGGCAATGTAATGTCAGTTTGACATGAGAAAGTGTGCTAAGCCAACTAAGGGCGGTGTAATAGGTTGCATCCAGGTCAATCTTCTGCTAATCTAAAAGCCATTTCTTTCTTGAGCCCATTCATGAGCTTATGTCTTTGGTGAACCCTTCGTGAGCTTATTCTAACGAGTTATGAAGCGAAGCTTGATCTTTAGAGCTATCCATGTTCATATCATACTTTTACACATGTTATCTCCATAAGCTAAGTTAGAGGCAATGTAATGTCAGTTTGACATGAGTAAGTGTGCTAAGCTAACTAAGGGCGGTGTAATATGTTGCATCCAGATCAATCTTCTGCTAATCTAAAAGCTATTTCTTTCATGGCCCTTCATGAGATTATGTCTTTGTTGAACCCTTCATGAACTTATTCTAATGGGTTATAAAATGAAGCTTGATCTTTAGAGCTATCCATGTTCATATCATACTTCTACACATGTTATATCTATAAGCTAAGTTAGAGGCAATGTAATGTCAGTTTGACATGAGAAAGTGTGCTAAGCCAACTAAGAGCGGTGTAATAGGTTGCATCCAGGTCAATCTTCTGCTAATCTAAAAGCCATTTCTTTCTTGAGCCCATTCATGAGCTTATGTCTTTGGTGAACCCTTCGTGAGCTTATTCTAACGAGTTATGAAGCGAAGCTTGATCTTTAGAGCTATCCATGTTCATATCATACTTTTACACATGTTATACCTATAAGCTAAGTTAGAGGCAATGTAATGTCAGTTTGACATGAGAAAGTGTGCTAAGCCAACTAAGGGCGATGTAATAGGTTGCATCCAGGTCAATCTTCTGCTAATCTAAACGGCATTTCTTTCATGAGCCCTTCATGAGCTTATGTCTTTGTTGAACCCTTCATGAGCTTATGTCTTTGTTGAACCCTTCATGAGCTTATTCTAACGAGTTATGAAGTGAAGCTTGATCTTTAGAGCTATCCATGTTCATATCATACTACTACACATGTTATATCTATAAGCTAAGTCAGAGGCAATGTAATGTCAGTTTGACATGAGAAAGTGTGCTAAGCCAACTAAGGGCGGTGTAATAGGTTGCATCCAGGTCAATCTTCTGCTAATCTAAAAGCCATTTCTTTCTTGAGCCCATTCATGAGCTTATGTCTTTGGTGAACCCTTCGTGAGCTTATTCTAACGAGTTATGAAGCGAAGCTTGATCTTTAGAGCTATCCATGTTCATATCATACTTTTACACATGTTATATCTATAAGCTAAGTTAGAGGCAATGTAATGTCAGTTTGACATGAGAAAGTGTGCTAAGCCAACTAAGGGCGGTGTAATAGGTTGCATCCAGGTCAATCTTCTGCTAATCTAAAAGCCATTTCTTTCATGAGCCCTTCATGAGCTTATGTCTTTGTTGAACCCTTCATGAGATTATTCTAACGAGTTATGAAGTGAAGCTTGATCTTTAGAGCTATCTATGTTCATATCATACTTCTACACATGTTATATCTATAAGCTAAGTTAGAGGCAATGTAATGTCAGTTTGACATGAGAAAATGTGCTAAGCCAACTAAGGGCGGTGTAATAGGTTGCATCATGGTCAATCTTCTGCTAATCTAAAAGCCATTTCTTTCATGAGCTTATGTCTTTGTTGAACCCTTCATGAGCTTATTCTAACGAGTTATAAAGTGAAGCCTGATCTTTAAAGTTATCCATGTTCATATCATACTTCTACACATGTTATATCTATAAGCTAAGTTAGAGGCAATGTAATGTCAGTTTGACATGAGAAAGTGTGCTAAGCCAACTAAGGGCGGTGTAATAGGTTGCATCCAGGTCAATCTTCTGCTAATCTAAAAGCCATTTCTTTCTTGAGCCCATTCATGAGCTTATGTCTTTGGTGAACCCTTCGTTAGCTTATTCTAACGATATATGAAGCGAAGCTTGATCTTTAGAGCTATCCATGTTCATATCATACTTTTACACATGTTATCTCCATAAGCTAAGTTAGAGGCAATGTAATGTCAGTTTGACATGAGTAAGTGTGCTAAGCTAACTAAGGGCGGTGTAATATGTTGCATCCAGATCAATCTTCTGCTCATCTAAAAGCTATTTCTTTCATGGCCCTTCATGAGATTATGTCTTTGTTGAACCCTTCATGAACTTATTCTAATGGGTTATAAAATGAAGCTTGATCTTTAGAGCTATCCATGTTCATATCATACTTCTACACATGTTATATCTATAAGCTAAGTTAGAGGCAATGTAATGTCAGTTTGACATGAGAAAGTGTGCTAAGCCAACTAAGGGCGGTGTAATAGGTTGCATCCAGGTCAATCTTCTGCTAATCTAAAAGCCATTTCTTTCTTGAGCCCATTCATGAGCTTATGTCTTTGGTGAACCCTTCGTGAGCTTATTCTAACGAGTTATGAAGCGAAGCTTGATCTTTAGAGCTATCCATGTTCATATCATACTTTTACACATGTTATATCTATAAGCTAAGTTAGAGGCAATGTAATGTCAGTTTGACATGAGAAAGTGTGCTAAGCCAACTAAGGGCGGTGTAATAGGTTGCATCCAGGTCAATCTTCTGCTAATCTAAAAGCCATTTCTTTCTTGAGCCCATTCATGAGCTTATGTCTTTGGTGAACCCTTCGTGAGCTTATTCTAACGAGTTATGAAGCGAAGCTTGATCTTTAGAGCTATCCATGTTCATATCATACTTTTACACATGTTATCTCCATAAGCTAAGTTAGAGGCAATGTAATGTCAGTTTGACATGAGTAAGTGTGCTAAGCTAACTAAGGGCGGTGTAATATGTTGCATCCAGATCAATCTTCTGCTAATCTAAAAGCTATTTCTTTCATGGCCCTTCATGAGATTATGTCTTTGTTGAACCCTTCATGAACTTATTCTAATGGGTTATAAAATGAAGCTTGATCTTTAGAGCTATCCATGTTCATATCATACTTCTACACATGTTATATCTATAAGCTAAGTTAGAGGCAATGTAATGTCAGTTTGACATGAGAAAGTGTGCTAAGCCAACTAAGAGCGGTGTAATAGGTTGCATCCAGGTCAATCTTCTGCTAATCTAAAAGCCATTTCTTTCTTGAGCCCATTCATGAGCTTATGTCTTTGGTGAACCCTTCGTGAGCTTATTCTAACGAGTTATGAAGTGAAGCTTGATCTTTAGAGCTATCCATGTTCATATCATACTTTTACACATGTTATATCTATAAGCTAAGTTAGAGGCAATGTAATGTCACTTTGACATGAGAAAGTGTGCTAAGCCAACTAAGGGCGGTGTAATAGGTTGCATCCAGGTCAATCTTCTGCTAATCTAAAAGCCATTTCTTTCTTGAGCCCATTCATGAGCTTATGTCTTTGGTGAACCCTTCGTGAGCTTATTCTAACGAGTTATGAAGCGAAGCTTGATCTTTAGAGCTATCCATGTTCATATCATACTTTTACACATGTTATCTCCATAAGCTAAGTTAGAGGCAATGTAATGTCAGTTTGACATGAGTAAGTGTGCTAAGCTAACTAAGGGCGGTGTAATATGTTGCATCCAGATCAATCTTCTGCTAATCTAAAAGATATTTCTTTCATGGCCCTTCATGAGATTATGTCTTTGTTGAACCCTTCATGAACTTATTCTAATGGGTTATAAAATGAAGCTTGATCTTTAGAGCTATCCATGTTCATATCATACTTCTACACATGTTATATCTATAAGCTAAGTTAGAGGCAATGTAATGTCAGTTTGACATGAGAAAGTGTGCTAAGCCAACTAAGGGCGGCGTAATAGGTTGCATCCAGGTCAATCTTCTGCTAATCTAAAAGCCATTTCTTTCTTGAGCCCATTCATGAGCTTATGTCTTTGGTGAACCCTTCGTGAGCTTATTCTAACGAGTTATGAAGCGAAGCTTGATCTTTAGAGCTATCCATGTTCATATCATACTTTTACACATGTTATCTCCATAAGCTAAGTTAGAGGCAATGTAATGTCAGTTTGACATGAGTAAGTGTGCTAAGCTAACTAAGGGCGGTGTAATATGTTGCATCCAGGTCAATCTTCTGCTAATCTAAAAGCCATTTCTTTCTTGAGCCCATTCATGAGCTTATGTCTTTGATGAACCCTTCGTGAGCTTATTCTAACGAGTTATGAAGCGAAGCTTGATCTTTAGAGCTATCCATGTTCATATCATACTTCTACACATGTTATATCTATAAGCTAAGTTAGAGGCAATGTAATGTCAGTTTGACATGAGAAAGTGTGCTAAGCCAACTAAGGGCGGTGTAATAGGTTGCATCCAGGTCAATCTTCTGCTAATCTAAAAGCCATTTCTTTCATGAGCCCTTCATGAGCTTCTGTCTTTGTTGAACCCTTCATGAGCTTATTCTAACGAGTTATGAAGTGAAGCTTGATCTTTAGAGCTATCTATGTTCATATTATACTTCTACACATGTTATATCTATAAGCTAAGTTAGAGGCAATGTAATGTCAGTTTGACATGAGAAAGTGTGCTAAGCCAACTAAGGGCGGTGTAATAGGTTGCATCCAGGTCAATCTTCTGCTAATCTAAAAGCCATTTCTTTCTTGAGCCCATTCATGAGCTTATGTCTTTGGTGAACCCTTCGTGAGCTTATTCTAACGAGTTATGAAGCGAAGCTTGATATTTAGAGCTATCCATGTTCATATCATACTTTTACACATGTTATCTCCATAAGCTAAGTTAGAGGCAATGTAATGTCAGTTTGACATGAGTAAGTGTGCTAAGCTAACTAAGGGCGGTGTAATATGTTGCATCCAGGTCAATCTTCTGCTAATCTAAAAGCCATTTCTTTTTTGAGCCCATTCATGAGCTTATGTCTTTGATGAACCCTTCGTGAGCTTATTCTAACGAGTTATGAAGCGAAGCTTGATCTTTAGAGCTATCCATGTTCATATCATACTTCTACACATGTTATATCTATAAGCTAAGTTAGAGGCAATGTAATGTCAGTTTGACATGAGAAAGTGTGCTAAGCCAACTAAGAGCGGTGTAATAGGTTGCATCCAGGTCAATCTTCTGCTAATCTAAAAGCCATTTCTTTCTTGAGCCCATTCATGAGCTTATGTCTTTGGTGAACCCTTCGTGAGCTTATTCTAACGAGTTATGAAGCGAAGCTTGATCTTTAGAGCTATCCATGTTCATATCATACTTTTACACATGTTATATCTATAAGCTAAGTTAGAGGCAATGTAATGTTAGTTTGACATGAGAAAGTGTGCTAAGCCAACTAAGGGTGGTGTAATAGGTTGCATCCAGGTCAATCTTCTGCTAATCTAAAAGCTATTTCTTTCATGGCCTTTCATGAGATTATGTCTTTGTTGAACCCATCGTGAGCTTATTCGAATGAGTTATAAAGGGAAGCTTGATCTTTAGAGCTATCCATGTTCATATCATACATCTACACATGTTATATCTATAAGCTAAGTTAGAGGCAATGTAATGTCAGTTTGACATGAGAAAGTGTGCTAAGCCAACTAAGGGCGGTGTAATAGGTTGCATCGAGGTCAATCTTCTGCTAATCTAAAAGCCATTTCTTTCTTGAGCCCATTCATGAGCTTATGTCTTTGGTGAACCCTTCGTGAGCTTATTCTAACGAGTTATGAAGCGAAGCTTGATCTTTAGAGCTATCCATGTTCATATCATACTTTTACACATGTTATATCTATAAGCTAAGTTAGAGGCAATGTAATGTCAGTTTGACATGAGAAAGTGTGCTAAGCCAACTAAGGGCGGTGTAATAGGTTGCATCCAGGTCAATCTTCTGCTAATCTAAAAGCCATTTCTTTCTTGAGCCCATTCATGAGCTTATTTCTTTGGTGAACCCTTCGTGAGCTTATTCTAACGAGTTATGAAGCGAAGCTTGATCTTTAGAGCTATCCATGTTCATATCATACTTTTACACATGTTATCTCCATAAGCTAAGTTAGAGGCAATGTAATGTCAGTTTGACATGAGTAAGTGTGCTAAGCTAACTAAGGGCGGTGTAATATGTTGCATCCAGATCAATCTTCTGCTAATCTAAAAGATATTTCTTTCATGGCCCTTCATGAGATTATGTCTTTGTTGAACCCTTCATGAACTTATTCTAATGGGTTATAAAATGAAGCTTGATCTTTAGAGCTATCCATGTTCATATCATACTTCTACACATGTTATATCTATAAGCTAAGTTAGAGGCAATGTAATGTCAGTTTGACATGAGAAAGTGTGCTAAGCCAACTAAGGGCGGCGTAATAGGTTGCATCCAGGTCAATCTTCTGCTAATCTAAAAGCCATTTCTTTCTTGAGCCCATTCATGAGCTTATGTCTTTGGTGAACCCTTCGTGAGCTTATTCTAACGAGTTATGAAGCGAAGCTTGATATTTAGAGCTACCCATGTTTATATCATACTTTTACACATGTTATCTCCATAAGCTAAGTTAGAGGCAATGTAATGTCAGTTTGACATGAGTAAGTGTGCTAAGCTAACTAAGGGCGGTGTAATATGTTGCATCCAGATCAATCTTCTGCTAATCTAAAAGCTATTTCTTTCATGGCCCTTCATGAGATTATGTCTTTGTTGAACCCATCATGAGCTTATTCGAACGAGTTATAAAGTGAAGCTTGATCTTTAGATCTATCCATGTTCATATCATACATCTACACATGTTATATCTATAAGCTAAGTTAGAGGCAATGTAATGTCAGTTTGACATGAAAAAGTGTGCTAAGCCAACTAAGGGCGGTGTAATAGGTTGCATCCAGATCAATCTTATGCTAATCTAAAAGCCATTTCTTTCTTGAGGCCATTCATGAGCTTATGTCTTTGGTGAACCCTTCGTGAGCTTATTCTAACGAGTTATGAAGCGAAGCTTGATATTTAGAGCTACCCATGTTTATATTATACTTTTACACATGTTATCTCCATAAGCTAAGTTAGAGGCAATGTAATGTCAGTTTGACATGAGTAAGTGTGCTAAGCTAACTAAGGGCGGTGTAATATGTTGCATCCAGGTCAATCTTCTGCTAATCTAAAAGCCATTTCTTTCTTGAGCCCATTCATGAGCTTATGTCTTTGATGAACCCTTCGTGAGCTTATTCTAACGAGTTATGAAGCGAAGCTTGATCTTTAGAGCTATCCATGTTCATATCATACTTCTACACATGTTATATCTATAAGCTAAGTTAGAGGCAATGTAATGTCAGTTTGACATGAGAAAGTGTGCTAAGCCAACTAAGGGCGGTGTAATAGGTTGCATCCAGGTCAATCTTCTGCTAATCTAAAAGCCATTTCTTTCATGAGCCCTTCATGAGCTTCTGTCTTTGTTGAACCCTTCATGAGCTTATTCTAACGAGTTATGAAGTGAAGCTTGATCTTTAGAGCTATCTATGTTCATATTATACTTCTACACATGTTATATCTATAAGCTAAGTTAGAGGCAATGTAATGTCAGTTTGACATGAGAAAGTGTGCTAAGCCAACTAAGGGCGGTGTAATAGGTTGCATCCAGGTCAATCTTCTGCTAATCTAAAAGCTATTTCTTTCATGGCCCTTCATGAGATTATGTCTTTGTTGAACCCATCATGAGCTTATTCGAACGAGTTATAAAGTGAAGCTTGATCTTTAGAGCTATCCATGTTCATATCATACATCTACACATGTTATATCTATAAGCTAAGTTAGAGGCAATGTAATGTCAGTTTGACATGAGAAAGTGTGCTAAGCCAACTAAGGGCGGTGTAATAGGTTGCATCCAGGTCAATCTTCTGCTAATCTAAAAGCCATTTCTTTCTTGAGCCCATTCATGAGCTTATGTCTTTGGTGAACCCTTCGTGAGCTTATTCTAACGAGTTATGAAGCGAAGCTTAATCTTTAGAGCTATCCATGTTCATATCATACTTTTACACATGTTATATCTATAAGCTAAGTTAGAGGCAATGTAATGTCAGTTTGACATGAGAAAGTGTGCTAAGCCAACTAAGGGCGGTGTAATAGGTTGCATCCAGGTCAATCTTCTGCTAATCTAAAAGCCATTTCTTTCTTGAGCCCATTCATGAGCTTATGTCTTTGGTGAACCCTTCGTGAGCTTATTCTAACGAGTTATGAAGCGAAGCTTGATCTTTAGAACTATCCATGTTCATATCATACTTTTACACATGTTATCTCCATAAGCTAAGTTAGAGGCAATGTAATGTCAGTTTGACATGAGTAAGTGTGCTAAGCTAACTAAGGGCGGTGTAATATGTTGCATCCAGATCAATCTTCTGCTAATCTAAAAGATATTTCTTTCATGGCCCTTCATGAGATTATGTCTTTGTTGAACCCTTCATGAACTTATTCTAATGGTTTATAAAATGAAGCTTGATCTTTAGAGCTATCCATGTTCATATCATATTTCTACACATGTTATATCTATAAGCTAAGTTAGAGGCAATGTAATGTCAGTTTGACATGAGAAAGTGTGCTAAGCCAACTAAGGGCGGTGTAATAGGTTGCATCCAGGTCAATCTTCTGCTAATCTAAAAGCCATTTCTTTCATGAGCCCTTCATGAGCTTCTGTCTTTGTTGAACCCTTCATGAGCTTATTCTAACGAGTTATGAAGCGAAGCTTGATCTTTAGAGCTATCCATGTTCATATCATACTTTTACACATGTTATACCTATAAGCTAAGTTAGAGGCAATGTAATGTCAGTTTGACATGAGAAAGTGTGCTAAGCCAACTAAGGGCGGTGTAATAGGTTGCATCCAGGTCAATCTTCTGCTAATCTAAAAGCTATTTCTTTCATGGCCCTTCATGAGATTATGTCTTTGTTGAACCCATCATGAGCTTATTCGAACGAGTTATAAAGTGAAGCTTGATCTTTAGAGCTATCCATGTTCATATCATACATCTACACATGTTATATCTATAAGCTAAGTTAGAGGCAATGTAATGTCAGTTTGACATGAGAAAGTGTGCTAAGCCAACTAAGGGCGGTGTAATAGGTTGCATCCAGGTCAATCTTCTGCTAATCTAAAAGCCATTTCTTTCTTGAGCCCATTCATGAGCTTATGTCTTTGGTGAACCCTTCGTGAGCATATTCTAACGAGTTATGAAGCGAAGCTTAATCTTTAGAGCTATCCATGTTCATATCATACTTTTACACATGTTATATCTATAAGCTAAGTTAGAGGCAATGTAATGTCAGTTTGACATGAGAAAGTGTGCTAAGCCAACTAAGGGCGGTGTAATAGGTTGCATCCAGGTCAATCTTCTGCTAATCTAAAAGCCATTTCTTTCTTGAGCCCATTCATGAGCTTATGTCTTTGGTGAACCCTTCGTGAGCTTATTCTAACGAGTTATGAAGCGAAGCTTGATCTTTAGAGCTATCCATGTTCATATCATACTTTTACACATGTTATCTCCATAAGCTAAGTTAGAGGCAATGTAATGTCAGTTTGACATGAGTAAGTGTGCTAAGCTAACTAAGGGCGGTGTAATATGTTGCATCCAGATCAATCTTCTGCTAATCTAAAAGATATTTCTTTCATGGCCCTTCATGAGATTATGTCTTTGTTGAACCCTTCATGAACTTATTCTAATGGGTTATAAAATGAAGCTTGATCTTTAGAGCTATCCATGTTCATATCATACTTCTACACATGTTATATCTATAAGCTAAGTTAGAGGCAATGTAATGTCAGTTTGACATGAGAAAGTGTGCTAAGCCAACTAAGGGCGGTGTAATAGGTTGCATCCAGGTCAATCTTCTGCTAATCTAAAAGCCATTTCTTTCTTGAGCCCATTCATGAGCTTATGTCTTTGGTGAACCCTTCGTGAGCTTATTCTAACGAGTTATGAAGCGAAGCTTGATCTTTAGAGCTATCCATGTTCATATCATACTTTTACACATGTTATCTCCATAAGCTAAGTTAGAGGCAATGTAATGTCAGTTTGACATGAGTAAGTGTGCTAAGCTAACTAAGGGCGGTGTAATATGTTGCATCCAGATCAATCTTCTGCTAATCTAAAAGATATTTCTTTCATGGCCCTTCATGAGATTATGTCTTTGTTGAACCCTTCATGAACTTATTCTAATGGGTTATAAAATGAAGCTTGATCTTTAGAGCTATCCATGTTCATATCATACTTCTACACATGTTATATCTATAAGCTAAGTTAGAGGCAATGTAATGTCAGTTTGACATGAGAAAGTGTGCTAAGCCAACTAAGGGCGGTGTAATAGGTTGCATCCAGGTCAATCTTCTGCTAATCTAAAAGCCATTTCTTTCTTGAGCCCATTCATGAGCTTATGTCTTTGGTGAACCCTTCGTGAGCTTATTCTAACGAGTTATGAAGCGAAGCTTGATCTTTAGAGCTATCCATGTTCATATCATACTTTTACACATGTTATACCTATAAGCTAAGTTAGAGGCAATGTAATGTCAGTTTGACATGAGAAAGTGTGCTAAGCCAACTAAGGGGCGGTGTAATAGGTTGCATCCAGGTCAATCTTCTGCTAATCTAAACGGCATTTCTTTCATGAGCCCTTCATGAGCTTATGTCTTTGTTGAACCCTTCATGAGCTTATTCTAACGAGTTATGAAGTGAAGCTTGATCTTTAGAGCTATCCATGTTCATATCATACTTCTACACATGTTATATCTATAAGCTAAGTCAGAGGCAATGTAATGTCAGTTTGACATGAGAAAGTGTGCTAAGCCAACTAAGGGCGGTGTAATAGGTTGCATCTAGGTCAATCTTCTGCTAATCTAAAAGCCATTTCTTTCTTGAGCCCATTCATGAGCTTATGTCTTTGGTGAACCCTTCGTGAGCTTATTCTAACGAGTTATGAAGCGAAGCTTGATCTTTAGAGCTATCCATGTTCATATCATACTTTTACACATGTTATCTCCATAAGCTAAGTTAGAGGCAATGTAATGTCAGTTTGACATGAGTAAGTGTGCTAAGCTAACTAAGGGCGGTGTAATATGTTGCATCCAGATCAATCTTCTGCTAATCTAAAAGATATTTCTTTCATGGCCCTTCATGAGATTATGTCTTTGTTGAACCCTTCATGAACTTATTCTAATGGGTTATAAAATGAAGCTTGATCTTTAGAGCTATCCATGTTCATATCATACTTCTACACATGTTATATCTATAAGCTAAGTTAGAGGCAATGTAATGTCAGTTTGACATGAGAAAGTGTGCTAAGCCAACTAAGGGCGGTGTAATAGGTTGCATCCAGGTAAATCTTCTGCTAATCTAAAAGCCATTTCTTTCTTGAGCCCATTCATGAGCTTATGTCTTTGGTGAACCCTTCGTTAGCTTATTCTAACGATATATGAAGCGAAGCTTGATCTTTAGAGCTATCCATGTTCATATCATACTTTTACACATGTTATACCTATAAGCTAAGTTAGAGGCAATGTAATGTCAGTTTGACATGAGAAAGTGTGCTAAGCCAACTAAGGGCGGTGTAATAGGTTGCATCCAGGTCAATCTTCTGCTAATCTAAACGGCATTTCTTTCATGAGCCCTTCATGAGCTTATGTCTTTGTTGAACCCTTCATGAGCTTATTCTAACGAGTTATGAAGTGAAGCTTGATCTTTAGAGCTATCCATGTTCATATCATACTTCTACACATGTTATATCTATAAGCTAAGTCAGAGGCAATGTAATGTCAGTTTGACATGAGAAAGTGTGCTAAGCCAACTAAGGGCGGTGTAATAGGTTGCATCTAGGTCAATCTTCTGCTAATCTAAAAGCCATTTCTTTCTTGAGCCCATTCATGAGCTTATGTCTTTGGTGAACCCTTCGTGAGCTTATTCTAACGAGTTATGAAGCGAAGCTTGATCTTTAGAGCTATCCATGTTCATATCATATTTTTACACATGTTATATCTATAAGCTAAGTTAGAGGCAATGTAATGTCAGTTTGACATGAGAAAGTGTGCTAAGCCAACTAAGGGCGGTGTAATAGGTTGCATCCAGGTCAATCTTCTGCTAATCTAAAAGCCATTTCTTTCTTAAGCCCATTGATGAGCTTATGTCTTTGGTGAACCCTTCGTGAGCTTATTCTAACGAGTTATGAAGCGAAGCTTGATCTTTAGAGCTATCCATGTTCATATCATACTTTTACACATGTTATCTCCATAAGCTAAGTTAGAGGCAATGTAATGTCAGTTTGACATGAGTAAGTGTGCTAAGCTAACTAAGGGCGGTGTAATATGTTGCATCCAGATCAATCTTCTGCTAATCTAAAAGGTATTTCTTTCATGGCCCTTCATGAGATTATGTCTTTGTTGAACCCTTCATGAACTTATTCTAATGGGTTATAAAATGAAGCTTGATCTTTAGAGCTATCCATGTTCATATCATACTTCTTCACATGTTATATCTATAAGCTAAGTTAGAGGCAATGTAATGTCAGTTTGACATGAGAAAGTGTGCTAAGCCAACTAAGGGCGGTGTAATAGGTTGCATCCAGGTCAATCTTCTGCTAATCTAAAAGCCATTTCTTTCTTGAGCCCATTCATGAGCTTATGTCTTTGGTGAACCCTTCGTGAGCTTATTCTAACGAGTTATGAAGCGAAGCTTGATCTTTAGAGCTATCCATGTTCATATCATACTTTTACACATGTTATCTCCATATGCTAAGTTAGAGGCAATATAATGTCAGTTTGACATGAGTAAGTGTGCTAAGCTAACTAAGGGCGGTGTAATAGGTTGCATCCAGGTCAATCTTCTGCTAATCTAAAAGCCATTTCTTTCTTGAGCCCATTCATGAGCTTATGTCTTTGGTGAACCCTTCGTGAGCTTATTCTAACGAGTTATGAAGCGAAGCTTGATCTTTAGAGCTATCCATGTTCATATCATACTTTTACACATGTTATCTCCATAAGCTAAGTTAGAGGCAATGTAATGTCAGTTTGACATGAGTAAGTGTGCTAAGCTAACTAAGGGCGGTGTAATATGTTGCATCCAGATCAATCTTCTGCTAATCTAAAAGATATTTCTTTCATGGCCCTTCATGAGATTATGTCTTTGTTGAACCCTTCATGAACTTATTCTAATGGGTTATAAAATGAAGCTTGATCTTTAGAGCTATCCATGTTCATATCATACTTCTACACATGTTATATCTATAAGCTAAGTTAGAGGCAATGTAATGTCAGTTTGACATGAGAAAGTGTGCTAAGCCAACTAAGGGCGGTGTAATAGGTTGCATCCAGGTCAATCTTTTGCTAATCTAAAAGCCATTTCTTTCTTGAGCCCATTCATGAGTTTATGTCTTTGGTGAACCCTTCGTGAGCTTATTCTAACGAGTTATGAAGTGAAGCTTGATCTTTAGAGCTATCCATGTTCATATCATACTTCTACACATGTTATATCTATAAGCTAAGTTAGAGGCAATGTAATGTCAGTTTGACATGAGAAAGTGTGCTAAGCCAACTAAGGGCGGTGTAATAGGTTGCATCCAAGTTAAACTTCTGCTAATCTAAAAGCCATTTCCTTCATGAGATTATGTCTTTGTTTAACCCTTCATGAGCTTATTCTAACGAGTTATAAAGTGAATCTTGATCTTTAGAGCTATCCATGTTCATATCATACTTCTACACATGTTATATCTATAAGTTAAATTAGATGCAATATAATGTTAGTTTGACATGAGAAAGTGTGCTAAGCCAACTAAGGGCGGTGTAATAGGTTGCATCCAGGTCAATCTTCTGCTAATCTAAAAGCCATTTCTTTCTTGAGCCCATTCATGAGCTTATGTCTTTGGTGAACCCTTCGTGAGCTTATTCTAACGAGTTATGAAGCGAAGCTTGATCTTTAGAGCTATCCATGTTCATATCATACTTTTACACATGTTATATCTATAAGCTAAGTTAGAGGCAATGTAATGTCAGTTTGACATGAGAAAGTGTGCTAAGCCAACTAAGGGCGGTGTAATAGGTTGCATCCAGGTCAATCTTCTGCTAATCTAAAAGCCATTTCTTTCTTGAGCCCATTCATGAGCTTATGTCTTTGGTGAACCCTTCGTGAGCTTATTCTAACGAGTTATGAAACGAAGCTTGATCTTTAGAGCTATCCATGTTCATATCATACTTTTACACATGTTATCTCCATAAGCTAAGTTAGAGGCAATGTAATGTCAGTTTGACATGAGTAAGTGTGCTAAGCTAACTAAGGGCGGTGTAATATGTTGCATCCAGATCAATCTTCTGCTAATCTAAAAGATATTTCTTTCATGGCCCTTCATGAGATTATGTCTTTGTTGAACCCTTCATGAACTTATTCTAATGGGTTATAAAATGAAGCTTGATCTTTAGAGCTATCCATGTTCATATCATACTTCTACACATGTTATATCTATAAGCTAAGTTAGAGGCAATGTAATGTCAGTTTGACATGAGAAAGTGTGCTAAGCCAACTAAGGGCGGTGTAATAGGTTGCATCCAGGTCAATCTTCTGCTAATCTAAAAGCCATTTCTTTCTTGAGCCCATTCATGAGCTTATGTCTTTGGTGAACCCTTCGTGAGCTTATTCTAACGAGTTATGAAGTGAAGCTTGATCTTTAGAGCTATCCATGTTCATATCATACTTCTACACATGTTATATCTATAAGCTAAGTTAGAGGCAATGTAATGTCAGTTTGACATGAGAAAGTGTGCTAAGCCAACTAAGGGCGGTGTAATAGGTTGCATCCAAGTTAAACTTCTGCTAATCTAAAAGCCATTTCCTTCATGAGATTATGTCTTTGTTTAACCCTTCATGAGCTTATTCTAACGAGTTATAAAGTGAATCTTGATCTTTAGAGCTATCCATGTTCATATCATACTTCTACACATGTTATATCTATAAGTTAAGTTAGATGCAATATAATGTTAGTTTGACATGAGAAAGTGTGCTAAGCCAACTAAGGGCGGTGTAATAGGTTGCATCCAGGTCAATCTTCTGCTAATCTAAAAGCCATTTCTTTCTTGAGCCCATTCATGAGCTTATGTCTTTGGTGAACCCTTCGTGAGCTTATTCTAACGAGTTATGAAGCGAAGCTTGATCTTTAGAGCTATCCATGTTCATATCATACTTTTACACATGTTATATCTATAAGCTAAGTTAGAGGCAATGTAATGTCAGTTTGACATGAGAAAGTGTGCTAAGCCAACTAAGGGCGGTGTAATAGGTTGCATCCAGGTCAATCTTCTGCTAATCTAAAAGCCATTTCTTTCTTGAGCCCATTCATGAGCTTATGTCTTTGGTGAACCCTTCGTGAGCTTATTCTAACGAGTTATGAAACGAAGCTTGATCTTTAGAGCTATCCATGTTCATATCATACTTTTACACATGTTATCTCCATAAGCTAAGTTAGAGGCAATGTAATGTCAGTTTGACATGAGTAAGTGTGCTAAGCTAACTAAGGGCGGTGTAATATGTTGCATCCAGATCAATCTTCTGCTAATCTAAAAGATATTTCTTTCATGGCCCTTCATGAGATTATGTCTTTGTTGAACCCTTCATGAACTTATTCTAATGGGTTATAAAATGAAGCTTGATCTTTAGAGCTATCCATGTTCATATCATACTTCTACACATGTTATATCTATAAGCTAAGTTAGAGGCAATGTAATGTCAGTTTGACATGAGAAAGTGTGCTAAGCCAACTAAGGGCGGTGTAATAGGTTGCATCCAGGTCAATCTTCTGCTAATCTAAAAGCCATTTCTTTCTTGAGCCCATTCATGAGCTTATGTCTTTGGTGAACCCTTCGTGAGCTTATTCTAACGAGTTATGAAGCGAAGCTTGATCTTTAGAGCTATCCATGTTCATATCATACTTTTACACATGTTATCTCCATAAGCTAAGTTAGAGGCAATGTAATGTCAGTTTGACATGAGAAAGTGTGCTAAGCCAACTAAGGGCGGTGTAATAGGTTGCATCCAAGTTAAACTTCTGCTAATCTAAAAGCCATTTCCTTCATGAGATTATGTCTTTGTTTAACCCTTCATGAGCTTATTCTAACGAGTTATAAAGTGAATCTTGATCTTTAGAGCTATCCATGTTCATATCATACTTCTACACATGTTATATCTATAAGTTAAGTTAGATGCAATATAATGTTAGTTTGACATGAGAAAGTGTGCTAAGCCAACTAAGGGCGGTGTAATAGGTTGCATCCAGGTCAATCTTCTGCTAATCTAAAAGCCATTTCTTTCTTGAGCCCATTCATGAGCTTATGTCTTTGGTGAACCCTTCGTGAGCTTATTCTAACGAGTTATGAAGCGAAGCTTGATCTTTAGAGCTATCCATGTTCATATCATACTTTTACACATGTTATATCTATAAGCTAAGTTAGAGGCAATGTAATGTCAGTTTGACATGAGAAAGTGTGCTAAGCCAACTAAGGGCGGTGTAATAGGTTGCATCCAGGTCAATCTTCTGCTAATCTAAAAGCCATTTCTTTCTTGAGCCCATTCATGAGCTTATGTCTTTGGTGAACCCTTCGTGAGCTTATTCTAACGAGTTATGAAACGAAGCTTGATCTTTAGAGCTATCCATGTTCATATCATACTTTTACACATGTTATCTCCATAAGCTAAGTTAGAGGCAATGTAATGTCAGTTTGACATGAGTAAGTGTGCTAAGCTAACTAAGGGCGGTGTAATATGTTGCATCCAGATCAATCTTCTGCTAATCTAAAAGATATTTCTTTCATGGCCCTTCATGAGATTATGTCTTTGTTGAACCCTTCATGAACTTATTCTAATGGGTTATAAAATGAAGCTTGATCTTTAGAGCTATCCATGTTCATATCATACTTCTACACATGTTATATCTATAAGCTAAGTTAGAGGCAATGTAATGTCAGTTTGACATGAGAAAGTGTGCTAAGCCAACTAAGGGCGGTGTAATAGGTTGCATCCAGGTCAATCTTCTGCTAATCTAAAAGCCATTTCTTTCTTGAGCCCATTCATGAGCTTATGTCTTTGGTGAACCCTTCGTGAGCTTATTCTAACGAGTTATGAAGTGAAGCTTGATCTTTAGAGCTATCCATGTTCATATCATACTTCTACACATGTTATATCTATAAGCTAAGTTAGAGGCAATGTAATGTCAGTTTGACATGAGAAAGTGTGCTAAGCCAACTAAGGGCGGTGTAATAGGTTGCATCCAAGTTAAACTTCTGCTAATCTAAAAGCCATTTCCTTCATGAGATTATGTCTTTGTTTAACCCTTCATGAGCTTATTCTAACGAGTTATAAAGTGAATCTTGATCTTTAGAGCTATCCATGTTCATATCATACTTCTACACATGTTATATCTATAAGTTAAGTTAGATGCAATATAATGTTAGTTTGACATGAGAAAGTGTGCTAAGCCAACTAAGGGCGGTGTAATAGGTTGCATCCAGGTCAATCTTCTGCTAATCTAAAAGCCATTTCTTTCTTGAGCCCATTCATGAGCTTATGTCTTTGGTGAACCCTTCGTGAGCTTATTCTAACGAGTTATGAAGCGAAGCTTGATCTTTAGAGCTATCCATGTTCATATCATACTTTTACACATGTTATATCTATAAGCTAAGTTAGAGGCAATGTAATGTCAGTTTGACATGAGAAAGTGTGCTAAGCCAACTAAGGGCGGTGTAATAGGTTGCATCCAGGTCAATCTTCTGCTAATCTAAAAGCCATTTCTTTCTTGAGCCCATTCATGAGCTTATGTCTTTGGTGAACCCTTCGTGAGCTTATTCTAACGAGTTATGAAGCGAAGCTTGATCTTTAGAGCTATCCATGTTCATATCATACTTTTACACATGTTATCTCCATATGCTAAGTTAGAGGCAATGTAATGTCAGTTTGACATGAGTAAGTGTGCTAAGCTAACTAAGGGCGGTGTAATAGGTTGCATCCAGGTCAATCTTCTGCTAATCTAAAAGCCATTTCTTTCTTGAGCCCATTCATGAGCTTATGTCTTTGGTGAACCCTTCGTGAGCTTATTCTAACGAGTTATGAAGCGAAGCTTGATCTTTAGAGCTATCCATGTTCATATCATACTTTTACACATGTTATCTCCATAAGCTAAGTTAGAGGCAATGTAATGTCAGTTTGACATGAGAAAGTGTGCTAAGCCAACTAAGGGCGGTGTAATAGGTTGCATCCAAGTTAAACTTCTGCTAATCTAAAAGCCATTTCCTTCATGAGATTATGTCTTTGTTTAACCCTTCATGAGCTTATTCTAACGAGTTATAAAGTGAATCTTGATCTTTAGAGCTATCCATGTTCATATCATACTTCTACACATGTTATATCTATAAGTTAAGTTAGATGCAATATAATGTTAGTTTGACATGAGAAAGTGTGCTAAGCCAACTAAGGGCGGTGTAATAGGTTGCATCCAGGTCAATCTTCTGCTAATCTAAAAGCCATTTCTTTCTTGAGCCCATTCATGAGCTTATGTCTTTGGTGAACCCTTCGTGAGCTTATTCTAACGAGTTATGAAGCGAAGCTTGATTTTTAGAGCTATCCATGTTCATATCATACTTTTACACATGTTATATCTATAAGCTAAGTTAGAGGCAATGTAATGTCAGTTTGACATGAGAAAGTGTGCTAAGCCAACTAAGGGCGGTGTAATAGGTTGCATCCAGGTCAATCTTCTGCTAATCTAAAAGCCATTTCTTTCTTGAGCCCATTCATGAGCTTATGTCTTTGGTGAACCCTTCGTGAGCTTATTCTAACGAGTTATGAAACGAAGCTTGATCTTTAGAGCTATCCATGTTCATATCATACTTTTACACATGTTATCTCCATAAGCTAAGTTAGAGGCAATGTAATGTCAGTTTGACATGAGTAAGTGTGCTAAGCTAACTAAGGGCGGTGTAATATGTTGCATCCAGATCAATCTTCTGCTAATCTAAAAGATATTTCTTTCATGGCCCTTCATGAGATTATGTCTTTGTTGAACCCTTCATGAACTTATTCTAATGGGTTATAAAATGAAGCTTGATCTTTAGAGCTATCCATGTTCATATCATACTTCTACACATGTTATATCTATAAGCTAAGTTAGAGGCAATGTAATGTCAGTTTGACATGAGAAAGTGTGCTAAGCCAACTAAGGGCGGTGTAATAGGTTGCATCCAAGTTAAACTTCTGCTAATCTAAAAGCCATTTCCTTCATGAGATTATGTCTTTGTTTAACCCTTCATGAGCTTATTCTAACGAGTTATAAAGTGAATCTTGATCTTTAGAGCTATCCATGTTCATATCATACTTCTACACATGTTATATCTATAAGTTAAGTTAGATGCAATATAATGTTAGTTTGACATGAAAAAGTGTGCTAAGCCAACTAAGGGCGGTGTAATAGGTTGCATCCAGGTCAATCTTCTACTAATCTAAAAGCCATTTCTTTCTTGAGCCCATTCATGAGCTTATGTCTTTGGTGAACCCTTCGTGAGCTTATTCTAACGAGTTATGAAGCGAAGCTTGATCTTTAGAGCTATCCATGTTCATATCATACTTTTACACATGTTATATCTATAAGCTAAGTTAGAGGCAATGTAATGTCAGTTTGACATGAGAAAGTGTGCTAAGCCAACTAAGGGCGGTGTAATAGGTTGCATCCAGGTCAATCTTCTGCTAATCTAAAAGCCATTTCTTTCTTGAGCCCATTCATGAGCTTATGTCTTTGGTGAACCCTTCGTGAGCTTATTCTAACGAGTTATGAAACGAAGCTTGATCTTTAGAGCTATCCATGTTCATATCATACTTTTACACATGTTATCTCCATAAGCTAAGTTAGAGGCAATGTAATGTCAGTTTGACATGAGTAAGTGTGCTAAGCTAACTAAGGGCGGTGTAATATGTTGCATCCAGATCAATCTTCTGCTAATCTAAAAGATATTTCTTTCATGGCCCTTCATGAGATTATGTCTTTGTTGAACCCTTCATGAACTTATTCTAATGGGTTATAAAATGAAGCTTGATCTTTAGAGCTATCCATGTTCATATCATACTTCTACACATGTTATATCTATAAGCTAAGTTAGAGGCAATGTAATGTCAGTTTGACATGAGAAAGTGTGCTAAGCCAACTAAGGGCGGTGTAATAGGTTGCATCCAGGTCAATCTTCTGCTAATCTAAAAGCCATTTCTTTCTTGAGCCCATTCATGAGCTTATGTCTTTGGTGAACCCTTCGTGAGCTTATTCTAACGAGTTATGAAGCTAAGCTTGATCTTTAGAGCTATCCATGTTCATATCATACTTTTACACATGTTATACCTATAAGCTAAGTTAGAGGCAATGTAATGTCAGTTTGACATGAGAAAGTGTGCTAAGCCAACTGAGGGCGGTGTAATAGGTTGCATCCAGGTCAATCTTCTGCTAATCTAAAAGGCATTTCTTTCATGAGCCCTTCATGAGCTTATGTCTTTGTTGAACCCTTCATGAGCTTATGTCTTTGTTGAACCTTTCATGAGCTTATTCTAACGAGTTATGAAGTGAAGCTTGATCTTTAGAGCTATCCATGTTCATATCATACTTCTACACATGTTATATCTATAAGCTAAGTTAGAGGCAATGTAATGTCAGTTTGACATGAGAAAGTGTGCTAAGCCAACTAAGGGCGGTGTAATAGGTTGCATCCAAGTTAAACTTCTGCTAATCTAAAAGCCATTTCCTTCATGAGATTATGTCTTTGTTTAACCCTTCATGAGCTTATTCTAACGAGTTATAAAGTGAATCTTGATCTTTAGAGCTATCCATGTTCATATCATACTTCTACACATGTTATATCTATAAGCTAAGTTAGATGCAATATAATGTTAGTTTGACATGAGAAAGTGTGCTAAGCCAACTAAGGGCGGTGTAATAGGTTGCATCCAGGTCAATCTTCTGCTAATTTAAAAGCCATTTCTTTCTTGAGCCCTTTCATGAGCTTAAGTCTTTGGTGAACCCTTCGTGAGCTTATTCTAACGAGTTATGAAGCGAAGCTTGATCTTTCGAGCTATCCATGTTCATATCATACTTTTACACTTGTTATCTCCATAAGCTAAGTTAGAGGCAATGTAATGTCAGTTTGACATGAGAAAGTGTGCTAAGCCAACTAAGGGCGGTGTAATAGGTTGCATCCAGGTCAATCTTCTGCTAATCTAAAAGCCATTTCTTTCTTGAGCCCATTCATGAGCTTATGTCTTTGGTGAACCCTTCGTGAACTTATTCTAATGGGTTATAAAATGAAGCTTGATCTTTAGAGCTATCCATGTTCATATCATACTTCTACACATGTTATATCTATAAGCTATGTTAGAGGCAATGTAATGTCAGTTTGACATGAGAAAGTGTGCTAAGCCAACTAAGGGCGGTGTAATAGGTTGCATCCAGGTCAATCTTCTGCTAATCTAAAAGCCATTTCTTTCTTGAGCCCATTCATGAGCTTATGTCTTTGGTGAACCCTTCGTGAGCTTATTCTAACGAGTTATGAAGCGAAGCTTGATCTTTAGAGCTATCCATGTTCATATCATACTTTTACACATGTTATCTCCGTAAGCTAAGTTAGAGGCAATGTAATGTCAGTTTGACATGAGTAAGTGTGCTAAGCTAACTAAGGGCGGTGTAATATGTTGCATCCAGATCAATCTTCTGCTAATCTAAAAGATATTTCTTTCATGGCCCTTCATGAGATTATGTCTTTGTTGAACCCTTCATGAACTTATTCTAATGGGTTATAAAATGAAGCTTGATCTTTAGAGCTATCCATGTTCATATCATACTTCTACACATGTTATATCTATAAGCTAAGTTAGAGGCAATGTAATGTCAGTTTGACATGAGAAAGTGTGCTAAGCCAACTAAGGGCGGTGTAATAGGTTGCATCCAGGTCAATCTTCTGCTAATCTAAAAGCCATTTCTTTCTTGAGCCCATTCATGAGCTTATGTCTTTGGTGAACCCTTCGTGAGCTTATTCTAACGAGTTATGAAGTGAAGCTTGATCTTTAGAGCTATCCATGTTCATATCATACTTCTACACATGTTATATCTATAAGCTAAGTTAGAGGCAATGTAATTTCAGTTTGACATGAGAAAGTGTGCTAAGCCAACTAAGGGCGGTGTAATAGGTTGCATCCAAGTTAAACTTCTGCTAATCTAAAAGCCATTTCCTTCATGAGATTATGTCTTTGTTTAACCCTTCATGAGCTTATTCTAACGAGTTATAAAGTGAATCTTGATCTTTAGAGCTATCCATGTTCATATCATACTTCTACACATGTTATATCTATAAGCTAAGTTAGATGCAATATAATGTTAGTTTGACATGAGAAAGTGTGCTAAGCCAACTAAGGGCGGTGTAATAGGTTGCATCTAGGTCAATCTTCTGCTAATCTAAAAGCCATTTCTTTCTTGAGCCCATTCATGAGCTTATGTCTTTGGTGAACCCTTCGTGAGCTTATTCTAACGAGTTATGAAGCGAAGCTTGATCTTTAGAGCTATCCATGTTCATATCATACTTTTACACATGTTATCTCCATAAGCTAAGTTAGAGGCAATGTAATGTCAGTTTGACATGAGTAAGTGTGCTAAGCTAACTAAGGGCGGTGTAATATGTTGCATCCAGATCAATCTTCTGCTAATCTAAAAGCCATTTCTTTCTTGAGCCCATTCATGAGCTTATGTCTTTGGTGAACCCTTCGTGAGCTTATTCTAACGAGTTATGAAGTGAAGCTTGATCTTTAGAGCTATCCATGTTCATATCATACTTCTACACATGTTATATCTATAAGCTAAGTTAGAGGCAATGTAATTTCAGTTTGACATGAGAAAGTGTGCTAAGCCAACTAAGGGCGGTGTAATAGGTTGCATCCAAGTTAAACTTCTGCTAATCTAAAAGCCATTTCCTTCATGAGATTATGTCTTTGTTTAACCCTTCATGAGCTTATTCTAACGAGTTATAAAGTGAATCTTGATCTTTAGAGCTATCCATGTTCATATCATACTTCTACACATGTTATATCTATAAGCTAAGTTACATGCAATATAATGTTAGTTTGACATGAGAAAGTGTGCTAAGCCAACTAAGGGCGGTGTAATAGGTTGCATCTAGGTCAATCTTCTGCTAATCTAAAAGCCATTTCTTTCTTGAGCCCATTCATGAGCTTATGTCTTTGGTGAACCCTTCGTGAGCTTATTCTAACGAGTTATGAAGCGAAGCTTGATCTTTCGAGCTATCCATGTTCATATCATACTTTTACACATGTTATCTCCATAAGCTAAGTTAGAGGCAATGTAATGTCAGTTTGACATGAGTAAGTGTGCTAAGCTAACTAAGGGCGGTGTAATATGTTGCATCCAGATCAATCTTCTGCTAATCTAAAAGATATTTCTTTCATGGCCCTTCATGAGATTATGTCTTTGTTGAACCCTTCATGAAATTATTCTAATGGGTTATAAAATGAAGCTTAATCTTTAGAGCTAACCATGTTCATATCATACTTCTACACATGTTATATCTATAAGCTAAGTTAGAGGCAATGTAATGTCAGTTTGACATGAGAAAGTGTGCTAAGCCAACTAAGGGCGGTGTAATAGGTTGCATCCAGGTCAATCTTCTGCTAATCTAAAAGCCATTTCTTTCTTGAGCCCATTCATGAGCTTATGTCTTTGGTGAACCCTTCGTGAGCTTATTCTAACGAGTTATGAAGCGAAGCTTGATCTTTAGAGCTATCCATGTTCATATCATACTTTTACACATGTTATACCTATAAGCTAAGTTAGAGGCAATGTAATGTAAGTTTGACATGAGAAAGTGTGCTAAGCCAACTAAGGGCGGTGTAATAGGTTGCATCCAGGTCAATCTTCTGCTAATCTAAAAGGCATTTCTTTCATGAGCCCTTCATGAGCTTATGTCTTTGTTGAACCCTTCATGAGCTTATGTCTTTGTTGAACCCTTCATGAGCTTATTCTAACGAGTTATGAAGTGAAGCTTGATCTTTAGAGCTATCCATGTTCATATCATACTTCTACACATGTTATATCTATAAGCTAAGTTAGAGGCAATGTAATGTCAGTTTGACATGAGAAAGTGTGCTAAGCCAACTAAGGGCGGTGTAATAGGTTGCATCCAAGTTAAACTTCTGCTAATCTAAAAGTCATTTCCTTCATGAGATTATTTCTTTGTTTAACCCTTCATGAGCTTATTCTAACGAGTTATAAAGTGAATCTTGATCTTTAGAGCTATCCATGTTCATATCATACTTCTACACATGTTATATCTATAAGCTAAGTTAGATGCAATATAATGTTAGTTTGACATGAGAAAGTGTAATAAGCCAACTAAGGGCGGTGTAATAGGTTGCATCCAGGTCAATCTTCTGCTAATTTAAAAGCCATTTCTTTCTTGAGCCCATTCATGAGCTTATGTCTTTGGTGAACCCTTCGTGAGCTTATTCTAACGAGTTATGAAGCGAAGCTTGATCTTTCGAGCTATCCATGTTCATATCATACTTTTACACATGTTATCTCTATAAGCTAAGTTAGAGGCAATGTAATGTCAGTTTGACATGAGAAAGTGTGCTAAGCCAACTAAGGGCGGTGTAATAGGTTGCATCCAGGTCAATCTTCTGCTAATCTAAAAGCCATTTCTTTCTTGAGCCCATTCATGAGCTTATGTCTTTGGTGAACCCTTCGTTAGCTTATTCTAACGAGTTATGAAGCGAAGCTTGATCTTTAGAGCTATCCATGTTCATATCATACTTTTACACATGTTATCTCCGTAAGCTAAGTTAGAGGCCATGTAATGTCAGTTTGACATGAGTAAGTGTGCTAAGCTAACTAAGGGCGGTGTAATATGTTGCATCCAGATCAATCTTCTGCTAATCTAAAAGCCATTTCTTTCTTGAGCCCATTCATGAGCTTATGTCTTTGGTGAACCCTTCGTGAGCTTATTCTAACGAGTTATGAAGCGAAGCTTGATCTTTAGAGCTATCCATGTTCATATCATACTTTTACACATGTTATATCTATAAGCTAAGTTAGATGCAATATAATGTTAGTTTGACATGAGAAAGTGTGCTAAGCCAACTAAGGGCGGTGTAATAGGTTGCATCCAGGTCAATCTTCTGCTAATTTAAAAGCCATTTCTTTCTTGAGCCCTTTCATGAGCTTAAGTCTTTGGTGAACCCTTCGTGAGCTTATTCTAACGAGTTATGAAGCGAAGCTTGATCTTTAGAGCTATCCATGTTCATATCATACTTTTACACATGTTATCTCCGTAAGCTAAGTTAGAGGCCATGTAATGTCAGTTTGACATGAGTAAGTGTGCTAAGCTAACTAAGGGCGGTGTAATATGTTGCATCCAGATCAATCTTCTGCTAATCTAAAAGCCATTTCTTTCTTGAGCCCATTCATGAGCTTATGTCTTTGGTGAACCCTTCGTGAGCTTATTCTAACGAGTTATAAAGTGAATCTTGATCCTTAGAGCTATCCATGTTCATATCATACTTCTACACATGTTATATCTATAAGCTAAGTTAGATGCAATATAATGTTAGTTTGACATGAGAAAGTGTGCTAAGCCAACTAAGGGCGGTGTAATAGGTTGCATCCAGGTCAATCTTCTGCTAATTTAAAAGCCATTTCTTTCTTGAGCCCTTTCATGAGCTTAAGTCTTTGGTGAACCCTTCGTGAGCTTATTCTAACGAGTTATGAAGCGAAGCTTGATCTTTCGAGCTATCCATATTCATATCATACTTTTACACTTGTTATATCCATAAGCTAAGTTAGAGGCAATGTAATGTCAGTTTGACATGAGAAAGTGTGCTAAGCCAACTAAGGGCGGTGTAATAGGTTGCATCCAGGTCAATCTTCTGCTAATCTAAAAGCCATTTCTTTCTTGAGCCCATTCATGAGCTTATGTCTTTGGTGAACCCTTCGTGAACTTATTCTAATGGGTTATAAAATGAAGCTTGATCTTTAGAGCTATCCATGTTCATATCATACTTCTACACATGTTATATCTATAAGCTATGTTAGAGGCAATGTAATGTCAGTTTGACATGAGAAAGTGTGCTAAGCCAACTAAGGGCGGTGTAATAGGTTGCATCCAGGTCGATCTTCTTTTAATCTAAAAGCCATTTCTTTCTTGAGCCCATTCATGAGCTTATGTCTTTGGTGAACCCTTCGTGAGCTTATTCTAACGAGTTATGAAGCGAAGCTTGATCTTTAGAGCTATCCATGTTCATATCATACTTTTACACATGTTATCTCCGTAAGCTAAGTTAGAGGCAATGTAATGTCAGTTTGACATGAGTAAGTGTGCTAAGCTAACTAAGGGCGGTGTAATATGTTGCATCCAGATCAATCTTCTGCTAATCTAAAAGATATTTCTTTCATGGCCCTTCATGAGATTATGTCTTTGTTGAACCCTTCATGAACTTATTCTAATGGGTTATAAAATGAAGCTTGATCTTTAGAGCTATCCATGTTCATATCATACTTCTACACATGTTATATCTATAAGCTAAGTTAGAGGCAATGTAATGTCAGTTTGACATGAGAAAGTGTGCTAAGCCAACTAAGGGCGGTGTAATAGGTTGCATCCAAGTTACACTTCTGCTAATCTAAAAGTCATTTCCTTCATGAGATTATTTCTTTGTTTAACCCTTCATGAGCTTATTCTAACGAGTTATAAAGTGAATCTTGATCTTTAGAGCTATCCATGTTCATATCATACTTCTACACATGTTATATCTATAAGCTAAGTTAGATGCAATATAATGTTAGTTTGACATGAGAAAGTGTGCTAAGCCAACTAAGGGCGGTGTAATAGGTTGCATCTAGGTCAATCTTCTGCTAATCTAAAAGCCATTTCTTTCTTGAGCCCATTCATGAGCTTATGTCTTTGGTGAACCCTTCGTGAGCTTATTCTAACGAGTTATGAAGCGAAGCTTGATCTTTAGAGCTATCCATGTTCATATCATACTTTTACACATGTTATCTCCATAAGCTAAGTTAGAGGCAATGTAATGTCAGTTTGACATGAGTAAGTGTGCTAAGCTAACTAAGGGCGGTGTAATATGTTGCATCCAGATCAATCTTCTGCTAATCTAAAAGATATTTCTTTCATGGCCCTTCATGAGATTATGTCTTTGTTGAACCCTTCATGAAATTATTCTAATGGGTTATAAAATGAAGCTTGATCTTTAGAGCTATCCATGTTCATATCATACTTCTACACATGTTATATCTATAAGCTAAGTTAGAGGCAATGTAATGTCAGTTTGACATGAGAAAGTGTGCTAAGCCAACTAAGGGCGGTGTAATAGGTTGCATCCAGGTCAATCTTCTGCTAATCTAAAAGCCATTTCTTTCTTGAGCCCATTCATGAGCTTATGTCTTTGGTGAACCCTTCGTGAGCTTATTCTAACGAGTTATGAAGCGAAGCTTGATCTTTAGAGCTATCCATGTTCATATCATACTTTTACACATGTTATACCTATAAGCTAAGTTAGAGGCAATGTAATGTAAGTTTGACATGAGAAAGTGTGCTAAGCCAACTAAGGGCGGTGTAATAGGTTGCATCCAGGTCAATCTTCTGCTAATCTAAAAGGCATTTCTTTCATGAGCCCTTCATGAGCTTATGTCTTTGTTGAACCCTTCATGAGCTTATGTCTTTGTTGAACCCTTCATGAGCTTATTCTAACGAGTTATGAAGTGAAGCTTGATCTTTAGAGCTATCCATGTTCATATCATACTTCTACACATGTTATATCTATAAGCTAAGTTAGAGGCAATGTAATGTCAGTTTGACATGAGAAAGTGTGCTAAGCCAACTAAGGGCGGTGTAATAGGTTGCATCCAAGTTACACTTCTGCTAATCTAAAAGTCATTTCCTTCATGAGATTATTTCTTTGTTTAACCCTTCATGAGCTTATTCTAACGAGTTATAAAGTGAATCTTGATCTTTAGAGCTATCCATGTTCATATCATACTTCTACACATGTTATATCTATAAGCTAAGTTAGATGCAATATAATGTTAGTTTGACATGAGAAAGTGTAATAAGCCAACTAAGGGCGGTGTAATAGGTTGCATCCAGGTCAATCTTCTGCTAATTTAAAAGCCATTTCTTTCTTGAGCCCATTCATGAGCTTATGTCTTTGGTGAACCCTTCTTGAGCTTATTCTAACGAGTTATGAAGCGAAGCTTGATCTTTAGAGCTATCCATGTTCATATCATACTTTTACACATGTTATATCTATAAGCTAAGTTAGAGGCAATGTAATGTCAGTTTGACATGAGAAAGTGTGCTAAGCCAACTAAGGGCGGTGTAATAGGTTGCATCCAGGTCAATCTTCTGCTAATCTAAAAGCCATTTCTTTCTTGAGCCCATTCATGAGCTTATGTCTTTGGTGAACCCTTCGTGAGCTTATTCTAACGAGTTATGAAGCGAAGCTTGATCTTTAGAGCTATCCATGTTCATATCATACTTTTACACATGTTATCTCCGTAAGCTAAGTTAGAGGCCATGTAATGTCAGTTTGACATGAGTAAGTGTGCTAAGCTAACTAAGGGCGGTGTAATATGTTGCATCCAGATCAATCTTCTGCTAATCTAAAAGCCATTTCTTTCTTGAGCCCATTCATGAGCTTATGTCTTTGGTGAACCCTTCGTGAGCTTATTCTAACGAGTTATAAAGTGAATCTTGATCCTTAGAGCTATCCATGTTCATATCATACTTCTACACATGTTATATCTATAAGCTAAGTTAGATGCAATATAATGTTAGTTTGACATGAGAAAGTGTGCTAAGCCAACTAAGGGCGGTGTAATAGGTTGCATCCAGGTCAATCTTCTGCTAATTTAAAAGCCATTTCTTTCTTGAGCCCTTTCATGAGCTTAAGTCTTTGGTGAACCCTTCGTGAGCTTATTCTAACGAGTTATGAAGCGAAGCTTGATCTTTCGAGCTATCCATATTCATATCATACTTTTACACTTGTTATATCCATAAGCTAAGTTAGAGGCAATGTAATGTCAGTTTGACATGAGAAAGTGTGCTAAGCCAACTAAGGGCGGTGTAATAGGTTGCATCCAGGTCAATCTTCTGCTAATCTAAAAGCCATTTCTTTCTTGAGCCCATTCATGAGCTTATGTCTTTGGTGAACCCTTCGTGAACTTATTCTAATGGGTTATAAAATGAAGCTTGATCTTTAGAGCTATCCATGTTCATATCATACTTCTACACATGTTATATCTATAAGCTATGTTAGAGGCAATGTAATGTCAGTTTGACATGAGAAAGTGTGCTAAGCCAACTAAGGGCGGTGTAATAGGTTGCATCCAGGTCGATCTTCTTTTAATCTAAAAGCCATTTCTTTCTTGAGCCCATTCATGAGCTTATGTCTTTGGTGAACCCTTCGTGAGCTTATTCTAACGAGTTATGAAGCGAAGCTTGATCTTTAGAGCTATCCATGTTCATATCATACTTTTACACATGTTATCTCCGTAAGCTAAGTTAGAGGCAATGTAATGTCAGTTTGACATGAGTAAGTGTGCTAAGCTAACTAAGGGCGGTGTAATATGTTGCATCCAGATCAATCTTCTGCTAATCTAAAAGATATTTCTTTCATGGCCCTTCATGAGATTATGTCTTTGTTGAACCCTTCATGAACTTATTCTAATGGGTTATAAAATGAAGCTTGATCTTTAGAGCTATCCATGTTCATATCATACTTCTACACATGTTATATCTATAAGCTAAGTTAGAGGCAATGTAATGTCAGTTTGACATGAGAAAGTGTGCTAAGCCAACTAAGGGCGGTGTAATAGGTTGCATCCAGGTCAATCTTCTGCTAATCTAAAAGCCATTTCTTTCTTGAGCCCATTCATGAGCTTATGTCTTTGGTGAACCCTTCGTGAGCTTATTCTAACGAGTTATGAAGTGAAGCTTGATCTTTAGAGCTATCCATGTTCATATTATACTTCTACACATGTTATATCTATAAGCTAAGTTAGAGGCAATGTAATTTCAGTTTGACATGAGAAAGTGTGCTAAGCCAACTAAGGGCGGTGTAATAGGTTGCATCCAAGTTAAACTTCTGCTAATCTAAAAGCCATTTCCTTCATGAGATTATGTCTTTGTTTAACCCTTCATGAGCTTATTCTAACGAGTTATAAAGTGAATCTTGATCTTTAGAGCTATCCATGTTCATATCATACTTCTACACATGTTATATCTATAAGCTAAGTTAGATGCAATATAATGTTAGTTTGACATGAGAAAGTGTGCTAAGCCAACTAAGGGCGGTGTAATAGGTTGCATCTAGGTCAATCTTCTGCTAATCTAAAAGCCATTTCTTTCTTGAGCCCATTCATGAGCTTATGTCTTTGGTGAACCCTTCGTGAGCTTATTCTAACGAGTTATGAAGCGAAGCTTGATCTTTAGAGCTATCCATGTTCATATCATACTTTTACACATGTTATCTCCATAAGCTAAGTTAGAGGCAATGTAATGTCAGTTTGACATGAGTAAGTGTGCTAAGCTAACTAAGGGCGGTGTAATATGTTGCATCCAGATCAATCTTCTGCTAATCTAAAAGATATTTCTTTCATGGCCCTTCATGAGATTATGTCTTTGTTGAACCCTTCATGAAATTATTCTAATGGGTTATAAAATGAAGCTTGATCTTTAGAGCTATCCATGTTCATATCATACTTCTACACATGTTATATCTATAAGCTAAGTTAGAGGCAATGTAATGTCAGTTTGACATGAGAAAGTGTGCTAAGCCAACTAAGGGCGGTGTAATAGGTTGCATCCAGGTCAATCTTCTGCTAATCTAAAAGCCATTTCTTTCTTGAGCCCATTCATGAGCTTATGTCTTTGGTGAACCCTTCGTGAGCTTATTCTAACGAGTTATGAAGCGAAGCTTGATCTTTAGAGCTATCCATGTTCATATCATACTTTTACACATGTTATACCTATAAGCTAAGTTAGAGGCAATGTAATGTAAGTTTGACATGAGAAAGTGTGCTAAGCCAACTAAGGGCGGTGTAATAGGTTGCATCCAGGTCAATCTTCTGCTAATCTAAAAGGCATTTCTTTCATGAGCCCTTCATGAGCTTATGTCTTTGTTGAACCCTTCATGAGCTTATGTCTTTGTTGAACCCTTCATGAGCTTATTCTAACGAGTTATGAAGTGAAGCTTGATCTTTAGAGCTATCCATGTTCATATCATACTTCTACACATGTTATATCTATAAGCTAAGTTAGAGGCAATGTAATGTCAGTTTGACATGAGAAAGTGTGCTAAGCCAACTAAGGGCGGTGTAATAGGTTGCATCCAAGTTACACTTCTGCTAATCTAAAAGTCATTTCCTTCATGAGATTATTTCTTTGTTTAACCCTTCATGAGCTTATTCTAACGAGTTATAAAGTGAATCTTGATCTTTAGAGCTATCCATGTTCATATCATACTTCTACACATGTTATATCTATAAGCTAAGTTAGATGCAATATAATGTTAGTTTGACATGAGAAAGTGTAATAAGCCAACTAAGGGCGGTGTAATAGGTTGCATCCAGGTCAATCTTCTGCTAATTTAAAAGCCATTTCTTTCTTGAGCCCATTCATGAGCTTATGTCTTTGGTGAACCCTTCTTGAGCTTATTCTAACGAGTTATGAAGCGAAGCTTGATCTTTCGAGCTATCCATGTTCATATCATACTTTTACACATGTTATCTCCATAAGCTAAGTTAGAGGCAATGTAATGTCAGTTTGACATGAGAAAGTGTGCTAAGCCAACTAAGGGCGGTGTAATAGGTTGCATCCAGGTCAATCTTCTGCTAATCTAAAAGCCATTTCTTTCTTGAGCCCATTCATGAGCTTATGTCTTTGGTGAACCCTTCGTGAGCTTATTCTAACGAGTTATGAAGCGAAGCTTGATCTTTAGAGCTATCCATGTTCATATCATACTTTTACACATGTTATCTCCGTAAGCTAAGTTAGAGGCCATGTAATGTCAGTTTGACATGAGTAAGTGTGCTAAGCTAACTAAGGGCGGTGTAATATGTTGCATCCAGATCAATCTTCTACTAATCTAAAAGCCATTTCTTTCTTGAGCCCATTCATGAGCTTATGTCTTTGGTGAACCCTTCGTGAGCTTATTCTAACGAGTTATGAAGCGAAGCTTGATCTTTAGAGCTATCCATGTTCATATCATACTTTTACACATGTTATATCTATTAGCTAAGTTAGAGGCAATGTAATGTCAGTTTGACATGAGAAAGTGTGCTAAGCCAACTAAGGGTGGTGTAATAGGTTGCATCCAGGTCAATCTTCTGCTAATCTAAAAGCCATTTCTTTCTTGAGCCCATTCATGAGCTTATGTCTTTGGTGAACCCTTCGTGAGCTTATTCTAACGAGTTATGAAGCGAAGCTTGATCTTTAGAGCTATCCATGTTCATATCATACTTTTACACATGTTATCTCCATAAGCTAAGTTAGAGGCAATGTAATGTCAGTTTGACATGAGTAAGTGTGCTAAGCATACTAAGGGCGGTGTAATATGTTGCATCCAGATCAATCTTCTGCTAATCTAAAAGCCATTTCTTTCTTGAGCCCATTCATGAGCTTATGTCTTTGGTGAACCCTTCGTGAACTTATTCTAATGGGTTATAAAATGAAGCTTGATCTTTAGAGCTATCCATGTTCATATCATACTTCTACACATGTTATATCTATAAGCTATGTTAGAGGCAATGTAATGTCAGTTTGACATGAGAAAGTGTGCTAAGCCAACTAAGGGCGGTGTAATAGGTTGCATCCAGGTCGATCTTCTGCTAATCTAAAAGCCATTTCTTTCTTGAGCCCATTCATGAGCTTATGTCTTTGGTGAACCCTTCGTGAGCTTATTCTAACGAGTTATGAAGCGAAGCTTGATCTTTAGAGCTATCCATGTTCATATCATACTTTTACACATGTTATCTCCGTAAGCTAAGTTAGAGGCAATGTAATGTCAGTTTGACATGAGTAAGTGTGCTAAGCTAACTAAGGGCGGTGTAATATGTTGCATCCAGTTCAATCTTCTGCTAATCTAAAAGATATTTCTTTCATGGCCCTTCATGAGATTATGTCTTTGTTGAACCCTTCATGAACTTATGTCTTTGTTGAACCCTTCATGAGCTTATTCTAACGAGTTATGAAGTGAAGCTTGATCTTTAGAGCTATCCATGTTCATATCATACTTCTACACATGTTATATCTATAAGCTAAGTTAGAGGCAATGTAATGTCAGTTTGACATGAGAAAGTGTGCTAAGCCAACTAAGGGCGGTGTAATAGGTTGCATCCAGGTCAATCTTCTGCTAATCTAAAAGCCATTTCTTTCTTGAGCCCATTCATGAGCTTATGTCTTTGGTGAACCCTTCGTGAGCTTATTCTAACGAGTTATGAAGCGAAGCTTGATCTTTAGAGCTATCCATGTTCATATCATACTTTTACACATGTTATCTCCATAAGCTAAGTTAGAGGCAATGTAATGTCAGTTTGACATGAGTAAGTGTGCTAAGCTAACTAAGGGCGGTGTAATATGTTGCATCCAGATCAATCTTCTGCTAATCTAAAAGATATTTCTTTCATGGCCCTTCATGAGATTATGTCTTTGTTGAACCCTTCATGAACTTATTCTAATGGGTTATAAAATGAAGCTTGATCTTTAGAACTATCCATGTTCATATCATACTTCTACACATGTTATATCTATAAGCTAAGTTAGAGGCAATGTAATGTCAGTTTGACATGAGAAAGTGTGCTAAGCCAACTAAGGGCGGTGTAATAGGTTGCATCCAGGTCAATCTTCTGCTAATCTAAAAGTCATTTCTTTCTTGAGCCCATTCATGAGCTTATGTCTTTGGTGAACCCTTCGTGAGCTTATTCTAACGAGTTATGAAGCGAAGCTTGATCTTTAGAGCTATCCATGTTCATATCATACTTTTACACATGTTATATCTATAAGCTAAGTTAGAGGCAATGTAATGTCAGTTTGACATGAGAAAGTGTACTAAGCCAACTAAGGGCGGTGTAATAGGTTGCATCCAGGTCAATCTTTTGCTAATCTAAAAGCCATTTCTTTCATGAGCCCTTCATGAGCTTATGTCTTTGTTGAACCCTTCATGAGCTTATGTCTTTGTTGAACCCTTCATGAGCTTATTCTAACGAGTTATGAAGTGAAGCTTGATCTTTAGAGCTATCCATGTTCATATCATACTTCTACACATGTTATATCTATAAGCTAAGTTAGAGGCAATGTAATGTAAGTTTGACATGAGAAAGTGTGCTAAGCCAACTAAGGGCCATGTAATAGGTTGCATCCAGGTCAATCTTCTGCTAATCTAAAAGATATTTCTTTCATGAGCCCATTCATGAGATTATGTCTTTGTTGAACCCTTCGTGAGCTTATTCTAATGGGTTATAAAATGAAGCTTGATCTTTAGAGCTATCCATGTTCATATCATACTTTTACACATGTTATCTCCATAAGCTAAGTTAGAGGCAATGTAATGTCAGTTTGACATGAGAAAGTGTGGTAAGCCAACTAAGGGCCGTGTAATAGGTTGCATCCAGGTCAATCTTCTGCTAATCTAAAAGCTATTTCTTTCATGGCCCTTCATGAGATTATGTCTTTGTTGAACCCTTCATGAGCTTATTCTAACGAGTTCTGAAGTGAAGCTTGATCTTTAGAGCTATCCATGTTCATATCATACTTTTACACATGTTATATCTATAAGCTAAGTTAGAGGCAATGTAATGTCAGTTTGACATGAGAAAGTGTGCTAAGCCAACTAAGGGCGGTGTAATAGGTTGCATCCAGGTCAATCTTCTGCTAATCTAAAAGCCATTTCTTTCTTGAGCCCATTCATGAGCTTATGTCTTTGGTGAACCCTTCGTGAGCTTATTCTAACGAGTTATGAAGCGAAGCTTGATCTTTAGAGCTATCCATGTTCATATCATACTTTTACACATGTTATATCTATAAGCTAAGTTAGAGGCAATGTAATGTCAGTTTGACATGAGAAAGTGTGCTAACCAACTAAGGGCGGTGTAATAGGTTGCATCCAGGTCAATCTTCTGCTAATCTAAAAGCTATTTCTTTCATGGCCCTTCATGAGATTATGTCTTTGTTGAACCCTTCATGAGCTTATTCTAACGAGTTCTGAAGTGAAGCTTGATCTTTAGAGCTATCCATGTTCATATCATACTTCTACACATGTTATATCTATAAGTTAAGTTAGAGGCAATGTAATGTTAGTTTGACATGAGAATGTGTGCTAAGCCAACTAATGGCGGTGTAATAGGTTGCATCCAAGTCAATCCTCTGCTAATCTAAAAGCTATTTCTTTCATGTCCCTTCATGAGATTATGTCTTTGTTGAACCCTTCATGAGCTTATTCTAACGAGTTATAAAGTGAATCTTGATCTTTAGAGCTATCCATGTTCATATCATACTTCTACACATGTTATATCTATAAGCTAAGTTAGATGCAATATAATGTCAGTTTGACATGAGAAAGTGTGCTAAGCCAACTAAGGGCGGTGTAATAGGTTGCATCCAGGTCAATCTTCTGCTAATCTAAAAGCCATTTCTTTCTTGAGGCCATTCATGAGCTTATGTCTTTGGTGAACCCTTCGTGAGCTTATTCTAACGAGTTATGAAGCGAAGCTTGATCTTTAGAGCTATCCATGTTCATATCATACTTTTACACATGTTATCTCCATAAGCTAAGTTAGAGGCAATGTAATGTCAGTTTGACATGAGTAAGTGTGCTAAGCTAACTAAGGGCGGTGTAATATGTTGCATCCAGATCAATCTTCTGCTAATCTAAAAGCTATTTCTTTCATGGCCCTTCATGAGATTATGTCTTTGTTGAACCTTTCATGAACTTATTCTAATGGGTTATAAAATGAAGCTTGATCTTTAGAACTATCCATGTTCATATCATACTTCTACACATGTTATATCTATAAGCTAAGTTAGAGGCAATGTAATGTCAGTTTGACATGAGAAAGTGTGCTAAGCCAACTAAGGGCGGTGTAATAGGTTGCATCCAGGTCAATCTTCTGCTAATCTAAAAGCAATTTCTTTCTTGAGCCCATTCATGAGATTATGTTTTTGTTGAACCCTTCATGAGCTTATTCTAACGAGTTCTGAAGTGAAGCTTGATCTTTAGAGCTATCCATGTTCATATCATACTTCTACACATGTTATATCTATAAGTTAAGTTAGAGGCAATGTAATGTTAGTTTGACATGAGAATGTGTGCTAAGCCAACTAATGGCGGTGTAATAGGTTGCATCCAAGTCAATCCTCTGCTAATCTAAAAGCTATTTCTTTCATGTCCCTTCATGAGATTATGTCTTTGTTGAACCCTTCATGAGCTTATTCTAACGAGTTATAAAGTGAATCTTGATCTTTAGAGCTATCCATGTTCATATCATACTTCTACACATGTTATATCTATAAGCTAAGTTAGATGCAATATAATGTCAGTTTGACATGAGAAAGTGTGCTAAGCCAACTAAGGGCGGTGTAATAGGTTGCATCCAGGTCAATCTTCTGCTAATCTAAAAGCCATTTCTTTCTTGAGCCCATTCATGAGCTTATGTCTTTGGTGAACCCTTCGTGAGCTTATTCTAACGAGTTATGAAGCGAAGCTTGATCTTTAGAGCTATCCATGTTCATATCATACTTTTACACATGCTATATCTATAAGCTAAGTTAGAGGCAATGTAATGTCAGTTTGACATGAGTAAGTGTGCTAAGCTAACTAAGGGCGGTGTAATATGTTGCATCCAGATCAATCTTCTGCTAATCTAAAAGCTATTTCTTTCATGGCCCTTCATGAGATTATGTCTTTGTTGAACCTTTCATGAACTTATTCTAATGGGTTATAAAATGAAGCTTGATCTTTAGAACTATCCATGTTCATATCATACTTCTACACATGTTATATCTATAAGCTAAGTTAGAGGCAATGTAATGTCAGTTTGACATGAGAAAGTGTGCTAAGCCAACTAAGGGCGGTGTAATAGGTTGCATCCAGGTCAATCTTCTGCTAATCTAAAAGCAATTTCTTTCTTGAGCCCATTCATGATATTATGTTTTTGTTGAACCCTTCATGAGCTTATTCTAACGAGTTCTGAAGTGAAGCTTGATCTTTAGAGCTATCCATGTTCATATCATACTTCTACACATGTTATATCTATAAGTTAAGTTAGAGGCAATGTAATGTTAGTTTGACATGAGAATGTGTGCTAAGCCAACTAATGGCGGTGTAATAGGTTGCATCCAAGTCAATCCTCTGCTAATCTAAAAGCTATTTCTTTCATGTCCCTTCATGAGATTATGTCTTTGTTGAACCCTTCATGAGCTTATTCTAACGAGTTATAAAGTGAATCTTGATCTTTAGAGCTATCCATGTTCATATCATACTTCTACACATGTTATATCTATAAGCTAAGTTAGATGCAATATAATGTCAGTTTGACATGAGAAAGTGTGCTAAGCCAACTAAGGGCGGTGTAATAGGTTGCATCCAGGTCAATCTTCTGCTAATCTAAAAGCCATTTCTTTCTTGAGCCCATTCATGAGCTTATGTCTTTGGTGAACCCTTCGTGAGCTTATTCTAACGAGTTATGAAGCGAAGCTTGATCTTTAGAGCTATCCATGTTCATATCATACTTTTACACATGCTATATCTATAAGCTAAGTTAGAGGCAATGTAATGTCAGTTTGACATGAGAAAGTGTGCTAAGCCAACTAAGGGCGGTGTAATAGGTTGCATCCAGGTCAATCTTCTGCTAATCTAAAAGCCATTTCTTTCTTGAGCCCATTCATGAGCTTATGTCTTTGGTGAACCCTTCGTGAGCTTATTCTAACGAGTTATGAAGCGAAGCTTGATCTTTAGAGCTATCCATGTTCATATCATACTTTTACACATGTTATCTCCATAAGCTAAGTTAGAGGCAATGTAATGTCAGTTTGACATGAGAAAGTGTACTAACCCAACTAAGGGCGGTGTAATAGGTTGCATCCAGGTCCATCTTCTGCTAATCTAAAAGCCATTTCTTTCATGAGCCCTTCATGAGCTTATGTCTTTGTTGAACCCTTCATGAGCTTATGTCTTTATTGAACCCTTCATGAGCTTATTCTAACGAGTTATGAAGTGAAGCTTGATCTTTAGAGCTATCCATGTTCATATCATACTTCTACACATGTTATATCTATAAGCTAAGTTAGAGGCAATGTAATGTCAGTTTGACATGAGAAAATGTGCTAAGCCAACTAAGGGCGGTGTAATAGGTTGCATCCAAGTCAATCTTCTGCTAATCTAAAAGCCATTTCTTTCATGAGCTTATGTCTTTGTTGAACCCTTCATGAGCTTATTCTAACGACTTATGAAGTGAAGCTTGATCTTTAGAGCTATCCATGTTCATATCATATTTCTACACATGTTATATCTATAAGCTAAGTTAGAGGCAATGTAATGTTAGTTTGACATGAGAATGTGTGCTAAGCCAACTAAGGGCTGTGTAATAGGTTGCATCTAGGTCAATCCTCTGCTAATCTAAAAGCTATTTCTTTCATGGCCCTTCATGAGATTATGTCTTTGTTGAACCCTTCATGAGCTTATTCTAACGAGTTCTGAAGTGAAGCTTGATCTTTAGAGCTATCCATGTTCATATCATACTTCTACACATGTTATATCTATAAGTTAAGTTAGAGGCAATGTAATGTTAGTTTGACATGAGAATGTGTGCTAAGCCAACTAAGGGCGGTGTAATAGGTTGCATCCAAGTCAATCCTCTGCTAATCTAAAAGCTATTTCTTTCATGTCCCTTCATGAGATTATGTCTTTGTTGAACCCTTCATGAGCTTATTCTAACGAGTTATAAAGTGAATCTTGATCTTTAGAGCTATCCATGTTCATATCATACTTCTACACATGTTATATCTATAAGCTAAGTTAGATGCAATATAATGTCAGTTTGACATGAGAAAGTGTGCTAAGCCAACTAAGGGCGGTGTAATAGGTTGCATCCAGGTCAATCTTCTGCTAATCTAAAAGCCATTTCTTTCTTGAGCCCATTCATGAGCTTATGTTTTTGGTGAACCCTTCGTGAGCTTGTTCTAACGAGTTATGAAGCGAAGCTTGATCTTTAGAGCTATCCATGTTCATATCATACTTTTACACATGTTATCTCCATAAGCTAAGTTAGAGGCAATGTAATGTCAGTTTGACATGAGAAAGTGTGCTAAGCCAACTAAGGGCGGTGTAATAGGTTGCATCCAGGTCAATCTTCTGCTAATCTAAAAGCTATTTCTTTCATGGCCCTTCATGAGATTATGTCTTTGTTGAACCCTTCATGAGCTTATTCTAACGAGTTCTGAAGTGAAGCTTGATCTTTAGAGCTATCCATGTTCATATCATACTTCTACACATGTTATATCTATAAGCTAAGTTAGAGGCAATGTAATGTTAGTTTGACATGAGAAAGTGTGCTAAGCCAACTAAGGGCGGTGTAATAGGTTGCATCCAGGTCAATCTTCTGCTAATCTAAAAGACATTTCTTTCTTGAGCCCATTAATGAGCTTATGTCTTTGGTGAACCCTTCGTGAGCTTATTCTAACGAGTTATGAAGCGAAGCTTGATCTTTAGAGCTATCCATGTTCATATCATACTTTTACACATGTTATATCTATAAGCTAAGTTAGAGGCAATGTAATGTCAGTTTGACATGAGAAAGTGTGCTAAGCCAACTAAGGGCGGTGTAATAGGTTGCATCCAGGTCAATCTTCTGCTAATCTAAAAGCCATTTCTTTCTTGAGCCCATTCATGAGCTTATGTCTTTGGTGAACCCTTCATGAGCTTATTCTAACGAGTTATAAAGTGAATCTTGATCTTTAGAGCTATCCATGTTCATATCATACTTTTACACATGTTATATCTATAAGCTAATTTAGAGGCAATGTAATGTCAGTTTGACATGAGAAAGTGTGCTAAGCCAACTAAGGGCGGTGTAATAGGTTGCATCCAGGTCAATCTTCTGCTAATCTAAAAGCTATTTCTTTCATGGCCCTTCATGAGATTATGTCTTTGTTGAACCCTTCATGAGCTTATTCTAACGAGTTATGAAGTGAAGCTTGATCTTTAGAGCTATCCATGTTCATATCATACTTCTACACATGTTATATCTATAAGCTAAGTTAGAGGCAATGTAATGTCAGTTTGACATGAGAAAGTGCGCTAAGCCAACTAAGGGCGGTGTAATAGGTTGCATCCAAGTAAATCTTCTGCTAATCTAAAAGCCATTTCTTTCATGAGCTTATGTCTTTGTTGAACCCTTCATGAGCTTATTCTAACGACTTATGAAGTGAAGCTTGATCTTTAGAGCTATCCATGTTCATATCATATTTCTACACATGTTATATCTATAAGCTAAGTTAGAGGCAATGTAATGTTAGTTTGACATGAGAATGTGTGCTAAGCCAACTAAGGGCTGTGTAATAGGTTGCATCTAGGTCAATCCTCTGCTAATCTAAAAGCTTTTTCTTTCATGGCCCTTCATGAGATAATGTCTTTGTTGAACCCTTCATGAGCTTATTCTAACGAGTTATGAAGCGAAGCTTGATCTTTAGAGCTATCCATGTTCATATCATACTTTTACACATGTTATATCTATAAGCTAAGTTAGAGGCAATGTAATGTCAGTTTGACATGAGAAAGTGTGCTAAGCCAACTAAGGGCGGTGTAATAGGTTGCATCCAGGTCAATCTTCTGCTAATCTAAAAGCCATTTCTTTCTTGAGCCCATTCATGAGCTTATGTCTTTGGTGAACCCTTCATGAGCTTATTCTAACGAGTTATAAAGTGAATCTTGATCTTTAGAGCTATCCATGTTCATATCATACTTTTACACATGTTATATCTATAAGCTAATTTAGAGGCAATGTAATGTCAGTTTGACATGAGAAAATGTGCTAAGCCAACTAAGGGCGGTGTAATAGGTTGCATCCAAGTCAATCTTCTGCTAATCTAAAAGCCATTTCTTTCATGAGCTTATGTCTTTGTTGAACCCTTCATGAGCTTATTCTAACGACTTATGAAGTGAAGCTTGATCTTTAGAGCTATCCATGTTCATATCATATTTCTACACATGTTATATCTATAAGCTAAGTTAGAGGCAATGTAATGTTAGTTTGACATGAGAATGTGTGCTAAGCCAACTAAGGGCTGTGTAATAGGTTGCATCTAGGTCAATCCTCTGCTAATCTAAAAGCTATTTCTTTCATGGCCCTTCATGAGATTATGTCTTTGTTGAACCCTTCATGAGCTTATTCTAACGAGTTCTGAAGTGAAGCTTGATCTTTAGAGCTATCCATGTTCATATCATACTTCTACACATGTTATATCTATAAGTTAAGTTAGAGGCAATGTAATGTTAGTTTGACATGAGAATGTGTGCTAAGCCAACTAAGGGCGGTGTAATAGGTTGCATCCAAGTCAATCCTCTGCTAATCTAAAAGCTATTTCTTTCATGTCCCTTCATGAGATTATGTCTTTGTTGAACCCTTCATGAGCTTATTCTAACGAGTTATAAAGTGAATCTTGATCTTTAGAGCTATCCATGTTCATATCATACTTCTACACATGTTATATCTATAAGCTAAGTTAGATGCAATATAATGTCAGTTTGACATGAGAAAGTGTGCTAAGCCAACTAAGGGCGGTGTAATAGGTTGCATCCAGGTCAATCTTCTGCTAATCTAAAAGCCATTTCTTTCTTGAGCCCATTCATGAGCTTATGTTTTTGGTGAACCCTTCGTGAGCTTGTTCTAACGAGTTATGAAGCGAAGCTTGATCTTTAGAGCTATCCATGTTCATATCATACTTTTACACATGTTATCTCCATAAGCTAAGTTAGAGGCAATGTAATGTCAGTTTGACATGAGAAAGTGTGCTAAGCCAACTAAGGGCGGTGTAATAGGTTGCATCCAGGTCAATCTTCTGCTAATCTAAAAGCTATTTCTTTCATGGCCCTTCATGAGATTATGTCTTTGTTGAACCCTTCATGAGCTTATTCTAACGAGTTCTGAAGTGAAGCTTGATCTTTAGAGCTATCCATGTTCATATCATACTTCTACACATGTTATATCTATAAGCTAAGTTAGAGGCAATGTAATGTCAGTTTGACATGAGAAAGTGTGCTAAGCCAACTAAGGGCGGTGTAATAGGTTGCATCCAGGTCAATCTTCTGCTAATCTAAAAGACATTTCTTTCTTGAGCCCATTAATGAGCTTATGTCTTTGGTGAACCCTTCGTGAGCTTATTCTAACGAGTTATGAAGCGAAGCTTGATCTTTAGAGCTATCCATGTTCATATCATACTTTTACACATGTTATATCTATAAGCTAAGTTAGAGGCAATGTAATGTCAGTTTGACATGAGAAAGTGTGCTAAGCCAACTAAGGGCGGTGTAATAGGTTGCATCCAGGTCAATCTTCTGCTAATCTAAAAGCCATTTCTTTCTTGAGCCCATTCATGAGCTTATGTCTTTGGTGAACCCTTCATGAGCTTATTCTAACGAGTTCTGAAGTGAAGCTTGATCTTTAGAGCTATCCATGTTCATATCATACTTCTACACATGTTATATCTATAAGCTAAGTTAGAGGCAATGTAATGTCAGTTTGACATGAGAAAGTGTGCTAAGCCAACTAAGGGCGGTGTAATAGGTTGCATCCAGGTCAATCTTCTGCTAATCTAAAAGACATTTCTTTCTTGAGCCCATTAATGAGCTTATGTCTTTGGTGAACCCTTCGTGAGCTTATTCTAACGAGTTATGAAGCGAAGCTTGATCTTTAGAGCTATCTATGTTCATATCATACTTTTACACATGTTATATCTATAAGCTAAGTTAGAGGCAATGTAATGTCAGTTTGACATGAGAAAGTGTGCTAAGCCAACTAAGGGCGGTGTAATAGGTTGCATCCAGGTCAATCTTCTGCTAATCTAAAAGCCATTTCTTTCTTGAGCCCATTCATGAGCTTATGTCTTTGGTGAACCCTTCATGAGCTTATTCTAACGAGTTATAAAGTGAATCTTGATCTTTAGAGCTATCCATGTTCATATCATACTTTTACACATGTTATATCTATAAGCTAATTTAGAGGCAATGTAATGTCAGTTTGACATGAGAAAGTGTGCTAAGCCAACTAAGGGCGGTGTAATAGGTTGCATCCAGGTCAATCTTCTGCTAATCTAAAAGCTATTTCTTTCATGGCCCTTCATGAGATTATGTCTTTGTTGAACCCTTCATGAGCTTATTCGAACGAGTTATAAAGTGAAGCTTGATCTTTAGAGCTATCCATGTTCATATCATAATTCTACACATGTTATATCTATAAGCTAAGTTAGAGGCAATGTAATGTCAATTTGACATGAGAAAGTGTGCTAAGCCAACTAAGGGCGGTGTAATAGGTTGCATCCAGGTCAATCTTCTGCTAATCTAAAAGCCATTTCTTTCTTGAGCCCATTCATGAGCTTATGTCTTTGGTGAACCCTTCGTGAGCTTATTCTAACGAGTTATCAAGCGAAGCTTGATCTTTAGAGCTATCTATGTTCATATCATACTTTTACACATGTTATATCTATAAGCTAAGTTAGAGGCAATGTAATGTCAGTTTGACATGAGAAAGTGTGCTAAGCCAACTAAGGGCGGTGTAATAGGTTGCATCCAGGTCAATCTTCTGCTAATCTAAAAGCTATTTCTTTCATGGCCCTTCATGAGATTATGTCTTTGTTGAACCCTTCATGAGCTTATTCTAACGAGTTCTGAAGTGAAGCTTGATCTTTAGAGCTATCCATGTTCATATCATACTTCTACACATGTTATATCTATAAGCTAAGTTAGAGGCAATGTAATGTCAGTTTGACATGAGAAAGTGTGCTAAGCCAACTAAGGGCGGTGTAATAGGTTGCATCCAGGTCAATCTTCTGCTAATCTAAAAGCCATTTCTTTCTTGAGCCCATTCATGAGCTTATGTCTTTGGTGAACCCTTCGTGAGCTTATTCTAACGAGTTATCAAGCGAAGCTTGATCTTTAGAGCTATCTATGTTCATATCATACTTTTACACATGTTATATCTATAAGCTAAGTTAGAGGCAATGTAATGTCAGTTTGACATGAGAAAGTGTGCTAAGCCAACTAAGGGCGGTGTAATAGGTTGCATCCAGGTCAATCTTCTGCTAATCTAAAAGCTATTTCTTTCATGGCCCTTCATGAGATTATGTCTTTGTTGAACCCTTCATGAGCTTATTCTAACGAGTTCTGAAGTGAAGCTTGATCTTTAGAGCTATCCATGTTCATATCATACTTCTACACATGTTATATCTATAAGCTAAGTTAGAGGCAATGTAATGTCAGTTTGACATGAGAAAGTGTGCTAAGCCAACTAAGGGCGGTGTAATAGGTTGCATCCAGGTCAATCTTCTGCTAATCTAAAAGACATTTCTTTCTTGAGCCCATTAATGAGCTTATGTCTTTGGTGAACCCTTCGTGAGCTTATTCTAACGAGTTATGAAGCGAAGCTTGATCTTTAGAGCTATCTATGTTCATATCATACTTTTACACATGTTATATCTATAAGCTAAGTTAGAGGCAATATAATGTCAGTTTGACATGAGAAAGTGTGCTAAGCCAACTAAGGGCGGTGTAATAGGTTGCATCCAGGTCAATCTTCTGCTAATCTAAAAGCCATTTCTTTCTTGAGCCCATTCATGAGCTTATGTCTTTGGTGAACCCTTCATGAGCTTATTCTAACGAGTTATAAAGTGAATCTTGATCTTTAGAGCTATCCATGTTCATATCATACTTTTACACATGTTATATCTATAAGCTAATTTAGAGGCAATGTAATGTCAGTTTGACATGAGAAAGTGTGCTAAGCCAACTAAGGGCGGTGTAATAGGTTGCATCCAGGTCAATCTTCTGCTAATCTAAAAGCTATTTCTTTCATGGCCCTTCATGAGATTATGTCTTTGTTGAACCCTTCATGAGCTTATTCGAACGAGTTATAAAGTGAAGCTTGATCTTTAGAGCTATCCATGTTCATATCATAATTCTACACATGTTATATCTATAAGCTAAGTTAGAGGCAATGTAATGTCAATTTGACATGAGAAAGTGTGCTAAGCCAACTAAGGGCGGTGTAATAGGTTGCATCCAGGTCAATCTTCTGCTAATCTAAAAGCCATTTCTTTCTTGAGCCCATTCATGAGCTTATGTCTTTGGTGAACCCTTCGTGAGCTTATTCTAACGAGTTATCAAGCGAAGCTTGATCTTTAGAGCTATCTATGTTCATATCATACTTTTACACATGTTATATCTATAAGCTAAGTTAGAGGCAATGTAATGTCAGTTTGACATGAGAAAGTGTGCTAAGCCAACTAAGGGCGGTGTAATAGGTTGCATCCAGGTCAATCTTCTGCTAATCTAAAAGCTATTTCTTTCATGGCCCTTCATGAGATTATGTCTTTGTTGAACCCTTCATGAGCTTATTCTAACGAGTTCTGAAGTGAAGCTTGATCTTTAGAGCTATCCATGTTCATATCATACTTCTACACATGTTATATCTATAAGCTAAGTTAGAGGCAATGTAATGTCAGTTTGACATGAGAAAGTGTGCTAAGCCAACTAAGGGCGGTGTAATAGGTTGCATCCAGGTCAATCTTCTGCTAATCTAAAAGCCATTTCTTTCTTGAGCCCATTCATGAGCTTATGTCTTTGGTGAACCCTTCGTGAGCTTATTCTAACGAGTTATCAAGCGAAGCTTGATCTTTAGAGCTATCTATGTTCATATCATACTTTTACACATGTTATATCTATAAGCTAAGTTAGAGGCAATGTAATGTCAGTTTGACATGAGAAAGTGTGCTAAGCCAACTAAGGGCGGTGTAATAGGTTGCATCCAGGTCAATCTTCTGCTAATCTAAAAGCTATTTCTTTCATGGCCCTTCATGAGATTATGTCTTTGTTGAACCCTTCATGAGCTTATTCTAACGAGTTCTGAAGTGAAGCTTGATCTTTAGAGCTATCCATGTTCATATCATACTTCTACACATGTTATATCTATAAGCTAAGTTAGAGGCAATGTAATGTCAGTTTGACATGAGAAAGTGTGCTAAGCCAACTAAGTGCGGTGTAATAGGTTGCATCCAGGTCAATCTTCTGCTAATCTAAAAGACATTTCTTTCTTGAGCCCATTAATGAGCTTATGTCTTTGGTGAACCCTTCGTGAGCTTATTCTAACGAGTTATGAAGCGAAGCTTGATCTTTAGAGCTATCTATGTTCATATCATACTTTTACACATGTTATATCTATAAGCTAAGTTAGAGGCAATGTAATGTCAGTTTGACATGAGAAAGTGTGCTAAGCCAACTAAGGGCGGTGTAATAGGTTGCATCCAGGTCAATCTTCTGCTAATCTAAAAGCCATTTCTTTCTTGAGCCCATTCATGAGCTTATGTCTTTGGTGAACCCTTCATGAGCTTATTCTAACGAGTTATAAAGTGAATCTTGATCTTTAGAGCTATCCATGTTCATATCATACTTTTACACATGTTATATCTATAAGCTAATTTAGAGGCAATGTAATGTCAGTTTGACATGAGAAAGTGTGCTAAGCCAACTAAGGGCGGTGTAATAGGTTGCATCCAGGTCAATCTTCTGCTAATCTAAAAGCTATTTCTTTCATGGCCCTTCATGAGATTATGTCTTTGTTGAACCCTTCATGAGCTTATTCGAACGAGTTATAAAGTGAAGCTTGATCTTTAGAGCTATCCATGTTCATATCATAATTCTACACATGTTATATCTATAAGCTAAGTTAGAGGCAATGTAATGTCAATTTGACATGAGAAAGTGTGCTAAGCCAACTAAGGGCGGTGTAATAGGTTGCATCCAGGTCAATCTTCTGCTAATCTAAAAGCCATTTCTTTCTTGAGCCCATTCATGAGCTTATGTTTTTGGTGAACCCTTCGTGAGCTTGTTCTAACGAGTTATGAAGCGAAGCTTGATCTTTAGAGCTATCCATGTTCATATCATACTTTTACACATGTTATCTCCATAAGCTAAGTTAGAGGCAATGTAATGTCAGTTTGACATGAGAAAGTGTGCTAAGCCAACTAAGGGCGGTGTAATAGGTTGCATCCAGGTCAATCTTCTGCTAATCTAAAAGCTATTTCTTTCATGGCCCTTCATGAGATTATGTCTTTGTTGAACCCTTCATGAGCTTATTCTAACGAGTTCTGAAGTGAAGCTTGATCTTTAGAGCTATCCATGTTCATATCATACTTCTACACATGTTATATCTATAAGCTAAGTTAGAGGCAATGTAATGTCAGTTTGACATGAGAAAGTGTGCTAAGCCAACTAAGGGCGGTGTAATAGGTTGCATCCAGGTCAATCTTCTGCTAATCTAAAAGACATTTCTTTCTTGAGCCCATTAATGAGCTTATGTCTTTGGTGAACCCTTCGTGAGCTTATTCTAACGAGTTATGAAGCGAAGCTTGATCTTTAGAGCTATCCATGTTCATATCATACTTTTACACATGTTATATCTATAAGCTAAGTTAGAGGCAATGTAATGTCAGTTTGACATGAGAAAGTGTGCTAAGCCAACTAAGGGCGGTGTAATAGGTTGCATCCAGGTCAATCTTCTGCTAATCTAAAAGCCATTTCTTTCTTGAGCCCATTCATGAGCTTATGTCTTTGGTGAACCCTTCATGAGCTTATTCTAACGAGTTATAAAGTGAATCTTGATCTTTAGAGCAATCCATGTTCATATCATACTTTTACACATGTTATATCTATAAGCTAATTTAGAGGCAATGTAATGTCAGTTTGACATGAGAAAGTGTGCTAAGCCAACTAAGGGCGGTGTAATAGGTTGCATCCAGGTCAATCTTCTGCTAATCTAAAAGCTATTTCTTTCATGGCCCTTCATGAGATTATGTCTTTGTTGAACCCTTCATGAGCTTATTCGAACGAGTTATAAAGTGAAGCTTGATCTTTAGAGCTATCCATGTTCATATCATAATTCTACACATGTTATATCTATAAGCTAAGTTAGAGGCAATGTAATGTCAATTTGACATGAGAAAGTGTGCTAAGCCAACTAAGGGCGGTGTAATAGGTTGCATCCAGGTCAATCTTCTGCTAATCTAAAAGTCACTTCTTTCTTGAGCCCATTCATGAGCTTATGTCTTTGGTGAACCCTTCGTGAGCTTATTCTAACGAGTTATGAAGCGAAGCCTGATCTTTAGAGCTATCCATGTTCATATCATACATCTACACATGTTATATCTATAAGCTAAGTTAGAGGCAATGTAATGTCAATTTGACATGAGAAAGTGTACTAAGCCAACTAAGGGCGGTGTAATAGGTTGCATCCAGGTCAATCTTCTGCTAATCTAAAAGCCATTTCTTTCATGAGCCCTTCATGAGCTTATGTCTTTGTTGAACCCTTCATGAGCTTATGTCTTTGTTGAACCCTTCATGAGCTTATTCTAACGAGTTATGAAGTGAAGCTTGATCTTTAGAGCTATCCATGTTCATATCATACTTCTACACATGTTATATCTATAAGCTAAGTTAGAGGCAATGTAATGTCAGTTTGACATGAGAAAGTGCGCTAAGCCAACTAAGGGCGGTGTAATAGGTTGCATCCAAGTCAATCTTCTGCTAATCTAAAAGCCATTTCTTTCATGAGCTTATGTCTTTGTTGAACCCTTCATGAGCTTATTCTAACGACTTATGAAGTGAAGCTTGATCTTTAGAGCTATCCATGTTCATATCATATTTCTACACATGTTATATCTATAAGCTAAGTTAGAGGCAATGTAATGTTAGTTTGACATGAGAATGTGTGCTAAGCCAACTAAGGGCTGTGTAATAGGTTGCATCTAGGTCAATCCTCTGCTAATCTAAAAGCTATTTCTTTCATGGCCCTTCATGAGATAATGTCTTTGTTGAACCCTTCATGAGCTTATTCTAACGAGTTATGAAGCGAAGCTTGATCTTTAGAGCTATCCATGTTCATATCATACTTTTACACATGTTATATCTATAAGCTAAGTTAGAGGCAATGTAATGTCAGTTTGACATGAGAAAGTGTGCTAAGCCAACTAAGGGCGGTGTAATAGGTTGCATCCAGGTCAATCTTCTGCTAATCTAAAAGCCATTTCTTTCTTGAGCCCATTCATGAGCTTATGTCTTTGGTGAACCCTTCATGAGCTTATTCTAACGAGTTATAAAGTGAATCTTGATCTTTAGAGCTATCCATGTTCATATCATACTTTTACACATGTTATATCTATAAGCTAATTTAGAGGCAATGTAATGTCAGTTTGACATGAGAAAATGTGCTAAGCCAACTAAGGGCGGTGTAATAGGTTGCATCCAAGTCAATCTTCTGCTAATCTAAAAGCCATTTCTTTCATGAGCTTATGTCTTTGTTGAACCCTTCATGAGCTTATTCTAACGACTTATGAAGTGAAGCTTGATCTTTAGAGCTATCCATGTTCATATCATATTTCTACACATGTTATATCTATAAGCTAAGTTAGAGGCAATGTAATGTTAGTTTGACATGAGAATGTGTGCTAAGCCAACTAAGGGCTGTGTAATAGGTTGCATCTAGGTCAATCCTCTGCTAATCTAAAAGCTATTTCTTTCATGGCCCTTCATGAGATTATGTCTTTGTTGAACCCTTCATGAGCTTATTCTAACGAGTTCTGAAGTGAAGCTTGATCTTTAGAGCTATCCATGTTCATATCATACTTCTACACATGTTATATCTATAAGTTAAGTTAGAGGCAATGTAATGTTAGTTTGACATGAGAATGTGTGCTAAGCCAACTAAGGGCGGTGTAATAGGTTGCATCCAAGTCAATCCTCTGCTAATCTAAAAGCTATTTCTTTCATGTCCCTTCATGAGATTATGTCTTTGTTGAACCCTTCATGAGCTTATTCTAACGAGTTATAAAGTGAATCTTGATCTTTAGAGCTATCCATGTTCATATCATACTTCTACACATGTTATATCTATAAGCTAAGTTAGATGCAATATAATGTCAGTTTGACATGAGAAAGTGTGCTAAGCCAACTAAGGGCGGTGTAATAGGTTGCATCCAGGTCAATCTTCTGCTAATCTAAAAGCCATTTCTTTCTTGAGCCCATTCATGAGCTTATGTTTTTGGTGAACCCTTCGTGAGCTTGTTCTAACGAGTTATGAAGCGAAGCTTGATCTTTAGAGCTATCCATGTTCATATCATACTTTTACACATGTTATCTCCATAAGCTAAGTTAGAGGCAATGTAATGTCAGTTTGACATGAGAAAGTGTGCTAAGCCAACTAAGGGCGGTGTAATAGGTTGCATCCAGGTCAATCTTCTGCTAATCTAAAAGCTATTTCTTTCATGGCCCTTCATGAGATTATGTCTTTGTTGAACCCTTCATGAGCTTATTCTAACGAGTTCTGAAGTGAAGCTTGATCTTTAGAGCTATCCATGTTCATATCATACTTCTTCACATGTTATATCTATAAGCTAAGTTAGAGGCAATGTAATGTCAGTTTGACATGAGAAAGTGTGCTAAGCCAACTAAGGGCGGTGTAATAGGTTGCATCCAGGTCAATCTTCTGCTAATCTAAAAGACATTTCTTTCTTGAGCCCATTAATGAGCTTATGTCTTTGGTGAACCCTTCGTGAGCTTATTCTAACGAGTTATGAAGCGAAGCTTGATCTTTAGAGCTATCCATGTTCATATCATACTTTTACACATGTTATATCTATAAGCTAAGTTAGAGGCAATGTAATGTCAGTTTGACATGAGAAAGTGTGCTAAGCCAACTAAGGGCGGTGTAATAGGTTGCATCCAGGTCAATCTTCTGCTAATCTAAAAGCCATTTCTTTCTTGAGCCCATTCATGAGCTTATGTCTTTGGTGAACCCTTCATGAGCTTATTCTAACGAGTTATAAAGTGAATCTTGATCTTTAGAGCTATCCATGTTCATATCATACTTTTACACATGTTATATCTATAAGCTAATTTAGAGGCAATGTAATGTCAGTTTGACATGAGAAAGTGTGCTAAGCCAACTAAGGGCGGTGTAATAGGTTGCATCCAGGTCAATCTTCTGCTAATCTAAAAGCTATTTCTTTCATGGCCCTTCATGAGATTATGTCTTTGTTGAACCCTTCATGAGCTTATTCGAACGAGTTATAAAGTGAAGCTTGATCTTTAGAGCTATCCATGTTCATATCATAATTCTACACATGTTATATCTATAAGCTAAGTTAGAGGCAATGTAATGTCAATTTGACATGAGAAAGTGTGCTAAGCCAACTAAGGGCGGTGTAATAGGTTGCATCCAGGTCAATCTTCTGCTAATCTAAAAGTCACTTCTTTCTTGAGCCCATTCATGAGCTTATGTCTTTGGTGAACCCTTCGTGAGCTTATTCTAACGAGTTATGAAGCGAAGCCTGATCTTTAGAGCTATCCATGTTCATATCATACATCTACACATGTTATATCTATAAGCTAAGTTAGAGGCAATGTAATGTCAATTTGACATGAGAAAGTGTACTAAGCCAACTAAGGGCGGTGTAATAGGTTGCATCCAGGTCAATCCTCTGCTAATCTAAAAGCTATTTCTTTCATGTCCCTTCATGAGATTATGTCTTTGTTGAACCCTTCATGAGCTTATTCTAACGAGTTATAAAGTGAATCTTGATCTTTAGAGCTATCCATGTTCATATCATACTTCTACACATGTTATATCTATAAGCTAAGTTAGAGGCAATGTAATGTTAGTTTGACATGAGAATGTGTGCTAAGCCAACTAAGGGCTGTGTAATAGGTTGCATCTAGGTCAATCCTCTGCTAATCTAAAAGCTATTTCTTTCATGGCCCTTCATGAGATAATGTCTTTGTTGAACCCTTCATGAGCTTATTCTAACGAGTTCTGAAGTGAAGCTTGATCTTTAGAGCTATCCATGTTCATATCATACTTCTACACATGTTATATCTATAAGTTAAGTTAGAGGCAATGTAATGTTAGTTTGACATGAGAATGTGTGCTAAGCCAACTAAGGGCGGTGTAATAGGTTGCATCCAAGTCAATCCTCTGCTAATCTAAAAGCTATTTCTTTCATGTCCCTTCATGAGATTATGTCTTTGTTGAACCCTTCATGAGCTTATTCTAACGAGTTATAAAGTGAATCTTGATCTTTAGAGCTATCCATGTTCATATCATACTTCTACACATGTTATATCTATAAGCTAAGTTAGATGCAATATAATGTCAGTTTGACATGAGAAAGTGTGCTAAGCCAACTAAGGGCGGTGTAATAGGTTACATCCATGTCAATCTTCTGCTAATCTAAAAGCCATTTCTTTCTTGAGCCCATTCATGAGCTTATGTTTTTGGTGAACCCTTCGTGAGCTTATTCTAACGAGTTATGAAGCGAAGCTAGATCTTTAGAGCTATCCATGTTCATATCATACTTTTACACATGTTATCTCCATAAGCTAAGTTAGAGGCAATGTAATGTCAGTTTGACATGAGAAACTGTGCTAAGCCAACTAAGGGCGGTGTAATAGGTTGCATCCAGGTCAATCTTCTGCTAATCTAAAAGCTATTTCTTTCATGGCCCTTCATGAGATTATGTCTTTGTTGAACCCTTCATGAGCTTATTCTAACGAGTTCTGAAGTGAAGCTTGATCTTTAGAGCTATCCATGTTCATATCATACTTCTACACATGTTATATCTATAAGCTAAGTTAGAGGCAATGTAATGTCAGTTTGACATGAGAAAGTGTGCTAAGCCAACTAAGGGGGGTGTAATAGGTTGCATCCAGGTCAATCTTCTGCTAATCTAAAAGCCATTTCTTTCTTGAGCCCATTCATGAGCTTATGTCTTTGGTGAACCCTTCGTGAGCTTATTCTAACGAGTTATGAAGCGAAGCTTGATCTTTAGAGCTATCCATGTTCATATCATACTTTTACACATGTTATATCTATAAGCTAAGTTAGAGGCAATGTAATGTCAGTTTGACATGAGAAAGTGTGCTAAGCCAACTAAGGGCGGTGTAATAGGTTGCATCCGGGTCAATCTTCTGCTAATCTAAAAGCCATTTCTTTCTTGAGCCCATTCATGAGCTTATGTCTTTGGTGAACCCTTCATGAGCTTATTCTAACGAGTTATGAAGCGAAGCTTGATCTTTAGAGCTATCCATGTTCATATCATACTTTTACACATGTTATATCTATAAGCTAAGTTAGAGGCAATGTAATGTCAGTTTGACATGAGAAAGTGTGCTAAGCCAACTAAGGGCGGTGTAATAGGTTGCATCCAGGTCAATCTTCTGCTAATCTAAAAGCCATTTCTTTCTTGAGCCCATTCATGAGCTTATGTCTTTGGTGAACCCTTCGTGAGCTTATTCTAACGAGTTATGAAGCGAAGCTTGATCTTTAGAGCTATCCATGTTCATATCATACTTTTACACATGTTATCTCCATAAGCTAAGTTAGAGGCAATGTAATGTCAGTTTGACATGAGTAAGTGTGCTAAGCATACTAAGGGCGGTGTAATATGTTGCATCCAGATCAATCTTCTGCTAATCTAAAAGATATTTCTTTCATGGCCCTTCTTGAGATTATGTCTTTGTTGAACCCTTCATGAGCTTATTCTAACGAGTTATAAAGTGAAGCCTAATCTTTAGAGCTATCTATGTTCATATCATACTTCTACACATGTTATATCTATAAGCTAAGTTAGAGGCAATGTAATGTCAGTTTGACATGAGAAAGTGTGCTAAGCCAACTAAGAGCGGTGTAATAGGTTGCATCCAAGTCAATCTTCTGCTAATCTAAAAGCCATTTCTTTCATGAGCTTATGTCTTTGTTGAACCCTTCATGAGCTTATTCTAACGAGTTATGAAGTGAAGCTTGATCTTTAGAGCTATCCATGTTCATATCATATTTCTACACATGTTATATCTATACGCTAAGTTAGAGGCAATGTAATGTCAGTTTGACATGAGAAAGTGTGCTAAGCCTACTAAGGGCGGTGTAATAGGTTGCATCCAGGTCAATCTTCTGCTAATCTAAAAGCCATTTCTTTCTTGAGCCCATTCATGAGCTTATGTCTTTGGTGAACCCTTCGTGTGCTTATTCTAACGAGTTATGAAGCGAAGCTTGATCTTTAGAGCTATCCATGTTCATATCATACTTCTACACATGTTATATTTATAAGCTAAGTTAGAGGCAATGTAATGTCACTTTGACATGAGAAAGTGTGCTAAGCCAACTAAGGGCGGTGTAATAGGTTGCATCCAGGTCAATCTTCTGCTAATCTAAAACCCATTTCTTTCATGAGCCCTTCATGAGCTTATGTCTCTGTTGAACCCTTCATGAGCTTATTCTAACGAGTTATGAAGTGAAGCTTGATCTTTAGAGCTATCCATGTTCATATCATATTTCTACACATGTTATATCTATAAGCTAAGTTAGAGGCAATGTAATGTCAGTTTGACATGAGAAAGTGTGCTAAGCCAACTAAGAACGGTGTAATAGGTTGCATCCAGGTCAATCTTCTGCTAATCTAAAAGCTATTTCTTTCATGGCCCTTCATGAGATTATGTATTTGTTGAACCCTTCATGAGCTTATTCGAACGAGTTATAAAGTGAAGCTTGATCTTTAGAGCTATCCATGTTCATATCATACATCTACACATGTTATATCTATAAGCTAAGTTAGAGGCAATGTAATGTCAGTTTGACATGAGAAAGTGTGCTAAGCCAACTAAGGGCGGTGTAATAGGTTGCATCCAGGTCAATCTTCTGCTAATCTAAAAGCCATTTCTTTCTTGAGCCCATTCATGAGCTTATGTCTTTGGTGAACCCTTCGTGAACTTATTCTAACGAGTTATGAAGCGAAGCTTGATCTTTAGAGCTATCCATGTTCATATCATACTTCTACACATGTTATATCTATAAGCTAAGTTAGAGGCAATGTAATGTCAGTTTGACATGAGAAAGTGTGCTAAGCCAACTAAGGGCGGTGTAATAGGTTGCATCCAGGTCAATCTTCTGCTAATCTAAAACCCATTTCTTTCATGAGCCCTTCATGAGCTTATGTCTCTGTTGAACCCTTCATGAGCTTATTCTAACGAGTTATGAAGTGAAGCTTGATCTTTAGAGCTATCCATGTTCATATCATATTTCTACACATGTTATATCTATAAGCTAAGTTAGAGGCAATGTAATGTCAGTTTGACATGAGAAAGTGTGCTAAGCCAACTAAGGGCGGTGTAATAGGTTGCATCCAGGTCAATCTTCTGCTAATCTAAAAGCTATTTCTTTCATGGCCCTTCATGAGATTATGTATTTGTTGAACCCTTCATAAGCTTATTCGAACGAGTTATAAAGTGAAGTTTGATCTTTAGAGCTATCCATGTTCATATCATACATCTACACATGTTATATCTATAAGCTAAGTTAGAGGCAATGTAATGTTAGTTTGACATGAGAAAGTGTGCTAAGCCAACTAAGGGCGGTGTAATAGGTTGCATCCAGGTCAATCTTCTGCTAATCTAAAAGCCATTTCTTTCTTGAGCCCATTCATGAGCTTATGTCTTTGGTGAACCCTTCGTGAGCTTATTCTAACGAGTTATGAAGCGAAGCTTGATCTTTAGAGCTATCCATGTTCATATCATACTTTTACACATGTTATCTCCATAAGCTAAGTTAGAGGCAATGTAATGTCAGTTTGACATGAGTAAGTGTGCTAAGCTAACTAAGGGCGGTGTAATATGTTGCATCGAGATCAATCTTCTGCTAATCTAAAAGTTATTTCTTTCATGGCCCTTCTTGAGATTATGTCTTTGTTGAACCCTTCATGAGCTTATTCTAACGAGTTATAAAGTGAAGCCTAATCTCTAGAGCTATCCATGTTCATATCATACTTCTACACATGTTATATCTATAAGCTAAGTTAGAAGCAATGTAATGTCAGTTTGACATGAGAAAGTGTGCTAAGCCAACTAAGGGCGGTGTAATAGGTTGCATCCAAGTCAATCTTCTGCTAATCTAAAAGCCATTTCTTTCATGAGCTTATGTCTTTGTTGAACCCTTCATGAGCTTATTCTAACGAGTTATGAAGTGAAGCTTGATCTTTAGAGCTATCCATGTTCATATCATATTTCTACACATGTTATATCTATAAGCTAAGTTAGAGGCAATGTAATGTCAGTTTGACATGAGAAATTGTGCTAAGCCTACTAAGGGCGGTGTAATAGGTTGCATCCAGGTCAATCTTCTGCTAATCTAAAAGACATTTCTTTCTTGAGCCCATTCATGAGCTTATGTCTTTGGTGAACCCTTCGTGAGCTTATTCTAACGAGTTATGAAGCGAAGCTTGATCTTTAGAGCAATCCATGTTCATATCATACTTCTACACATGTTATATCTATAGGCTAAGTTAGAGGCAATGTAATGTCAGTTTGACATGAGAAAGTGTGCTAAGCCAACTAAGGGCGGTGTAATAGGTTGCATCCAGGTCAATCTTCTGCTAATCTAAAACCCATTTCTTTCATGAGCCCTTCATGAGCTTATGTCTCTGTTGAACCCTTCATGAGCTTATTCTAACGAGTTATGAAGTGAAGCTTGATCTTTAGAGCTATCCATGTTCATATCATATTTCTACACATGTTATATCTATAAGCTAAGTTAGAGGCAATGTAATGTCAGTTTGACATGAGTAAGTGTGCTAAGCTAACTAAGGGCGGTGTAATATGTTGCATCCAGATCAATCTTCTACTAATCTAAAAGTTATTTCTTTCATGGCCCTTCTTGAGATTATGTCTTTGTTGAACCCTTCATGAGCTTATTCTAACGAGTTATAAAGTGAAGCCTAATCTTTAGAGCTATCCATGTTCATATCATACTTCTACACATGTTATATCTATAAGCTAAGTTAGAGGCAATGTAATGTCAGTTTGACATGAGAAAGTGTGCTAAGCCAACTAAGGGCGGTGTAATAGGTTGCATCCAAGTCAATCTTCTGCTAATCTAAAAGCCATTTCTTTCATGAGCTTATGTCTTTGTTGAACCCTTCATGAGCTTATACTAACGAGTTATGAAGTGAAGCTTGATCTTTAGAGCTATCCATGTTCATATCATATTTCTACACATGTTATATCTATAAGCTAAGTTAGAGGCAATGTAATGTCAGTTTGACATGAGAAAGTGTGCTAAGCCAACTAAGGGCGGTGTAATAGGTTGCATCCAGGTCAATCTTCTGCTAGTCTAAAAGCTATTTCTTTCATGGCCCTTCATGAGATTATGTCTTTGTTGAACCCATCATGAGCTTATTCGAACGAGTTATAAAGTGAAGCTTGATCTTTAGAGCTATCCATGTTCATATCATACATCTACACATGTTATATCTATAAGCTAAGTTAGAGGCAATGTAATGTCAGTTTGACATGAGAAAGTGTGCTAAGCCAACTAAGGGCGGTGTAATAGGTTGCATCCAGGTCAATCTTCTGCTAATCTAAAAGCCATTTCTTTCTTGAGCCCATTCATGAGCTTATGTCTTTGGTGAACCCTTCGTGAGCTTATTCTAACGAGTTATGAAGCGAAGCTTGATCTTTAGAGCAATCCATGTTCATATCATACTTCTACACATGTTATATCTATAGGCTAAGTTAGAGGCAATGTAATGTCAGTTTGACATGAGAAAGTGTGCTAAGCCAACTAAGGGCGGTGTAATAGGTTGCATCCAGGTCAATCTTCTGCTAATCTAAAACCCATTTCTTTCATGAGCCCTTCATGAGCTTATGTCTCTGTTGAACCCTTCATGAGCTTATTCTAACGAGTTATGAAGTGAAGCTTGATCTTTAGAGCTATCCATGTTCATATCATATTTCTACACATGTTATATCTATAAGCTAAGTTAGAGGCAATGTAATGTCAGTTTGACATGAGTAAGTGTGCTAAGCTAACTAAGGGCGGTGTAATATGTTGCATCCAGATCAATCTTCTACTAATCTAAAAGTTATTTCTTTCATGGCCCTTCTTGAGATTATGTCTTTGTTGAACCCTTCATGAGCTTATTCTAACGAGTTATAAAGTGAAGCCTAATCTTTAGAGCTATCCATGTTCATATCATACTTCTACACATGTTATATCTATAAGCTAAGTTAGAGGCAATGTAATGTCAGTTTGACATGAGAAAGTGTGCTAAGCCAACTAAGGGCGGTGTAATAGGTTGCATCCAAGTCAATCTTCTGCTAATCTAAAAGCCATTTCTTTCATGAGCTTATGTCTTTGTTGAACCCTTCATGAGCTTATACTAACGAGTTATGAAGTGAAGCTTGATCTTTAGAGCTATCCATGTTCATATCATATTTCTACACATGTTATATCTATAAGCTAAGTTAGAGGCAATGTAATGTCAGTTTGACATGAGAAAGTGTGCTAAGCCAACTAAGGGCGGTGTAATAGGTTGCATCCAGGTCAATCTTCTGCTAGTCTAAAAGCTATTTCTTTCATGGCCCTTCATGAGATTATGTCTTTGTTGAACCCATCATGAGCTTATTCGAACGAGTTATAAAGTGAAGCTTGATCTTTAGAGCTATCCATGTTCATATCATACATCTACACATGTTATATCTATAAGCTAAGTTAGAGGCAATGTAATGTCAGTTTGACATGAGTAAGTGTGCTAAGCTAACTAAGGGCGGTGTAATATATTTCATCCAAATCAATCTTCTGCTAATCTAAAAGCTATTTCTTTCATGGCCCTTCATGAGATTATGTCTTTGTTGAACCCTTCATGAGCTTATTCTAACGAATTATAAAGTGAAGCCTGATCTTTAGAGCTATCCATGTTCATATCATACTTCTACACATGTTATATCTATAAGCTAAGTTAGAGGCAATGTAATGTCAGTTTGACATGAGAAAGTGTGCTACGCCAACTATGGGCGGTGTAATAGGTTGCATCCAGGTCAATCTTCTGCTAATCTAAAAGCTATTTCTTTCATGGCCCTTCATGAGATTATGTATTTGTTGAACCCTTCATGAGCTTATTCGAACGAGTTATAAAGTGAAGTTTGATCTTTAGAGCTATCCATGTTCATATCATACATCTACACATGTTATATCTATAAGCTAAGTTAGAGGCAATGTAATGTCAGTTTGACATGAGAAAGTGTGCTAAGCCAACTAAGGGCGGTGTAATAGGTTGCATCCAGGTCAATCTTCTGCTAATCTAAAAGCCATTTCTTTCTTAAGCCCATTCATGAGCTTATGTCTTTGGTGAACCCTTCGTGAGCTTATTCTAACGAGTTATGAAGCGAAGCTTGATCTTTAGAGCTATCCATGTTCATATCATACTTTTACACATGTTATCTCCATAAGCTAAGTTAGAGGCAATGTAATGTCAGTTTGACATGAGTAAGTGTGCTAAGCTAACTAAGGGCGGTGTAATATGTTGCATCGAGATCAATCTTCTGCTAATCTAAAAGTTATTTCTTTCATGGCCCTTCTTGAGATTATGTCTTTGTTGAACCCTTCATGAGCTTATTCTAACGAGTTATAAAGTGAAGCCTAATCTCTAGAGCTATCCATGTTCATATCATACTTCTACACATGTTATATCTATAAGCTAAGTTAGAAGCAATGTAATGTCAGTTTGACATGAGAAAGTGTGCTAAGCCAACTAAGGGCGGTGTAATAGGTTGCATCCAAGTCAATCTTCTGCTAATCTAAAAGCCATTTCTTTCCTGAGCTTATGTCTTTGTTGAACCCTTCATGAGCTTATTCTAACGAGTTATGAAGTGAAGCTTGATCTTTAGAGCTATCCATGTTCATATCATATTTCTACACATGTTATATCTATAAGCTAAGTTAGAGGCAATGTAATGTCAGTTTGACATGAGAAAGTGTGCTAAGCCTACTAAGGGCGGTGTAATAGGTTGCATCCAGGTCAATCTTCTGCTAATCTAAAAGCCATTTCTTTCTTGAGCCCATTCATGAGCTTATGTCTTTGGTGAACCCTTCGTGAGCTTATTCTAACGAGTTATGAAGCGAAGCTTGATCTTTAGAGCAATCCATGTTCATATCATACTTCTACACATGTTATATCTATAGGCTAAGTTAGAGGCAATGTAATGTCAGTTTGACATGAGAAAGTGTGCTAAGCCAACTAAGGGCGGTGTAATAGGTTGCATCCAGGTCAATCTTCTGCTAATCTAAAACCCATTTCTTTCATGAGCCCTTCATGAGCTTATGTCTCTGTTGAACCCTTCATGAGCTTATTCTAACGAGTTATGAAGTGAAGCTTGATCTTTAGAGCTATCCATGTTCATGTCATATTTCTACACATGTTATATCTATAAGCTAAGTTAGAGGCAATGTAATGTCAGTTTGACATGAGTAAGTGTGCTAAGCTAACTAAGGGCGGTGTAATATGTTGCATCCAGATCAATCTCCTACTAATCTAAAAGTTATTTCTTTCATGGCCCTTCTTGAGATTATGTCTTTGTTGAACCCTTCATGAGCTTATTCTAACGAGTTATAAAGTGAAGCCTAATCTTTAGAGCTATCCATGTTCATATCATACTTCTACACATGTTATATCTATAAGCTAAGTTAGAGGCAATGTAATGTCAGTTTGACATGAGAAAGTGTGCTAAGCCAACTAAGGGCGGTGTAATAGGTTGCATCCAAGTCAATCTTCTGCTAATCTAAAAGCCATTTCTTTCATGAGCTTATGTCTTTGTTGAACCCTTCATGAGCTTATACTAACGAGTTATGAAGTGAAGCTTGATCTTTAGAGCTATCCATGTTCATATCATATTTCTACACATGTTATATCTATAAGCTAAGTTAGAGGCAATGTAATGTCAGTTTGACATGAGAAAGTGTGCTAAGCCAACTAAGGGCGGTGTAATAGGTTGCATCCAGGTCAATCTTCTGCTAGTCTAAAAGCTATTTCTTTCATGGCCCTTCATGAGATTATGTCTTTGTTGAACCCATCATGAGCTTATTCGAACGAGTTATAAAGTGAAGCTTGATCTTTAGAGCTATCCATGTTCATATCATACATCTACACATGTTATATCTATAAGCTAAGTTAGAGGCAATGTAATGTCAGTTTGACATGAGTAAGTGTGCTAAGCTAACTAAGGGCGGTGTAATATATTTCATCCAAATCAATCTTCTGCTAATCTAAAAGCTATTTCTTTCATGGCCCTTCATGAGATTATGTCTTTGTTGAACCCTTCATGAGCTTATTCTAACGAATTATAAAGTGAAGCCTGATCTTTAGAGCTATCCATGTTCATATCATACTTCTACACATGTTATATCTATAAGCTAAGTTAGAGGCAATGTAATGTCAGTTTGACATGAGAAAGTGTGCTACGCCAACTATGGGCGGTGTAATAGGTTGCATCCAGGTCAATCTTCTGCTAATCTAAAAGCCATTTCTTTCTTGAGCCCATTCATGAGCTTATGTCTTTGGTGAACCCTTCGTGAGCTTATTCTAATGAGTTATGAAGCGAAGCTTGATCTTTAGAGCTATCCATGTTCATATCATACTTTTACACATGTTATCTCCATAAGCTAAGTTAGAGGCAATGTAATGTCAGTTTGACATGAGTAAGTGTGCTAAGCTAACTAAGGGCGGTGTAATATGTTGCATCGAGATCAATCTTCTACTAATCTAAAAGTTATTTCTTTCATGGCCCTTCTTGAGATTATGTCTTTGTTGAACCCTTCATGAGCTTATTCTAACGAGTTATAAAGTGAAGCCTAATCTCTAGAGCTATCCATGTTCATATCATACTTCTACACATGTTATATCTATAAGCTAAGTTAGAAGCAATGTAATGTCAGTTTGACATGAGAAAGTGTGCTAAGCCAACTAAGGGCGGTGTAATAGGTTGCATCCAAGTCAATCTTCTGCTAATCTAAAAGCCATTTCTTTCCTGAGCTTATGTCTTTGTTGAACCCTTCATGAGCTTATTCTAACGAGTTATGAAGTGAAGCTTGATCTTTAGAGCTATCCATGTTCATATCATATTTCTACACATGTTATATCTATAAGCTAAGTTAGAGGCAATGTAATGTCAGTTTGACATGAGAAAGTGTGCTAAGCCTACTAAGGGCGGTGTAATAGGTTGCATCCAGGTCAATCTTCTGCTAATCTAAAAGCCATTTCTTTCTTGAGCCCATTCATGAGCTTATGTCTTTGGTGAACCCTTCGTGAGCTTATTCTAACGAGTTATGAAGCGAAGCTTGATCTTTAGAGCAATCCATGTTCATATCATACTTCTACACATGTTATATCTATAGGCTAAGTTAGAGGCAATGTAATGTCAGTTTGACATGAGAAAGTGTGCTAAGCCAACTAAGGGCGGTGTAATAGGTTGCATCCAGGTCAATCTTCTGCTAATCTAAAACCCATTTCTTTCATGAGCCCTTCATGAGCTTATGTCTCTGTTGAACCCTTCATGAGCTTATTCTAACGAGTTATGAAGTGAAGCTTGATCTTTAGAGCTATCCATGTTCATATCATATTTCTACACATGTTATATCTATAAGCTAAGTTAGAGGCAATGTAATGTCAGTTTGACATGAGTAAGTGTGCTAAGCTAACTAAGGGCGGTGTAATATGTTGCATCCAGATCAATCTTCTACTAATCTAAAAGTTATTTCTTTCATGGCCCTTCTTGAGATTATGTCTTTGTTGAACCCTTCATGAGCTTATTCTAACGAGTTATAAAGTGAAGCCTAATCTTTAGAGCTATCCATGTTCATATCATACTTCTACACATGTTATATCTATAAGCTAAGTTAGAGGCAATGTAATGTCAGTTTGACATGAGAAAGTGTGCTAAGCCAACTAAGGGCGGTGTAATAGGTTGCATCCAAGTCAATCTTCTGCTAATCTAAAAGCCATTTCTTTCATGAGCTTATGTCTTTGTTGAACCCTTCATGAGCTTATACTAACGAGTTATGAAGTGAAGCTTGATCTTTAGAGCTATCCATGTTCATATCATATTTCTACACATGTTATATCTATAAGCTAAGTTAGAGGCAATGTAATGTCAGTTTGACATGAGAAAGTGTGCTAAGCCAACTAAGGGCGGTGTAATAGGTTGCATCCAGGTCAATCTTCTGCTAGTCTAAAAGCTATTTCTTTCATGGCCCTTCATGAGATTATGTCTTTGTTGAACCCATCATGAGCTTATTCGAACGAGTTATAAAGTGAAGCTTGATCTTTAGAGCTATCCATGTTCATATCATACATCTACACATGTTATATCTATAAGCTAAGTTAGAGGCAATGTAATGTCAGTTTGACATGAGTAAGTGTGCTAAGCTAACTAAGGGCGGTGTAATATATTTCATCCAAATCAATCTTCTGCTAATCTAAAAGCTATTTCTTTCATGGCCCTTCATGAGATTATGTCTTTGTTGAACCCTTCATGAGCTTATTCTAACGAATTATAAAGTGAAGCCTGATCTTTAGAGCTATCCATGTTCATATCATACTTCTACACATGTTATATCTATAAGCTAAGTTAGAGGCAATGTAATGTCAGTTTGACATGAGAAAGTGTGCTACGCCAACTATGGGCGGTGTAATAGGTTGCATCCAGGTCAATCTTCTGCTAATCTAAAAGCCATTTCTTTCTTGAGCCCATTCATGAGCTTATGTCTTTGGTGAACCCTTCGTGAGCTTATTCTAATGAGTTATGAAGCGAAGCTTGATCTTTAGAGCTATCCATGTTCATATCATACTTTTACACATGTTATCTCCATAAGCTAAGTTAGAGGCAATGTAATGTCAGTTTGACATGAGTAAGTGTGCTAAGCTAACTAAGGGCGGTGTAATATGTTGCATCCAGATCAATCTTCTGCTAATCTAAAAGTTATTTCTTTCATGGCCCTTCTTGAGATTATGTCTTTGTTGAACCCTTCATGAGCTTATTCTAACGAGTTAAAAAGTGAAGCCTAATCTTTAGAGCTATCCATGTTCATATCATACTTCTACACATGTTATATCTATAAGCTAAGTTAGAGGCAATGTAATGTCAGTTTGACATGAGAAAGTGTGCTAAGCCAACTAAGAGCGGTGTAATAGGTTGCATCCAAGTCAATCTTCTGCTAATCTCAAAGCCATTTCTTTCATGAGCTTATGTCTTTGTTGAACCCTTCATGAGCTTATTCTAACGAGTTATGAAGTGAAGCTTGATCTTTAGAGCTATCCATGTTCATATCATATTTCTACACATGTTATATCTATAAGCTAAGTTAGAGGCAATGTAATGTCAGTTTGACATGAGAAAGTGTGCTAAGCCATATAAGGGCGGTGTAATAGGTTGCATCCAGGTCAATCTTCTGCTAATCTAAAAGCCATTTCTTTCTTGAGCCCATTCATGAGCTTATGTCTTTGGTGAACCCTTCGTGAGCTTATTCTAATGAGTTATGAAGCGAAGCTTGATCTTTAGAGCTATCCATGTTCATATCATACTTTTACACATGTTATCTCCATAAGCTAAGTTAGAGGCAATGTAATGTCAGTTTGACATGAGTAAGTGTGCTAAGCTAACTAAGGGCGGTGTAATATGTTGCATCCAGATCAATCTTCTGCTAATCTAAAAGTTATTTCTTTCATGGCCCTTCTTGAGATTATGTCTTTGTTGAACCCTTCATGAGCTTATTCTAACGAGTTATGAAGTGAAGCTTGATCTTTAGAGCTATCCATGTTCATATCATACTTCTACACATGTTATACCTATAAGCTAAGTTAGAGGCAATGTAATGTCAGTTTGACATGAGAAAGTGTGCTAAGCCAACTAAGGGCGGTGTAATAGGTTGCATCCAAGTCAATCTTCTGCTAATCTAAAAGCCATTTCTTTCATGAGCTTATGTCTTTGTTGAACCCTTCATGAGCTTATTCTAACGAGTTATGAAGTGAAGCTTGATCTTTAGAGCTATCCATGTTCATATCATACTTCTACACATGTTATATCTATAAGCTAAGTTAGAGGCAATGTAATGTCAGTTTGACATGAGAAAGTGTGCTAAGCCAACTAAGGGCGGGGTAATAGGTTGCATCTAGGTCAATCTTCTGCTAATCTAAAAGCCATTTCTTTCATGAGCCCATTCATGAGCTTATGTCTTTGGTGAACCCTTCGTGAGCTTATTCTAACGAGTTATGAAGCGAAGCTTGATCTTTAGAGCTATCCATGTTCATATCATACTTTTACACATGTTATATCTATAAGCTAAGTTAGAGGCAATGTAATGTCAGTTTGACATGAGAAAGTGTGCTAAGCCAACTAAGGGCGGTGTAATAGGTTGCATCCAGGTCAATCTTCTGCTAATCTAAAAGCCATTTCTTTCATGAGCCCTTCATGAGCTTATGTCTTTGTTGAACCCTTCATGAGCTTATTCTAACGAGTTATGAAGTGAAGCTTGATCTTTAGAGCTATCCATGTTCATATCATACTTCTACACATGTTATACCTATAAGCTAAGTTAGAGGCAATGTAATGTCAGTTTGACATGAGAAAGTGTGCTAAGCCAACTAAGGGCGGTGTAATAGGTTGCATCCAAGTCAATCTTCTGCTAATCTAAAAGCCATTTCTTTCATGAGCTTATGTCTTTGTTGAACCCTTCATGAGCTTATTCTAACGAGTTATGAAGTGAAGCTTGATCTTTAGAGCTATCCATGTTCATATCATACTTCTACACATGTTATATCTATAAGCTAAGTTAGAGGCAATGTAATGTCAGTTTGACATGAGAAAGTGTGCTAAGCCAACTAAGGGCGGGGTAATAGGTTGCATCTAGGTCAATCTTCTGCTAATCTAAAAGCCATTTCTTTCATGAGCTTATGTCTTTGTTGAACCCTTCATGAGCTTATTCTAACGAGTTAGGAAGTGAAGCTTGATCTTTAGAGCTATCCATGTTCATATCATATTTCTACACATGTTATCTCCATAAGCTAAGTTAGAGGCAATGTAATGTCTGTTTGACATGAGTAAGTGTGCTAAGCTAACTAAGGGCGGTGTAATATGTTGCATCCAGGTCAATCTTCTGCTAATCTAAAAGCCATTTCTTTCTTGAGCCCATTCATGAGCTTATGTCTTTGGTGAACCCTTCGTGAGCTTATTCTAATGAGTTATGAAGCGAAGCTTGATCTTTAGAGCTATCCATGTTCATATCATACTTTTACACATGTTATCTCCATAAGCTAAGTTAGAGGCAATGTAATGTCAGTTTGACATGAGTAAGTGTGCTAAGCTAACTAAGGGCGGTGTAATATGTTGCATCCAGATCAATCTTCTGCTAATCTAAAAGTTATTTCTTTCATGGCCCTTCATGAGATTATGTCTCTGTTGAACCCTTCATGAGCTTATTCTAACGAGTTATAAAGTGAAGCCTAATCTTTAGAGCTATCCATGTTCATATCATACTTCTACACATGTTATATCTATAAGCTAAGTTAGAGGCAATGTAATGTCAGTTTGACATGAGAAAGTGTGCTAAGCCAACTAAGGGCGGTGTAATAGGTTGCATCCAGGTTAATCTTCTGCTAATCTAAAAGCCATTTCTTTCATGAGCCCTTCATGAGCTTATGTCTTTGTTGAACCCTTCATGAGCCTATTCTAACGAGTTATGAAGTGAAGCTTGATCTTTAGAGCTATCCATGTTCATATCATATTTCTACACATGTTATATCTATAAGCTAAGTTAGAGGCAATGTAATGTCAGTTTGACATGAGAAAGTGTGCTAAGCCAACTAAGGGCGGTGTAATAGGTTGCATCCAGGTCAATCTTCTGATAATCTAAAAGCCATTTCTTTCATGAGCCCTACATGAGCTTAGGTCTTTGTTGAACCCTTCATGAGCTTATTCTAACGAGTTCTGAAGTGAAGCTTGATCTTTAGAGCTATCCATGTTCATATCATACTTCTACACATGTTATATCTATAAGCTAAGTTAGAGGCAATGTAATGTTAGTTTGACATGAGAATGTGTGCTAAGCCAACTAAGGGCGGTGTAATAGGTTGCATCCAGGTCAATCCTCTGCTAATCTAAAAGCTATTTCTTTCATGTCCCTTCATGAGATTATGTCTTTGTTGAACCCTTCATGAGCTTATTCTAACGAGTTATGAAGTGAAGCTTGATCTTTAGAGCTATCCATGTTCATATCATATTTCTACACATGTTATCTCCATAAGCTAAGTTAGAGGCAATGTAATGTCAGTTTCACATGAGTAACTGTGCTAAGCTAACTAAGGGCAGTGTAATAGGTTGCATCCAGATCAATCTTCTGCTAATCTAAAAGTTATTTCTTTCATGGCCCTTCATGAGATTATGTCTCTGTTGAACCCTTCATGAGCTTATTCTAACGAGTTATGAAGTGAAGCTTGATCTTTAGAGCTATCCATGTTCATATCATATTTCTACACATGTTATATCTATAAGCTAAGTTAGAGGCAATGTAATGTCAGTTTGACATGAGTAAGTGTGCTAAGCCAACTAAGGGCGGTGTAATAGGTTGCATCCAGGTCAATCTTCTGCTAATCTAAAAGCCATTTCTTTCATGAGCTTATGTCTTTGTTGAACCCTTCATGAGCTTATTCTAACGAGTTATGAAGTGAAGCTTGATCTTTAGAGCTATCCATGTTCATATCATATTTCTACACATGTTATCCCCATAAGCTAAGTTAGAGGCAATGTAATGTCAGTTTGACATGAGTTAGTGTGCTAAGCTAACTAAGGGCGGTGTAATATGTTGCATCCAGATCAATCTTCTGCTAATCTAAAAGTTATTTCTTTCATGGCCCTTCATGAGATTATGTCTCTGTTGAACCCTTCATGAGCTTATTCTAACGAGTTATGAAGTGAAGCTTGATCTTTAGAGCTATCCATGTTCATATCATATTTCTACACATGTTATATCTATAAGCTAAGTTAGAGGCAATGTAATGTCAGTTTGACATGAGTAAGTGTGCTAAGCCAACTAAGGGCGGTGTAATAGGTTGCATCCAGGTCAATCTTCTGCTAATCTAAAAGCCATTTCTTTCATGAGCTTATGTCTTTGTTGAACCCTTCATGAGCTTATTCTAACGAGTTATGAAGTGAAGCTTGATCTTTAGAGCTATCCATGTTCATATCATATTTCTACACATGTTATCCCCATAAGCTAAGTTAGAGGCAATGTAATGTCAGTTTGACATGAGTTAGTGTGCTAAGCTAACTAAGGGCGGTGTAATATGTTGCATCCAGATCAATCTTCTGCTAATCTAAAAGTTATTTCTTTCATGGCCCTTCATGAGATTATGTCTCTGTTGAACCCTTCATGAGCTTATTCTAACGAGTTATAAAGTGAAGCCTAATCTTTAGAGCTATCCATGTTCATATCATACTTCTACACATGTTATATCTATAAGCTAAGTTAGAGGCAATGTAATGTCAGTTTGACATGAGAAAGTGTGCTAAGCCAACTAAGGGCGGTGTAATAGGTTGCATCCAGGTCAATCTTCTGCTAATCTAAAAGCCATTTCTTTCTTGAGCCCATTCATGAGCTTATGTCTTTGGTGAACCCTTCGTGAGCTTATTCTAATGAGTTATGAAGCGAAGCTTGATCTTTAGAGCTATCCATGTTCATATCATATTTCTACACATGTTATATCTATAAGCTAAGTTAGAGGCAATGTAATGTCAGTTTGACATGAGAAAGTGTGCTAAGCCAACTAAGGGCGGTGTAATAGGTTGCATCCAGGTCAATCTTCTGCTAATCTAAAAGCCATTTCTTTCATGAGCCCTTCATGAGCTTAGGTCTTTGTTGAACCCTTCATGAGCTTATTCTAACGAGTTCTGAAGTGAAGCTTGATCTTTAGAGCTATCCATGTTCATATCATACTTCTACACATGTTATATCTATAAGCTAAGTTAGAGGCAATGTAATGTTAGTTTGACATGAGAATGTGTGCTAAGCCAACTAAGGGCGGTGTAATAGGTTGCATCCAAGTCAATCCTCTGCTAATCTAAAAGCTATTTCTTTCATGTCCCTTCATGAGATTATGTCTTTGTTGAACCCTTCATGAGCTTATTCTAACGAGTTATAAAGTGAATCTTGATCTTTAGAGCTATCCATGTTCATATCATACTTCTACACATGTTATATCTATAAGCTAAGTTAGAGGCAATGTAATGTCAGTTTGACATGAGAAAGTGTGCTAAGCCAACTAAGGGCGGTGTAATAGGTTGCATCCAGGTCAATCTTCTGCTAATCTAAAAGCCATTTCTTTCTTGAGTCCATTCATGAGCTTATGTCTATGGTGAACCCTTCGTGAGCTTATTCTAACGAGTTATGAAGCGAAGCTTGATCTTTAGAGCTATCAATGTTCATATCGTACTTTTACACATATTATCTCCATAAGATAAGTTAGAGGCAATGTAATGTAAGTTTGACATGAGTAAGTGTGCTAAGCTAACTAAGGGCGGTGTAATATGTTGCATCCAATTCAATCTTCTGCTAATCTAAAAGTTATTTCTTTCATGGCCCTTCATGAGATTATGTCTCTGTTGAACCCTTCATGAGCTTATTCTAACGAGTTATAAAGTGAAGCCTAATCTTTAGAGCTATCCATGTTCATATCATACTTCTACACATGTTATATCTATAAGCTAAGTTAGAGGCAATGTAATGTCAGTTTGACATGAGAAAGTGTGCTAAGCCAACTAAGGGCGGTGTAATAGGTTGCATCCAGGTCAATCTTCTGCTAATCTAAAAGCCATTTCTTTCATGAGCCCTTCATGAGCTTATGTCTTTGTTGAACCCTTCATGAACTTATTCTAACGAGTTATGAAGTGAAGCTTGATCTTTAGAGCTATCCATGTTCATATCATATTTCTACACATGTTATATCTATAAGCTAATTTAGAGGCAATGTAATGTCAGTTTGACATGAGAAAGTGTGCTAAGCCAACTAAGGGCGGTGTAATAGGTTGCATCCAGGTCAATCTTCTGCTAATCTAAAAGCCATTTCTTTCATGAGCCCTTCATGAGCTTAGGTCTTTGTTGAACCCTTCATGAGCTTATTCTAACGAGTTCTGAAGTGAAGCTTGATCTTTAGAGCTATCCATGTTCATATCATACTTCTACACATGTTATATCTATAAGCTAAGTTAGAGGCAATGTAATGTTAGTTTGACATGAGAATGTGTGCTAAGCCAACTAAGGGCGGTGTAATAGGTTGCATCCAGGTCAATCTTCTGCTAATCTAAAAGCCATTTCTTTCTTGAGTCCATTCATGAGCTTATGTCTATGGTGAACCCTTCGTGAGCTTATTCTAACGAGTTATGAAGCGAAGCTTGATCTTTAGAGCTATCAATGTTCATATCGTACTTTTACACATATTATCTCCATAAGCTAAGTTAGAGGCAATGTAATGTAAGTTTGACATGAGTAAGTGTGCTAAGCTAACTAAGGGCGGTGTAATATGTTGCATCCAATTCAATCTTCTGCTAATCTAAAAGTTATTTCTTTCATGGCCCTTCATGAGATTATGTCTCTGTTGAACCCTTCATGAGCTTATTCTAACGAGTTATAAAGTGAAGCCTAATCTTTAGAGCTATCCATGTTCATATCATACTTCTACACATGTTATATCTATAAGCTAAGTTAGAGGCAATGTAATGTCAGTTTGACATGAGAAAGTGTGCTAAGCCAACTAAGGGCGGTGTAATAGGTTGCATCCAGGTCAATCTTCTGCTAATCTAAAAGCCATTTCTTTCATGAGCCCTTCATGAGCTTATGTCTTTGTTGAACCCTTCATGAACTTATTCTAACGAGTTATGAAGTGAAGCTTGATCTTTAGAGCTATCCATGTTCATATCATATTTCTACACATGTTATATCTATAAGCTAATTTAGAGGCAATGTAATGTCAGTTTGACATGAGAAAGTGTGCTAAGCCAACTAAGGGCGGTGTAATAGGTTGCATCCAGGTCAATCTTCTGCTAATCTAAAAGCCATTTCTTTCATGAGCCCTTCATGAGCTTAGGTCTTTGTTGAACCCTTCATGAGCTTATTCTAACGAGTTCTGAAGTGAAGCTTGATCTTTAGAGCTATCCATGTTCATATCATACTTCTACACATGTTATATCTATAAGCTAAGTTAGAGGCAATGTAATGTTAGTTTGACATGAGAATGTGTGCTAAGCCAACTAAGGGCGGTGTAATAGGTTGCATCCAGGTCAATCCTCTGCTAATCTAAAAGCTATTTCTTTCATGTCCCTTCATGAGATTATGTCTTTGTTGAACCCTTCATGAGCTTATTCTAACGAGTTATAAAGTGAATCTTGATCTTTAGAGCTATCCATGTTCATATCATACTTCTACACATGTTATATCTATAAGCTAAGTTAGAGGCAATGTAATGTTAGTTTGACATGAGAAAGTGTGCTAAGCCAACTAAGGGCGGTGTAATAGGTTGCATCCAAGTCAATCTTCTGCTAATCTAAAAGCCATTTCTTTTCTGAGCCCTTCATCAACTTATGTCTTTGGTGAACCCTTCGTGAGCTTATTCTAATGAGTTATCAAGCGAAGCTTGATCTTTAGAAATATCTATGTTCATATCATAATTCTACACATGTTATCTCCATAAGCTAAGTTAGAGGCAATGTAATGTCAGTTTGACATGAGTAAGTGTGCTAAGCTAACTAAGGGCAGTGTAATATGTTGCATCCAGATCAATCTTCTGCTAATCTAAAAGTTATTTCTTTCATGGCCCTTCATGAGATTATGTCTCTGTTGAACCCTTCATGAGCTTATTCTAACGAGTTATAAAGTGAAGCCTGATCTTTAGAGCTATCCATGTTCATATCATACTTCTACACATGTTATATGATGAGGACATAGGAGATGCTGAGCTCGTAGCTGAGGAAGGAGCCACAGCAAGTATGGTGCCACAATTGGCAAGCGGACCTCTAACTCGTCTCAAAGCCAAAGCAATTGGCTACAAGTTCTCCCAGTTCGTTGATCATGTCACGAGCCAAGCCTTGAATGAAGACGAACTCTCACTAGCCAAGCACTACAACCGTGAGGAGTATATCAAGCATGGACTGATCACAATATCAGCTGAGGCAAGCCCACTTCTCAGCCTTACCACTATCGCTTCTAGCATCTTTACTATTACCAAGGAGTAAGGATGCACAAAGCCATGGTAGAGAATTGTACTCTTTTTCCTACCTTCGGTTTTGTCCCAATGGGTTTTCCGAAGGAGGTTTTAACGAGGCAACACCTCTAGTGTGCAAAGGAGACTTGTTCACGGATCATACATCATTCACAAGTCCATCCGCAGCCTTAGAAGCTTATTTTGTCATTTTTTTTACCACACTTTCCTTATTTGAGAACTTGTGTTGTTTTTCTTAAGTCTTGTAGTTTTTATTCGAACTACATGTTGTTTTGCTTAAGACCTAGGTATTTAAACCAAGGCAAAACATTCTAATGAGACAATCACGTTTTTGAATCAAACCTAGCCTCCTTTGTGGAATTCTCTCTTCTTCTTGTGTGTGTTCTCTGCACTTGAAGAGCTTTTGGTGTATCACGAGTTCATCACCTCTCGTGTGGTCCAATTCGCCTCCATCAAACCGTGTGTTACAAGGCTGAGCATCTCACCTCGTCGCATACAACACTTCTGTTGAGCAGAAGCTAGCCTTGTCCACTAGAACGTGTATCATCTTCTGGTATCAGAGCTCAAGCTCCTAATCAGGTTGTGTCTAAACCTATCTACCTCTTTGTTTCGTTTCAATTGCATCCATAGAAAAGCCAAAAACGAATTCTTTTTTTTGTTTGCATATCATATCTGTTTTGTTATTCTGTGAATTGTTCATTGCTTGCATCCATATCACCTCGTGTTTGTGTTTGCCATTGCTGAACGTTCATCATCTCATTATCACATTGAAAACAAAATAAAAACGTCATTACATTAACTCTGTCTTCCGTTTGTTGTTTCATTGCATCCACAATTGTCTTTATCTTGAGAGTGAGTGTTGTGTTGTGATTGTTTGAAATAAAAACGAGTTGTCTAGGTTGCTTAGTTGTGTTCATGCCAAGTAATTGAAGAAAAACTCTGTGTTGTGTTAATGGTGGAGCTGAAATCGTGTGCTAGGAAGAAGAGATAGTGATTAAGAAATTTCCATATTGCTGAAAAGTCTTTACTCGAATTTTTCCATTTCTTTTGTGGCTTGCATTTAATTGAGATTTCTTCCTTGATTGCGTAAAGATTTTTCCATTTCTGTGGATTGCTGCATTAAAATTGTCATTCCATATTATTATTTTTGCTTTTACCACACGCATTTTGAATTGCTGTGCATTCACTTTGTTGTCTTCTGGTGCAAGGTACCATGACAGAAAGCTCGGATCAATCCGACACACAAAATGCTATGATCCAGATGCTGGCATCCATCAAGGCTGAACTAGCCAATTTATCGGCTAGAATGGATCGAGTAGAAGGACCCGTGAACCCAAGGAGAGCTGATGTACCTGAGTCTTCACGGCGAGCAGGACCTTACGTGGTGGAAGATTCACCAACTACATCACATAACCCACCGCCAATGCAGCCTGATCCTGGAGAGCCACCCGTACAGCCACCACATCAACCTGCTTACCAGCCACACATTGACGTCAAGCTGACGCCTCCAACCTTTGCTGGAAGAGTTGACCCAGAGGCTTACTTGGACTGGAAGAGGAGGATGGAACATATATTTGAATACTACAGATATGCTGATCCAAGAAAAGTGACGCTAGCTGCAGCTCAATTCACTGAGCATGCACTAACATGGTGGGATCGAGAGGTTCCTGACAGAAGAAGGAACCGTTATGGTCAAATAGCAGCTTGGGAGGATCTCAAGTTCATTATGAGACGACGATATGTACCTCCACACTTCCATAGAGACATGCAAAAACGTTTTAGACGTTTGACACAAGGCAACAAGAGTGTTGAAGAGTACTTTGAGGAATTTGAGCATTTGAGGAACAGATTGGAGATTGACGACTCTCAGGAAACTCTAATGGCTCAATTTTTAGATGGTTTGCAAGAGAAAGTGGCACGCAAAGTGGAGAGACAAACCTATCATGACCTTGGAGAGTTGTTGCATCTAGCCATTTAGATAGAGCAGCAAATTAAGCGTAAGACCTCTTCTTATACACCTAAGCCTAAGACTAATTGGAATGTTAATCTTAAACAGTTAGAGAAAGGCCAAGGACAGCAAGGAGATACACGGTTCAAAGGTAGGACCAATGAAGGCAGCAAAGGCCCTAAGAGTGACTTCCGTGCAACGCAGGTAAGCGCACCAAACCCTCAGGCACAACGTAGCCGAGATGTTACTTGTTTTAAGTGCAGGGGCAGAGGGCATATGGCTAGAGAATGCCCCAACCAGAGAACAATGATACTCACACCATCTGGAGACTATGAATCTCAAGATGAGGAGGATGAAGGTGAGCCACCATCTGGTGAAGAGATGGAATACCCTGACTCCAGGGAGCTGCTGATGATGAGGCGAGTCCTCAATGCAATGATAGACCCAGAGGAGACAGCACAGCGTGAAAACATCTTTCACACAAGGTGCACAATCCAAGGGAAGGTATGTTCTCTTATAATAGATGGAGGGTCATGTACTAACGTTGCTAGCTTGTACATGGTAGAAAAACTTGGATTAGAAAAGAAAAAGCATCCTCAGCCCTATAAGTTAAGGTGGCTTAATGATAAGGCCGAGCTAAGTATCACCGATCAAGTAAATGTGTCATTCAGTATTGGTCGATATAATGATCAGGTGGTGTGTGATGTGGTTCCAATGCAGGCTGGCCATCTCTTATTGGGACGTCCATGGCAGTTTGATAAGGAAACCACACATAATGGACAGACTAACCTATATTCGTTTGTTCATGATAAGCGCAAGTTTAATTTAGCACCTTTATCTCCACAACAAGTACGAGAGATGCAAATGAAAATGGCTAAGGACAAGCTCAAAACCAGGGAGAATCTCTTAGTGAATTCTAGTGATGTTCGTAAAGCTATGTACACTAACAGCTCTAATGTCATTCTTATGGTGTTTAAAGAACTTTTGAGTACAGATCATGCAGAAACGCAACTACCACCAGAAGTAACTAAGTTACTTGAGACGTACTCCGATGTGTTTCCAGAGGAGTTACCGGCTGGTCTACCACCTATACGTGGTATAAAGCATTGTATTGATTTCATTCCAGGTGCACAATTGCCAAACCGACCAGCATATAGAGTGAACCCTGAAGAAGCTAAAGAACTTGAGCGACAAGTAAGGGAGCTAATGGCACAAGGCTATGTCCGAGAGAGCCTTAGCCTATGCGCGGTACCAGTTATACTCGTGCCTAAGAAGGATGGCAGCTGGAGAATGTGTGTGGATTGCCGAGCCATCAACAACATCACAATTAAGTATCGGCATCCTATACCAAGGCTAGACGACATGCTGGACGAGCTGAGTGGTGCAACTGTGTTCTCCAAAATAGACTTGAAAAGTGGATATCATCAAGTCAGAATGCGCGAAGGAGATGAGTGGAAGACAGCATTTAAGACTAAGCACGGTTTGTACGAGTGGCTAGTCATGCCATTCGGCCTATCCAATGCTTCCAGCACCTTCATGCGTTTGATGAACCATGTACTTAGGCCTTACATTAGTAAGTTTGTTGTTGTGTACTTTGATGACATACTTATATATAGCTCATTCTATCTTGAACATGTGACACATCTTGAGCTGGTAATACAAACACTTCGAAGGGAAGGATTGTTTGCCAACTTAAAGAAGTGTACATTCTGCACTGATCAAGTGGTTTTCCTAGGTTTTGTTGTTAGTTCACAGGGCCTACAGGTTGATGAAGACAAGATCCGAGCTATCAAAGAGTGGCCAACACCCACGAGTATCAGTCAAGTGAGAAGCTTTCACGGTCTGGCCAGCTTCTATAGACGGTTTGTGAGGGACTTCAGTAGCATTGCCAGCCCTCTAACAACTCTAATCAAGAAGAACACCGAATTCAAGTGGGGTGAGGCGCAAACACAAGCTTTTCAGCGTTTGAAAGAGAGGCTCACAAACGCACCAGTTCTAGCATTACCAGACTTCAACAAGACCTTTGAGCTAGAGTGTGATGCGTCTGGAGTAGGTATAGGGGCTGTATTAACCCAAGGAGGCAGACCCGTAGCTTACTTTAGTGAGAAGCTAAGTGGCGCAGCGTTGAACTACCCTACATATGACAAAGAGTTATACGCACTAGTCAGAGCTATGGAGTCTTGGCAGCACTACTTGTTGGCTAGGGAGTGTGTCATACACACGGACCATCAGACCTTACAACATTTGAAGGGGCAGACCAAGTTGAAGAAAAGACATGCTCGCTGGCTGGAATTCATCGAGACATTCCCTTATGTGATCAAGTATAAGAAGGGGAAGGAGAATGTTGTAGCTGATGCACTATCTCGACGTTATACACTCATCTCGGTTATGGAAGCTAAGGTGTTAGGGTTTGAAATGATGAAAGAGCTTTACACAATAGATGATGACTTCAAGGAAACTTTTAAGGAACACGGCAAGGGAGCTCACGCCAAGTACTACTTGTTTGAAGGGTTTTTGTTTAAGGAGAAGAGGCTGTGTATCCCCAAGGGATCAATTCGAGACTTGCTGCTGAAGGAAGCACATGGAGGTGGTTTGATGGGCCACTTTGGAGTTGACAAAACGTTGGACATGCTGAGGGAACACTTCTATTGGCCTCATCAAAGGAGAGACGTTGAAGCTTACTGTGCACAATGTGTTGTGTGCAAGAAGGCCAAATCCACAGCTCAACCCCACGGTTTATACTTACCTTTACCGATTCCTACTACACCTTGGACTGACCTATCTATGGACTTTGTGCTAGGCTTGCCTAAGATAAACCACAAAGACTCCATTTTTGTTGTTGTAGACAGGTTTTCAAAGATGGCTCACTTCATACCATATTCCAAGACCAATGATGCATCTCAAACCGCAGCATTGTTCTTTAAAGAGGTAGTGAGATTGCATGGCATTCCTAGAACCATAGTGTCTGATCGAGATACCAAGTTTCTCAGCCACTTTTGGAGAGCCTTGTGGAAGAAGTTAGGAACCAAGCTGCTCTTCTCTACAACATGTCATCCTCAAACTTATGGACAGACGGAAGTGGTGAACCGCACACTATCCACAATGTAATGTCAGTTTGACAAGAGTAAGTGTGCTAACCTAACTAAGGGCGGTGTAATATGTTGCATCCAGATCAATCTTCTGCTAATCTAAAAGTTATTTCTTTCATGGCCCTTCATGAGATTATGTATCTGTTGAACCCTTCATGAGCTTATTCTAACGAGTTATAAAGTGAAGCCTAATCTTTAGAGCTATCCATGTTCATATCATACTTCTACACATGTTATATCTATAAGCTAAGTTAGAGGCAATGTAATGTCAGTTTGACATGAGAAAGTGTGCTAAGCCAACTAAGGGCGGTCTAATAGGTTGCATCCAGGTCAATTTTCTGCTAATCTAAAACCCATTTCTTTCATGAGCCCTTCATGAGCTTATGTCTTTGTTGAACCCTTCATGAGCTTATTCTAACGAGTTATGAAGTGAAGCTTGATCTTTAGAGCTATCCATGTTCATATCATACTTCTACACATGTTATATCTATAAGCTAAGTTAGAGGCAATGTAATGTTAGTTTGACATGAGAATATGTGCTAAGCCAACTAAGGGCGGTGTAATAAGTTGCATCCAAATCAATCTTCTGCTAATCCAAAAGCCATTTCTTTTCTGAGCCCTTCATCAACTTATGTCTTTGGTGAACCCTTCGTGAGCTTATTCTAATGAGTTATCAAGCGAAGCTTGATCTTTAGAAATATCTATGTTCATATCATAATTCTACACATGTTATCTCCATAAGCTAAGTTAGAGGCAATGTAATGTCAGTTTGACATGAGTAAGTGTGCTAAGCTAACTAAGGGCGGTGTAATATGTTGCATCCAGATCAATCTTCTGCTAATCTAAAAGTTATTTTTTTCATGGCCCTTCATGAGATTATGTCTCTGTTGAACCCTTCATGAGCTTATTCTAACGAGTTATAAAGTGAAGCCTAATCTTTAGAGCTATCCATGTTCATATCATACTTCTACACATGTTATATCTATAAGCTAAGTTAGAGGCAATGTAATGTCAGTTTGACATGAGAAAGTGTGCTAAGCCAACTAAGGGCGGTGTAATAGGTTGCATCCAGGTCAATTTTCTGCTAATCTAAAACCCATTTCTTTCATGAGCCCTTCATGAGCTTATGTCTTTGTTGAACCCTTCATGAGCTTATTCTAACGAGTTATGAAGTGAAGCTTGATCTTTAGAGCTATCCATGTTCATATCATACTTCTACACATGTTATATCTATAAGCTAAGTTAGAGACAATGTAATGTTAGTTTGACATAAGAATGTGTGCTAAGCCAACTAAGGGCGGTGTAATAAGTTGCATCCAAATCAATCTTCTGCTAATCTAAAAGCCATTTCTTTTCTGAGCCCTTCATCAACTTATGTCTTTGGTGAACCCTTCGTGAGCTTATTCTAATGAGTTATCAAGCGAAGCTTGATCTTTAGAAATATCTATGTTCATATCATAATTCTACACATGTTATCTCCATAAGCTAAGTTAGAGGCAATGTAATGTCAGTTTGACATGAGTAAGTGTGCTAAGCTAACTAAGGGCGGTGTAATATGTTGCATCCAGATCAATCTTCTGCTAATCTAAAAGTTATTTCTTTCATGGCCCTTCATGAGATTATGTCTCTGTTGAACCCTTCATGAGCTTATTCTAACGAGTTATAAAGTGAAGCCTAATCTTTAGAGCTATCCATGTTCATATCATACTTCTACTCATGTTATATCTATAAGCTAAGTTAGAGGCAATATAATGTCAGTTTGACATGAGAAAGTGTGCTAAGCCAACTAAGGGCGGTGTAATAAGTTGCATCCAGGTCAATTTTCTGCTAATCTAAAACCCATTTCTTTCATGAGCCCTTCATGAGCTTATGTCTTTGTTGAACCCTTCATGAGCTTATTCTAACGAGTTATGAAGTGAAGCTTGATCTTTAGAGCTATCCATGTTCATATCATACTTCTACACATGTTATATCTATAAGCTAAGTTAGAGGCAATGTAATGTTAGTTTGACATGAGAATGTGTGCTAAGCCAACTAAGGGCGGTGTAATAGGTTGCATCCAAATCAATCTTCTGCTAATCTAAAAGCCATTTCTTTTCTGAGCCCTTCATCAACTTATGTCTTTGGTGAACCCTTCGTGAGCTTATTCTAATGAGTTATCAAGCGAAGCTTGATCTTTAGAAATATCTATGTTCATATCATAATTCTACACATGTTATCTTCATAAGCTAAGTTAGAGGCAATGTAATGTTAGTTTGACATGAGTAAGTGTGCTAAGCTAACTAAGGGCGGTGTAATAGGTTGCATCCAGATCAATCTTCTGCTAATCTAAAAGTTATTTCTTCCATGGCCCTTCATGAGATTATGTCTCTGTTGAACCCTTCATGAGCTTATTCTAACGAGTTATAAAGTGAAGCCTAATCTTTAGAGCAATCCATGTTCATATCATACTTCTACACATGTTATATCTATAAGCTAAGTTAGAGGCAATGTAATGTCAGTTTGACATGAGAAAGTGTGCTAAGCCAACTAAGGGCGGTGTAATAGGTTGCATCCAGGTCAATCTTCTGCTAATCTAAAAGCCATTTCTTTCATGAGCTTATGTCTTTGTTGAACCCTTCATGAGCTTATTCTAACGAGTTATGAAGTGAAGCTTGATCTTTAGAGCTATCCATGTTCATATCATATTTCTACACATGTTATATCTATGAGCTAAGTTAGAGGCAATGTAATGTCAGTTTGACATGACAAAGTGTGCTAAGCCAACTAAGAGCGGTGTAATAGGTTGCATCCAGGTCAATCTTCTGCTAATCTAAAACCTATTTCTTTCATGAGCCCTTCATGAGCTTATGTCTTTGTTGAACCCTTCATGAGCTTATTCTAACGAGTTTTAAAGTGAAACTTGATCTTTAGAGCTATCCATTTTCATATCATACTTCTACACATGTTATATCTATAAGCTAAGTTAGAGGTAATGTAATGTTAGTTTGACATGAGAAAGTGTGCTAAGCCAACTAAGGGCGGTGTAATAGGTTGCATCCAGGTCAATCTTCTGCTAATCTAAAAGCCATTTCTTTCATGAGCCCTTCATGAGCTTATGTCTTTGTTGAACCTTTCATGAGCTTATTCTAACGAGTTATGAAGTGAAGCTTGATCTTTACAGCTATCCATGTTCATAGCATACTTCTACACATATTATATCTATAAGCTAAGTTAGAGGCAATGTAATGTTAGTTTGACATGAGAAAGTGTGCTAAGCCAACTAAGGGCGGTGTAATAGGTTGCATCCAAGTCAATCTTCGGCTAATCTAAAAGCCATTTCTTTTCTGAGCCCTTCATCAACTTATGTCTTTGGTGAACCCTTCGTGAGCTTATTCTAATGAGTTATCAAGTGAAGCTTGATCTTTAGAGATATCTATGTTCATATCATAATTCTACACATGTTATCTCCATAAGCTAAGTTAGAGGCAATGTAATGTCAGTTTGACATGAGTAAGTGTGCTAAGCTAACTAAGGGCGGTGTAATATGTTGCATCCAGATCAATCTTCTGCTAATCTAAAAGTTATTTCTTTCATGAGCCCTTCATGAGCTTATGTCTTTGTTGAACCCTTCATGAGCTTATTCTAACGAGTTATGAAGTGAAGCTTGATCTTTAGAGCTATCCATGTTCATATCATATTTCTACACATGTTATATATATAAGCTAAGTTAGAGGCAATGTAATGTTAGTTTGACATGAGAAAGTGTGCTAAGCCAACTAAGGGCGGTGTAATAGGTTGCATCCAGGTCAATCTTCTGCTAATCTAAAAGCCATTTCTTTCATGAGCCCTTCATGAGCTTAGGTCTTTGTTGAACCCTTCATGAGCTTATTCTAATGAGTTCTGAAGTGAAGCTTGATCTTTAGAGCTATCCATGTTCATATCATACTTCTACACATGTTATATCTATAAGCTAAGTTAGAGGCAATGTAATGTTAGTTTGACATGAGAATGTGTGCTAAGCCAACTTGATACACGTTCTGGTTGATTCAAAGCAAGCTATAACGCAAGGTGGTGTTTGTTCTCACAAGAGAGAAGCTCAGCTTGCTTTACACGATGCGGAAGGTGAATTGGACCACACGAGGGTGATAAACTCGTGATACACCAAGAGATTCTTCAAGGCTGAGTGCTAGTACTTAAAGACAAGAAGAATTGAAGCTTTTAGATCTAGAAAACGTGAAAGAGAAGGAGCTTTTTGGCTGCTAGGGTTTTTGGACGAAATTGTTGTTCTTTATTCATCCATAAGCTTAGGTATTTATAGAACCCTAAGTCTTAAAACAACACGAAGTTTGAAACAAAAACAACAAGTAGTTTTAAAATAACAAAAAAACAACAAGATGTGCGTAAAAAATAAACAAACGAATTCTTCAGCCTTCTAAGTGCTCTAGTGACTTGTGAATGATGTTCAACTTGTGAACAAGTCCTAGAATACACACTTGGGGTGTTGCCTCGTTAAAACCTCTTTCAGGAAACCCATTGGGACAAAACCGAAAGTAGGAAAAAGAGTACAATTCCCAAGCATGTCTTTGTGTGTCTTTACTCTTGGATGATAGTAAAGACACTAGAAGCTGCTGTGTTGACATTGAGAAGTGCACATGGCTCACTTGATGATGTAAAAAAGCCATGATGGTCCGATAATCCGATAATGCGTGTGGTTCGTCATCTTCTCCTTGCTCTAGAATGTGCTCCACGAACTGGCTGAATTTGTGGCTGATTGCTCTTGCTTTGAGGCGTGTAAGTGGTCCACTTGGTACTTGAGGCACCATGACATCCGCATCTACATGTTCAACATTGTCTATGTCCTCATCATTCCCTCCCCCTTCGCAACGTTTTGTTCTCAAAACTGGATCCTTACCTACATCAAACAATTCTAAGTCAGCAACATTGAATGTTGGAGAAACGTTAAACGTACCTGGTAGCTCCAGTTGATATGCGTTTTCATTTATCCTCTTTAGGACTCGGAAAGGTCCATCTCCCCGTGGTGCAAGCTTGCTCTTCCTCTTTTGTGGAAACCTTTCGGACCTAAAGTGCAACCAAACCCAATCTCCTTTCTTGAAGGTAACTTGTTTCCTTCCTTTGTTGGCTTGCTTTGCATAAGCTTCTGTTTTCTTTTCTATATTCTCCTTTGCTTTCTGATGAATCTTTTTGATGTATTCTGCCCTTGTTTCTCCCTCCAAGCTTACTACTTCGGCTGGTGGTAATGGTGTGAGATCAAGAGGCGAGTTGGGATTGAATCCATAGACGATCTCAAAAGGAGACATTCTGGTGGCAGAATGCACAGCTCGGTTGTAAGCAAACTCGATGAAGGGGATACATTCCAGCCACGTCTTCAAGTTCTTGCCAATGGTGGCTCTCAGCAATGTGGATAAAGTGCGATTCACCACTTCCGTTTGTCCATCTGTTTGGGGATGACATGTGGTGGAGAAGAGCAGCTTGGTTCCTAATTTCTTCCATAAAGCTCTCCAAAAGTGGCTGAGGAACTTGGTGTCACGATCTGATACTATGGTTCTCGGAATACCATGTAACCTCACTACTTCTTTAAAGAACAATGCTGCAGTTTGAGATGCATCGTTGGTCTTGGAACATGGTATGAAGTGAGCCATCTTCGAAAACCTGTCTACAACAACAAAAATGGAATCTTTGTGGTTTATCTTAGGCAAGCCTAGCACAAAGTCCATAGAAATGACAGTCCAAGGAGTAGTGGAATGGGCAAAGGCATGTATAAACCGTAAGGGTGGGCTCTGGATTTGGCCTTCCGACACACCAAGCACCTAGCACAGTGTGCTTCAACGTCACGCCTTTGATGAGGCCAATAGAAATGTTTCCTCAACATGTCTAACGTTTTGTCAACTCCAAAGTGACCCATCAAGCCACCTCCATGTGCTTCCTTCAACAGCAAATCTCGTATAGAGCCTTTGGGAATGCACAGCCTCTTCTCTTTGAACAGGAACCCATCAAACAAGTAGAATTTGGTGTAAGCTCCTTTGCCGTGTTCCTTGAAGATCTCCTTGAAGTCTTCATCTACTGTGTATAGCTCCTTCATTAACTCAAATCCTAACACTTTGGCTTCCATAACCGAGATGAGAGTATATCTTCTAGACAAGGCATCAGCTACAACATTTTCCTTTCCCTTCTTATACTTGATCACATAGGGAAATGTTTCGATGAATTCCAGCCAGCGTGCATGCCTCTTTTTCAGCTTAGTTTGACCCTTCAAATGCTGCAATGTCTGATGGTCCGTGTGTATAACACATTCCCTAGCCAACAAATAGTGTTGCCAAGACTCCATAGCCCTCACTAAAGCGTATAACTCTTTGTCATAGGTTGGGTAATTCAATGCTGCTCCACTTAGCTTCTCACTGAAGTAAGCTACTGGTCTGCCTCCTTGGGTTAGTACAGCTCCTATTCCCACTCCAGATGCGTCACACTCTAGTTCAAATGTCTTGTTGAAGTCTGGTAGAGCTAAAACTGGTGCAGCTGTGAGTTTCTCTTTCAAGCGCTGAAATGCTTGCTCTTGTTCTTCTCCCCATTTGAACTCATTGTTCTTCTTAACTATGGACGTCAAGGGGCTGGCAATACTGCTGAAATCCTTTACAAACCGACGATAGAAGCTGGCCAAACCGTGAAAGCTTCTCACTTGGCTGATACTCGTTGGTGTTGGCCATTCTTTGATAGCTCGAATCTTGTCTTCATCAACCTGTAATCCCTGTGAACTAACAACAAAACCTAGGAAAACTACTTGATCAGTGCAGAATGTGCACTTCTTTAAGTTGGCAAACAATCCTTCCCTTCGAAGTGTTTGTAATACCAGCTCAAGATGTGTCACATGTTCAGAATAAGATGAGCTATAGATAAGTATATCATCAAAGTAAACAACAACAAACTTACTGATGTATGGCCTAAGTACATGGTTCATTAGGCGCATAAAGGTGCTGGGGGCATTAGACAAACCGAATGGCATGACCAGCCATTCATACAAACCGTGCTTGGTCTTGAAGGCTGTCTTCCACTCATCCCCTTCCCGCATTCTCACTTGATGATAACCACTCTTTAAATCAATTTTTGAGAATACGGTTGCTCCACTCAACTCGTCCAGCATGTCATCGAGTCGAGGTATGGGGTGCCGGTATTTGATTGTAATGTTGTTGATGGCTCGGCAATCTACACACATTCTCCAGATGCCATCTTTCTTAGGCACGAGTAGAACTGGTACTGCACATGGGCTGAGACTCTCTCGGACATACCCTTGTGCCATCAACTCTCTTACTTGCCGCTCAAGTTCTTTGGCTTCCTCTGGATTGACACGGTAAGCGGGTCTGTTTGGTAGCTATGCTCCTGGAATGAAGTCAATGTTGTGCTCAATGCCTCTAACAGGCGGTAATCCAGGTGGTAGCTTTTCAGGAAATCATCCGCATACGTTTCCAACAACTTGTTAACTTCTGATGGTAGCTTGATATCTATATAATCTGCACTCAAAAGCTCTTTAAACACCATAAGAAAAACGTTAGTGTTGTTAGTAGCAATAGTCTTCCGAATAACACTAGATTTTACTAGGAAATTCTCTTTGCAGTTGCTTTTATCTTTAGCCATTTTGATTTGCATTTCATGCACTTGCTGTGGTGATAATGGTGCTAGATTAATTCTGCGCTTATCATGAACAAAAGAATACAAGTTAGTACGTCCATTGTGTGTGGTTTCCTTATCAAACTGCCATGGACGTCCCAATAAGAGATGGCCAGCCTGCATTGGAACCACATCACACAATACTTTATCATTGTATCGGCCTACACTAAAGGAGACCTTTACTTGATCAGTAATGCGTAACTCAGCCTTGTCATTGAGCCACCTTAGCTTATAAGGCTGAGGGTGTTTAGTTCTCTCTAGACCGAGTTTTTCTACCATATATAAACTAGCAACATTTGTGCAAGAACCACCATCGATAATTAAAGAGCAAACCTTTCCCTTGATGGTGCATCTAGTGTGAAAGATGTTTTCACGCTGTTCGGTTTCCGGCTCCACCATTGAGCTGAGAACACGCCTCATCATCAACATCTCTCCGGAATCCGGATACTCCACCTCATCACCATCATTTGGTTCTGGTTCGTCATCTCCCTCATCTTGTGATTCGTAATCACCTGTAGAGGTGAGAGTCATCACCCGCTGGTTGGGGCAATCTCTTGACATGTGACCTCTGCCTCTACATTTGAAGCACATAATGTCTCTGGTCCGCTGTTGTTGTGGCAGCTGCGACGTTCCTTGTGTAGCACGCATAGGTGCTGGTGCGTTTTTAACTCCTTCGTTGGTTCTGGTTTTGAACCGTGAGTCGTTTGGTCCTCCATTGTTCCTTTCAACCTGTTTAGGGATAGAATTCCAGTTAGTCTTAGGTCTAGAAACAACATTAGATTGCTTACGCTTGTTTTGCTGTTCGATTTGGATGGCAAGGTGCAACAGCTCTCCAAGATCATGGTATGGCTGCCGTTCCACTTTTCTTGCTATTTTCTCTTGCAATCCATCCAGAAATTGTGCCATGAGTGTTTCTGGTGAGTCCTCAAGCTCCAGCCTATTCCGCAGGTGCTCAAACTCCTCAAAATACTCCTCCACACTTTTGGTGCCCTGATTTAAACGTCTAAAACGTTTTTGTAACTCTCGGTGGAAATGTGGTGGCACATAGCGTCTCCTCATGATGTGTTTGAGATCTTCCCAAGCAGCTATCTGTCCATATCGATTTCTCCTCCTTTCAGCTACTTCTCTGTCCCACCAAGTAAGAGCATGGTCTGTGAACTGAGCTGCAGCTAGAGCTACTCTTCTTGGGTCAGCATATCGATAATATTCAAAGATATGCTCCATTCGTCTCTCCCAATCGAGGTATGCCTCTGGGTCAACTCTTCCAGCAAAGGTTGGAGGTGTCAGCTTCACGTCAAGATGTGGCTGAGGTGGTGGTGGTGGCGGAAATCGAGCTGGCAGCTCTTCTTCCATCTGTTCTCTCATCCGGGGGTCATGTTGCATTGATGGAGGTGTTGGGGAACCATCCGAATCACGTTCTCCTCTCCTCCGTGAACCTTCTGGCACATTAGCTCTCCTACCAGGTGAAGCTTCCTCCATTCTATTCATTCTAGCGTTCATACTAGTAAGTTGTGCGTTGATTGTTGCCAGCATTTGGATCATGGCGTTTGTAGCTTCTTCATGGTCTGATTCCTCCGCCATATTGTTCCTAACACAAAAAGAAAGATGCAAATGAATCTGTAACAATTAAACAACAAATAAAAACGAAAGATATAAATTTAAAATGATTATGAATTGATTAAAAAAAACGAAATTTAAATATGGTTTTTTTTTTTTTTTTTTTAATATGCTAAAAATCAGGATATGGTTAGCTAGAATTCAAAAAAATTCAAAAAAATTTAAAAAAATTCGAAAACAAATAGGAAAAGATAAGGATAGGCTTACGGTTTGTTTGGCTCAGAATTTTTGAGATCCTTTCTTCTTCTTCTTTCCCAATTCACGTTGACAGATCCTACAAACAAAGAAAGCTCACAGAAAACAGATCAAAGGATCACAAATAAAAATTGGTTGAAACAACACAACTTTTACAACAACCCTAATAAGGCACGAAATTGACTGAAGAGACAATGAAAACAAACAATAAAATTAAGAGATAGGTTTAGACACTCCCTGTGATGGAACTTAGGCTCTGATACCAAAAGATGATACACGTTCTGGTTGATTCAAAGCAAGCTATAACGCAAGGTGGTGTTTGTTCTCACAAGAGAGAAGCTCAGCTTGCTTTACACGATGCAGAAGGTGAATTGGACCACACGAGGGTGATGAACTCGTGATACACCAAGAGATTCTTCAAGGCTGAGTGCTAGTACTCAAAGACAAGAAGAATTGAAGCTTTCAGATCTAGAAAACGTGAAAGAGAAGGAGCTTTTTGGCTGCTAGGGTTTTTGGACGAAATTGTTGTTCTTTATTCATCCATAAGCTTAGGTATTTATAGAACCCTAAGTCTTAAAACAACACGAAGTTTGAAACAAAAACAACAAGTAGTTTTAAAATAACAAAAAAACAACAAGATGTGCGTAAAAAATAAACAAACGAATTCTTCAGCCTTCTAAGTGCTCTAGTGACTTGTGAATGATGTTCAACTTGTGAACAAGTCCTAGAATGCACACTTGGGGTGTTGCCTCGTTAAAACCTCTTTCAGGAAACCCATTGGGACAAAACCGAAAGTAGAAAAAAGAGTACAATTCCCAAGCATGTCTTTGTGTGTCTTTACTCTTGGATGATAGTAAAGACACTAGAAGCTGCTGTGTTGACATTGAGAAGTGCCCATGGCTCACTTGATGATGTAAACAAGCCATGATGGTCCGATAATGCGTGTGGTTCGTCATCTTCTCCTTGCTCTAGAATGTGCTCCACGAACTGGCTGAATTTGTGGCTGATTGCTCTTGCTTTGAGGCGTGTAAGTGGTCCACTTGGTACTTGAGGCACCATGACATCCGCAGCTACATGTTCAACATTGTCTATGTCCTCATCACAACTAAGGGCGGTGTAATAGGTTGCATCCAGGTCAATCTTCTGCTAATCTAAAACCCATTTCTTTCATGAGCCCTTCATGAGCTTAGGTCTTTGTTGAACCCTTCATGAGCTTATTCTAATGAGTTCTGAAGTGAAGCTTGATCTTTAGAGCTATCCATGTTCATATCATATTTCTACACATGTTATATCTATAAGCTAATTTAGAGGCAATGTAATGTTAGTTTGACATGAGAATGTGTGCTAAGCCAACTAAGGGCGGTGTAATAGGTTGCATCCAGGTCAATCCTCTGCTAATCTAAAAGCTATTTCTTTCATGTCCCTTCATGAGATTATGTCTTTGTTGAACCCTTCATGAGCTTATTCTAACGAGTTTTGAAGTGAAGCTTGATCTTTAGAGCTATCCATTTTCATATCATACTTCTACACATGTTATATCTATAAGCTAAGTTAGAGGCAATGTAATGTCAGTTTGACATGAGAAAGTGTGCTAATCCAACTAAGGGCGGTGTAATAAGTTGCATCCAGGTCAATCTTCTGCTAATCTAAAAGCCATATCTTTCATGAGCCCTTCATGAGCTTATGTCTTTGTTGAACCTTTCATGAGCTTATTCTAACGAGTTATGAAGTGAAGCTTGATCTTTAAAGCTATCCATGTTCATAGCATACTTCTACACATGTTATATCTATAAGCTAAGTTAGAGGCAATGTAATGTTAGTTTGACATGAGAAAGTGTGCTAAGCCAACTAAGGGCGATGTAATAGGTTGCATCCAAGTCAATCTTCTGCTAATCTAAAAGCTATTTCTTTTCTGAGCCCTTCATCAACTTATGTCTTTGGTGAACCCTTCGTGAGATTATTCTAATGAGTTATCAAGCGAAGCTTGATCTTTAGAGATATCTATGTTCATATCATAATTCTACACATGTTATCTCCATAAGCTAAGTTAGAGGCAATGTAATGTCAGTTTGACATGAGTAAGTGTGCTAAGCTAACTAAGGGCGGTGTAATATGTTGCATCCAGATCAATCTTCTGCTAATCTAAAAGTTATTTCTTTCATGGCCCTTCATGAGATTATGTCTCTGTTGAACCCTTCATGAGCTTATTCTAACGAGTTATAAAGTGAAGCCTAATCATTAGAGCTATCCATGTTCATATCATACTTCTACACATGTTATATCTATAAGCTAAGTTAGAGGCAATGTAATGTCAGTTTGACATGAGAAAATGTGCTAAGCCAACTAAGGGCGGTGTAATAGGTTGCATCCAGGTCAATTTTCTGCTAATCTAAAACCCATTTCTTTCATGAGCCCTTCATGAGCTTATGTCTTTGTTGAACCCTTCATGAGCTTATTCTACCGAGTTATGAAGTGAAGCTTGATCTTTAGAGCTATCCATGTTCATATCATATTTCTACACATGTTATATATATAAGCTAAGTTAGAGGCAATGTAATGTTAGTTTGACATGAGAAAGTGTGCTAAGCATACTAAGGGCGGTGTAATAGGTTGCATCCAGGTCAATCCTCTGCTAATCTAAAAGCTATTTCTTTCATGTCCCTTCATGAGATTATGTCTTTGTTGAACCCTTCATGAGCTTATTCTAACGAGTTATAAAGTGAATCTTGATCTTTAGAGCTATCCATGTTCATATTATACTTCTACACATGTTATATCTATAAGCTAAGTCAGAGGAAATGTAATGTTAGTTTGACATGAGAAAGTGTGCTAAGCCAACTAAGGGCGGTGTAATAGGTTGCATCCAAATCAATCTTCTGCTAATCTAAAAGCCATTTCTTTTCTGAGCCCTTCATCAACTTATGTCTTTGGTGAACCCTTCGTGAGCTTATTCTAATGAGTTATTAAGCGAAGCTTGATCTTTAGAAATATCTATGTTCATATCATAATTCTACACATGTTATCTCCATAAGCTAAGTTAGAAGCAATGTAATGTCAGTTTGACATGAGTAAGTGTGCTAAGCTAACTAAGGGCGGTGTAATATGTTGCATCCAGATCAATCTTCTGCTAATCTAAAAGTTATTTCTTCCATGGCCCTTCATGAGATTATGTCTATGTTGAACCCTTCATGAGCTTATTCTAACGAGTTATAAAGTGAAGCCTAATCTTTAGAGCTATCCATGTTCATATCATACTTCTACACATGTTATATCTATAAGCTAAGTTAGAGGCAATGTAATGTCAGTTTGACATGAGAAAGTGTGCTAAGCCAACTAAGGGCGGTGTAATAGGTTGCATCCAGGTCAATCTTCTGCTAATCTAAAAGCCATTTCTTTCATGAGCTTATGTCTTTGTTGAACCCTTCATGAGCTTATTCTAACGAGTTATGAAGTGAAGCTTAATCTTTAGAGCTATCCATGTTCATATCATACTTCTAGACATGTTATATCTATAAGCTAAGTTAGAGGCAATGTAATGTCAGTTTGACATGAGTAAGTGTGCTAAGCTAACTAAGGGCGGTGTAATATGTTGCATCCAGATCAATCTTCTGCTAATCTAAAAGTTATTTCTTTCATGGCCCTTCATGAGATTATGTCTCTATTGAACCCTTCATGAGCTTATTCTAACGAGTTATAAAGTGAAGCCTAATCTTTAGAGCTATCCATGTTCATATCATACTTCTACACATGTTATATCTATAAGCTAAGTTAGAGGCAATGTAATGTTAGTTTGACATAAGAAAGTGTGCTAAGCCAACTAAGGGCGGTGTAATAGGTTGCATCCAGGTCAATCTTCTGCTAATCTAAAAGCCATTTCTTTCATGAGCTTATGTCTTTGTTGAACCCTTCATGAGCTTATTCTAACGAGTTATGAAGTGAAGCTTGATCTTTAGAGCTATCCATGTTCATATCATATTTCTACACATGTTATATCTATAAGCTAAGTTAGAGGCAATGTAATGTCAATTTGACATGAGTAAGTGTGCTAAGCTAACTAAGGGCGGTGTAATATGTTGCATCCAGATCAATCTTCTGCTAATCTAAAAGTTATTTCTTTCATGGCCCTTCATGAGATTATGTCTCTATTGAACCCTTCATGAGCTTATTCTAACGAGTTATAAAGTGAAGCCTAATCTTTAGAGCTATCCATGTTCATATCATACTTCTACACATGTTATATCTATAAGCTAAGTTAGAGGCAATGTAATGTTAGTTTGACATAAGAAAGTGTGCTAAGCCAACTAAGGGCGGTGTAATAGGTTGCATCCAGGTCAATCTTCTGCTAATCTAAAAGCCATTTCTTTCATGAGCTTATGTCTTTGTTGAACCCTTCATGAGCTTATTCTAACGAGTTATGAAGTGAAGCTTGATCTTTAGAGCTATCCATGTTCATATCATATTTCTACACATGTTATATCTATAAGCTAAGTTAGAGGCAATGTAATGTCAATTTGACATGACAAAGTGTGCTAAGACAACTAAGAGCGGTGTAATAGGTTGCATCCAGGTCAATCTTCTGCTAATCTAAAACCTATTTCTTTCATGAGCCCTTCATGAGCTTATGTCTTTGTTGAACCCTTCATGAGCTTATTCTAACGAGTTTTAAAGTGAAACTTGATCTTTAGAGCTATCCATTTTCATATCATACTTCTACACATGTTATATCTATAAGCTAAGTTAGAGGTAAAGTGTGCTAAGCAAACTAAGGGCGGTGTAATAGGCTGCATCCAGGTCAATCTTCTGCTAATCTAAAAGCCACTTCTTTCATGAGCCCTTCATGAGCTTATGTCTTTGTTGAACCCTTCATGAGCTTATTCTAACGAGTTCTGAAGTGAAGCTTGATCTTTACAGCTATCCATGTTCATAGCATACTTCTACACATGTTATATCTATAAGCTAAGTTAGAGGCAATGTAATGTTAGTTTGACATGAGAAAGTGTGCTAAGCCAACTAAGGGCGGTGTAATAGGTTGCATCCAAGTCAATCTTCTGCTAATCTAAAAGCCATTTCTTTTATGAGCCCTTCATCAACTTATGTCTTTGGTGAACCCTTCGTGAGCTTATTCTAATTAGTTATCAAGCGAAGCTTGATCTTTAGAGATATCTATGTTCATATCATAATTCTACACATGTTATCTCCATAAGCTAAGTTAGAGGCAATGTAATGTCAGTTTGACATGAGTAAGTGTGCTAAGCTAACTAAGGGCGGTGTAATATGTTGCATCCAGATCAATCTTCTGCTAATCTAAAAGTTATTTCTTTCATGGCCCTTCATGAGATTATGTCTCTGTTGAACCCTTCATGAGCTTACTCTAACGAGTTATAAAGTGAAGCCTAATCTTTAGAGCTATCCATGTTCATATCATACTTCTACACATGTTATATCTATAAGCTAAGTTAGAGGCAATGTAATGTCAGTTTGACATGAGAAAGTGTGCTAAGCCAACTAAGGGCGGTGTAATAGGTTGCATCCAGGTCAATTTTCTGCTAATCTAAAACCCATTTTTTCATTAGCCCTTCATGAGCTTATGTCTTTGTTGAACCCTTCATGAGCTTATTCTAACGAGTTATGAAGTGAAGCTTGATCTGTAGAGCTATCCATGTTCATATCATATTTCTACTCATGTTATATCTATAAGCTAAGTTAGAGGCAATGTAATGTTAGTTTGACATGAGAAAGTGTGCTAAGCATACTAAGGGCGGTGTAATAGGTTGCATCCAGGTCAATCTTCTGCTAATCTAAAAGCCATTTCTTTCATGAGCCCTTCATGAGCTTAGGTCTTTGTTGAACTTTTTATGATCTTATTCTAATGAGTTCTGAAGTGAAGCTTGATCTTTAGAGCTATCCATGTTCATATCATACTTCTACACATGTTATATCTATAAGCTAAGTTAGAGGCAATGTAATGTTAGTTTGACATGAGAATGTGTGCTAAGCCAACTAAGGGTGGTGTAATAGGTTGCATCCAGGTCAATCTTCTGCTAATCTAAAACCCATTTCTTTCATGAGCCCTTCATGAGCTTATGTCTTTGTTGAACCCTTCATGAGCTTATTCTAACGAGTTTTGAAATGAAGCTTGATCTTTAGAGCTATCCATTTTCATATCATACTTCTACACATGTTATATCTATAAGCTAAGTTAGAGGCAATGTAATGTTAGTTTGACATGAGAAAGTGTGCTAAGCCAACTAAGGGCGGTGTAATAGGTTGCATCCAGGTCAATCCTCTGCTAATCTAAAAGCTATTTCTTTCATGTCCCTTCATGAGATTATGTCTTTGTTGAACCCTTCATGAGCTTATTCTAACGAGTTATAAAGTGAATCTTGATCTTTAGAGCTATCCATGTTCATATTATACTTCTACACATGTTATATCTATAAGCTAAGTCAGAGGAAATGTAATGTTAGTTTGACATGAGAAAGTGTGCTAAGCCAACTAAGGGCGGTGTAATAGGTTGCATCCAAATCAATCTTCTGCTAATCTAAAAGCCATTTCTTTTCTGAGCCCTTCATCAACTTATGTCTTTGGTGAACCCTTCGTGAGCTTATTCTAATGAGTGATCAAGCGAAGCTTGATCTTTAGAAATATCTATGTTCATATCATAATTCTACACATGTTATCTCCATAAGCTAAGTTAGAGGCAATGTAATGTCAGTTTGACATGAGTAAGTGTGCTAAGCTAACTAAGGGCGGTGTAATATGTTGCATCCAGATCAATCTTCTGCTAATCTAAAAGTTATTTCTTCCATGGCCCTTCATGAGATTATGTCTATGTTGAACCCTTCATGAGCTTATTCTAACGAGTTATAAAGTGAAGCCTAATCTTTAGAGCTATCCATGTTCATATCATACTTCTACACATGTTATATCTATAAGCTAAGTTAGAGGCAATGTAATGTCAGTTTGACATGAGAAAGTGTGCTAAGCCAACTAAGGGCGGTGTAATAGGTTGCATCCAGGTCAATCTTCTGCTAATCTAAAAGCCATTTCTTTCATGAGCTTATGTCTTTGTTGAACCCTTCATGAGCTTATTCTAACGAGTTATGAAGTGAAGCTTAATCTTTAGAGCTATCCATGTTCATATCATATTTCTACACATGTTATATCTATAAGCTAAGTTAGAGGCAATGTAATGTTAGTTTGACATGACAAAGTGTGCTAAGCCAACTAAGGGCGGTTTAATAGGTTGCATCCAGGTCAATTTTCTGCTAATCTAAAACCCATTTCTTTCATGAGCCCTTCATGAGCTTATGTCTTTGTTGAACCCTTCATGAGCTTATTCTAACGAGTTATGAAGTGAAGCTTGATCTTTAGAGCTATCCATGTTCATATCATATTTCTACACATGTTATATCTATAAGCTAAGTTAGAGGCAATGTAATGTCAGTTTGACATGACAAAGTGTGCTAAGCCAACTAAGGGCGGTGTAATAGGTTGCATCCAGGTCAATTTTCTGCTAATCTAAAACCCATTTCTTTCATGAGCCCTTCATGAGATTATGTCTTTGTTGAACCCTTCATGAGCTTATTCTAACGAGTTTTGAAATGAAGCTTGATCTTTAGAGCTATCCATTTTCATATCATACTTCTACACATGTTATATCTATAAGCTAAGTTAGAGGCAATGTAATTTTAGTTTGACATGAGAAAGTGTGGTAAGCCAACTAAGGGCGGTGTAATAGGTTGCATCCAGGTCAATCCTCTGCTAATCTAAAAGCTATTTCCTTCATGTCCCTTCATGAGATTATGTCTTTGTTGAACCCTTCATGAGCTTATTCTAACGAGTTATAAAGTGAATCTTGATCTTTAGAGCTATCCATGTTCATATCATACTTCTACACATGTTATATCTATAAGCTAAGTTAGAGGCAATGTAATGTCAGTTTGACATGAGAAAGTGTGCTAAGCCAACTAAGGGCGGTGTAATAGGTTGCATCCAGGTCAATTTTCTGCTAATCTAAAACCCATTTTTTCATTAGCCCTTCATGAGCTTATGTCTTTGTTGAACCCTTCATGAGCTTATTCTAACGAGTTATGAAGTGAAGCTTGATCTGTAGAGCTATCCATGTTCATATCATATTTCTACTCATGTTATATCTATAAGCTAAGTTAGAGGCAATGTAATGTTAGTTTGACATGAGAAAGTGTGCTAAGCATACTAAGGGCGGTGTAATAGGTTGCATCCAGGTCAATCTTCTGCTAATCTAAAAGCCATTTCTTTCATGAGCCCTTCATGAGCTTAGGTCTTTGTTGAACTTTTTATGATCTTATTCTAATGAGTTCTGAAGTGAAGCTTGATCTTTAGAGCTATCCATGTTCATATCATACTTCTACACATGTTATATCTATAAGCTAAGTTAGAGGCAATGTAATGTTAGTTTGACATGAGAATGTGTGCTAAGCCAACTAAGGGTGGTGTAATAGGTTGCATCCAGGTCAATCTTCTGCTAATCTAAAACCCATTTCTTTCATGAGCCCTTCATGAGCTTATGTCTTTGTTGAACCCTTCATGAGCTTATTCTAACGAGTTTTGAAATGAAGCTTGATCTTTAGAGCTATCCATTTTCATATCATACTTCTACACATGTTATATCTATAAGCTAAGTTAGAGGCAATGTAATGTTAGTTTGACATGAGAAAGTGTGCTAAGCCAACTAAGGGCGGTGTAATAGGTTGCATCCAGGTCAATCCTCTGCTAATCTAAAAGCTATTTCTTTCATGTCCCTTCATGAGATTATGTCTTTGTTGAACCCTTCATGAGCTTATTCTAACGAGTTATAAAGTGAATCTTGATCTTTAGAGCTATCCATGTTCATATTATACTTCTACACATGTTATATCTATAAGCTAAGTCAGAGGAAATGTAATGTTAGTTTGACATGAGAAAGTGTGCTAAGCCAACTAAGGGCGGTGTAATAGGTTGCATCCAAATCAATCTTCTGCTAATCTAAAAGCCATTTCTTTTCTGAGCCCTTCATCAACTTATGTCTTTGGTGAACCCTTCGTGAGCTTATTCTAATGAGTGATCAAGCGAAGCTTGATCTTTAGAAATATCTATGTTCATATCATAATTCTACACATGTTATCTCCATAAGCTAAGTTAGAGGCAATGTAATGTCAGTTTGACATGAGTAAGTGTGCTAAGCTAACTAAGGGCGGTGTAATATGTTGCATCCAGATCAATCTTCTGCTAATCTAAAAGTTATTTCTTCCATGGCCCTTCATGAGATTATGTCTATGTTGAACCCTTCATGAGCTTATTCTAACGAGTTATAAAGTGAAGCCTAATCTTTAGAGCTATCCATGTTCATATCATACTTCTACACATGTTATATCTATAAGCTAAGTTAGAGGCAATGTAATGTCAGTTTGACATGAGAAAGTGTGCTAAGCCAACTAAGGGCGGTGTAATAGGTTGCATCCAGGTCAATCTTCTGCTAATCTAAAAGCCATTTCTTTCATGAGCTTATGTCTTTGTTGAACCCTTCATGAGCTTATTCTAACGAGTTATGAAGTGAAGCTTAATCTTTAGAGCTATCCATGTTCATATCATATTTCTACACATGTTATATCTATAAGCTAAGTTAGAGGCAATGTAATGTTAGTTTGACATGACAAAGTGTGCTAAGCCAACTAAGGGCGGTTTAATAGGTTGCATCCAGGTCAATTTTCTGCTAATCTAAAACCCATTTCTTTCATGAGCCCTTCATGAGCTTATGTCTTTGTTGAACCCTTCATGAGCTTATTCTAACGAGTTATGAAGTGAAGCTTGATCTTTAGAGCTATCCATGTTCATATCATATTTCTACACATGTTATATCTATAAGCTAAGTTAGAGGCAATGTAATGTCAGTTTGACATGACAAAGTGTGCTAAGCCAACTAAGGGCGGTGTAATAGGTTGCATCCAGGTCAATTTTCTACTAATCTAAAACCCATTTCTTTCATGAGCCCTTCATGAGATTATGTCTTTGTTGAACCCTTCATGAGCTTATTCTAACGAGTTTTGAAATGAAGCTTGATCTTTAGAGCTATCCATTTTCATATCATACTTCTACACATGTTATATCTATAAGCTAAGTTAGAGGCAATGTAATTTTAGTTTGACATGAGAAAGTGTGGTAAGCCAACTAAGGGCGGTGTAATAGGTTGCATCCAGGTCAATCCTCTGCTAATCTAAAAGCTATTTCCTTCATGTCCCTTCATGAGATTATGTCTTTGTTGAACCCTTCATGAGCTTATTCTAACGAGTTATAAAGTGAATCTTGATCTTTAGAGCTATCCATGTTCATATCATACTTCTACACATGTTATATCTATAAGCTAAGTTAGAGGCAATGTAATGTTAGTTTGACATAAGAAAGTGTGCTAAGCCAACTAAGGGCGGTGTAATAGGTTGCATCCAAATCAATCTTCTGCTAATCTAAAAGCCATTTCTTTTCTGAGCCCTTCATCAACTTATGTCTTTGGTGAACCCTTCGTGAGCTTATTCTAATGAGTTATCAAGCGAAGCTTGATCTTTAGAAATATCTATGTTCATATCATAATTCTACACATGTTATCTCCATAAGCTAAGTTAGAGGCAATGTAATGTCAGTTTGACATGAGTAAGTGTGCTAAGCTAACTAAGGGCGGTGTAATATGTTTCATCCAGATCAATCTTCTGCTAATCTAAAAGTTATTTCTTCCATGGCCCTTCATGAGATTATGTCTCTGTTGAACCCTTCATGAGCTTATTCTAACGAGTTATAAAGTGAAGCCTAATCTTTAGAGCTATCCATGTTCATATCATACTTCTACACATGTTATATCTATAAGCTAAGTTAGAGGCAATGTAATGTCAGTTTGACATGAGAAAGTGTGCTAAGCCAACTAAGGGCGGTGTAATAGGTTGCATCCAGGTCAATCTTCTGCTAATCTAAAAGCCATTTCTTTCATGAGCTTATGTCTTTGTTGAGCCCTTCATGAGCTTATTCTAACGAGTTATAAAGTGAAGCTTGATCTTTAGAGCTATCCATGTTCATATCATATTTCTACACATGTTATATCTATAAGCTAAGTTAGAGGCAATGTAATGTCAGTTTGACATGACAAAGTGTGCTAAGCCAACTAAGGGCGGTGTAATAGGTTGCTTCCAGGTCAATCTTCTGCTAATCTAAAACCTATTTCTTTCATGAGCCCTTCATGAGCTTATGTCTTTGTTGAACCCTTCATGAGGTTATTCTAACGAGTTTTAAAGTGAAGCTTGATCTTTAGAGCTATCCATTTTCATATCATACTTCTACACATGTTATATCTATAAGCTAAGTTAGAGGCAATGTAATGTTAGTTTGACATGAGAAAGTGTGCTAAGCCAACTAAGGGCGGTGTAATAGGTTGCATCCAAATCAATCTTCTGCTAATCTAAAAGCCATTTCTTTTCTGAGCCCTTCATCAACTTATGTCTTTGGTGAACCCTTCGTGAGCTTATTCTAATGAGTTATCAAGCGAAGTTTGATCTTTAGGAATATCTATGTTCATATCATAATTCTACACATGTTATCTCCATAAGCTAAGTTAGAGGCAATGTAATGTCAGTTTGACATGAGTAAGTGTGCTAAGCTAACTAAGGGCGGTGTAATATGTTGCATCCAGATCAATCTTCTACTAATCTAAAAGTTATTTCTTCCATGGCCCTTCATGAGATTATGTCTATGTTGAACCCTTCATGAGCTTATTCTAACGAGTTATAAAGTGAAGCCTAATGTTTAGAGCTATCCATGTTCATATCATACTTCTACACATGTTATATCTATAAGCTAAGTTAGAGGCAATGTAATGTCAGTTTGACATGAGAAAGTGTGCTAAGCCAACTAAGGGCGGTGTAATAGGTTGCATCCAGGTCAATCTTCTGCTAATCTAAAAGCCATTTCTTTCATGAGCTTATGTCTTTGTTGAACCCTTCATGAGCTTATTCTAACGAGTTATGAAGTGAAGCTTAATCTTTAGAGCTATCCATGTTCATATCATATTTCTACACATGTTATATCTATAAGCTAAGTTAGAGGCAATGTAATGTCAGTTTGACATGACAAAGTGTGCTAAGCCAACTAAGGGCGGTGTAATAGGATGCATCCAGGTCAATTTTCTGCTAATCTAAAACCCATTTCTTTCATGAGCCCTTCATGAGCTTATGTCTTTGTTGAACCCTTCATGAGCTTATTCTAACGAGTTATGAAGTGAAGCTTGATCTTTAGAGCTATCCATGTTCATATCATATTTCTACACATGTTATATCTATAAGCTAAGTTAGAGGCAATGTAATGTCAGTTTGACATGACAAAGTGTGCTAAGCCAACTAAGGGCGGTGTAATAGGTTGCATCCAGGTCAATTTTCTACTAATCTAAAACCCATTTCTTTCATGAGCTCTTCATGAGATTATGTCTCTGTTGAACCCTTCATGAGCTTATTCTAACGAGTTATAAAGTGAAGCCTAATCTTTAGAGCTATCCATGTTCATATCATACTTCTACACATGTTATATCTATAAGCTAAGTTAGAGGCAATGTAATGTCAGTTTGACATGAGAAAGTGTGCTAAGCCAACTAAGGGCGGTGTAATAGGTTGCATCCAGGTCAATTTTCTGCTAATCTAAAATACATTTCTTTCATGAGCCCTTCATGACCTTATGTCTTTGTTGAACCCTTCATGAGCTTATTCTAACGAGTTATAAAGTGAATCTTGATCTTTAGAGCTATCCATGTTCATATCATACTTCTACACATGTTATATCTATAAGCTAAGTTAGAGGCAATGTAATGTTAGTTTGACATGAGAAAGTGTGCTAAGCCAACTAAGGGCGGTGTAATAGGTTGCATCGAAATCAATCTTCTGCTAATCTAAAAGCCATTTCTTTTCTGAGCCCTTCATCAACTTATGTCTTTGGTGAACCCTTCGTGAGCTTATTCTAATGAGTTATCAAGCGAAGCTTGATCTTTAGAAATATCTATGTTCATATCATAATTCTACATATGTTATCTCCATAAGCTAAGTTATAGGCAATGTAATGTCAGTTTGACATGAGTAAGTGTGCTAAGCTAACTAAGGGCGGTGTAATATGTTGCATCCAGATCAATCTTCTGCTAATCTAAAAGCCATATCTTTCATGAGCCCTTCATGAGCTTAGGTCTTTGTTGAACCCTTCATGAGCTTATTATAATGAGTTCTGAAGTGAAGCTTGATCTTTAGAGCTATCCATGTTCATATCATACTTCTACACATGTTATATCTATAAGCTAAGTTAGAGGCAATGTAATGTTAGTTTGACATGAGAATGTGTGCTAAGCCAACTAAGGGCGGTGTAATAAGTTGCATCCAGGTCAATCCTCTGCTAATCTAAAAGCTATTTCTTTCATGTCCCTTCATGAGATTATGTCTTTGTTGAACCCTTCATGAGCTTATTCTAACGAGATATAAGGTGAAGCTTGATCTTTAGAGCTATCCATATTCATATCATACTTCTACACATGTTATATCTATAAGCTAAGTTAGAGGCAATGTAATGTTAGTTTGACATGAGAAAGTGTGCTAAGCCAACTAAGGGCGGTGTAATAGGTTGCATCCAGGTCAATGTTCTGCTAATCTAAAAGCCATTTCTTTCATGAGCCCTTCATGAGCTTAGGCCTTTGTTGAACCGTTCATGAGCTTATTCTAATGAGTTCTGAAGTGAAGCTTGATCTTTAGAGCTATCCATGTTCATATCATACTTCTACACATGTTATATCTATAAGCTAAGTTAGAGGCAATGTAATGTTAGTTTGACATGAGAATGTGTGCTAAGCCAACTAAGGGCGGTGTAATAGGTTGCATCCAGGTCAATCCTCTGCTAATCTAAAAGCTATTTCTTTCATGGCCCTTCATGAGATTATGTCTCTGTTGAACCCTTCATGAGCTTATTCTAACGAGTTATAAAGTGAAGCCTAATCTTTAGAGCTATCCATGTTCATATCATACTTCTACACATGTTATATCTATAAGCTAAGTTAGAGGCAATGTAATGTCAGTTTGACATGAGAAAGTGTGCTAAGCCAACTAAGGGCGGTGTAATAGGTTGCATGCAGGTCAATCTTCTGCTAATCTAAAAGCCATTTCTTTCATGAGCTTATGTCTTTGTCTTACCCTTCATGAGCTTATTCTAACGAGTTATAAAGTGAAGCTTGATCTTTAGAGCTATCCATGTTCATATCATATTTCTACACATGTTATATCTATAAGCTAAGTTAGAGGCAATGTAATGTCAGTTTGACATGACAAAGTGTGCTAAGCCAACTAAGGGCGGTGTAATAGGTTGCATCCAGGTCAATCTTCTGCTAATCTAAAACCTATTTCTTTCATGAGCCCTTCATGAGCTTATATCTTTGTTGAACCCTTCATGAGCTTATTCTAACGAGTTATGAAGTGAAGCTTAATCTTTAGAGCTATCCATGTTCATATCATATCTCTACACATGTTATATCTATAAGCTAAGTTAGAGGCAATGTAATGTTAGTTTGACATGAGAAAGTGTGCTAAGCCAACTAAGGGTGGTGTAATAGGTTGCATCCAGGTCAATCTTCTGCTAATCTAAAAGCCATTTCTTTCGGAGCCCTTCATCAACTTATGTCTTTGGTGAACCCTTCGTGAGCTTATTCTAATGAGTTATCAAGCGAAGCTTGATCTTTAGAGATATCTATGTTCATATCATAATTCTAGACATGTTATCTCCATAAGCTAAGTTAGAGGCAATGTAATGTCAGTTTGACATGAGTAAGTGTGCTAAGCTAACTAAGGGCGGTGTAATATGTTGCATCCAGGTCAATCTTCTGCTAATCTAAAAGTTATTTCTTTCATGGCCCTTCATGAGATTATGTCTCTGTTGAACCCTTCATGAGCTTATTCTAACGAGTTATAAAGTGAAGCCTAATCTTTAGAGCTATCCATGTTCATATCATACTTATACACATGTTATATCTATAAGCTAAGTTAGAGGCAATGTAATGTTAGTTTGACATGAGAAAGTGTGCTAAGCCAACTAAGGGCGGTGTAATAGGTTGCATCCAGGTCAATCTTCTGCTAATCTAAAACCCATTTCTTTCATGAGCCCTTCATGAGCTTATATCTTTGTTGAACCCTTCATGAGCTTATTCTAACGAGTTATGAAGTGAAGCTTAATCTTTAGAGCTATCCATGTTCATATCATATCTCTACACATGTTATATCTATAAGCTAAGTTAGAGGCAATGTAATGTTAGTTTGACATGAGAAAGTGTGCTAAGCCAACTAAGGGTGGTGTAATAGGTTGCATCCAGGTCAATCTTCTGCTAATCTAAAAGCCATTTCTTTCATGAGCCCTTCATGAGCTTAGGTCTTTGTTGAACCCTTCATGAGCTTATTCTAATGAGTTCTGAAGTGAAGCTTGATCTTTAGAGCTATCCATGTTCATATCATACTTCTACACATGTTATATCTATAAGCTAAGTTAGAGGCAATGTAATGTTAGTTTGACATGAGAAAGTGTGCTAAGCCAACTAAGGGTGGTGTAATAGGTTGCATCCAGGTCAATCTTCTGCTAATCTAAAAGCCATATCTTTCATGAGCCCTTCATGAGCTTAGGTCTTTGTTGAACCCTTCATGAGCTTATTCTAATGAGTTCTGAAGTGAAGCTTGATCTTTAGAGCTATCCATGTTCATATCATACTTCTACACATGTTATATCTATAAGCTAAGTTAGAGGCAATGTAATGTTAGTTTGACATGAGAATGTGTGCTAAGCCAACTAAGGGCGGTGTAATAAGTTGCATCCAGGTCAATCCTCTGCTAATCTAAAAGCTATTTCTTTCATGTCCCTTCATGAGATTATGTCTTTGTTGAACCCTTCATGAGCTTATTCTAACGAGATATAAGGTGAAGCTTGATCTTTAGAGCTATCCATATTCATATCATACTTCTACACATGTTATATCTATAAGCTAAGTTAGAGGCAATGTAATGTTAGTTTGACATGAGAAAGTGTGCTAAGCCAACTAAAGGCGGTGTAATAGGTTGCATCCAGGTCAATCTTCTGCTAATCTAAAAGCCATTTCTTTCTTGAGCCCATTCATGAGCTTATGTCTTTGGTGAACCCTTCGTGAGCTTATTCTAACGAGTTATGAAGCGAAGCTTAATCTTTAGAGCTATCCATGTTCATATCATACTTTTACAAATGTTATCTCCATAAGCTAAGTTAGAGGCAATGTAATGTCAGTTTGACATGAGTAAGTGTGCTAAGCTAACTAAGGGCGGTGTAATATGTTGCATCCAGATCAATTTTCTGCTAATCTAAAAGCTATTTCTTTCATGGCCCTTCATGAGATTATGTCTTTGTTGAACCCTTCATGAGCTTATTCTAACGAGTTATAAAGTGAAGCCTGATCTTTAGAGCTATCCATGTTCATATCATATTTCTACACATGTTATATCTATAAGCTAAGTTAGAGGCAATGTAATGTCAGTTTGACATGAGAAAGTGTGCTAAGCCAACTAAGGGCGGTGTAATAGGTTGCATCCAGGTCAATCTTCTGCTAATCTAAAAGCAATTTCTTTCATGAGCCCTTCATGAGCTTATGTCTTTGTTGAACCCTTCATGAGCGTATTCTAACGAGTTCTGAAGTGAAGCTTAATCTTTAGAGCTATCTATTTTCATATCATACTTCTACACATGTTATATCTATAAGCTAAGTTAGAGGCAATGTAATGTCAGTTTGAAATGAGAAAGTGTGCTAAGCCAACTAAGGGCGGTGTAATAGGTTGCATCCAAGTCAATCTTCTGCTAATCTAAAAGTCATTTCTTTCATGAGCCCTTCATGAGCTTATGTCTTTGTTGAACCTTTCATGAGCTTATTCTAACGAGTTATGAAGTGAAGCTTGATCTTTAAAGCTATCCATGTTCATAGCATACTTCTACACATGTTATATCTATAAGCTAAGTTAGAGGCAATGTAATGTTAGTTTGACATGAGAAAGTGTGCTAAGCCAACTAAGGGCGGTGTAATAGGTTGCATCCAAGTCAATCTTCTTCTAATCTAAAAGCCATTTCTTTTCTGAGACCTTCATCAACTTATGTCTTTGGTGAACCCTTCGTGAGCTTATTCTAATGAGTTATCAAGCGAAGCTTGATCTTTAGAGATATCTATGTTCATATCATAATTCTACACATGTTATCTCCGTAAGTTAAGTTAGAGGCAATGTAATGTCAGTTTGACATGAGTAATTGTGCTAAGCTAACTAAGGGCGGTGTAATATGTTGCATCCAGATCAATCTTCTGCTAATCTAAAAGTTATTTCTTTCATGGGCCTTCATGAGATTATGTCTCTGTTGAACCCTTCATGAGCTTATTCTAACGAGTTATAAAGTGAAGCCTAATCTTTAGAGCTATCCATGTTCATATCATACTTCTACACATGTTATATCTATAAGCTAAGTTAGAGGCAATGTAATGTCAGTTTGACATGAGAAAGTGTGCTAAGCCAACTAAGGGCGGTGTAATAGGTTGCATCCAGGTCAATCTTCTGCTAATCTAAAACCCATTTCTTTCATGAGCTTATGTCTTTGTTGAACCCTTCATGATCTTATTCTAACGAGTTATAAATTGAAGCTTGATCTTTAGAGCTATCCATGTTCATATCATATTTCTACACATGTTATATCTATAAGCTAAGTTAGAGGCAATGTAATGTCAGTTTGACATGAGAAAGTGTGCTAAGCCAACTAAGGGCGGTGTAATAGATTGCATCCAGGTCAATGTTCTGCTAATCTAAAAGCCATTTCTTTCATGAGCCCTTCATGAGCTTAGGCCTTTGTTGAACCGTTCATGAGCTTATTCTAATGAGTTCTGAAGTGAAGTTTGATCTTTAGAGCTATCCATGTTCATATCATACTTCTACACATGTTATATCTATAAGCTAAGTTAGAGGCAATGTAATGTTAGTTTGACATGAGAATGTGTGCTAAGCCAACTAAGGGCGGTGTAATAGGTTGCATCCAGGTCAATCCTCTGCTAATCTAAAAGCTATTTCTTTCATGTCCCTTCATGAGATTATGTCTTTGTTGAACCCTTCATGAGCTTATTCTAACGAGTTATAAAGTGAAGCTTGATCTTTCAAGCTATCCATGTTCATAACATACTTCTACACATGTTATATCTATAAGCTAAGTTAGAGGCAATGTATTGTTAGTTTGACATGAGAAAGTGTGCTAAGCCAACTAAGGGCGGTGTAATAGGTTGCATCCAAGTCAATCTTCTGCTAATCTAAAAGCCATGTCTTTTCCGAGCCCTTCATCAACTTATGTCTTTGGTGAACCCTTCGTGAGCTTATTCTAATGAGTTATCAAGCGAAGCTTGATCTTTAGAGATATCTATGTTCATATCATAATTCTACACATGTTATCTCCATAAGCTAAGTTAGAGGCAATGTAATGTCAGTTTGACATGAGTAAGTGTGCTAAGCTAACTAAGGGCGGTGTAATATGTTGCATCCAGATCAATTTTCTGCTAATCTAAAGGTTATTTCTTTCATGGCCCTTCATGAGATTATGTCTTTGTTGAACCCTTCATGAGCTTATTCTAACGAGTTATAAAGTGAAGCCTAATCTTTAGAGCTATCCATGTTCATATCATACTTCTACACATGTTATATCTATAAGCTAAGTTAGAGGCAATGTAATGTCAGTTTGACATGAGAAAGTGTGCTAAGCCAACTAAGGGCAGTGTAATAGGTTGCATCCATGTCAATCTTCTGCTGATCTAAAAGCCATTTCTTTCTTGAGCCCATTCATGAGCTTATGTCTTTGGTGAACCCTTCGTGAGCTTATTCTAATGAGTTATGAAGCGAAACTTGATATTTAGAGCTTACCATGTTCATATCATACTTTTATACATGTTATCTCCATAAGCTAAGTTAGAGGCAATGTAATGTCAGTTTGACATGAGTAAGTGTGCTAAGCTAACTAAGGGCGGTGTAATATGTTGCATCCAGATCAATTTTCTGCTAATCTAAAAGTTATTTCTTTCATTGCCCTTCATGAGATTATATCTCTGTTGAACCCTTCATGAGCTTATTCTAACGAGTTATAAAGTGAAGCCTAATCTTTAGAGCTATCCATGTTCATATCATACTTCTACACATGTTATATCTATAAGCTAAGTTAGAGGCAATGTAATGTCAGTTTGACATGAGAAAGTGTGCTAAGCCAACTAAGGGCGGTGTAATAGGTTGCATCCAGGTCAATCTTCTGCTAATCTAAAACCCATTTCTTTCATGAGCTTATGTCTTTGTTGAACCCTTCATGAGCTTATTCTAACGAGTTCTGAAGTGAAGCTTGATCTTTAGAGCTATCCATGTTCATATCATACTTCTACACATGTTATATCTATAAGCTAAGTTAGAGGCAATGTAATGTTAGTTTGACATGAGAATGTGTGCTAAGCCAACTAAGGGCGGTGTAATAGGTTGCATCCATGTCAATCTTCTGCTAATCTAAAAGCTATTTCTTTCATGTCCCTTCATCAGATTATGTGTTTGTTGAACCCTTCATGAGCTTATTCTAACTAGTTATAAAGTGAAGTTTGATCTTTAGAGCTATCCATGTTCATATCATACTTCTACACATGTTATATCTATAAGCTAAGTTAGAGGCAATGTAATGTCAGTTTGACATGAGAAAGTGTGCTAAGCCAACTAAAGGCGGTGTAATAGGTTGCATCCATGTCAATCTTCTGCTAATCTAAAAGCCATTTCTTTCTTGAGCCCATTCATGATTTTATGTCTTTGGTGAACCCTTCGTGAGCTTATTCTAACGAGTTATGAAGCGAAACTTGATCTTTAGAGCTATCCATGTTCATATCATACTTTTACACATGTTATCTCCATAAGCTAAGTTAGAGGCAATGTAATGTCAGTTTGACATGAGTAAGTGTGCTAAGCTAACTAAGGGCGGTGTAATATGTTGCAACCAGATCAATCTTCTGCTAATCTAAAAGCTATTTCTTTCATGGCCCTTCATGAGATTATGTCTTTGTTGAACCCTTCATGAGCTTATTCTAACGAGTTATAAAGTGAAGCCTAATCTTTAGAGCTATCCATGTTCATATCATACTTCTACACATGTTATATCTATAAGCTAAGTTAGAGGCAATGTAATGTCAGTTTGACATGAGAAAGTGTGCTAAGCCAACTAAGGGCGGTATAATAGGTTGCATCCATGTCAATCTTCTGCTGATCTAAAAGCCATTTCTTTCTTGAGCCCATTCATGAGCTTATGTCTTTGGTGAACCCTTCGTGAGCTTATTCTAACGAGTTATGAAGCGAAGCTTGATCTTTAGAGCTATCCATTATCATATCATACTTTTACACATGTTATCTCCATAAGCTAAGTTAGAGGCAATGTAATGTCAGTTTGACATGAGTAAGTGTGCTAAGCTAACTAAGGGCGGTGTAATATGTTGCATCCAGATCAATTTTCTGCTAATCTAAAAGTTATTTCTTTCATGGCCCTTCATGAGATTATGTCTCTGTTGAACCCTTCATGAGCTTATTCTAACGAGTTATAAAGTGAAGCCTAATCTTTAGAGCTATCCATGTTCATATCATACTTCTACACATGTTATATCTATAAGCTAAGTTTGAGGCAATGTAATGTCAGTTTGACATGAGAAAGTGTGCTAAGCCAACTAAGGGCGGTGTAATAGGTTGCATCCAGGTCAATCTTCTGCTAATCTAAAAGCCATTTCTTTCATGAGATTATGTCTCTGTTGAACCCTTCATGAGCTTATTCTAACGAGTTATAAAGTGAAGCCTAATCTTTAGAGCTATCCATGTTCATATCATACTTCTACACATGTTATATCTATAAGCTAAGTTAGAGGCAATGTAATGTCAGTTTGACATGAGAAAGTGTGCTAAGCCAACTAAGGGCGGTGTAATAGGTTGCATCCAGGTAAATCTTCTGCTAATCTAAAAGCCATTTCTTTCATGAGCTTATGTCTTTGTTGAACCCTTCATGAGCTTATTCTAACGAGTTATAAAGTGAAGCTTGATCTTTAGAGCTATCCATGTTCATATCATATTTCTACACATGTTATATCTATAAGCTAAGTTAGAGGCAATGTAATGTCAGTTTGACATGACAAAGTGAGCTAAGCCAACTAAGGGCGGTGTAATAGGTTGCATCCAGGTCAATCTTCTGCTAATCTAAAACCTATTTCTTTCATGAGCCCTTCATGAGCTTATGTCTTTGTTGAACCCTTCATGAGCTTATTCTAACGAGTTTTAAAGTGAAGCTTGATCTTTAGAGCTATCCATGTTCATATCATACTTTTACACATGTTATCTCCATAAGCTAAGTTAGAGGCAATGTAATGTCAGTTTGACATGAGTAAGTGTGCTAAGCTAACTAAGGGCGGTGTAATATGTTGCATCCAGATCAATTTTCTGCTAATCTAAAAGTTATTTCTTTCATGGCCCTTCATGAGATTATGTCTCTGTTGAACCCTTCATGAGCTTATTCTAACGAGTTATAAAGTGAAGCCTAATCTTTAGAGCTATCCATGTTCATATCATACTTCTACACATGTTATATCTATAAGCTAAGTTAGAGGCAATGTAATGTCAGTTTGACATGAGAAAGTGTGCTAAGCCAACTAAGGGCGGTGTAATAGGTTGCATCCAGGTCAATCTTCTGCTAATCTAAAAGCCATTTCTTTCATGAGATTATGTCTCTGTTGAACCCTTCATGAGCTTATTCTAACGAGTTATAAAGTGAAGCCTAATCTTTAGATCTATCCATGTTCATATCATACTTCTACACATGTTATATCTATAAGCTAAGTTAGAGGCAATGTAATGTCAGTTTGACATGAGAAAGTGTGCTAAGCCAACTAAGGGCGGTGTAATAGGTTGCATCCAGGTCAATCTTCTGCTAATCTAAAAGCCATTTCTTTCATGAGCTTATGTCTTTGTTGAACCCTTCATGAGCTTATTCTAACGAGTTATAAAGTGAAGCTTGATCTTTAGAGCTATCCATGTTCATATCATATTTCTACACATGTTATATCTATAAGCTAAGTTAGAGGCAATGTAATGTCAGTTTGACATGACAAAGTGTGCTAAGCCAACTAAGGGCGGTGTAATAGGTTGCATCCAGGTCAATCTTCTGCTAATCTAAAAGCCATTTCTTTCTTGAGCCCATTCATGAGCTTATGTCTTTGGTGAACCCTTCGTGAGCTTATTCTAACGAGTTATGAAGCGAAGCTTGATCTTTAGAGCTATCCATGTTCATATCATACTTTTACAGATGTTATCTCCATAAGCTAAGTTAGAGGCAATGTAATGTCAGTTTGACATGAGTAAGTGTGCTAAGCTAACTAAGGGCGGTGTAATATGTTGCATCCAGATCAATCTTCTGCTAATCTTAAAGCTATTTCTTTCATGGCCCTTCATGAGATTATGTCTTTGTTGAACCCTTCATGAGCTTATTCTAACGAGTTATAAAGTGAAGCCTCATCTTTAGAGCTATCCATGTTCATATCATACTTCTATACATGTTATATCTATAAGCTAAGTTAGAGGCAATGTAATGTCAGTTTGACATGAGAAAGTGTGCTAAGCCAACTAAGGGCGGTGTAATAGGTTGCATCCATTTCAATCTTCTGCTGATCTAAAAGCCATTTCTTTCTTGAGCCCATTCATGAGCTTATGTCTTTGGTGAACCCTTCGTGAGCTTATTCTAACGAGTTATGAAGCGAAGCTTGATCTTTAGAGCTATCCATGTTCATATCATACTTCTACACATGTTATATCTATAAGCTAAGTTAGAGGCAATGTAATGTCAGTTTGACATGAGTAAGTGTGCTAAGCTAACTAAGGGCGGTGTAATATGTTGCATCCAGATCAATCTTCTGCTAATCTAAAAGTTATTTCTTTCATGGCCCTTCATGAGATTATGTCTCTGTTGAACCCTTCATGAGCTTATTCTAACGAGTTATCAAGTGAAGCTTGATCTTTAGAGCTATCCATGTTCATATCATACTTCTACACATGTTATATCTATAAGCTAAGTTAGAGGCAATGTAATGTCAGTTTGACATGAAAAAGTGTGCTAAGCCAACTAAGGGCGGTGTAATAGGTTGCATCCAGGTCAATCTTCTGCTAATCTAAAACCCATTTCTTTCATGAGCCCTTCATGAGCTTATGTCTTTGTTGAACCTTTCATGAGCTTATTCTAACGAGTTATGAAGTGAAGCTTGATCTTTAAAGCTATCCATGTTCATAGCATACTTCTACACATGTTATATCTATAAGCTAAGTTAGAGGCAATGTAATGTTAGTTTGACATGAGAATGTGTGCTAAGCCAACTAAGGGCGGTGTAATAGGTTGCATCCAGGTCAATCTTCTGCTAATCTAAAACCCATTTCTTTCATGAGCTTATGTCTTTGTTGAACCCTTCATGAGCTTATTCTAACGAGTTCTGAAGTGAAGCTTGATCTTTAGAGCTATCCATGTTCATATCATACTTCTACACATGTTATATCTATAAGCTAAGTTAGAGGCAATGTAATGTTAGTTTGACATGAGAATGTGTGCTAAGCCAACTAAGGGCGGTGTAATAGGTTGCATCCATGTCAATCTTCTGCTAATCTAAAAGCTATTTCTTTCATGTCCCTTCATCAGATTATGTGTTTGTTGAACCCTTCATGAGCTTATTCTAACTAGTTATAAAGTGAAGTTTGATCTTTAGAGCTATCCATGTTCATATCATACTTCTACACATGTTATATCTATAAGCTAAGTTAGAGGCAATGTAATGTCAGTTTGACATGAGAAAGTGTGCTAAGCCAACTAAAGGCGGTGTAATAGGTTGCATCCATGTCAATCTTCTGCTAATCTAAAAGCCATTTCTTTCTTGAGCCCATTCATGATTTTATGTCTTTGGTGAACCCTTCGTGAGCTTATTCTAACGAGTTATGAAGCGAAACTTGATCTTTAGAGCTATCCATGTTCATATCATACTTTTACACATGTTATCTCCATAAGCTAAGTTAGAGGCAATGTAATGTCAGTTTGACATGAGTAAGTGTGCTAAGCTAACTAAGGGCGGTGTAATATGTTGCAACCAGATCAATCTTCTGCTAATCTAAAAGCTATTTCTTTCATGGCCCTTCATGAGATTATGTCTTTGTTGAACCCTTCATGAGCTTATTCTAACGAGTTATAAAGTGAAGCCTAATCTTTAGAGCTATCCATGTTCATATCATACTTCTACACATGTTATATCTATAAGCTAAGTTAGAGGCAATGTAATGTCAGTTTGACATGAGAAAGTGTGCTAAGCCAACTAAGGGCGGTATAATAGGTTGCATCCATGTCAATCTTCTGCTGATCTAAAAGCCATTTCTTTCTTGAGCCCATTCATGAGCTTATGTCTTTGGTGAACCCTTCGTGAGCTTATTCTAACGAGTTATGAAGCGAAGCTTGATCTTTAGAGCTATCCATTATCATATCATACTTTTACACATGTTATCTCCATAAGCTAAGTTAGAGGCAATGTAATGTCAGTTTGACATGAGTAAGTGTGCTAAGCTAACTAAGGGCGGTGTAATATGTTGCATCCAGATCAATTTTCTGCTAATCTAAAAGTTATTTCTTTCATGGCCCTTCATGAGATTATGTCTCTGTTGAACCCTTCATGAGCTTATTCTAACGAGTTATAAAGTGAAGCCTAATCTTTAGAGCTATCCATGTTCATATCATACTTCTACACATGTTATATCTATAAGCTAAGTTTGAGGCAATGTAATGTCAGTTTGACATGAGAAAGTGTGCTAAGCCAACTAAGGGCGGTGTAATAGGTTGCATCCAGGTCAATCTTCTGCTAATCTAAAAGCCATTTCTTTCATGAGATTATGTCTCTGTTGAACCCTTCATGAGCTTATTCTAACGAGTTATAAAGTGAAGCCTAATCTTTAGAGCTATCCATGTTCATATCATACTTCTACACATGTTATATCTATAAGCTAAGTTAGAGGCAATGTAATGTCAGTTTGACATGAGAAAGTGTGCTAAGCCAACTAAGGGCGGTGTAATAGGTTGCATCCAGGTAAATCTTCTGCTAATCTAAAAGCCATTTCTTTCATGAGCTTATGTCTTTGTTGAACCCTTCATGAGCTTATTCTAACGAGTTATAAAGTGAAGCTTGATCTTTAGAGCTATCCATGTTCATATCATATTTCTACACATGTTATATCTATAAGCTAAGTTAGAGGCAATGTAATGTCAGTTTGACATGACAAAGTGAGCTAAGCCAACTAAGGGCGGTGTAATAGGTTGCATCCAGGTCAATCTTCTGCTAATCTAAAACCTATTTCTTTCATGAGCCCTTCATGAGCTTATGTCTTTGTTGAACCCTTCATGAGCTTATTCTAACGAGTTTTAAAGTGAAGCTTGATCTTTAGAGCTATCCATGTTCATATCATACTTTTACACATGTTATCTCCATAAGCTAAGTTAGAGGCAATGTAATGTCAGTTTGACATGAGTAAGTGTGCTAAGCTAACTAAGGGCGGTGTAATATGTTGCATCCAGATCAATTTTCTGCTAATCTAAAAGTTATTTCTTTCATGGCCCTTCATGAGATTATGTCTCTGTTGAACCCTTCATGAGCTTATTCTAACGAGTTATAAAGTGAAGCCTAATCTTTAGAGCTATCCATGTTCATATCATACTTCTACACATGTTATATCTATAAGCTAAGTTAGAGGCAATGTAATGTCAGTTTGACATGAGAAAGTGTGCTAAGCCAACTAAGGGCGGTGTAATAGGTTGCATCCAGGTCAATCTTCTGCTAATCTAAAAGCCATTTCTTTCATGAGATTATGTCTCTGTTGAACCCTTCATGAGCTTATTCTAACGAGTTATAAAGTGAAGCCTAATCTTTAGATCTATCCATGTTCATATCATACTTCTACACATGTTATATCTATAAGCTAAGTTAGAGGCAATGTAATGTCAGTTTGACATGAGAAAGTGTGCTAAGCCAACTAAGGGCGGTGTAATAGGTTGCATCCAGGTCAATCTTCTGCTAATCTAAAAGCCATTTCTTTCATGAGCTTATGTCTTTGTTGAACCCTTCATGAGCTTATTCTAACGAGTTATAAAGTGAAGCTTGATCTTTAGAGCTATCCATGTTCATATCATATTTCTACACATGTTATATCTATAAGCTAAGTTAGAGGCAATGTAATGTCAGTTTGACATGACAAAGTGTGCTAAGCCAACTAAGGGCGGTGTAATAGGTTGCATCCAGGTCAATCTTCTGCTAATCTAAAGCCTATTTCTTTCATGAGCCCTTCATGAGCTTATGTCTTTGTTGAACCCTTCATGAGCTTATTCTAACGAGTTTTAAAGTGAAGCTTGATCTTTAGAGCTATCCATGTTCATATCAAACTTTTACACATGTTATCTCCATAAGCTAAGTTAGAGGCAATGTAATGTCAGTTTGACATGAGTAAGTGTGCTAAGCTAACTAAGGGCGGTGTAATATGTTGCATCCAGATCAATTTTCTGCTAATCTAAAAGTTATTTCTTTCATGGCCCTTCATGAGATTATGTCTCTATTGAACCTTTCATGAGCTTACTCTAACGAGTTATAAAGTGAAGCCTGATCTTTAGAGCTATCAATGTTCATATCATACTTCTACACATGTTATATCTATAAGCTAAGTTAGAGGCAATGTAATGTCAGTTTGACATGAGAAAGTGTGCTAAGCCAACTAAGGGCGGTGTAATAGGTTGCATCCATTTCAATCTTCTGCTGATCTAAAAGCCATTTCTTTCTTGAGCCCATTCATGAGCTTATGTCTTTGGTGAACCCTTCGTGAGCTTATTCTAACGAGTTATGAAGCGAAGCTTGATCTTTAGAGCTATCCATGTTCATATCATACTTCTACACATGTTATATCTATAAGCTAAGTTAGAGGCAATGTAATGTCAGTTTGACATGAGTAAGTGTGCTAAGCTAACTAAGGGCGGTGTAATATGTTGCATCCAGATCAATCTTCTGCTAATCTAAAAGTTATTTCTTTCATGGCCCTTCATGAGATTATGTCTCTGTTGAACCCTTCATGAGCTTATTCTAACGAGTTATCAAGTGAAGCTTGATCTTTAGAGCTATCCATGTTCATATCATACTTCTACACATGTTATATCTATAAGCTAAGTTAGAGGCAATGTAATGTCAGTTTGACATGAAAAAGTGTGCTAAGCCAACTAAGGGCGGTGTAATAGGTTGCATCCAGGTCAATCTTCTGCTAATCTAAAACCCATTTCTTTCATGAGCCCTTCATGAGCTTATGTCTTTGTTGAACCTTTCATGAGCTTATTCTAACGAGTTATGAAGTGAAGCTTGATCTTTAAAGCTATCCATGTTCATAGCATACTTCTACACATGTTATATCTATAAGCTAAGTTAGAGGCAATGTAATGTTAGTTTGACATGAGAAAGTGTGCTAAGCCAACTAAGGGCGGTGTAATAGGTTGCATCCAGGTCAATCTTCTGCTAATCTAAAAGCCATTTCTTTCATGAGCCCTTCATGAGCTTAGGTCTTTGTTGTACCCTTCATGAGCTTATTCTAATGAGTTCTGAAGTGAAGCATGATCTTTAGAGCTATCCATGTTCATATCATACTTCTACACATGTTATATCTATAAGCTAAGTTAGAGGCAATGTAATGTTAGTTTGACATGAGAATGTGTGCTAAGCCAACTAAGGGCGGTGTAATAAGTTGCATCCAGGTCAATCTTCTGCTAATCTAAAAGCTATTTCTTTCATGTCCCTTCATGAGATTGTGTCTTTGTTGAACCCTTCGTGAGCTTATTCTAACGAGTTATGAAGCGAAGCTTAATCTTTAGAGCTATCCATGTTCATATCATACTTTTACACATGTTATCTCCATAAGCTAAGTTAGAGGCAATGTAATGTCAGTTTGACATGAGTAAGTGTACTAAGCTAACTAAGGGCGGTGTAATATGTTGCATACAGATCAATCTTCTGCTAATCTAAAAGCTATTTCTTTAATGGCCCTTCATGAGATTATGTCTTTGTTGAACCCTTCATGAGCTTATTCTAACGAGTTATAAAGTGAAGCCTTATCTTTAGAGCTATCCATGTTCATATCATACTTCTTCACATGTTATATCTATAAGCTAAGTTAGAGGCAATGTAATGTCAGTTTGACATGAGAAAGTGTGCTAAGCCAACTAAGGGCGGTGTAATAGGTTGCATCCAGGTCAATCTTCTGCTGATCTAAAAGCCATTTCTTTCTTGAGCCCATTCATGAGCTTATATCTTTGGTGAACCCTTCGTGAGCTTATTCTAACGAGTTATGAAGCGAAGCTTGATCTTTAGAGCAATCCATGTTCATATCATACTTTTACACATGTTATCTCCATAAGCTAAGTTAGAGGCAATGTAATGTCAGTTTGACATGAGAAAGTGTGCTAAGCCAACTAAGGGCGGTGTAATAGGTTGCATCCAGGTCAATCTTCTGCTAATCTAAAAGCCATTTCTTTCATGAGCTTATGTCTTTGTTGAACCCTTCATGAGCTTATTCTAACGAGTTCTGAAGTGAAGCTTGATCTTTAGAGCTATCCATGTTCATATCATACTTCTACACATGTTATATCTATAAGCTAAGTTAGAGGCAATGTAATGTTAGTTTGACATGAGAATGTGTGCTAAGCCAACTAAGGGCGGTGTAATAGGTTGCATCCAGGTCAATCTTCTGCTGATCTAAAAGCCATTTCTTTCTTGAGCCCATTCATGAGCTTATGTCTTTTGTGAACCCTTCGTGAGCTTATTCTAACGAGTTATGAAGCGAAGCTTTATCTTTAGAGCTATCCATGTTCATATCATACTTTTACACATGTTATCTCCATAAGCTAAGTTAGAGGCAATGTAATGTTAGTTTGACATGAGAAAGTGTGCTAAGCCAACTAAGGGCGGTGTAATAGGTTGCATCCAGGTCAATCTTCTGCTAATCTAAAAGCCATTTCTTTCATGAGCTTATGTCTTTGTTGAACCCTTCATGAGCTTATTCTAACGAGTTCTGAAGTGAAGCTTGATCTTTACAGCTATCCATGTTCATATCATACTTCTACACATGTTATATCTATAAGCTAAGTTAGAGGCAATGTAATGTTAGTTTGACATGAGAATGTGTGCTAAGCCAACTAAGGGCGGTGTAATAGGTTGCATCCATATCAATCTTCTGCTAATCTAAAAGCTATTACTTTCATGTCCCTTCATGAGATTATGTGTTTGTTGAACCCTTCATGAGCTTATTCTAACGAGTTATAAAGTGAAGCCTGATCTTTAGAGCTATCAATGTTCATATCATACTTCTACACATGTTATATCTATAAGCTAAGTTAGAGGCAATGTAATGTCAATTTGACATGAGAAAGTGTGCTAAGCCAACTAAGGGCGGTGTAATAGGTTGCATCCATGTCAATCTTCTGCTGATCTAAAAGCCATTTCTTTCTTGAGCCCATTCATGAGCTTATGTCTTTGGTGAACCCTTCGTGAGCTTATTCTAACGAGTTATGAAGCGAAGCTTGATCTTTAGAGCTATCCATGTTCATATCATACTTTTACACATGTTATCTCCATAAGCTAAGTTAGAGGCAATGTAATGTCAGTTTGACATGAGAAAGTGTGCTAAGCCAACTAAGGGCGGTGTAATAGGTTGCATCCAAGTCAATCTTCTGCTAATCTAAAAGCCATTTCTTTCATGAGCTTATGTCTTTGTTGAACCCTTCATGAGCTTATTCTAACGAGTTCTGAAGTGAAGCTTGATCTTTAGAGCTATCCATGTTCATATCATACTTCTACACATGTTATATCTATAAGCTAAGTTAGAGGCAATGTAATGTTAGTTTGACATCAGAATGTGTGCTAAGCCAACTAAGGGCGGTGTAATAGGTTGCATCCATGTCAATCTTCTGCTAATCTAAAAGCCATTTCTTTCATGAGCCCTTCATGAGCTTAGGTCTTTGTTGAACCCTTCATGAGCTTATTCTAACGAGTTCTGAAGTGAAGCTTGATCTTTAGAGCTATCCATGTTCATATCATACTTCTACACATGTTATATCTATAAGCTAAGTTAGAGGCAATGTAATGTCAGTTTGACATGAAAAAGTGTGCTAAGCCAACTAAGGGCGGTGTAATAGGTTGCATCCAGGTCAATCTTCTGCTAATCTAAAAGCCATTTCTTTCATGAGCCCTTCATGAGCTTATGTCTTTGTTGAACCTTTCATGAGCTTATTCTAACGAGTTATGAAGTGAAGCTTGATCTTTAAAGCTATCCATGTTCATAGCATACTTCTACACATGTTATATCTATAAGCTAAGTTAGAGGCAATGTAATGTTAGTTTGACATGAGAAAGTGTGCTAAGCCAACTAAGGGCGGTGTAATAGGTTGCATCCAGGTCAATCTTCTGCTAATCTAAAAGCCATTTCTTTCATGAGCCCTTCATGAGCTTAGGTCTTTGTTGTACCCTTCATGAGCTTATTCTAATGAGTTCTGAAGTGAAGCATGATCTTTAGAGCTATCCATGTTCATATCATACTTCTACACATGTTATATCTATAAGCTAAGTTAGAGGCAATGTAATGTTAGTTTGACATGAGAATGTGTGCTAAGCCAACTAAGGGCGGTGTAATAAGTTGCATCCAGGTCAATCTTCTGCTAATCTAAAAGCTATTTCTTTCATGTCCCTTCATGAGATTGTGTCTTTGTTGAACCCTTCGTGAGCTTATTCTAACGAGTTATGAAGCGAAGCTTAATCTTTAGAGCTATCCATGTTCATATCATACTTTTACACATGTTATCTCCATAAGCTAAGTTAGAGGCAATGTAATGTCAGTTTGACATGAGTAAGTGTGCTAAGCTAACTAAGGGCGGTGTAATATGTTGCATACAGATCAATCTTCTGCTAATCTAAAAGCTATTTCTTTAATGGCCCTTCATGAGATTATGTCTTTGTTGAACCCTTCATGAGCTTATTCTAACGAGTTATAAAGTGAAGCCTGATCTTTAGAGCTATCCATGTTCATATCATACTTCTTCACATGTTATATCTATAAGCTAAGTTAGAGGCAATGTAATGTCAGTTTGACATGAGAAAGTGTGCTAAGCCAACTAAGGGCGGTGTAATAGGTTGCATCCAGGTCAATCTTCTGCTGATCTAAAAGCCATTTCTTTCTTGAGCCCATTCATGAGCTTATATCTTTGGTGAACCCTTCGTGAGCTTATTCTAACGAGTTATGAAGCGAAGCTTGATCTTTAGAGCAATCCATGTTCATATCATACTTTTACACATGTTATCTCCATAAGCTAAGTTAGAGGCAATGTAATGTCAGTTTGACATGAGAAAGTGTGCTAAGCCAACTAAGGGCGGTGTAATAGGTTGCATCCAGGTCAATCTTCTGCTAATCTAAAAGCCATTTCTTTCATGAGCTTATGTCTTTGTTGAACCCTTCATGAGCTTATTCTAACGAGTTCTGAAGTGAAGCTTGATCTTTAGAGCTATCCATGTTCATATCATACTTCTACACATGTTATATCTATAAGCTAAGTTAGAGGCAATGTAATGTTAGTTTGACATGAGAATGTGTGCTAAGCCAACAAAGGGCGGTGTAATAGGTTGCATCCAGGTCAATCTTCTGCTGATCTAAAAGCCATTTCTTTCTTGAGCCCATTCATGAGCTTATGTCTTTTGTGAACCCTTCGTGAGCTTATTCTAACGAGTTATGAAGCGAAGCTTTATCTTTAGAGCTATCCATGTTCATATCATACTTTTACACATGTTATCTCCATAAGCTAAGTTAGAGGCAATGTAATGTTAGTTTGACATGAGAAAGTGTGCTAAGCCAACTAAGGGCGGTGTAATAGGTTGCATCCAGGTCAATCTTCTGCTAATCTAAAAGCCATTTCTTTCATGAGCTTATGTCTTTGTTGAACCCTTCATGAGCTTATTCTAACGAGTTCTGAAGTGAAGCTTGATCTTTACAGCTATCCATGTTCATATCATACTTCTACACATGTTATATCTATAAGCTAAGTTAGAGGCAATGTAATGTTAGTTTGACATGAGAATGTGTGCTAAGCCAACTAAGGGCGGTGTAATAGGTTGCATCCATATCAATCTTCTGCTAATCTAAAAGCTATTTCTTTCATGTCCCTTCATGAGATTATGTGTTTGTTGAACCCTTCATGAGCTTATTCTAACGAGTTATAAAGTGAAGCCTGATCTTTAGAGCTATCAATGTTCATATCATACTTCTACACATGTTATATCTATAAGCTAAGTTAGAGGCAATGTAATGTCAATTTGACATGAGAAAGTGTGCTAAGCCAACTAAGGGCGGTGTAATAGGTTGCATCCATGTCAATCTTCTGCTGATCTAAAAGCCATTTCTTTCTTGAGCCCATTCATGAGCTTATGTCTTTGGTGAACCCTTCGTGAGCTTATTCTAACGAGTTATGAAGCGAAGCTTGATCTTTAGAGCTATCCATGTTCATATCATACTTTTACACATGTTATCTCCATAAGCTAAGTTAGAGGCAATGTAATGTCAGTTTGACATGAGAAAGTGTGCTAAGCCAACTAAGGGCGGTGTAATAGGTTGCATCCAAGTCAATCTTCTGCTAATCTAAAAGCCATTTCTTTCATGAGCTTATGTCTTTGTTGAACCCTTCATGAGCTTATTCTAACGAGTTCTGAAGTGAAGCTTGATCTTTAGAGCTATCCATGTTCATATCATACTTCTACACATGTTATATCTATAAGCTAAGTTAGAGGCAATGTAATGTTAGTTTGACATCAGAATGTGTGCTAAGCCAACTAAGGGCGGTGTAATAGGTTGCATCCATGTCAATCTTCTGCTAATCTAAAAGCCATTTCTTTCATGAGCCCTTCATGAGCTTAGGTCTTTGTTGAACCCTTCATGAGCTTATTCTAACGAGTTCTGAAGTGAAGCTTGATCTTTAGAGCTATCCATGTTCATATCATACTTCTACACATGTTATATCTATAAGCTAAGTTAGAGGCAATGTAATGTCAGTTTGACATGAAAAAGTGTGCTAAGCCAACTAAGGGCGGTGTAATAGGTTGCATCCAGGTCAATCTTCTGCTAATCTAAAAGCCATTTCTTTCATGAGCCCTTCATGAGCTTATGTCTTTGTTGAACCTTTCATGAGCTTATTCTAACGAGTTATGAAGTGAAGCTTGATCTTTAAAGCTATCCATGTTCATAGCATACTTCTACACATGTTATATCTATAAGCTAAGTTAGAGGCAATGTAATGTTAGTTTGACATGAGAAAGTGTGCTAAGCCAACTAAGGGCGGTGTAATAGGTTGCATCCAAGTCAATCTTCTGCTAATCTAAAAGCCATTTCTTTTCTGAGCCCTTCATCAACTTATGTCTTTGGTGAACCCTTCGTGAGATTATTCTAATGAGTTATCAAGCGAAGCTTGATCTTTAGAGATATCTATGTTCATATCATAATTCTACACATGTTATCTCCATAAGCTAAGTTAGAGGCAATGTAATGTCAGTTTGACATGAGTAAGTTTGCTAAGCTAACTAAGGGCGGTGTAATATGTTGCATCCAGATCAATCTTCTGCTAATCTAAAAGTTATTTCTTTCATGGCCCTTCATGAGATTATATCTCTGTTGAACCCTTCATGAGCTTATTCTAACGAGTTATAAAGTGAAGCCTAATCTTTAGAGCTATCCATGTTCATATCATACTTCTACACATGTTATATCTATAAGCTAAGTTAGAGGCAATGTAATGTCAGTTTGACATGAGAAAGTGTGCTAAGCCAACTAAGGGCGGTGTAATAGGTTGCATCCAGGTCAATTTTCTGCTAATCTAAAACCCATTTCTTTCATGAGCCCTTCATGAGCTTATGTCTTTGTTGAACCCTTCATGAGCTTATTCTAACGAGTTATGAAGTGAAGCTTGATCTTTAGGGCTATCCATGTTCATATCATATTTCTACACATGTTATATCTATAAGCTAAGTTAAAGGCAATGTATTGTTAGTTTGACATGAGAAAGTGTGCTAAGCATACTAAGGGCGGTGTAATAGGTTGCATCCAGGTCAATCTTCTGCTAATCTAAAACCTATTTCTTTCATGAGCCCTTCATGAGCTTATGTCTTTGTTGAACCCTTCATGAGCTTATTCTAACGAGTTTTAAAGTGATACTTGATCTTTAGAGCTATCCATTTTCATATCATACTTCTACACATGTTATATCTATAAGCTAAGTTAGAGGTAATGTAATGTCAGTTTGACATGAGAAAGTGTGCTAAGCCAACTAAGGGCGGTGTAATAGGTTGCATCCAGGTCAATCTTCTGCTAATCTAAAAGCCATTTCTTTCAAGAGCCCTTCATGAGCTTATGTCTTTGTTGAACCCTTAATGAGCTTATTCTAACGAGTTATGAAGTGAAGCTTGATCTTTAGAGCTATCCATGTTCATATGATACTTCTACACATGTTATATCTATAAGCTAAGTTAGAGGCAATGTAATGTCAGTTTGACATGAGTAAGTGTGCTAAGCTAACTAAGGGCGGTGTAATATGTTGCATCTAGATTTGCATCCAGATCAATCTTCTCCTAATCTAAAAGCTATTTCTTTCTTGAACCCATTCATGAGCTTATGTCTTTGTTGAACCCTTCATGAGCTTATTCTAACGAGTTCTGAAGTGAAGCTTGATATTTAGAGCTATCCATGTTCATATCATACTTCTACACATGTTATATCTATAAGCTAAGTTAGAGGCAATTTAATGTCAGTTTGACATGAAAAAGTGTGCTAAGCCAACTAAGGGCGGTGTAATAGGTTGCATCCAAGTCAATCTTCTACTAATCTAAAAGCCATGTCTTTTCTGAGCCCTTCATCAACTTATGTCTTTGGTGAACCCTTCGGGAGCTTATTCTAATGAGTTATCAAGCGAAGCTTGATCTTTAGAGATATCTATGTTCATATCATAATTCTACACATGTTATCTCCATAAGCTAAGTTAGAGGCAATGTAATGTCAGTTTGACATGAGTAAGTGTGCTAAGCTAACTAAGGGCGGTGTAATATATTGCATCCAGATCAATCTTCTGCTAATCTAAAAGTTATTTCTTTCATGGCCCTTCATGAGATTATGTCTTTGTTGAACCCTTCATGAGCTTATTCTAACGAGTTATCAAGCGAAGCTTGATGTTTAGAGCTATCCATGTGCATATCATACTTCTACACATGTTATCTCTATAAGCTATGTTAGAGGCAATGTAATGTCAGTTTGACATGAGAAAGTTTGCTAAGCCAACTAAGAGCGGTGTAATAGGTTGCATCCAGGTCCATCCTCTGCTAATCAAAAAGCTATTTCTTTCATGGCCCTTCATGAGATTATGTCTTTGTTGAACCCTTCATGAGCTTATTCTAACGAGTTATAAAGTGAAGCTTGATCTTTAGAGCTATCCATGTTCATATCATACTTCTACACATGTTATATCTATAAGCTAAGTTTGAGGCAATGTAATGTCAGTTTGACATGAGAAAGTGTGCTAAGCCAACTAAAGGCGGTGTAATAAGTTGCATCCAGGTCAATCTTCTGCTAATCTAAAAGCCATTTCTTTCTTGAGCCCATTCATGAGCTTATGTCTTTGGTGAACCCTTCGTGAGCTTATTCTAACGAGTTATGAAGCGAAGCTTGATCTTTAGAGCTATCCATGTTCATATCATACTTTTACATATGTTATCTCCATAAGTTAAATTAGAGGCAATGTAATGTCAGTTTGACATGAGTAAGTGTGCTAAGCTAACTAAGGGCGGTGTAATATGTTGCATCCAGATCAATCTTCTGCTAATCTAAAAGCTATTTCTTTCATGGCCCTTCATGAGATTATGTCTTTGTTGAACCCTTCATGAGCTTATTCTAACGAGTTATAAAGTGAAGCCCGATCTTTAGAGCTATCCATGTTCATATCCTACTTCTACACATGTTATATCTATAAGCTAAGTTAGAGGCAATGTAATGTCAGTTTGACATGAGAAAGTGTGCTAAGCACACTAACGGCGGTGTAATAGGTTGCATCTAGATCAATCTTCTACTAATCTAAAAGCCATTTCTTTCTTGAGCCCATTCATGAGCTTATGTCTTTGGTGAACCCTTCGTGAGCTTATTCTAACGAGTTATGAAGCAAAGCTTTATCTTTAGAGCTATCCATGTTCATATCATACTTTTACACATGTTATCTCCATAAGCTAAGTTAGATGCAATGTAATGTTAGTTTGACATGAGTAAGTGTGCTAAGCTAACTAAGGGCGGTGTAATATGTTGCATCCAGATCAATCTTCTGCTAATCTAAAAGTTATTTCTTTCATGGCCCTTCATGAGATTATGTCTTTGTTGAACCCTTCATGACCTTATTCTAACGAGTTATAAAGTGAAGCCTGATCTTTAGAGCTATCCATGTTCATATCATACTTCTACACATGTTATATCTATGAGCTAAGTTATAGGCAATGTAATGTCAGTTTGACATGAGAAAGTACGCTAAGCCAACTAAGGGCGGTGTAATAGGTTGCATCCAGGTCAATCTTCTGCTAATCTAAAAGACATTTCTTTCATGAGCCCTTCATGAGCCTATGTCTTTGTTGAACCCTTAATGAGCTTATTCTAACGAGTTATGAAGTGAAGCTTGATCTTTAGTGCTATCCATGTTCAAATCATACATCTACACATGTTATATCTATAAGCTAAGTTAGAGGCAATGTAATGTTAGTTTGACATGAGAATGTGTGCTAAGCCAACTAAGGGAGGTGTAATAGGTTGCATCTAGGTCAATCCTCTGCTAATCTAAAAGCTATTTCTTTCATGGCCCTTCATGAGATTATGTCTTTGTTGAACCCTTCATGAGCTGATTCTAACGAGTTATAAAGTGAAGCCTCATCTTTAGAGCTATCCATGTTCATATCATACTTCTACACATGTTATATCTATAAGCTAAGTTAGAGGCAATGTAATGTCAGTTTGACATGAGTAAGTGTGCTAAGCCAACTAAGGGCGGTGTAATATGTTGCATCCAGATCAATCTTCTGCTAATGTAAAAGTTATTTCTTTCATGGCCCTTCATGAGCTTATGTCTTTGTTGAACCTTTGATAAGCTTATTCTGACGATTTATCAAGTAAAGCTTGATCTTTAGAGCTATCCATGTTCATATCATAATTCTACACATGTTATATCTATAAGCTAAGTTAGAGGCAATGTAATGTCAGTTTGACATGAGAAAGTGTGCTAAGCCAACTAAGGGCGGTGTAATAGGTTGCATCCAGGTCAATCTTCTACTAATCTAAAACCCATGTCTTTTGTGAGCCCTTCATCAACTTATGTCTTTGGTGAACCCTTCGTGAGCTTATTATAATGAGTTATCAAGTGAAGTTTGATCTTTAGAGATATCTATGTTCATATCATAATTCTACACATGTTATCTCTATAAGCTAAGTTAGAGGCAATGTAATGTCAGTTTGACATGTGTAAGTGTGCTAAGCTAACTAAGGGCGGTGTAATATGTTGCATCCAGATTTGCATCCAGATCAATCTTCTGCTAATCTAAAAGCTATTTCTTTCTTGAGCCCATTCATGAGCTTATGTCTTTGTTGAACCCTTCATGAGCTTATTCTAACGAGTTATGAAGTGAACCTTGATCTTTAGAGCTATCCATGTTCATATCATACTTCTACACATGTTATATCTATAAGCTAAGTTAGAGGCAATGTAATGTCAGTTTGACATGAAAAAGTGTGCTAAGCCAACTAAGGGCGGTGTAATAGGTTACATCTAGGTCAATCTTCTGCTAATCTAAAAGCCATTTATTTCATGAGCCCTTCATCAACTTATGTCTTTGGTGAACCCTTCGTAAGCTTATTCTAACGAGTTATCAAGCGAAGCTTGATGTTTAGAGCTATCCATGTGCATATCATACTTCTACACATGTTATCTCTATAAGCTAAGTTAGAGGCAATGTAATGTCAGTTTGACATGAGAAAGTTTGCTAAGCCAACTAAGAGCGGTGTAATAGGTTGCATCCAGGTCCATCCTCTGCTAATCGAAAAGCTATTTCTTTCATGGCCCTTCATGAGATTATGTCTTTGTTGAACCCTTCATGAGCTTATTCTAACGAGTTATAAAGTGAAGCTTGATCTTTAGGGCTATCCATGTTCATATCATACTTCTACACATGTTATATTTATAAGCTAAGTTAGAGGCAATGTAATGTCAGTTTGACATGAGAAAGTGTGCTAAGCTAACTAAGGGCGGTGTAATATGTTGCATCCAGATCAATCTTCTGCTAATCTAAAAGCTATTTCTTTCTTGAGCCCATTCATGAGCTTATGTCTTTGGTGAACCCTTCGTGAGCTTATTCTAACGAGTTATGAAGCGAAGCCTTATCTTTAGAGCTATCCATGTTCATATCATACTTTTACACATGTTATCTCCATAAGCTAAGTTAGAGGCAATGTAATGTTAGTTTGACATGAAAATGTGTGCTAAGCTAACTAAGGGCGGTGTAATAGGTTGCATCCAACTCAATCTTCTGCTAATCTAAAAGCCATTTCTTTCTTGAGCCCATTTATGAGCTTATGTCTTTGGTGAACCCTTCGTGAGCTTATTCTAACGAGTTATGAAGCGAAGCCTTATCTTTAGAGCTATCCATGTTCATATCATACTTTTACACATGTTATCTCCATAAGCTAAGTTAGAGGCAATGTAATGTTAGTTTGACATGAGAATGTGTGCTAAGCTAACTAAGGGCGGTGTAATATGTTGCATCCAGATCAATCTTCTGCTAATCTAAAAGTTATTTCTTTCATGGCCCTTCATGAGATTATGTCTTTGTTGAACCCTTCATGAGCTTATTCTAACGAGTTATAAAGTGAAGCCTGATCTTTAGAGCTATCCATGTTCATATCATACTTCTACACATGTTATATCTATGAGCTAAGTTAGAGGCAATGTAATGTCAGTTTGACATGAGAAAGTACGCTAAGCCAACTAAGGGCGGTGTAATAGGTTGCATCCAGGTCAATCTTCTGCTAATCTAAAAGCCATTTCTTTCATGAGCCCTTCATGAGCCTATGTCTTTGTTGAACCCTTAATGAGCTTATTCTAACGAGTTATGAAGTGAAGCTTGATCTTTAGAGCTATCCATGTTCAAATCATACATCTACACATGTTATATCTATAAGCTAAGTTAGAGGCAATGTAATGTTAGTTTGACATGAGAATGTGTGCTAAGCCAACTAAGGGAGGTGTAATAGGTTGCATCTAGGTCAATCCTCTGCTAATCTAAAAGCTATTTCTTTCATGGCCCTTCATGAGATTATGTCTTTGTTGAACCCTTCATGAGCTGATTCTAACGAGTTATAAAGTGAAGCCTCATCTTTAGAGCTATCCATGTTCATATCATACTTCTACACATGTTATATCTATAAGCTAAGTTAGAGGCAATGTAATGTCAGTTTGACATGAGTAAGTGTGCTAAGCCAACTAAGGGCGGTGTAATATGTTGCATCCAGATCAATCTTCTGCTAATCTAAAAGTTATTTCTTTCATGGCCCTTTATGAGCTTATGTCTTTGTTGAACCTTTTATAAGCTTATTCTGACGATTTATCAAGTAAAGCTTGATCTTTAGAGCTATCCATGTTCATATCATAATTCTACACATGTTATATCTATAAGCTAAGTTAGAGGCAATGTAATGTCAGTTTGACATGAGAAAGTGTGCTAAGCCAACTAAGGGCGGTGTAATAGGTTGCATCCAGGTCAATCTTCTACTAATCTAAAACCCATGTCTTTTGTGAGCCCTTCATCAACTTATGTCTTTGGTGAACCCTTCGTGAGCTTATTCTAATGAGTTATCAAGTGAAGTTTGATCTTTAGAGATATCTATGTTCATATCATAATTCTACACATGTTATCTCTATAAGCTAAGTTAGAGGCAATGTAATGTCAGTTTGACATGAGTAAGTGTGCTAAGCTAACTAAGGGCGGTGTATAGGTTGCATCCAGGTCAATCTTCTGCTAATCTAAAAGCTATTTCTTTCTTGAGCCCATTCATGAGCTTATGTCTTTGTTGAACCCTTCATGAGCTTATTCTAACGAGTTATGAAGTGAACCTTGATCTTTAGAGCTATCCATGTTCATATCATACTTCTACACATGTTATATCTATAAGCTAAGTTAGAGGCAATGTAATGTCAGTTTGACATGAAAAAGTGTGCTAAGCCAACTAAGGGCGGTGTAATAGGTTGCATCTAGGTCAATCTTCTGCTAATCTAAAAGCCAATTATTTCATGAGCCCTTCATCAACTTATGTCTTTGGTGAACCCTTCGTAAGCTTATTCTAACGAGTTATCAAGCGAAGCTTGATGTTTAGAGCTATCCATGTGCATATCATACTTCTACACATGTTATCTCTATAAGCTAAGTTAGAGGCAATGTAATGTCAGTTTGACATGAGAAAGTTTGCTAAGCCAACTAAGAGCGGTGTAATAGGTTGCATCCAGGTCCATCCTCTGCTAATCGAAAAGCTATTTCTTTCATGGCCCTTCATGAGATTATGTCTTTGTTGAACCCTTCATGAGATTATTCTAACGAGTTATAAAGTGAAGCTTGATCTTTAGAGCTATCCATGTTCATATCATACTTCTACACATGTTATATTTATAAGCTAAGTTAGAGGCAATGTAATGTCAGTTTGACATGAGAAAGTGTGCTAAGCTAACTAAGGGCGGTGTAATATGTTGCATCCAGATCAATCTTCTGCTAATCTAAAAGCTATTTCTTTCTTGAGCCCATTCATGAGCTTATGTCTTTGGTGAACCCTTCGTGAGCTTATTCTAACGAGTTATGAAGCGAATCCTTATCTTTAGAGCTATCCATGTTCATATCATACTTTTACACATGTTATCTCCATAAGCTAAGTAAGAGGCAATGTAATGTTAGTTTGACATGAAAATGTGTGCTAAGCTAACTAAGGGCGGTGTAATAGGTTGCATCCAACTCAATCTTCTGCTAATCTAAAAGCCATTTCTTTCTTGAGCCCATTCATGAGCTTATGTCTTTGGTGAACCCTTCGTGAGCTTATTCTAACGAGTTATGAAGCGAAGCCTTATCTTTAGAGCTATCCATGTTCATATCATACTTTTACACATGTTATCTCCATAAGCTAAGTTAGAGGCAATGTAATGTTAGTTTGACATGAGAATGTGTGCTAAGCTAACTAAGGGCGGTGTAATATGTTGCATCCAGATCAATCTTCTTCTAATCTAAAAGTTATTTCTTTCATGGCCCTTCATGAGATTATGTCTTTGTTGAACCCTTCATGAGCTTATTCTAACGAGTTATAAAGTGAAGCCTGATCTTTAGAGCTATCCATGTTCATATCATACTTCTACACATGTTATATCTATGAGCTAAGTTAGAGGCAATGTAATGTCAGTTTGACATGAGAAAGTGTGCTTAGCCAACTAAGGGCGGTGTAATAGGTTGCATCCAGGTCAATCTTCTGCTAATCTAAAAGCCATTTCTTTCATGAGCCTTTCATGAGCTTATGTCTTTGTTGAACCCTTAATGAGCTTATTCTAACGAGTTATGAAGTGAAGCTTGATCTTTAGAGCTATCCTTGTTCATATGATACTTCTACACATGTTATATCTATAAGCTAAGTTAGAGGCAATGTAATGTCAGTTTGACATGAGTAAGTGTGCTAAGCTAACTAAGGGCGGTGTAATATGTTGCATCCAGATTTGCATCCAGATCAATGTTCTCCTAATCTAAAAGCTATTTCTTTCTTGAGCCCATTCATGAGCTTATGTCGTTGTTGAACCCTTCATGAGCTTATTCTAACGAGTTATAAAGTGAAGCCTGATCTTTAGAGCTATCCATGTTCATATCATACTTCTACACATGTTATATCTATAAGCTAAGTTAGAGGCAATGTAATGTCAGTTTGACATGAGAAAGTGTGCTAAGCTAACTAAGGGCGGTGTAATATGTTACATCCAGATCAATCTTCTGCTAATCTAAAAGCTATTTCTTTCTTGAGCCCATTCATGAGCTTATGTCTTTGGTGAACCCTTCTCGAGTTTATTCTAACGAGTTATGAAGCGAAGCCTTATCTTTAGAGTTATCCATGTTCATATCATACTTTTACACATGTTATCTCCATAAGCTAAGTTAGAGGCAATGTAAAGTTAGTTTGACATGAAAATGTGTGCTAAGCTAACTAAGGGCGGTGTAATAGGTTGCATCCAAGTCAATCTTCTGCTAATCTAAAAGCCATTTCTTTCTTGAGCCCATTCATGAGCTTATGTCTTTGGTGAACCCTTCGTGAACTTATTCTAACGAGTTATGAAGCGAAGCCTTATCTTTAGAGCTATCCATGTTCATATCATACTTTTACACATGTTATCTCCATAAGCTAAGTTAGAGGCAATGTAATGTTAGTTTGACATGAGAATGTGTGCTAAGGGCTGTGCAACTAAGGGCTGTGTAATATGTTGCATCCAGATTAATCTTCTGCTAATCTAAAAGTTATTTCTTTCATGGCCCTTCATGAGATTATGTCTTTGTTGAACCCTTCATGAGCTTATTCTAACGAGTTATGAAGTGAAGCTTGATCTTTAGAGCTATCCATGTTCATATCATACTTCTATACATGTTATATCTATGAGCTAAGTTAGAGGCAATGTAATGTTAAATTGACATGAGAAAGTGTGCTAAGCCAACTAAGGGTGGTGTAATAGGTTGCATCCAGGTCAATCTTCTACTAATCTAAAAGCCATTTCTTTCATGAGCCCATTCATGAGCTTATGTCTTTGGTGAACCCTTCGTGAGCTTATTCTAACGAGTTATGAAGCAAAGCTTTATCTTTAGAGCTATCCATGTTCATATCATAATTCTACACATGTTATCTTTAAAAGCTAAGTTAGAGGGAATGTAATGTCAGTTTGACATGAGTAAGTGTGCTAAGCTAACTAAGGGCGGTGTAATATGTTGCATCCAGATCAATCTTCTGCTAATCTAAAAGCTATTTCTTTCATGGCCCTTCATGAGCTTATGTCTTTGTTGAACCCTTTATAAGCTTATTCTAACGAGTTATGAAGCAAAGCTTTATCTTTAGAGCTATCCATGTTCATATTATAATTCTACACATGTTATCTTTAAAAGCTAAGTTAGAGGGAATGTAATGTTAGTTTAACATGAGAAAGTGTGCTAAGCCAACAAAGGGTGGTGTAATAGGTTGCATCCAAGTCAATCTTCTGCTAATCTAAAAGCCATTTCTTTCTTGAGCCCATTCATGAGCTTATGTCTATGGTGAACCCTTCGTGAGCTTATTCTAACGAGTTATGAAGCAAAGCTTTATCTTTAGAGCTATCCATGTTCATATCATACTTTTACACATGTTATCTCCATAAGCTAAGTTAGAGGCAATGTAATGTCAGTTTGACATGAGTAAGTGTGCTAAGCTAACTAAGGGCGGTGTAAAATGTTGCATCCAGATCAATCATCTGCTAATCTTAAAGCTATTTCTTTCATGGCCCTTCATGAGATTATGTCTTTGTTGAACCCTTCATGAGCTTATTCTAACGAGTTATAAAGTGAAGCCTCATCTTTAGAGCTATCCATGTTCATATCATACTTCTACACATGTTATATCTATAAGCTAAGTTAGAGGCAATGTAATGTCAGTTTGACATGAGTAAGTGTGCTAAGCCAACTAAGGGCGGTGTAATATGTTGCATCCAGATCAATCTTCTGCTAATCTAAAAGCCATTTCTTTCATGAGCCCTTCATGAGCTTATGTCTTTGTTGAACCTTTCATGAGCTTATTCTAACGAGTTATGAAGTGAAGCTTGATCTTTAAAGCTATCCATGTTCATAGCATACTTCTACACATGTTATATCTATAAGCTAAGTTAGAGGCAATGTAATGTTAGTTTGACATGAGAAAGTGTGGTAAGCCAACTAAGGGCGGTGTAATAGGTTGCATCCAAGTCAATCTTCTGCTAATCTAAAAGCCAGTTCTTTTCTGAGCCCTTCATCAACTTATGTCTTTGGTGAACCCTTCGTGAGATTATTCTAATGAGTTATTAAGCGAAGCTTGATCTTTAGAGATATCTATGTTCATATCATAATTCTACACATGTTATCTCCATAAGCTAAGTTAGAGGCAATGTAATGTCAGTTTGACATGAGTAAGTTTGCTAAGCTAACTAAGGGCGGTGTAATATGTTGCATCCAGATCAATCTTCTGCTAATCTAAAAGTTATTTCTTTCATGGCCCTTCATGAGAATATATCTCTGTTGAACCCTTCATGAGCTTATTCTAACGAGTTATAAAGTGAAGCCTAATCTTTAGAGCTATCCATGTTCATATCATACTTCTACACATGTTATATCTATAAGCTAAGTTAGAGGCAATGTAATGTCAGTTTGACATGAGAAAGTGTGCTAAGCCAACTAAGGGCGGTGTAATAGGTTGCATCCAGGTCAATTTTCTGCTAATCTAAAACCCATTTCTTTCATGAGCCCTTCATGAGCTTATGTCTTTGTTGAACCCTTCATGAGCTTATTCTAACGAGTTATGAAGTGAAGCTTGATCTTTAGGGCTATCCATGTTCATATCATATTTCTACACATGTTATATCTATAAGCTAAGTTAAAGGCAATGTATTGTTAGTTTGACATGAGAAAGTGTGCTAAGCATACTAAGGGCGGTGTAATAGGTTGCATCCAGGTCAATCTTCTGCTAATCTAAAACCTATTTCTTTCATGAGCCCTTCATGAGCTTATGTCTTTGTTGAACCCTTCATGAGCTTATTCTAACGAGTTTTAAAGTGATACTTGATCTTTAGAGCTATCCATTTTCATATCATACTTCTACACATGTTATATCTATAAGCTAAGTTAGAGGTAATGTAATGTCAGTTTGACATGAGAAAGTGTGCTAAGCCAACTAAGGGCGGTGTAATAGGTTGCATCCAGGTCAATCTTCTGCTAATCTAAAAGCCATTTCTTTCATGAGCCCTTCATGAGCTTATGTCTTTGTTGAACCCTTAATGAGCTTATTCTAACGAGTTATGAAGTGAAGCTTGATCTTTAGAGCTATCCATGTTCATATGATACTTCTACACATGTTATATCTATAAGCTAAGTTAGAGGCAATGTAATGTCAGTTTGACATGAGTAAGTGTGCTAAGCTAACTAAGGGCGGTGTAATATGTTGCATCTAGATTTGCATCCAGATCAATCTTCTCCTAATCTAAAAGCTATTTCTTTCTTGAACCCATTCATGAGCTTATGTCTTTGTTGAACCCTTCATGAGCTTATTCTAACGAGTTATAAAGTGAAGCCTGATCTTTAGAGCTATCCATGTTCATATCATACTTCTACACATGTTAAATCTATAAGCTAAGTTAGAGGCAATGTAATGTCAGTTTGACATGAGAAAGTGTGCTAAGCTAACTAAGGGCGGTGTAATAGGTTGCATCCAAGTCAATCTTCTACTAATCTAAAAACCATTTCTTACTTGAGCCCATTCATGAGCTTATGTCTTTGGTGAACCCTTCGTGAGCTTATTCTAACGAGTTTCTGAAGTGAAGCTTGATCTTTAGAGCTATCCATGTTCATATCATACTTGTACACATGTTATATCTATAAGCTAAGTTAGAGGCAATGTAATGTCACTTTGACATGAGAAAGTGTGCTAAGCCAACTAAGGGCGGTGTAATAGGTTGCATCCAGGTCAATCTTCTGCTAATCTAAAAGCCATTTCTTTCATGAGCCCTTCATGAGCTTAGGTCTTTGTTGAACCCTTCATGAGCTTATTCTAACGAGTTCTGAAGTGAAGCTTGATCTTTAGAGCTATCCATGTTCATATCATACTTCTACACATGTTATATCTATAAGCTAAGTTAGAGGCAATGTAATGTCAGTTTGACATGAAAAAGTGTGCTAAGCCAACTAAGGGCGGTGTAATAGGTTGCATCCAAGTCAATCTTCTACTAATCTAAAAGCCATGTCTTTTCTGAGCCCTTCATCAACTTATGTCTTTGGTGAACCCTTCGGGAGCTTATTCTAATGAGTTATCAAGCGAAGCTTGATCTTTAGAGATATCTATGTTCATATCATAATTCTACACATGTTATCTCCATAAGCTAAGTTAGAGGCAATGTAATGTTAGTTTGACATGAGTAAGTGAGCTAAGCTAACTAAGGGCGGTGTAATATATTGCATCCAGATCAATCTTCTGCTAATCTAAAAGTTATTTCTTTCATGGCCCTTCATGAGATTATGTCTTTGTTGAACCCTTCATGAGCTTATTCTAACGAGTTATCAAGCGAAGCTTGATGTTTAGAGCTATCCATGTGCATATCATACTTCTACACATGTTATCTCTATAAGCTAAGTTAGAGGCAATGTAATGTCAGTTTGACATGAGAAAGTTTGCTAAGCCAACTAAGAGCGGTGTAATAGGTTGCATCCAGGTCCATCCTCTGCTAATCAAAAAGCTATTTCTTTCATGGCCCTTCATGAGATTATGTCTTTGTTAACCCTTCATGAGCTTATTCTAACGAGTTATAAAGTGAAGCTTGATCTTTAGAGCTATCCATGTTCATATCATACTTCTACACATGTTATATCTATAAGCTAAGTTTGAGGCAATGTAATGTCAGTTTGACATGAGAAAGTGTGCTAAGCCAACTAAAGGCGGTGTAATAAGTTGCATCCAGGTCAATCTTCTGCTAATCTAAAAGCCATTTCTTTCTTGAGCCCATTCATGAGCTTATGTCTTTGGTGAACCCTTCGTGAGCTTATTCTAACGAGTTATGAAGCGAAGCTTGATCTTTAGAGCTATCCATGTTCATATCATACTTTTACATATGTTATCTCCATAAGTTAAATTAGAGGCAATGTAATGTCAGTTTGACATGAGTAAGTGTGCTAAGCTAACTAAGGGCGGTGTAATATGTTGCATCCAGATCAATCTTCTGCTAATCTAAAAGCTATTTCTTTCATGGCCCTTCATGAGATTATGTCTTTGTTGAACCCTTCATGAGCTTATTCTAACGAGTTATAAAGTGAAGCCCGATCTTTAGAGCTATCCATGTTCATATCCTACTTCTACACATGTTATATCTATAAGCTAAGTTAGAGGCAATGTAATGTCAGTTTGACATGAGAAAGTGTGCTAAGCACACTAACGGCGGTGTAATAGGTTGCATCTAGATCAATCTTCTACTAATCTAAAAGCCATTTCTTTCTTGAGCCCATTCATGAGCTTATGTCTTTGGTGAACCCTTCGTGAGCTTATTCTAACGAGTTATGAAGCAAAGCTTTATCTTTAGAGCTATCCATGTTCATATCATACTTTTACACATGTTATCTCCATAAGCTAAGTTAGAGGCAATGTAATGTTAGTTTGACATGAGTAAGTGTGCTAAGCTAACTAAGGGCGGTGTAATATGTTGCATCCAGATCAATCTTCTGCTAATCTAAAAGTTATTTCTTTCATGGCCCTTCATGAGATTATGTCTTTGTTGAACCCTTCATGACCTTATTCTAACGAGTTATAAAGTGAAGCCTGATCTTTAGAGCTATCCATGTTCATATCATACTTCTACACATGTTATATCTATGAGCTAAGTTAGAGGCAATGTAATGTCAGTTTGACATGAGAAAGTACGCTAAGCCAACTAAGGGCGGTGTAATAGGTTGCATCCAGGTCAATCTTCTGCTAATCTAAAAGACATTTCTTTCATGAGCCCTTCATGAGCCTATGTCTTTGTTGAACCCTTAATGAGCTTATTCTAACGAGTTATGAAGTGAAGCTTGATCTTTAGTGCTATCCATGTTCAAATCATACATCTACACATGTTATATCTATAAGCTAAGTTAGAGGCAATGTAATGTTAGTTTGACATGAGAATGTGTGCTAAGCCAACTAAGGGAGGTGTAATAGGTTGCATCTAGGTCAATCCTCTGCTAATCTAAAAGCTATTTCTTTCATGGCCCTTCATGAGATTATGTCTTTGTTGAACCCTTCATGAGCTGATTCTAACGAGTTATAAAGTGAAGCCTCATCTTTAGAGCTATCCATGTTCATATCATACTTCTACACATGTTATATCTATAAGCTAAGTTAGAGGCAATGTAATGTCAGTTTGACATGAGTAAGTGTGCTAAGCCAACTAAGGGCGGTGTAATATGTTGCATCCAGATCAATCTTCTGCTAATGTAAAAGTTATTTCTTTCATGGCCCTTCATGAGCTTATGTCTTTGTTGAACCTTTGATAAGCTTATTCTGACGATTTATCAAGTAAAGCTTGATCTTTAGAGCTATCCATGTTCATATCATAATTCTACACATGTTATATCTATAAGCTAAGTTAGAGGCAATGTAATGTCAGTTTGACATGAGAAAGTGTGCTAAGCCAACTAAGGGCGGTGTAATAGGTTGCATCCAGGTCAATCTTCTACTAATCTAAAACCCATGTCTTTTGTGAGCCCTTCATCAACTTATGTCTTTGGTGAACCCTTCGTGAGCTTATTATAATGAGTTATCAAGTGAAGTTTGATCTTTAGAGATATCTATGTTCATATCATAATTCTACACATGTTATCTCTATAAGCTAAGTTAGAGGCAATGTAATGTCAGTTTGACATGTGTAAGTGTGCTAAGCTAACTAAGGGCGGTGTAATATGTTGCATCCAGATTTGCATCCAGATCAATCTTCTGCTAATCTAAAAGCTATTTCTTTCTTGAGCCCATTCATGAGCTTATGTCTTTGTTGAACCCTTCATGAGCTTATTCTAACGAGTTATGAAGTGAACCTTGATCTTTAGAGCTATCCATGTTCATATCATACTTCTACACATGTTATATCTATAAGGTAAGTTAGAGGCAATGTAATGTCAGTTTGACATGAAAAAGTGTGCTAAGCCAACTAAGGGCGGTGTAATAGGTTACATCTAGGTCAATCTTCTGCTAATCTAAAAGTTATTTCTTTCATGGCCCTTCATGAGATTATGTCTTTGTTGAACCCTTCATGACCTTATTCTAACGAGTTATAAAGTGAAGCCTGATCTTTAGAGCTATCCATGTTCATATCATACTTCTACACATGTTATATCTATGAGCTAAGTTAGAGGCAATGTAATGTCAGTTTGACATGAGAAAGTACGCTAAGCCAACTAAGGGCGGTGTAATAGGTTGCATCCAGGTCAATCTTCTGCTAATCTAAAAGACATTTCTTTCATGAGCCCTTCATGAGCCTATGTCTTTGTTGAACCCTTAATGAGCTTATTCTAACGAGTTATGAAGTGAAGCTTGATCTTTAGTGCTATCCATGTTCAAATCATACATCTACACATGTTATATCTATAAGCTAAGTTAGAGGCAATGTAATGTTAGTTTGACATGAGAATGTGTGCTAAGCCAACTAAGGGAGGTGTAATAGGTTGCATCTAGGTCAATCCTCTGCTAATCTAAAAGCTATTTCTTTCATGGCCCTTCATGAGATTATGTCTTTGTTGAACCCTTCATGAGCTGATTCTAACGAGTTATAAAGTGAAGCCTCATCTTTAGAGCTATCCATGTTCATATCATACTTCTACACATGTTATATCTATAAGCTAAGTTAGAGGCAATGTAATGTCAGTTTGACATGAGTAAGTGTGCTAAGCCAACTAAGGGCGGTGTAATATGTTGCATCCAGATCAATCTTCTGCTAATGTAAAAGTTATTTCTTTCATGGCCCTTCATGAGCTTATGTCTTTGTTGAACCTTTGATAAGCTTATTCTGACGATTTATCAAGTAAAGCTTGATCTTTAGAGCTATCCATGTTCATATCATAATTCTACACATGTTATATCTATAAGCTAAGTTAGAGGCAATGTAATGTCAGTTTGACATGAGAAAGTGTGCTAAGCCAACTAAGGGCGGTGTAATAGGTTGCATCCAGGTCAATCTTCTACTAATCTAAAACCCATGTCTTTTGTGAGCCCTTCATCAACTTATGTCTTTGGTGAACCCTTCGTGAGCTTATTATAATGAGTTATCAAGTGAAGTTTGATCTTTAGAGATATCTATGTTCATATCATAATTCTATACATGTTATCTCTATAAGCTAAGTTAGAGGCAATGTAATGTCAGTTTGACATGTGTAAGTGTGCTAAGCTAACTAAGGGCGGTGTAATATGTTGCATCCAGATTTGCATCCAGATCAATCTTCTGCTAATCTAAAAGCTATTTCTTTCTTGAGCCCATTCATGAGCTTATGTCTTTGTTGAACCCTTCATGAGCTTATTCTAACGAGTTATGAAGTGAACCTTGATCTTTAGAGCTATCCATGTTCATATCATACTTCTACACATGTTATATCTATAAGCTAAGTTAGAGGCAATGTAATGTCAGTTTGACATGAAAAAGTGTGCTAAGCCAACTAAGGGCGGTGTAATAGGTTACATCTAGGTCAATCTTCTGCTAATCTAAAAGCCATTTATTTCATGAGCCCTTCATCAACTTATGTCTTTGGTGAACCCTTCGTAAGCTTATTCTAACGAGTTATCAAGCGAAGCTTGATGTTTAGAGCTATCCATGTGCATATCATACTTCTACACATGTTATCTCTATAAGCTAAGTTAGAGGCAATGTAATGTCAGTTTGACATGAGAAAGTTTGCTAAGCCAACTAAGAGCGGTGTAATAGGTTGCATCCAGGTCCATCCTCTGCTAATCGAAAAGCTATTTCTTTCATGGCCCTTCATGAGATTATGTCTTTGTTGAACCCTTCATGAGCTTATTCTAACGAGTTATAAAGTGAAGCTTGATCTTTAGAGCTATCCATGTTCATATCATACTTCTACACATGTTATATTTATAAGCTAAGTTAGAGGCAATGTAATGTCAGTTTGACATGAGAAAGTGTGCTAAGCTAACTAAGGGCGGTGTAATATGTTGCATCCAGATCAATCTTCTGCTAATCTAAAAGCTATTTCTTTCTTGAGCCCATTCATGAGCTTATGTCTTTGGTGAACCCTTCGTGAGCTTATTCTAACGAGTTATGAAGCGAAGCCTTATCTTTAGAGCTATCCATGTTCATATCATACTTTTACACATGTTATCTCCATAAGCTAAGTTAGAGGCAATGTAATGTTAGTTTGACATGAAAATGTGTGCTAAGCTAACTAAGGGCGGTGTAATAGGTTGCATCCAACTCAATCTTCTGCTAATCTAAAAGCCATTTCTTTCTTGAGCCCATTCATGAGCTTATGTCTTTGGTGAACCCTTCGTGAGCTTATTCTAACGAGTTATGAAGCGAAGCCTTATCTTTAGAGCTATCCATGTTCATATCATACTTTTACACATGTTATCTCCATAAGCTAAGTTAGAGGCAATGTAATGTTAGTTTGACATGAGAATGTGTGCTAAGCTAACTAAGGGCGGTGTAATATGTTGCATCCAGATCAATCTTCTGCTAATCTAAAAGTTATTTCTTTCATGGCCCTTCATGAGATTATGTCTTTGTTGAACCCTTCATGAGCTTATTCTAACGAGTTATAAAGTGAAGCCTGATCTTTAGAGCTATCCATGTTCATATCATACTTCTACACATGTTATATCTATGAGCTAAGTTAGAGGCAATGTAATGTCAGTTTGACATGAGAAAGTACGCTAAGCCAACTAAGGGCGGTGTAATAGGTTGCATCCAGGTCAATCTTCTGCTAATCTAAAAGCCATTTCTTTCATGAGCCCTTCATGAGCCTATGTCTTTGTTGAACCCTTAATGAGCTTATTCTAACGAGTTATGAAGTGAAGCTTGATCTTTAGAGCTATCCATGTTCAAATCATACATCTACACATGTTATATCTATAAGCTAAGTTAGAGGCAATGTAATGTTAGTTTGACATGAGAATGTGTGCTAAGCCAACTAAGGGAGGTGTAATAGGTTGCATCTAGGTCAATCCTCTGCTAATCTAAAAGCTATTTCTTTCATGGCCCTTCATGAGATTATGTCTTTGTTGAACCCTTCATGAGCTGATTCTAACGAGTTATAAAGTGAAGCCTCATCTTTAGAGCTATCCATGTTCATATCATACTTCTACACATGTTATATCTATAAGCTAAGTTAGAGGCAATGTAATGTCAGTTTGACATGAGTAAGTGTGCTAAGCCAACTAAGGGCGGTGTAATATGTTGCATCCAGATCAATCTTCTGCTAATCTAAAAGCCAATTATTTCATGAGCCCTTCATCAACTTATGTCTTTGGTGAACCCTTCGTAAGCTTATTCTAACGAGTTATCAAGCGAAGCTTGATGTTTAGAGCTATCCATGTGCATATCATACTTCTACACATGTTATCTCTATAAGCTAAGTTAGAGGCAATGTAATGTCAGTTTGACATGAGAAAGTTTGCTAAGCCAACTAAGAGCGGTGTAATAGGTTGCATCCAGGTCCATCCTCTGCTAATCGAAAAGCTATTTCTTTCATGGCCCTTCATGAGATTATGTCTTTGTTGAACCCTTCATGAGATTATTCTAACGAGTTATAAAGTGAAGCTTGATCTTTAGAGCTATCCATGTTCATATCATACTTCTACACATGTTATATTTATAAGCTAAGTTAGAGGCAATGTAATGTCAGTTTGACATGAGAAAGTGTGCTAAGCTAACTAAGGGCGGTGTAATATGTTGCATCCAGATCAATCTTCTGCTAATCTAAAAGCTATTTCTTTCTTGAGCTCATTCATGAGCTTATGTCTTTGGTGAACCCTTCGTGAGCTTATTCTAACGAGTTATGAAGCGAAGCCTTATCTTTAGAGCTATCCATGTTCATATCATACTTTTACACATGTTATCTCCATAAGCTAAGTAAGAGGCAATGTAATGTTAGTTTGACATGAAAATGTGTGCTAAGCTAACTAAGGGCGGTGTAATAGGTTGCATCCAACTCAATCTTCTGCTAATCTAAAAGCCATTTCTTTCTTGAGCCCATTCATGAGCTTATGTCTTTGGTGAACCCTTCGTGAGCTTATTCTAACGAGTTATGAAGCGAAGCCTTATCTTTAGAGCTATCCATGTTCATATCATACTTTTACACATGTTATCTCCATAAGCTAAGTTAGAGGCAATGTAATGTTAGTTTGACATGAGAATGTGTGCTAAGCTAACTAAGGGCGGTGTAATATGTTGCATCCAGATCAATCTTCTTCTAATCTAAAAGTTATTTCTTTCATGGCCCTTCATGAGATTATGTCTTTGTTGAACCCTTCATGAGCTTATTCTAACGAGTTATAAAGTGAAGCCTGATCTTTAGAGCTATCCATGTTCATATCATACTTCTACACATGTTATATCTATAAGCTAAGTTTGAGGCAATGTAATGTCAGTTTGACATGAGAAAGTGTGCTAAGCCAACTAAGGGCGGTGTAATAGGTTGCATCCATGTCAATCTTCTACTAATCTAAAAGCCATTTCTTTCATGAGCCCTTCATGAGCTTATGTCTTTGTTGAACCTTTCAAGAGCTTATTCTAACGAGTTATGAAGTGAAGCTTGATCTTTAGAGATATCTATGTTCATATCATAATTCTACACATGTTATATCTATAAGCTAAGTTAGAGGCAATGTAATGTCAGTTTGACATGAGAAAGTGTGCTAAGCCAACTAAGGGCGGTGTAATAGGTTGCATCCAGGTCAATCTTCTGCTAATCTAAAAGCCATTTCTTTCTTGAGCCCATTCATGAGCTTATGTCTTTGGTGAACCCTTCGTGAGCTTATTCTAACGAGTTATGAAGCGAAGCTTGATCTTTAGAGCTATCCATATTCATATCATACTTTTACACATGTTATCTCCATAAGCTAAGTTAGAGGCAATGTAATGTCAGTTTGACATGAGTAAGTGTGCTAAGCTAACTAAGGGCGGTGTAATATGTTGCATCCAGATCAATCTTCTGATAATCTTAAAGCTATTTCTTTCATGGCCCTTCATGAGATTATGTCTTTGTTGAACCCTTCATGAGCTTATTCTAACGAGTTATAAAGTGAAGCCTCATCTTTAGAGCTATCCATGTTCATATCATACTTCTACACATGTTATATCTATAAGCTAAGTTAGAGGCAATGTAATGTCAGTTTGACATGAGTAAGTGTGCTAAGCCAACTAAGGGCGGTGTAATATGTTGCATCCAGATCAATCTTCTGCTAATCGAAAAGTTATTTCTTTCTTGAGCCCATTCATGAGCTTATATCTTTGTTGAACCCTTTATAATCTTATTCTGACGAGTTATCAAGTGAAGTTTGATCTTTAGAGCTATCCATGTTCATATCGTACTTCTACACATGTTATATCTATAAGCTAAGTTAGAGGCAATGTAATGTCAGTTTGACATGAGTAAGTGTGCTAAGCCAACTAAGGGCGGTGTAATATGTTGCATCCAGATCAATCTTCTGCTAATCTAAAAGTTATTTCTTTCATGGCCCTTCATGAGCTTATGTGTTTGTTGAACCCTTTATAAGCTTATTCTGACGAGTTATCAAGTGAAGCTTGATCTTTAGAGATATCTATGTTCCTATCATAATTCTACACATGTTATCTTTAAAAGCTAAATTAGAGGCAATGTAATGTCAGTTTGACATGAGTAAGTGTGCTAAGCCAACTAAGGGCGGTGTAATATGTTGCATCCAGATCAATCTTCTGCTAATTTAAAAGCTATTTCTTTCATGGCCCTTCATGAGCTTATGTCTTTGTTGAACCCTTTATGAGCTTATTCTGACGAGTTATCAAGTGAAGCTTGATCTTTAGAGCTATCCATGTTCATATCATACTTCTACACATGTTATATCTATAAGCTAAGTTAGAGGCAATGTAATGTCAGTTTGACATGAGAAAGTGTGCTAAGCCAACTAAGGGCGGTGTAATAGGTTTCATCCAGGTCAATCTTCTGCTAATCTAAAAGCCATTTCTTTCTTGAGCCCATTCATGAGCTTATGTCTTTGGTGAACCCTTCGTGAGCTTATTCTAACGAGTTATGGAGCGAAGCTTGATCTTTAGAGCTATCCATGTTCATATCATACTTTTACACATGTTATCTCCATAAGCTAAGTTAGAGGCAATGTAATGTCAGTTTGACATGAGTAAGTGTGCTAAGCTAACTAAGGGCGGTGTAATATGTTGCATCCAGATCAATCTTCTGCTAATCTTAAAGCTATTTCTTTCATGGCCCTTCATGAGATTATGTCTTTGTTGAACCCTTCATGAGCTTATTCTAACGAGTTATAAAGTGAAGCCTCATCTTTAGTATTGATCAAGCTATTATCAAGCTTGAAGTTACTTTGGGCCAGAAACTGAATAAGGAAGCCAAATGGATCAGATGTGTGTAAACACTTTGGAGGAAGTTGGGCTGAGGTTATAAAGGCCCATGAATGTCTTCTAGAAGGAAAGAAGACTCCAAATGGTTCAATATAACCGTTGGAGGCTGAAAGAAGGTTAGGGAAGACATGTGACTCTGTTTGAACAAAAGAGGAAAGAGGCTCCATCTCCTTTTGTCTCAGCAGATTTTGCTGATCCATTTTAGGCAATTCTTGTCTCTTTGTGTTTGTCTTGTAGAATCTAGGGCAACCAATTGTATGCCTATATAAACCATGTAGCAACCATTTGTAATGTTAAGTGAGTGAATACACACTCTTCTTCTTCTTCATTCTCACCCCCATTCTCTCTCTCTCTCTCTCTATGAGCTTTCTTCCATTAATTCTTCCATTCTTACATGGTATCAGAGCATTCTAAGATCCTAATCTCTCCTATTCTCTGTCATTTCTAAGCATTCTTCACCTATATTCTCCAACTCTAATTCCTTATTCTCTGTTCCAAGTCCATTCTCTGTTCTAAAACTCATCTCTTAATCTCTGTTTTGAACTTCATTCTCTCGGATTTAAACTCACACCATGGAGAACTCAAAGAATATGCTGATTCTTGTGATGTTGAAAGGTCCAAATTACTTGCTGTGGGCCAGAGCAACAAGGATGATTCTCTGTAGCAAGGGAATGTGGAGGCACATAGTCTCATCTCGACCTGAAGAAGATGATGAAGCTGAGAGAGGAATGGTGTTGGCGGAAGACAGCAAGTGGTTTCAAGAGGACCAGACTGTTTTAGCCATTCTCACAAGCTCCCTTGATGCTCACCTCATTGAGTCTTACTCATTCTGTGACACAGCCAAAGATCTATGGGAAACTCTCAAAAAGGTTTTTGGGAATGTCTCTAATCTTACTTGAGTGTATGAAGTCAAGAAGGCTATCACATCCTTGAACCAAGAAGAAATGGAGTTCTCTGCCTACTTTGGAAAGCTCAGTTCTTTGTGGGCTGAACTAGATATGCTAAGGCCAGGAACTAATGATCCGTTGGTGATCAAGGAAAGACAAGAACAAGATAAGGTGTTCAAGCTGCTTGGTGGACTCAACTCAAACTTCAACGACCTCACTAAACATATTCTAAGGCAAGACAGAATCCCTAGTGTTGATGAGGTGTGCTCCCAAATCCTCAAAGAACAAGGCTCACACGGCTTGGTTAATAAAGGTGAGCTAGTCTCAGCAAATCAGGTGGAGCACGTCTCAGCTCATAGGGCATCTCTCACATATGAGGAAAGAAGGCGGTTGGTCTGTGAGCACTGCAAGAAGAAGGGGCATAGCAAGGACAAGTGCTGGATTCTTCATCCACACCTTAAACCAAACAAGTTTAAGGACCCAAAAGCAAACATCTCTCAGTCTGTGGCAGAAGGAGACCAAGCAGGGACGTCTAAACAAAGTGAAGGCGTGGCTATGACGGCTGTACATGTGGATGATGTCATGAGAAAGTCAGATGTTGAAAAGCTTCTCAAGTCCATTGCCTCCCTAAAAGATTTCGGTATCACTTATTACTCTCAAAAACCGGTTGAATCTCTTATTATTGACTCAGGTGCTTCTCACCACATGATTAGCAATCCTAGGTTAATAGAGAATGTAGAACCGGCAATAGGTAATGTTGTGATAGCCAATGGTACAAGAGTACCAATACAAGGTGTAGGAGACTTGAAGCAATTTGAGAAAACATCTAAAGCATTCTACATGCCTAAGTTTACTTCTAATTTGCTCTCGGTGAAGAAAGCAACCACTGATCTTGATTGTTTGGCTATATTTGGATCTGACAATGTTCTATTCAGGATATTAAGAGTGGAAAGATCCTTGGAGCAGGTGGAACCAAGGATGGGCTCTATGTGTTAGGAGATGCTGAACCAAGTTCTTTAGTTTCACCCTCTTTTACTTCTAATGTTGTAGTTGCTTTAAATTCTGTTTGGCATGCTAGATTAGGTCATCCTCATGCTCGTGCTATTGAACTCATGTTGCCTAATATTAAGTTTGATCATTCTGTTTGTGAAGCTTGTATCTTGGGTAAACATTGTAAGAGTGTGTTTCCAAATTCATCTACAATCTATGATAATTGCTTCGATTTAGTTCACTCAGATGTTTGGACTTCTCCATGCGTTTCTAGGGATAATCTCAAGTATTTTGTGACATTCATAGATGAAAAATCAAAGTACACTTGGATTACATTACTTCCCTCTAAGGATCGTGTGTTTGATGCATTCTTAAACTTCCAAACTATGTGACTAATCAATTCAATGCTAAAATTAAGGTACTAAGATCAGACAATGGTGGAGAATATACAAGCACCAAGTTCAAAGAGCACTTAGCAAAACACGGCATAATTCACCAAACAAGCTGCCCTTATACTCCACAACAAAATGGAGTGGCTGAGAGGAAGAACAGACATCTTATGGAAGTTGCACGATCAATGATGTTCCATGCAAATGTTCCAAGGAGATTTTGGGGAGATGCGGTTATGACAGCTTGTTACTTGATCAACCGAACCCCAACAAAAGTTCTCAAGGACCTTTCTCCATTTGAGGTACTAAACGGCATTAAGCCATCACTTGAACATCTAAAAGTTTTTGGATGTGTGTGTTTTGTGTTGGTTCCAGGTGAGTTGAGGAACAAGTTGGATCCAAAGAGCAATAGGTGTATGTTTATTGGGTATTCTACATCGCAAAAAGGATACAAGTGCATTGATCCCAACAATGGGAAAACATATGTTTCTCGAGATGTAAGGTTCATTGAAGAGAAGGGCTATTATGATAAGATAGAGTGGGAAGACTTGAAAGACTTGGCTCACTCAACCTCGGATAGATCGGCAAGTTTAAAGCAACTCTTAGAGAACCTTGGACTTGGTCAGGAGAAAGAGGCATCACGTACTCACCCAACTCCTCCGGATTCCTCCAAAGTAACACCAACACCTGAGTCACATGGGGAACCACAAGGCAACATTGAACCACAAGGTGAGGAGGAAGGTGAGCCGGCCATGCCTAATGAGGTCTCGGATGATCAACCCACCGAGGAAACTCTAAACCGGGCTGATAATGAGGGGGAGATTGCTGCCGCTCCACCCCTAAGAAGAAGTACTAGGCTACGCAAGGATCCTTCCAATTGGATCAACACAAGAGTCTACTACAACAATCAAGCTGTTGCTCATCCTATTCAAGCTGTGTGTTCGATCGCCCTTTTGCCATCAGATCATCAAGCTTTCCTTGGAAAGATTGAGGTGCACTCCATTCCGAACACCTATGAAGAAGCTAAGGACATCAAAGAATGGTGTGAGGCTATTGGTGCAGAAGTTAGTGCAATGGAAAAGAACCATACATGGGAAGAAGCTGAACTACCTAATGGAAAAAAAGCGGTCAGTTCCAAGTGGGTCTTCACCATTAAGTACCACAGCAATGGAGATATAGAGCGATACAAAGCCAGGCTGGTTGCTAGAGGGTTTACACAAACTTATGGAGAGGACTATACAGACACATTTGCTCCGGTTGCTAAGCTCCATACGGTAAGAGTCATTTTATCCTTAGCTACTAACCTATCTTGGGAGCTATGGCAGATGGATGTGAAAAACGCTTTCCTCCAAGGGGAATTAGATGAAGACGTCTATATGTATCCTCCTCCTGGTTTGGAAGCCTCCATTGCACCGGGAAAGGTACTCAAGTTGCGCAAGGCGATTTATGGACTCAAGCAGTCACCTAGAGCTTGGTACCATAAGCTTAGCTCAACTCTCAAAACCAGAGGATTTAGGAAATCTGAGGCTGATCACACACTCTTCACATTGCAAAGTTCCAGAGGTATTATCGTTGTGCTCATTTATGTTGATGATTTGATCATTTTTGGTAGTGACAAATCAGGTATTGCTGAAACTAAAGCTTTCCTTAAGAGTGTGTTTGATATCAAAGACCTTGGAGAACTTAAGTACTTCCTTGGAATAGAAGTGTGCCGCTCCTCGCATGGTCTCTTTCTATCCCAAAGGAAGTACGTGCTTGATCTTTTGAATGAGACAGGAAAGCTTGGAGCAAAGCCGGCCAAGACTCCCCTCGAAGATGGCTACAAGGTCGCTCGAAAGGGGGAGAAAGATGATACACCTTATGAAGATCCAGCTCAATACCGTCGTCTGGTTGGTAAGCTTATATACTTAACCATCACACGCCCTGACTTGTGTTTTGCTGTGAACCAGGTCAGTCAGCATATGCAGACCCCTACGGTGTACCATTGGAGTATGGTAGAACGGATTCTTCGATATCTCAAAGGAAGCCCAGGTCGTGGCATTTGGATGGGAAAGAATGAGAACACCGAGATCGTGGGTTACTGTGACGCAGACTGGGCTGGGGATAGGAATGACCGGAAATCCACAACAGGCTATTGCACATTCATTGGAGGAAACTTAGTCACGTGGAAAACAAAGAAGCAGAAGGTTGTATCTTGTTCGAGTGCGGAAGCGGAGTATAGGGCCATGAGGAAGCTAACTAATGAGTTAACATGGCTGAAGGCTCTTCTAAAAGACCTCGGCATAGAGTCTCCAAGACCAATTACTATGCATTGTGACAACCAAGCTGCCATTCACATTGCATCCAACTCAGTATTTCATGAGAGGACTAAGCATATTGAGATGGATTGTCATAAAGTACGTGAGAAGATCGAGGAAGGAGTAACCCTTCCATGCTATACAAAGAGTGAAGACCAGTTGGCGGACATCTTCACCAAAGCTGCAAGTCTCAAGGTGTGCGAACACATCAACAGCAAGTTGGGACTTGTAGACTTAACTCGCCCTTGATCTCATGTCCTCTAATCCGTGAGCTTCACACTCTTTTTCCCTTAACACTCTTTTCTCCCATGTGGTTTTTGGGTGGTAAGGTTTTTAATGAGGTGATGTCTTGCGGATTCCAAGCTTAGCTTTACTCCATATAGCTAAGCTTGAGGGGGAGTATTGATCAAGCTATTATCAAGCTTCAAGTTACTTTGGGCCAGAAACTGAATAAGGAAGCCAAATGGATCAGATGTGTGTTAACACTTTGGAGGAAGTTGGGCTGAGGTTATAAAGGCCCATGAATGTCTTCTAGAAGGAAAGAAGACTCCAAATGGTTCAATATAACCGTTGGAGGCTGAAAGAAGGTTAGGAAGACATGTGACTCTGTTTGAACAAAAGAGGAAAGAGGCTCCATCTCCTTTTGTCTCAGCAGATTTTGCTGATCCATTTTAGGCAATTCTTGTCTCTTTGTGTTTGTCTTGTAGAATCTAGGGCAACTAATTGTATGCCTATATAAACCATGTAGCAACCATTTGTAATGTTAAGTGAGTGAATACACACTCTTCTTCTTCTTCATTCTCACCCCCATTCTCTCTCTCTCTCTCTATGAGCTTTCTTCCATTAATTCTTCCATTCTTACATTTAGAGCTATCCATGTTCATATCATACTTCTACACATATTATATCTATAAGCTAAGTTAGAGGCAATGTAATGTCAGTTTGACATGAGTAAGTGTGCTAAGCCAACTAAGGGCGGTGTAATATGTTGCATCCAGATCAATCTTCTGCTAATCTAAAAGTTATTTCTTTCATGGCCCTTCATGAGCTTATGTCTTTGTTGAACCCTTTATAAGCTTATTCTGACGAGTTATCAAGTGAAGCTTGATCTTTAGAGCTATCCATGTTCATATCATACTTCTACACATGTTATATCTATAAGCTAAGTTAGAGGCAATGTAATGTCAGTTTGACATGAGAAAGTGTGCTAAGCCAACTAAGGGCGGTGTAATAGGTTGCATCCAGGTCAATCTTCTACTAATCTAAAAGCCATTTCTTTTATGAGCCCTTCATGAGCTTATGTCTTTGTTGAACCTTTCATGAGCTTATTCTAACGAGTTATGAAGTGAAGCTTGATCTTTAGAGATATCTATGTTCCTATCATAATTCTACACATGTTATCTTTAAAAGCTAAGTTAGAGGCAATGTAATGTCAGTTTGACATGAGTAAGTGTGCTAAGCCAACTAAGGGCGGTGTAATATGTTGCATCCAGATCAATCTTCTGCTAATCTAAAAGCTATTTCTTTCATGGCCCTTCATGAGCTTATGTCTTTGTTGAACCCTTTATGAGCTTATTCTGACGAGTTATCAAGTGAAGCTTGATCTTTAGAGCTATCCATGTTCATATCATACTTCTACACATGTTATATCTATAAGCTAAATTAGAGGCAATGTAATGTCAGTTTGACATGAGAAAGTGAGCTAAGCCAACTAAGGGCGGTGTAATAGGTTGCATCCAGGTCAATCTTCTACTAATCTAAAAGCCATTTCTTTCATGAGCCCTTCATGAGCTTATGTCTTTGTTGAACCTTTTATGAGCTTATTTTAACGAGTTATGAAGTGAAGCTTGATCTTTAGAGATATCTATGTTCCTATCATAATTCTACACATGTTATATCTATAAGCTAAGTTAGAGGCAATGTAATGTCAATTTGACATGAGAAAGTGTGCTAAGCCAACTAAGGGCGGTGTAATAGGTTGCATCCAGGTCAATCTTCTGCTAATCTAAAAGCCATTTCTTTCTTGAGCCCATTCATGAGCTTATGTCTTTGGTGAACCCTTCGTGAGCTTATTCTAACGAGTTATGAAGCGAAGCTTGATCTTTAGAGCTATCCATGTTCATATCATACTTTTACACATGTTATCTCCATAAGCTAAGTTAGAGGCAATGTAATGTCAGTTTGACATGAATAAGTGTGCTAAGCTAACTAAGGGCGGTGTAATATGTTGCATCCAGATCAATCTTCTGCTAATCTTAAAGCTATTTCTTTCATGGCCCTTCATGAGATTATGTCTTTGTTGAACCCTTCATGAGCTTATTCTAACGAGTTGTAAAGTGAAGCCTCATCTTTAGAGCTATCTATGTTCATATCATACTTCTACACATATTATATCTATAAGCTAAGTTAGAGGCAATGTAATGTCAGTTTGACATGAGTAAGTGTGCTAAGCCAACTAAGGGCGGTGTAATATGTTGCATTCAGATCAATCTTCTGCTAATCTAAAAGTTATTTCTTTCATGGCCCTTCATGAGCTTATGTCTTTGTTGAACCCTTTATAAGCTTATTCTGACGAGTTATCAAGTGAAGCTTGATCTTTAGAGCTATCCATGTTCATATCATACTTCTACACATGTTATATCTATAAGCTAAGTTAGAGGCAATGTAATGTCAGTTTGACATGAGAAAGTGTGCTAAGCCAACTAAGGGCGGTGTAATAGGTTGCATCCAGGTCAATCTTCTACTAATCTAAAAGCCATTTCTTTCATGAGCCCTTCATGAGCTTATGTCTTTGTTGAACCTTTCATGAGCTTATTCTAACGAGTTATGAAGTGAAGCTTGATCTTTAGAGATATCTATGTTCCTATCATAATTCTACACATGTTATCTTTAAAAGCTAAGTTAGAGGCAATGTAATGTCAGTTTGACATGAGAAAGTGTGCTAAGCCAACTAAGGGCGGTGTAATATGTTGCTTCCAGATCAATCTTCTGCTAATCTAAAAGCTATTTCTTTCATGGCGCTTCATGAGCTTATGTCTTTGTTGAACCCTTTATGAGCTTATTTTGACGAGTTATCAAGTGAAGCTTGATCTTTAGAGCTATCCATGTTCATATCATACTTCTACACATGTTATATCTATAAGCTAAGTTAGAGGCAATGTAATGTCAGTTTGACATGAGAAAGTGAGCTAAGCCAACTAAGGGCGGTGTAATAAGTTGCATCCATGTCAATCTTCTACTAATCTAAAAGCCATTTCTTTCATGAGCCCTTCATGAGCTTATGTCTTTGTTGAACCTTTCATGAGCTTATTCTAACGAGTTATGAAGTGAAGCTTGATCTTTAGAGATATCTATGTTCCTATCATAATTCTACACATGTTATATCTATAAGCTAAGTTAGAGGCAATGTAATGTCAGTTTGACATGAGAAAGTGTGCTAAGCCAACTAAGGGCGGTGTAATAGGTTGCATCCAGGTCAATCTTCTGCTAATCTAAAAGCCATTTCTTTCTTGAGCCCATTCATGAGCTTATGTCTTTGGTGAACCCTTCGTGAGCTTATTCTAACGAGTTATGAAGCGAAGCTTGATCTTAAGAGCTATCCATGTTCATATCATACTTCTACACATGTTATATCTATAAGCTAAGTTAGAGGCAATGTAATGTCAGTTTGACATGAGAAAGTGTGCTAAGCCAACTAAGGGCGGTGTAATAGGTTGCATCCAGGTCAATCTTCTGCTAATCTAAAAGCCATTTCTTTCTTGAGCCCATTCATGAGCTTATGTCTTTGGTGAACCCTTCATGAGCTTATTCTAACGAGTTATAAAGTGAAGCCTCATCTTTAGAGCTATCCATGTTCATATCATACTTCTACACATATTATATCTATAAGCTAAGTTAGAGGCAATGTAATGTCAGTTTGACATGAGTAAGTGTGCTAAGCCAACTAAGGGCGGTGTAATATGTTGCATTCAGATCAATCTTCTGCTAATCTAAAAGTTATTTCTTTCATGGCCCTTCATGAGCTTATGTCTTTGTTGAACCCTTTATAAGCTTATTCTGACGAGTTATCAAGTGAAGCTTGATCTTTAGAGCTATCCATGTTCATATCATACTTCTACACATGTTATATCTATAAGCTAAGTTAGAGGCAATGTAATGTCAGTTTGACATGAGTAAGTGTGCTAAGCCAACTAAGGGCGGTGTAATATGTTGCATCCAGATCAATCTTCTGCTAATCGAAAAGTTATTTCTTTCTTGAGCCCATTCATGAGCTTATATCTTTGTTGAACCCTTTATAAGCTTATTCTAACGAGTTATCAAGTGAAGCTTGATCTTTAGAGCTATCCATGTTCATATCATACTTCTAAACATGTTATATCTATAAGCTAAGTTAGAGGCAATGTAATGTCAGTTTGACATGAGAGAGTGTGCTAAGCCAACTAAGGGAGGTGTAATAGGTTGCATCCAGGTCAATCTTCTACTAATCTAAAAGCCATTTCTTTCATGAGCCCTTCCTGAGCTTATGTCTTTGTTGAACCTTTCGTGAGCTTATTCTAACGAGTTATCAAGTGAAGCTTGATCTTTTGAGATATCTATGTTCCTATCATAATTCTACACATGTTATCTTTAAAAGCTAAGTTAGAGGCAATGTAATGTCAGTTTGACATGAGTAAGTGTGCTAAGCCAACTAAGGGCGGTGTAATATGTTGCATTCAGATCAATCTTCTGCTAATCTAAAAGCTATTTCTTTCATGGCCCTTCATGAGCTTATGTCTTTGTTGAACCCTTTATAAGCTTATTCTAACGAGTTATCAAGTGAAGCTTGATCTTTAGAGCTATCCATGTTCATATCATACTTCTACACATGTTATATATATAAGCTAAGTTAGAGGCAATGTAATGTCAGTTTGACATGAGAAAGTGTGCTAAGCCAACTAAGGGCGGTGTAATAGGTTGCATCTAGATCAATCTTCTGCTAATCTTAAAGCTATTTCTTTCATGGCCCTTCATGAGCTTATGTCTTTGTTGAACCCTTCATGAGCTTATTCTAACGAGTTATAAAGTGAAGCCTCATCTTTAGAGCTATCCATGTTCATATCATACTTCTACACATATTTTATCTATAAGCTAAGTTAGAGGCAATGTAATGTCAGTTTGACATGAGTAAGTGTGCTAAGCCAACTAAGGGCGGTGTAATATGTTGCATCCAGATCAATCTTCTGCTAATCTAAAAACTATTTCTTTCATGGCCCTTCATGAGCTTATGTCTTTGTTGAACCCTTTATAAGCTTATTCTGACGAGTTATCAAGTGAAGCTTGATCTTTAGAGCTATCCATGTTCATATCATACTTCTACACATGTTATATCTATAAGCTAAGTTAGAGGCAATGTAATGTCAGTTTGACATGAGAAAGTGTGCTAAGCCAACTAAGGGCGGTGTAATAGGTTGCATCCAGGTCAATCTTCTACTAATCTAAAAGCCATTTCTTTCATGAGCCCTTCATGAGCTTATGTCTTTGTTGAACCTTTCATGAGCTTATTCTAACGAGTTATGAAGTGAAGCTTGATCTTTAGAGATATCTATGTTCCTATCATAATTCTACACATGTTATCTTTAAAAGCTAAGTTAGAGGCAATGTAATGTCAGTTTGACATGAGTAAGTGTGCTAAGCCAACTAAGGGCGGTTTAATATGTTGCATCCAGATCAATCTTCTGCTAATCTAAAAGCTATTTCTTTCATGGCCCTTCATGAGCTTATGTCTTTGTTGAACCCTTTATGAGCTTATTCTGACGAGTTATCAAGTGAAGCTTGATCTTTAGAGCTATCCATGTTCATATCATACTTCTACACATGTTATATCTATAAGCTAAGTTAGAGGCAATGTAATGTCAGTTTGACATGAGAAAGTGAGCTAAGCCAACTAAGGGCGGTGTAATAGGTTGCATCCATGTCAATCTTCTACTAATCTAAAAGCCATTTCTTTCATGAGCCCTTCATGAGCTTATGTCTTTGTTGAACCTTTCATGAGCTTATTCTAACGAGTTATGAAGTGAAGCCTGATCTTTAGAGATATCTATGTTCCTATCATAATTCTACACATGTTATATCTATAAGCTAAGTTAGAGGCAATGTAATGTCAGTTTGACATGAGAAAGTGTGCTAAGCCAACTAAGGGCGGTGTAATAGGTTGCATCCAGGTCAATCTTCTGCTAATCTAAAAGCCATTTCTTTCTTGAGCCCATTCATGAGCTTATGTCTTTGGTGAACCCTTCATGAGCTTATTCTAACGAGTTATAAAGTGAAGCCTCATCTTTAGAGCTATCCATGTTCATATCATACTTCTACACATATTATATCTATAAGCTAAGTTAGAGGCAATGTAATGTCAGTTTGACATGAGTAAGTGTGCTAAGCCAACTAAGGGCGGTGTAATATGTTGCATTCAGATCAATCTTCTGCTAATCTAAAAGTTATTTCTTTCATGGCCCTTCATGAGCTTATGTCTTTGTTGAACCCTTTATAAGCTTATTCTGACGAGTTATCAAGTGAAGCTTGATCTTTAGAGCTATCCATGTTCATATCATACTTCTACACATGTTATATCTATAAGCTAAGTTAGAGGCAATGTAATGTCAGTTTGACATGAGTAAGTGTGCTAAGCCAACTAAGGGCGGTGTAATATGTTGCATCCAGATCAATCTTCTGCTAATCGAAAAGTTATTTCTTTCTTGAGCCCATTCATGAGCTTATATCTTTGTTGAACCCTTTATAAGCTTATTCTAACGAGTTATCAAGTGAAGCTTGATCTTTAGAGCTATCCATGTTCATATCATACTTCTACACATGTTATATCTATAAGCTAAGTTAGAGGCAATGTAATGTCAGTTTGACATAAGAGAGTGTGCTAAGCCAACTAAGGGAGGTGTAATAGGTTGCATCCAGGTCAATCTTCTACTAATCTAAAAGCCATTTCTTTCATGAGCCCTTCATGAGCTTATGTCTTTGTTGAACCTTTCGTGAGCTTATTCTAACGAGTTATCAAGTGAAGCTTGATCTTTTGAGATATCTATGTTCCTATCATAATTCTACACATGTTATCTTTAAAAGCTAAGTTAGAGGCAATGTAATGTCAGTTTGACATGAGTAAGTGTGCTAAGCCAACTAAGGGCGGTGTAATATGTTGCATTCAGATCAATCTTCTGCTAATCTAAAAGCTATTTCTTTCATGGCCCTTCATGAGCTTATGTCTTTGTTGAACCCTTTATAAGCTTATTCTAACGAGTTATCAAGTGAAGCTTGATCTTTAGAGCTATCCATGTTCATATCATACTTCTACACATGTTATATCTATAAGCTAAGTTAGAGGCAATGTAATGTCAGTTTGACATGAGAAAGTGTGCTAAGCCAACTAAGGGCGGTGTAATAGGTTGCATCTAGATCAATCTTCTGCTAATCTTAAAGCTATTTCTTTCATGGCCCTTCATGAGCTTATGTCTTTGTTGAACCCTTCATGAGCTTATTCTAACGAGTTATAAAGTGAAGCCTCATCTTTAGAGCTATCCATGTTCATATCATACTTCTACACATATTATATTTATAAGCTAAGTTAGAGGCAATGTAATGTCAGTTTGACATGAGTAAGTGTGCTAAGCCAACTAAGGGCGGTGTAATATGTTGCATCCAGATCAATCTTCTGCTAATCTAAAAGCTATTTCTTTCATGGCCCTTCATGAGCTTATGTCTTTGTTGAACCCTTTATAAGCTTATTCTAACGAGTTATCAAGTGAAGCTTGATCTTTAGAGATATCTATGTTCCTATCATAATTCTACACATGTTATATCTATAAGCTAAGTTAGAGGCAATGTAATGTCAGTTTGACATGAGAAAGTGTGCTAAGCCAACTAAGGGCGGTGTAATAGGTTGCATCTAGATCAATCTTCTGCTAATCTTAAAGCTATTTCTTTCATGGCCCTTCATGAGCTTATGTCTTTGTTGAACCCTTCATGAGCTTATTCTAACGAGTTATAAAGTGAAGCCTCATCTTTAGAGCTATCCATGTTCATATCATACTTCTACACATATTTTATCTATAAGCTAAGTTAGAGGCAATGTAATGTCAGTTTGACATGAGAAAGTGTGCTAAGCCAACTAAGGGCGGTGTAATAGGTTGCATCCAGGTCAATCTTCTGCTAATCTAAAAGCCATTTCTTTCTTGAGCCCATTCATGAGCTTATGTCTTTGGTGAACCCTTCATGAGCTTATTCTAACGAGTTATAAAGTGAAGCCTCATCTTTAGAGCTATCCATGTTCATATCATACTTCTACACATATTATATCTATAAGCTAAGTTAGAGGCAATGTAATGTCAGTTTGACATGAGTAAGTGTGCTAAGCCAACTAAGGGCGGTGTAATATGTTGCATTCAGATCAATCTTCTGCTAATCTAAAAGTTATTTCTTTCATGGCCCTTCATGAGCTTATGTCTTTGTTGAACCCTTTATAAGCTTATTCTGACGAGTTATCAAGTGAAGCTTGATCTTTAGAGCTATCCATGTTCATATCATACTTCTACACATGTTATATCTATAAGCTAAGTTAGAGGCAATGTAATGTCAGTTTGACATGAGTAAGTGTGCTAAGCCAACTAAGGGCGGTGTAATATGTTGCATCCAGATCAATCTTCTGCTAATGGAAAAGTTATTTCTTTCTTGATCCCATTCATGAGCTTATATCTTTGTTGAACCCTTTATAAGCTTATTCTAACGAGTTATCAAGTGAAGCTTGATCTTTAGAGCTATCCATGTTCATATCATACTTCTACACATGTTATATCTATAAGCTAAGTTAGAGGCAATGTAATGTCAGTTTGACATGAGAGAGTGTGCTAAGCCAACTAAGGGAGGTGTAATAGGTTGCATCCAGGTCAATCTTCTACTAATCTAAAAGCCATTTCTTTCATGAGCCCTTCATGAGCTTATGTCTTTGTTGAACCTTACGTGAGCTTATTCTAACGAGTTATCAAGTGAAGCTTGATCTTTTGAGATATCTATGTTCCTATCATAATTCTACACATGTTATCTTTAAAAGCTAAGTTAGGGGCAATGTAATGTCAGTTTGACATGAGTAAGTGTGCTAAGCCAACTAAGGGCGGTGTAATATGTTGCATTCAGATCAATCTTCTGCTAATCTAAAAGCTATTTCTTTCATGGCCCTTCATGAGCTTATGTCTTTGTTGAACCCTTTATAAGCTTATTCTAACGAGTTATCAAGTGAAGCTTGATCTTTAGAGCTATCCATGTTCATATCATACTTCTACACATGTTATATCTATAAGCTAAGTTAGAGGCAATGTAATGTCAGTTTGACATGAGAAAGTGTGCTAAGCCAACTAAGGGCGGTGTAATAGGTTGCATCTAGATCAATCTTCTGCTAATCTTAAAGCTATTTCTTTCATGGCCCTTCATGAGCTTATGTCTTTGTTGAACCCTTCATGAGCTTATTCTAACGAGTTATAAAGTGAAGCCTCATCTTTAGAGCTATCCATGTTCATATCATACTTCTACACATATTATATTTATAAGCTAAGTTAGAGGCAATGTAATGTCAGTTTGACATGAGTAAGTGTGCTAAGCCAACTAAGGGCGGTGTAATATGTTGCATCCAGATCAATCTTCTGCTAATCTAAAAGCTATTTCTTTCATGGCCCTTCATGAGCTTATGTCTTTGTTGAACCCTTTATAAGCTTATTCTAACGAGTTATCAAGTGAAGCTTGATCTTTAGAGCTATCCATGTTCATATCATACTTCTACACATGTTATATCTATAAGCTAAGTTAGAGGCAATGTAATGTCAGTTTGACATGAGAGAGTGTGCTAAGCCAACTAAGGGAGGTGTAATAGGTTGCATCCAGGTCAATCTTCTACTAATCTAAAAGCCATTTCTTTCATGAGCCCTTCATGAGCTTATGTCTTTGTTGAACCTTACGTGAGCTTATTCTAACGAGTTATCAAGTGAAGCTTGATCTTTTGAGATATCTATGTTCCTATCATAATTCTACACATGTTATCTTTAAAAGCTAAGTTAGGGGCAATGTAATGTCAGTTTGACATGAGTAAGTGTGCTAAGCCAACTAAGGGCGGTGTAATAGGTTGCATCCAGATCAATCTTCTGCTAATCTTAAAGCTATTTCTTTCATGGCCCTTCATGAGATTATGTCTTTGTTGAACCCTTCATGAGCTTATTCTAACGAGTTATAAAGTGAAGCCTCATCTTTAGAGCTATCCATGTTCATATCATACTTCTACACATATTTTATCTATAAGCTAAGTTAGAGGCAATGTAATGTCAGTTTGACATGAGAAAGTGTGCTAAGCCAACTAAGGGCGGTGTAATAGGTTGCATCCAGGTCAATCTTCTGCTAATCTAAAAGCCATTTCTTTCTTGAGCCCATTCATGAGCTTATGTCTTTGGTGAACCCTTCATGAGCTTATTCTAACGAGTTATAAAGTGAAGCCTCATCTTTAGAGCTATCCATGTTCATATCATACTTCTACACATATTATATCTATAAGCTAAGTTAGAGGCAATGTAATGTCAGTTTGACATGAGTAAGTGTGCTAAGCCAACTAAGGGCGGTGTAATATGTTGCATTCAGATCAATCTTCTGCTAATCTAAAAGTTATTTCTTTCATGGCCCTTCATGAGCTTATGTCTTTGTTGAACCCTTTATAAGCTTATTCTGACGAGTTATCAAGTGAAGCTTGATCTTTAGAGCTATCCATGTTCATATCATACTTCTACACATGTTATATCTATAAGCTAAGTTAGAGGCAATGTAATGTCAGTTTGACATGAGTAAGTGTGCTAAGCCAACTAAGGGCGGTGTAATATGTTGCATCCAGATCAATCTTCTGCTAATGGAAAAGTTATTTCTTTCTTGATCCCATTCATGAGCTTATATCTTTGTTGAACCCTTTATAAGCTTATTCTAACGAGTTATCAAGTGAAGCTTGATCTTTAGAGCTATCCATGTTCATATCATACTTCTACACATGTTATATCTATAAGCTAAGTTAGAGGCAATGTAATGTCAGTTTGACATGAGAGAGTGTGCTAAGCCAACTAAGGGAGGTGTAATAGGTTGCATCCAGGTCAATCTTCTACTAATCTAAAAGCCATTTCTTTCATGAGCCCTTCATGAGCTTATGTCTTTGTTGAACCTTACGTGAGCTTATTCTAACGAGTTATCAAGTGAAGCTTGATCTTTTGAGATATCTATGTTCCTATCATAATTCTACACATGTTATCTTTAAAAGCTAAGTTAGGGGCAATGTAATGTCAGTTTGACATGAGTAAGTGTGCTAAGCCAACTAAGGGCGGTGTAATATGTTGCATTCAGATCAATCTTCTGCTAATCTAAAAGCTATTTCTTTCATGGCCCTTCATGAGCTTATGTCTTTGTTGAACCCTTTATAAGCTTATTCTAACGAGTTATCAAGTGAAGCTTGATCTTTAGAGCTATCCATGTTCATATCATACTTCTACACATGTTATATCTATAAGCTAAGTTAGAGGCAATGTAATGTCAGTTTGACATGAGAAAGTGTGCTAAGCCAACTAAGGGCGGTGTAATAGGTTGCATCTAGATCAATCTTCTGCTAATCTTAAAGCTATTTCTTTCATGGCCCTTCATGAGCTTATGTCTTTGTTGAACCCTTCATGAGCTTATTCTAACGAGTTATAAAGTGAAGCCTCATCTTTAGAGCTATCCATGTTCATATCATACTTCTACACATATTATATTTATAAGCTAAGTTAGAGGCAATGTAATGTCAGTTTGACATGAGTAAGTGTGCTAAGCCAACTAAGGGCGGTGTAATATGTTGCATCCAGATCAATCTTCTGCTAATCTAAAAGCTATTTCTTTCATGGCCCTTCATGAGCTTATGTCTTTGTTGAACCCTTTATAAGCTTATTCTAACGAGTTATCAAGTGAAGCTTGATCTTTAGAGCTATCCATGTTCATATCATACTTCTACACATGTTATATCTATAAGCTAAGTTAGAGGCAATGTAATGTCAGTTTGACATGAGAGAGTGTGCTAAGCCAACTAAGGGAGGTGTAATAGGTTGCATCCAGGTCAATCTTCTACTAATCTAAAAGCCATTTCTTTCATGAGCCCTTCATGAGCTTATGTCTTTGTTGAACCTTACGTGAGCTTATTCTAACGAGTTATCAAGTGAAGCTTGATCTTTTGAGATATCTATGTTCCTATCATAATTCTACACATGTTATCTTTAAAAGCTAAGTTAGGGGCAATGTAATGTCAGTTTGACATGAGTAAGTGTGCTAAGCCAACTAAGGGCGGTGTAATAGGTTGCATCCAGATCAATCTTCTGCTAATCTTAAAGCTATTTCTTTCATGGCCCTTCATGAGATTATGTCTTTGTTGAACCCTTCATGAGCTTATTCTAACGAGTTATAAAGTGAAGCCTCATCTTTAGAGCTATCCATGTTCATATCATACTTCTACACATATTATATCTATAAGCTAAGTTAGAGGCAATGTAATGTCAGTTTGACATGAGAAAGTGTGCTAAGCCAACTAAGGGCGGTGTAATAGGTTGCATCCAGGTCAATCTTCTGCTAATCTAAAAGCCATTTCTTTCTTGAGCCCATTCATGAGCTTATGTCTTTGGTGAACCCTTCGTGAGCTTATTCTAACGAGTTATGAAGCGAAGCTTGATCTTTAGAGCTATCCATGTTCATATCATACTTTTACAGATGTTATCTCCATAAGCTAAGTTAGAGGCAATGTAATGTCAGTTTGACATGAGTAAGTGTGCTAAGCTAACTAAGGGCGGTGTAATATGTTGCATCCAGATCAATCTTCTGCTAATCTTAAAGCTATTTCTTTCATGGCCCTTCATGAGATTATGTCTTTGTTGAACCCTTCATGAGCTTATTCTAACGAGTTATAAAGTGAAGCCTCATCTTTAGAGCTATCCATGTTCATATCATACTTCTATACATGTTATATCTATGAGCTAAGTTAGAGGCAATGTAATGTTAGTTTGACATGAGAAAGTGTGCTAAGCCAACTAAGGGTGGTGTAATAGGTTGCATCCAGGTCAATCTTCTGCTAATCTAAAAGCTATTTTTTTCATGGCCCTTCATGAGCTTATGTCTTTGTTGAACCCTTTATAAGCTTATTCTAACGAGTTATCAAGTGAAGCTTGATCTTTAGAGCTATCTATGTTCATATCATACTTCTACACATGTTATATCTATAAGCTAAGTTAGAGGCAATGTAATGTCAGTTTGACATGAGAAAGTGTGCTAAGCCAACTAAGGGCGGTGTAATATGTTGCATCCAGATCAATCTTCTGCTAATCTAAAAGCCATTTCTTTCTTGAGCCCATTCATGAGCTTATGTCTTTGGTGAACCCTTCGTGAGCTTATTCTAACGAGTTATGAAGCGAAGCTTGATCTTTAGAGCTATCCATGTTCATATCATACTTTTACACATGTTATCTCCATAAGCTAAGTTAGAGGCAATGTAATGTCAGTTTGACATGAGTAAGTGTGCTAAGCTAACTAAGGGCGGTGTAATATGTTGCATCCAGATCAATCTTCTGCTAATCTTAAAGTTATTTCTTTCATGGCCCTTCATGAGATTATGTCTTTGTTGAACCCTTCATGAGCTTATTCTAACGAGTTATAAAGTGAAGCCTCATCTTTAGAGCTATCCATGTTCATATCATACTTCTACACATGTTATATCTATAAGCTAAGTTAGAGGCAATGTAATGTCAGTTTGACATGAGTAAGTGTGCTAAGCCAACTAAGGGCGGTGTAATATGTTGCATCCAGATCAATCTTCTGCAAATCGAAAAGTTATTTCTTTCTTGAGCCCATTCATGAGCTTATATCTTTGTTGAACCCTTTATAAGCTTATTCTGACGAGTTATCAAGTGAAGCTTGATCTTTAGAGCTATCCATGTTCATATCATACTTCTACACATGTTATCTTTAAAAGCTAAGTTAGAGGCAATGTAATGTCAGTTTGACATGAGAGAGTGTGCTAAGCCAACTAAGGGAGGTGTAATAGGTTGCATCCAGGTTAATCTTCTACTAATCTAAAAGCCATTTCTTTCATGAGCCCTTCATGAGCTTATGTCTTTGTTGAACCCTTTATGAGCTTATTCTGACGAGTTATCAAGTGAAGCTTGATCTTTAGAGCTATCCATGTTCATATCATACTTCTACACATGTTATATCTATAAGCTAAGTTAAAGGCAATGTAATGTCAGTTTGACATGAGAAAGTGTGCTTAGCCAAGTAAGGGCGGTGTAATAGGTTGCATCCAGGTCAATCCTCTGCTAATCTAAAACCCATTTCTTTCATGAGCCCTTCATGAGCTTATGTCTTTGTTGAACCCTTCATGAGCTTATTCTAACGAGTTATGAAGTGAAGCTTAATCTTTAGAACTATCCATGTTCATATCATACTTCTACACATGTTATATCTATAAGCTAAGTTAGAGGCAATGTAATGTTAGTTTGACATGAGAAAGTGTGATAAGCCAACTAAGGGCGGTGTAATAGGTTACATCCAAGTCAATCTTCTGCTAATCTAAAAGCCATTTCTTTCTTGAGCCCATTCATGAGCTTATGTCTTTGTTGAACCCTTCATGAGTTTATTCTAACGAGTTATGAAGTAAAGCTTGATCTTTAGAGCTATCAATGTTTATATCATACTTCTACACATGTTATATCTATAAGCTAAGTTAGAGGCAATGTAATGTTAGTTTGACATGAGAGAGTGTGCTAAGCCAACTAAGGGAGGTGTAATAGGTTTCATCCAAGTCAATCTTCTACTAATCTAAAACCCATGTCTTTTTTGAGCCTTTCATCAACTTATTTCTTTGGTGAACCTTTCGTGAGCTTATTCTCACGAGTTATCAAGTGAAGCTTGATCTTTAGAGATATCTATGTTCCTATCATAATTCTACACATGTTATCTTTAAAAGCTAAGTTAGAGGCAATGTAATGTCAGTTTGACATGAGAAAGTGTGCTAAGCCAACTAAGGGCGGTGTAATAGGTTGCATCTAGATCAATCTTCTGCTAATCTTAAAGCTATTTCTTTCATGACCCTTCATGAGCTTATGTCTTTGTTGAACCCTTCATGAGCTTATTCTAACGAGTTATAAAGTGAAGCCTCATCTTTAGAGCTATCCATGTTCATATAATTCTTCTACACATATTATATCTATAAGCTAAGTTAGAGGCAATGTAATGTCAGTTTGACATGAGTAAGTGTGCTAAGCCAACTAAGGGCGGTGTAATATGTTGCATCCAGATCAATCTTCTGCTAATCTAAAAGCTATTTCTTTCATGGCCCTTCATGAGCTTATGTCTTTGTTGAACCCTTTATAAGCTTATTCTAACGAGTTATCAAGTGAAGCTTGATCTTTAGAGCTATCCATGTTCATATCATACTTCTACACATGTTATATCTATAAGCTAAGTTAGAGGCAATGTAATGTTAGTTTGACATGAAAAAGTGTGCTAAGCCAATTAAGGGCGGTGTAATAGGTTGCATCCAGGTCAATCTTCTGCTAATCTAAAAGCCATTTCTTTTGTGAGCCCTTCATCAACTTATGTCTTTGGTGAACCCTTCGTGAGCTTATTCTATCGAGTTATCAAGTGAAGCTTGAGCTTTAGAGATATCTATGTTCATATCATAATTCTACACATGTTATCTCTATAAGCTAAGTTAGAGGCAATGTAATGTCAGTTTGACATGAAAAAGTGTGCTAAGCTAACTAAAGGCAGTGTAATAGGTTGCATCCAGGTCAATCTTATGCTAATCTAAAAGCCATTTCTTTCATGAGCCCTTCATGAGCTTATTTCTTTCTTGAACCCTTCATGAGCTTATTCTAACGAGTTATGAAGTGAAGCTTGATCTTTAGAACTATCCATGTTCATATCATACTTCTACACATGTTATATCTATAAGCTAAGTTAGAGGCAATGTAATGTTAGTTTGACATGAGAAAGTGTGATAAGCCAACTAAGGGCGGTGTAATAGGTTACATCCAAGTCAATCTTCTGCTAATCTAAAAGCTATTTCTTTCTTGAGCCCATTCATGAGCTTATGTCTTTGGTGAACCCTTCGTGAGTTTATTCTAACGAGTTATGAAGCGAAGCCTTATCTTTAGAGTTATCCATGTTCATATCATACTTTTACACATGTTATCTCCATAAGCTAAGTTAGAGGCAATGTAATGTTAGTTTGACATGAAAATGTGTGCTAAGCTAACTAAGGGCGGTGTAATAGGTTGCATCCAAGTCAATCTTCTGCTAATCTAAAAGCCATTTCTTTCTTGAGCCCATTCATGAGCTTATGTCTTTGGTGAACCCTTCGTGAGCTTATTCTAACGAGTTATGAAGCGAAGCCTTATCTTTAGAGCTATCCATGTTCATATCATACTTTTACACATGTTATCTCCATAAGCTAAGTTAGAGGCAATGTAATGTTAGTTTGACATGAGAATGTGTGCTAAGCTAACTAAGGGCTGTGTAATATGTTGCATCCAGATCAATCTTCTGCTAATCTAAAAGTTATTTCTTTCATGGCCCTTCATGAGATTATGTCTTTGTTGAACCCTTCATGAGTTTATTCTAACGAGTTATGAAGTGAAGCTTGATCTTTAGAGCTATCCATGTTCATATCATACTTCTATACATGTTATATCTATGAGCTAAGTTAGAGGCAATGTAATGTTAGTTTGACATGAGAAAGTGTGCTAAGCCAACTAAGGGTGGTGTAATAGGTTGCATCGAGGTCAATCTTCTACTAATCTAAAAGCCATTTCTTTCATGAGCCCTTCATGACCTTATATCTTTGTTGAACCTTTCGTGAGCTTATTCTAACGAGTTATCAAGTGAAGCTTGATCTTTAGAGATATCTATGTTCCTATCATAATTCTACACATGTTATCTTTAAAAGCTAAGTTAGAGGCAATGTAATGTCAGTTTGACATGAGTAAGTGTGCTAAGCCAACTAAGGGCGGTGTAATATGTTGCATCCAGATCAATCTTCTGCTAATCTAAAAGCTATTTCTTTCATGGCCCTTCATGAGCTTATGTCTTTGTTGAACCATTTATAAGCTTATTCTAACGAGTTATCAAGTGAAGCTTGATCTTTAGAGCTATCCATGTTCATATCATACTTCTACACATGTTATATCTATAAGCTAAGTTAGAGGCAATGTAATGTCAGTTTGACATGAGAAAGTGTGCTAAGCCAACTAAGGGCGGTGTAATAGGTTGCATCCAGGTCAATCTTCTGCTAATCTAAAAGCCATTTCTTTCTTGAGCCCATTCATGAGCTTATGTCTTTGGTGAACCCTTCGTGAGCTTATTCTAACGAGTTAAGAAGCGAAGCTTGATCTTTAGAGCTATCCATGTTCATATCATACTTTTACACATGTTATCTCCATAAGCTAAGTTAGAGGCAATGTAATGTCAGTTTGACATGAGTAAGTGTGCTAAGCTAACTAAGGGCGGTGTAATATGTTGCATCCAGATCAATCTTCTGCTAATCTTAAAGCTATTTCTTTCATGGCCCTTCATGAGATTATGTCTTTGTTGAACCCTTCATGAGCTTATTCTAACGAGTTATAAAGTGAAGCCTCATCTTTAGAGCTATCCATGTTCATATCATACTTCTACACATGTTATATCTATAAGCTAAGTAAGAGGCAATGTAATGTCAGTTTGACATGAGTAAGTGTGCTAAGCCAACTAAGGGCGGTGTAATATGTTGCATCCAGATCAATCTTCTGCTAATCTAAAAGTTATTTCTTTCATGGCCCTTCATGAGCTTATGTCTTTGTTGAACCCTTTATAAGCTTATTCTGACGAGTTATCAAGTGAAGCTTGATCTTTAGAGATATCTATGTTCATATCATACTTCTACACATGTTATATCTATAAGCTAAGTTAGAGGCAATGTAATGTCAGTTTGACATGAGAAAGTGTGCTAAGCCAACTAAGGGCGGTGTAATAGGTTGCATCCAGGTCAATCTTCTACTAATCTAAAAGCCATTTCTTTCATGAGGTCTTCATGAGCTTATGTCTTTGTTGAACCTTTCATGAGCTTATTCTAACGAGTTATGAAGTGAAGCTTGATCTTTAGAGATATCTATGTTCCTATCATAATTCTACACATGTTATATCTATAAGCTAAGTTAGAGGCAATGTAATGTCAGTTTGACATGAGTAAGTGTGCTAAGCTAACTAAGGGCGGTGTAATATGTTGCATCCAGATCAATCTTCTGATAATCTTAAAGCTATTTCTTTCATGGCCCTTCATGAGATTATGTCTTTGTTGAACCCTTCATGAGCTTATTCTAACGAGTTATGAAGTGAAGCTTGATCTTTAGAGCTATCCATGTTCATATCATACTTCTATACATGTTATATCTATGAGCTAAGTTAGAGGCAATGTAATGTTAGTTTGACATGAGAAAGTGTGCTAAGCCAACTAAGGGTGGTGTAATAGGTTGCATCCAGGTCAATCTTCTACTAATCAAAAAGCCATTTCTTTCATGAGCCCTTCATGAGCTTATGTCTTTGTTGAACCTTTCGTGAGCTTATTCTAACGAGTTATCAAGTGAAGCTTGATCTTTAGAGATATCTATGTTCCTATCATAATTCTACACATGTTATCTTTAAAAGCTAAGTTAGAGGCAATGTAATGTCAGTTTGACATGAGTAAGTGTGCTAAGCCAACTAAGGGCGGTGTAATATGTTGCATCCAGATCAATCTTCTACTAATCTAAAAGCTATTTCTTTCATGGCCCTTCATGAGCTTATGTCTTTGTTGAACCCTTTATAAGCTTATTCTAACGAGTTATCAAGTGAAGGTTTATCTTTAGAGCTATCCATGTTCATATCATACTTCTACACATGTTATATCTATAAGCTAAGTTAGAGGCAATGTAATGTCAGTTTGACATGAGAAAGTGTGCTAAGCCAACTAAGGGCGGTGTAATAGGTTGCATCCAGGTCAATCTTCTGCTAATCTAAAAGCCATTTCTTTCTTGAGCCCATTCATGAGCTTATGTCTTTGGTGAACCCTTCGTGAGCTTATTCTAACGAGTTATGAAGCGAAGCTTGATCTTTAGAGCTATCCATGTTCATATCATACTTTTACACAAGTTATCTCCATAAGCTAAGTTAGAGGCAATGTAATGTCAGTTTGACATAAGTAAGTGTGCTAAGCTAACTAAGGGCGGTGTAATATGTTGCATCCAGATCAATCTTCTGCTAATCTTAAAGCTATTTCTTTCATGGCCCTTCATGAGATTATGTCTTTGTTGAACCCTTCATGAGCTTATTCTAACGAGTTATAAAGTGAAGCCTCATCTTTAGAGCTATCCATGTTCATATCATACTTCTACACATGTTATATCTATAAGCTAAGTTAGAGGCAATGTAATGTCAGTTTGACATGAGTAAGTGTGCTAAGCCAACTAAGGGCGGTGTAATATGTTGCATCCAGATCAATCTTCTACTAATCTAAAAGCTATTTCTTTCATGGCCCTTCATGAGCTTATGTCTTTGTTGAACCCTTTATAAGCTTATTCGAACGAGTTATCAAGTGAAGCTTGATCTTTAGAGCTATCCATGTTCATATCATACTTCTACACATGTTATATCTATAAGCTAAGTTAGAGGCAATGTAATGTTAGTTTGACATGAAAAAGTGTGCTAAGCCAATTAAGGGCGGTGTAATAGGTTGCATCCAGGTCAATCTTCTGCTAATCTAAAAGCCATTTCTTTTGTGAGCCCTTCATCAACTTATGTCTTTGGTGACCCCTTTGTGAGCTTATTCTATCGAGTTATCAAGTGAAGCTTGAGCTTTAGAGATATCTATGTTCATATCATAATTCTACACATGTTATCTCTATAAGCTAAGTTAGAGGCAATGTAATGTCAGTTTGACATGAAAAAGTGTGCTAAGCCAACTAAAGGCAGTGTAATAGGTTGCATCCAGGTCAGTCTTCTGCTAATCTAAAAGCCATTTCTTTCTTGAGCCCATTCATGAGCTTATGTCTTTGGTGAACCCTTCGTGAGCTTATTCTAACGAGTTATGAAGCGAAGCTTGATCTTTAGAGCTATCCATGTTCATATCATACTTTTACACATGTTATCTCCATAAGCTAAGTTAGAGGCAATGTAATGTCAGTTTGACATGAGTAAGTGTGCTAAGCTAACTAAGGGCGGTGTAATATGTTGCATCCAGATCAATCTTCTGCTAATCTTAAAGCTATTCCTTTCATGGCCCTTCATGAGATTATGTCTTTGTTGAACCCTTCATGAGCTTATTCTAACGAGTTATAAAGTGAAGCCTCATCTTTAGAGCTATCCATGTTCATATCATACTTCTACACATGTTATATCTATAAGCTAAGTTAGAGGCAATGTAATGTCAGTTTGACATGAGTAAGTGTGCTAAGCCAACTAAGGGCGGTGTAATATGTTGCATCCAGATCAATCTTCTGCTAATCTAAAAGCCATTTCTTTTGTGAGCCCTTCATCAACTTATGTCTTTGGTGAACCCTTCGTGAGCTTATTCTATCGAGTTATCAAGTGAAGCTTGAGCTTTAGAGATATCTATGTTTATATCATAATTCTACACATGTTATCTCTATAAGCTAAGTTAAAGGCAATGTAATGTCAGTTTGACATGAAAAAGTGTGCTAAGCCAACTAAGGGCAGTGTAATAGGTTGCATCCAAGTCAATCTTATGCTAATCTAAAAGCCATTTCTTTCATGAGCCCTTCATGAGCTTATGTCTTTCTTGAACCCTTCATGAGCTTATTCTAACGAGTTATGAAGTGAAGCTTGATCTTTAGAACTATCCATGTTCATATCATACTTCTACACATGTTATATCTATAAGCTAAGTTAGAGGCAATGTAATGTCAGTTTGACATGAGAAAGTGTGCTAAGCCAACTAAGGGCGGTGTAATAGGTTGCATCCAGGTCAGTCTTCTGCTAATCTAAAAGCCATTTCTTTCTTGAGCCCATTCATGAGCTTATGTCTTTGGTGAACCCTTCGTGAGCTTATTCTAACGAGTTATGAAGCGAAGCCTTATCTTTAGAGCTATCCATGTTCATATCATACTTTTACACATGTTATCTCCATAAGCTAAGTTAGAGGCAATGTAATGTTAGTTTGACATGAGAATGTGTGCTAAGCTAACTAAGGGCTGTGTAATATATTGCATCCAAATCAATCTTCTGCTAATCTAAAAGTTATTTCTTTCATGGCCCTTCATGAGATTATGTCTTTGTTGAACCCTTCATGAGCTTATTCAAACGAGTTATGAAGTGAAGCTTGATCTTTAGAGCTATCCATGTTCATATCATACTTCTATACATGTTATATCTATGAGCTAAGTTAGAGGCAATGTAATGTTAGTTTGACATGAGAAAGTGTGCTAAGCCAACTAAGGGTGGTGTAATAGGTTGCATCCAGGTCAATCTTCTACTAATCTAAAAGCCATTTCTTTCATGAGCCCTTCATGACCTTATATCTTTGTTGAACCTTTCGTGAGCTTATTCTAACGAGTTATCAAGTGAAGCTTGATCTTTAGAGATATCTATGTTCCTATCATAATTCTACACATGTTATCTTTAAAAGCTAAGTTAGAGGCAATGTAATGTCAGTTTGACATGAGTAAGTGTGCTAAGCCAACTAAGGGCGGTGTAATTTGTTGCATCCAGATCAATCTTCTGCTAATCTAAAAGCTATTTCTTTCATGGCCCTTCATGAGCTTATGTCTTTGTTGAACCATTTATAAGCTTATTCTAACGAGTTATCAAGTGAAGCTTGATCTTTAGAGCTATCCATGTTCATATCATACTTCTACACATGTTATATCTATAAGCTAAGTTAGAGGCAATGTAATGTCAGTTTGACATGAGAAAGTGTGCTAAGCCAACTAAGGGCGGTGTAATAGGTTGCATCCAGGTCAATCTTCTGCTAATCTAAAAGCCATTTCTTTCTTGAGCCCATTCATGAGCTTATGTCTTTGGTGAACCCTTCGTGAGCTTATTCTAACGAGTTAAGAAGCGAAGCTTGATCTTTAGAGCTATCCATGTTCATATCATACTTTTACACATGTTATCTCCATAAGCTAAGTTAGAGACAATGTAATGTCAGTTTGACATGAGTAAGTGTGCTAAGCTAACTAAGGGCGGTGTAATATGTTGCATCCAGATCAATCTTCTGCTAATCTTAAAGCTATTTCTTTCATGGCCCTTCATGAGATTATGTCTTTGTTGAACCCTTCATGAGCTTATTCTAACGAGTTATAAAGTGAAGCCTCATCTTTAGAGCTATCCATGTTCATATCATACTTCTACACATGTTATATCTATAAGCTAAGTAAGAGGCAATGTAATGTCAGTTTGACATGAGTAAGTGTGCTAAGCCAACTAAGGGCGGTGTAATATGTTGCATCCAGATCAATCTTCTGCTAATCTAAAAGTTATTTCTTTCATGGCCCTTCATGAGCTTATGTCTTTGTTGAACCCTTTATAAGCTTATTCTGACGAGTTATCAAGTGAAGCTTGATCTTTAGAGATATCTATGTTCATATCATACTTCTACACATGTTATATCTATAAGCTAAGTTAGAGGCAATGTAATGTCAGTTTGACATGAGAAAGTGTGCTAAGCCAACTAAGGGCGGTGTAATAGGTTGCATCCAGGTCAATCTTCTACTAATCTAAAAGCCATTTCTTTCATGAGGTCTTCATGAGCTTATGTCTTTGTTGAACCTTTCATGAGCTTATTCTAACGAGTTATGAAGTGAAGCTTGATCTTTAGAGATATCTATGTTCCTATCATAATTCTACACATGTTATATCTATAAGCTAAGTTAGAGGCAATGTAATGTCAGTTTGACATGAGTAAGTGTGCTAAGCTAACTAAGGGCGGTGTAATATGTTGCATCCAGATCAATCTTCTGATAATCTTAAAGCTATTTCTTTCATGGCCCTTCATGAGATTATGTCTTTGTTGAACCCTTCATGAGCTTATTCTAACGAGTTATGAAGTGAAGCTTGATCTTTAGAGCTATCCATGTTCATATCATACTTCTATACATGTTATATCTATGAGCTAAGTTAGAGGCAATGTAATGTTAGTTTGACATGAGAAAGTGTGCTAAGCCAACTAAGGGTGGTGTAATAGGTTGCATCCAGGTCAATCTTCTACTAATCAAAAAGCCATTTCTTTCATGAGCCCTTCATGAGCTTATGTCTTTGTTGAACCTTTCGTGAGCTTATTCTAACGAGTTATCAAGTGAAGCTTGATCTTTAGAGATATCTATGTTCCTATCATAATTCTACACATGTTATCTTTAAAAGCTAAGTTAGAGGCAATGTAATGTCAGTTTGACATGAGTAAGTGTGCTAAGCCAACTAAGGGCGGTGTAATATGTTGCATCCAGATCAATCTTCTACTAATCTAAAAGCTATTTCTTTCATGGCCCTTCATGAGCTTATGTCTTTGTTGAACCCTTTATAAGCTTATTCTGACGAGTTATCAAGTGAAGCTTGATCTTTAGAGCTATCCATGTTCCTATCATAATTCTACACATGTTATCTTTAAAAGCTAAGTTAGAGGCAATGTAATGTCAGTTTGACATGAGTAAGTGTGCTAAGCCAACTAAGGGCGGTGTAATATGTTGCATCCAGATCAATCTTCTGCTAATCTAAAAACTATTTCTTTCATGGCCCTTCATGAGCTTATGTCTTTGTTGAACCCTTTATAAGCTTATTCTAACGAGTTATCAAGTGAAGCTTGATCTTTAGAGCTATCCATGTTCATATCATACTTCTACACATGTTATATCTATAAGCTAAGTTAGAGGCAATGTAATGTTAGTTTGACATGAGAAAGTGTGCTAAGCCAACTAAGGGCGGTGTAATAGGTTGCATCCAGGTCAATCTTCTGCTAATCTAAAAGCCATTTCTTTCTTGAGCCCATTCATGAGCTTATGTCTTTGGTGAACCCTTCGTGAGCTTATTCTAACGAGTTATGAAGCGAAGCTTGATCTTTAGAGCTATCCATGTTCATATCATACTTTTACACATGTTATCTCCATAAGCTAAGTTAGAGGCAATGTAATGTCAGTTTGACATGAGTAAGTGTGCTAAGCTAACTAAGGGCGGTGTAATATGTTGCATCCAGATCAATCTTCTGCTAATCTTAAAGCTATTTCTTTTATGGCCTTTCATGAGATTATGTCTTTGTTGAACCCTTCATGAGCTTATTCTAACGAGTTATAAAGTGAAGCCTCATCTTTAGAGCTATCCATGTTCATATCATACTTCTACACATGTTATATCTATAAGCTAAGTTAGAGGCAATGTAATGTCAGTTGGACATGAGTAAGTGTGCTAAGCCAACTAAGGGCGGTGTAATATGTTGCATCCAGATCAATCTTCTGCTAATCTAAAAGTTATTTCTTTCATGGCCCTTCATGAGCTTATGTCTTTGTTGAACCCTTTATAAGCTTATTTTGACGAGTTATCAAGTGAAGCTTGATCTTTAGAGATATCTATTTTCATATCATACTTCTACACATGTTATATCTATAAGCTAAGTTAGAGGCAATGTAATGTCAGTTTGACATTAGAAAGTGTGCTAAGCCAACTAAGGGCGGTGTAATAGGTTGCATCCAGGTCAATCTTCTACTAATCTAAAAGCCATTTCTTTCATGAGCCCTTCATGAGCTTATGTCTTTTTTGAACCTTTCATGAGCTTATTCTAACGAGTTATGAAGTGAAGCTTGATCTTTAGAGATATCTATGTTCCTATCATAATTCTACACATGTTATATCTATAAGCTAAGTTAGAGGCAATGTAATGTCAGTTTGACATGAGAAAGTGTGCTAAGCCAACTAAGGGCGGTGTAATAGGTTGCATCCAGGTCAGTCTTCTGCTAATCTAAAAGCCATTTCTTTCTTGAGCCCATTCATGAGCTTATGTCTTTGGTGAACCCTTCGTGAGCTTATTCTAACGAGTTATGAAGCGAAGCCTTATCTTTAGAGCTATCCATGTTCATATCATACTTTTACACATGTTATCTCCATAAGCTAAGTTAGAGGCAATGTAATGTTAGTTTGACATGAGAATGTGTGCTAAGCTAACTAAGGGCTGTTTAATATGTTGCATCCAGATCAATCTTCTGCTAATCTAAAAGTTATTTCTTTCATGGCCCTTCATGAGATTATGTCTTTGTTGAACCTTTCATGAGCTTATTCTAACGAGTTATGAAGTGAAGCTTGATCTTTAGAGCTATCCATGTTCATATCATACTTCTACACATGTTATATCTATAAGCTAAGTTAGAGGCAATGTAATGTCAGTTTGACATGAGTAAGTGTGCTAAGCCAACTAAGGGCGGTGTAATATGTTGCATCCAGATCAATCTTCTGCTAATCTAAAAGTTATTTCTTTCATGGCCCTTCATGAGCTTATGTCTTTGTTTAACCCTTTATAAGCTTATTCTGACGAGTTATAAAGTGAAGTTTGATCTTTAGAGATATCTATGTTCATATCATACTTCTACACATGTTATATCTATAAGCTAAGTTAGAGGCAATGTAATGTCAGTTTGACATGAGTAAGTGTGCTAAGCCAACTAAGGGCGGTGTAATATGTTGCATCCAAATCAATCTTCTGCTAATCTAAAAGTTATTTCTTTCATGGCCCTTCATGAGCTTATGTCTTTGTTGAACCCTTTATAAGCTTATTCTGACGAGTTATCAAGTGAAGCTTGATCTTTAGAGATATCTATGTTCATATCATACTTCTACACATGTTATATCTATAAGCTAAGTTAGAGGCAATGTAATGTCAGTTTGACATTAGAAAGTGTGCTAAGCCAACTAAGGGCGGTGTAATAGGTTGCATCCAGGTCAATCTTCTACTAATCTAAAAGCCATTTCTTTCATGAGCCCTTCATGAGCTTATGTCTTTTTTGAACCTTTCATGAGCTTATTCTAACGAGTTATGAAGTGAAGCTTGATCTTTAGAGATATCTATGTTCCTATCATAATTCTACACATGTTATATCTATAAGCTAAGTTAGAGGCAATGTAATGTCAGTTTGACATGAGAAACTGTGCTAAGCCAACTAAGGGCGGTGTAATAGGTTGCATCCAGATCAATCTTCTGCTAATCGAAAAGTTATTTCTTTCTTGAGCCCATTCATGAGCTTATATCTTTGTTGAACCCTTTATAAGCTTATTCTGACGAGTTATCAAGCGAAGCTTGATCTTTAGAGCTATCCATGTTCATATCATACTTTTACACATGTTATCTCCATAAGCTAAGTTAGAGGCAATGTAATGTCAGTTTGACATGAGTAAGTGTGCTAAGCCAACTAAGGGCGGTGTAATATGTTGCATCCAGATCAATCTTCTGCTAATCTAAAAGCTATTTCTTTCATGGCCCTTCATGAGCTTATGTCTTTGTTGAACCCTTTATAAGCTTATTCTAACGAGTTATCAAGTGAAGCTTGATCTTTAGAGCTATCCATGTTCATATCATACTTCTACACATGTTATATCTATAAGCTAAGTTAGAGGCAATGTAATGTCAAATTGACATGAGAAAGTGTGCTAAGCCAACTAAGGGCGGTGTAATAGGTTGCATCCAGGTCAATTTTCTGCTAATCTAAAAGCCATTTCTTTCTTGAGCCCATTCATGAGCTTATGTCTTTGGTGAACCCTTCGTGAGCTTATTCTAACGAGTTATGAAGCGAAGCTTGATCTTTAGAGCTATCCATGTTCATATCATACTTTTACACAAGTTATCTCCATAAGCTAAGTTAGAGGCAATGTAATGTCAGTTTAACATGAGTAAGTGTGCTAAGCTAACTAAGGGCGGTGTAATATGTTGCATCCAGATCAATCTTCTGCTAATCTTAAAGCTATTTCTTTCATGGCCCTTCGTGAGATTATGTCTTGGTTGAACCCTTCATGAGCTTATTCTAACGAGTTATATAGTGAAGCCTCATCTTTAGAGCTATCCATGTTCATATCATACTTCTACACATGTTATATCTATAAGCTAAGTTAGAGGCAATGTAATGTCAGTTTGACATGAGTAAGTGTGCTAAGCCAACTAAGGGCGGTGTAATATGTTGCATCCAGATCAATCTTCTGCTAATCTAAAAGTTATTTCTTTCATGGCCCTTCATGAGCTTATGTCTTTGTTGAACCCTTTATAAGCTTATTCTGACGAGTTATCAAGTGAAGCTTGATCTTTAGAGATATCTATGTTCATATCATACTTCTACACATGTTATATCTATAAGCTAAGTTAGAGGCAATGTAATGTCAGTTTGACATTAGAAAGTGTGCTAAGCCAACTAAGGGCGGTGTAATAGGTTGCATCCAGGTCAATCTTCTACTAATCTAAAAGCCATTTCTTTCATGAGCCCTTCATGAGCTTATGTCTTTTTTGAACCTTTCATGAGCTTATTCTAACGAGTTATGAAGTGAAGCTTGATCTTTAGAGATATCTATGTTCCTATCATAATTCTACACATGTTATATCTATAAGCTAAGTTAGAGGCAATGTAATGTCAGTTTGACATGAGAAAGTGTGCTAAGCCAACTAAGGGCGGTGTAATAGGTTGCATCCAGGTCAGTCTTCTGCTAATCTAAAAGCCATTTCTTTCATGGCCCTTCATGAGATTATGTCTTGGTTGAACCCTTCATGAGCTTATTCTAACGAGTTATAAAGTGAAGCCTCATCTTTAGAGCTATCCATGTTCATATCATACTTCTACACATGTTATATCTATAAGCTAAGTTAGAGGCAATGTAATGTCAGTTTGACATGAGAAAGTGTGCTAAGCTAACTAAGGGCGGTGTAATATGTTGCATCCAGATCAATCTTCTGCTAATCTTAAAGCCATTTCTTTCATGGCCCTTCATGAGATTATGTCTTGGTTGAACCCTTCATGAGCTTATTCTAACGAGTTATAAAGTGAAGCCTCATCTTTAGAGCTATCCATGTTCATATCATACTTCTACACATGTTATATCTATAAGCTAAGTTAGAGGCAATGTAATGTCAGTTTGACATGAGTAAGTAAGCTAAGCCAACTAAGGGCGGTGTAATATGTTGCATCCAGATCAATCTTCTGCTAATCTAAAAGTTATTTCTTTCATGGCCCTTCATGAGCTTATGTCTTTGTTGAACCCTTTATAAGCTTATTCTGACGAGTTATCAAGTGAAGCTTGATCTTTAGAGATATCTATGTTCATATCATACTTCTACACATGTTATATCTATAAGCTAAGTTAGAGGCAATGTAATGTCAGTTTGACATTAGAAAGTGTGCTAAGCCAACTAAGGGCGGTGTAATAGGTTGCATCCAGGTCAATCTTCTACTAATCTAAAAGCCATTTCTTTCATGAGCCCTTCATGAGCTTATGTCTTTTTTGAACCTTTCATGAGCTTATTCTAACGAGTTATGAAGTGAAGCTTGATCTTTAGAGATATCTATGTTCCTATCATAATTCTACACATGTTATATCTATAAGCTAAGTTAGAGGCAATGTAATGTCAGTTTGACATGAGAAAGTGTGCTAAGCTAACTAAGGGCGGTGTAATATGTTGCATCCAGATCAATCTTCTGCTAATCTTAAAGCCATTTCTTTCATGGCCCTTCATGAGATTATGTCTTGGTTGAACCCTTCATGAGCTTATTCTAACGAGTTATAAAGTGAAGCCTCATCTTTAGAGCTATCCATGTTCATATCATACTTCTACACATGTTATATCTATAAGCTAAGTTAGAGGCAATGTAATGTCAGTTTGACATGAGTAAGTGTGCTAAGCCAACTAAGGGCGGTGTAATATGTTGCATCCAGATCAATCTTCTGCTAATCTAAAAGTTATTTCTTTCATGGCCCTTCATGAGCTTATGTCTTTGTTGAACCCTTTATAAGCTTATTCTGACGAGTTATCAAGTGAAGCTTGATCTTTAGAGATATCTATGTTCATATCATACTTCTACACATGTTATATCTATAAGCTAAGTTAGAGGCAATGTAATGTCAGTTTGACATGAGAAAGTGTGCTAAGCCAACTAAGGGCGGTGTAATAGGTTGCATCCAGGTCAATCTTCTACTAATCTAAAAGCCATTTCTTTCATGAGCCCTTCATGAGCTTATGTCTTTGTTGAACCTTTCATGAGCTTATTCGAACGAGTTATGAAGTGAAGCTTGATCTTTAGAGATATCTATGTTCCTATCATAATTCTACACATGTTATATCTATAAGCTAAGTTAGAGGCAATGTAATGTCAGTTTGACATGAGAAAGTGTGCTAAGCCAACTAAGGGCGGTGTAATAGGTTGCATCCAGGTCAGTCTTCTGCTAATCTAAAAGCCATTTCTTTCTTGAGCCCATTTATAAGCTTATGTCTTTGGTGAACCCTTCGTGAGCTTATTCTACCGAGTTATGAAGCGAAGCTTGATCTTTAGAGCTATCCATGTTCATATCATACTTTTACACATGTTATCTCCATAAGCTAAGTTAGAGGCAATGTAATGTCAGTTTGACATGAGTAAGTGTGCTAAGCTAACTAAGGGCGGTGTAATATGTTGCATCCAGATCAATCTTCTGCTAATCTTAAAGCTATTTCTTTCATGGCCCTTCATGAGATTATGTCTTTGTTGAACCCTTCATGAGCTTATTCTAACGAGTTATAAAGTGAAGCCTCATCTTTAGAGCTATCCATGTTCATATCATACTTCTACACATGTTATATCTATAAGCTAAGTTAGAGGCAATGTAATGTCAGTTTGACATGAGTAAGTGTGCTACGCCAACTAAGGGCGGTGTAATATGTTGCATCCAGATCAATCTTCTGCTAATCTAAAAACTATTTCTTTCATGGCCCTTCATGAGCTTATGTCTTTGTTGAACCCTTTATAAGCTTATTCTAACGAGTTATCAAGTGAAGCTTGATCTTTAGAGCTATCCATGTTCATATCATACTTCTACACATGTTATATCTATAAGCTAAGTTAGAGGCAATGTAATGTTAGTTTGACATGAGAAAGTGTGCTAAACCAACTAAGGGCGGTGTAATAGGTTGCATCCAGGTCAATCTTCTGCTAATCTAAAAGCCATTTCTTTTGTGAGCCCTTCATCAACTTATGTCTTTGGTGAACCCTTCGTGAGCTTACTCTATCGAGTTATCAAGTGAAGCTTGAGCTTTAGAGATATCTATGTTTATATCATAATTCTACACATGTTATCTCTATAAGCTAAGTTAAAGGCAATGTAATGTCAGTTTGACATGAAAAAGTGTGCTAAGCCAACTAAGGGCAGTGTAATAGGTTGCATCCAGGTCAATCTTATGCTAATCTAAAAGTCATTTCTTTCATGAGCCCTTCATGAGCTTATGTCTTTCTTGAACCCTTCATGAGCTTATTCTAACGAGTTATGAAGTGAAGCTTGATCTTTAGAACTATCCATGTTCATATCATACTTCTACACATGTTATATCTATAAGCTAAGTTAGAGGCAATGTAATGTTAGTTTGACATGAGAAAGTGTGATAAGCCAACTAAGGGCGGTGTAATAGGTTACATCCAAGTCAATCTTCTGCTAATCTAAAAGCTATTTCTTTCTTGAGCCCATTCATGAGCTTATGTCTTTGGTGAACCCTTCGTGAGTTTATTCTAACGAGTTATGAAGCGAAGCCTTATCTTTAGAGTTATCCATGTTCATATCAAACTTTTACACATGTTATCTCCATAAGCTAAGTTAGAGGCAATGTAATGTTAGTTTGACATGAAAATGTGTGCTAAGCTAACTAAGGGCGGTGTAATAGGTTGCATCCAAGTCAATCTTCTGCTAATCTAAAAGCCATTTCTTTCTTGAGCCCATTCATGAGCTTATGTCTTTGGTGAACCCTTCGTGAGCTTATTCTAACGAGTTATGAAGCGAAGCCTTATCTTTAGAGCTATCCATGTTCATATCATACTTTTACACATGTTATCTCCATAAGCTAAGTTAGAGGCAATGTAATGTTAGTTTGACATGAGAATGTGTGCTAAGCTAACTAAGGGCTGTGTAATATGTTGCATCCAGATCAATCTTCTACTAATCTAAAAGTTATTTCTTTCATGGCCCTTCATGAGATTATGTCTTTGTTGAACCCTTCATGAGTTTATTCTAACGAGTTATGAAGTGAAGCTTGATCTTTAAAGCTATCCATGTTCATATCATACTTCTATAAATGTTATATCTATGAGCTAAGTTAGAGGCAATGTAATGTTAGTTTGACATGAGAAAGTGTGCTAAGCCAACTAAGGGTGGTGTAATAGGTTGCATCCAGGTCAATCTTCTACTAATCTAAAAGCCATTTCTTTCATGAGCCCTTCATGAGCTTATGTCTTTGTTGAACCTTTCGTGAGCTTATTCTAACGAGTTATCAAGTGAAGCTTGATCTTTAGAGATATCTATGTTCCTATCATAATTCTACACATGTTATCTTTAAAAGCTAAGTTAGAGGCAATGTAATGTCAGTTTGACATGAGTAAGTGTGCTAAGCCAACTAAGGGCGGTGTAATATGTTGCATCCAGATCAATCTTCTGCTAATCTAAAAGCTATTTCTTTCATGGCCCTTCATGAGCTTATGTCTTTGTTGAACCCTTTATAAGCTTATTCTAACGAGTTATCAAGTGAAGCTTGATCTTTAGAGCTATCCATGTTCATATCATACTTCTACACATGTTATATCTATAAGCTAAGTTAGAGGCAATGTAATGTCAGTTTGACATGAGAAAGTGTGCTAAGCCAACTAAGGGCGGTGTAATAGGTTGCATCCAGGTCAATTTTCTGCTAATCTAAAACCCTTTTCTTTCTTGACCCCATTCATGAGCTTATGTCTTTGGTGAACCCTTCGTGAGCTTATTCTAACGAGTTATGAAGCGAAGCTTGATCTTTAGAGCTATCCATGTTCATATCATACTTTTACACATATTATCTCCATAAGCTAAGTTAGAGGCAATGTAATGTCAGTTTGACATGAGTAAGTGTGCTAAGCTAACTAAGGGCGGTGTAATATGTTGCATCCAGATCAATCTTCTGCTAATCTTAAAGCTATTTCTTTCATGGCCCTTCATGAGATTATGTCTTTGTTGAACCCTTCATGAGCTTATTCTAACGAGTTATAAAGTGAAGCCTCATCTTTAGAGCTATCCATGTTCATATCATACTTCTACACATGTTATATCTATAAGCTAAGTTAGAGGCAATGTAATGTTAGTTTGACATGAGTAAGTGTGCTAAGCCAACTAAGGGCGGTGTAATATGTTGCATCCAGATCAATCTTCTGCTAATCTAAAAGTTATTTCTTTCATGGCCCTTCATAAGCTTATGTCTTTGTTGAACCCTTTATAAGCTTATTCTGACGAGTTATCAAGTGAAGCTTGATCTTTAGAGATATCTATGTTCATATCATACTTCTACACATGTTATATCTATAAGCTAAGTTAGAGGCAATATAATGTCCGTTTGACATTAGAAAGTGTGCTAAGCCAACTAAGGGCGGTGTAATAGGTTGCATCCAGGTCAATCTTCTACTAATCTAAAAGCCATTTCTTTCATGAGCCCTTCATGAGCTTATGTCTTTTTTGAACCTTTCATGAGCTTATTCTAACGAGTTATGAAGTGAAGCTTGATCTTTAGAGATATCTATGTTCCTATCATAATTCTACACATGTTATATCTATAAGCTAAGTTAGAGGCAATGTAATGTCAGTTTGACATGAGAAAGTGTGCTAAGCCAACTAAGGGCGGTGTAATAGGTTGCATCCATGTCAGTCTTCTGCTAATCTAAAAGCCATTTCTTTCTTGAGCCCATTCATGAGCTTATGTCTTTGGTGAACCCTTCGTGAGCTTATTCTAACGAGTTATGAAGCGAAGCCTTATCTTTAGAGCTATCCATGTTCATATCATACTTTTACACATGTTATCTCCATAAGCTAAGTTAGAGGCAATGTAATGTTAGTTTGACATGAGAATGTGTGCTAAGCTAACTAAGGGCTGTGTAATATATTGCATCCAAATCAATCTTCTGCTAATCTAAAAGTTATTTCTTTCATGGCCCTTCATGAGATTATGTCTTTGTTGAACCCTTCATGAGCTTATTCTAACGAGTTATGAAGTGAAGCTTGATCTTTAGAGCTATCCATGTTCATATCATACTTCTATACATGTTATATCTATGAGCTAAGTTAGAGGCAATGTAATGTTAGTTTGACATGAGAAAGTGTGCTAAGCCAACTAAGGGTGGTGTAATAGGTTGCATCCAGGTCAATCTTCTACTAATCTAAAAGCCATTTCTTTCATGAGCCCTTCATGAGCTTATGTCTTTGTTGAACCTTTCGTGAGCTTATTCTAACGAGTTATCAAGTGAAGCTTGATCTTTAGAGATATCTATGTTCCTATCATAATTCTACACATGTTATCTTTAAAAGCTAAGTTAGAGGCAATGTAATGTCAGTTTGACATGAGTAAGTGTGCTAAGCCAACTAAGGGCGGTGTAATAGGTTGCATCCAGGTCAATCTTCTACTAATCTAAAAGCCATTTCTTTCTTGAGCCCATTCATGAGCTTATGTCTTTGGTGAACCCTTCGTGAGCTTATTCTAACGAGTTATGAAGCGAAGCTTGATCTTTAGAGCTATCCATGTTCATATCATACTTTTACACATGTTATCTCCATAAGCTAAGTTAGAGGCAATGTAATGTTAGTTTGACATGAGAATGTGTGCTAAGCTAACTAAGGGCTGTGTAATATGTTGCATCCAGATCAATCTTATGCTAATCTAAAAGCCATTTCTTTCATGAGCCCTTCATGAGCTTATGTCTTTCTTGAACCCTTCATGAGCTTATTCTAACGAGTTATGAAGTGAAGCTTGATCTTTAGAACTATCCATGTTCATATCATACTTCTACACATGTTATATCTATAAGCTAAGTTAGAGGCAATGTAATGTTAGTTTGACATTAGAAAGTGTGATAAGCCAACTAAGGGCGGTGTAATAGGTTACATCCAAGTCAATCTTCTGCTAATCTAAAAGCTATTTCTTTCTTGAGCCCATTCATGAGCTTATGTCTTTGGTGAACCCTTCGTGAGTTTATTCTAACGAGTTATGAAGCGAAGCCTTATCTTTAGAGTTATCCATGTTCATATCAAACTTTTACACATGTTATCTCCATAAGCTAAGTTAGAGGCAATGTAATGGTAGTTTGACATGAGAATGTGTGCTAAGCTAACTAAGGGCTGTGTAATATGTTGCATCCAGATCAATCTTCTACTAATCTAAAAGTTATTTCTTTCATGGCCCTTCATGAGATTATGTCTTTGTTGAACCCTTCATGAGTTTATTCTAACGAGTTATGAAGTGAAGCTTGATCTTTAAAGCTATCCATGTTCATATCATACTTCTATAAATGTTATATCTATGAGCTAAGTTAGAGGCAATGTAATATTAGTTTGACATGAGAAAGTGTGCTAAGCCAACTAAGGGTGGTGTAATAGGTTGCATCCAGGTCAATCTTCTACTAATCTAAAAGCCATTTCTTTCATGAGCTTATGTCTTTGTTGAACCTTTCGTGAGCTTATTCTAACGAGTTATCAAGTGAAGCTTGATCTTTAGAGATATCTATGTTCCTATCATAATTCTACACATGTTATCTTTAAAAGCTAAGTTAGAGGCAATGTAATGTCAGTTTGACATGAGTAAGTGTGCTAAGCCAACTAAGGGCGGTGTAATATGTTGCATCCAGATCAATCTTCTGCTAATCTAAAAGCTATTTCTTTCATGGCCCTTCATGAGCTTATGTCTTTGTTGAACCCTTTATAAGCTTATTCTAACGAGTTATCAAGTGAAGCTTGATCTTTAGAGCTATCCATGTTCATATCATACTTCTACACATGTTATATCTATAAGCTAAGTTAGAGGCAATGTAATGTTAGTTTGACATGAGAAAGTGTGCTAAGCCAACTAAGGGCGGTGTAATAGGTTGCATCCAGGTCAATTTTCTGCTAATCTAAAACCCTTTTCTTTCTTGACCCCATTCATGAGCTTATGTCTTTGGTGAACCCTTCGTGAGCTTATTCTAACGAGTTATGAAGCGAAGCTTGATCTTTAGAGCTATCCATGTTCATATCATACTTTTACACATATTATCTCCATAAGCTAAGTTAGAGGCAATGTAATGTCAGTTTGACATGAGTAAGTGTGCTAAGCTAACTAAGGGCGGTGTAATATGTTGCATCCAGATCAATCTTCTGCTAATCTTAAAGCTATTTCTTTCATGGCCCTTCATGAGATTATGTCTTTGTTGAACCCTTCATGAGCTTATTCTAACGAGTTATAAAGTGAAGCCTCATCTTTAGAGCTATCCATGTTCATATCATACTTCTACACATGTTATATCTATAAGCTAAGTTAGAGGCAATGTAATGTCAGTTTGACATGAGTAAGTGTGCTAAGCCAACTAAGGGCTGTGTAATATGTTGCATCCAGATCAATCTTCTGCTAATCTAAAAGTTATTTCTTTCATGGCCCTTCATGAGCTTATGTCTTTGTTGAACCCTTTATAAGCTTATTCTGACGAGTTATCAAGTGAAGCTTGATCTTTAGAGATATCTATGTTCATATCATACTTCTACACATGTTATATCTATAAGCTAAGTTAGAGGCAATGTAATGTCAGTTTGACATTAGAAAGTGTGCTAAGCCAACTAAGGGCGGTGTAATAGGTTGCATCCAGGTCAATCTTCTACTAATCTAAAAGCCATTTCTTTCATGAGCCCTTCATGAGCTTATGTCTTTTTTGAACCTTTCATGAGCTTATTCTAACGAGTTATGAAGTGAAGCTTGATCTTTAGAGATATCTATGTTCCTATCATAATCCTACACATGTTATATCTATAAGCTAAGTTAGAGGCAATGTAATGTCAGTTTGACATGAGAAAGTGTGCTAAGCCAACTAAGGGCGGTGTAATAGGTTGCATCCAGGTCAGTCTTCTGCTAATCTAAAAGCCATTTCTTTCTTGAGCCCATTCATGAGCTTATGTCTTTGGTGAACCCTTCGTGAGCTTATTCTAACGAGTTATGAAGCGAAGCCTTATCTTTAGAGCTATCCATGTTCATATCATACTTTTACACATGTTATCTCCATAAGCTAAGTTAGAGGCAATGTAATGTTAGTTTGACATGAGAATGTGTGCTAAGCTAACTAAGGGCTGTGTAATATATTGCATCCAAATCAATCTTCTGCTAATCTAAAAGTTATTTCTTTCATGGCCCTTCATGAGATTATGTCTTTGTTGAACCCTTCATGAGCTTATTCAAACGAGTTATGAAGTGAAGCTTGATCTTTAGAGCTATCCATGTTCATATCATACTTCTATACATGTTATATCTATGAGCTAAGTTAGAGGCAATGTAATGTTAGTTTGACATGAGAAAGTGTGCTAAGCCAACTAAGGGTGGTGTAATAGGTTGCATCCAGGTCAATCTTCTACTAATCTAAAAGCCATTTCTTTCATGAGCCCTTCATGAGCTTATGTCTTTGTTGAACCTTTCGTGAGCTTATTCTAACGAGTTATCAAGTGAAGCTTGATCTTTAGAGATATCTATGTTCCTATCATAATTCTACACATGTTATCTTTAAAAGCTAAGTTAGAGGCAATGTAATGTCAGTTTGACATGAGTAAGTGTGCTAAGCCAACTAAGGGCGGTGTAATAGGTTGCATCCAGGTCAATCTTCTACTAATCTAAAAGCCATTTCTTTCTTGAGCCCATTCATGAGCTTATGTCTTTGGTGAACCCTTCGTGAGCTTATTCTAACGAGTTATGAGGCGAAGCTTGATCTTTAGAGCTATCCATGTTCATATCATACTTTTACACATGTTATCTCCATAAGCTAAGTTAGAGGCAATGTAATGTTAGTTTGACATGAGAATGTGTGCTAAGCTAACTAAGGGCTGTGTAATATGTTGCATCCAGATCAATCTTATGCTAATCTAAAAGCCATTTCTTTCATGAGCCCTTCATGAGCTTATGTCTTTCTTGAACCCTTCATGAGCTTATTCTAACGAGTTATGAAGTGAAGCTTGATCTTTAGAACTATCCATGTTCATATCATACTTCTACACATGTTATATCTATAAGCTAAGTTAGAGGCAATGTAATGTTAGTTTGACATGAGAAAGTGTGATAAGCCAACTAAGGGCGGTGTAATAGGTTACATCCAAGTCAATCTTCTGCTAATCTAAAAGCTATTTCTTTCTTGAGCCCATTCATGAGCTTATGTCTTTGGTGAACCCTTCGTGAGTTTATTCTAACGAGTTATGAAGCGAAGCCTTATCTTTAGAGTTATCCATGTTCATATCAAACTTTTACACATGTTATCTCCATAAGCTAAGTTAGAGGCAATGTAATGTTAGTTTGACATGAAAATGTGTGCTAAGCTAACTAAGGGCGGTGTAATAGGTTGCATCCAAGTCAATCTTCTGCTAATCTAAAAGCCATTTCTTTCTTGAGCCCATTCATGAGCTTATGTCTTTGGTGAACCCTTCGTGAGCTTATTCTAACGAGTTATGAAGCGAAGCCTTATCTTTAGAGCTATCCATGTTCATATCATACTTTTACACATGTTATCTCCATAAGCTAAGTTAGAGGCAATGTAATGTTAGTTTGACATGAGAATGTGTGCTAAGCTAACTAAGGGCTGTGTAATATGTTGCATCCAGATCAATCTTCTACTAATCTAAAAGTTATTTCTTTCATGGCCCTTCATGAGATTATGTCTTTGTTGAACCCTTCATGAGTTTATTCTAATGAGTTATGAAGTGAAGCTTGATCTTTAAAGCTATCCATGTTCATATCATACTTCTATACATGTTATATCTATGAGCTAAGTTAGAGGCAATGTAATGTTAGTTTGACATGAGAAAGTGTGCTAAGCCAACTAAGGGTGGTGTAATAGGTTGCATCCAGGTCAATCTTCTACTAATCTAAAAGCCATTTCTTTCATGAGCCCTTCATGAGCTTATGTCTTTGTTGAACCTTTCGTGAGCTTATTCTAACGAGTTATCAAGTGAAGCTTGATCTGTAGAGATATCTATGTTCCTATCATAATTCTACACATGTTATCTTTAAAAGCTAAGTTAGAGGCAATTTAATGTCAGTTTGACATGAGTAAGTGTGCTAAGCCAACTAAGGGCGGTGTAATATGTTGCATCCAGATCAATCTTCTGCTAATCTAAAAGCTATTTCTTTCATGGCCCTTCATGAGCTTATGTCTTTGTTGAACCCTTTATAAGCTTATTCTAACGAGTTATCAAGTGAAGCTTGATCTTTAGAGCTATCCATGTTCATATCATACTTCTACACATGTTATATCTATAAGCTAAGTTAGAGGCAATGTAATGTCAGTTTGACATGAGAAAGTGTGCTAAGCCAACTAAGGGCGGTGTAATAGGTTGCATCCAGGTCAATTTTCTGCTAATCTAAAAGCCATTTCTTTCTTGAGCCCATTCATGAGCTTATGTCTTTGGTGAACCCTTCGTGAGCTTATTCTAACGAGTTATGAAGCGAAGCTTGATCTTTAGAGCTATCCATGTTCATATCATACTTTTACACATATTATCTCCATAAGCTAAGTTAGAGGCAATGTAATGTCAGTTTGACATGAGTAAGTGTGCTAAGCTAACTAAGGGCGGTGTAATATGTTGCATCCAGATCAATCTTCTGCTAATCTTAAAGCTATTTCTTTCATGGCCCTTCATGAGATTATGTCTTTGTTGAACCCTTCATGAGCTTATTCTAACGAGTTATAAAGTGAAGCCTCATCTTTAGAGCTATCCATGTTCATATCATACTTCTACACATGTTATATCTATAAGCTAAGTTAGAGGCAATGTAATGTTAGTTTGACATGAGTAAGTGTGCTAAGCCAACTAAGGGCTGTGTAATATGTTGCATCCAGATCAATCTTCTGCTAATCTAAAAGTTATTTCTTTCATGGCCCTTCATGAGCTTATGTCTTTGTTGAACCCTTTATAAGCTTATTCTGACGAGTTATCAAGTGAAGCTTGATCTTTAGAGATATCTATGTTCATATCATACTTCTACACATGTTATATCTATAAGCTAAGTTAGAGGCAATGTAATGTCAGTTTGACATTAGAAAGTGTGCTAAGCCAACTAAGGGCGGTGTAATAGGTTGCATCCAGGTCAATCTTCTACTAATCTAAAAGCCATTTCTTTCATGAGCCCTTCATGAGCTTATGTCTTTTTTGAACCTTTCATGAGCTTATTCTAACGAGTTATGAAGTGAAGCTTGATCTTTAGAGATATCTATGTTCCTATCATAATTCTACACATGTTATATCTATAAGCTAAGTTAGAGGCAATGTAATGTCAGTTTGACATGAGAAAGTGTGCTAAGCCAACTAAGGGCGGTGTAATAGGTTGCATCCAGGTCAGTCTTCTGCTAATCTAAAAGCCATTTCTTTCTTGAGCCCATTCATGAGCTTATGTCTTTGGTGAACCCTTCGTGAGCTTATTCTAACGAGTTATGAAGCGAAGCCTTATCTTTAGAGCTATCCATGTTCATATCATAATTTTACACATATTATCTCCATAAGCTAAGTTAGAGGCAATGTAATGTTAGTTTGACATGAGAATGTGTGCTAAGCTAACTAAGGGCTGTGTAATATGTTGCATCCAGATCAATCTTCTGCTAATCTAAAAGTTAATTCTTTCATGGCCCTTCATGAGATTATGTCTTTGTTGAACCCTTCATGAGCTTATTCTAACGAGTTATGAAGTGAAGCTTGATCTTTAGAGCTATCCATGTTCATATCATACTTCTATACATGTTATATCTATGAGCTAAGTTAGAGGCAATGTAATGTTAGTTTGACATGAGAAAGTGTTCTAAGCCAACTAAGGGTGGTGTAATAGGTTGCATCCAGGTCAATCTTCTACTAATCTAAAAGCCATTTCTTTCATGAGCCCTTCATGAGCTTATGTCTTTGTTGAACCTTTCGTGAGCTTATTCTAACGAGTTATCAAGTGAAGCTTGATCTTTAGAGATATCTATGTTCCTATCATAATTCTATAAATGTTATATCTATAAGCTAAGTTAGAGGCAATGTAATGTCAGTTTGACATGAGAAAGTGTGCTAAGCCAACTAAGGGCGGTGTAATAGGTTGCATCCAGGTCAGTCTTCTGCTAATCTAAAAGCCATTTCTTTCTTGAGCCCATTCATGAGCTTATGTCTTTGGTGAACCCTTCGTGAGCTTATTCTAACGAGTTATGAAGCGAAGCCTTATCTTTAGAGCTATCCATGTTCATATCATACTTTTACACATGTTATCTCCATAAGCTAAGTTAGAGGCAATGTAATGTTAGTTTGACATGAGAATGTGTGCTAAGCTAACTAAGGGCTGTGTAATATGTTGCATCCAGATCAATCTTCTGCTAATCTAAAAGTTAATTCTTTCATGGCCCTTCATGAGATTATGTCTTTGTTGAACCCTTCATGAGCTTATTCTAACAAGTTATGAAGTGAAGCTTGATCTTTAGAGCTATCCATGTTCATATCATACTTCTATACATGTTATATCTATGAGCTAAGTTAGAGGCAATGTAATGTTAGTTTGACATGAGAAAGTGTGCTAAGCCAACTAAGGGTGGTGTAATAGGTTGCATCCAGGTCAATCTTCTACTAATCTAAAAGCCATTTCTTTCATGAGCCCTTCATGAGCTTATGTCTTTGTTGAACCTTTCGTGAGCTTATTCTAACGAGTTATAAAGTGAAGCCTCATCTTTAGAGCTATCCATGTTCATATCATACTTCTACACATGTTATATCTATAAGCTAAGTTAGAGGCAATGTAATGTCAGTTTGACATTAGAAAGTGTGCTAAGCCAACTAAGGGCGGTGTAATAGGTTGCATCCAGGTCAATCTTCTACTAATCTAAAAGCCATTTCTTTCATGAGCCCTTCATGAGCTTATGTCTTTTTTGAACCTTTCATGAGCTTATTCTAACGAGTTATGAAGTGAAGCTTGATCTTTAGAGATATCTATGTTCCTATCATAATTCTACACATGTTATATCTATAAGCTAAGTTAGAGGCAATGTAATGTCAGTTTGACATGAGAAAGTGTGCTAAGCCAACTAAGGGCGGTGTAATAGGTTGCATCCAGGTCAGTCTTCTGCTAATCTAAAAGCCATTTCTTTCTTGAGCCCATTCATGAGCTTATGTCTTTGGTGAACCCTTCGTGAGCTTATTCTAACGAGTTATGAAGCGAAGCCTTATCTTTAGAGCTATCCATGTTCATATCATAATTTTACACATATTATCTCCATAAGCTAAGTTAGAGGCAATGTAATGTTAGTTTGACATGAGAATGTGTGCTAAGCTAACTAAGGGCTGTGTAATATGTTGCATCCAGATCAATCTTCTGCTAATCTAAAAGTTAATTCTTTCATGGCCCTTCATGAGATTATGTCTTTGTTGAACCCTTCATGAGCTTATTCTAACGAGTTATAAAGTGAAGCTTGATCTTTAGAGCTATCCATGTTCATATCATACTTCTATACATGTTATATCTATGAGCTAAGTTAGAGGCAATGTAATGTTAGTTTGACATGAGAAAGTGTGCTAAGCCAACTAAGGGTGGTGTAATAGGTTGCATCCAGGTCAATCTTCTACTAATCTAAAAGCCATTTCTTTCATGAGCCCTTCATGAGCTTATGTCTTTGTTGAACCTTTCGTGAGCTTATTCTAACGAGTTATCAAGTGAAGCTTGATCTTTAGAGCTATCCATGTTCCTATCATAATTCTACACATGTTATATCTATAAGCTAAGTTAGAGGCAATGTAATGTCAGTTTGACATGAGAAAGTGTGCTAAGCCAACTAAGGGCGGTGTAATAGGTTGCATCCAGGTCAGTCTTCTGCTAATCTAAAAGCCATTTCTTTCTTGAGCCCATTCATGAGCTTATGTCTTTGGTGAACCCTTCGTGAGCTTATTCTAACGAGTTATGAAGCGAAGCCTTATCTTTAGAGCTATCCATGTTCATATCATACTTTTACACATGTTATCTCCATAAGCTAAGTTAGAGGCAATGTAATGTTAGTTTGACATGAGAAAGTGTGCTAAGCCAACTAAGGGCGGTGTAATATGTTGCATCCAGATCAATCTTCTGCTAATCTAAAAGTTATTTCTTTCATGGCCCTTCATGAGCTTATGTCTTTGTTGAACCCTTTATAAGCTTATTCTGACGAGTTATCAAGTGAAGCTTGATCTTTAGAGATATCTATGTTCATATCATACTTTTACACATGTTATCTCCATAAGCTAAGTTAGAGGCAATGTAATGTCAGTTTGACATGAGTAAGTGTGCTAAGCTAACTAAGGGCGGTGTAATATGTTGCATCCAGATCAATCTTCTACTAATCTTAAAGCTATTTCTTTCATGGCCCTTCATGAGATTATGTCTTTGTTGAACCCTTCATGAGCTTATTCTAACGAGTTATAAAGTGAAGCCTCATCTTTAGAGCTATCCATGTTCATATCATACTTCTACACATGTTATATCTATAAGCTAAGTTAGAGGCAATGTAATGTCAGTTTGACATTAGAAAGTGTGCTAAGCCAACTAAGGGCGGTGTAATAGGTTGCATCCAGGTCAATCTTCTACTAATCTAAAAGCCATTTCTTTCATGAGCCCTTCATGAGCTTATGTCTTTTTTGAACCTTTCATGAGCTTATTCTAACGAGTTATGAAGTGAAGCTTGATCTTTAGAGATATCTATGTTCCTATCATAATTCTACACATGTTATATCTATAAGCTAAGTTAGAGGCAATGTAATGTCAGTTTGACATGAGAAAGTGTGCTAAGCCAACTAAGGGCGGTGTAATAGGTTGCATCCAGGTCAGTCTTCTGCTAATCTAAAAGCCATTTCTTTCTTGAGCCCATTCATGAGCTTATGTCTTTGGTGAACCCTTCGTGAGCTTATTCTAACGAGTTATGAAGCGAAGCCTTATCTTTAGAGCTATCCATGTTCATATCATAATTTTACACATATTATCTCCATAAGCTAAGTTAGAGGCAATGTAATGTTAGTTTGACATGAGAATGTGTGCTAAGCTAACTAAGGGCTGTGTAATATGTTGCATCCAGATCAATCTTCTGCTAATCTAAAAGTTAATTCTTTCATGGCCCTTCATGAGATTATGTCTTTGTTGAACCCTTCATGAGCTTATTCTAACGAGTTATGAAGTGAAGCTTGATCTTTAGAGCTATCCATGTTCATATCATACTTCTATACATGTTATATCTATGAGCTAAGTTAGAGGCAATGTAATGTTAGTTTGACATGAGAAAGTGTGCTAAGCCAACTAAGGGTGGTGTAATAGGTTGCATCCAGGTCAATCTTCTACTAATCTAAAAGCCATTTCTTTCATGAGCCCTTCATGAGCTTATGTCTTTGTTGAACCTTTCGTGAGCTTATTCTAACGAGTTATCAAGTGAAGCTTGATCTTTAGAGATATCTATGTTCCTATCATAATTCTATAAATGTTATATCTATAAGCTAAGTTAGAGGCAATGTAATGTCAGTTTGACATGAGAAAGTGTGCTAAGCCAACTAAGGGCGGTGTAATAGGTTGCATCCAGGTCAGTCTTCTGCTAATCTAAAAGCCATTTCTTTCTTGAGCCCATTCATGAGCTTATGTCTTTGGTGAACCCTTCGTGAGCTTATTCTAACGAGTTATGAAGCGAAGCCTTATCTTTAGAGCTATCCATGTTCATATCATACTTTTACACATGTTATCTCCATAAGCTAAGTTAGAGGCAATGTAATGTTAGTTTGACATGAGAATGTGTGCTAAGCTAACTAAGGGCTGTGTAATATGTTGCATCCAGATCAATCTTCTGCTAATCTAAAAGTTAATTCTTTCATGGCCCTTCATGAGATTATGTCTTTGTTGAACCCTTCATGAGCTTATTCTAACGAGTTATGAAGTGAAGCTTGATCTTTAGAGCTATCCATGTTCATATCATACTTCTATACATGTTATATCTATGAGCTAAGTTAGAGGCAATGTAATGTTAGTTTGACATGAGAAAGTGTGCTAAGCCAACTAAGGGTGGTGTAATAGGTTGCATCCAGGTCAATCTTCTACTAATCTAAAAGCCATTTCTTTCATGAGCCCTTCATGAGCTTATGTCTTTGTTGAACCTTTCGTGAGCTTATTCTAACGAGTTATAAAGTGAAGCCTCATCTTTAGAGCTATCCATGTTCATATCATACTTCTACACATGTTATATCTATAAGCTAAGTTAGAGGCAATGTAATGTCAGTTTGACATTAGAAAGTGTGCTAAGCCAACTAAGGGCGGTGTAATAGGTTGCATCCAGGTCAATCTTCTACTAATCTAAAAGCCATTTCTTTCATGAGCCCTTCATGAGCTTATGTCTTTTTTGAACCTTTCATGAGCTTATTCTAACGAGTTATGAAGTGAAGCTTGATCTTTAGAGATATCTATGTTCCTATCATAATTCTACACATGTTATATCTATAAGCTAAGTTAGAGGCAATGTAATGTCAGTTTGACATGAGAAAGTGTGCTAAGCCAACTAAGGGCGGTGTAATAGGTTGCATCCAGGTCAGTCTTCTGCTAATCTAAAAGCCATTTCTTTCTTGAGCCCATTCATGAGCTTATGTCTTTGGTGAACCCTTCGTGAGCTTATTCTAACGAGTTATGAAGCGAAGCCTTATCTTTAGAGCTATCCATGTTCATATCATAATTTTACACATATTATCTCCATAAGCTAAGTTAGAGGCAATGTAATGTTAGTTTGACATGAGAATGTGTGCTAAGCTAACTAAGGGCTGTGTAATATGTTGCATCCAGATCAATCTTCTGCTAATCTAAAAGTTAATTCTTTCATGGCCCTTCATGAGATTATGTCTTTGTTGAACCCTTCATGAGCTTATTCTAACGAGTTATAAAGTGAAGCTTGATCTTTAGAGCTATCCATGTTCATATCATACTTCTATACATGTTATATCTATGAGCTAAGTTAGAGGCAATGTAATGTTAGTTTGACATGAGAAAGTGTGCTAAGCCAACTAAGGGTGGTGTAATAGGTTGCATCCAGGTCAATCTTCTACTAATCTAAAAGCCATTTCTTTCATGAGCCCTTCATGAGCTTATGTCTTTGTTGAACCTTTCGTGAGCTTATTCTAACGAGTTATCAAGTGAAGCTTGATCTTTAGAGCTATCCATGTTCCTATCATAATTCTACACATGTTATATCTATAAGCTAAGTTAGAGGCAATGTAATGTCAGTTTGACATGAGAAAGTGTGCTAAGCCAACTAAGGGCGGTGTAATAGGTTGCATCCAGGTCAGTCTTCTGCTAATCTAAAAGCCATTTCTTTCTTGAGCCCATTCATGAGCTTATGTCTTTGGTGAACCCTTCGTGAGCTTATTCTAACGAGTTATGAAGCGAAGCCTTATCTTTAGAGCTATCCATGTTCATATCATACTTTTACACATGTTATCTCCATAAGCTAAGTTAGAGGCAATGTAATGTTAGTTTGACATGAGAAAGTGTGCTAAGCCAACTAAGGGCGGTGTAATATGTTGCATCCAGATCAATCTTCTGCTAATCTAAAAGTTATTTCTTTCATGGCCCTTCATGAGCTTATGTCTTTGTTGAACCCTTTATAAGCTTATTCTGACGAGTTATCAAGTGAAGCTTGATCTTTAGAGATATCTATGTTCATATCATACTTTTACACATGTTATCTCCATAAGCTAAGTTAGAGGCAATGTAATGTCAGTTTGACATGAGTAAGTGTGCTAAGCTAACTAAGGGCGGTGTAATATGTTGCATCCAGATCAATCTTCTACTAATCTTAAAGCTATTTCTTTCATGGCCCTTCATGAGATTATGTCTTTGTTGAACCCTTCATGAGCTTATTCTAACGAGTTATAAAGTGAAGCCTCATCTTTAGAGCTATCCATGTTCATATCATACTTCTACACATGTTATATCTATAAGCTAAGTTAGAGGCAATGTAATGTCAGTTTGACATGAGGAAGTGTGCTAAGCCAACTAAGGGTTGTGTAATATGTTGCATCCAGATCAATCTTCTGCTAATCGAAAAGTTATTTCTTTCTTGAGCCCATTCATGAGCTTATATCTTTGTTGAACCCTTTATAAGCTTATTCTGACGAGTTATCAAGTGAAGCTTGATCTTTAGAGCTATCCATGTTCCTATCATAATTCTACACATGTTATCTTTAAAAGCTAAGTTAGAGGCAATGTAATGTCAGTTTGACATGAGTAAGTGTGCTAAGCCAACTAAGGGCGGTGTAATATGTTGCATCCAGATCAATCTTCTGCTAATCTAAAAGCTATTTCTTTCATGGCCCTTCATGAGCTTATGTCTTTGTTGAACCCTTTATAAGCTTATTCTGACGAGTTATCAAGTGAAGCTTGATCTTTAGAGATATCTATGTTCATATCATACTTTTACACATGTTATCTCCATAAGCTAAGTTAGAGGCAATGTAATGTCAGTTTGACATGAGTAAGTGTGCTAAGCTAACTAAGGGCGGTGTAATATGTTGCATCCAGATCAATCTTCTACTAATCTTAAAGCTATTTCTTTCATGGCCCTTCATGAGATTATGTCTTTGTTGAACCCTTCATGAGCTTATTCTAACGAGTTATAAAGTGAAGCCTCATCTTTAGAGCTATCCATGTTCATATCATACTTCTACACATGTTATATCTATAAGCTAAGTTAGAGGCAATGTAATGTCAGTTTGACATGAGGAAGTGTGCTAAGCCAACTAAGGGTTGTGTAATATGTTGCATCCAGATCAATCTTCTGCTAATCGAAAAGTTATTTCTTTCTTGAGCCCATTCATGAGCTTATATCTTTGTTGAACCCTTTATAAGCTTATTCTGACGAGTTATCAAGTGAAGCTTGATCTTTAGAGCTATCCATGTTCCTATCATAATTCTACACATGTTATCTTTAAAAGCTAAGTTAGAGGCAATGTAATGTCAGTTTGACATGAGTAAGTGTGCTAAGCCAACTAAGGGCGGTGTAATATGTTGCATCCAGATCAATCTTCTGCTAATCTAAAAGCTATTTCTTTCATGGCCCTTCATGAGCTTATGTCTTTGTTGAACCCTTTATAAGCTTATTCTAACGAGTTATCAAGTGAAGCTTGATCTTTAGAGCTATCCATGTTCATATCATACTTCTACACATGTTATATCTATAAGCTAAGTTAGAGGCAATGTAATGTTAGTTTGACATGAGAAAGTGTGCTAAGCCAACTAAGGGCGGTGTAATAGGTTGCATCCAGGTCAATCTTCTGCTAATCTAAAAGCCATTTCTTTTGTGAGCCCTTCATCAACTTATGTCTTTGGTGAACCCTTCGTGAGCTTATTCTATCGAGTTATCAAGTGAAGCTTGAGCTTTAGAGATATCTATGTTCATATCATAATTCTACACATGTTATCTCTATAAGCTAAGTTAGAGGCAATGTAATGTTAGTTTGACATGAGAAAGTGTGATAAGCCAACTAAGGGCGGTGTAATAGGTTACATCAAAGTCAATCTTCTGCTAATCTAAAAGCTATTTCTTTCTTGAGCCCATTCATGAGCTTATGTCTTTGGTGAACCCTTCGTGAGTTTATTCTAACGAATTATGAAGCGAAGCCTTATCTTTAGAGTTATCCATGTTCATATCATACTTTTACACATGTTATCTCCATAAGCTAAGTTAGAGGCAATGTAATGTTAGTTTGACATGAAAATGTGTGCTAAGCTAACTAAGGGCGGTGTAATAGGTTGCATCCAAGTCAATCTTCTGCTAATCTAAAAGCCATTTCTTTCTTGAGCCCATTCATGAGCTTATGTCTTTGTTGAACCTTTCATGAGCTTATTCTAACGAGTTATGAAGTGAAGCTTGATCTTTAGAGATATCTATGTTCCTATCATAATTCTACACATGTTATATCTATAAGCTAAGTTAGAGGCAATGTAATGTCAGTTTGATATGAGAAAGTGTACTAAGCCAACTAAGGGCGGTGTAATAGGTTGCATCCAGGTCAATCTTCTGCTAATCTAAAAGCCATTTCTTTCTTGAGCCCATTCATGAGCTTATGTCTTTGGTGAACCCTTCGTGAGCTTATTCTAACGAGTTATGAAGCGAAGCTTGATCTTTAGAGCTATCCATGTTCATATCATACTTTTACACATGTTATCTCCATAAGCTAAGTTAGAGGCAATATAATGTCAGTTTGACATGAGTAAGTGTGCTAAGCTAACTAAGGGCGGTGTAATATGTTGCATCCAGATCAATCTTCTGCTAATCTTAAAGCTATTTCTTTCATGGCCCTTCATGAGATTATGTCTTTGTTGAACCCTTCATGAGCTTATTCTAACGAGTTATAAAGTGAAGCCTCATCTTTAGAGGTATCCATGTTCATATCATACTTCTACACATATTATATCTATAAGCTAAGTTAGAGGCAATGTAATGTCAGTTTGACATGAGAAAGTGTGCTAAGCCAACTAAGGGCGGTGTAATAGGTTGCATCCAGGTCAATCTTCTGCTAATCTAAAAGCCATTTCTTTCTTGAGCCCATTCATGAGCTTATGTCTTTGGTGAACCCTTCGTGAGCTTATTCTAACGAGTTATGAAGCGAAGCTTGATCTTTAGAGCTATCCATGTTCATATCATACATCTACACATGTTATATCTATAAGCTAAGTTAGAGGCAATGTAATGTCAGTTTGACATGAGTAAGTGTGCTAAGCCAACTAAGGGCGGTGTAATATGTTGCATCCAGATCAATCTTCTGCTAATCGAAAAGTTATTTCTTTCTTGAGCCCATTCATGAACTTATATCTTTGTTGAACCCTTTATAAGCTTATTCTGACGAGTTATCAAGTGAAGCTTGATCTTTAGAGCTATCCATGTTCATATCATACTTCTACACATGTTATATCTATAAGCTAAGTTAGAGGCAATGTAATGTCAGTTTGACATGTGAGAGTGTGCTAAGCCAACTAAGGGAGGTGTAATAGGTTGCATCCAGATCAATCTTCTGCTAATCTTAAAGCTATTTCTTTCATGGCCCTTCATGAGATTATGTCTTTGTTGAACCCTTCATGAGCTTATTCTAACGAGTTATAAAGTGAAGCCTCATCTATAGAGCTATCCATGTTCATATCATACTTCTACACATGTTATATCTATAAGCTAAGTTAGAGGCAATGTAATGTCAGTTTGACATGAGTAAGTGTGCTAAGCCAACTAAGGGCGGTGTAATATGTTGCATCCAGATCAATCTTCTGCTAATCGAAAAGTTATTTCTTTCTTGAGCCCATTCATGAGCTTATGTCTTTGTTGAACCCTTTATAAGCTTATTCTGACGAGTTATCAAGTGAAGCTTGATCTTTAGAGCTATCCATGTTCATATCATACTTCTACACATGTTATATCTATAAGCTAAGTTAGAGGCAATGTAATGTCAGTTTGACATGAGAGAGTGTGCTAAGCCAACTAAGGGAGGTGTAATAGGTTGCATCCAGGTCAATCTTCTACTAATCTAAAAGCCATTTCTTTCATGAGCCCTTCATGAGCTTATGTCTCTGTTGAACCTTTCGTGAGCTTATTCTAACGAGTTATCAAGTGAAGCTTGATCTTTAGAGATATCTATGTTCCTATCATAATTCTACACATGTTATCTTTAAAAGCTAAGTTAGAGGCAATGTAATGTCAGTTTGACATGAGTAAGTGTGCTAAGCCAACTAAGGGCGGTGTAATATGTTTCATCCAGATCAATCTTCTGCTAATCTAAAAGCTATTTCTTTCATGGCCCTTCATGAGCTTATGTCTTTGTTGAACCCTTTATAAGCTTATTCTAACGAGTTATCAAGTGAAGCTTGATCTTTAGAGCTATCCATGTTCATATCATACTTCTACACATGTTATATCTATAAGCTACTTTAGAGGCAATGTAATGTCAGTTTGACATGAGAAAGTGTGCTAAGCCAACTAAGGGCGGTGTAATAGGTTGCATCCAGGTCAATCTTCTACTAATCTAAAAGCCATTTCTTTCATGAGCCGTTCATGAGCTTATGTCTTTGTTGAACCTTTCATGAGCTTATTCTAACGAGTTATGAAGTGAAGCTTGATTTTTAGAGATATCTATGTTCCTATCATAATTCTACACATGTTATATCTATAAGCTAAGTTAGAGGCAATGTAATGTCAGTTTGATATGACAAAGTGTGCTAAGCCAACTAAGGGCGGTGTAATAGGTTGCATCCAGGTCAATCTTCTGCTAATCTAAAAGCCATTTCTTTCTTGAGCCCATTCATGAGCTTATGTCTTTGGTGAACCCTTCGTGAGCTTATTCTAACGAGTTATGAAGCGAAGCTTGATCTTTAGAGCTATCCATGTTCATATCATACTTTTACACATGTTATCTCCATAAGCTAAGTTAGAGGCAATGTAATGTCAGTTTGACATGAGTAAGTGTGCTAAGCCAACTAAGGGCGGTGTAATATGTTGCATCCAGATCAATCTTCTGCTAATTGAAAAGTTATTTCTTTCTTGAGCCCATTCATGAGCTTATATCTTTGTTGAACCCTTTATAAGCTTATTCTGACGAGTTATCAAGTGAAGCTTGATCTTTAGAGCTATCCATGTTCATATCATACTTCTACACATGTTATATCTATAAGCTAAGTTAGAGGCAATGTAATGTCAGTTTGACATGAGTAAGTGTGATAAGCCAACTAAGGGCGGTGTAATATGTTGCATCCAGATCAATCTTCTGCTAATCGAAAAGTTATTTCTTTCTTGAGCCCATTCATGAGCTTATATCTTTGTTGAACCCTTTATAAGCTTATTCTGACGAGTTATCAAGTGAAGCTTGATCTTTAGAGCTATCCATGTTCATATCATACTTCTACACATGTTATATCTATAAGCTAAGTTAGAGGCAATGTAATGTCAGTTTGACATGAGAGAGTGTGCTAAGCCAACTAAGGGCGGTGTAATAGGTTGCATCCAGGTCAATCTTCTACTAATCTAAAAGCCATTTCTTTCATGAGCCCTTCATGAGCTTATGTCTTTGTTGAACCTTTCATGAGCTTATTCTAACGAGTTATGAAGTGAAGCTTGATCTTTAGAGATATCTATGTTCCTATCATAATTCTACACATGTTATCTTTAAAAGCTAAGTTAGAGGCAATGTAATGTCAGTTTGACATGAGAAAGTTTGCTAAGCCAACTAAGGGCGGTGTAATAGGTTGCATCCAGGTCAATCTTCTGCTAATCTAAAAGCCATTTCTTTCTTGAGCCCATTCATGAGCTTATGTCTTTGGTGAACCCTTCGTGAGCTTATTCTAACGAGTTATGAAGCGAAGCTTGATCTTTAGAGCTATCCATGTTCATATCATACTTTTACACATGTTATCTCCATAAGCTAAGTTAGAGGCAATGTAATGTCAGTTTGACATGAGTAAGTGTGCTAAGCTAACTAAGGACGGTGTAATATGTTGCATCCAGATCAATCTTCTGCTAATCTTAAAGCTATTTCTTTCATGGCCCTTCATGAGATTATGTCTTTGTTGAACCCTTCATGAGCTTATTCTAACGAGTTATAAAGTGAAGCCTCATCTATAGAGCTATCCATGTTCATATCATACTTCTACACATGTTATATCTATAAGCTAAGTTAGAGGCAATGTAATGTCAGTTTGACATGAGTAAGTGTGCTAAGCCAACTAAGGGCGGTGTAATATGTTGCATCCAGATCAATCTTCTGCTAATCGAAAAGTTATTTCTTTCCTGAGCCCATTCATGAGCTTATGTCTTTGTTGAACCCTTTATAAGCTTATTCTGACGAGTTATCAAGTGAAGCTTGATCTTTAGAGCTATCCATGTTCATATCATACTTCTACACATGTTATATCTATAAGCTAAGTTAGAGGCAATGTAATGTCAGTTTGACATGAGAGAGTGTGCTAAGCCAACTAAGGGAGGTGTAATAGGTTGCATCCAGGTCAATCTTCTACTAATCTAAAAGCCATTTCTTTCATGAGCCCTTCATGAGCTTATGTCTCTGTTGAACCTTTCGTGAGCTTATTCTAACGAGTTATCAAGTGAAGCTTGATCTTTAGAGATATCTATGTTCCTATCATAATTCTACACATGTTATCTTTAAAAGCTAAGTTAGAGGCAATGTAATGTCAGTTTGACATGAGTAAGTGTGCTAAGCCAACTAAGGGCGGTGTAATATGTTGCATCCAGATCAATCTTCTGCTAATCTAAAAGCCATTTCTTTCATGAGCCCATTCATGAGCTTATGTCTTTGGTGAACCCTTTATAAGCTTGTTCTGACGAGTTATCAAGTGAAGCTTGATCTTTAGAGCTATCAATGTTTATATCATACTTCTGCACATGTTATATCTATAAGCTAAGTTAGAGGCAATGTAATGTCAGTTTGACATGAGTAAGTGTGATAAGCCAACTAAGGGCGGTGTAATATGTTGCATCCAGATCAATCTTCTGCTAATCGAAAAGTTATTTCTTTCTTGAGCCCATTCATGAGCTTATATCTTTGTTGAATCCTTTATAAGCTTATTCTGACGAGTTATCAAGTGAAGCTTGATCTTTAGAGTTATCCATGTTCATATCATACTTCTACACATGTTATATCTATAAGCTAAGTTAGAGGCAATGTAATGTCAGTTTGACATGAGTAAGTGTGATAAGCCAACTAAGGGCGGTGTAATATGTTGCATCCAGATCAATCTTCTGCTAATCGAAAAGTTATTTCTTTCTTGAGCCCATTCATGAGCTTATATCTTTGTTGAACCCTTTATAAGCTTATTCTGACGAGTTATCAAGTGAAGCTTGATCTTTAGAGCTATCCATGTTCATATCATACTTCTACACATGTTATATCTATAAGCTAAGTTAGAGGCAATGTAATGTCAGTTTGACATGAGAGAGTGTGCTAAGCCAACTAAGGGCGGTGTAATAGGTTGCATCCAGGTCAATCTTCTACTAATCTAAAAGCTATTTCTTTCTTGAGCCCATTCATGAGCTTATGTCTTTGGTGAACCCTTCGTGAGTTTATTCTAACGAATTATGAAGCGAAGCCTTATCTTTAGAGTTATCCATGTTCACATCATACTTTTACACATGTTATCTCCATAAGCTAAGTTAGAGGCAATGTAATGTTAGTTTGACATGAAAATGTGTGCTAAGCTAACTAAGGGCGGTGTAATAGGTTGCATCCAAGTCAATCTTCTGCTAATCTAAAAGCCATTTCTTTCTTGAGCCCATTCATGAGCTTATGTCTTTGTTGAACCTTTCATGAGCTTATTCTAACGAGTTATGAAGTGAAGCTTGATCTTTAGAGATATCTATGTTCCTATCATAATTCTACACATGTTATATCTATAAGCTAAGTTAGAGGCAATGTAATGTCAGTTTGATATGAGAAAGTGTGCTAAGCCAACTAAGGGCGGTGTAATAGGTTGCATCCAGGTCAATCTTCTGCTAATCTAAAAGCCATTTCTTTCTTGAGCCCATTCATGAGCTTATGTCTTTGGTGAACCCTTCGTGAGCTTATTCTAACGAGTTATGAAGCGAAGCTTGATCTTTAGAGCTATCCATGTTCATATCATACTTTTACACATGTTATCTCCATAAGCTAAGTTAGAGGCAATATAATGTCAGTTTGACATGAGTAAGTGTGCTAAGCTAACTAAGGGCGGTGTAATATGTTGCATCCAGATCAATCTTCTGCTAATCTTAAAGCTATTTCTTTCATGGCCCTTCATGAGATTATGTCTTTGTTGAACCCTTCATGAGCTTATTCTAACGAGTTATAAAGTGAAGCCTCATCTTTAGAGCTATCCATGTTCATATCATACTTCTACACATATTATATCTATAAGCTAAGTTAGAGGCAATGTAATGTCAGTTTGACATGAGAAAGTGTGCTAAGCCAACTAAGGGCGGTGTAATAGGTTGCATCCAGGTCAATCTTCTACTAATCTAAAAGGCATTTCTTTCATGAGCCCTTCATGAGCTTATGTCTTTGTTGAACCTTTCATGAGCTTATTCTAACGAGTTATGAAGTGAAGCTTGATCTTTAGAGATATCTATGTTCCTATCATAATTCTACACATGTTATCTTTATAAGCTAAGTTAGAGGCAATGTAATGTCAGTTTGACATGAGTAAGTGAGCTAAGCCAACTAAGGGCGGTGTAATATGTTGCATCCAGATCAATCTTCTGCTAATCGAAAAGTTATTTCTTTCTTGAGCCCATTCATGAACTTATATCTTTGTTGAACCCTTTATAAGCTTATTCTGACGAGTTATCAAGTGAAGCTTGATCTTTAGAGCTATCCATGTTCATATCATACTTCTACACATGTTATATCTATAAGCTAAGTTAGAGGCAATGTAATGTCAGTTTGACATGTGAGAGTGAGCTAAGCCAACTAAGGGAGGTGTAATAGGTTGCATCCAGGTCAATCTTCTACTAATCTAAAAGCCATTTCTTTCATGAGCCCTTCATGAGCTTATGTCTTTGTTGAACCTTTCGTGAGCTTATTCTAACGAGTTATGAAGCGAAGCTTGATCTTTAGAGCTATCCATGTTCATATCATACTTTTACACATGTTATCTCCATAAGCTAAGTTAGAGGCAATGTAATGTCAGTTTGACATGAGTAAGTGTGCTAAGCCAACTAAAGGCGGTGTAATATGTTGCATCCAGATCAATCTTCTGCTAATCTAAAAGCTATTTCTTTCATGGCCCTTCATGAGCTTATGTCTTTGTTGAACCCTTTATAAGCTTATTCTAACGAGTTATCAAGTGAAGCTTGATCTTTAGAGCTATCTATGTTCATATCATACTTCTACACATGTTATATCTATAAGCTAAGTTAGAGGCAATGTAATGTCAGTTTGACATGTGAGAGTGTGCTAAGCCAACTAAGGGAGGTGTAATAGGTTGCATCCAGGTCAATCTTCTACTAATCTAAAAGCCATTTCTTTCATGAGCCCTTCATGAGCTTATGTCTTTGTTGAACCTTTCGTGAGCTTATTCTAACGAGTTATGAAGTGAAGCTTGATCTTTAGAGATATCTATGTTCCTATCATAATTCTACACATGTTATCTTTAAAAGCTAAGTTAGAGGCAATGTAATGTCAGTTTGACATGAGTAAGTGTGCTAAGCCAACTAAGGGCGGTGTAATATGTTGCATCCAGATCAATCTTCTGCTAATCTAAAAGCTATTTCTTTCATGGCCCTTCATGAGCTTATGTCTTTGTTGAACCCTTTATAAGCTTATTCTAACGAGTTATCAAGTGAAGCTTGATCTTTAGAGCTATCCATGTTCATATCATACTTCTACACATGTTATATCTATAAGCTAAGTTAGAGGCAATGTAATGTCAGTTTGACATGAGAAAGTGTGCTAAGCCAACTAAGGGCGGTGTAATAGGTTGCATCCAGGTCAATCTTCTACTAATCTAAAAGCCATTTCTTTCATGAGCCGTTCATGAGCTTATGTCTTTGTTGAACCTTTCATGAGCTTATTCTAACGAGTTATGAAGTGAAGCTTGATCTTTAGAGATATCTATGTTCCTATCATAATTCTACACATGTTATATCTATAAGCTAAGTTAGAGGCAATGTAATGTCAGTTTTATATGACAAAGTGTGCTAAGCCAACTAAGGGCGGTGTAATAGGTTGCATCCAGGTCAATCTTCTGCTAATCTAAAAGCCATTTCTTTCTTGAGCCCATTCATGAGCTTATGTCTTTGGTGAACCCTTCGTGAGCTTATTCTAACGAGTTATGAAGCGAAGCTTGATCTTTAGAGCTATCCATGTTCATATCATACTTTTACACATGTTATCTCCATAAGCTAAGTTAGAGGCAATGTAATGTCAGTTTGACATGAGTAAGTGTGCTAAGCCAACTAAGAGCGGTGTAATATGTTGCATCCAGATCAATCTTCTGCTAATTGAAAAGTTATTTCTTTCTTGAGCCCATTCATGAGCTTATATCTTTGTTGAACCCTTTATAAGCTTATTCTAACGAGTTATCAAGTGAAGCTTGATCTTTAGAGCTATCCATGTTCATATCATACTTCTACACATGTTATATCTATAAGCTAAGTTAGAGGCAATGTAATGTCAGTTTGACATGAGTAAGTGTGATAAGCCAACTAAGGGCGGTGTAATATGTTGCATCCAGATCAATCTTCTGCTAATCGAAAAGTTATTTCTTTCTTGAGCCCATTCATGAGCTTATATCTTTGTTGAACCCTTTATAAGCTTATTCTGACGAGTTATCAAGTGAAGCTTGATCTTTAGAGCTATCCATGTTCATATCATACTTCTACACATGTTATATCTATAAGCTAAGTTAGAGGCAATGTAATGTCAGTTTGACATGAGAGAGTGTGCTAAGCCAACTAAGGGCGGTGTAATAGGTTGCATCCAGGTCAATCTTCTACTAATCTAAAAGCCATTTCTTTCATGAGCCCTTCATGAGCTTATGTCTTTGTTGAACCTTTCATGAGCTTATTCTAACGAGTTATGAAGTGAAGCTTGATCTTTAGAGATATCTATGTTCCTATCATAATTCTACACATGTTATCTTTAAAAGCTAAGTTAGAGGCAATGTAATGTCAGTTTGACATGAGAAAGTTTGCTAAGCCAACTAAGGGCGGTGTAATAGGTTGCATCCAGGTCAATCTTCTGCTAATCTAAAAGCCATTTCTTTCTTGAGCCCATTCATGAGCTTATGTCTTTGGTGAACCCTTCGTGAGCTTATTCTAACGAGTTATGAAGCGAAGCTTGATCTTTAGAGCTATCCATGTTCATATCATACTTTTACACATGTTATCTCCATAAGCTAAGTTAGAGGCAATGTAATGTCAGTTTGACATGAGTAAGTGTGCTAAGCTAACTAAGGACGGTGTAATATGTTGCATCCAGATCAATCTTCTGCTAATCTTAAAGCTATTTCTTTCATGGCCCTTCATGAGATTATGTCTTTGTTGAACCCTTCATGAGCTTATTCTAACGAGTTATAAAGTGAAGCCTCATCTATAGAGCTATCCATGTTCATATAATACTTCTACACATGTTATATCTATAAGCTAAGTTAGAGGCAATGTAATGTCAGTTTGACATGAGTAAGTGTGCTAAGCCAACTAAGGGCGGTGTAATATGTTGCATCCAGATCAATCTTCTGTTAATCGAAAAGTTATTTCTTTCTTGAGCCCATTCATGAGCTTATGTCTTTGTTGAACCCTTTATAAGCTTATTCTGACGAGTTATCAAGTGAAGCTTGATCTTTAGAGCTATCCATGTTCATATCATACTTCTACACATGTTATATCTATAAGCTAAGTTAGAGGCAATGTAATGTCAGTTTGACATGAGAGAGTGTGCTAAGCCAACTAAGGGAGGTGTAATAGGTTGCATCCAGGTCAATCTTCTACTAATCTAAAAGCCATTTCTTTTATGAGCCCTTCATGAGCTTATGTCTCTGTTGAACCTTTCGTGAGCTTATTCTAACGAGTTATCAAGTGAAGCTTGATCTTTAGAGATATCTATGTTCCTATCATAATTCTACACATGTTATCTTTAAAAGCTAAGTTAGAGGCAATGTAATGTCAGTTTGACATGAGTAAGTGTGCTAAGCCAACTAAGGGCGGTGTAATATGTTGCATCCAGATCAATCTTCTGCTAATCTAAAAGCCATTTCTTTCATGAGCCCATTCATGAGCTTATGTCTTTGGTGAACCCTTTATAAGCTTGTTCTGACGAGTTATCAAGTGAAGCTTGATCTTTAGAGCTATCAATGTTTATATCATACTTCTACACATGTTATATCTATAAGCTAAGTTAGAGGCAATGTAATGTCAGTTTGACATGAGTAAGTGTGATAAGCCAACTAAGGGCTGTGTAATATGTTGCATCCAGATCAATCTTCTGCTAATCGAAAAGTTATTTCTTTCTTGAGCCCATTCATGAGCTTATATCTTTGTTGAATCCTTTATAAGCTTATTCTGACGAGTTATCAAGTGAAGCTTGATCTTTAGAGCTATCCATGTTCATATCATACTTCTACACATGTTATATCTATAAGCTAAGTTAGAGGCAATGTAATGTCAGTTTGACATGAGTAAGTGTGATAAGCCAACTAAGGGCGGTGTAATATGTTGCATCCAGATCAATCTTCTGCTAATCGAAAAGTTATTTCTTTCTTGAGCCCATTCATGAGCTTATATCTTTGTTGAACCCTTTATAAGCTTATTCTGACGAGTTATCAAGTGAAGCTTGATCTTTAGAGCTATCCATGTTCATATCATACTTCTACACATGTTATATCTATAAGCTAAGTTAGAGGCAATGTAATGTCAGTTTGACATGAGAGAGTGTGCTAAGCCAACTAAGGGCGGTGTAATAGGTTGCATCCAGGTCAATCTTCTACTAATCTAAAAGCCATTTCTTTCATGAGCCCTTCATGAGCTTATGTCTTTGTTGAACCTTTCATGAGCTTATTCTAACGAGTTATGAAGTGAAGCTTGATCTTTAGAGATATCTATGTTCCTATCATAATTCTACACATGTTATCTTTAAAAGCTAAGTTAGAGGCAATGTAATGTCAGTTTGACATGAGAAAGTTTGCTAAGCCAACTAAGGGCGGTGTAATAGGTTGCATCCAGGTCAATCTTCTGCTAATCTAAAAGCCATTTCTTTCTTGAGCCCATTCATGAGCTTATGTCTTTGGTGAACCCTTCGTGAGCTTATTCTAACGAGTTATGAAGCGAAGCTTGATCTTTAGAGCTATCCATGTTCATATCATACTTTTACACATGTTATCTCCATAAGCTAAGTTAGAGGCAATGTAATGTCAGTTTGACATGAGTAAGTGTGCTAAGCTAACTAAGGACGGTGTAATATGTTGCATCCAGATCAATCTTCTGCTAATCTTAAAGCTATTTCTTTCATGGCCCTTCATGAGATTATGTCTTTGTTGAACCCTTCATGAGCTTATTCTAACGAGTTATAAAGTGAAGCCTCATCTATAGAGCTATCCATGTTCATATCATACTTCTACACATGTTATATCTATAAGCTAAGTTAGAGGCAATGTAATGTCAGTTTGACATGAGTAAGTGTGCTAAGCCAACTAAGGGCGGTGTAATATGTTGCATCCAGATCAATCTTCTGCTAATCGAAAAGTTATTTCTTTCTTGGCCCTTCATGAGCTTATGTCTTTGTTGAACCCTTTATAAGCTTATTCTAACGAGTTATCAAGTGAAGCTTGATCTTTAGAGCTATCCATGTTCATATCATACTTCTACACATGTTATATCTATAAGCTAAGTTAGAGGCAATGTAATGTCAGTTTGACATGAGAAAGTGTGCTAAGCCAACTAAGGGCGGTGTAATAGGTTTCATCCAGGTCAATCTTCTACTAATCTAAAAGCCATTTCTTTCATGAGCCGTTCATGAGCTTATGTCTTTGTTGAACCTTTCATGAGCTTATTCTAACGAGTTATCAAGTGAAACTTGATCTTTAGGGATATCTATGTTTCTATCATAATTCTACACATGTTATCTTTAAAAGCTAAGTTAGAGGCAATGTAATGTCAGTTTGACATGAGTAAGTGTGCTAAGCCAACTAAGGGCGGTGTAATATGTTGCATCCAGATCAATCTTCTGCTAATCTAAAAGCTATTTCTTTCATGGCCCTTCATGAGCTTATGTCTTTGAACCCTTCATGAGCTTATTCTAACGAGTTATGAAGTGAAGCTTGATCTTTAGAACTATCCATGTTCATATCATACTTCTACACATGTTATATCTATAAGCTAAGTTAGAGGCAATGTAATGTTAGTTTGACATGAGAAAGTGTGATAAGCCAACTAAGGGCGGTGTAATAGGTTACATCCAAGTCAATCTTCTGCTAATCTAAAAGTCATTTCTTTCATGAGCCCTTCATGAGCTTATGTCTCTGTTGAACCTTTCGTGAGCTTATTCTAACGAGTTATCAAGTGAAGCTTGATCTTTAGAGATATCTATGTTCCTATCATAATTCTACACATGTTATCTTTAAAAGCTAAGTTAGAGGCAATGTAATGTCAGTTTGACATGAGTAAGTATGCTAAGCCAACTAAGGGCGGTGTAATATGTTGCATCCAGATCAATCTTCTGCTAATCTAAAAGCCATTTCTTTCTTGAGCCCATTCATGAGCTTATGTCTTTGGTGAACCCTTTATAAGCTTGTTCTGACGAGTTATCAAGTGAAGCTTGATCTTTAGAGCTATCAATGTTTATATCATACTTCTACACATGTTATATCTATAAGCTAAGTTAGAGGCAATGTAATGTTAGTTTGACATGAGAGAGTGTGCTAAGCCAACTAAGGGAGGTGTAATAGGTTTCATCCAAGTCAATCTTCTACTAATCTAAAACCATGTCTTTTGTGAGCCTTTCATCAACTTATGTCTTTGGTGAACCTTTCGTGAGCTTATTCTAACGAGTTATCAAGTGAAGCTTGATCTTTAGAGATATCTATGTTCCTATCATAATTCTACACATGTTATCTTTAAAAGCTAAGTTAGAGGCAATGTAATGTCAGTTTGACATGAGTAAGTGTGCTAAGCCAACTAAGGGCGGTGTAATATGTTGCATCCAGATCAATCTTCTGCTAATCTAAAAGCTATTTCTTTCATGGCCCTTCATGAGCTTATGTCTTTGTTGAACCCTTCATGAGCTTATTCTAACGAGTTATGAAGTGAAGCTTGATCTTTAGAACTATCCATGTTCATATCATACTTCTACACATGTTATATCTATAAGCTAAGTTAGAGGCAATGTAATGTTAGTTTGACATGAGAAAGTGTGATAAGCCAACTAAGGGCGGTGTAATAGGTTACATCCAAGTCAATCTTCTGCTAATCTAAAAGCTATTTCTTTCTTGAGCCCTTTCATGAGCTTATGTCTTTGGTGAACCCTTCGTGAGTTTATTCTAACGAGTTATGAAGCGAAGCCTTATCTTTAGAGTTATCCATGTTCATATCATACTTTTACACATGTTATCTCCATAAGCTAAGTTAGAGGCAATGTAATGTTAGTTTGACATGAAAATGTGTGCTAAGCTAACTAAGGGCGGTGTAATAGGTTGCATCCAAGTCAATCTTCTGCTAATCTAAAAGCCATTTCTTTCTTGAGCCCATTCATGAGCTTATGTCTTTGGTGAACCCTTCGTGAGCTTATTCTAACGAGTTATGAAGCGAAGCCTTATCTTTACAGCTATCCATGTTCATATCATACTTTTACAAATGTTATCTCCATAAGCTAAGTTAGAGGCAATGTAATGTTAGTTTGACATGAGAATGTGTGCTAAGCTAACTAAGGGCTGTGTAATATGTTGCATCCAGATCAATCTTCTGCTAATCTAAAAGTTATTTCTTTCATGGCCCTTCATGAGATTATGTCTTTGTTGAACCCTTCATGAGCTTATTCTAACGAGTTATGAAGTGAAGCTTAATCTTTAGAGCTATCCATGTTCATATCATACTTCTATACATGTTATATCTATGAGCTAAGTTAGAGGCAATGTAATGTTAGTTTGACATGAGAAAGTGTGCTAAGCCAACTAAGGGTGGTGTAATAGGTTGCATCCAGGTCAATCTTCTCCTAATCTAAAAGCCATTTCTTTCATGAGCCCTTCATGAACTTATGTCTTTGTTGAACCTTTCATGAGCTTATTCTAACGAGTTATGAAGTGAAGCTTGATCTTTAGAGATATCTATGTTCCTATCATAATTCTACACATGTTATCTTTAAAAGCTAAGTTAGAGGCAATGTAATGTTAGTTTGACATGAGTAAGTGTGCTAAGCCAACTAAGGGCGGTGTAATATGTTGCATCCAGATCAATCTTCTGCTAATCTAAAAGCTATTTCTTTCATGGCCCTTCATGAGCTTATGTCTTTTTTGAACCCTTTATAAGCTTATTCTAACGAGTTATCAAGTGAAGCTTGATCTTTAGAGCTATCCATGTTCATATCATACTTCTACACATGTTATATCTATAAGCTAAGTTAGAGGCAATGTAATGTCAGTTTGACATGAGAAAGTGTGCTAAGCCAACTAAGGGCGGTTTAATAGGTTGCATCCAGGTCAATCTTCTGCTAATCTAAAAGCCATTTCTTTCATGAGCCCTTCATGAGCTTATGTCGTTGTTGAACCTTTCATGAGCTTATTCTAACGAGTTATGAAGTGAAACTTGATCTTTAGAGATATCTATGTTCCTATCATAATTCTACACATGTTATATCTATAAGCTAAGTTAGAGGCAATGTAATGTCAGTTTGACATGAGAAAGTGTGCTAAGCCAACTAAGGGCGGTGTAATAGGTTGCATCCAGGTCAATCTTCTGCTAATCTAAAAGCCATTTCTTTCTTGAGCCCATTCATGAGCTTATGTCTTTGGTGAACCCTTCGTGAGCTTATTCTAACGAGTTATGAAGCGAAGCTTGATCTTTAGAGCTATCCATGTTCATATCATACTTTTACACATGTTATCTCCATAAGCTAAGTTAGAGGCAATGTAATGTCAGTTTGACATGAGTAAGTGTGCTAAGCTAACTAAGGACGGTGTAATATGTTGCATCCAGATCAATCTTCTGCTAATCTTAAAGCTATTTCTTTCATGGCCCTTCATGAGATTATGTCTTTGTTGAACCCTTCATGAGCTTATTCTAACGAGTTATAAAGTGAAGCCTCATCTATAGAGCTATCCATGTTCATATCATACTTCTACACATGTTATATCTATAAGCTAAGTTAGAGGCAATGTAATGTCAGTTTGACATGAGTAAGTGTGCTAAGCCAACTAAGGGCGGTGTAATATGTTGCATCCAGATCAATCTTCTGCTAATCGAAAAGTTATTTCTTTCTTGAGCCCATTCATGAGCTTATGTCTTTGTTGAACCCTTTATAAGCTTATTCTGACGAGTTATCAAGTGAAGCTTGATCTTTAGAGCTATCCATGTTCATATCATACTTCTACACATGTTATATCTATAAGCTAAGTTAGAGGCAATGTAATGTCAGTTTGACATGAGAGAGTGTGCTAAGCCAACTAAGGGAGGTGTAATAGGTTGCATCCAGGTCAATCTTCTACTAATCTAAAAGCCATTTCTTTCATGAGCCCTTCATGAGCTTATGCCTCTGTTGAACCTTTCGTGAGCTTATTCTAACGAGTTATCAAGTGAAGCTTGATCTTTAGAGATATCTATGTTCCTATCATAATTCTACACATGTTATCTTTAAAAGCTAAGTTAGAGGCAATGTAATGTCAGTTTGACATGAGTAAGTGTGCTAAGCCAACTAAGGGCGGTGTAATATGTTGCATCCAGATCAATCTTCTGCTAATCTAAAAGCCATTTCTTTCTTGAGCCCATTCATGAGCTTATGTCTTTGGTGAACCCTTTATAAGCTTGTTCTGACGAGTTATCAAGTGAAGCTTGATCTTTAGAGCTATCCATGTTCATATCATACTTCTACACATGTTATATCTATAAGCTAAGTTAGAGGCAATGTAATGTCAGTTTGACATGAGTAAGTGTGCTAAGCCAACTAAGGGCGGTGTAATAGGTTGCATCCAGGTCAATCTTCTACTAATCTAAAAGCCATTTCTTTCATGAGCCCTTCATGAGCTTATGTCTTTGTTGAACCTTTCATGAGCTTATTCTAACGAGTTATGAAGTGAAGCTTGATCTTTAGAGATATCTATGTTCCTATCATAATTCTACATATGTTATCTTTAAAAGCTAAGTTAGAGGCAATGTAATGTCAGTTTGACATGAGTAAGTGTGCTAAGCCAACTAAGGGCGGTGTAATAGGTTGCATCCAGGTCAATCCTCTGCTAATCTAAAACCCATTTCTTTCATGGCCCTTCATGAGCTTATGTCTTTGTTGAACCCTTTATAAGCTTATTTTGACGAGTTATCAAGTGAAGCTTGATCTTTAGAGCTATCCATGTTCATATGATACTTCTACACATGTTATATCTATAAGCTAAGTTAGAGGCAATGTAATGTCAGTTTGACATGAGAAAGTGTGCTAAGCCAACTAAGGGCGGTGTAATAGGTTGCATCCAGGTCAATCTTCTACTAATCTAAAAGCCATTTCTTTCATGAGCCCTTCATGAGCTTATGTCTTTGTTGAACCTTTCATGAGCTTATTCTAACGAGTTATGAAGTGAAGCTTGATCTTTAGAGATATCTATGTTCATATCATAATTCTACACATGTTATCTTTAAAAGCTAAGTTAGAGGCAATGTAATGTCAGTTTGACATGAGTAAGTGTGCTAAGCCAACTAAGGGCGGTGTAATATGTTGCATCCAGATCAATCTTCTGCTAATCTAAAAGCTATTTCTTTCATGGCCCTTCATGAGCTTATGTCTTTGTTGAACCCTTTATGAGCTTATTCTGACGAGTTATCAAGTGAAGCTTGATCTTTAGAGCTATCCATGTTCATATCATACTTCTACACATGTTATATCTATAAGCTAAGTTAGAGGCAATGTAATGTCAGTTTGACATGAGAAAGTGTGCTAAGCCAACTAAGGGCGGTTTAATAGGTTGCATCCAGGTCAATCTTCTGCTAATCTAAAAGCCATTTCTTTCATGAGCCCTTCATGAGCTTATGTCTTTGTTGAACCTTTCATGAGCTTATTCTAACGAGTTATGAAGTGAATCTTGATCTTTAGAGATATCTATGTTCCTATCATAATTCTACACATGTTATATCTATAAGCTAAGTTAGAGGCAATGTAATGTCAGTTTGACATGAGAAAGTGTGCTAAGCCAACTAAGGGCGGTGTAATAGGTTGCATCCAGGTCAATCTTCTCCTAATCTAAAAGCCATTTCTTTCTTGAGCCCATTCATGAGCTTATGTCTTTGGTGAACCCTTCGTGAGCTTATTCTAACGAGTTATGAAGCGAAGCTTGATCTTTAGAGCTATCCATGTTCATATCATACTTTTACACATGTTATCTCCATAAGCTAAGTTAGAGGCAATGTAATGTCAGTTTGACATGAGTAAGTGTGCTAAGCTAACTAAGGAAGGTGTAATATGTTGCATCCAGATCAATCTTCTGCTAATCTTAAAGCTATTTCTTTCATGGCCCTTCATGAGATTATGTCTTTGTTGAACCCTTCATGAGCTCATTCTAACGAGTTATAAAGTGAAGCCTCATCTATGGAGCTATCCATGTTCATATCATACTTCTACACATGTTATATCTATAAGCTAAGTTAGAGGCAATGTAATGTCAGTTTGACATGAGTAAGTGTGCTAAGCCAACTAAGGGCGGTGTAATAGGTTGCATCCAGGTCAATCTTCTACTAATCTAAAAGGCATTTCTTTCATGAGCCCTTCATGAGCTTATGTCTTTGTTGAACCTTTCATGAGCTTATTCTAACGAGTTATGAAGTGAAGCTTGATCTTTAGAGATATCTATGTTCCTATCATAATTCTACACATGTTATCTTTAAAAGCTAAGTTAGAGGCAATGTAATGTCAGTTTGACATGAGTAAGTGTGCTAAGCCAATTAAGGGCGGTGTAATATGTTGCATCCAGATCAATCTTCTGCTAATCTAAAAGCTATTTCTTTCATGGCCCTTCATGAGCTTATGTCTTTGTTGAACCCTTTATGAGCTTATTCTGACGAGTTATCAAGTGAAGCTTGATCTTTAGAGCTATCCATGTTCATATCATACTTCTACACATGTTATATCTATAAGCTAAGTTAGAGGCAATGTAATGTCAGTTTGACATTAGAAAGTGTGCTAAGCCAACTAAGGGCGGTTTAATAGGTTGCATCCAGGTCAATCTTCTGTTAATCTAAAAGCCATTTCTTTCATGAGCCCTTCATGAGCTTATGTCTTTCTTGAATCCTTCATGAGCTTATTCTAACGAGTTATCAAGTGAAGCTTAATCTTTAGAACTATCCATGTTCATATCATACTTCTACACATGTTATCTTTAAAAGCTAAGTTAGAGGCAATGTAATGTCAGTTTGACATGAGTAAGTGTGCTAAGCCAACTAAGGGCGGTGTAATATGTTGCATCCAGATCAATCTTCTGCTAATCTAAAAGCTATTTCTTTCATGGCCCTTCATGAGCTTATGTCTTTGTTGAACCCTTTATGAGCTTATTCTGACGAGTTATCAAGTGAAGCTTGATCTTTAGAGATATCTATGTTCATATAATAATTCTACACATGTTATCTTTAAAAGCTAAGTTAAAGGCAATGTAATGTCAGTTTGACATGAGAAAGTGTGCTTAGCCAACTAAGGGCGGTGTAATAGGTTGCATCCAGGTCAATCCTCTGCTAATCTAAAACCCATTTCTTTCATGGCCCTTCATGAGCTTATGTCTTTGTTGAACCCTTTATAAGCTTATTCTGACGAGTTATCAAGTGAAACTTGATCTTTAGAGCTATCCATGTTCATATGATACTTCTACACATGTTATATCTATAAGCTAAGTTAGAGGCAATGTAATGTTAGTTTGACATGAGAAAGTGTGCTAAGCCAACTAAGGGCGGTGTAATAGGTTGCATCCAGGTCAATCTTCTACTAATCTAAAAGGCATTTCTTTCATGAGCCCTTCATGAGCTTATGTCTTTGTTGAACCTTTCATGAGCTTATTCTAACGAGTTATGAAGTGAAGCTTGATCTTTAGAGATATCTATGTTCCTATCATAATTCTACACATGTTATCTTTAAAAGCTAAGTTAGAGGCAATGTAATGTCAGTTTGACATGAGTAAGTGTGCTAAGCCAACTAAGGGCGGTGTAATATGTTGCATCCAGATCAATCTTCTGCTAATCTAAAAGCTATTTCTTTCATGGCCCTTCATGAGCTTATGTCTTTGTTGAACCCTTTATGAGCTTATTCTGACGAGTTATCAAGTGACGCTTGATCTTTAGAGCTATCCATGTTCATATCATACTTCTACACATGTTATATCTATAAGCTAAGTTAAAGGCAATGTAATGTCAGTTTGACATGAGAAAGTGTGCTTAGCCAACTAAGGGCGGTGTAATAGGTTGCATCCAGGTCAATCCTCTTCTAATCTAAAACCCATTTCTTTCATGAGCCCTTCATGAGCTTATGTCTTTCTGGAACCCTTCATGAGCTTATTCTAACGAGTTATGAAGTGAAGCTTGATCTTTAGAACTATCCATGTTCATATCATACTTCTACACATGAGAAAGTGTGATAAGCCAACTAAGGGCGGTGTAATAGGTTACATCCAAGTCAATCTTTTGCTAATCTAAAAGCTATTTCTTTCTTGAGACCATTCATGAGCTTATGTCTTTGGTGAACCCTTCGTGAGTTTATTCTAACGAGTTATGAAGCGAAGCCTTATCTTTAGAGTTATCCATTTTCATATCATACTTTTACACATGTTATCTCCATAAGCTAAGTTAGAGGCAATGTAATGTTAGTTTGACATGAAAATGTGTGCTAAGCTAACTAAGGGCGGTGTAATAGGTTGCATCCAAGTCAATCTTCTGCTAATCTAAAAGTCATTTCTTTCTTGAGCCCATTCATGAGCTTATGTATTTGGTGAACCCTTCGTGAGCTTATTCTAACGAGTTATGAAGCGAAGCCTTATCTTTACAGCTATCCATGTTCATATCATACTTTTACAAATGTTATCTCCATAAGCTAAGTTAGAGGCAATGTAATGTTAGTTTGACATGAGAATGTGTGCTAAGCTAACTAAGGGCTGTGTAATATGTTGCATCCAGATCAATCTTCTGCTAATCTAAAAGTTATTTCTTTCATGGCCCTTCATGAGATTATGTCTTTGTTGAACCCTTCATGAGCTTATTCTAACGAGTTATGAAGTGAAGCTTGATCTTTAGAGCTATCCATGTTCATATCATACTTCTATACATGTTATATCTATGAGCTAAGTTATAGGCAATGTAATGTTAGTTTGACATGAGAAAGTGTGCTAAGCCAACTAAGGGTGGTGTAATAGGTTGCATCCAGGTCAATCTTCTACTAATCTAAAAGGCATTTCTTTCATGAGCCCTTCATGAGCTTATGTCTTTGTTGAACCTTTCATGAGCTTATTCTAACGAGTTATGAAGTGAAGCTTGATCTTTAGAGATATCTATGTTCCTATCATAATTCTACACATGTTATCTTTAAAAGCTAAGTTAGAGGCAATGTAATGTTAGTTTGACATGAGTAAGTGTGCTAAGCCAACTAAGGGCGGTGTAATATGTTGCATCCAGATCAATCTTCTGCTAATCTAAAAGCTATTTCTTTCATGGCCCTTCATGAGCTTATGTCTTTGTTGAACCCTTTATAAGCTTATTCTAACGAGTTATCAAGTGAAGCTTGATCTTTAGAGCTATCTATGTTCATATCATACTTCTACACATGTTATATCTATGAGCTAAGTTATAGGCAATGTAATGTTAGTTTGACATGAGAAAGTGTGCTAAGCCAACTAAGGGTGGTGTAATAGGTTGCATCCAGGTCAATCTTCTACTAATCTAAAAGGCATTTCTTTCATGAGCCCTTCATGAGCTTATGTCTTTGTTGAACCTTTCATGAGCTTATTCTAACGAGTTATGAAGTGAAGCTTGATCTTTAGAGATATCTATGTTCCTATCATAATTCTACACATGTTATCTTTAAAAGCTAAGTTAGAGGCAATGTAATGTTAGTTTGACATGAGTAAGTGTGCTAAGCCAACTAAGGGCGGTGTAATATGTTGCATCCAGATCAATCTTCTGCTAATCTAAAAGCTATTTCTTTCATGGCCCTTCATGAGCTTATGTCTTTGTTGAACCCTTTATAAGCTTATTCTAACGAGTTATCAAGTGAAGCTTGATCTTTAGAGCTATCTATGTTCATATCATACTTCTACACATGTTATATCTATAAGCTAAGTTAGAGGCAATGTAATGTCAGTTTGACATGAGAAAGTGTGCTAAGCCAACTAAGGGCGGTGTAATAGGTTGCATCCAGGTCAATCTTCTGCTAATCTAAAAGCCATTTCTTTCATGAGCCCTTCATGAGCTTATGTCTTTGTTGAACCTTTCATGAGCTTATTCTAATGAGTTATGAAGTGAAGCTTGATCTTTAGAGATATCTATGTTCCTATCATAATTCTACACATGTTATCTTTAAAAGCTAAGTTAGAGGCAATGTAATGTCAGTTTGACATGAGTAAGTGTGCTAAGCCAACTAAGGGCGGTGTAATATGTTGCATCCAGATCAATCTTCTGCTAATCTAAAAGCTATTTCTTTCATGGCCCTTCATGAGCTTATGTCTTTGTTGAACCCTTTACGAGTTTATTCTGACGAGTTATCAAGTGAAGCTTGATCTTTAGAGCTATCCATGTTCATATCATACTTCTACACATGTTATATCTATAAGCTAAGTTAAAGGCAATGTAATGTCAGTTTGACATGAGAAAGTGTGCTTAGCCAACTAAGGGCGGTGTAATAGGTTGCATCCAGGTCAATCCTCTGCTAATCTAAAACCCATTTCTTTCATGAGCCCTTCATGAGCCTATGTCTTTTTTGAACCCTTCATGAGCTTATTCTAACGAGTTATCAAGTGAAGCTTAATCTTTAGAACTATCCATGTTCATATCATACTTCTACACATGTTATCTTTAAAAGCTAAGTTAGAGGCAATGTAATGTCAGTTTGACATGAGTAAGTGTGCTAAGCCAACTAAGGGCGGTGTAATATGTTGCATCCAGATCAATCTTCTGCTAATCTAAAACCCATTTCTTTCATGGCCCTTCATGAGCTTATGTCTTTGTTGAACCCTTTATGAGCTTATTCTGACGAGTTATCAGGTGAAACTTGATCTTTAGAGCTATCCATGTTCATATGATACTTCTACACATGTTATATCTATAAGCTAAGTTAGAGGCAATGTAATGTCAGTTTGACATGAGAAAGTGTGCTAAGCCAACTAAGGGCGGTGTAATAGGTTGCATCCAGGTCAATCTTCTACTAATCTAAAAGGCATTTCTTTCATGAGCCCTTCATGAGCTTATGTCTTTGTTAAACCTTTCATGAGCTTATTCTAACGAGTTATGAAGTGAACCTTGATCTTTAGAGATATCTATGTTCCTATCATAATTCTACACATGTTATCTTTAAAAGCTAAGTTAGAGGCAATGTAATGTCAGTTTGACATGAGTAAGTGTGCTAAGCCAACTAAGGGCGGTGTAATATGTTGCATCCAGATCAATCTTCTGCTAATCTAAAAGCTATTTCTTTCATGGCCCTTCATGAGCTTATGTCTTTGTTGAACCCTTTATGAGCTTATTCTGACGAGTTATCAAGTGAAGCTTGATCTTTAGAGCTATCCATGTTCATATCATACTTCTACACATGTTATATCTATAAGCTAAGTTAAAGGCAATGTAATGTCAGTTTGACATGAGAAAGTGTGCTTAGCCAACTAAGGGCGGTGTAATAGGTTGCATCCACGTCAATCCTCTGCTAATCTAAAACCCATTTCTTTCATGAGCCCTTCATGAGCTTATGTCTTTCTTGAACCCTTCATGAGCTTATTCTAACGAGTTATGAAGTGAAGCTTGATCTTTAGAACTATCCATGTTCATATCATACTTCTACACATGAGAAAGTGTGATAAGCCAACTAAGGGCGGTGTAATAGGTTACATCCAAGTCAATCTTCTGCTAATCTAAAAGCTATTTCTTTCTTGAGCCCATTCATGAGCTTATATCTTTGGTGAACCCTTCGTGAGTTTATTCTAACGAGTTATGAAGTGAAGCCTTATCTTTAGAGTTATCCATGTTCATATCATACTTTTACACATGTTATCTCCATAAGCTAAGTTAGAGGCAATGTAATGTTAGTTTGACATGAAAATGTGTGCTAAGCTAACTAAGGGCGGTGTAATAGGTTGCATCCAAGTCAATCTTCTGCTAATCTAAAAGCCATTTCTTTCTTGAGCCCATTCATGAGCTTATGTCTTTGGTGAACCCTTCGTGAGCTTATTCTAACGAGTTATGAAGCGAAGCCTTATCTTTACAGCTATCCATGTTCATATCATACTTTTACAAATGTTATCTCCATAAGCTAAGTTAGAGGCAATGTAATATTAGTTTGACATGAGAATGTGTGCTAAGCTAACTAAGGGCTGTGTAATATGTTGCATCCAGATCAATATTCTGCTAATCTAAAAGTTATTTCTTTCATGGCCCTTCATGAGATTATGTCTTTGTTGAACCCTTCATGAGCTTATTCTAACGAGTTATGAAATGAAGTTTGATCTTTAGAGCTATCCATGTTCATATCATACTTCTATACATGTTATATCTATGAGCTAAGTTAGAGGCAATGTAATGTTAGTTTGACATGAGAAAGTGTGCTAAGCCAACTAAGGGTGGTGTAATAGGTTGCATCCAGGTCAATCTTCTACTAATCTAAAAGCCATTTCTTTCATGAGCCCTACATGAGCTTATGTCTTTGTTGAACCTTTCATGAGCTTATTCTAACGAGTTATGAAGTGAAGCTTGATCTTTAGAGATATCTATGTTCCTATCATAATTCTACACATGTTATCTTTAAAAGCTAAGTTAGAGGCAATGTAATGTTAGTTTGACATGAGTAAGTGTGCTAAGCCAACTAAGGGCGGTGTAATATGTTGCATCCAGATCAATCTTCTGCTAATCTAAAAGCTATTTCTTTCATGGCCCTTCATGAGCTTATGTCTTTGTTGAACCCTTTATAAGCTTATTTTAACGAGTTATCAAGTGAAGCTTGATCTTTAGAGCTATCTATGTTCATATCATACTTCTACACATGTTATATCTATAAGCTAAGTTAGAGGCAATGTAATGTCAGTTTGACATGAGAAAGTGTGCTAAGCCAACTAAGGGCGGTGTAATAGGTTGCATCCAGGTCAATCTTCTGCTAATCTAAAAGCCATTTCTTTCATGAGCCCTTCATGAGCTTATGTCTTTGTTGAACCTTTCATGAGCTTATTCTAACGAGTTATGAAGTGAAGCTTGATCTTTAGAGATATCTATGTTCCTATCATAATTCTACACATGTTATATCTATAAGCTAAGTTAGAGGCAATTTAATGTCAGTTTGACATGAGAAAGTGTGCTAAGCCAACTAAGGGCGGTGTAATAGGTTGCATCCAGGTCAATCTTCTGCTAATCTAAAAGCCATTTCTTTCTTGAGCCCATTCATGAGCTTATGTCTTTGGTGAACCCTTCGTGAGCTTATTTTAACGAGTTATGAAGCGAAGCCTTATCTTTACAGCTATCCATGTTCATATCATACTTTTACAAATGTTATCTCCATAAGCTAAGTTAGAGGCAATGTAATGTTAGTTCGACATGAGAATGTGTGCTAAGCTAACTATGGGCTGTGTAATATGTTGCATCCAGATCAATATTCTGCTAATCTAAAAGTTATTTCTTTCATGGCCCTTCATGAGATTATGTCTTTGTTGAACCCTTCATGAGCTTATTCTAACGAGTTATGAAGTGAAGCTTGATCTTTAGAGCTATCCATGTTCATATCATACTTCTATACATGTTATATCTATGAGCTAAGTTAGAGGCAATGTAATGTTAATTTGACATGAGAAAGTGTGCTAAGCCAACTAAGGGTGGTGTAATAGGTTGCATCCAGGTCAATCTTCTACTAATCTAAAAGCCATTTCTTTCATGAGCCCTTCATGAGCTTATGTCTTTGTTGAACCTTTCATGAGCTTATTCTAACGAGTTATGAAGTGAAGCTTGATCTTAAGAGATATCTATGTTCCTATCATAATTCTACACATGTTATCTTTAAAAGCTAAGTTAGAGGCAATGTAATGTTAGTTTGACATGAGTAAGTGTGCTAAGCCAACTAAGGGCGGTGTAATATGTTGCATCCAGATCAATCTTCTGCTAATCTAAAAGCTATTTCTTTCATGGCCCTTCATGAGCTTATGTCTTTGTTGAACCCTTTATAAGCTTATTTTAACGAGTTATCAAGTGAAGCTTGATCTTTAGAGCTATCTATGTTCATATCATACTTCTACACATGTTATATCTATAAGCTAAGTTAGAGGCAATGTAATGTCAGTTTGACATGAGAAAGTGTGCTAAGCCAACTAAGGGCGGTGTAATAGGTTGCATCCAGGTCAATCTTCTGCTAATCTAAAAGCCATTTCTTTCTTGAGGCCATTCATGAGCTTATGTCTTTGGTGAACCCTTCGTGAGCTTATTCTAACGAGTTATGAAGCGAAGCTTGATCTTTAGAGCTATCCATGTTCATATCATACTTTTACACATGTTATCTCCATAAGCTAAGTTAGAGGCAATGTAATGTCAGTTTGACATGAGTAAGTGTGCTAAGCTAACTAAGGACGGTGTAATATGTTGCATCCAGATCAATCTTCTGCTAATCTTAAAGCTATTTCTTTCATGGCCCTTCATGAGATTTTGTCTTTGTTGAACCCTTCATGAGCTTATTCTAACGAGTTATAAAGTGAAGCCTCATCTTTAGAGCTATCCATGTTCATATCATACTTCTACACATGTTATATCTATAAGCTAAGTTAGAGGCAATGTAATGTCAGTTTGACATGAGTAAGTGTGCTAAGCCAACTAAGGGCGGTGTAATATGTTGCATCCAGATCAATCTTCTGCTAATCGAAAAGTTATTTCTTTCTTGAGCCCATTCATGAGCTTATGTCTTTGTTGAACCCTTTATAAGCTTATTCTGACGAGTTATCAAGTGAAGCTTGATCTTTAGAGCTATCCATGTTCATATCATACTTCTACACATGTTATATCTATAAGCTAAGTTAGAGGCAATGTAATGTCAGTTTGACATGAGAGAGTGTGCTAAGCCAACTAAGGGAGGTGTAATAGGTTGCATCCAGGTCAATCTTCTACTAATCTAAAAGCCATTTCTTTCATGAGCCCTTCATGAGCTTATGTCTTTGTTGAACCTTTCGTGAGCTTATTCTAACGAGTTATCAAGTGAAGCTTGATCTTTAGAGATATCTATGTTCCTATCATAATTCTACACATGTTATCTTTAAAAGCTAAGTTAGAGGCAATGTAATGTCAGTTTGACATGAGTAAGTATGCTAAGCCAACTAAGGGCGGTGTAATATGTTGCATCCAGATCAATCTTCTGCTAATCTAAAAGTTATTTCTTTCATGGCCCTTCATGAGCTTATGTCTTTGTTGAACCCTTTATAAGCTTATTCTGACGAGTTATCAAGTGAAGCTTGATCTTTAGAGCTATCCATGTTCATATCATACTTCTACACATGTTATATCTATAAGCTAAGTTAGAGGCAATGTAATGTCAGTTTGACATGAGAAAGTGTGCTAAGCCAACTAAGGGCGGTGTAATAGGTTGCATCCAGGTCAATCTTCTACTAATCTAAAAGCCATTTCTTTCATGAGCCCTTCATGAGCTTATGTCTTTGTTGAACCTTTCATGAGCTTATTCTAACGAGTTATGAAGTGAAGCTTGATCTTTAGAGATATCTATGTTCCTATCATAATTCTACACATGTTATCTTTAAAAGCTAAGTTAGAGGCAATGTAATGTCAGTTTGACATGAGTAAGTGAGCTAAGCCAACTAAGGGCGGTGTAATATGTTGCATCCAGATCAATCTTTTGCTAATCTAAAAGCTATTTCTTTCATGGCCCTTCATGAGCTTATGTCTTTGTTGAACCCTTTATGAGCTTATTCTGACGAGTTATCAAGTGAAGCTTGATCTTTAGAGCTATCCATGTTCATATCATACTTCTACACATGTTATATCTATAAGCTATATTAAAGGCAATGTAATGTCAGTTTGACATGAGAAAGTGTGCTTAGCAAACTAAGGGCGGTGTAATAGGTTGCATCCAGGTCAATCCTCTGCTAATCTAAAACCCATTTCTTTCATGGCCCTTCATGAGCTTATGTCTTTGTTGAACCCTTTATAAGCTTATTCTGACGAGTTATCAACTGAAGCTTGATCTTTAGAGCTATCCATGTTCATATGATACTTCTACACATGTTATATCTATAAGCTAAGTTAGAGGCAATGTAATGTTAGTTTGACATGAGAAAGTGTGCTAAGCCAACTAAGGGCGGTGTAATAGGTTGCATCCAGGTCAATCTTCTACTAATCTAAAAGGCATTTCTTTCATGAGCCCTTCATGAGCTTATGTCTTTGTTGAACCTTTCATGAGCTTATTCTAACGAGTTATGAAGTGAAGCTTGATCTTTAGAGATATCTATGTTCCTATCATAATTCTACACATGTTATCTTTAAAAGCTAAGTTAGAGGCAATGTAATGTCAGTTTGACATGAGTAAGTGTGCTAAGCCAACTAAGGGCGGTGTAATATGTTGCATCCAGATCAATCTTCTGCTAATCTAAAAGCTATTTCTTTCATGGCCCTTCATGAGCTTATGTCTTTGTTGAACCCTTTATGAGCTTATTCTGACGAGTTATCAAGTGAAGCTTGATCTTTAGAGCTATCCATGTTCATATCATACTTCTACACATGTTATATCTATAAGCTAAGTTAAAGGCAATGTAATGTAAGTTTGACATGAGAAAGTGTGCTTAGCCAACTAAGGGCGGTGTAATAGGTTGCATCCAGGTCAATCCTCTGCTTATCTAAAACCCATTTCTTTCATGAGCCCTTCATGAGCTTATGTCTTTCTTGAACCCTTCATGAGCTTATTCTAACGAGTTATGAAGTGAAGCTTAATCTTTAGAACTATCCATGTTCATATCATACTTCTACACATGTTATATCTATAAGCTAAGTTAGAGGCAATGTAATGTTAGTTTGACATGAGAAAGTGTGATAAGCCAACTAAGGGCGGTGCAATAGGTTACATCCAAGTCAATCTTCTGCTAATCTAAAAGCCATTTCTTTCTTGAGCCCATTCATGAGCTTATGTCTTTGTTGAACCCTTCATGAGCTTATTCTAACGAGTTATGAAGTAAAGCTTGATCTTTAGAGCTATCAATGTTTATATCATACTTCTACACATGTTATATCTATAAGCTAAGTTAGAGGCAATGTAATGTTAGTTTGACATGAGAGAGTGTGATAAGACAACTAAGGGAGGTGTAATAGGTTTCATCCAAGTCAATCTTCTACTAATCTAAAACCCATGTCTTTTGTGAGCCTTTCATCAACTTATGTCTTTGGTGAACCTTTCGTGAGCTTATTCTAACGAGTTATCAAGTGAAGCTTGATCTTTAGAGATATCTATGTTCCTATCATAATTCTACACATGTTATCTTTAAAAGCTAAGTTAGAGGCAATGTAATGTCAGTTTGACATGAGTAAGTGTGCTAAGCCAACTAAGGGCGGTGTAATATGTTGCATCCAGATCAATCTTCTGCTAATCTAAAAGCTACTTCTTTCATGGCCCTTCACGAGCTTATGTCTTTGTTGAACCCTTTATAAGCTTATTCTAACGAGTTATCAAGTGAAGCTTGATCTTTAGAGCTATCCATGTTCATATCATACTTCTACACATGTTATATCTATAAGCTAAGTTAGAGGCAATGTAATGTTAGTTTCACATGAGAAAGTGTGCTAAGCCAACTAAGGGCGGTGTAATAGGTTGCATCCAGGTCAATCTTCTGCTAATCTAAAAGCCATTTCTTTTGTGAGCCCTTCATCAACTTATGTCTTTGGTGAACCCTTCGTGAGCTTATTCTATCAAGTTATCAAGTGAAGCTTGAGCTTTAGAGATATCTATGTTCATATCATAATTCTACACATGTTATCTCTATAAGCTAAGTTAGAGGCAATGTAATGTCAGTTTGACATGAAAAAGTGTGCTAAGCCAACTAAGGGCAGTGTAATAGGTTGCATCCAGGTCAATCTTATGCTAATCTAAAAGCCATTTCTTTCATGAGCCCTTCATGAGCTTATGTCTTTCTTGAACCCTTCATGAGCTTATTCTAACGAGTTATGAAGTGAAGCTTGATCTTTAGAACTATCCATGTTCATATCATACTTCTACACATGTTATATCTATAAGCTAAGTTAGAGGCAATGTATTGTTAGTTTGACATGAGAAAGTGTGATAAGCCAACTAAGGGCGGTGTAATAGGTTACATCCAAGTCAATCTTCTGCTAATCTAAAAGTTATTTCTTTCTTGAGCCCATTCATGAGCTTATGTCTTTGTTGAACCCTTTATAAGCTTATTCTAACGAGTTATCAAGTGAAGCTTGATCTTTAGAGCTATCCATGTTCATATCATACTTCTACACATGTTATATCTATAAGCTAAGTTAGAGGCAATGTAATGTTAGTTTGACATGAGAAAGTGTGCTAAGCCAACTAAGGGCGGTGTAATAGGTTGCATCCAGGTCAATCTTCTGCTAATCTAAAAGCCATTTCTTTCTTGAGCCCATTCATGAGCTTATGTCTTTGGTGAACCCTTCGTGAGCTTATTTTAACGAGTTATGAAGCGAAGCCTTGTCTTTAGAGCTATCCATGTTCATATCATACTTTTACACATGTTATCTCCATAAGCTAAGTTAGAGGCAATGTAATGTTAGTTTGACATGAGAAAGTGTGCTAAGCCAACTAAGGGTGGTGTAATAGGTTGCATCCAGGTCAATCTTCTACTAATCTAAAAGCCATTTCTTTCATGAGCCCTTCATGAGCTTATGTCTTTGTTGAACCTTTCATGAGCTTATTCTAACGAGTTATGAAGTGAAGCTTGATCTTTAGAGATATCTATGTTCCTATCATAATTCTACACATGTTATCTTTAAAAGCTAAGTTAGAGGCAATGTAATGTCAGTTTGACATGAGTAAGTGTGCTAAGCCAACTAAGGGCGGTGTAATATGTTGCATCCAGATCAATCTTCTGCTAATCTAAAAGCTATTTCTTTCATGGCCCTTCATGAGCTTATGTCTTTGTTGAACCATTTATAAGCTTATTCTAACGAGTTATGAAGTGAAGCTTGATCTTTAGAGCTATCCATGTTCATATCATACTTCTACACATGTTATATCTATAAGCTAAGTTAGAGGCAATGTAATGTCAGTTTGACATGAGAAAGTTTGCTAAGCCAACTAAGGGCGGTGTAATAGGTTGCATCCAGGTCAATCTTCTGCTAATCTAAAAGCCATTTCTTTCTTGAGCCCATTCATGAGCTTATGTCTTTGGTGAACCCTTCGTGAGCTTATTCAAACGAGTTATGAAGCGAAGCTTGATCTTTAGAGCTATCCATGTTCATATCATACTTTTACACATGTTCTCTCCATAAGCTAAGTTAGAGGCAATGTAATGTCAGTTTGACATGAGTAAGTGTGCTAAGCTAACTAAGGGCGGTGTAATATGTTGCATCCAGATCAATCTTCTGCTAATCTTAAAGCTATTTCTTTCATGGCCCTTCATTAGATTATGTCTTTGTTGAACCCTTCATGAGCTTATTCTAACGAGTTATAAAGTGAAGCCTCATCTTTAGAGCTATCCATGTTCATATCATACTTCTACACATGTTATATCTATAAGCTAAGTTAGAGGCAATGTAATGTCAGTTTGACATGAGTAAGTGTGCTAAACCAACTAAGGGCGGTGTAATATGTTGCATCTAGATCAATCTTCTGCTAATCTAAAAGGTATTTCTTTCATGGCCCTTCATGAGCTTATGTCTTTGTTGAACCCTTTATAAGCTTATTTTGACGAGTTATCAAGTGAAGCTTGATCTTTTGAGCTATCCATGTTCCTATCATAATTCTACACATGTTATCTTTAAAAGCTAAGTTAGAGGCAATGTAATGTCAGTTTGACATGAGTAAGTGTGCTAAGCCAACTAAGCGCGGTGTAATAGGTTGCATCCAGGTCAATCTTCTGCTAATCTAAAAGCCATTTCTTTCTTGAGCCCATTCATGAGCTTATGTCTTTGGTGAACCCTTCGTGAGCCTATTCTAACGAGTTATGAAGCGAAGCTTGATCTTTAGAGCTATCCATGTTCATATCATACTTTTACACATGTTATCTCCATAAGCTAAGTTAGAGGCAATGTAATGTCAGTTTGGCATGAGTAAGTGTGCTAAGCTAACTAAGGGCGGTGTAATATGTTGCATCCAGATCAATCTTCTGCTAATCTTAAAGCTATTTCTTTCATGGCCCTTCATGAGATTATGTCTTTGTTGAACCCTTCATGAGCTTATTCTAACGAGTTATAAAGTGAAGCCTCATCTTTAGAGCTATCCATGTTCATATCATACTTCTACACATGTTATATCTATAAGCTAAGTTAGAGGCAATGTAATGTCAGTTTGACATGAGTAAGTGTGCTAAGCCAACTAAGGGCGGTGTAATATGTTGCATCCAGATCAATCTTCTGCTAATCGAAAAGTTATTTCTTTCTTGAGCCCATTCATGAGCTTATATCTTTGTTGAACCCTTTATAAGCTTATTTTGACGAGTTATCAAGTGAAGCTTGATCTTTAGAGCTATCCATGTTCCTATCATAATTCTACACATGTTATCTTTAAAAGCTAAGTTAGAGGCAATGTAATGTCAGTTTGACATGAGTAAGTGTGCTAAGCCAACTAAGGGCGGTGTAATATGTTGCATCCAGATCAATCTTCTGCTAATCTAAAAGCTATTTCTTTCATGGCCCTTCATGAGCTTATGTCTTTGTTGAACCCTTTATAAGCTTATTCTAACGAGTTATCAAGTGAAGCTTGATCTTTAGAGCTATCCATGTTCATATCATACTTCTACACATGTTATATCTATAAGCTAAGTTAGTGGCAATGTAATGTCAGTTTGACATGAGAAAGTGTGCTAAGCCAACTAAGGGCGGTGTAATAGGTTGCATCTAGGTCAATCTTCTGCTAATCTAAAAGCCATTTCTTTCTTGAGCCCATTCATGAGCTTATGTCTTTGGTGAACCCTTCGTGAGCTTATTCAAACGAGTTATGAAGCGAAGCTTGATCTTTAGAGCTATCCATGTTCATATCATACTTTTACACATGTTATCTCCATAAGCTAAGTTAGAGGCAATGTAATGTCAGTTTGACATGATTAAGTGTGCTAAGCTAACTAAGGGCGGTGTAATATGTTGCATCCAGATCAATCTTCTGCTAATCTTAAAGCTATTTCTTTCATGGCCCTTCATGAGATTATGTCTTTGTTGAACCATTCATGAGATTATTCTAACGAGTTATAAAGTGAAGCCTCATCTTTAGAGCTATCCATGTTCATATCATACTTCCACACATGTTATATCTATAAGCTAAGTTAGAGGCAATGTAATGTCAGTTTGACATGAGTAAGTGTGCTAAGCCAACTAAGGGCAGTGTAATATGTTGCATCCAAATCAATCTTCTGCTAATCTAAAAGTTATTTCTTTCATGGCCCTTCATGAGCTTATGTCTTTGTTGAACCCTTTATAAGCTTATTCTGACGAGTTATCAAGTGAAGCTTGATCTTTAGAGATATCTATGTACATATCATACTTCTACACATGTTATATCTATAAGCTAAGTTAGAGGCAATGTAATGTCAGTTTGACATGAGAAAGTGTGCTAAGCCAACTAAGGGCGGTGTAATAGGTTGCATCCAGGTCAATCTTCTACTAATCTAAAAGCCATTTCTTTCATGAGCCCTTCATGAGCTTATGTCTTTGTTAAACCTTTCATGAGCTTATTCTAACGAGTTATGAAGTGAAGCTTGATCTTTAGAGATATCTATGTTCCTATCATAATTCTACACATGTTATATCTATAAGCTAAGTTAGAGGCAATGTAATGTCAGTTTGATATGAGAAAGTGTGCTAAGCCAACTAAGCGCGGTGTAATAGGTTGCATCCAGGTCAATCTTCTGCTAATCTAAAAGCCATTTCTTTCTTGAGCCCATTCATGAGCTTATGTCTTTGGTGAACCCTTCGTGAGCCTATTCTAACGAGTTATGAAGCGAAGCTTGATCTTTAGAGCTATCCATGTTCATATCATACTTTTACACATGTTATCTCCATAAGCTAAGTTAGAGGCAATGTAATGTCAGTTTGACATGAGTAAGTGTGCTAAGCTAACTAAGGGCGGTGTAATATGTTGCATCCAGATCAATCTTCTGCTAATCTTAAAGCTATTTCTTTCATGGCCCTTCATGAGATTATGTCTTTGTTGAACCCTTCATGAGCTTATTCTAACGAGTTATAAAGTGAAGCCTCATCTTTAGAGCTATCCATGTTCATATCATACTTCTACACATGTTATATCTATAAGCTAAGTTAGAGGCAATGTAATGTCACTTTGACATGAGTAAGTGTGCTAAGCCAACTAAGGGCGGTGTAATATGTTGCATCCAGATCAATCTTCTGCTAATCGAAAAGTTATTTCTTTCTTGAGCCCATTCATGAGCTTATATCTTTGTTGAACCCTTTATAAGCTTATTTTGACGAGTTATCAAGTGAAGCTTGATCTTTAGAGCTATCCATGTTCCTATCATAATTCTACACATGTTATCTTTAAAAGCTAAGTTAGAGGCAATGTAATGTCAGTTTGACATGAGTAAGTGTGCTAAGCCAACTATGGGCGGTGTAATATGTTGCATCCAGATCAATCTTCTGCTAATCTAAAAGCTATTTCTTTCATGGCCCTTCATGAGCTTATGTCTTTGTTGAACCCTTCATGAGCTTATTCTAACGAGTTATGAAGTGAAGCTTGATCTTTAGAGCTATCCATGTTCATATCATACTTCTATACATGTTATATCTATGAGCTAAGTTAGAGGCAATGTAATGTTAGTTTGACATGAGAAAGTGTGCTAAGCCAACTAAGGGTGGTGTAATAGGTTGCATCCAGGTCAATCTTCTACTAATCTAAAAGCCATTTCTTTCATGAGCCCTTCATGAGCTTATGTCTTTGTTGAACCTTTCATAAGCGTATTCTAACGAGTTATGAAGTGAAGCTTGATCTTTAGAGATATCTATGTTCCTATCATAATTCTACACATGTTATCTTTAAAAGCTAAGTTAGAGGCAATGTAATGTCAGTTTGACATGAGTAAGTGTGCTAAGCCAACTAAGGGCGGTGTAATATGTTGCATCCAGATCAATCTTCTGCTAATCTAAAAGCTATTTCTTTCATGGCCCTTCATGAGCTTATGTCTTTGTTGAACCATTTATAAGCTTATTCTAACGAGTTATCAAGTGAAGCTTGATCTTTAGAGCTATCAATGTTCATATCATACTTCTACACATGTTATATCTATAAGCTAAGTTAGAGACAATGTAATGTCAGTTTGACATGAGAAAGTTTGCTAAGCCAACTAAGGGCGGTGTAATAGGTTACATCAAAGTCATTCTTCTGCTAATCTAAAAGCCATTTCTTTCTTGAGCCCATTCATGAGCTTATGTCTTTGGTGAACCCTTCGTGAGCCTATTCTAACGAGTTATGAAGCGAAGCTTGATCTTTAGAGCTATCCATGTTCATATCATACTTTTACATATGTTATCTCCATAAGCTAAGTTAGAGGCAATGTAATGTCAGTTTGGCATGAGTAAGTGTGCTAAGCTAACTAAGGGCGGTGTAATATGTTGCATCCAGATCAATCTTCTGCTAATCTTAAAGCTATTTCTTTCATGGCCCTTCATGAGATTATGTCTTTGTTGAACCCTTCATGAGCTTATTCTAACGAGTTATAAAGTGAAGCCTCATCTTTAGAGCTATCCATGTTCATATCATACTTCTACACATGTTATATCTATAAGCTAAGTTAGAGGCAATGTAATGTCAGTTTGACATGAGTAAGTGTGCTAAGCCAACTAAGGGCGGTGTAATATGTTGCATCCAGATCAATCTTCTGCTAATCGAAAAGTTATTTCTTTCTTGAGCCCATTCATGAGCTTATATCTTTGTTGAACCCTTTATAAGCTTATTTTGACGAGTTATCAAGTGAAGCTTGATCTTTAGAGCTATCCATGTTCCTATCATAATTCTACACATGTTATCTTTAAAAGCTAAGTTAGAGGCAATGTAATATCAGTTTGACATGAGTAAGTGTGCTAAGCCAACTAAGGGCGGTGTAATATGTTGCATCCAGATCAATCTTCTGCTAATCTAAAAGCTATTTCTTTCATGGCCCTTCATGAGCTTATGTCTTTGTTGAACCCTTTATAAGCTTATTCTAACGAGTTATCAAGTGAAGCTTGATCTTTAGAGCTATCCATGTTCATATCATACTTCTACACATGTTATATCTATAAGCTAAGTTAGTGGCAATGTAATGTCAGTTTGACATGAGAAAGTGTGCTAAGCCAACTAAGGGCGGTGTAATAGGTTGCATCTAGGTCAATCTTATGCTAATCTAAAAGCCATTTCTTTCTTGAGCCCATTCATGAGCTTATGTCTTTGGTGAACCCTTCGTGAGCTTATTCAAACGAGTTATGAAGGGAAGCTTGATCTTTAGAGCTATCCATGTTCATATCATACTTTTACACATGTTATCTCCATAAGCTAAGTTAGAGGCAATGTAATGTCAGTTTGACATGATTAAGTGTGCTAAGCTAACTAAGGGCGGTGTAATATGTTGCATCCAGATCAATCTTCTGCTAATCTTAAAGCTATTTCTTTCATGGCCCTTCATGAGATTATGTCTTTGTTGAACCCTTCATGAGATTATTCTAACGAGTTATAAAGTGAAGCCTCATCTTTAGAGCTATCGATGTTCATATCATACTTCTACACATGTTATATCTATAAGCTAAGTTAGAGGCAATGTAATGTCAGTTTGACATGAGTAAGTGTGCTAAGCCAACTAAGGGCGGTGTAATAGGTTGCATCCAGGTCAATCTTCTACTAATCTAAAAGCCATTTCTTTCATGAGCCCTTTATGAGCTTATGTCTTTGTTGAACCTTTCATGAGCTTATTCTAACGAGTTATGAAGTGAAGCTTGATCTTTAGAGATATCTATGTTCCTATCATAATTCTACACATGTTATATCTATAAGCTAAGTTAGAGGCAATGTAATGTCAGTTTGATATGAGAAAGTGTGCTAAGCCAACTAAGCGCGGTGTAATAGGTTGCATCCAGGTCAATCTTCTGCTAATCTAAAAGCCATTTCTTTCTTGAGCCCATTCATGAGCTTATGTCTTTGGTGAACCCTTCGTGAGCCTATTCTAACGAGTTATGAAGCGAAGCTTGATCTTTAGAGCTATCCATGTTCATATCATACTTTTACACATGTTATCTCCATAAGCTAAGTTAGAGGCAATGTAATGTCAGTTTGGCATGAGTAAGTGTGCTAAGCTAACTAAGGGCGGTGTAATATGTTGCATCCAGATCAATCTTCTGCTAATCTTAAAGCTATTTCTTTCATGGCCCTTCATGAGATTATGTCTTTGTTGAACCCTTCATGAGCTTATTCTAACGAGTTATAAAGTGAAGCCTCATCTTTAGAGCTATCCATGTTCATATCATACTTCTACACATGTTATATCTATAAGCTAAGTTAGAGGCAATGTAATGTCAGTTTGACATGAGTAAGTGTGCTAAGCCAACTAAGGGCGGTGTAATATGTTGCATCCAGATCAATCTTCTGCTAATCGAAAAGTTATTTCTTTCTTGAGCCCATTCATGAGCTTATATCTTTGTTGAACCCTTTATAAGCTTATTTTGACGAGTTATCAAGTGAAGCTTGATCTTTAGAGCTATCCATGTTCCTATCATAATTCTACACATGTTATCTTTAAAAGCTAAGTTAGAGGCAATGTAATGTCAGTTTGACATGAGTAAGTGTGCTAAGCCAACTAAGGGCGGTGTAATAGGTTGCATCCAGGTCAATCTTCTACTAATCTAAAAGCCATTTCTTTCATGAGCCCTTTATGAGCTTATGTCTTTGTTGAACCTTTCATGAGCTTATTCTAACGAGTTATGAAGTGAAGCTTGATCTTTAGAGATATCTATGTTCCTATCATAATTCTACACATGTTATATCTATAAGCTAAGTTAGAGGCAATGTAATGTCAGTTTGATATGAGAAAGTGTGCTAAGCCAACTAAGCGCGGTGTAATAGGTTGCATCCAGGTCAATCTTCTGCTAATCTAAAAGCCATTTCTTTCTTGAGCCCATTCATGAGCTTATGTCTTTGGTGAACCCTTCGTGAGCCTATTCTAACGAGTTATGAAGCGAAGCTTGATCTTTAGAGCTATCCATGTTCATATCATACTTTTACACATGTTATCTCCATAAGCTAAGTTAGAGGCAATGTAATGTCAGTTTGGCATGAGTAAGTGTGCTAAGCTAACTAAGGGCGGTGTAATATGTTGCATCCAGATCAATCTTCTGCTAATCTTAAAGCTATTTCTTTCATGGCCCTTCATGAGATTATGTCTTTGTTGAACCCTTCATGAGCTTATTCTAACGAGTTATAAAGTGAAGCCTCATCTTTAGAGCTATCCATGTTCATATCATACTTCTACACATGTTATATCTATAAGCTAAGTTAGAGGCAATGTAATGTCAGTTTGACATGAGTAAGTGTGCTAAGCCAACTAAGGGCGGTGTAATATGTTGCATCCAGATCAATCTTCTGCTAATCGAAAAGTTATTTCTTTTTTGAGCCCATTCATGAGCTTATATCTTTGTTGAACCCTTTATAAGCTTATTTTGACGAGTTATCAAGTGAAGCTTGATCTTTAGAGCTATCCATGTTCCTATCATAATTCTACACATGTTATCTTTAAAAGCTAAGTTAGAGGCAATGTAATGTCAGTTTGACATGAGTAAGTGTGCTAAGCCAACTAAGGGCGGTGTAATAGGTTGCATCCAGGTCAATCTTCTACTAATCTAAAAGCCATTTCTTTCATGAGCCCTTCATGAGCTTATGTCTTTGTTGAACCTTTCATGAGCTTATTCTAACGAGTTATGAAGTGAAGCTTGATCTTTAGAGATATCTATGTTCCTATCATAATTCTACACATGTTATATCTATAAGCTAAGTTAGAGGCAATGTAATGTCAGTTTGATATGAGAAAGTGTGCTAAGCCAACTAAGCGCGGTGTAATAGGTTGCATCCAGGTCAATCTTCTGCTAATCTAAAAGCCATTTCTTTCTTGAGCCCATTCATGAGCTTATGTCTTTGGTGAACCCTTCGTGAGCTTATTCAAACGAGTTATGAAGGGAAGCTTGATCTTTAGAGCTATCCATGTTCATATCATACTTTTACACATGTTATCTCCATAAGCTAAGTTAGAGGCAATGTAATGTCAGTTTGGCATGAGTAAGTGTGCTAAGCTAACTAAGGGCGGTGTAATATGTTGCATCCAGATCAATCTTCTGCTAATCTTAAAGCTATTTCTTTCATGGCCCTTCATGAGATTATGTCTTTGTTGAACCCTTCATGAGCTTATTCTAACGAGTTATAAAGTGAAGCCTCATCTTTAGAGCTATCCATGTTCATATCATACTTCTACACATGTTATATCTATAAGCTAAGTTAGAGGCAATGTAATGTCAGTTTGACATGAGTAAGTGTGCTAAGCCAACTAAGGGCGGTGTAATATGTTGCATCCAGATCAATCTTCTGCTAATCGAAAAGTTATTTCTTTCTTGAGCCCATTCATGAGCTTATATCTTTGTTGAACCCTTTATAAGCTTATTTTGACGAGTTATCAAGTGAAGCTTGATCTTTAGAGCTATCCATGTTCCTATCATAATTCTACACATGTTATCTTTAAAAGCTAAGTTAGAGGCAATGTAATGTCAGTTTGACATGAGTAAGTGTGCTAAGCCAACTAAGGGCGGTGTAATAGGTTGCATCCAGGTCAATCTTCTACTAATCTAAAAGCCATTTCTTTCATGAGCCCTTTATGAGCTTATGTCTTTGTTGAACCTTTCATGAGCTTATTCTAACGAGTTATGAAGTGAAGCTTGATCTTTAGAGATATCTATGTTCCTATCATAATTCTACACATGTTATATCTATAAGCTAAGTTAGAGGCAATGTAATGTCAGTTTGATATGAGAAAGTGTGCTAAGCCAACTAAGCGCGGTGTAATAGGTTGCATCCAGGTCAATCTTCTGCTAATCTAAAAGCCATTTCTTTCTTGAGCCCATTCATGAGCTTATGTCTTTGGTGAACCCTTCGTGAGCCTATTCTAACGAGTTATGAAGCGAAGCTTGATCTTTAGAGCTATCCATGTTCATATCATACTTTTACACATGTTATCTCCATAAGCTAAGTTAGAGGCAATGTAATGTCAGTTTGGCATGAGTAAGTGTGCTAAGCTAACTAAGGGCGGTGTAATATGTTGCATCCAGATCAATCTTCTGCTAATCTTAAAGCTATTTCTTTCATGGCCCTTCATGAGATTATGTCTTTGTTGAACCCTTCATGAGCTTATTCTAACGAGTTATAAAGTGAAGCCTCATCTTTAGAGCTATCCATGTTCATATCATACTTCTACACATGTTATATCTATAAGCTAAGTTAGAGGCAATGTAATGTCAGTTTGACATGAGTAAGTGTGCTAAGCCAACTAAGGGCGGTGTAATATGTTGCATCCAGATCAATCTTCTGCTAATCGAAAAGTTATTTCTTTTTTGAGCCCATTCATGAGCTTATATCTTTGTTGAACCCTTTATAAGCTTATTTTGACGAGTTATCAAGTGAAGCTTGATCTTTAGAGCTATCCATGTTCCTATCATAATTCTACACATGTTATCTTTAAAAGCTAAGTTAGAGGCAATGTAATGTCAGTTTGACATGAGTAAGTGTGCTAAGCCAACTAAGGGCGGTGTAATAGGTTGCATCCAGGTCAATCTTCTACTAATCTAAAAGCCATTTCTTTCATGAGCCCTTCATGAGCTTATGTCTTTGTTGAACCTTTCATGAGCTTATTCTAACGAGTTATGAAGTGAAGCTTGATCTTTAGAGATATCTATGTTCCTATCATAATTCTACACATGTTATATCTATAAGCTAAGTTAGAGGCAATGTAATGTCAGTTTGATATGAGAAAGTGTGCTAAGCCAACTAAGCGCGGTGTAATAGGTTGCATCCAGGTCAATCTTCTGCTAATCTAAAAGGCATTTCTTTCTTGAGCCCATTCATGAGCTTATGTCTTTGGTGAACCCTTCGTGAGCTTATTCAAACGAGTTATGAAGGGAAGCTTGATCTTTAGAGCTATCCATGTTCATATCATACTTTTACACATGTTATCTCCATAAGCTAAGTTAGAGGCAATGTAATGTCAGTTTGACATGATTAAGTGTGCTAAGCTAACTAAGGGCGGTGTAATATGTTGCATCCAGATCAATCTTCTGCTAATCTTAAAGCTATTTCTTTCATGGCCCTTCATGAGAATATGTCTTTGTTGAACCCTTCATGAGATTATTCTAACGAGTTATAAAGTGAAGCCTCATCTTTAGAGCTATCCATGTTCATATCATACTTCTACACATGTTATATCTATAAGCTAAGTTAGAGGCAATGTAATGTCAGTTTGACATGAGTAAGTGTGCTAAGCCAACTAAGGGCGGTGTAATAGGTTGCATCCAGGTCAATCTTCTACTAATCTAAAAGCCATTTCTTTCATGAGCCCTTTATGAGCTTATGTCTTTGTTGAACCTTTCATGAGCTTATTCTAACGAGTTATGAAGTGAAGCTTGATCTTTAGAGATATCTATGTTCCTATCATAATTCTACACATGTTATATCTATAAGCTAAGTTAGAGGCAATGTAATGTCAGTTTGATATGAGAAAGTGTGCTAAGCCAACTAAGCGCGGTGTAATAGGTTGCATCCAGGTCAATCTTCTGCTAATCTAAAAGCCATTTCTTTCTTGAGCCCATTCATGAGCTTATGTCTTTGGTGAACCCTTCGTGAGCCTATTCTAACGAGTTATGAAGCGAAGCTTGATCTTTAGAGCTATCCATGTTCATATCATACTTTTACACATGTTATCTCCATAAGCTAAGTTAGAGGCAATGTAATGTCAGTTTGGCATGAGTAAGTGTGCTAAGCTAACTAAGGGCGGTGTAATATGTTGCATCCAGATCAATCTTCTGCTAATCTTAAAGCTATTTCTTTCATGGCCCTTCATGAGATTATGTCTTTGTTGAACCCTTCATGAGCTTATTCTAACGAGTTATAAAGTGAAGCCTCATCTTTAGAGCTATCCATGTTCATATCATACTTCTACACATGTTATATCTATAAGCTAAGTTAGAGGCAATGTAATGTCAGTTTGACATGAGTAAGTGTGCTAAGCCAACTAAGGGCGGTGTAATATGTTGCATCCAGATCAATCTTCTGCTAATCGAAAAGTTATTTCTTTCTTGAGCCCATTCATGAGCTTATATCTTTGTTGAACCCTTTATAAGCTTATTTTGACGAGTTATCAAGTGAAGCTTGATCTTTAGAGCTATCCATGTTCCTATCATAATTCTACACATGTTATCTTTAAAAGCTAAGTTAGAGGCAATGTAATGTCAGTTTGACATGAGTAAGTGTGCTAAGCCAACTAAGGGCGGTGTAATATGTTGCATCCAGATCAATCTTCTGCTAATCTAAAAGCTATTTCTTTCATGGCCCTTCATGAGCTTATGTCTTTGTTGAACCCTTTATAAGCTTATTCTAACGAGTTATCAAATGAAGCTTGATCTTTAGAGCTATCCATGTTCATATCATACTTCTACACATGTTATATCTATAAGCTAAGTTAGTGGCAATGTAATGTCAGTTTGACATGAGAAAGTGTGCTAAGCCAACTAAGGGCGGTGTAATAGGTTGCATCTAGGTCAATCTTATGCTAATCTAAAAGCCATTTCTTTCTTGAGCCCATTCATGAGCTTATGTCTTTGGTGAACCCTTCGTGAGCTTATTCAAACGAGTTATGAAGGGAAGCTTGATCTTTAGAGCTATCCATGTTCATATCATACTTTTACACATGTTATCTCCATAAGCTAAGTTAGAGGCAATGTAATGTCAGTTTGACATGATTAAGTGTGCTAAGCTAACTAAGGGCGGTGTAATATGTTGCATCCAGATCAATCTTCTGCTAATCTTAAAGCTATTTCTTTCATGGCCCTTCATGAGATTATGTCTTTGTTGAACCCTTCATGAGATTATTCTAACGAGTTATAAAGTGAAGCCTCATCTTTAGAGCTATCCATGTTCATATCATACTTCTACACATGTTATATCTATAAGCTAAGTTAGAGGCAATGTAATGTCAGTTTGACATGAGTAAGTGTGCTAAGCCAACTAAGGGCGGTGTAATAGGTTGCATCCAGGTCAATCTTCTACTAATCTAAAAGCCATTTCTTTCATGAGCCCTTCATGAGCTTATGTCTTTGTTGAACCTTTCATGAGCTTATTCTAACGAGTTATGAAGTGAAGCTTGATCTTTAGAGATATCTATGTTCCTATCATAATTCTACACATGTTATATCTATAAGCTAAGTTAGAGGCAATGTAATGTCAGTTTGATATGAGAAAGTGTGCTAAGCCAACTAAGCGCGGTGTAATAGGTTGCATCCAGGTCAATCTTCTGCTAATCTAAAAGCCATTTCTTTCTTGAGCCCATTCATGAGCTTATGTCTTTGGTGAACCCTTCGTGAGCCTATTCTAACGAGTTATGAAGCGAAGCTTGATCTTTAGAGCTATCCATGTTCATATCATACTTTTACACATGTTATCTCCATAAGCTAAGTTAGAGGCAATGTAATGTCAGTTTGGCATGAGTAAGTGTGCTAAGCTAACTAAGGGCGGTGTAATATGTTGCATCCAGATCAATCTTCTGCTAATCTTAAAGCTATTTCTTTCATGGCCCTTCATGAGATTATGTCTTTGTTGAACCCTTCATGAGCTTATTCTAACGAGTTATAAAGTGAAGCCTCATCTTTAGAGCTATCCATGTTCATATCATACTTCTACACATGTTATATCTATAAGCTAAGTTAGAGGCAATGTAATGTCAGTTTGACATGAGTAAGTGTGCTAAGCCAACTAAGGGCGGTGTAATATGTTGCATCCAGATCAATCTTCTGCTAATCGAAAAGTTATTTCTTTCTTGAGCCCATTCATGAGCCTATATCTTTGTTGAACCCTTTATAAGCTTATTTTGACGAGTTATCAAGTGAAGCTTGATCTTTAGAGCTATCCATGTTCCTATCATAATTCTACACATGTTATCTTTAAAAGCTAAGTTAGAGGCAATGTAATGTCAGTTTGACATGAGTAAGTGTGCTAAGCCAACTAAGGGCGGTGTAATATGTTGCATCCAGATCAATCTTCTGCTAATCTAAAAGCTATTTCTTTCATGGCCCTTCATGAGCTTATGTCTTTGTTGAACCCTTTATAAGCTTATTCTAACGAGTTATCAAGTGAAGCTTGATCTTTAGAGCTATCCATGTTCATATCATACTTCTACACATGTTATATCTATAAGCTAAGTTAGTGGCAATGTAATGTCAGTTTGACATGAGAAAGTGTGCTAAGCCAACTAAGGGCGGTGTAATAGGTTGCATCTAGGTCAATCTTATGCTAATCTAAAAGCCATTTCTTTCTTGAGCCCATTCATGAGCTTATGTCTTTGGTGAACCCTTCGTGAGCTTATTCAAACGAGTTATGAAGGGAAGCTTGATCTTTAGAGCTATCCATGTTCATATCATACTTTTACACATGTTATCTCCATAAGCTAAGTTAGAGGCAATGTAATGTCAGTTTGACATGATTAAGTGTGCTAAGCTAACTAAGGACGGTGTAATATGTTGCATCCAGATCAATCTTCTGCTAATCTTAAAGCTATTTCTTTCATGGCCCTTCATGAGATTATGTCTTTGTTGAACCCTTCATGAGATTATTCTAACGAGTTATAAAGTGAAGCCTCATCTTTAGAGCTATCCATGTTCATATCATACTTCTACACATGTTATATCTATAAGCTAAGTTAGAGGCAATGTAATGTCAGTTTGACATGAGTAAGTGTGCTAAGCCAACTAAGGGCGGTGTAATAGGTTGCATCCAGGTCAATCTTCTACTAATCTAAAAGCCATTTCTTTCATGAGCCCTTCATGAGCTTATGTCTTTGTTGAACCTTTCATGAGCTTATTCTAACGAGTTATGAAGTGAAGCTTGATCTTTAGAGATATCTATGTTCCTATCATAATTCTACACATGTTATATCTATAAGCTAAGTTAGAGGCAATGTAATGTCAGTTTGATATGAGAAAGTGTGCTAAGCCAACTAAGCGCGGTGTAATAGGTTGCATCCAGGTCAATCTTCTGCTAATCTAAAAGCCATTTCTTTCTTGAGCCCATTCATGAGCTTATGTCTTTGGTGAACCCTTCGTGAGCCTATTCTAACGAGTTATGAAGCGAAGCTTGATCTTTAGAGCTATCCATGTTCATATCATACTTTTACACATGTTATCTCCATAAGCTAAGTTAGAGGCAATGTAATGTCAGTTTGGCATGAGTAAGTGTGCTAAGCTAACTAAGGGCGGTGTAATATGTTGCATCCAGATCAATCTTCTGCTAATCTTAAAGCTATTTCTTTCATGGCCCTTCATGAGATTATGTCTTTGTTGAACCCTTCATGAGCTTATTCTAACGAGTTATAAAGTGAAGCCTCATCTTTAGAGCTATCCATGTTCATATCATACTTCTACACATGTTATATCTATAAGCTAAGTTAGAGGCAATGTAATGTCAGTTTGACATGAGTAAGTGTGCTAAGCCAACTAAGGGCGGTGTAATATGTTGCATCCAGATCAATCTTCTGCTAATCGAAAAGTTATTTCTTTCTTGAGCCCATTCATGAGCTTATATCTTTGTTGAACCCTTTATAAGCTTATTTTGACGAGTTATCAAGTGAAGCTTGATCTTTAGAGCTATCCATGTTCCTATCATAATTCTACACATGTTATCTTTAAAAGCTAAGTTAGAGGCAATGTAATGTCAGTTTGACATGAGTAAGTGTGCTAAGCCAACTAAGGGCGGTGTAATATGTTGCATCCAGATCAATCTTCTGCTAATCTAAAAGCTATTTCTTTCATGGCCCTTCATGAGCTTATGTCTTTGTTGAACCCTTCATGAGCTTATTCTAACGAGTTATGAAGTGAAGCTTGATCTTTAGAGCTATCCATGTTCATATCATACTTCTATACATGTTATATCTATGAGCTAAGTTAGAGGCAATGTAATGTTAGTTTGACATGAGAAAGTGTGCTAAGCCAACTAAGGGTGGTGTAATAGGTTGCATCCAGGTCAATCTTCTACTAATCTAAAAGCCATTTCTTTCATGAGCCCTTCATGAGCTTATGTCTTTGTTGAACCTTTCATAAGCGTATTCTAACGAGTTATGAAGTGAAGCTTAATCTTTAGAGATATCTATGTTCCTATCATAATTCTACACATGTTATCTTTAAAAGCTAAGTTAGAGGCAATGTAATGTCAGTTTGACATGAGTAAGTGTGCTAAGCCAACTAAGGGCGGTGTAATATGTTGCATCCAGATCAATCTTCTGCTAATCTAAAAGCTATTTCTTTCATGGCCCTTCATGAGCTTATGTCTTTGTTGAACCATTTATAAGCTTATTCTAACGAGTTATCAAGTGAAGCTTGATCTTTAGAGCTATCCATGTTCATATCATACTTCTACACATGTTATATCTATAAGCTAAGTTAGAGGCAATGTAATGTCAGTTTGACATGAGAAAGTTTGCTAAGCCAACTAAGGGCGGTGTAATAGGTTACATCAAAGTCATTCTTCTGCTAATCTAAAAGCCATTTCTTTCTTGAGCCCATTCATGAGCTTATGTCTTTGGTGAACCCTTCGTGAGCCTATTCTAACGAGTTATGAAGCGAAGCTTGATCTTTAGAGCTATCCATGTTCATATCATACTTTTACACATGTTATCTCCATAAGCTAAGTTAGAGGCAATGTAATGTCAGTTTGGCATGAGTAAGTGTGCTAAGCTAACTAAGGGCGGTGTAATATGTTGCATCCAGATCAATCTTCTGCTAATCTTAAAGCTATTTCTTTCATGGCCCTTCATGAGATTATGTCTTTGTTGAACCCTTCATGAGCTTATTCTAACGAGTTATAAAGTGAAGCCTCATCTTTAGAGCTATCCATGTTCATATCATACTTCTACACATGTTATATCTATAAGCTAAGTTAGAGGCAATGTAATGTCAGTTTGACATGAGTAAGTGTGCTAAGCCAACTAAGGGTGGTGTAATATGTTGCATCCAGATCAATCTTCTGCTAATTGAAAAGTTATTTCTTTCTTGAGCCCATTCATGAGCTTATATCTTTGTTGAACCCTTTATAAGCTTATTTTGACGAGTTATCAAGTGAAGCTTGATCTTTAGAGCTATCCATGTTCCTATCATAATTCTACACATGTTATCTTTAAAAGCTAAGTTAGAGGCAATGTAATATCAGTTTGACATGAGTAAGTGTGCTAAGCCAACTAAGGGCGGTGTAATATGTTGCATCCAGATCAATCTTCTGCTAATCTAAAAGCTATTTCTTTCATGGCCCTTCATGAGCTTATGTCTTTGTTGAACCCTTTATAAGCTTATTCTAACGAGTTATCAAGTGAAGCTTGATCTTTAGAGCTATCCATGTTCATATCATACTTCTACACATGTTATATCTATAAGCTAAGTTAGTGGCAATGTAATGTCAGTTTGACATGAGAAAGTGTGCTAAGCCAACTAAGGGCGGTGTAATAGGTTGCATCTAGGTCAATCTTATGCTAATCTAAAAGCCATTTCTTTCTTGAGCCCATTCATGAGCTTATGTCTTTGGTGAACCCTTCGTGAGCTTATTCAAACGAGTTATGAAGCGAAGCTTGATCTTTAGAGCTATCCATGTTCATATCATACTTTTACACATGTTATCTCCATAAGCTAAGTTAGAGGCAATGTAATGTCAGTTTGACATGATTAAGTGTGCTAAGCTAACTAAGGGCGGTGTAATATGTTACATCCATATCAATCTTCTGCTAATCTTAAAGCTATTTCTTTCATGGCCCTTCATGAGATTATGTCTTTGTTGAACCCTTCATGAGATTATTCTAACGAGTTATAAAGTGAAGCCTCATCTTTAGAGCTATCCATGTTCATATCATACTTCTACACATGTTATATCTATAAGCTAAGTTAGAGGCAATGTAATGTCAGTTTGACATGAGTAAGTGTGCTAAGCCAACTAAGGGCGGTGTAATATGTTGCATCCAGATCAATCTTCTGCTAATCTAAAAGTTATTTCTTTCATGGCCCTTCATGAGCTTATGTCTTTGTTGAACCCTTTATAAGCTTATTCTGACGAGTTATCAAGTGAAGCTTGATCTTTAGAGATATCTATGTACATATCATACTTCTACACATGTTATATCTATAAGCTAAGTTAGAGGCAATGTAATGTCAGTTTGACATGAGAAAGTGTGCTAAACCAACTAAGGGCGGTGTAATAGATTGCATCCAGGTCAATCTTCTACTAATCTAAAAGCCATTTCTTTCATGAGCCCTTCATGAGCTTATGTCTTTGTTGAACCTTTCATGAGCTTATTCTAACGAGTTATGAAGTGAAGCTTGATCTTTAGAGATATCTATGTTCCTATCATAATTCTACACATGTTATATCTATAAGCTAAGTTAGAGGCAATGTAATGTCAGTTTGATATGAGAAAGTGTGCTAAGCCAACTAAGCGCGGTGTAATAGGTTGCATCCAGGTCAATCTTCTGCTAATCTAAAAGCCATTTCTTTCTTGAGCCCATTCATGAGCTTATGTCTTTGGTGAACCCTTCGTGAGCCTATTCTAACGAGTTATGAAGCGAAGCTTGATCTTTAGAGCTATCCATGTTCATATCATACTTTTACACATGTTATCTCCATAAGCTAAGTTAGAGGCAATGTAATGTCAGTTTGGCATGAGTAAGTGTGCTAAGCTAACTAAGGGCGGTGTAATATGTTGCATCCAGATCAATCTTCTGCTAATCTTAAAGCTATTTCTTTCATGGCCCTTCATGAGATTATGTCTTTGTTGAACCCTTCATGAGTTTATTCTAACGAGTTATAAAGTGAAGCCTCATCTTTAGAGCTATCCATGTTCATATCATACTTCTACACATGTTATATCTATAAGCTAAGTTAGAGGCAATGTAATGTCAGTTTGACATGAGTAAGTGTGCTAAGCCAACTAAGGGCGGTGTAATATGTTGCATCCAGATCAATCTTCTGCTAATCGAAAAGTTATTTCTTTCTTGAGCCCATTCATGAGCTTATATCTTTGTTGAACCCTTTATAAGCTTATTTTGACGAGTTATCAAGTGAAGCTTGATCTTTAGAGCTATCCATGTTCCTATCATAATTCTACACATGTTATCTTTAAAAGCTAAGTTAGAGGCAATGTAATGTCAGTTTGACATGAGTAAGTGTGCTAAGCCAACTAAGGGCGGTGTAATATGTTGCATCCAGATCAATCTTCTGCTAATCTAAAAGCTATTTCTTTCATGGCCCTTCATGAGCTTATGTCTTTGTTGAACCCTTTATCAGCTTATTCTAACGAGTTATCAAGTGAAGCTTGATCTTTAGAGCTATCCATGTTCATATCATACTTCTACACATGTTATATCTATGAGCTAAGTTAGAGGCAATGTAATGTCAGTTTGACATGAGAAAGTGTGCTAAGCCAAGTAAGGGCAGTGTAATAGGTTGCATCTAGGTCAATCTTCTGCTAATCTAAAAGCCATTTCTTTCTTGAGCCCATTCATGAGCTTATGTCTTTGGTGAACCCTTCGTGAGCTTATTCAAACGAGTTATGAAGCGAAGCTTGATCTTTAGAGCTATCCATGTTCATATCATACTTTTACACATGTTATCTCCATAAGCTAAGTTAGAGGCAATGTAATGTCAGTTTGACATGAGTAAGTGTGCTAAACTAACTAAGGGCGGTGTAATATGTTGCATCCAAATCAATCTTCTGCTAATCTTAAAGCTATTTCTTTCATGGCCCTTCATGAGATTATGTCTTTGTTGAACCCTTCATGAGCTTATTCTAACGAGTTAAAAAGTGAAGCCTCATCTTTAGAGCTATCCATGTTCATATCATACTTCTACACATGTTATATCTATAAGCTAAGTTAGAGGCAATGTAATGTCAGTTTGACATGAGTAAGTGTGCTAAGCCAACTAAGGGCGGTGTAATATGTTTGATCCAGATCAATCTTCTGCTAATCTAAAAGCCATTTCTTTCATGAGCCCTTCATGAGCTTATGTCTTTGTTGAACCTTTCATGAGCTTATTCTAACGAGTTATGAAGTGAAGCTTGATCTTTAGAGATATCTATGTTCCTATCATAATTCTACACATGTTATATCTATAAGCTAAGTTAGAGGCAATGTAATGTCAGTTTGATATGAGAAAGTGTGCTAAGCCAACTAAGGGCGGTGTAATAGGTTGCATCCAGGTCAATCTTCTACTAATCTAAAAGCCATTTCTTTCTTGAGCCCATTCATGAGCTTATGTCTTTGGTGAACCCTTCGTGACCCTATTCTAACGAGTTATGAAGCGAAGCTTGATCTTTAGAGCTATCCATGTTCATATCATACTTTTACACATGTTATCTCCATAAGCTAAGTTAGAGGCAATGTAATGTCAGTTTGACATGAGTAAGTGTGCTAAGCTAACTAAGGGCGGTGTAATATGTTGCATCCAGATCAATCTTCTGCTAATCTAAAAGCTATTTCTTTCATGGCCCTTCATGAGATTATGTCTTTGTTGAACCCTTCATGAGCTTATTCTAACGAGTTATAAAGTGAAGCCTCATCTTTAGAGCTATCCATGTTCATATCATACTTCTACACATGTTATATCTATAAGCTAAGTTAGAGGCAATGTAATGTCAGTTTGACATGAGTAAGTGTGCTAAGCCAACTAAGGGCGGTGTAATATGTTGCATCTAGATCAATCTTCTGCTAATCTAAAAGCTATTTCTTTCATGGCCCTTCATGAGCTTATGTCTTTGTTGAACCCTTTATAAGCTTATTCTAACGAGTTATCAAGTGAAGCTTGATCTTTAAAGCTATCCATGTTCATATCATACTTCTACACATGTTATATCTATAAGCTAAGTTAGAGGCAATGTAATGTCAGTTTGACATGAGAAAGTGTGCTAAGCCAAGTAAGGGCGGTGTAATAGGTTGCATCTAGGTCAATCTTCTGCTAATCTAAAAGCCATTTCTTTCTTGAGCCCATTCATGAGCTTATGTCTTTGGTGAACCCTTCGTGAGCTTATTCAAACGAGTTATGAAGCGAAGCTTGATCTTTAGAGCTATCCATGTTCATATCATACTTTTACACATGTTATCTCCATAAGCTAAGTTAGAGGCAATGTAATGTCAGTTTGACATGAGTAAGTGTGCTAAACTAACTAAGGGCGGTGTAATATGTTGCATCCAGATCAATCTTCTGCTAATCTTAAAGCTATTTCTTTCATGGCCCTTCATGAGATTATGTCTTTGTTGAACCCTTCATGAGCTTATTCTAACGAGTTAAAAAGTGAAGCCTCATCTTTAGAGCTATCCATGTTCATATCATACTTCTACACATGTTATATCTATAAGCTAAGTTAGAGGCAATGTAATGTCAGTTTGACATGAGTAAGTGTGCTAAGCCAACTAAGGGCGGTGTAATATGTTGGATCCAGATCAATCTTCTGCTAATCTAAAAGCCATTTCTTTCATGAGCCCTTCATGAGCTTATGTCTTTGTTGAACCTTTCATGAGCTTATTCTAACGAGTTATGAAGTGAAGCTTGATCTTTAGAGATATCTATGTTCCTATCATAATTCTACACATGTTATATCTATAAGCTAAGTTAGAGGCAATGTAATGTCAGTTTGATATGAGAAAGTGTGCTAAGCCAACTAAGGGCGGTGTAATAGGTTGCATCCAGGTCAATCTTCTACTAATCTAAAATCCATTTCTTTCTTGAGCCCATTCATGAGCTTATGTCTTTGGTGAACCCTTCGTGAGCCTATTCTAACGAGTTATGAAGCGAAGCTTGATCTTTAGAGCTATCCATGTTCATATCATACTTTTACACATGTTATCTCCATAAGCTAAGTTAGAGGCAATGTAATGTCAGTTTGACATGAGTAAGTGTGCTAAGCTAACTAAGGGCGGTGTAATATGTTGCATCCAGATCAATCTTCTGCTAATCTTAAAGCTATTTCTTTCATGGCCTTTCATGAGATTATGTCTTTGTTGAACCCTTCATGAGCTTATTCTAACGAGTTATAAAGTGAAGCCTCATCTTTAGAGCTATCCATGTTCATATCATACTTCTACACATGTTATATCTATAAGCTAAGTTAGAGGCAATGTAATGTCAGTTTGACATGAGTAAGTGTGCTAAGCCAACTAAGGGCGGTGTAATATGTTGCATCTAGATCAATCTTCTGCTAATCTAAAAGCTATTTCTTTCATGGCCCTTCATGAGCTTATGTCTTTGTTGAACCCTTTATAAGCTTATTCTAACGAGTTATCAAGTGAAGCTTGATCTTTAGAGCTATCCATGTTCATATCATACTTCTACACATGTTATATCTATAAGCTAAGTTAGAGGCAATGTAATGTCAGTTTGACATGAGAAAGTGTGCTAAGCCAAGTAAGGGCGGTGTAATAGGTTGCATCTAGGTCAATCTTCTGCTAATCTAAAAGCCATTTCTTTCTTGAGCCCATTCATGAGCTTATGTCTTTGGTGAACCCTTCGTGAGCTTATTCAAACGAGTTATGAAGCGAAGCTTGATCTTTAGAGCTATCCATGTTCATATCATACTTTTACACATGTTATCTCCATAAGCTAAGTTAGAGGCAATGTAATGTCAGTTTGACATGAGTAAGTGTGCTAAACTAACTAAGGGCGGTGTAATATGTTGCATCCAGATCAATCTTCTGCTAATCTTAAAGCTATTTCTTTCATGGCCCTTCATGAGATTATGTCTTTGTTGAACCCTTCATGAGCTTATTCTAACGAGTTATAAAGTGAAGCCTCATCTTTAGAGCTATCCATGTTCAATATCATACTTCTACACATGTTATATCTATAAGCTAAGTTAGAGGCAATGTAATGTCAGTTTGACATGAGTAAGTGTGCTAAGCCAACTAAGGGCGGTGTAATATGTTGCATCCAGATCAATCTTCTACTAATCTAAAAGTTATTTCTTTCATGGCCCTTCATGAGCTTATGTCTTTGTTGAACCCTTTATAAGCTTATTCTGACGAGTTATCAAGTGAAGCTTGATCTTTAGAGATATCTATGTTCATATCATACTTCTACACATGTTATATCTATAAGCTAAGTTAGAGGCAATGTAATGTCAGTTTGACATGAGAAAGTGTGCTAAGCCAACTAAGGGTGGTGTAATAGGTTGCAACCAGGTCAATCTTCTACTAATCTAAAAGCCATTTCTTTCATGAGCCCTTCATGAGCTTATGTCTTTGTTGAAGCTTTCATGAGCTTATTCTAACGAGTTATGAAGTGAAGCTTGATCTTTAGAGATATCTACGTTCCTATCATAATTCTACACATGTTATATCTATATGCTAAGTTAGAGGCAATGTAATGTCAGTTTGATATGAGAAAGTGTGCTAAGCCAACTAAGGGCGGTGTAATAGGTTGCATCCAGGTCAATCTTTTGCTAATCTAAAAGCCATTTCTTTCTTGAGCCCATTCATGAGCTTATGACTTTGGTGAACCCTTCGTGAGCCTATTCTAACGAGTTATGAAGCGAAGCTTGATCTTTAGAGCTATCCATGTTCATATCATACTTCTACACATGTTATATCTATAAGCTAAGTTAGAGGCAATGTAATGTCAGTTTGACATGAGAAAGTGTGCTAAGCCAACTAAGGGCGGTGTAATAGGTTGCATCCAGGTCAATCTTCTGCTAATCTAAAAGCCATTTCTTTCATGAGCCCTTCATGAGCTTCTGTCTTTGTTGAACCCTTCATGAGCTTATTCTAACGAGTTATGAAGTGAAGCTTGATCTTTAGAGCTATCTATGTTCATATTATACTTCTACACATGTTATATCTATAAGCTAAGTTAAAGGCAATGTAATGTCAGTTTGACATGAGTAAGTGTGCTAAGCCAACTAAGGGCGGTGTAATATGTTGCATCCAGATCAATCTTCTGCTAATCGAAAAGTTATTTCTTTCTTGAGCCCATTCATGAGCTTATATCTTTGTTGAACCCTTTATAAGCTTATTCTGACGAGTTATCAAGTGAAGCTTGATCTTTAGAGCTATCCATGTTCCTATCATAATTCTACACATGTTATCTTTAAAAGCTAAATTAGAGGCAATGTAATGTCAGTTTGACATGAGTAAGTGTGCTAAGCCAACTAAGGGCGGTGTAATATGTTGCATCCAGATCAATCTTCTGCTAATCTAAAAGCTATTTCTTTCATGGCCCTTCATGAGCTTATGTCTTTGTTGAACCTTTCATGAGCTTATTCTAACGAGTTATGAAGTGAAGCTTGATCTTTAGAGATATTTATGTTCCTATCATAATTCTACACATGTTATCTTTAAAAGCTAAGTTAGAGGCAATGTAATGTCAGTTTGACATGAGTAGGTGTGCTAAGCCAACTAAGGGCGGTGTAATATGTTGCATCCAGATCAATCTTCTGCTAATCTAAAAGCTATTTCTTTCATGGCCCTTCATGAGCTTATGTCTTTGTTGAACCATTTATAAGCTTATTCTAACGAGTTATCAAGTGAAGCTTGATCTTTAGAGCTATCCATGTTCATATCATACTTCTACACATGTTATATCTATAAGCTAAGTTAGAGGCAATGTAATGTCAGTTTGACATGAGAAAGTGTGCTAAGCCAACTAAGGGCGGTGTAATAGGTTGCATCCAGGTCAATCTTCTGCTAATCTAAAAGCCATTTCTTTCTTGAGCCCATTCATGAGCTTATGTCTTTGGTGAACCCTTCGTGAGCTTATTCAAACGAGTTATGAAGCGAAGCTTGATCTTTAGAGCTATCCATGTTCATATCATATTTTTACACATGTTATCTCCATAAGCTAAGTTAGAGGCAATGTAATGTCAGTTTGACATGAGTAAGTGTGCTAAGCTAACTAAGGGCGGTGTAATATGTTGCATCCAGATAAATCTTCTGCTAATCTTAAAGCTATTTCTTTCATGGCCCTTCATGAGATTATGTCTTTGTTGAACCCTTCATGAGCTTATTCTAACGAGTTATAAAGTGAAGCCTCATCTTTAGAGTTATCCATGTTCATATCATACTTCTACACATGTTATATCTATAAGCTAAGTTAGAGGCAATGTAATGTCAGTTTGACATGAGTAAACGTGCTAAGCCAACTAAGGGCGGTGTAATATGTTGCATCTAGATCAATCTTCTGCTAATCTAAAAGCTATTTCTTTCATGGCCCTTCATGAGCTTATGTCTTTGTTGAACCCTTTATAAGCTTATTCTAACGAGTTATCAAGTGAAGCTTGATCTTTAGAGCTATCCATGTTCATATCATACTTCTACACATGTTATATCTATAAGCTAAGTTAGAGGCAATGTAATGTCAGTTTGACATGAGAAAGTGTGCTAAGCCAAGTAAGGGCGGTGTAATAGGTTGCATCTAGGTCAATCTTCTGCTAATCTAAAAGCCATTTCTTTCTTGAGCCCATTCATGAGCTTATGTCTTTGGTGAACCCTTCGTGAGCTTATTCAAACGAGTTATGAAGCGAAGCTTGATCTTTAGAGCTATCCATGTTCATATCATACTTTTACACATGTTATCTCCATAACCTAAGTTAGAGGCAATGTAATGTCAGTTTGACATGAGTAAGTGTGCTAAGCTAACTAAGGGCGGTGTAATATGTTGCATCCAGATCAATCTTCTGCTAATCTTAAAGCTATTTCTTTCATGGCCCTTCATGAGATTATGCCTTTGTTGAACCCTTCATGAGCTTATTCTAACGAGTTATAAAGTGAAGCCTCATCTTTAGAGCTATCCATGTTCATATCATACTTCTACACATGTTATATCTATAAGCTAAGTTAGAGGCAATGTAATGTCAGTTTGACATGAGTAAACGTGCTAAGCCAACTAAGGGCGGTGTAATATGTTGCATCTAGATCAATCTTCTGCTAATCTAAAAGCTATTTCTTTCATGGCCCTTCATGAGCTTATGTCTTTGTTGAACCCTTTATAAGCTTATTCTAACGAGTTATCAAGTGAAGCTTGATCTTTAGAGCTATCCATGTTCATATCATACTTCTACACATGTTATATCTATAAGCTAAGTTAGAGGCAATGTAATGTCAGTTTGACATGAGAAAGTGTGCTAAGCCAAGTAAGGGCGGTGTAATAGGTTGCATCTAGGTCAATCTTCTGCTAATCTAAAAGCCATTTCTTTCTTGAGCCCATTCATGAGCTTATGTCTTTGGTGAACCCTTCGTGAGCTTATTCAAACGAGTTATGAAGCGAAGCTTGATCTTTAGAGCTATCCATGTTCATATCATACTTTTACACATGTTATCTCCATAACCTAAGTTAGAGGCAATGTAATGTCAGTTTGACATGAGTAAGTGTGCTAAGCTAACTAAGGGCGGTGTAATATGTTGCATCCAGATCAATCTTCTGCTAATCTTAAAGCTATTTCTTTCATGGCCCTTCATGAGATTATGCCTTTGTTGAACCCTTCATGAGCTTATTCTAACGAGTTATAAAGTGAAGCCTCATCTTTAGAGCTATCCATGTTCATATCATACTTCTACACATGTTATATCTATAAGCTAAGTTAGAGGCAATGTAATGTCAGTTTGACATGAGTAAGTGTGCCAAGCCAACTAAGGGCGGTGTAATATGTTGCATCCAGATCAATCTTCTGCTAATCTAAAAGTTATTTCTTTCATGGCCCTTCATGAGCTTATGTCTTTGTTGAACCCTTTATAAGCTTATTCTGACGAGTTATCAAGTGAAGCTTGATCTTTAGAGATATCTATGTTCATATCATACTTCTACACATGTTATATCTATAAGCTAAGTTAGAGGCAATGTAATGTCAGTTTGACATGAGAAAGTGTGCTAAGCCAACTAAGGGTGGTGTAATAGGTTGCAACCAGGTCAATCTTCTACTAATCTAAAAGCCATTTCTTTCATGAGCCCTTCATGAGCTTATGTCTTTGTTGAACCTTTCATGAGCTTATTCTAACGAGTTATGAAGTGAAGCTTGATCTTTAGAGATATCTACGTTCCTATCATAATTCTACACATGTTATATCTATATGCTAAGTTAGAGGCAATGTAATGTAAGTTTGATATGAGAAAGTGTGCTAAGCCAACTAAGGGCGGTGTAATAGGTTGCATCCAGGTCAATCTTCTGCTAATCTAAAAGCCATTTCTTTCTTGAGGCCATTCATGAGCTTATGTCTTTGGTGAACCCTTCGGGAGCTTATTCTAACGAGTTATGAGGCGAAGCTTGATCTTTAGAGCTATCCATGTTCATATCATACTTTTACACATGTTATCTCCATAAGCTAAGTTAGAGGCAATGTAATGTCAGTTTGACATGAGTAAGTGTGCTAAGCTAACTAAGGGCGGTGTAATATGTTGCATCCAGATCAATCTTCTGCTAATCTTAAAGCTATTTCTTTCATGGCCCTTCATGAGATTATGTCTTTGTTGAACCCTTCATGAGCTTATTCTAACGAGTTATAAAGTGAAGCCTCATCTTTAGAGATATCCATGTTCATATCATACTTCTACACATGTTATATCTATAAGCTAAGTTAGAGGCAATGTAATGTCAGTTTGACATGAGTAAGTGTGCTAACCCAACTAAGGGCGGTGTAATATGTTGCATCCAGATCAATCTTCTGCTAATCTAAAAGTTATTTCTTTCATGGCCCTTCATGAGCTTATGTCTTTGTTGAACCCTTTATAAGCTTATTCTGACGAGTTATCAAGTGAAGCTTGATCTTTAGAGATATCTATGTTCATATCATACTTCTACACATGTTATATTTATAAGCTAAGTTAGAGGCAATGTAATGTCAGTTTGACATGAGTAAGTGTGCTAAGCCAACTAAGGGCGGTGTAATATGTTGCATCCAGATCAATCTTCTGCTAATCTAAAAGCTATTTCTTTCATGGCCCTTCATGAGCTTATGTCTTTGTTGAACCCTTTATAAGCTTATTCTAACGAGTTATCAAGTGAAGCTTGATCTTTAGAGCTATCCATGTTCATATCATACTTCTACACATGTTATATCTATAAGCTAAGTTAGAGGCAATGTAATGTTAGTTTGACATGAGAAAGTGTGCTAAGCCAACTAAGGGCGGTGTAATAGGTTGCATCCAGGTCAATCTTCTGCTAATCTAAAAGTCATTTCTTTTGTGAGCCCTTCATCAACTTATGTCTTTGGTGAACCCTTCGTGAGCTTATTCTATCGAGTTATCAAGTGAAGCTTGAGCTTTAGAGATATCTATGTTCATATCATAATTCTACACATGTTATCTCTATAAGCTAAGTTAGAGGCAATGTAATGTCAGTTTGACATGAAAAAGTGTGCTAAGCCAACTAAGGGCAGTGTAATAGGTTGCATCCAGGTCAATCTTATGCTAATCTAAAAGCCATTTCTTTCATGATCCCTTCATGAGCTTATGTCTTTCTTGAACCCTTCATGAGCTTATTCTAACGAGTTATGAAGTGAAGCTTGATCTTTAGAACTATCCATGTTCATATCATACTTCTACACATGTTATATCTATAAGCAAAGTTAGAGGCAATGTAATGTTAGTTTGACATGAGAAAGTGTGATAAGCCAACTAAGGGCGGTGTAATAGGTTACATCCAAGTCAATCTTCTGCTAATCTAAAAGCTATTTCTTTCTTGAGCCCATTCATGAGCTTATGTCTTTGGTGAACCCTTCGTGAGTTTATTCTAACGAATTATGAAGCGAAGCCTTATCTTTAGAGTTATCCATGTTCATATCATACATTTACACATGTTATCTCCATAAGCTAAGTTAGAGGCAATGTAATGTTAGTTTGACATGAAAATGTGTGCTAAGCTAACTAAGGGCGGTGTAATAGGTTGCATCCAAGTCAATCTTCTGCTAATCTAAAAGCCATTTCTTTCTTGAGCCCATTCATGAGCTTATGTCTTTGGTGAACCCTTCGTGAGCTTATTCTAACGAGTTATGAAGCGAAGCCTTATCTTTAGAGCTATCCATGTTCATATCATACTTTTACACATGTTATCTCCATAAGCTAAGTTAGAGGCAATGTAATGTTAGTTTGACATGAGAATGTGTGCTAAGCTAACTAAGGGCGGTGTAATATGTTGCATCCAGATCAATCTTCTGCTAATCTAAAAGTTATTTCTTTCATGGCCCTTCATGAGATTATGTCTTTGTTGAACCCTTCATGATCTTATTCTAACGAGTTATGAAGTGAAGCTTGATCTTTAGAGCTATCCATGTTCATATCATACTTCTATACATGTTATATCTATGAGCTAAGTTAGAGGCAATGTAATGTTAGTTTGACATGAGAAAGTGTGCTAAGCCAACTAAGGGTGGTGTAATAGGTTGCATCCAGGTCAATCTTCTACTAATCTAAAAGCCATTTCTTTCATGAGCCCTTCATGAGCTTATGTCTTTGTTGAACCTTTCGTGAGCTTATTCTAACGAGTTATCAAGTCAAGCTTGATCTTTAGAGATATCTATGTTCCTATCATAATTCTACACATGTTATCTTTAAAAGCTAAGTTAGAGGCAATGTAATGTCAGTTTGACATGAGTAAGTGTGCTAAGCCAACTAAGGGCGGTGTAATATGTTGCATCCAGATCAATCTTCTGCTAATCTAAAAGCTATTTCTTTCATGGCCCTTCATGAGCTTATGTCTTTGTTGAACCCTTTATAAGCTTATTCTAACGAGTTATCAAGTGAAGCTTGATCTTTAGAGCTATCCATGTTCATATCATACTTCTACACATGTTATATCTATAAGCTAAGTTAGAGGCAATGTAATGTCAGTTTGACATGAGTAAGTGTGCTAAGCTAACTAAGGGCGGTGTAATATGTTGCATCCAGATCAATCTTCTGCTAATCTTAAAGCTATTTCTTTCATGGCCCTTCATGAGATTATGTCTTTGTTGAACCCTTCATGAGCTTATTCTAACGAGTTATGAAGCGAAGCCTTATCTTTAGAGCTATCCATGTTCATATCATACTTTTACACATGTTATCTCCATAAGCTAAGTTAGAGGCAATGTAATGTTAGTTTGACATGAGAATGTGTGCTAAGCTAACTAAGGGCGGTGTAATATGTTGCATCCAGATCAATCTTCTGCTAATCTAAAAGTTATTTCTTTCATGGCCCTTCATGAGATTATGTCTTTGTTGAACCCTTCATGATCTTATTCTAACGAGTTATGAAGTGAAGCTTGATCTTTAGAGCTATCCATGTTCATATCATACTTCTATACATGTTATATCTATGAGCTAAGTTAGAGGCAATGTAATGTTAGTTTGACATGAGAAAGTGTGCTAAGCCAACTAAGGGTGGTGTAATAGGTTGCATCCAGGTCAATCTTCTACTAATCTAAAAGCCATTTCTTTCATGAGCCCTTCATGAGCTTATGTCTTTGTTGAACCTTTCGTGAGCTTATTCTAACGAGTTATCAAGTCAAGCTTGATCTTTAGAGATATCTATGTTCCTATCATAATTCTACACATGTTATCTTTAAAAGCTAAGTTAGAGGCAATGTAATGTCAGTTTGACATGAGTAAGTGTGCTAAGCAAACTAAGGGCGGTGTAATATGTTGCATCCAGATCAATCTTCTGCTAATCTAAAAGCTATTTCTTTCATGGCCCTTCATGAGCTTATGTCTTTGTTGAACCCTTTATAAGCTTATTCTAACGAGTTATCAAGTGAAGCTTGATCTTTAGAGCTATCCATGTTCATATCATACTTCTACACATGTTATATCTATAAGCTAAGTTAGAGGCAATGTAATGTCAGTTTGACATGAGTAAGTGTGCTAAGCTAACTAAGGGCGGTGTAATATGTTGCATCCAGATCAATCTTCTGCTAATCTTAAAGCTATTTCTTTCATGGCCCTTCATGAGATTATGTCTTTGTTGAACCCTTCATGAGCTTATTCTAACGAGTTATAAAGTGAAGCCTCATCTTTAGAGCTATCCATGTTCATATCATACTTCTACACATGTTATATCTATAAGTTAAGTTAGAGGCAATGTAATGTCAGTTTGACATGAAAAAGTGTGCTAAGCCAACTAAGGGCAGTGTAATAGGTTGCATCCAGGTCAATCTTATGCTAATCTAAAAGCCATTTCTTTCATGAGCCCTTCATGAGCTTATGTATTTCTTGAACCCTTCAAGAGCTTATTCTAACGAGTTATGAAGTGAAGCTTGATCTTTAGAACTATCCATGTTCATATCATACTTCTACACATGTTATATCTATAAGCTAAGTTAGAGGCAATGTAATGTCAGTTTGACATGAGTAAGTGTGCTAAGCTAACTAAGGGCGGTGTAATATGTTGCATCCAGATCAATCTTCTGCTAATCTTAAAGCTATTTCTTTCATGGCCCTTCATGAGATTATGTCTTTGTTGAACCCTTCATGAGCTTATTCTAACGAGTTATGAAGCGAAGCCTTATCTTTAGAGCTATCCATGTTCATATCATACTTTTACACATGTTATCTCCATAAGCTAAGTTAGAGGCAATGTAATGTTAGTTTGACATGAGAATGTGTGCTAAGCTAACTAAGGGCGGTGTAATATGTTGCATCCAGATCAATCTTCTGCTAATCTAAAAGTTATTTCTTTCATGGCCCTTCATGAGATTATGTCTTTGTTGAACCCTTCATGATCTTATTCTAACGAGTTATGAAGTGAAGCTTGATCTTTAGAGCTATCCATGTTCATATCATACTTCTATACATGTTATATCTATGAGCTAAGTTAGAGGCAATGTAATGTCAGTTTGACATGAAAAAGTGTGATAAGCCAACTAAGGGCGGTGTAATAGGTTACATCCAAGTCAATCTTCTGCTAATCTAAAAGCTATTTCTTTCTTGAGCCCATTCATGAGCTTATGTCTTTGGTGAACCCTTCGTGAGTTTATTCTAACGAGTTATGAAGCGAAGCCTTATCTTTAGAGTTATCCATGTTCATATCATACTTTTACACATGTTATCTCCATAAGCTAAGTTAGAGGCAATGTAATGTTAGTTTGACATGAAAATGTGTGCTAAGCTAACTAAGGGCGGTGTAATAGGTTGCATCCAAGTCAATCTTCTGCTAATCTAAAAGCCATTTCTTTCTTGAGCCCATTCATGAGCTTATTTCTTTGGTGAACCCTTCGTGAGCTTATTCAAACGAGTTATGAAGCGAAGCTTGATCTTTAGAGCTATCCATGTTCATATCATACTTTTACACATGTTATCTCCATAAGCTAAGGTAGAGGCAATGTAATGTCAGTTTGACATGAGTAAGTGTGCTAAGCCAACTAAGGGCGGTGTAATAGGTTGCATCCAGGTCAATCTTCTGCTAATCTAAAAGCCATTTCTTTCTTGAGCCCATTCATGAGCTTATGTCTTTGGTGAACCCTTCGTGAGCTTATTCTAACGAGTTATGAAGCGAAGCTTGATCTTTAGAGCTATCCATGTTCATATCATACTTTTACACATGTTATCTCCATAAGCTAAGTTAGAGGCAATGTAATGTATGTTTGACATGAGTAAGTGTGCTAAGCTAACTAAGGGCGGTGTAATATGTTGCATCCAGATCAATCTTCTGCTAATCTAAAAGCTATTTCTTTCATGGCCCTTCATGAGATTATGTCTTTGTTGAACCCTTCATGAGCTTATTCTAACGAGTTATAAAGTGAAGCCTCATCTTTAGAGCTATCCATGTTCATATCATACTTCTACACATGTTATATCTATAAGCTAAGTTAGAGGCAATGTAATGTCAGTTTGACATGAGAAAGTGTGCTAAGCCAACCAAGGGCGGTGTAATTGGTTGCATCCAGGTCAATCTTCTGCTAATCTTAAAGACATTTCTTTCATGAGCCCTTCATGAGCTTATGTCTTTGTCAAATCCTTCATGAGCTTATTCTAACGAGTTATGAAGTGAATCTTGATCTTTAGAGCTATTCATGTTCATATCATACTTCTACACATGTTATATTTATAAGATAAGTTAGAGGCAATGTAATGTCAGTTTGACATGAGAAAGTGTGCTAAGCCAACTAAGGACGGTGTAATAGGTTGCATCTAGGTCAACCTTCTGCTAATCTAAAAGCCATTTCTTTCATGAGCCCTTCATGAGCTTATGTCTTTGTTGAACCCTTCATTAGCTAATTCTAACGAGTTATGAAGTGAATCTTGATCTTTAGAGCTATTCATGTTCATATTATACTTCTACACATGTTTTATCTATAAACTAAGTTAGAGGCAATGTAATATCAGTTTGACATGAGAAAGTGTGCTAAGCCACCCTAAGGGCGGTGTAATAGGTTGCATCTAGGTCAACCTTCTTCTACTAATCTAAAAGCCATTTCTTTCATGAGCCCTTCATGAGCTTATGTCTTTGTTGAATCCTTCATGAGCTTATTCTAACGAGTTATGAAGTGAATCTTGATCTTTAGAGCTATACATGTTCATATCATACTTCTACACATGTTTTATCTATAAGGTAAGTTAGAGGCAATGTATTGTCAGTTTGACATGAGAAAGTGTGCTAAGCCAACTAAGGACGGTGTAATAGGTTGCATCTAGGTCAACCTTCTGCTAATCTAAAAGCCATTTCTTTCATGAGCCCTTCATGAGCTTATGTCTTTGTTGAACCCTTCATGAGCTAATTCTAACGAGTTATGAAGTGAATCTTGATCTTTAGAGCTATTCATGTTCATATGATACTTCTACACATGTTATATCTATAAGCTAAGTTAAAGGCAATGTAATGTCAGTTTGACATGAGAAAGTGTGCTAAGCCAACTAAGGGCGGTGTAATAGGTTGCATCCAGGTCAACCTTCTGCTAATCTAAAAGCCATTTCTTTCATGGCCCTTCATGAGATTATGTCTTTTTTGAACCTTTCATGAGCTTATTCTAACGAGTTATGAAGTGAATCTTGATCTTTAGAGCTATACATGTTCATATCATACTTCTACACATGTTATATCTATAAGCTAAGTTAGAAGCAATGTATTGTCAGTTTGACATGAGAAAGTGTGCTAAGCCAACTAATGGCAGTGTAATTGGTTGCATCCAGGTCAATCTTCTGCTAATCTTAAAGACATTTCTTTCATGAGCCCTTCATGAGCCCTTCATGAGCTTATGCCTTTGTTGAATCCTTCATGAACTTATTCTAACGAGTTATGAAGTGAATCTTGATCTTTAGAGCTATTCACGTTCATATCATACTTCTACACATGTTATATCTTTAAGCTAAGTTAGAAGCAATGTATTGTCAGTTTGACATGAGAAAGTGTGCTAAGCCAACTAAGGGTGGTGTAATTGGTTGCATCCAGGTCAATCTTCTGCTAATCTTAAAGACATTTCTTTTATGAGCCCTTCATGAGTTTATGTCTTTGTTGAACCCTTAATGAGCTTATTTTAACGAGTTATGAAGTGAATCTTGATCTTTAGAGCTATTCATGTTCATATCATACTTCTACACATGTTATATCTATAAGCTAAGTTAGAAGCAATGTATTGTCAGTTTGACATGAGAAAGTGTGCTAAGCCAACTAATGGCGGTGTAATAGGTTGCATCCAGGTCAATCTTCTGCTAGTCTAAAAGCCATTTCTTTCTTGAGCGCTTCATGAGCTTATGTCTTTGTTGAACCCTTCATGAGCTAATTCTAACGAGTTATGAAGTGAATTTTGATCTTTAGAGCTATTCATGTTCATATCATACTTCTACACATGTTTTATCTATAAGCTAAGTTAGAGGCAATGTAATGTCAGTTTGACATGAGAAAGTGTGCTAAGCCAACTAAGGGCGGTGTAATAGGTTGCATCCAGGTCAACCTTCTGCTAATCTAAAAGCCATTTCTTTCATGGCCTTTCATGAGCTTATGTCTTTGTTGAATCCTTCATGAGCTTATTCTAACGAGTTATGAAGTGAATCTTAATCTTTAGAGCTATTCATGTTCATATCATACTTCTACACATGTTATATCTATAAGCTAAGTTAGAAGCAATGTATTGTCAGTTTGACATGAGAAAGTGTGCTAAGCCAACTAATGGCGGTGTAATAGGTTGCATCCAGGTCAATCTTCTGCTAATCTAAAAGCCATTTCTTTCTTGAGCCCTTCATGAGCTTATGTCTTTGTTGAACCCTTCATGAGCTAATTCTAACGAGTTATGAAGTGAATTTTGATCTTTAGAGCTATTCATGTTCATATCATACTTCTACACATGTTATATCTATAAGCTAAGTTAGAAGCAATGTATTGTCAGTTTGACATGAGAAAGTGTGCTAAGCCAACTAATGGCGGTGTAATAGGTTGCATCCAGGTCAATCTTCTGCTAATCTAAAAGCCATTTCTTTCATGAGCCCTTCATGAGCTTATGTCTTTGTTGAATCCTTCATGAGCTTATTCTAACGAGTTATGAAGTGAATCTTGATCTTTAGAGCTATACATGTTCATATCATACTTCTACACATGTTTTATCTATAAGGTAAGTTAGAGGCAATGTATTGTCAGTTTGACATGAGAAAGTGTGCTAAGCCAACTAAGGACGGTGTAATAGGTTGCATCTAGGTCAACCTTCTGCTAATCTAAAAGCCATTTCTTTCATGAGCCCTTCATGAGCTTATGTCTTTGTTGAGCCCTTCATGAGCTAATTCTAACGAGTTATGAAGTGAATCTTGATCTTTAGAGCTATTCATGTTCATATTATACTTCTACACATGTTTTATCTATAAACTAAGTTAGAGGCAATGTAATATCAGTTTGACATGAGAAAGTGTGCTAAGCCACCCTAAGGGCGGTGTAATAGGTTGCATCTAGGTCAACCTTCTTCTACTAATCTAAAAGCCATTTCTTTCATGAGCCCTTCATGAGCTTATGTCTTTGTCAAATCCTTCATGAGCTTATTCTAACGAGTTATGAAGTGAATCTTGATCTTTAGAGCTATTCATGTTCATATCATACTTCTACACATGTTATATTTATAAGATAAGTTAGAGGCAATGTAATGTCAGTTTGACATGAGAAAGTGTGCTAAGCCAACTAAGGACGGTGTAATAGGTTGCATCTAGGTCAACCTTCTGCTAATCTAAAAGCCATTTCTTTCATGAGCCCTTCATGAGCTTATGTCTTTGTTGAACCCTTCATGAGCTAATTCTAACGAGTTATGAAGTGAATCTTGATCTTTAGAGCTATTCATGTTCATATTATACTTCTACACATGTTTTATCTATAAACTAAGTTAGAGGCAATGTAATATCAGTTTGACATGAGAAAGTGTGCTAAGCCACCCTAAGGGCGGTGTAATAGGTTTCATCTAGGTCAACCTTCTTCTACTAATCTAAAAGCCATTTCTTTCATGAGCCCTTCATGAGCTTATGTCTTTGTTGAATCCTTCATGAGCTTATTCTAACGAGTTATGAAGTGAATCTTGATCTTTAGAGCTATACATGTTCATATCATACTTCTACACATGTTTTATCTATAAGGTAAGTTAGAGGCAATGTATTGTCAGTTTGACATGAGAAAGTGTGCTAAGCCAACTAAGGACGGTGTAATAGGTTGCATCTAGGTCAACCTTCTGCTAATCTAAAAGCCATTTCTTTCATGAGCCCTTCATGAGCTTATGTCTTTGTTGAACCCTTCATGAGCTAATTCTAACGAGTTATGAAGTGAATCTTGATCTTTAGAGCTATTCATGTTCATATTATACTTCTACACATGTTTTATCTATAAGCTAAGTTAGAGCCAATGTAATGTCAGTTTGACATGAGAAAGTGTGCTAAGCCACCCTAAGGGCGGTGTAATAGGTTGCATCTAGGTCAACCTTCTACTAATCTAAAAGCCATTTCTTTCATGAGCCCTTCATGAGCTTATGTCTTTGTTGAACCCTTCATGAGCTTATTCTAACGAGTTATGAAGTGAATCTTGATCTTTAGAGCTATAAATGTTCATATCATACTTCTACACATGTTTTATCTATAAGCTAAGTTAGAGGTAATGTAATGTCAGTTTGACATGAGAAAGTGTGCTAAGCCAACTAAGGGCGGTGTAATTGGTTGCATCCAGGTCAATCTTCTGCTAATCTTAAAGACATTTCTTTCATGAGCCCTTCATGAGCCCTTCATGAGCTTATGCCTTTGTTGAATCCTTCATGAACTTATTCTAACGAGTTATGAAGTGAATCTTGATCTTTAGAGCTATTCACGTTCATATCATACTTCTACACATGTTATATCTTTAAGCTAAGTTAGAAGCAATGTATTGTCAGTTTGACATGAGAAAGTGTGCTAAGCCAACTAAGGGCGGTGTAATTGGTTGCATCCAGGTCAATCTTCTGCTAATCTTAAAGACATTTCTTTTATGAGCCCTTCATGAGTTTATGTCTTTGTTGAACCCTTAATGAGCTTATTTTAACGAGTTATGAAGTGAATCTTGATCTTTAGAGCTATTCATGTTCATATCATACTTCTACACATGTTATATCTATAAGCTAAGTTAGAAGCAATGTAGTGTCAGTTTGACATGAGAAAGTGTGCTAAGCCAACTAATGGCGGTGTAATAGGTTGCATCCAGGTCAATCTTCTGCTAGTCTAAAAGCCATTTCTTTCTTGAGCCCTTCATGAGCTTATGTCTTTGTTGAACCCTTCATGAGCTAATTCTAACGAGTTATGAAGTGAATTTTGATCTTTAGAGCTATTCATGTTCATATCATACTTCTACACATGTTTTATCTATAAGCTAAGTTAGAGGCAATGTAATGTCAGTTTGACATGAGAAAGTGTGCTAAGCCAACTAAGGGCGGTGTAATAGGTTGCATCCAGGTCAACCTTCTGCTAATCTAAAAGCCATTTCTTTCATGGCCTTTCATGAGCTTATGTCTTTGTTGAATCCTTCATGAGCTTATTCTAACGAGTTATGAAGTGAATCTTAATCTTTAGAGCTATTCATGTTCATATCATACTTCTACACATGTTATATCTATAAGCTAAGTTAGAAGCAATGTATTGTCAGTTTGACATGAGAAAGTGTGCTAAGCCAACTAATGGCGGTGTAATAGGTTGCATCCAGGTCAATCTTCTGCTAATCTAAAAGCCATTTCTTTCTTGAGCCCTTCATGAGCTTATGTCTTTGTTGAACCCTTCATGAGCTAATTCTAACGAGTTATGAAGTGAATTTTGATCTTTAGAGCTATTCATGTTCATATCATACTTCTACACATGTTATATCTATAAGCTAAGTTAGAAGCAATGTATTGTCAGTTTGACATGAGAAAGTGTGCTAAGCCAACTAATGGCGGTGTAATAGGTTGCATCCAGGTCAATCTTCTGCTAATCTAAAAGCCATTTCTTTCATGAGCCCTTCATGAGCTTATGTCTTTGTTGAATCCTTCATGAGCTTATTCTAACGAGTTATGAAGTGAATCTTGATCTTTAGAGCTATACATGTTCATATCATACTTCTACACATGTTTTATCTATAAGGTAAGTTAGAGGCAATGTATTGTCAGTTTGACATGAGAAAGTGTGCTAAGCCAACTAAGGACGGTGTAATAGGTTGCATCTAGGTCAACCTTCTGCTAATCTAAAAGCCATTTCTTTCATGAGCCCTTCATGAGCTTATGTCTTTGTTGAGCCCTTCATGAGCTAATTCTAACGAGTTATGAAGTGAATCTTGATCTTTAGAGCTATTCATGTTCATATTATACTTCTACACATGTTTTATCTATAAGCTAAGTTAGAGGCAATGTAATGTCAGTTTGACATGAGAAAGTGTGCTAAGCCACCCTAAGGGCGGTGTAATAGGTTGCATCTAGGTCAACCTTCTACTAATCTAAAAGCCATTTCTTTCATGAGCCCTTCATGAGCTTATGTCTTTGTTGAACCCTTCATGAGCTTATTCTAACGAGTTATGAAGTGAATCTTGATCTTTAGAGCTATAAATGTTCATATCATACTTCTACACATGTTTTATCTATAAGCTAAGTTAGAGGCAATGTAATGTCAGTTTGACATGAGAAAGTGTGCTAAGCCAACTAAGGGCGGTGTAATTGGTTGCATCCAGGTCAATCTTCTGCTAATCTTAAAGACATTTCTTTCATGAGCCCTTCATGAGCTTATGCCTTTGTTGAATCCTTCATGAACTTATTCTAACGAGTTATGAAGTGAATCTTGATCTTTAGAGCTATTCACGTTCATATCATACTTCTACACATGTTATATCTTTAAGCTAAGTTAGAAGCAATGTATTGTCAGTTTGACATGAGAAAGTGTGCTAAGCCAACTAAGGGCGGTGTAATTGGTTGCATCCAGGTCAATCTTCTGCTAATCTTAAAGACATTTCTTTTATGTGCCCTTCATGAGTTTATGTCTTTGTTGAACCCTTAATGAGCTTATTTTAACGAGTTATGAAGTGAATCTTGATCTTTAGAGCTATTCATGTTCATATCATACTTCTACACATGTTATATCTATAAGCTAAGTTAGAAGCAATGTATTGTCAGTTTGACATGAGAAAGTGTGCTAAGCCAACTAATGGCGGTGTAATAGGTTGCATCCAGGTCAATCTTCTGCTAGTCTAAAAGCCATTTCTTTCTTGAGCCCTTCATGAGCTTATGTCTTTGTTGAACCCTTCATGAGCTAATTCTAACGAGTTATGAAGTGAATTTTGATCTTTAGAGCTATTCATGTTCATATCATACTTCTACACATGTTTTATCTATAAGCTAAGTTAGAGGCAATGTAATGTCAGTTTGACATGAGAAAGTGTGCTAAGCCAACTAAGGGCGGTGTAATAGGTTGCATCCAGGTCAACCTTCTGCTAATCTAAAAGCCATTTCTTTCATGGCCTTTCATGAGCTTATGTCTTTGTTGAATCCTTCATGAGCTTATTCTAACGAGTTATGAAGTGAATCTTAATCTTTAGAGCTATTCATGTTCATATCATACTTCTACACATGTTATATCTATAAGCTAAGTTAGAAGCAATGTATTGTCAGTTTGACATGAGAAAGTGTGCTAAGCCAACTAATGGCGGTGTAATAGGTTGCATCCAGGTCAATCTTCTGCTAATCTAAAAGCCATTTCTTTCTTGAGCCCTTCATGAGCTTATGTCTTTGTTGAACCCTTCATGAGCTAATTCTAACGAGTTATGAAGTGAATTTTGATCTTTAGAGCTATTCATGTTCATATCATACTTCTACACATGTTATATCTATAAGCTAAGATAGAAGCAATGTATTGTCAGTTTGACATGAGAAAGTGTGCTAAGCCACCCTAAGGGCGGTGTAATAGGTTGCATCCAGGTCAACCTTCTACTAATCTAAAGGCCAATTCTTTCATGAGCCCTTCATGAGCTTATGTCTTTGTTGAACCCTTCATGAGCTAATTCTAACGAGTTATGAAGTGAATTTTGATCTTTAGAGCTATTCATGTTCATATCATACTTCTACACATGTTATATCTATAAGCTAAGTTAGAAGCAATGTATTGTCAGTTTGACATGAGAAAGTGTGCTAAGCCACCCTAAGGGCGGTGTAATAGGTTGCATCCAGGTCAACCTTCTACTAATCTAAAGGCCATTTCTTTCGTGAGCCCTTCATGAGCTTATGTCTTTGTTGAAATATTCATGAGCTTATTCTAACGAGTTATGAAGTGAATCTTGATCTTTAGAGCTATACATGTTCATATCATACTTCTACACATGTTTTATCTATAAGCTAAGTTAGAGGCAATGCAATGTCAGTTTGACATGAGTAAGTGTGCTAAGCCAACTAAGGACGGTGTAATTTGTTGCATCCAGGTCAATCTTCTGCTAATCTTAAAGACATTTCTTTCATGAGCCCTTCATGAGCTTATGCCTTTGTTGAATCCTTCATGAACTTATTCTAACGAGTTATGAAGTGAATCTTGATCTTTAGAGCTATTCACGTTCATATCATACTTCTACACATGTTATATCTTTAAGCTAAGTTAGAAGCAATGTATTGTCAGTTTGACATGAGAAAGTGTGCTAAGCCAACTAAGGGCGGTGTAATTGGTTGCATCCAGGTCAATCTTCTGCTAATCTTAAAGACATTTCTTTTATGAGCCCTTCATGAGTTTATGTCTTTGTTGAACCCTTAATGAGCTTATTTTAACGAGTTATGAAGTGAATCTTGATCTTTAGAGCTATTCATGTTCATATCATACTTCTACACATGTTATATCTATAAGCTAAGTTAGAAGAAATGTATTGTCAGTTTGACATGAGAAAGTGTGCTAAGCCAACTAATGGCGGTGTAATAGGTTGCATCCAGGTCAATCTTCTGCTAGTCTAAAAGCCATTTCTTTCTTGAGCCCTTCATGAGCTTATGTCTTTGTTGAACCCTTCATGAGCTAATTCTAACGAGTTCTAAAATGAATCTTGATCTTTAGAGCTATACATGTTCATATCATACTTCTACACATGTTTTATCTATAAGCTAACTTAGAGGCAATGTAATGTCAGTTTGACATGAGAAAGTGTGCTAAGCCAACCAAGGGCGGTGTAATTGGTTGCATCCAGGTCAATCTTCTGCTAATCTTAAAGACATTTCTTTCATGAGCCCTTCATGAGCTTATATCTTTGTTGAATCCTTCATGAGCTTATTCTAACGAGTTATGAAGTGAATCTTAATCTTTAGAGCTATTCATGTTCATATCATACTTCTACACATGTTATATCTATAAGCTAAGTTAGAAGCAATGTATTGTCAGTTTGACATGAGAAAGTGTGCTAAGCCAACTAATGGCGGTGTAATAGGTTGCATCCAGGTCAATCTTCTGCTAATCTAAAAGCCATTTCTTTCTTGAGCCCTTCATGAGCTTATGTCTTTGTTGAACCCTTCATGAGCTAAATCTAACGAGTTATGAAGTGAATCTTGATCTTTAGAGCTATTCATGTTCATATCATACTTCTACACATGTTATATCTATAAGCTAAGTTAGAAGAAATGTATTGTCAGTTTGACATGAGAAAGTGTGCTAAGCCAACTAATGGCGGTGTAATAGGTTGCATCCAGGTCAATCTTCTGCTAGTCTAAAAGCCATTTCTTTCTTGAGCCCTTCATGAGCTTATGTCTTTGTTGAACCCTTCATGAGCTAATTCTAACGAGTTCTAAAATGAATCTTGATCTTTAGAGCTATACATGTTCATATCATACTTCTACACATGTTTTATCTATAAGCTAACTTAGAGGCAATGTAATGTCAGTTTGACATGAGAAAGTGTGCTAAGCCAACCAAGGGCGGTGTAATTGGTTGCATCCAGGTCAATCTTCTGCTAATCTTAAAGACATTTCTTTCATGAGCCCTTCATGAGCTTATGTCTTTGTTGAATCCTTCATGAGCTTATTCTAACGAGTTATGAAGTGAATCTTAATCTTTAGAGCTATTCATGTTCATATCATACTTCTACACATGTTATATCTATAAGCTAAGTTAGAAGCAATGTATTGTCAGTTTGACATGAGAAAGTGTGCTAAGCCAACTAATGGCGGTGTAATAGGTTGCATCCAGGTCAATCTTCTGCTAATCTAAAAGCCATTTCTTTCTTGAGCCCTTCATGAGCTTATGTCTTTGTTGAACCCTTCATGAGCTAATTCTAACGAGTTATGAAGTGAATTTTGATCTTTAGAGCTATTCATGTTTATATCATACTTCTACACATGTTATATCTATAAGCTAAGTTAGAAGCAATGTATTGTCAGTTTGACATGAGAAAGTGTGCTAAGCCACCCTAAGGGCGGTGTAATAGGTTGCATCCAGGTCAACCTTCTACTAATCTAAAGGCCATTTCTTTCATGAGCCCTTCATGAGCTTATGTCTTTGTTGAAACATTCATGAGCTTATTCTAACGAGTTATGAAGTGAATCTTGATCTTTAGAGCTATACATGTTCATATCATACTTCTACACATGTTTTATCTATAAGCTAAGTTAGAGGCAATGTAATGTCAGTTTGACGTGAGAAAGTGTGCTAAGCCAACTAAGGACGGTGTAATTTGTTGCATCCAGGTCAATCTTCTGCTAATCTTAAAGACATTTCTTTCATGAGCCCTTCATGAGCTTATGTCTTTGTTGAATCCTTCATGAGCTTATTCTAACGAGTTATGAAGTGAATCTTGATCTTTAGAGCTATTCATGTTCATATCATACTTCTACACATGTTATATCTATAAGCTAAGTTAGAAGCAATGTATTATCAGTTTGACATGAGAATGTGTGCTAAGCCAACTAATGGCGGTGTAATAGGTTGCATCCAGGTCAATCTTCTGCTAGTCTAAAAGCCATTTCTTTCTTGAGCCCTTCATGAGCTTATATCTTTTTTGAACCCTTCATGAGCTAATTCTAACGAGTTATGAAGTGAATCTTGATCTTTAGAGCTATTCATGTTCATATAATACTTCTACACATGTTATATCTTTAAGCTAAGTTAGAGGCAATGTAATGTCAGTTTGACATGAGAAAGTGTGCTAAGCCACCCTAAGAGCGGTGTAATAGGTTGCATCCAAGTCAACCTTCTGCTAATCTAAAGGCCATTTCTTTCATGAGTCCTTCATGAGCTTATGTCTTTGTTGAACCCTTCATGAGCTTATTCTAACGAGTTATGAAGTGAATCTTGATCTTTAGAGCTATACATGTTCATATCATACTTCTACACATGTTTTATCTATAAGCTAAGTTAGAGGCAATGTAATGTCAGTTTGACGTGAGAAAGTGTGCTAAGCCAACTAAGGACGGTGTAATTTGTTGCATCCAGGTCAATCTTCTGCTAGTCTAAAAGCCATTTCTTTCTTGAGCCCTTCATGAGCTTATGTCTTTGTTGAACCCTTCATGAGCTAATTCTAACGAGTTCTAAAATGAATCTTGATCTTTAGAGCTATACATGTTCATATCATACTTCTACACATGTTTTATCTATAAGCTAACTTAGAGGCAATGTAATGTCAGTTTGACATGAGAAAGTGTGCTAAGCCAACTAAGGGCGGTGTAATTGGTTGCATCCAGGTCAATCTTCTGCTAATCTTAAAGACATTTCTTTCATGAGCCCTTCATGAGCTTATGTCTTTGTTGAATCCTTCATGAGCTTATTCTAACGAGTTATGAAGTGAATCTTAATCTTTAGAGCTATTCATGTTCATATCATACTTCTACACATGTTATATCTATAAGCTAAGTTAGAAGCAATGTATTGTCAGTTTGACATGAGAAAGTGTGCTAAGCCAACTAATGGCGGTGTAATAGGTTGCATCCAGGTCAATCTTCTGCTAATCTAAAAGCCATTTCTTTCTTGAGCCCTTCATGAGCTTATGTCTTTGTTGAACCCTTCATGAGCTAATTCTAACGAGTTATGAAGTGAATTTTGATCTTTAGAGCTATTCATGTTTATATCATACTTCTACACATGTTATATCTATAAGCTAAGTTAGAAGCAATGTATTGTCAGTTTGACATGAGAAAGTGTGCTAAGCCACCCTAAGGGCGGTGTAATAGGTTGCATCCAGGTCAACCTTCTACTAATCTAAAGGCCATTTCTTTCATGAGCCCTTCATGAGATTATGTCTTTGTTGAAACATTCATGAGCTTATTCTAACGAGTTATGAAGTGAATCTTGATCTTTAGAGCTATACATGTTCATATCATACTTCTACACATGTTTTATCTATAAGCTAAGTTAGAGGCAATGTAATGTCAGTTTGACGTGAGAAAGTGTGCTAAGCCAACTAAGGACGGTGTAATTTGTTGCATCCAGGTCAATCTTCTGCTAATCTTAAAGACATTTCTTTCATGAGCCCTTCATGAGCTTATGTCTTTGTTGAATCCTTCATGAGCTTATTCTAACGAGTTATGAAGTGAATCTTGATCTTTAGAGCTATTCATGTTCATATCATACTTCTACACATGTTATATCTATAAGCTAAGTTAGAAGCAATGTATTATCAGTTTGACATGAGAATGTGTGCTAAGCCAACTAATGGCGGTGTAATAGGTTGCATCCAGGTCAATCTTCTGCTAGTCTAAAAGCCATTTCTTTCTTGAGCCCTTCATGAGCTTATATCTTTTTTGAACCCTTCATGAGCTAATTCTAACGAGTTATGAAGTGAATCTTGATCTTTAGAGCTATTCATGTTCATATAATACTTCTACACATGTTATATCTTTAAGCTAAGTTAGAGGCAATGTAATGTCAGTTTGACATGAGAAAGTGTGCTAAGCCACCCTAAGAGCGGTGTAATAGGTTGCATCCAAGTCAACCTTCTGCTAATCTAAAGGCCATTTCTTTCATGAGGCCTTCATGAGCTTATGTCTTTGTTGAACCCTTCATGAGCTTATTCTAACGAGTTATGAAGTGAATCTTGATCTTTAGAGCTATACATGTTCATATCATACTTTTACACATGTTATATCTTTAAGCTAAGTTAGAGGCAATGTAATGTCAGTTTGACATGACAAAGTGTGCTAAGCCAACTAAGGACGGTGTAATAGGTTGCATCCAAGTCAATCTTCTGCTAATCTAAAATCCATTTCTTTCATGAGCCCTTCATGAGCTTATGTCTTTGTTGAATCCTTCATGAGCTTATTCTAACGAGTTATGAAGTGAATCTTGATCTTTAGAGCTATACATGTTCATATCATACTTCTACACATGTTTTATCTATAAGGTAAGTTAGAGGCAATGTAATGTCAGTTTGACATGAGAAAGTGTGCTAAGCCAACCAAGGGCGGTGTAATTGGTTGCATCCAGGTCAATCTTCTGCTAATCTTAAAGACATTTCTTTCATGAGCCCTTCATGAGCTTATGTCTTTGTCAAATCCTTCATGAGCTTATTCTAACGAGTTATGAAGTGAATCTTGATCTTTAGAGCTATTCATGTTCATATCATACTTCTACACATGTTATATTTATAAGATAAGTTAGAGGCAATGTAATGTCAGTTTGACATGAGAAAGTGTGCTAAGCCAACTAAGGACGGTGTAATAGGTTGCATCTAGGTCAACCTTCTGTTAATCTAAAAGCCATTTCTTTCATGAGCCCTTCATGAGCTTATGTCTTTGTTGAACCCTTCATGAGCTAATTCTAACGAGTTATGAAGTGATTCTTGATCTTTAGAGCTATTCATGTTCATATTATACTTCTACACATGTTTTATCTATAAACTAAGTTAGAGGCAATGTAATATCAGTTTGACATGAGAAAGTGTGCTAAGCCACCCTAAGGGCGGTGTAATAGGTTGCATCTAGGTCAACCTTCTTCTACTAATCTAAAGGCCATTTCTTTCATGAGCCCTTCGTGAGCTTATGTCTTTGTTGAATCCTTCATGAGCTTATTCTAACGAGTTATGAAGTGAATCTTGATCTTTAGAGCTATACATGTTCATATCATACTTCTACACATGTTTTATCTATAAGGTAAGTTAGAGGCAATGTATTGTCAGTTTGACCTGAGAAAGTGTGCTAAGCCAACTAAGGACGGTGTAATAGGTTGCATCTAGGTCAACCTTCTGCTAATCTAAAAGCCATTTCTTTCATGAGCCCTTCATGAGCTTATGTCTTTGTTGAACCCTTCATGAGCTAATTCTAACGAGTTATGAAGTGAATCTTGATCTTTAGAGCTATTCATGTTCATATTATACTTCTACACATGTTTTATCTATAAGCTAAGTTAGAGGCAATGTAATGTCAGTTTGACATGAGAAAGTGTGCTAAGCCACCCTAAGGGCGGTGTAATTGGTTGCATCCAGGTCAATCTTCTGCTAGTCTAAAAGCCATTTCTTTCTTGAGCCCTTCATGAGCTTATATCTTTTTTGAACCCTTCATGAGCTAATTCTAACGAGTTATGAAGTGAATCTTGATCTTTAGAGCTATTCATGTTCATATAATACTTCTACACATGTTATATCTTTAAGCTAAGTTAGAGGCAATGTAATGTCAGTTTGACATGAGAAAGTGTGCTAAGCCACCCTAAGAGCGGTGTAATAGGTTGCATCCAAGTCAACCTTCTGCTAATCTAAAGGCCATTTCTTTTATGAGCCCTTCATGAGTTTATGTCTTTGTTGAACCCTTAATGAGCTTATTTTAACGAGTTATGAAGTGAATCTTGATCTTTAGAGCTATTCATGTTCATATCATACTTCTACACATGTTATATCTATAAGCTAAGTTAGAAGAAATGTATTGTCAGTTTGACATGAGAAAGTGTGCTAAGCCAACTAATGGCGGTGTAATAGGTTGCATCCAGGTCAATCTTCTGCTAGTCTAAAAGCCATTTCTTTCTTGAGCCCTTCATGAGCTTATGTCTTTGTTGAACCCTTCATGAGCTAATTCTAACGAGTTCTAAAATGAATCTTGATCTTTAGAGCTATACATGTTCATATCATACTTCTACACATGTTTTATCTATAAGCTAACTTAGAGGCAATGTAATGTCAGTTTGACATGAGAAAGTGTGCTAAGCCAACTAAGGGCGGTGTAATTGGTTGCATCCAGGTCAATCTTCTGCTAATCTTAAAGACATTTCTTTCATGAGCCCTTCATGAGCTTATGTCTTTGTTGAATCCTTCATGAGCTTATTCTAACGAGTTATGAAGTGAATCTTAATCTTTAGAGCTATTCATGTTCATATCATACTTCTACACATGTTATATCTATAAGCTAAGTTAGAAGCAATGTATTGTCAGTTTGACATGAGAAAGTGTGCTAAGCCAACTAATGGCGGTGTAATAGGTTGCATCCAGGTCAATCTTCTGCTAATCTAAAAGCCATTTCTTTCTTGAGCCCTTCATGAGCTTATGTCTTTGTTGAACCCTTCATGAGCTAATTCTAACGAGTTATGAAGTGAATTTTGATCTTTAGAGCTATTCATGTTTATATCATACTTCTACACATGTTATATCTATAAGCTAAGTTAGAAGCAATGTATTGTCAGTTTGACATGAGAAAGTGTGCTAAGCCACCCTAAGGGCGGTGTAATAGGTTGCATCCAGGTCAACCTTCTACTAATCTAAAGGCCATTTCTTTCATGAGCCCTTCATGAGCTTATGTCTTTGTTGAAACATTCATGAGCTTATTCTAACGAGTTATGAAGTGAATCTTGATCTTTAGAGCTATACATGTTCATATCATACTTCTACACATGTTTTATCTATAAGCTAAGTTAGAGGCAATGTAATGTCAGTTTGACGTGAGAAAGTGTGCTAAGCCAACTAAGGACGGTGTAATTTGTTGCATCCAGGTCAATCTTCTGCTAATCTTAAAGACATTTCTTTCATGAGCCCTTCATGAGCTTATGTCTTTGTTGAATCCTTCATGAGCTTATTCTAAAGAGTTATGAAGTGAATCTTGATCTTTAGAGCTATTCATGTTCATATCATACTTCTACACATGTTATATCTATAAGCTAAGTTAGAAGCAATGTATTATCAGTTTGACATGAGAATGTGTGCTAAGCCAACTAATGGCGGTGTAATAGGTTGCATCCAGGTCAATCTTCTGCTAGTCTAAAAGCCATTTCTTTCTTGAGCCCTTCATGAGCTTATATCTTTTTTGAACCCTTCATGAGCTAATTCTAACGAGTTATGAAGTGAATCTTGATCTTTAGAGCTATTCATGTTCATATAATACTTCTACACATGTTATATCTTTAAGCTAAGTTAGAGGCAATGTAATGTCAGTTTGACATGAGAAAGTGTGCTAAGCCACCCTAAGAGCGGTGTAATAGGTTGCATCCAAGTCAACCTTCTGCTAATCTAAAGGCCATTTCTTTCATGAGGCCTTCATGAGCTTATGTCTTTGTTGAACCCTTCATGAGCTTATTCTAACGAGTTATGAAGTGAATCTTGATCTTTAGAGCTATACATGTTCATATCATACTTTTACACATGTTATATCTTTAAGCTAAGTTAGAGGCAATGTAATGTCAGTTTGACATGACAAAGTGTGCTAAGCCAACTAAGGGCGGTGTAATAGGTTGCATCCAAGTCAATCTTCTGCTAATCTAAAATCCATTTCTTTCATGAGCCCTTCATGAGCTTATGTCTTTGTTGAATCCTTCATGAGCTTATTCTAACGAGTTATGAAGTGAATCTTGATCTTTAGAGCTATACATGTTCATATCATACTTCTACACATGTTTTATCTATAAGGTAAGTTAGAGGCAATGTAATGTCAGTTTGACATGAGAAAGTGTGCTAAGCCAACCAAGGGCGGTGTAATTGGTTGCATCCAGGTCAATCTTCTGCTAATCTTAAAGACATTTCTTTCATGAGCCCTTCATGAGCTTATGTCTTTGTCAAATCCTTCATGAGCTTATTCTAACGAGTTATGAAGTGAATCTTGATCTTTAGAGCTATTCATGTTCATATCATACTTCTACACATGTTATATTTATAAGATAAGTTAGAGGCAATGTAATGTCAGTTTGACATGAGAAAGTGTGCTAAGCCAACTAAGGACGGTGTAATAGGTTGCATCTAGGTCAACCTTCTGTTAATCTAAAAGCCATTTCTTTCATGAGCCCTTCATGAGCTTATGTCTTTGTTGAACCCTTCATGAGCTAATTCTAACGAGTTATGAAGTGATTCTTGATCTTTAGAGCTATTCATGTTCATATTATACTTCTACACATGTTTTATCTATAAACTAAGTTAGAGGCAATGTAATATCAGTTTGACATGAGAAAGTGTGCTAAGCCACCCTAAGGGCGGTGTAATAGGTTGCATCTAGGTCAACCTTCTTCTACTAATCTAAAGGCCATTTCTTTCATGAGCCCTTCGTGAGCTTATGTCTTTGTTGAATCCTTCATGAGCTTATTCTAACGAGTTATGAAGTGAATCTTGATCTTTAGAGCTATACATGTTCATATCATACTTCTACACATGTTTTATCTATAAGGTAAGTTAGAGGCAATGTATTGTCAGTTTGACCTGAGAAAGTGTGCTAAGCCAACTAAGGACGGTGTAATAGGTTGCATCTAGGTCAACCTTCTGCTAATCTTAAAGACATTTCTTTTATGAGCCCTTCATGAGTTTATGTCTTTGTTGAACCCTTAATGAGCTTATTTTAACGAGTTATGAAGTGAATCTTGATCTTTAGAGCTATTCATGTTCATATCATACTTCTACACATGTTATATCTATAAGCTAAGTTAGAAGCAATGTATTGTCAGTTTGACATGAGAAAGTGTGCTAAGCCAACTAATGGCGGTGTAATAGGTTGCATCCAGGTCAATCTTCTGCTAGTCTAAAAGCCATTTCTTTCTTGAGCCCTTCATGAGCTTATGTCTTTGTTGAACCTTTCATGAGCTAATTCTAACGAGTTATGAAGTGAATTTTGATCTTTAGAGCTATTCATGTTCATATCATACTTCTACACATGTTTTATCTTTAAGCTAAGTTAGAGGCAATGTAATGTCAGTTTGACATGAGAAAGTGTGCTAAGCCAACTAAGGGCGGTGTAATAGGTTGCATCCAGGTCAACCTTCTGCTAATCTAAAAGCCATTTCTTTCATGGCCTTTCATGAGCTAATTCTAACGAGTTATGAAGTGAATCTTGATCTTTAGAGCTATTCATGTTCATATGAGACTTCTACACATGTTTTATCTATAAGCTAAGTTAGAGGCAATGTAATGTCAGTTTGACATGCGAAAGTGTGCTAAGCCAACTAAGGGCGGTGTAATAGGTTGCATCCAGGTCAACCTTCTGCTAATCTAAAAGCCATTTCTTTCATGGCCCTTCATGAGATTATGTCTTTTTTGAACCCTTCATGAGCTTATTCTAACGAGTTATGAAGTGAATCTTGATCTTTAGAGTTATACATGTTCATATCATACTTCTACACATGTTATATCTATAAGCTAAGTTAGAGGCAATGTAATGTCAGTTTGACATGAGAAAGTGTGCTAAGCCATCCTAAGGGCGGTGTAATAGGTTGCATCCAGGTCAACCTTCTACTAATCTAAAAGCCATTTCTTTCATGAGCCCTTCATGAGCTTATGTCTTTGTTGAACCCTTCATGAGCTAATTCTAACGAGTTATGAAGTGAATCTTGATCTTTAGAGCTATACATGTTCATATCATACTTCTACACATGTTTTATCTATAAGCTAAGTTAGAGGCAATGTAATGTCAGTTTGACATGAGAAAGTGTGCTAAGCCAACTAAGGGCGGTGTAATTGGTTGCATCCAGGTCAATCTTCTGCTAATCTTAAAGACATTTCTTTCATGAGCCCTTCATGAGCTTATGTCTTTGTCGAATCCTTCATGAGCTTATTCTAATGAGTTATGAAGTGAATCTTGATCTTTAGAGCTATTCATGTTCATATCATACTTCTACACATGTTATATTTATAAGATAAGTTAGAGGCAATGTAATGTCAGTTTGACATGAGAAAGTGTGCTAAGCCAACTAAGGACTGTGTAATAGGTTGCATCTAGGTAACCTTCTGCTAATCTAAAAGCCATTTCTTTCATGAGCCCTTCATGAGCTTATGTCTTTGTTGAACCCTTCATGAGCTAATTCTAACGAGTTATGAAGTGATTCTTGATCTTTAGAGCTATTCATGTTCATATTATACTTCTACACATGTTTTATCTATAAACTAAGTTAGAGGCAATGTAATATCAGTTTGACATGAGAAAGTGTGCTAAGCCACCCTAAGGGCGGTGTAATAGGTTGCATCTAGGTCAACCTTCTTCTACTAATCTAAAGGCCATTTCTTTCATGAGCCCTTCGTGAGCTTATGTCTTTGTTGAATCCTTCATGAGCTTATTCTAACGAGTTATGAAGTGAATCTTGATCTTTAGAGCTATACATGTTCATATCATACTTCTACACATGTTTTATCTATAAGGTAAGTTAGAGGCAATGTATTGTCAGTTTGACCTGAGAAAGTGTGCTAAGCCAACTAAGGACGGTGTAATAGGTTGCATCTAGGTCAACCTTCTGCTAATCTTAAAGACATTTCTTTTATGAGCCCTTCATGAGTTTATGTCTTTGTTGAACCCTTAATGAGCTTATTTTAACGAGTTATGAAGTGAATCTTGATCTTTAGAGCTATTCATGTTCATATCATACTTCTACACATGTTATATCTATAAGCTAAGTTAGAAGCAATGTATTGTCAGTTTGACATGAGAAAGTGTGCTAAGCCAACTAATGGCGGTGTAATAGGTTGCATCCAGGTCAATCTTCTGCTAGTCTAAAAGCCATTTCTTTCTTGAGCCCTTCATGAGCTTATGTCTTTGTTGAACCTTTCATGAGCTAATTCTAACGAGTTATGAAGTGAATTTTGATCTTTAGAGCTATTCATGTTCATATCATACTTCTACACATGTTTTATCTTTAAGCTAAGTTAGAGGCAATGTAATGTCAGTTTGACATGAGAAAGTGTGCTAAGCCAACTAAGGGCGGTGTAATAGGTTGCATCCAGGTCAACCTTCTGCTAATCTAAAAGCCATTTCTTTCATGGCCTTTCATGAGCTAATTCTAACGAGTTATGAAGTGAATCTTGATCTTTAGAGCTATTCATGTTCATATGAGACTTCTACACATGTTTTATCTATAAGCTAAGTTAGAGGCAATGTAATGTCAGTTTGACATGCGAAAGTGTGCTAAGCCAACTAAGGGCGGTGTAATAGGTTGCATCCAGGTCAACCTTCTGCTAATCTAAAAGCCATTTCTTTCATGGCCCTTCATGAGATTATGTCTTTTTTGAACCCTTCATGAGCTTATTCTAACGAGTTATGAAGTGAATCTTGATCTTTAGAGTTATACATGTTCATATCATACTTCTACACATGTTATATCTATAAGCTAAGTTAGAGGCAATGTAATGTCAGTTTGACATGAGAAAGTGTGCTAAGCCAACTAAGGACTGTGTAATAGGTTGCATCTAGGTAACCTTCTGCTAATCTAAAAGCCATTTCTTTCATGAGCCCTTCATGAGCTTATGTCTTTGTTGAACCCTTCATGAGCTAATTCTAACGAGTTATGAAGTGATTCTTGATCTTTAGAGCTATTCATGTTCATATTATACTTCTACACATGTTTTATCTATAAACTAAGTTAGAGGCAATGTAATGTCAGTTTGACATGAGAAAGTGTGCTAAGCCACCCTAAGGGCGGTGTAATAGGTTGCATCTAGGTCAACCTTCTACTAATCTAAAAGCCATTTCTTTCATGAGCCCTTCATGAGCTTATGTCTTTGTTGAATCCTTCATGAGCTAATTCTAACGAGTTATGAAGTGAATCTTGATCTTTAGAGCTATACATGTTCATATCATACTTCTACACATGTTTTATCTATAAGGTAAGTTAGAGGCAATGTAATGTCAGTTTGACATGAGAAAGTGTGCTAAGCCAACCAAGGGCGGTGTAATTGGTTGCATCCAGGTCAATCTTCTGCTAATCTTAAAGACATTTCTTTCATGAGCCCTTCATGAGCTTATGTCTTTGTTGAATCCTTCATGAGCTTATTCTAACGAGTTATGAAGTGAATCTTGATCTTTAGAGCTATACATGTTCATATCATACTTCTACACATGTTTTATCTATAAGGTAAGTTAGAGGCAATGTAATGTCAGTTTGACATGAGAAAGTGTGCTAAGCCAACTAAGGGCGGTGTAATTGGTTGCATCCAGGTCAATCTTCTGCTAATCTTAAAGACATTTCTTTCATGAGCCCTTCATGAGCTTATGTCTTTGTCGAATCCTTCATGAGCTTATTCTAATGAGTTATGAAGTGAATCTTGATCTTTAGAGCTATTCATGTTCATATCATACTTCTACACATGTTATATTTATAAGATAAGTTAGAGGCAATGTAATGTCAGTTTGACATGAGAAAGTGTGCTAAGCCAACTAAGGACTGTGTAATAGGTTGCATCTAGGTAACCTTCTGCTAATCTAAAAGCCATTTCTTTCATGAGCCCTTCATGAGCTTATGTCTTTGTTGAACCCTTCATGAGCTAATTCTAACGAGTTATGAAGTGATTCTTGATCTTTAGAGCTATTCATGTTCATATTATACTTCTACACATGTTTTATCTATAAACTAAGTTAGAGGCAATGAAAATGTCAGTTTGACATGAGAAAGTGTGCTAAGCCACCCTAAGGGCGGTGTAATAGGTTGCATCTAGGTCAACCTTCTACTAATCTAAAAGCCATTTCTTTCATGAGCCCTTCATGAGCTTATGTCTTTGTCGAATCCTTCATGAGCTTATTCTAATGAGTTATGAAGTGAATCTTGATCTTTAGAGCTATTCATGTTCATATCATACTTCTACACATGTTATATTTATAAGATAAGTTAGAGGCAATGTAATGTCAGTTTGACATGAGAAAGTGTGCTAAGCCAACTAAGGACTGTGTAATAGGTTGCATCTAGGTAACCTTCTGCTAATCTAAAAGCCATTTCTTTCATGAGCCCTTCATGAGCTTATGTCTTTGTTGAACCCTTCATGAGCTAATTCTAACGAGTTATGAAGTGATTCTTGATCTTTAGAGCTATTCATGTTCATATTATACTTCTACACATGTTTTATCTATAAACTAAGTTAGAGGCAATGAAAATGTCAGTTTGACATGAGAAAGTGTGCTAAGCCACCCTAAGGGCGGTGTAATAGGTTGCATCCAGGTCAACCTTCTACTAATCTAAAAGCCATTTCTTTCATGAGCCCTTCATGAGCTTATGTCTTTGTTGAATCCTTCATGAGCTAATTCTAACGAGTTATGAAGTGAATCTTGATCTTTAGAGCTATACATGTTCATATCATACTTCTACACATGTTTTATCTATAAGGTAAGTTAGAGGCAATGTAATGTCAGTTTGACATGAGAAAGTGTGCTAAGCCAACCAAGGGCGGTGTAATTGGTTGCATCCAGGTCAATCTTCTGCTAATCTTAAAGACATTTCTTTCATGAGCCCTTCATGAGCTTATGTCTTTGTCAAATCCTTCATGAGCTTATTCTAACGAGTTATGAAGTGAATCTTGATCTTTAGAGCTATTCATGTTCATATCATACTTCTACACATGTTATATTTATAAGATAAGTTAGAGGCAATGTAATGTCAGTTTGACATGAGAAAGTGTGCTAAGCCAACTAAGGACGGTGTAATAGGTTGCATCTAGGTCAACCTTCTGCTAATCTAAAAGCCATTTCTTTCATGAGCCCTTCATGAGCTTATGTCTTTGTTGAACCCTTCATGAGCTAATTCTAACGAGTTATGAAGTGATTCTTGATCTTTAGAGCTATTCATGTTCATATTATACTTCTACACATGTTTTATCTATAAACTAAGTTAGAGGCAATGTAATATCAATTTGACATGAGAAAGTGTGCTAAGCCACCCTAAGGGCGGTGTAATAGGTTGCATCTAGGTCAACCTTCTTCTACTAATCTAAAGGCCATTTCTTTCATGAGCCCTTCGTGAGCTTATGTCTTTGTTGAATCCTTCATGAGCTTATTTTAACGAGTTATGAAGTGAATCTTGATCTTTAGAGCTATACATGTTCATATCATACTTCTACACATGTTTTATCTATAAGGTAAGTTAGAGGCAATGTATTGTCAGTTTGACATGAGAAAGTGTGCTAAGCCAACTAAGGACGGTGTAATAGGTTGCATCTAGGTCAACCTTCTGCTAATCTAAAAGCCATTTCTTTCATGAGCCCTTCATGAGCTTATGTCTTTGTTGAACCCTTCATGAGCTAATTCTAACGAGTTATGAAGTGATTCTTGATCTTTAGAGCTATTCATGTTCATATTATACTTCTACACATGTTTTATCTATAAACTAAGTTAGAGGCAATGTAATATCAGTTTGACATGAGAAAGTGTGCTAAGCCACCCTAAGGGCGGTGTAATAGTTTGCATCTAGGTCAACCTTCTTCTACTAATCTAAAGGCCATTTCTTTCATGAGCCCTTCGTGAGCTTATGTCTTTGTTGAATCCTTCATGAGCTTATTCTAACGAGTTATGAAGTGAATCTTGATCTTTAGAGCTATACATGTTCATATCATACTTCTACACATGTTTTATCTATAAGGTAAGTTAGAGGCAATGTATTGTCAGTTTGACATGAGAAAGTGTGCTAAGCCAACTAAGGACGGTGTAATAGGTTGCATCTAGGTCAACCTTCTGCTAATCTAAAAGCCATTTCTTTCATGAGCCCTTCATGAGCTTATGTCTTTGTTGAACCCTTCATGAGCTAATTCTAACGAGTTATGAAGTGAATCTTGATCTTTAGAGCTATTCATGTTCATATTATACTTCTACACATGTTTTATCTATAAGCTAAGTTAGAGGCAATGTAATGTCAGTTTGACATGAGAAAGTGTGCTAAGCCACCCTAAGGGCGGTGTAATTGGTTGCATCCAGGTCAATCTTCTGCTAATCTTAAAGACATTTCTTTCATGAGCCCTTCATGAGCTTATGCCGTTGTTGAATCCTTCATGAACTTATTCTAACGAGTTATGAAGTGAATCTTGATCTTTAGAGCTATTCACGTTCATATCATACTTCTACACATGTTATATCTTTAAGCTAAGTTAGAAGCAATGTATTGTCAGTTTGACATGAGAAAGTGTGCTAAGCCAACTAAGGGCGGTGTAATTGGTTGCATCCAGGTCAATCTTCTGCTAATCTTAAAGACATTTCTTTTATGAGCCCTTCATGAGTTTATGTCTTTGTTGAACCCTTAATGAGCTTATTTTAACGAGTTATGAAGTGAATCTTGATCTTTAGAGCTATTCACGTTCATATCATACTTCTACACATGTTATATCTATAAGCTAAGTTAGAAGCAATGTATTGTCAGTTTGACATGAGAAAGTGTGCTAAGCCAACTAATGGCGGTGTAATAGGTTGCATCCAGGTCAATCTTCTGCTAGTCTAAAAGCCATTTCTTTCTTGAGCCCTTCATGAGCTTATGTCTTTGTTGAACCCTTCATGAGCTAATTCTAACGAGTTATGAAGTGAATTTTGATCTTTAGAGCTATTCATGTTCATATCATACTTCTACACATGTTTTATCTATAAGCTAAGTTAGAGGCAATGTAATGTCAGTTTGACATGAGAAAGTGTGCTAAGCCAACTAAGGGCGGTGTAATTGGTTGCATCCAGGTCAACCTTCTGCTAATCTAAAAGCCATTTCTTTCATGGCCTTTCATGAGCTAATTCTAACGAGTTATGAAGTGAATCTTGATCTTTAGAGTTATTCATGTTCATATGAGACTTCTACACATGTTTTATCTATAAGCTAAGTTAGAGGCAATGTAATGTCAGTTTGACATGCGAAAGTGTGCTAAGCCAACTAAGGGCGGTGTAATAGGTTGCATCCAGGTCAACCTTCTGCTAATCTAAAAGCCATTTCTTTCATGGCCCTTCATGAGATTATGTCTTTTTTGAACCCTTCTATGAGCTTATTCTAACGAGTTATGAAGTGAATCTTGATCTTTAGAGTTATACATGTTCATATCATACTTCTACACATGTTATATCTATAAGCTATGTTAGAGGCAATGTAATATCAGTTTGACATGAGAAAGTGTGCTAAGCCATCCTAAGGGCGGTGTAATAGGTTGCATCCAGGTCAACCTTCTACTAATCTAAAAGCCATTTCTTTCATGAGCCCTTCATGAGCTTATGTCTTTGTTGAACCCTTCATGAGCTAATTCTAACGAGTTATGAAGTGAATCTTGATCTTTAGAGCTATACATGTTCATATCATACTTCTACACATGTTTTATCTATAAGCTAACTTAGAGGGAATGTAATGTCGGTTTGACATGAGAAAGTGTGCTAAGCCAACTAAGGGCGGTGTAATTGGTTGCATCCAGGTCAATCTTCTGCTAATCTTAAAGACATTTCTTTCATGAGCCCTTCATGAGCTTATGTCTTTGTTGAATCCTTCATGAGCTTATTTTAACGAGTTATGAAGTGAATCTTGATCTTTAGAGCTATACATGTTCATATCATACTTTTACACATGTTATATCTATAAGCTAAGTTAGAGGCAATGTAATGTCAGTTTGACATGAGAAAGTGTGCTAAGCCAACTAAGGGCGGTGTAATAGGTTGCATCCAAGTCAATCTTCTGCTAATCTAAAATCCATTTCTTTCATGAGCCCTTCATGAGCTTATGTCTTTGTTGAATCCTTCATGAGCTTGTTCTAACGAGTTATGAAGTGAATCTTGATCTTTAGAGCTATACATGTTCATATCATACTTCTACACATGTTTTATCTATAAGGTAAGTTAGAGGCAATGTAATGTCAGTTTGACATGAGAAAGTGTGCTAAGCCAACTAAGGGCGGTGAAATTGGTTGCATCCAGGTCAATCTTCTGCTAATCTTAAAGACATTTCTTTCATGAGCCCTTCATGAGCTTATGTCTTTGTCGAATCCTTCATGAGCTTATTCTAATAAGTTATGAAGTGAATCTTGATCTTTAGAGCTATTCATGTTCATATCATACTTCTACACATGATATATTTATAAGATAAGTTAGAGGCAATGTAATGTCAGTTTGACATGAGAAAGTGTGCTAAGCCAACTAAGGACTGTGTAATAGGTTGCATCTAGGTAACCTTCTGCTAATCTAAAAGCCATTTCTTTCATGAGCCCTTCATGAGCTTATGTCTTTGTTGAACCCTTCATGAGCTAATTCTAACGAGTTATGAAGTGATTCTTGATCTTTAGAGCTATTCATGTTCATATTATACTTCTATACATGTTTTATCTATAAACTAAGTTAGAGGCAATGTAATGTCAGTTTGACATGAGAAAGTGTGCTAAGCCACCCTAAGGGCGGTGTAATAGGTTGCATCTAGGTCAACCTTCTACTAATCTAAAAGCCATTTCTTTCATGAGCCCTTCATGAGCTTATGTCTTTGTTGAATCTTTCATGAGCTAATTCTAACGAGTTATGAAGTGAATCTTGATCTTTAGAGCTATACATGTTCATATCATACTTCTACACATGTTTTATCTATAAGGTAAGTTAGAGGCAATGTAATGTCAGTTTGACATGAGAAAGTGTGCTAAGCCAACCAAGGGCGGTGTAATTGGTTGCATCCAGGTCAATCTTCTGCTAATCTTAAAGACATTTCTTTCATGAGCCCTTCATGAGCTTATGTCTTTGTCAAATCCTTCATGAGCTTATTCTAACGAGTTATGAAGTGAATCTTGATCTTTAGAGCTATTCATGTTCATATCATACTTCTACACATGTTATATTTATAAGATAAGTTAGAGGCAATGTAATGTCAGTTTGACATGAGAAAGTGTGCTATGCCAACTAAGGACGGTGTAATAGGTTGCATCTAGGTCAACCTTCTGCTAATCTAAAAGCCATTTCTTTCATGAGCCCTTCATGAGCTTATGTCTTTGTTGAACCCTTCATGAGCTAATTCTAACGAGTTATGAAGTGATTCTTGATCTTTAGAGCTATTTATGTTCATATTATACTTCTACACATGTTTTATCTATAAACTAAGTTAGAGGCAATGTAATATCAGTTTGACATGAGAAAGTGTGCTAAGCCACCCTAAGGGCGGTGTAATAGGTTGCATCTAGGTCAACCTTCTTCTACTAATCTAAAGGCCATTTCTTTCATGAGCCCTTCGTGAGCTTATGTCTTTCTTCAATCCTTCATGAGCTTATTCTAACGAGTTATGAAGTGAATCTTGATCTTTAGAGCTATACATGTTCATATCATACTTCTACACATGTTTTACCTATAAGGTAAGTTAGAGGCAATGTAATGTCAGTTTGACATGAGAAAGTGTGCTAAGCCAACCAAGGGCGGTGTAATTGGTTGCATCCAGGTCAATCTTCTGCTAATCTTAAAGACATTTCTTTCATGAGCCCTTCATGAGCTTATGTCTTTGTCAAATCCTTCATGAGCTTATTCTAACGAGTTATGAAGTGAATCTTGATCTTTAGAGCTATTCATGTTCATATTATACTTCTACACATGTTTTATCTATAAGCTAAGTTAGAGGCAATGTAATGTCAGTTTGACATGAGAAAGTGTGCTAAGCCACCCTAAGGGCGGTGTAATTGGTTGCATCCAGGTCAATCTTCTGCTAATCTAAAAGCCATTTCTTTCATGAGCCCTTCATGAGCTTATGTCTTTGTTGAATCCTTCATGAGCTAATTCTAACGAGTTATGAAGTGAATCTTGATCTTTAGAGCTATACATGTTCATATCATACTTCTACACATGTTTTATCTATAAGGTAAGTTAGAGGCAATGTAATGTCAGTTTGACATGAGAAAGTGTGCTAAGCCAACCTAAGGGCGGTGTAATTGGTTGCATCCAGGTCAATCTTCTGCTAATCTAAAAGCCATTTCTTTCATGAGCCCTTCATGAGCTTATGTCTTTGTTGAATCCTTCATGAGCTAATTCTAACGAGTTATGAAGTGAATCTTGATCTTTAGAGCTATACATGTTCATATCATACTTCTACACATGTTTTATCTATAAGGTAAGTTAGAGGCAATGTAATGTCAGTTTGACATGAGAAAGTGTGCTAAGCCAACCAAGGGCGGTGTAATTGGTTGCATCCAGGTCAACCTTCTTCTACTAATCTTAAAGACATTTCTTTCATGAGCCCTTCATGAGCTTATGTCTTTGTCGAATCCTTCATGAGCTTATTCTAATGAGTTATGAAGTGAATCTTGATCTTTAGAGCTATTCATGTTCATATCATACTTCTACACATGTTATATTTATAAGATAAGTTAGAGGCAATGTAATGTCAGTTTGACATGAGAAAGTGTGCTAAGCCAACTAAGGACGGTGTAATAGGTTGCATCTAGGTCAACCTTCTGCTAATCTAAAAGCCATTTCTTTCATGAGCCCTTCATGAGCTTATGTCTTTGTTGAACCTTTCATGAGCTAATTCTAACGAGTTATGAAGTGAATCTTGATCTTTAGAGCTATTCATGTTCATATTATACTTCTACACATGTTTTATCTATAAGCTAAGTTAGAGGCAATGTAATGTCAGTTTGACATGAGAAAGTGTGCTAAGCCACCCTAAGGGCGGTGTAATAGGTTGCATCTAGGTCAACCTTCTACTAATCTAAAAGCCATTTCTTTCATGAGCCCTTCATGAGCTTATGTCTTTGTTGAACCCTTCATGAGCTTATTCTAACGAGTTATGAAGTGAATCTTGATCTTTAGAGCTATAAATGTTCATATCATACTTCTACACATGTTTTATGTATAAGCTAAGTTAGAGGCAATGTAATGTCAGTTTGACATGAGAAAGTGTGCTAAGCCAACTAAGGGCGGTGTAATTGGTTGCATCCAGGTCAATCTTCTGCTAATCTTAAAGAAATTTCTTTTATGAGCCCTTCATGAGCTTATGTCTTTGTTGAACCCTTAATGAGCTTATTTTAACAAGTTATGAAGTGAATCTTGATCTTTAGAGCTATTCATGTTCATATCATACTTCTACACATGTTATATCTATAAGCTAAGTTAGAAGCAATGTATTGTCAGTTTGACATGAGAAAGTGTGCTAAGCCAACTAATGGCGGTGTAATAGGTTGCATCCAGGTCAATCTTCTGCTAGTCTAAAAGCCATTTCTTTCTTGAGCCCTTTATGAGCTTATGTCTTTGTTGAACCCTTCATGAGCTAATTCTAACGAGTTATGAAGTGAATCTTGATCTTTAGAGCTATTCATGTTCATATGAGACTTCTACACATGTTTTATCTATAAGCTAAGTTAGGGGCAATGTAATGTCAGTTTGACATGCGAAAGTGTGCTAAGCCAACTAAGGGCGGTGTAATAGGTTGCATCCAGGTCAACCTTCTTCTAATCTAAAAGCCATTTCTTTCATGGCCCTTCATGAGATTATGTCTTTTTTGAACCCTTCATGAGCTTATTCTAACGAGTTATGAAGTGAATCTTGATCTTTAGAGCTATACATGTTCATATCATACTTCTACACATGTTATATCTATAAGCTAAGTTAGAGGCAATGTAATGTCAGTTTGACATGAGAAAGTGTGCTAAGCCAACTAAGGGCGGTGTAATTGGTTGCATCCAGGTCAATCTTCTGCTAATCTTAAAGACATTTCTTTCATGAGCCTTTCATGAGCTTATGTCTTTGTTGAATCCTTCATGAGCTTATTCTAACGAGTTATGAAGTGAATCTTGATCTTTAGAGCTATACATGTTCATATCATACTTTTACACATGTTATATATATAAGCTAAGTTAGAGGCAATGTAATGTTAGTTTGACATGAGAAAGTGTGCTAAGCCAACTAAGGGCGGTGTAATTGGTTGCATCCAAGTCAATCTTCTGCTAATCTAAAATCCATTTCTTTCATGAGCCCTTCATGAGCTTATGTCTTTGTTGAATCCTTCATGAGCTTATTCTAACGAGTTATGAAGTGAATCTTGATCTTTAGAGCTATACATGTTCATATCATACTTCTACACATGTTTTATATATAAGGTAAGTTAGAGGCAATGTAATGTCAGTTCGACATGAGAAAGTGTGCTAAGCCAACTATGGGCGGTGTAATTGGTTGCATCCAGGTCAATCTTCTGCTAATCTTAAAGACATTTCTTTCATGAACCCTTCATGAGCTTATGTCTTTGTCGAATCCTTCATGAGCTTATTCTAACGAGTTATGAAGTGAATCTTGATCTTTAGAGCTATTCATGTTCATATCATACTTCTACACATGTTATATTTATAAGATAAGTTAGAGGCAATGTAATGTCAGTTTGACATGAGAAAGTGTGCTAAGCCAACTAAGGACGGTGTAATAGGTTGCATCTAGGTCAACCTTCTGCTAATCTAAAAGCCATTTCTTTCATGAGCCCTTCATGAGCTTATTCTAACGAGTTATGAAGTGAATCTTGATCTTTAGAGCTATTCATGTTCATATCATACTTCTACACATGTTATATTTATAAGATAAGTTAGAGGCAATGTAATGTCAGTTTGACATGAGAAAGTGTGCTAAGCCAACTAAGGACGGTGTAATAGGTTGCATCTAGGTCAACCTTCTGCTAATCTAAAAGCCATTTCTTTCATGAGCCCTTCATGAGCTTATGTCTTTGTTGAACCCTTCATGAGCTAATTCTAACGAGTTATGAAGTGAATCTTGATCTTTAGAGCTATTCATGTTCATTTCATACTTCTACACATGTTTTATCTATAAGGTAAGTTAGAGGCAATGTAATGGTAGTTTGACATGAGAAAGTGTGCTAAGCCAACTAAAGGCGGTGTAATTGGTTGCATCCAGGTCAATCTTCTACTAATCTTAAAGACATTTCTTTCATGAGCCCTTCATGAGCTTATGTCTTTGTCGAATCCTTCATGAGCTTATTCTAACGAGTTATGAAGTGAATCTTGATCTTTAGAGCTATTCATGTTCATATCATACTTCTACACATGTTATATTTATAAGATAAGTTAGAGGCAATGTAATGTCAGTTTGACATGAGAAAGTGTGCTAAGCCAACTAAGGACGGTGTAATAGGTTGCATCTAGGTCAACCTTCTGCTAATCTAAAAGCCATTTCTTTCATGAGCCCTTCATGAGCTTATGTCTTTGTTGAACCCTTCATGAGCTAATTATAACGAGTTATGAAGTGAATCTTGATCTTTAGAGCTATTCATGTTCATATCATACTTTTACACATGTTATATCTATAAGCTAAGTTAGAGGCAATGTAATGTCAGTTTGACATGAGAAAGTGTGCTAAGCCAACTAAGGGCGGTGTAATAGGTTGCATCCAAGTCAATCTTCTGCTAATTTAAAATCCATTTCTTTCATGAGCCCTTCATGAGCTTATGTCTTTGTTGAATCCTTCATGAGCTTATTCTAACGAGTTATGAAGTGAATCTTGATCTTTAGAGCTATACATGTTCATATCATAATTCTACACATGTTTTATCTATAAGCTAACTTAGAGGCAATGTAATGTCAGTTTGACATGAGAAAGTGTGCTAAGCCAACTAAGGGCGGTGTAATTGGTTGCATCCAGGTCAATCTTCTGCTAATCTTAAAGACATTTCTTTCATGAGCCCTTCATGAGCTTATGTCTTTGTTGAATCCTTCATGAGCTTATTCTAACGAGTTATGAAGTGAATCTTGATCTTTAGAGCTATACATGTTCATATCATACTTTTACACATGTTATATATATAAGCTAAGTTAGAGGCAATGTAATGTTAGTTTGACATGAGAAAGTGTGCTAAGCCAACTAAGGGCGGTGTAATTGGTTGCATCCAAGTCAATCTTCTGCTAATCTAAAATCCATTTCTTTCATGAGCCCTTCATGAGCTTATGTCTTTGTTGAATCCTTCATGAGCTTATTCTAACGAGTTATGAAGTGAATCTTGATCTTTAGAGCTATACATGTTCATATCATACTTCTACACATGTTTTATATATAAGGTAAGTTAGAGGCAATGTAATGTCAGTTCGACATGAGAAAGTGTGCTAAGCCAACTATGGGCGGTGTAATTGGTTGCATCCAGGTCAATCTTCTGCTAATCTTAAAGACATTTCTTTCATGAACCCTTCATGAGCTTATGTCTTTGTCGAATCCTTCATGAGCTTATTCTAACGAGTTATGAAGTGAATCTTGATCTTTAGAGCTATTCATGTTCATATCATACTTCTACACATGTTATATTTATAAGATAAGTTAGAGGCAATGTAATGTCAGTTTGACATGAGAAAGTGTGCTAAGCCAACTAAGGACGGTGTAATAGGTTGCATCTAGGTCAACCTTCTGCTAATCTAAAAGCCATTTCTTTCATGAGCCCTTCATGAGCTTATTCTAACGAGTTATGAAGTGAATCTTGATCTTTAGAGCTATTCATGTTCATATCATACTTCTACACATGTTATATTTATAAGATAAGTTAGAGGCAATGTAATGTCAGTTTGACATGAGAAAGTGTGCTAAGCCAACTAAGGACGGTGTAATAGGTTGCATCTAGGTCAACCTTCTGCTAATCTAAAAGCCATTTTTTTCATGAGCCCTTCATGAGCTTATGTCTTTGTTGAACCCTTTATGAGCTAATTCTAACGAGTTATGAAGTGAATCTTAATCTTTAGAGCTATTCATGTTCATTTCATACTTCTACACATGTTTTATCTATAAGGTAAGTTAGAGGCAATGTAATGGTAGTTTGACATGAGAAAGTGTGCTAAGCCAACTAAAGGCGGTGTAATTGGTTGCATCCAGGTCAATCTTCTGCTAATCTTAAAGACATTTCTTTCATGAGCCCTTCATGAGCTTATGTCTTTGTCGAATCCTTCATGAGCTTATTCTAACGAGTTATGAAGTGAATCTTGATCTTTAGAGCTATTCATGTTCATATCATACTTCTACACATGTTATATTTATAAGATAAGTTAGAGGCAATGTAATGTCAGTTTGACATGAGAAAGTGTGCTAAGCCAACTAAGGGCGGTGTAATACGTTGCATCTAGGTCAACCTTCTGCTAATCTAAAAGCCATTTCTTTCATGAGCCCTTCATGAGCTTATGTCTTTGTTGAACCCTTCATGAGCTAATTATAACGAGTTATGAAGTGAATCTTGATCTTTAGAGCTATTCATGTTCATATCATACTTCTACACATGTTTTATCTATAAGCTAAGTTAGAGGCAATGTAATGTCAGTTTGACATGAGAAAGTGTGCTAAGCCACCCTAAGGGCGGTGTAATAGGTTGCATCTAGGTCAACCTTCTACTAATCTAAAAGCCATTTCTTTCATGAGCCCTTCATGAGCTTATATCTTTGTTGAACCCTTCATGAGCTTATTCTAACGAGTTATGAAGTGAATCTTGATCTTTAGAGCTATAAATGTTCATATCATACTTCTACACATGTTTTATCTATAAGCTAAGTTAGAGGCAATGTAATGTCAGTTTGACATGAGAAAGTGTGCTTAGCCAACTAAGGGCTGTGTAATTGGTTGCATCACAGGTCAATCTTCTGCTAATCTTAAAGACATTTCTTTCGTGAGCCCTTCATGAGCTTATGTCTTTGTTGAATCCTTCATGAGCTTATTCTAACGAGTTATGAAGTGAATCTTGATCTTTAGAGCTATTCATGTTCATATCATACTTCTACACATGTTATATCTATAAGCTAAGTTAGAAGCAATGTATTATCAGTTTGACATGAGAAAGTGTGCTAAGCCAACTAATGGCGGTGTAATAGGTTGCATCCAGGTCAATCTTCTGCTAGTCTAAAAGCCATTTCTTTGTTGAGCCCTTCATGAGCTTATGTCTTTGTTGAACCCTTCATGAGCTAATTCTAACGAGTTATGAAGTGAATCTTGATCTTTAGAGCTATTCATGTTCATATCATACTTCTACACATGTTATATCTATAAGCTAAGTTAGAGGCAATGTAATGTCAGTTTGACATGAGAAAGTGTGCTAAGCCACCCTAAGGGCGGTGTAATAGGTTGCATCCAGGTCAACCTTCTACTAATCTAAAAGCCATTTCTTTCATGAGCCCTTCATGAGCTTATGTCTTTGTTGAACCCTTCATGAGCTTATTCTAACGAGTTATGAAGTGAATCTTGATCTTTAGAGCTATACATGTTCATATCATACTTCTACACATGTTTTATATATAAGGTAAGTTAGAGGCAATGTAATGTCAGTTCGACATGAGAAAGTGTGCTAAGCCAACTATGGGCGGTGTAATTGGTTGCATCCAGGTCAATCTTCTGCTAATCTTAAAGACATTTCTTTCATGAACCCTTCATGAGCTTATGTCTTTGTCGAATCCTTCATGAGCTTATTCTAACGAGTTATGAAGTGAATCTTGATCTTTAGAGCTATTCATGTTCATATCATACTTCTACACATGTTATATTTATAAGATAAGTTAGAGGCAATGTAATGTCAGTTTGACATGAGAAAGTGTGCTAAGCCAACTAAGGACGGTGTAATAGGTTGCATCTAGGTCAACCTTCTGCTAATCTAAAAGCCATTTCTTTCATGAGCCCTTCATGAGCTTATTCTAACGAGTTATGAAGTGAATCTTGATCTTTAGAGCTATTCATGTTCATATCATACTTCTACACATGTTATATTTATAAGATAAGTTAGAGGCAATGTAATGTCAGTTTGACATGAGAAAGTGTGCTAAGCCAACTAAGGACGGTGTAATAGGTTGCATCTAGGTCAACCTTCTGCTAATCTAAAAGCCATTTCTTTCATGAGCCCTTCATGAGCTTATGTCTTTGTTGAACCCTTCATGAGCTAATTCTAACGAGTTATGAAGTGAATCTTGATCTTTAGAGCTATTCATGTTCATTTCATACTTCTACACATGTTTTATCTATAAGGTAAGTTAGAGGCAATGTAATGGTAGTTTGACATGAGAAAGTGTGCTAAGCCAACTAAAGGCCGTGTAATTGGTTGCATCCAGGTCAATCTTCTGCTAATCTTAAAGACATTTCTTTCATGAGCCCTTCATGAGCTTATGTCTTTGTCGAATCCTTCATGAGCTTATTCTAACGAGTTATGAAGTGAATCTTGATCTTTAGAGCTATTCATGTTCATATCATACTTCTACACATGTTATATTTATAAGATAAGTTAGAGGCAATGTAATGTCAGTTTGACATGAGAAAGTGTGCTAAGCCAACTAAGGACGGTGTAATAGGTTGCATCTAGGTCAACCTTCTGCTAATCTAAAAGCCATTTCTTTCATGAGCCCTTCATGAGCTTATGTCTTTGTTGAACCCTTCATGAGCTAATTATAACGAGTTATGAAGTGAATCTTGATCTTTAGAGCTATTCATGTTCATATCATACTTCTACACATGTTTTATCTATAAGCTAAGTTAGAGGCAATGTAATGTCAGTTTGACATGAGAAAGTGTGCTAAGCCACCCTAAGGGCGGTGTAATAGGTTGCATCTAGGTCAATCTTCTACTAATCTAAAAGCCATTTCTTTCATGAGCCCTTCATGAGCTTATATCTTTGTTGAACCCTTCATGAGCTTATTCTAACGAGTTATGAAGTGAATCTTGATCTTTAGAGCTATAAATGTTCATATCATACTTCTACACATGTTTTATCTATAAGCTAAGTTAGAGGCAATGTAATGTCAGTTTGACATGAGAAAGTGTGCTTAGCCAACTAAGGGCGGTGTAATTGGTTGCATCCAGGTCAATCTTCTGCTAATCTTAAAGACATTTCTTTCATTAACCCTTCATGAGCTTATGTCTTTGTTGAATCCTTCATGAGCTTATTCTAACGAGTTATGAAGTGAATCTTGATCTTTAGAGCTATTCATGTTCATATCATACTTCTACACATGTTATATCTATAAGCTAAGTTAGAAGCAATGTATTATCAGTTTGACATGAGAAAGTGTGCTAAGCCAACTAATGGCGGTGTAATAGGTTGCATCCAGGTCAATCTTCTGCTAGTCTAAAAGCCATTTCTTTGTTGAGCCCTTCATGAGCTTATGTCTTTGTTGAACCCTTCATGAGCTAATTCTAACGAGTTATGAAGTGAATCTTGATCTTTAGAGCTATTCATGTTCATATCATACTTCTACACATGTTATATCTATAAGCTAAGTTAGAGGCAATGTAATGTCAGTTTGACATGAGAAAGTGTGCTAAGCCACCCTAAGGTTGGTGTAATAGGTTGCATCCAGGTCAACCTTCTGCTAATCTAAAGGCCATTTCTTTCATGAGCCCTTCATGAGCTTATGTCTTTGTTGAACCCTTCATGAGCTTATTCTAACGAGTTATGAAGTGAATCTTGATCTTTAGAGCTATACATGTTCATATCATACTTTTACACATGTTATATCTATAAGCTAAGTTAGAGGCAATGTAATGTCAGTTTGACATGACAAAGTGTGCTAAGCCAACTAAGGGCGGTGTAATTGGTTGCATCTAGGTCAATCTTCTGCTAATCTTAAAGACATTTCTTTCATGAGCCCTTCATGAGCTTATGTCTTTGTTGAATCCTTCATGAGCTTATTCTAACGAGTTATGAAGTGAATCTTGCTCTTTAGAGCTATACATGTTCATATCATACTTTTACACATGTTATATCTATAAGCTAAGTTAGAGGCAATGTAATGTCAGTTTGACATTAGAAAGTGTGCTAAGCCAACTAAGGGCGGTGTAATAGGTTGCATCCAAGTCAATCTTCTGCTAATCTAAAATCCATTTCTTTCATGAGCCCTTCATGAGCTTATGTCTTTGTTGAATCCTTCATGAGCTTATTCTAACGAGTTATGAAGTGAATCTTGATCTTTAGAGCTATACATGTTCATATCATACTTCTAGACATGTTTTATCTATAAGGTAAGTTAGAGGCAATGTAATGTCAGTTTGACATGAGAAAGTGTGCTAAGCCAACTAAGGGCGGTGTAATTGGTTGCATCCAGGTCAATCTTCTGCTAATCTTAAAGACATTTCTTTCATGAACCCTTCATGAGCTTATGTCTTTGTCGAATCCTTCATGAGTTTATTCTAACGAGTTATGAAGTGAATCTTGATCTTTAGAGCTATTCATGTTCATATCATACTTCTACACATGTTATATTTATAAGATAAGTTAGAGGCAATGTAATGTCAGTTTGACATGAGAAAGTGTGCTAAGCCAACTAAGGACGGTATAATAGGTTGCATCTAGGTCAACCTTTTTCTAATCTAAAAGCCAATTCTTTCATGAGCCCTTCATGAGCTTATGTCTTTGTTGAACCCTTCATGACCTAATTCTAACGAGTTATGAAGTGAATCTTGATCTTTAGAGCTATTCATGTTCATATCATACTTCTATACATGTTTTATCTATAAGCTAAGTTAGAGGCAATGTAATGTCAGTTTGACATGAGAAAGTGTGCTAAGCCACCCTAAGGGCGGTGTAATAGGTTGCATCTAGGTCAACCTTCTACTAATCTAAAAGCCATTTCTTTCATGAGCCCCTCATGAGCTTATGTCTTTGTTGAACCCTTCATGAGCTTATTCTAACGAGTTATGAAGTGAATCTTGCTCTTTAGAGCTATACATGTTCATATCATACTTTTACACATGTTATATCTATAAGCTAAGTTAGAGGCAATGTAATGTCAGTTTGACATGACAAAGTATGCTAAGCCAACGAAGGGCGGTGTAATTGGTTGCATCCAGGTCAATCTTCTGCTAATCTTAAAGACATTTCTTTCATGAGCCCTTCATGAGCTTATGTCTTTGTCGAATCCTTCATGAGCTTATTCTAACGAGTTATGAAGTGAATCTTGATCTTTAGAGCTATTCATGTTCATATCATACTTCTACACATGTTATATTTATAAGATAAGTTAGAAGCAATGTAATGTCAGTTTGACATGAGAAAGTGTGCTAAGCCAACTAAGGACGGTGTAATAGGTTGCATCTAGGTCAACCTTCTGCTAATCTAAAAGCCATTTCTTTCATGAGCCCTTCATGAGCTTATGTCTTTGTTGAACCCTTCATGAGCTTATGTCTTTGTTGAACCCTTCATGAGCTAATTATAACGAGTTATGAAGTGAATCTTGATCTTTAGAGCTATTCATGTTCATATCATACTTCTACACATGTTTTATCTATAAGCTAAGTTAGAGGCAATGTAATGTCAGTTTGACATGAGAAAGTGTGCTAAGCCACCCTAAGGGCGGTGTAATAGGTTGCATCTAGGTCAACCTTCTACTAATCTAAAAGCCATTTCTTTCATGAGCCCTTCATGAGCTTATATCTTTGTTGAACCCTTTATGAGCTTATTCTAACGAGTTATGAAGTGAATCTTGATCTTTAGAGCTATAAATGTTCATATCATACTTTTACACATGTTATATCTATAAGCTAAGTTAGAGGCAATGTAATGTCAGTTTGACATGAGAAAGTGTGCTAAGCCAACTAAGGGCGGTGTAATAGGTTGCATCCAAGTCAATCTTCTGCTAATCTAAAATCCATTTCTTTCATGAGCCCTTCATGAGCTTATGTCTTTGTTGAATCCTTCATGAGCTTATTCTAACGAGTTATGAAGTGAATCTTGATCTTTAGAGCTATACATGTTCATATCATACTTCTAGACATGTTTTATCTATAAGGTAAGTTAGAGGCAATGTAATGTCAGTTTGACATGAGAAAGTGTGCTAAGCCAACTAAGGGCGGTGTAATAGGTTGCATCCAAGTCAATCTTCTGCTAATCTAAAATCCATTTCTTTCATGAGCCCTTCATGAGCTTATGTCTTTGTTGAATCCTTCATGAGCTTATTCTAACGAGTTATGAAGTGAATCTTGATCTTTAGAGCTATTCATGTTCATATCATACTTCTACACATGTTATATTTATAAGATAAGTTAGAGGCAATGTAATGTCAGTTTGACATGAGAAAGTGTGCTAAGCCAACTAAGGACGGTATAATAGGTTGCATCTAGGTCAACCTTTTTCTAATCTAAAAGCCAATTCTTTCATGAGCCCTTCATGAGCTTATGTCTTTGTTGAACCCTTCATGACCTAATTCTAACGAGTTATGAAGTGAATCTTGATCTTTAGAGCTATTCATGTTCATATCATACTTCTACACATGTTTTATCTATAAGCTAAGTTAGAGGCAATGTAATGTCAGTTTGACATGAGAAAGTGTGCTAAGCCACCCTAAGGGCGGTGTAATAGGTTGCATCTAGGTCAACCTTCTACTAATCTAAAAGCCATTTCTTTCATGAGCCCTTCATGAGCTTATATCTTTGTTGAACTCTTTATGAGCTTATTCTAACGAGTTATGAAGTGAATCTTGATCTTTAGAGCTATAAATGTTCATATCATACTTTTACACATGTTATATCTATAAGCTAAGTTAGAGGCAATGTAATGTCAGTTTGACATGAGAAAGTGTGCTAACCCAACTAAGGGCGGTGTAATAGGTTGCATCCAAGTCAATCTTCTGCTAATCTAAAATCCATTTCTTTCATGAGCCCTTCATGAGCTTATGTCTTTGTTGAATCCTTCATGAGCTTATTCTAACGAGTTATGAAGTGAATCTTGATCTTTAGAGCTATACATGTTCATATCATACTTCTAGACATGTTTTATCTATAAGGTAAGTTAGAGGCAATGTAATGTCATTTTGACATGAGAAAGTGTGCTAAGCCAACTAAGGGCGGTGTAATAGGTTGCATCCAAGTCAATTTTCTGCTAATCTAAAATCCATTTCTTTCATGAGCCCTTCATGAGCTTATGTCTTTGTTGAATCCTTCATGAGCTTATTCTAACGAGTTATGAAGTGAATCTTGATCTTTAGAGCTATACATGTTCATATCATACTTCTAGACATGTTTTATCTATAAGGTAAGTTAGAGGCAATGTAATGTCAGTTTGACATGAGAAAGTGTGCTAAGCCAACTAAGGGCGGTGTAATTGGTTGCATCCAGGTCAATCTTCTGCTAATCTTAAAGACATTTCTTTCATTAACCCTTCATGAGCTTATGTCTTTGTCGAATCCTTCATGAGTTTATTCTAACGAGTTATGAAGTGAATCTTGATCTTTAGAGCTATTCATGTTCATATCATACTTCTACACATGTTATATTTATAAGATAAGTTAGAGGCAATGTAATGTCAGTTTGACATGAGAAAGTGTGCTAAGCCAACTAAGGACGGTATAATAGGTTGCATCTAGGTCAACCTTTTTCTAATCTAAAAGCCAATTCTTTCATGAGCCCTTCATGAGCTTATGTCTTTGTTGAACCCTTCATGACCTAATTCTAACGAGTTATGAAGTGAATCTTGATCTTTAGAGCTATTCATGTTCATATCATACTTCTACACATGTTTTATCTATAAGCTAAGTTAGAGGCAATGTAATGTCAGTTTGACATGAGAAAGTGTGCTAAGCCACCCTAAGGGCGGTGTAATAGGTTGCATCTAGGTCAACCTTCTACTAATCTAAAAGTCATTTCTTTCATGAGCCCTTCATGAGCTTATGTCTTTGTTGAACCCTTCATGAGCTTATTCTAACGAGTTATGAAGTGAATCTTGCTCTTTAGAGCTATACATGTTCATATCATACTTTTACACATGTTATATCTATAAGCTAAGTTAGAGGCAATGTAATGTCAGTTTGACATGACAAAGTATGCTAAGCCAACGAAGGGCGGTGTAATTGGTTGCATCCAGGTCAATCTTCTGCTAATCTTAAAGACATTTCTTTCATGAGCCCTTCATGAGCTTATGTCTTTGTCGAATCCTTCATGAGCTTATTCTAACGAGTTATGAAGTGAATCTTGATCTTTAGAGCTATTCATGTTCATATCATACTTCTACACATGTTATATTTATAAGAAAAGTTAGAGGCAATGTAATGTCAGTTTGACATGAGAAAGTGTGCTAAGCCAACTAAGGACGGTGTAATAGGTTGCATCTAGGTCAACCTTCTGCTAATCTAAAAGCCATTTCTTTCATGAGCCCTTCATGAGCTTATGTCTTTGTTGAACCCTTCATGAGCTAATTATAACGAGTTATGAAGTGAATCTTGATCTTTAGAGCTATACATGTTCATATCATACTTTTACACATGTTATATCTATAAGCTAAGTTAGAGGCAATGTAATGTCAGTTTGACATGACAAAGTGTGCTAAGCCAACTAAGGGCGGTGTAATTGGTTGCATCTAGGTCAATATTCTGCTAATCTTAAAGACATTTCTTTCATGAGCCCTTCATGAGCTTATGTCTTTGTTGAACCCTTCATGAGCTTATTCTAACGAGTTATGAAGTAAATCTTGCTCTTTAGAGCTATACATGTTCATATCATACTTTTACACATGTTATATCTATAAGCTAAGTTAGAGGCAATGTAATGTCAGTTTGACATGAGAAAGTGTGCTAAGCCAACTAAGGGCGGTGTAATAGGTTGCATCCAAGTCAATCTTCTGCTAATCTAAAATCCATTTCTTTCATGAGCCCTTCATGAGCTTATGTCTTTGTTGAATCCTTCATGAGCTTATTCTAACGAGTTATGAAGTGAATCTTGATCTTTAGAGCTATACATGTTCATATCATACTTCTAGACATGTTTTAATCTATAAGGTAAGTTAGAGGCAATGTAATGTCAGTTTGACATGAGAAAGTGTGCTAAGCCAACTAAGGGCGGTGTAATTGGTTGCATCCAGGTCAATCTTCTGCTAATCTTAAAGACATTTCTTTCATGAACCCTTCATGAGCTTATGTCTTTGTCGAATCCTTCATGAGTTTATTCTAACGAGTTATGAAGTGAATCTTGATCTTTAGAGCTATTCATGTTCATATCATACTTCTACACATGTTATATTTATAAGATAAGTTAGAGGCAATGTAATGTCAGTTTGACATGAGAAAGTGTGCTAAGCCAACTAAGGACGGTATAATAGGTTGCATCTAGGTCAACCTTTTTCTAATCTAAAAGCCAATTCTTTCATGAGCCCTTCATGAGCTTATGTCTTTGTTGAACCCTTCATGACCTAATTCTAACGAGTTATGAAGTGAATCTTGATCTTTAGAGCTATTCATGTTCATATCATACTTCTACACATGTTTTATCTATAAGCTAAGTTAGAGGCAATGTAATGTCAGTTTGACATGAGAAAGTGTGCTAAGCCACCCTAAGGGTGGTGTAATAGGTTGCATCTAGGTCAACCTTCTACTAATCTAAAAGCCATTTCTTTCATGAGCCCTTCATGAGCTTATGTCTCTGTTGAACCCTTCATGAGCTTATTCTAACGAGTTATGAAGTAAATCTTGCTCTTTAGAGCTATACATGTTCATATCATACTTTTACACATGTTATATCTATAAGCTAAGTTAGAGGCAATGTAATGACAGTTTGACATGACAAAGTATGCTAAGCCAACGAAGGGCGGTGTAATTGGTTGCATCCAGGTCAATCTTCTGCTAATCTTAAAGACATTTCTTTCATGAGCCCTTCATGAGCTTATGTCTTTGTCGAATCCTTCATGAGCTTATTCTAACGAGTTATGAAGTGAATCTTGATCTTTAGAGCTATTCATGTTCATATCATACTTCTACACATGTTATATTTATAAGATAAGTTAGAGGCAATGTAATGTCAGTTTGACATGAGAAAGTGTGCTAAGCAAACTAAGGACGGTGTAATAGGTTGCATCTAGGTCAACCTTCTGCTAATCTAAAAGCCATTTCTTTCATGAGCCCTTCATGAGCTTATGTCTTTGTTGAACCCTTCATGAGCTAATTATAACGAGTTATGAAGTGAATCTTGATCTTTAGAGCTATTCATGTTCATATCATACTTCTACACATGTTTTATCTATAAGCTAAGTTAGAGGCAATGTAATGTCAGTTTGACATGAGAAAGTGTGCTAAGCCACCCTAAGGGCGGTGTAATAGGTTGCATCTAGGTCAACCTTCTACTAATCTAAAAGCCATTTCTTTCATGAGCCCTTCATGAGCTTATATCTTTGTTGAACCCTTTATGAGCTTATTCTAACGAGTTATGAAGTGAATCTTGATCTTTAGAGCTATAAATGTTCATATCATACTTTTACACATGTTATATCTATAAGCTAAGTTAGAGGCAATGTAATGTCAGTTTGACATGAGAAAGTGTGCTAAGCCAACTAAGGGCAGTGTAATAGGTTGCATCCAAGTCAATCTTCTGCTAATCTTAAAGACATTTCTTTCATGAGCCCTTCATGAGCTTATGTCTTTGTTGAACCCTTCATGAGCTTATTCTAACGAGTTATGAAGTAAATCTTGCTCTTTAGAGCTATACATGTTCATATCATACTTTTACACATGTTATATCTATAAGCTAAGTTAGAGGCAATGTAATGTCAGTTTGACATGACAAAGTGTGCTAAGCCAACTAAGGGCGGTGTAATTGGTTGCATCTAGGTCAATCTTCTGCTAATCTTAAAGACATTTCTTTCATGAGCCCTTCATGAGCCCTTCATGAGCTTATGTCTTTGTTGAATCCTTCATGAGCTTATTCTAACGAGTTATGAAGTGAATCTTGCTCTTTAGAGCTATACATGTTCATATCATACTTTTACACATGTTATATCTATAAGCTAAGTTAGAGGCAATGTAATGTCATTTTGACATGAGAAAGTGTGCTAAGCCAACTAAGGGCGGTGTAATAGGTTGCATCCAAGTCAATCTTCTGCTAATCTAAAATCCATTTCTTTCATGAGCCCTTCATGAGCTTATGTCTTTGTTGAATCCTTCATGAGCTTATTCTAACGAGTTATGAAGTGAATCTTGATCTTTAGAGCTATACATGTTCATATCATACTTCTAGGTATGTTTTATCTATAAGGTAAGTTAGAGGCAATGTAATGTCAGTTTGACATGAGAAAGTGTGCTAAGCCAACTAAGGGCGGTGTAATTGGTTGCATCCAGGTCAATCTTCTGCTAATCTTAAAGACATTTCTTTCATGAACCCTTCATGAGCTTATGTCTTTGTCGAATCCTTCATGAGTTTATTCTAACGAGTTATGAAGTGAATTTTGATCTTTAGAGCTATTCATGTTCATATCATACTTCTACACATGTTATATTTATAAGATAAGTTAGAGGCAATGTAATGTCAGTTTGACATGAGAAAGTGTGCTAAGCCAACTAAGGACGGTATAATAGGTTGCATCTAGGTCAACCTTTTTCTAATCTAAAAGCCAATTCTTTCATGAGCCCTTCATGAGCTTATGTCTTTGTTGAACCCTTCATGACCTAATTCTAACGAGTTATGAAGTGAATCTTGATCTTTAGAGCTATTCATGTTCATATCATACTTCTACACATGTTTTATCTATAAGCTAAGTTAGAGGCAATGTAATGTCAGTTTGACATGAGAAAGTGTGCTAAGCCACCCTAAGGGTGGTGTAATAGGTTGCATCTAGGTCAACCTTCTACTAATCTAAAAGCCATTTCTTTCATGAGCCCTTCATGAGCTTATGTCTTTGTTGAACCCTTCATGAGCTTATTCTAACGAGTTATGAAGTAAATCTTGCTCTTTAGAGCTATACATGTTCATATCATACTTTTACACATGTTATATCTATAAGCTAAGTTAGAGGCAATGTAATGTCAGTTTGACATGACAAAGTATGCTAAGCCAACGAAGGGCGGTGTAATTGGTTGCATCCAGGTCAATCTTCTGCTAATCTTAAAGACATTTCTTTCATGAGCCCTTCATGAGCTTATGTCTTTGTCGAATCCTTCATGAGCTTATTCTAACGAGTTATGAAGTGAATCTTGATCTTTAGAGCTATTCATGTTCATATCATACTTCTACACATGTTATATTTATAAGATAAGTTAGAGGCAATGTAATGTCAGATTGACATGAGAAAGTGTGCTAAGCCAACTAAGGACGGTGTAATAGGTTGCATCTAGGTCAACCTTCTGCTAATCTAAAAGCCATTTCTTTCATGAGCCCTTCATGAGCTTATGTCTTTGTTGAACCCTTCATGAGCTAATTATAACGAGTTATGAAGTGAATCTTGATCTTTAGAGCTATTCATGTTCATATCATACTTCTACACATGTTTTATCTATAAGCTAAGTTAGAGGCAATGTAATGTCAGTTTGACATGAGAAAGTGTGCTAAGCCACCCTAAGGGCGGTGTAATAGGTTGCATCTAGGTCAACCTTCTACTAATCTAAAAGCCATTTCTTTCATGAGCCCTTCATGAGCTTATATCTTTGTTGAACCCTTTATGAGCTTATTCTAACGAGTTATGAAGTGAATCTTGATCTTTAGAGCTATAAATGTTCATATCATACTTTTACACATGTTATATCTATAAGCTAAGTTAGAGGCAATGTAATGTCAGTTTGACATGAGAAAGTGTGCTAAGCCAACTAAGGGCGGTGTAATAGGTTGCATCCAAGTCAATCTTCTGCTAATCTAAAATCCATTTCTTTCATGAGCCCTTCATGAGCTTATGTCTTTGTTGAATCCTTCATGAGCTTATTCTAACGAGTTATGAAGTGAATCTTGATCTTTAGAGCTATACATGTTCATATCATACTTCTACACATGTTTTATCTATAAGGTAAGTTAGAGGCAATGTAATGTCAGTTTGACATGAGAAAGTGTGCTAAGCCAACTAAGGGCGGTGTAATTGGTTGCATCCAGGTCAATCTTCTGCTAATCTTAAAGACATTTCTTTCATGAGCCCTTCATGAGCTTATGTCTTTGTCGAATCCTTCATGAGCTTATTCTAACGAGTTATGAAGTGAATCTTGATCTTTTGAGCTATTCATGTTCATATCATACTTCTACACATGTTATATTTATAAGATAAGTTAGAGGCAATGTAATGTCAGTTTGACATGAGAAAGTGTGCTAAGCCAACTAAGGGCGGTGTAATTGGTTGCATCCAGGTCAATCTTCTGCTAATCTTAAAGACATTTCTTTCATGAGCCCTTCATGAGCTTATGTCTTTGTTGAATCCTTCATGAGCTTATTCTAACGAGTTATGAAGTGAATCTTGATCTTTAGAGCTATTCATGTTATATCTATAAGCTAAGTTAGAGGCAATGTAATGTTAGTTTGACATGAGAAAGTGTGCTAAGCCAACTAATGGCGGTGTAATAGGTTGCATCCAGGTCAATCTTCTGCTAGTCTAAAAGCCATTTCTTTCTTGAGCCCTTCATGAGCTTATGTCTTTGTTGAACCCTTCATGAGCTAATTCTAACGAGTTATGAAGTGAATCTTGATCTTTAGAGCTATACATGTTCATATCATACTTCTACACATGTTATATTTATAAGATAAGTTAGAGGCAATGTAATGTCAGTTTGACATGAGAAAGTGTGCTAAGCCAACTAAGGACGGTGTAATAGGTTGCATCTAGGTCAACCTTCTGCTAATCTAAAAGCCATTTCTTCCATGAGCCCTTCATGAGCTTATGTCTTTGTTGAACCCTTCATGAGCTAATTCTAACGAGTTATGAAGTGAATCTTGATCTTTAGAGCTATTCATGTTCATATCATACTTCTACACATGTTATATCTATAAGATAAGTTAGAAGCAATGTAATGTCAGTTTGACATGAGAAAGTGTCCTAAGCCACCCTAATGGCGGTGTAATAGGTTCCATCCAGGTCAACCTTCTGCTAATCTAAAAGCCATTTCTTTCATGAGCCCTTCATGAGCTTATGTCTTTGTTGAATCCTTCATGAGCTTATTCTAACGAGTTATGAAGTGAATCTTGATCTTTAGAGCTATTCATGTTCATATCATACTTCTACACATGTTATATCTATAAGCTAAGTTAGAAGCAATGTAATGTCAGTTTGACATGAGAAAGTGTCCTAAGCCACCCTAAGGGCGGTGTAATAGGTTGCATCCAGGTCAACCTTCTCCTAATCTAAAAGCCATTTCTTTCATGAGCCCTTCATGAGCTTATGTCTTTGTTGAACCCTTCATGAGCTTATTCTAACGAGTTATGAAGTGAATCTTGATCTTTAGAGCTATACAAGTTCATATCATACTTCTACCCATGTTATATCTATAAGCTAAGTTAGAAGCAATGTATTGTCAGTTTGACATGAGAAAGTGTGCTGTGCCAACTAATGGCGGTGTAAAAGGTTGCATCCAGGTCAATCTTCTGCTAATCTAGAAGCCATTTCTTTCTTGAGCCCTTCCTGAGCTAATGTCTTTGTTGAACCCTTCATGAGCTAATTCTAACGAGTTATGAAGTGAATCTTGATCTTTAGAGGTATTCATGTTCATATGATACTTCTCCACATGTTATATCTATAAGCTAAGTTAGAGGCAATGTAATGTTAGTTTGACATGAGAAAGTGTGCTAAGCCAACTAAGGGCGGTGTAATAGGTTGCATCCAGGTCAACCTTCTGCTAATCTAAAAGCCATTTCTTTCTTGAGCCCTTCATGAGCTTATGTCTTTGTTGAACCCTTCATGAGCTAATTCTAACGAGTTATGAAGTGAATCTTGATCTTTAGAGGTATTCATGTTCATATGATACTTCTACACATGTTATATCTATAAGCTAAGTTAGAGGCAATGTAATGTCAGTTTGACATGAGAAAGTGTGCTAAGCCAACTAAGGGCGGTGTAATAGGTTGCATCCAGGTCAACCTTCTGCTAATCTAAAAGCCATTTCTTTCTTGAGCCCTTCATGAGCTTATGTCTTTGTTGAACCCTTCATGAGCTAATTCTAACGAGTTATGAAGTGAATCTTGATCTTTAGAGCTATTCATGACCATATCATACTTCTACACATGTTATATCTATAAGATAAGTTAGAGGCAATGTAATGTCAGTTTGACATGAGAAAGTATGCTAAGCCATCCTAAGGGCGGTGTAATAGGTTGCATCCAGGTCAACCTTCTACTAATCTAAAAGCCATTTCTTTCATGAGCCCTTCATGAGCTTATGTCTTTGTTGAACCCTTCATGAGCTAATTCTAACGAGTTATGAAGTGAATCTTGATCTTTAGAGCTATTCATGTTCATATCATACTTCTACACATGTTATATCTATAAGATAAGTTAGAAGCAATGTAATGTCAGTTTGACATGAGAAAGTGTGCTAAGCCACCCTAAGGGCGGTGTAATTGGTTGCATCCAGGTCAATCTTCTGCTAATCTTAAAGACATTTCTTTCATGAGCCCTTCATGAGCTTATATCTTTGTTGAATCCTTCATGAGCTTATTCTAACGAGTTATGAAGTGAATCTTGATCTTTAGAGCTATTCATGTTCATATGATACTTCTACACATGTTATATCTATAAGCTAACTTAGAGGCAATGTAATGTCAGTTTGACATGAGAAAGTGTGCTAAGCCAACTAAGGGCGGTGTAATTGGTTGCATCCAGGTCAACCTTCTACTAATCTAAAAGCCATTTCTTTCATGAGCCCTTCATGAGCTTATGTCTTTGTTGAACCCTTCATGAGCTAATTCTAACGAGTTATGAAGTGAATCTTGATCTTTAGAGCTATTCATGTTCATATCATACTTCTACACATGTTATATTTATAAGATAAGTTAGAGGCAATGTAATGTCAGTTTGACATGAGAAAGTGTGCTAAGCCAACTAAGGACGGTGTAATAGGTTGCATCTAGGTCAACCTTCTGCTAATCTAAAAGCCATTTCTTTCATGAGCCCTTCATTAGCTTATGTCTTTGTTGAACCCTTCATAAGCTAATTCTAACGAGTTATGAAGTGAATCTTGATCTTTAGAGCTATTCATGTGCATATCATACTTCTACACATGTTATATCTATAAGATAAGTTAGAAGCAATGTAATGTCAGTTTGACATGAGAAAGTGTGCTATGCCACCCTAATGGCGGTGTAATAGGTTCCATCCAGGTCAACCTTCTGCTAATCTAAAAGCCATTTCTTTCATGAGCCCTTCATGAGCTTATGTCTTTGTTGAATCCTTCATGAGCTTATTCTAACGAGTTATGAAGTGAATCTTGATCTTTAGAGCTATTCATGTTCATATCATACTTCTACACATGTTATATCTATAAGCTAAGTTAGAAGCAATGTAATGTCAGTTTGACATGAGAAAGTGTGCTAAGCCACCCTAAGGGCGGTGTAATAGGTTGCATCCAGGTCAACCTTCTGCTAATCTAAAAGCCATTTCTTTCATGAGCCCTTCATGAGCTTATGTCTTTGTTGAACCCTTCATGAGCTTATTCTAACGAGTTATGAAGTGAATCTTGATCTTTAGAGCTATACAAGTTCATATCATACTTCTACACATGTTATATCTATAAGCTAAGTTAGAAGCAATGTATTGTCAGTTTGACATGAGAAAGTGTGCTATGCCAACTAATGGCGGTGTAAAAGGTTGCATCCAGGTCAATCTTCTGCTAATCTAGAAGCCATTTCTTTCTTGAGCCCTTCCTGAGCTAATGTCTTTGTTGAACCCTTCATGAGCTAATTCTAACGAGTTATGAAGTGAATCTTGATCTTTAGAGGTATTCATGTTCATATGATACTTCTCCACATGTTATATCTATAAGCTAAGTTAGAGGCAATGTAATGTTAGTTTGACATGAGAAAGTGTGCTAAGCCAACTAAGGGCGGTGTAATAGGTTGCATCCAGGTCAACCTTCTACTAATCTAAAAGCCATTTCTTTCTTGAGCCCTTCATGAGCTTATGTCTTTGTTGAACCCCTCATGAGCTAATTCTAACGAGTTATGAAGTGAATCTTGATCTTTGGAGGTATTCATGTTCATATGATACTTCTACACATGTTATATCTATAAGCTAAGTTAGAGGCAATGTAATGTCAGTTTGACATGAGAAAGTGTGCTAAGCCAACTAAGGGCGGTGTAATAGGTTGCATCCAGGTCAACCTTCTGCTAATCTAAAAGCCATTTCTTTCTTGAGCCCTTCATGAGCTTATGTCTTTGTTGAACCCTTCATGAGCTAATTCTAACGAGTTATGAAGTGAATCTTGATCTTTAGAGCTATTCATGTCCATATCATACTTCTACACATGTTATATCTATAAGATAAGTTAGAGGCAATGTAATGTCAGTTTGACATGAGAAAGTGTGCTAAGCCAACTAAGGGCGGTGTAATAGGTTGCATCCAGGTCAACCTTCTACTAATCTAAAAGCCATTTCTTTCTTGAGCCCTTCATGAGCTTATGTCTTTGTTGAACCCTTCATGAGCTAATTCTAACGAGTTATGAAGTGAATCTTGATCTTTAGAGGTATTCATGTTCATATGATACTTCTACACATGTTATATCTATAAGCTAAGTTAGAGGCAATGTAATGTCAGTTTGACATGAGAAAGTGTGCTAAGCCACCCTAATGGCGGCGTAATAGGTTCCATCCAGGTCAACCTTCTACTAATCAAAAAGCCATTTCTTTCTTGAGCCCTTAATGAAATTATGTCTTTGTTGAACCCTTCATGAGCTTATTCTAACGAGTTATGAAGTGAATCTTGATCTTTAGAGCTATACGTGTTCATATCATACTTCTACACATGTTTTATCTATAAGCTAAGTTAGAGGCAATGTAATGTCAGTTTGACATGAGAAAGTGTGCTAAGCCAACTAAGGGTGGTGTAATTGGTTGCATCCAGGTCAATCTTCTGCTAATCTTAAAGACATTTCTTTCATGAGCCCTTCATGAGCTTATGTCTTTGTTGAACCCTTCATGAGCTAATTCTAACGAGTTATGAAGTGAATCTTGATCTTTAGAGCTATTCATGTCCATATCATACTTCTACACATGTTATATCTATAAGCTCAGTTAGAAGCAATGTAATGTCAGTTTGACATGAGAAAGTGTGCTAAGCCACCCTAAGGGCGGTGTAATAGGTTGCATCCAGGTCAACCTTCTGCTAATCTAAAAGCCATTTCTTTCATGAGCCCTTCATGAGCTTATGTCTTTGTTGAACCCTTCATGAGCTTATTCTAACGAGTTATGAAGTGAATCTTGATCTTTAGAGCTATACAAGTTCATATCATACTTCTACACATGTTATATCTATAAGCTAAGTTAGAAGCAATGTATTGTCAGTTTGACATGAGAAAGTGTGCTATGCCAACTAATGGCGGTGTAAAATGTTGCATCCAGGTCAATCTTCTGCTAATCTAGAAGCCATTTCTTTCTTGAGCCCTTCCTGAGCTAATGTCTTTGTTGAACCCTTCATGAGCTAATTCTAACGAGTTATGAAGTGAATCTTGATCTTTAGAGGTATTCATGTTCATATGATACTTCTCCACATGTTATATCTATAAGCTAAGTTAGAGGCAATGTAATGTTAGTTTGACATGAGAAAGTGAGCTAAGCCAACTAAGGGCGGTGTAATAGGTTGCATCCAGGTCAACCTTCTACTAATCTAAAACCCATTTCTTTCTTGAGCCCTTCATGAGCTTATGTCTTTGTTGAACCCTTCATGAGCTAATTCTAACGAGTTATGAAGTGAATCTTGATCTTTAGAGGTATTCATGTTCATATGATACTTCTACACATGTTATATCTATAAGCTAAGTTAGAGGCAATGTAATGTCAGTTTGACATGAGAAAGTGTGCTAAGCCAACTAAGGGCGGTGTAATAGGTTGCATCCAGGTCAACCTTCTGCTAATCTAAAAGCCATTTCTTTCTTGAGCCCTTCATGAGCTTATGTCTTTGTTGAACCCTTCATGAGCTAATTCTAACGAGTTATGAAGTGAATCTTGATCTTTAGAGCTATTCATGTCCATATCATACTTCTACACATGTTATATCTATAAGATAAGTTAGAGGCAATGTAATGTCAGTTTGACATGAGAAAGTGTGCTAAGCCAACTAAGGACGGTGTAATAGGTTGCATCTAGGTCAACCTTCTGCTAATCTAAAAGCCATTTCTTTCATGAGCCCTTCATGAGCTTATGTCTTTGTTGAACCCTTCATGAGCTAATTCTAATGAGTTATGAAGTGAATCTTGATCTTTAGAGCTATACATGTTCATATCATACTTCTACTCATGTTATATCTATAAGCTAAGTTATAGGCAATGTAATGTCAGTTTGACATGAGAAAGTGTGCTAAGCCACCCTAATGGCGGCGTAATAGGTTCCATTCAGGTCAACCTTCTACTAATCAAAAAGCCATTTCTTTCTTGAGCCCTTAATGAAATTATGTCTTTGTTGAACCCTTCATGAGCTTATTCTAACGAGTTATGAAGTGAATCTTGATCTTTAGAGCTATACGTGTTCATATCATACTTCTACACATGTTTTATCTATAAGCTAAGTTAGAGGCAATGTAATGTCAGTTTGACATGAGAAAGTGTGCTAAGCCAACTAAGGGTGGTGTAATTGGTTGCATCCAGGTCAATCTTCTGCTAATCTTAAAGACATTTCTTTCATGAGCCCTTCATGAGCTTAAGTCTTTGTTGAAGAATCCTTCATGAGCTTATTCTAACGAGTTATGAAGTGAATCTTGATCTTTAGAGCTATTCATGTTCATATCATACTTCTACTCATGTTATATCTATAAGCTAAGTTATAGGCAATGTAATGTCAGTTTGACATGAGAAAGTGTGCTAAGCCACCCTAATGGCGGCGTAATAGGTTCCATCCAGGTCAACCTTCTACTAATCTAAAAGCCATTTCTTTCTTGAGCCCTTCATGAGATTATGTCTTTGTTGAACCCTTCATGAGCTTATTCTAACGAGTTATGAAGTGAATCTTGATCTTTAGAGCTATTCATGTTCATATCATACTTCTACACATGTTTTATCTATAAGCTAAGTTATAGGCAATGTAATGTCAGTTTGACATGAGAAAGTGTGCTAAGCCAACTAATGGCGGTGTAATAGGTTGCATCCAGGTCAACCTTCTGCTAATCTAAAAGCCATTTCTTTCATGAGCCCTTCATGAGCTTATGTCTTTGTTGAACCCTTCATGAGCTTATTCTAACGAGTTATGAAGTGAATCTTGATCTTTAGAGCTATACATGTTCATATCATACTTCTACACATGTTTTATCTATAAGCTAAGTTAGAGGCAATGTAATGTCAGTTTGACATGAGAAAGTGTGCTAAGCCAACTAAGGGCGGTGTAATTGGTTGCATCTAGGTCAATCTTCTGCTAATCTTAAAGACATTTCTTTCATGAGCCCTTCATGAGCTTATATCTTTGTTGAATCCTTCATGAGCTTATTCTAACGAGTTATGAAGTGAATCTTGATCTTTAGAGCTATTCATGTTCATATGATACTTCTACACATGTTATATCTATAAGCTAACTTAGAGGGAATGTAATGTCGGTTTGACATGAGAAAGTGTGCTAAGCCAACTAAGGGCGGTGTAATTGGTTGCATCCAGGTCAATCTTCTGCTAATCTTAAAGACATTTCTTTCATGAGCCCTTCATGAGCTTATGTGTTTGTTGAATCCTTCATGAGCTTATTCTAACGAGTTATGAAGTGAATCTCGATCTTTAGAGCTATTCATGTTCATATGATACTTCTACACATGTTATATCTATAAGCTAAGTTAAAGGCAATGTAATGTCAGTTTGACATGAGAAAGTGTGCTAGGCCAACTAAGGGCGGTGTAATAGGTTGCATCCAGGTCAACCTTCTGCTAATCTAAAAGCCATTTCTTTCATGGCCCTTCATGAGATTATGTCTTTTTTGAACCCTTCATGAGCTTATTCTAACGAGTTATGAAGTGAATCTAGATCTTTAGAGTTATACATGTTCATATCATACTTCTACACATGTTATATCTATAAGCTAAGTTAGAAGCAATGTAATGTCAGTTTGACATGAGAAAGTGTGCTAAGCCAACTAAGGGCGGTGTAATTGGTTGCATCCAGGTCAATCTTCTGCTAATCTTAAAGACATTTCTTTCATGAGCCCTTCATGAGCTTATGTCTTTGTTGAATCCTTCATGAGCTTATTCTAACGAGTAATGAAGTGAATCTCGATCTTTAGAGCTATTCATGTCCATATCATACTTCTACACATGTTATATCTATAAGATAAGTTAGAGGCAATGTAATGTCAGTTTGACATGAGAAAGTGTGGTAAGCCACCCTAATGGCCGTGTAATAGGTTGCATCTAGGTCAACCTTCTGCTAATCTAAAAGCCATTTCTTTCATGAGCCCTTCATGAGCTTATGTCTTTGTTGAACCCTTCATGAGCTTATTCTAACGAGTTATGAAGTGAATCTTGATCTTTAGAGCTATACATGTTCATATCATACTTCTACACATGTTTTATCTATAAGCTAAGTTAGAGGCAATGTAATGTCAGTTTGACATGAGAAAGTGTGCTAAGCCAACTAAGGGCGGTGTAATTGGTTGCATCCAGGTCAATCTTCTGCTAATCTTAAAGAAATTTCTTTCATGAACCCTTCATGAGCTTATGTCTTTGTTGAATCCTTCATGAGCTTATTCTAACGAGTTATGAAGTGAATCTTGATCTTTAGAGCTATTCATGTTCATATCATACTTCTACACATGTTATATCTATAAGCTAAGTTAGAAGCAATGTATTGTCTGGTTGACATGAGAAAGTGTGCTAAGCCAACTAAAGGCGGTGTAATAGGTTGCATCCTGGTCAATCTTCTGCTAATCTAAAAGGCATTTCTTTCTTGAGCACTTCATGAGCTTATGTCTTTGTTGAACCCTTCACGAGCTTATTCTAGCGAGTTATGATGTGAAGCTTGATCTTTGGAGCTACCCATGTTGATATCATATTTCTACACATGTTATATCTATAAGCTAAGTTAGAGGCAATGTAATGTCAGTTTGACATGAGAAAGTGTACTAAGCCAACTAAGGGCGGTGTAATAGGTTGCATCCAGGTCAATCTTCTACTAATCTAAAAGTTATTTCTTTCATGGCTCTTCATGAGATTATGTCTTTGTTGAACCCTTCATGAGCTTATTTTAACGAGTTATGAAGTGAATCTTGATCTTTAGAGCTATTCATGTTCATATCATTCATCTACACATGTTATATCTATAAGCTAAGTTAGAGGCAATGTAATGTCAGTTTGACATGAGAAAGTGTGCTAAGCCAACTAAGGGCGGTGTAATAGGTTGCATCCAGGTCAATCTTCTACTAATCTAAAAGCCATTTCTTTCATGAGCCCTTCATGAGCTTATTCTAACGAGTTATAAAGTGAATCCTGATCTTTAGAGCTAATTATGTTCATATCATACTTGTTAGAATGTGAGCTAAAGAATCCGAAAACTAAAGAGAGTGAAGAAGAACTTGTTGTCTTAATACATTGTTTACACATGTGGTCTCCTTTAAATAGCCACAGCAACTACGTAGGGTTTTGCATAAAGAAGAAAGAATAAAACACAAGAGAGAAAAGGACTAGAAATGTCTTGGCAAATAAGGAAAGAGGGGGGGGGACCACACCAGCATACTTCCAACGGCTAGCTGCAGCTGGTGTGGACCACTTTGAAAGCTTTCTCACTTCTCTTTCTTTGAACAGCTCCTTCTTCCCTCCTTATTGGGCTCAGCTGGGCTTTTTCTTCTTATTTGTTGGATTGGTCACTCAGCCTCTTGGATTATGGATTAATGTGGCTGAGTGAGGACTTGACTAATAATACTTCTACACATGTTATATCTATAAGCTAAGTTAGAGACAATGTAATGTCAGTTTGACATAAGAAAGTGTGCTAAGCCAACTAAGGGCGGTGTAATAGGTTGCATCCAGGTCAATCTTCTACTAATCTAAAAGTTATTTCTTTCATGGCCCTTCATGAGCTTATGTCTTTGTTGAACCCTTCATGAGCTTATTCTAGCGAGTTATGAAGTGAAGCTTGATCTTTGGAGCTACCCATGTTCATATCACACTTCTACACATGTTATATCTATAAGCTAAGTTAGAGGCAATGTAATGTCAGTTTGACATGAGAAAGTGTGCTAAGCCAACTAAGGGCGGTGTAATAGGTTGCATCCAGGTCAATCTTCTACTAATCTAAAAGTTATTTCTTTCATGGCCCTTCATGAGATTATGACATACGAACACACTAGTGGTGAAGGAGCACTCGAGCAGTGACGAGCAGAAAACATTCGAACACCCTAGTGGTGAAGGAACACTCTAGCAGTGACGAGCAGAAGACGTACGAACACCCTGGTGTTGAAGGAACACTCTAGCAGTGACGAGCAAAAGACATACGAACACACTAGTGGTGAAGGAGCACTCTAGAAGTGACGAGCAGAAGACATACGAACACCCTAGTGGTGAAGGAACACTCTAGCAGTGACGAGCAGAAGACATACGAACACCCTAGTGGTGAAGGAACACTCTAGCAGTGACGAGCAGAAGACGTACGAACACCCTGGTGTTGAAGGAACACTCTAGCAGTGATGAGCAAAAGACATACGAGCACACTAGTGGTGAAGGAGCACTCTAGCAGTGACGAGTAGAAAACATTCGAACACCCTAGTGGTGAAGGAACACTCTAGTAGTTACGAGCAGAAGATATACGAACACCCTGGTGTTGAAGGAACACTCTAGCAGTGACGAGCAAAAGACATACGAACACACTAGTGGTGAAGGAGCACTCTAGAAGTGACGAGCAGAAGACATACGAACACCCTAGTGGTGAAGGAACACTCTAGCAGGGACTAGGAGAACACATACGAACATTCTAGTGGTGAAGGAACACTATAGCAGTGATAAGTAGAAGACATACGAACACCCTAATGGTGAAGGAACACTTTAGGAGTGACGAGTAGAAGATATACGAACACCCTAATGGTGAAGGAACACTCTAGCAGTGATGAGCATAAGACATACGAACACCCTAGTGGTAAAGGAACACTCTAGCAATCACGAGCAGAAGAGAAACGGACACCCTACTGGCAAAGGAACACTCTAGCAGTGATGAGCAGAAGAGATACGATCTCCCTAGTGTTGAAGGAACACTCTAGAAGTGACGAGACGAAGAGATACAAACACCCTAGTTGTGAAGGACCACTCTAGCAGTGACGAAGAAAAGACATACGAAAACCTTAATGTTGAAGGAACACTCTAGTAGTGGCGAGCAAAAGAGATACGAACACCCTAGTTGTGAAGGAACACTCTAGTAATGACGAGCGAAAGAGATACGAACATCCTAGTGGTGAAGGAACACTCTAGCAGTGACTAGCAGAAAACATACGAACACCCTAGTGGTGAAGGAACACTCTAGCAGTGACGAGCAGAAGACATACGAACACCCTAGTGGTGAAGGAACACTCTAACAGTGACAAACAGAAGACATACAAACACCCTAGTGGTGAAGGAACACTCTAGCAGTGACGAGCAGAAGACGTACGAACACCCTAGTGTTGAAGGAACACTCTAGCAATGACGAGCAAAAGACATACAAACACACTAGTGGTGAAGGAGCACTCTAGCAGTGACGAGCAGAAAACATTAGAACACCCTAGTGGTGAAGGAACACTCGAGGAGTGACGAGCATAAGACATACGAACACCCTAATGGTGAAGCAACATTGTAGCAGTGACAAGCAGAAGACATACGAACACCCTCGTGGTGACGAAACACTCTAGCAATGGCGAGCAAAAAAGATACGAACACCCGAGTTGTGAAAGAACACTCTAGTAGTGACGAGCGAAAGAGATACGAACATCCTAGTGGTGAAGGAACACTCTAGTAGGGACTAGCAGAAGACATACGAACACCCTAGTGGTGAAGGAACACTCTAGCAGGGACGAGCAGAAGACATACGAACACCCTAGTGGTGAAGGAACACTCTAGCAGTGACGAGCAGAAGACGTACGAACACCCTGGTGTTGAAGGAACACTCTAGCAAAGACGAGCAAAAGACATACGAACACACTAGTGGTGAAGGAGCACTCTAGAAGTGACGAGCAGAAGACATACGAACACCCTAGTGGTGAAGGAACACTCTAGCAGGGACTAGGAGAACACATACGAACATTCTAGTGGTGAAGGAACACTATAGCAGTGATAAGTAGAAGACATACGAACAACCTAGTGGTGAAGGAACACTTTAGGAGTGACGAGTAGAAGACATACGAACACCCTAATGGTGAAGGAACCCTCTAGCAGTGATGAACATAAGACCTACGAACACCCTAGTGGTAAAGGAACACTCTAGTAATCATGAGCAGAAGAGAAACGGACAACCTACTAGCGAAGGAACACTCTAGCAGTGATGAGCAGAGGAGATACGATCTCCCTATTGTTGAAGGAACACTCTAGCAGTGACGAGAGGAAGAGATACGAACAACCTAGTTGTGAAGGACCACTCTAGCTGTGACGAGGAAAAGACATACGAAAACCTTAATGCTGAAGGAACACTCTAGCAGTTCGAGCGGAAGAGATGCGAACACCCTAGTTGTGAAGGAACACTATAGTTGTGACGAGCAAAAGACATACGAAAACCTTAATGGTCACGAACACTCTAGCAATGATGAGGAAAAGATACACGAACACCCTAGTGGTGAAGCAACACTGTAGCAGTGATAAGCATAAGATATACGAACACCCTCGTGGTGATGAAACACTCTAGGAGTGGCGAGCAAAAGAGATACGAACACCCTAGTTGTGAAGGAACACTCTAGTAGTGACGAGCGACAGAGATACGAACATCCTAGTGGTGAAAGAACACTCTAGCAAGGACTAGCAGAAGACATACGAACACCTTAGTGGTGAAGGAACACTCTAGTAGTGACGAGCAGAAAACATACGAAAACCCTAGTGGTGAAGGAACACTCTAGCAGTGACGAGCATAAGACATACGAAATCCCTAGTGGTGAAGGAACACTCTAGAAGTGACGAGCATAAGACATACGAAATCCCTAGTGGTGAAGGAACACTCTAGCAGTGATGAGCATAAGACATACGAACACCCTAGTGGTGAAGGAACACTTTAGGAGTGACGAGTAGAAGATATACGAACATCCTGGTGTTGAAGGAACACTCTAGCAGTAACGAGCAAAAGACATACGAACACACTAGTGGTGAAGGAGCACTCTAGAAGTGACGAGCAGAAGATATACGAACACCCTAGTGGTGAAGGAACACTCTAGCAGGGACTAGGAGAACACATACGAACATTCTAGTGGTGAAGGAACACTATAGCAGTGATAAGTAGAAGACATACGAACACCCTAGTGGTGAAGGAACACTTTAGGAGTGACGAGTAGAAGATATACGAACACCCTAATGGTGAAGGAACACTCTAGCAGTGATGAGCATAAGACATACGAACACCCTAGTGGTAAAGGAAAACTCTAGCAATCACGAGCAGAAAAGAAACGGACACCCTACTGGGGAAGGAACACTCTAGCAGTGATGAGCAGAAGAGATACAATCTCCCTAGTGTTGAAGGAACACTTTAGCAGTGACGAGAGGAAGAGATACGAACACCCTAGTGGTGAAGCAACACTGTAGCAGTGACAAACAAAAGACATACGAACACCCTAGTGGTGAAGGAACACTCTAGCAGTGACAAGCAGAAGACGTACGAACACCCTGGTGTTGAAGGAACACTCTAGCAGTGACGAGCAAAAGACATACGAACACACTAGTGGTGAAGGAGCACTCTAGCAGTGACGAGCATAAAACATTCGAACACCCTAGTGGTGAAGGAACACTCTAACAGTGACGAGCAGAAGACATACGAACACCCTTGTGGTGAAGGAACACTCTAGCACTGACGAGCAGAAGATGTACGAACACTCTGGTGTTGAAGGAACACTCTAGCAGTAACGAGCAAAAGACATACGAACACACTAGTGGTGAAGGAGCACTCTAGAAGTGACGAGCAGAAGACATACGAACAACCTAGTGGTGAAGGAACACTCTAGCAGGGACTAGGAGAACACATACGAACATTCTAGTGGTGAAGGAACACTATAGCAGTGATAAGTAGAAGACATACGAACAACCTAGTGGTGAAAGAACACTTTAGGAGTGACGAGTAGAAGACATACGAACACCCTAATGGTGAAGGAACACTCTAGCAGTGATGAGCATAAGACCTACGAACACCCTAGTGGTAAAGGAACATTCTAGCAATCATGAGCAAAAGAGAAACGGACACCCTACTGGCGAAGGAACACTCTAGCAGTGATGAGCTGAAGAGATACGATCTCCCTAGTGTTGAAGGAACACTCTAGCAGTGACGAGAGGAAGAGATACGAACACCCTAGTTGTGAAGGACCACTCTAACTTTGACGAAGAAAAGACATACGAAAACCTTAATGCTGAAGGAACACTCTAGCAGTGACGAGCGGAAGAGATGCGAACACCCTAGTTGTGAAGGAACACTATAGTTGTGACGAGCAAAAGACATACAAAAACCTTAATGGTCAGGAACAGTCTAACAATGATGAGGAAAAGACATACGAACACCCTAGTGGTGAAGCAACACTGTAGCAGTGACAAGCATAAGACATACGAACACCCTCGTGGTGATGAAACACTCTAGGAGTGGCGAGCAAAAGAGATACGAACACCCTAGTTGTGAAGGAACACTCTAATAGTGACGAGCGAAAGAGATACAAACATCCTAGTGGTGAAAGAACACTCTAGCAAGGACTAGCAGAAGACATACGAACATCTTAGTGGTGAAGGAACACTCTAGCAGTGACGAGCAGAAGATGTACGAACACCCTGGTGTTGAAGGAACACTCTAGCAGTGACGAGCAAAAGACATACGAACACACTAGTGGTGAAGGAGCACTCTAGCAGTGACGAGCAGAAAACATTCGAACACCCTAGTGGTAAAGGAACACTCTAGCAGTGACGAGCAAAAGACATACGAACACACTAGTGGTGAAGGAGCACTCGAGCAGTGACGAGCAGAAAACATTAGAACACCCTATTGTTGAAGGAACACTCTAGCAGTGACGAGAGGAAGAGATACGAACACCCTAGTTGTGAAGGACCACTCTAGCTGTGACGAGGAAAAGACATACGAAAACCTTAATGCTGAAGGAACACTCTACCAGTTCGAGCGGAAGAGATGCGAACACTCTAGTTGTGAAGGAACACTATAGTTGTGACGAGCAAAAGACATACGAAAACCTTAATGGTCACGAACACTCTAGCAATGATGAGGAAAAGATATACGAACACCCTATTGGTGAAGCAACACTGTAGCAGTGACAAGCATAAGACATACGAACACCCTCGTGATGATGAAACACTCTAGGAGTGGCGAGCAAAAGAGATACGAACACCCTAGTTGTGAAGGAACACTCTAGTAGTGACGAGCGAAAGAGATACGAACTTCCTAGTGGTGAAAGAACACTCTAGCAAGGACTAGCAGAAGACATACGAACACCTTAGTGGTGAAGGAACACTCAAGTAGTGACGAGCAGAAGACATACGAAAACCCTAGTGGTGAAGGAACACTCTAGCAGTGACGAGCATAAGACATACGAAATCCCTAGTGGTGAAGGAACACTCTAGCAGTGATGAGCATAAGACATACGAACACCCTAGTGGTGAAGGAACACTTTAGGAGTGACGAGTAGAAGATATACGAACACCCTGGTGTTGAAGGAACACTCTAGCAGTAACGAGCAAAAGACATACGAACACACTAGTGGTGAAGGAGCACTCTAGAAGTGACGAGCAGAAGACATACGAACACCCTAGTGGTGAAGGAACACTCTAGCAGGGACTAGGAGAACACATACGAACATTCTAGTGGTGAAGGAACACTATAGCAGTGATAAGTAGAAGACATACGAACACCCTAGTGGTGAAGGAACACTTTAGGAGTGACGAGTAGAAGATATACGAACACCCTAATGGTGAAGGAACACTCTAGCAGTGATGAGCATAAGACATACGAACACCCTAGTGGTAAAGGAAAACTCTAGCAATCACGAGCAGAAAAGAAACGGACACCCTACTGGGGAAGGAACACTCTAGCAGTGATGAGCAGAAGAGATACAATCTCCCTAGTGTTGAAGGAACACTTTAGCAGTGACGAGAGGAAGAGATACGAACACCCTAGTGGTGAAGCAACACTGTAGCAGTGACAAACAAAAGACATACGAACACCCTAGTGGTGAAGGAACACTCTAGCAGTGACAAGCAGAAGACGTACGAACACCCTGGTGTTGAAGGAACACTCTAGCAGTGACGAGCAAAAGACATACGAACACACTAGTGGTGAAGGAGCACTCTAGCAGTGACGAGCATAAAACATTCGAACACCCTAGTGGTGAAGGAACACTCTAACAGTGACGAGCAGAAGACATACGAACACCCTTGTGGTGAAGGAACACTCTAGCACTGACGAGCAGAAGATGTACGAACACCCTGGTGTTGAAGGAACACTCTAGCAGTAACGAGCAAAAGACATACGAACACATTAGTGGTGAAGGAGCACTCTAGAAATGACAAGCAGAAGACATACGAACATTCTAGTGGTGAAGGAACACTATAGCAGTGATAAGTAGAAGACATACGAACAACCTAGTGGTGAAGGAACACTTTAGGAGTGACGAGTAGAAGACATACGAACACCCTAATGGTGAAGGAACACTCTAGCAGTGATGAGCATAAGACCTACGAACACCCTAGTGGTAAAGGAACATTCTAGCAATCATGAGCAAAAGAGAAACGGACACCCTACTGGCGAAGGAACACTCTAGCAGTGATGAGCTGAAGAGATACGATCTCCCTAGTGTTGAAGGAACACTCTAGCAGTGACGAGAGGAAGAGATACGAACACCCTAGTTGTGAAGGACCACTCTAACTTTGACGAAGAAAAGACATACGAAAACCTTAATGCTGAAGGAACACTCTAGCAGTGACGAGCGGAAGAGATGCGAACACCCTAGTTGTGAAGGAACACTATAGTTGTGACGAGCAAAAGACATACAAAAACCTTAATGGTCAGGAACAGTCTAACAATGATGAGGAAAAGACATACGAACACCCTAGTGGTGAAGCAACACTGTAGCAGTGACAAGCATAAGACATACGAACACCCTCGTGGTGATGAAACACTCTAGGAGTGGCGAGCAAAAGAGATACGAACACCCTAGTTGTGAAGGAACACTCTAATAGTGACGAGCGAAAGAGATACAAACATCCTAGTGGTGAAAGAACACTCTAGCAAGGACTAGCAGAAGACATACGAACATCTTAGTGGTGAAGGAACACTCTAGCAGTGACGAGCAGAAGATGTACGAACACCCTGGTGTTGAAGGAACACTCTAGCAGTGACGAGCAAAAGACATACGAACACACTAGTGGTGAAGGAGCACTCTAGCAGTGACGAGCAGAAAACATTCGAACACCCTAGTGGTAAAGGAACACTCTAGCAGTGACGAGCAAAAGACATACGAACACACTAGTGGTGAAGGAGCACTCGAGCAGTGACGAGCAGAAAACATTAGAACACCCTATTGTTGAAGGAACACTCTAGTAGTGACGAGAGGAAGAGATACGAACACCCTAGTTGTGAAGGACCACTCTAGCTGTGACGAGGAAAAGACATACGAAAACCTTAATGCTGAAGGAACACTCTACCAGTTCGAGCGGAAGAGATGCGAACACTCTAGTTGTGAAGGAACACTATAGTTGTGACGAGCAAAAGACATACGAAAACCTTAATGGTCACGAACACTCTAGCAATGATGAGGAAAAGATATACGAACACCCTATTGGTGAAGCAACACTGTAGCAGTGACAAGCATAAGACATACGAACACCCTCGTGATGATGAAACACTCTAGGAGTGGCGAGCAAAAGAGATACGAACACCCTAGTTGTGAAGGAACACTCTAGTAGTGACGAGCGAAAGAGATACGAACATCCTAGTGGTGAAAGAACACTCTAGCAAGGACTAGCAGAAGACATACGAACACCTTAGTGGTGAAGGAACACTCTAGTAGTGACGAGCAGAAGACATACGAAAACCCTAGTGGTGAAGGAACACTCTAGCAGTGACGAGCATAAGACATACGAAATCCCTAGTGGTGAAGGAACACTCTAGCAGTGATGAGCATAAGACATACGAACACCCTAGTGGTGAAGGAACACTTTAGGAGTGACGAGTAGAAGATATACGAACACCCTGGTGTTGAAGGAACACTCTAGCAGTAACGAGCAAAAGACATACGAACACACTAGTGGTGAAGGAGCACTCTAGAAGTGACGAGCAGAAGACATACGAACACCCTAGTGGTGAAGGAACACTCTAGCAGGGACTAGGAGAACACATACGAACATTCTAGTGGTGAAGGAACACTATAGCAGTGATAAGTAGAAGACATACGAACACCCTAGTGGTGAAGGAACACTTTAGGAGTGACGAGTAGAAGATATACGAACACCCTAATGGTGAAGGAACACTCTAGCAGTGATGAGCATAAGACTTACGAACACCCTAGTGGTAAAGGAAAACTCTAGCAATCACGAGCAGAAAAGAAACGGACACCCTACTGGGGAAGGAACACTCTAGCAGTGATGAGCAGAAGAGATACAATCTCCCTAGTGTTGAAGGAACACTTTAGCAGTGACGAGAGGAAGAGATACGAACACCCTAGTGGTGAAGCAACACTGTAGCAGTGACAAACAAAAGACATACGAACACCCTAGTGGTGAAGGAACACTCTAGCAGTGACAAGCAGAAGACGTACGAACACCCTGGTGTTGAAGGAACACTCTAGCAGTGACGAGCAAAAGACATACGAACACACTAGTGGTGAAGGAGCACTCTAGGAGTGACGAGCATAAAACATTCGAACACCCTAGTGGTGAAGGAACACTCTAACAGTGACGAGCAGAAGACATACGAACACCCTTGTGGTGAAGGAACACTCTAGCACTGACGAGCAGAAGATGTACGAACACCCTGGTGTTGAAGGAACACTCTAGCAGTAACGAGCAAAAGACATACGAACACACTAGTGGTGAAGGAGCACTCTAGAAGTGACGAGCAGAAGACATACGAACACCCTAGTGGTGAAGGAACACTCTAGCAGGGACTAGGAGAACACATACGAACATTCTAGTGGTGAAGGAACACTATAGCAGTGATAAGTAGAAGACATACGAACACCCTAGTGGTGAAGGAACACTTTAGGAGTGACGAGTAGAAGATATACGAACACCCTAATGGTGAAGGAACACTCTAGCAGTGATGAGCATAAGACATACGAACACCCTAGTGGTAAAGGAAAACTCTAGCAATCACGAGCAGAAAAGAAACGGACACCCTACTGGGGAAGGAACACTCTAGCAGTGATGAGCAGAAGAGATACAATCTCCCTAGTGTTGAAGGAACACTTTAGCAGTGACGAGAGGAAGAGATACGAACACCCTAGTGGTGAAGCAACACTGTAGCAGTGACAAACAAAAGACATACGAACACCCTAGTGGTGAAGGAACACTCTAGCAGTGACAAGCAGAAGACGTACGAACACCCTGGTGTTGAAGGAACACTCTAGCAGTGACGAGCAAAAGACATACGAACACACTAGTGGTGAAGGAGCACTCTAGCAGTGACGAGCATAAAACATTCGAACACCCTAGTGGTGAAGGAACACTCTAACAGTGACGAGCAGAAGACATACGAACACCCTTGTGGTGAAGGAACACTCTAGCACTGACGAGCAGAAGATGTACGAACACCCTGGTGTTGAAGGAACACTCTAGCAGTAACGAGCAAAAGACATACGAACACATTAGTGGTGAAGGAGCACTCTAGAAATGACAAGCAGAAGACATACGAACATTCTAGTGGTGAAGGAACACTATAGCAGTGATAAGTAGAAGACATACGAACAACCTAGTGGTGAAGGAACACTTTAGGAGTGACGAGTAGAAGACATACGAACACCCTAATGGTGAAGGAACACTCTAGCAGTGATGAGCATAAGACCTACGAACACCCTAGTGGTAAAGGAACATTCTAGCAATCATGAGCAAAAGAGAAACGGACACCCTACTGGCGAAGGAACACTCTAGCAGTGATGAGCTGAAGAGATACGATCTCCCTAGTGTTGAAGGAACACTCTAGCAGTGACGAGAGGAAGAGATACGAACACCCTAGTTGTGAAGGACCACTCTAACTTTGACGAAGAAAAGACATACGAAAACCTTAATGCTGAAGGAACACTCTAGCAGTGACGAGCGGAAGAGATGCGAACACCCTAGTTGTGAAGGAACACTATAGTTGTGACGAGCAAAAGACATACAAAAACCTTAATGGTCAGGAACAGTTCAACATTGATGAGGAAAAGACATACGAACACCCTAGTGGTGAAGCAACACTGTAGCAGTGACAAGCATAAGACATACGAACACACTAGTGGTGAAGGAGCACTCTAGAAGTGACGAGCAGAAGAGATACGAACACCCTAGTTGTGAAGGAACACTCTAATAGTGACGAGCGAAAGAGATACAAACATCCTAGTGGTGAAAGAACACTCTAGCAAGGACTAGCAGAAGACATACGAACATCTTAGTGGTGAAGAAACACTCTAGCAGTGACGAGCAAAAGACATACGAACACACTAGTGGTGAAGGAGCACTCTAGCAGTGACGAGCAGAAAACATTCGAACACCCTAGTGGTAAAGGAACACTCTAGCAGTGACGAGCAAAAGACATACGAACACACTAGTGGTGAAGTAGCACTCGAGCAGTGACGAGCAGAAAACATTAGAACACCCTATTGTTGAAGGAACACTCTAGCAGTGACGAGAGGAAGAGATACGAACACCCTAGTTGTGAAGGACCACTCTAGCTGTGACGAGGAAAAGACATACGAAAACCTTAATGCTGAAGGAACACTCTACCAGTTCGAGCGGAAGAGATGCGAACACTCTAGTTGTGAAGGAACACTATAGTTGTGACGAGCAAAAGACATACGAAAACCTTAATGGTCACGAACACTCTAGCAATGATGAGGAAAAGATATACGAACACCCTATTGGTGAAGCAACACTGTAGCAGTGACAAGCATAAGACATACGAACACCCTCGTGGTGATGAAACACTCTAGGAGTGGCGAGCAAAAGAGATACGAACACCCTAGTTATGAAGGAACACTCTAGTAGTGACGAGCGAAAGAGATACGAACATCCTAGTGGTGAAAGAACACTCTAGCAAGGACTAGCAAAAGACATACGAACACCTTAGTGGTGAAGGAACACTCTAGTAGTGACGAGCAGAAGACATACGAAAACCCTAGTGGTGAAGGAACACTCTAGCAGTGATGATCATAAGACATACGAACACCCTAGTGGTGAAGGAACACTTTAGGAGTGACGAGTAGAAGATATACGAACACCCTGGTGTTGAAGGAACACTCTAGCAGTAACAAGCAAAAGACATACGAACACACTAGTGGTGAAGGAGCACTCTAGAAGTGACGAGCAGAAGACATACGAACACCCTAGTGGTGAAGGAACACTCTAGCAGGGACTAGGAGAACACATACGAACATTCTAGTGGTGAAGGAACACTATAGCAGTGATAAGTAGAAGACATACGAACAACCTAGTGGTGAAGGAACACTTTAGGAGTGACGAGTAGAAGACATACGAACACCCTAATGGTGAAGGAACACTCTAGCAGTGATGAGCATAAGACCTACGAACACCCTAGTGGTAAAGGAACATTCTAGCAATCATGAGCAAAAGAGAAACGGACACCCTACTGGCGAAGGAACACTCTAGCAGTGATGAGCTGAAGAGATACGATCTCCCTATTGTTGAAGGAACACTCTAGCAGTGACGAGAGGAAGAGATACGAACACCCTAGTTGTGAAGGACCACTCTAGCTGTGACTAGGAAAAGACATACGAAAACCTTAATGCTGAAGGAACACTCTAGCAGTTCGAGCGGAAGAGATGCGAACACCCTAGTTGTGAAGGAACACTATAGTTGTGACGAGCAAAAGACATACGAAAACCTTAATGGTCACGAACACTCTAGCAGTGACGAGCAAAAGACATACGAACACACTAGTGGTGAAGTAGCACTCGAGCAGTGACGAGCAGAAAACATTAGAACACCCTATTGTTGAAGGAACACTCTAGCAGTGACGAGAGGAAGAGATACGAACACCCTAGTTGTGAAGGACCACTCTAGCTGTGACGAGGAAAAGACATACGAAAACCTTAATGCTGAAGGAACACTCTACCAGTTCGAGCGGAAGAGATGCGAACACTCTAGTTGTGAAGGAACACTATAGTTGTGACGAGCAAAAGACATACGAAAACCTTAATGGTCACGAACACTCTAGCAATGATGAGGAAAAGATATACGAACACCCTATTGGTGAAGCAACACTGTAGCAGTGACAAGCATAAGACATACGAACACCCTCGTGGTGATGAAACACTCTAGGAGTGGCGAGCAAAAGAGATACAAACACCCTAGTTGTGAAGGAACACTCTAGCAAGGACTAGCAGAAGACATACGAACACCTTAGTGGTGAAGGAACACTCTAGCAGTGATGAGCATAAGACATATGAACACCCTAGTTGTGAAGGAACACTTTAGGAGTGACGAGTAGAAGATATACGAACACCCTGGTGTTGAAGGATCACTCTAGCAGTGACGAGCATAAGACATACGAAATCCCTAGTGGTGAAGGAACACTCTAGCAGTGATGAGCATAAGACATATGAACACCCTAGTTGTGAAGGAACACTTTAGGAGTGACGAGTAGAAGATATACGAACACCCTGGTGTTGAAGGAACACTCTAGCAGTGACGAGCAAAAGACATACGAACACACTAGTGGTGAATGAGCACTCTAGAAGTGACGAGCAGAAGACATACGAACACCCTAGTGGTGAAGGAACACTCTAGTAGGGACTAGAGAACACATACGAACATTCTAGTGGTGAAGGAACACTATAGCAGTGATAAGTAGAAGACATACGAACACCCTAGTGGTGAAGGAACACTTTAGGAGTGACGAGTAGAAGATATACGAACACCCTAATGGTGAAGGAACACTCTAGCAGTGATGAGCATAAGACATACGAACACCCTAGTGGTAAAGGAAACTCTAGCAATCACGAGCAGAAAAGAAACGGACACCCTACTGGGGAAGGAACACTCTAGCAGTGATGAGCAGAAGAGATACAATCTCCCTAGTGTTGAAGGAACACTCTAGCAGTGACGAGAGGAAGAGATACGAACACCCTAGTGGTGAAGCAACACTGTAGCAGTGACAAACAGAAGACATACGAACACCCTAGTGGTGAAGGAACACTCTAGCAGTGATGAGCAGAAGACGTACGAACACCCTGGTGTTGAAGGAACACTCTAAAAGTGACGAGCAAAAGACATACGAACACACTAGTGGTGAAGGAGCACTCTAGCAGTGACGACCAGAAAACATTCGAACACCCTAGTGGTGAAGGAACACTCTAACAGTGACGAGCAGAAGACATACGAACACCCTAGTGCTGAAGGAACACTCTAGCACTGACGAGTAGAAGAAGTACGAACACCCTGGTGTTGAAGGAACACTTTAGCAAAGACGAGCAAAAGACATACGAACACACTAGTGGTGAAGGAGCACTCTAGAAGTGACGAGCAGAAGACATACGAACACCCTAGTGGTGAAGGAACACTTTAGGAGTGACGAGTAGAAGACATACGAACACCCTAATGGTGAAGGAACACTTTAGCAGTGATGAGCATAAGACCTGAGAACACCCTAGTGGTAAAGGAACACTCTAGCAATCATGAGCAGAAGAGAAACGGACACCCTACTGGCGAAGAAACACTCTAGCAGTGATGAGCAGAAGATATAAGATCTCCCTAGTGTTGAAGGAACACTCTAGCAGTGACGAGAGGAAGAGATACAAACACCCTAGTGGTGAAGCAACACTGTAGCAGTGACAAACAGAAGACATACGAACACCCTAGTGGTGAAGGAACACTCTAGCAGTGACGAGCAGAAGACGTACGAACACCCTGGTGTTGAAGGAACACTCTAAAAGTGACGAGCAAAAGACATATGAACACACTAGTGGTGAAGGAGCACTCTAGCAGTGACGAGCAGAAAATATTCGAACACCCTAGTGGTGAAGGAACACTCTAACAGTGACGAGCAGAAGACATACGAACACCCTAGTGGTGAAGGAACACTCTAGCACTGACGAGCAGAAGAAGTACGAACACCTTGGTGTTGAAGGAACACTTTAGCAAAGACGAGCAAAAGACATACGAACACACTAGTGGTGAAGGAGCACTCTAGAAGTGACGAGTAGAAGACATACGAACACCCTAGTGGTGAAGGAACACTCTAGCAGGGACTAGGAGAACACATACGAACATTCTAGTGGTGAAGGAACACTATAGCAGTGATGAGCATAAGACCTGAGAACACCCTAGTGGTAAAGGAACACTCTAGCAATCATGAGCAGAAGACATACGAACACCCTAGTGGTGAAGGAACACTCTAGCAGTGACGAGCAGAAGACGTACGAACACCCTGGTGTTGAAGGAACACTCTAAAAGTGACGAGCAAAAGACATACGAACACCCTAGTGGTGAAGCAACACTGTAGCAGTGACAAACAGAAGACATACGAACACCCTAGTGGTGAGGAACACTCTAGCAGTGACGAGCAGAAGACGTACGAACACCCTGGTGTTGAAGGAACACTCTAGCAGTGACGAGCAAAAGACATACGAACACACTAGTGGTGAAGGAGCACTCTAGAAGTGACGAGTAGAAGACATACGAACACCCTAGTGGTGAAGGAACACTCTAGCAGGGACTAGGAGAACACATACGAACATTCTAGTGGTGAAGGAACACTATAGCAGTGATAAGTAGAAGACATACGGACAACCTAGTGGTGAAGGAACACTTTAGGAGTGACGAGTAGAAGACATACGAACACCCTAATGGTGAAGGAACACTCTAGCAGTGATGAGCATAAGACCTGAGAACACCCTAGTGGTAAAGGAACACTCTAGCAATCATGAGCAGAAGAGAAACGGACACCCTACTGGCGAAGGAACACTCTAGCAGTGATGAGCAGAAGATATAAGATCTCCCTAGTGTTGAAGGAACACTCTAGCAGTGACGAGAGGAAGAGATACGAACACCCTAGTTGTGAAGGACCACTCTAACTATGACGAAGAAAAGACATACGAAAACCTTAATGCTGAAGGAACACTCTAGCAGTGACGAGCGAAAGAGATGCGAACACAGTAGTTGTGAAGGAACACTATAGTTGTGACGAGCAAAAGACATACAAAAACCTTAATTGTCAGGAACACTCTAACAATGATGAGGAAAAGACATACGAACACCCTAGTGGTGAAGCAACACTGTAGCAGTGACAAGCATAAGACATACGAACACCCTCGTGGTGATGAAACACTCTAGGAGTGGCGGGCAAAAGAGTTACGAACACCCTAGTTGTGAAGGAACACTCTAATAGTGACGAGCGAAAGAGATACAAACATCCTAGTGGTGAAAGAACACTCTAGCAAGGACTAGCAGAAGACATACGAACACCTTAGTGGTGAAGGAACACTCTAGCAGTGACTAGCAGAAGACGTACGAACACCCTGGTGTTGAAGGAACACTCTAGCAGTGACGAGCAAAAGACATACGAACACACTAGTGGTGAAGGAGCACTCTAGCAGTGACGAGCAGAAAACATTCGAACACCTTAGTGGTTAAGGAACACTCTAGCAGTGACGAGCAAAAGACATACGAACACACTAGTGGTGAAGGAGCACTCGAGCAGTGACGAGCAGAAAACAATAGAACACCCTATTGTTGAAGGAACACTCTAGGAGTGACGAGCATAAAACATACGAACACCCTAGTGGTGAAGCAACACTGTAGCAGTGACAAGTAGAAGACATACGAACACCCTCGTGGTGACGAAACACTCTAGCAATGGCGAGCAAAAAAGATACGAACACCCTAGTTGTGAAAGAACACTCTAGTAGTGACGAGCGAAAGAGATACGAACATCCTAGTGGTGAAGGAACACTCTAGCAGGTACTAGCAGAAGACATACGAACACCCTAGTGGTGAAGGAACACTCTAGCAGGGACGAGAAAAAGACATACGAACACCCTAGTGGTGAAGGAACACTCTAGCACTGACGAGCAGAAGACGTACGAACACCCTAGTGTTAGAGGAACACTTTAGCAAAGAGGAGCAAAAGACATACGAACACACTAGTGGTGAAGGAGCACTCTAGAAGTGACGAGCAGAAGACATACGAACACCCTAGTGGTGAAGGAACACTTTAGGAGTGACGAGTAGAAGACATACGAACACCCTAATGGTGAAGGAACACTCTAGCAGTGATGAGCATAAGACATACGAACACCCTAGTGGTAAAGGAACACTCTAGCAATCACGAGCAGAAGAGAAACGAACACCTTACTGGCGAAGGAACACTCTAGCAGTGATGAGCAGAAGAGATACGATCTCCCTATTGTTGAAGGAACACTCTAGCAGTGACGAGAGGAAGAGATACGAACACCCTAGTTGTGAAGGACCACTCTAGCTGTGACGAGGAAAAGACATACGAAAACCTTAATGCTAAAGGAACACTCTAGCAGTTCGAGCGGAAGAGATGCGAACACCCTAGTTGTGAAGGAACACTATAGTTGTGATGAGCAAAAGACATACGAAAACCTTAATGGTCACGAACACTCTAGCAATGATGAGGAAAAGATATACGAACACCCTAGTGGTGAAGCAACACTGTAGCAGTGACAAGCATAAGACATACGAACACCCTCGTGGTGATGAAACACTCTAGGAGTGGCGAGCAAAAAAGATACGAACACCCTAGTTGTGAAGGAACACTCTAGTAGTGACGAGCGAAAGAGATACGAACATCCTAGTGGTGAAAGAACACTCTAGTAAGGACTAGCAGAAGACATACGAACACCTTAGTGGTGAAGGAACACTCTAGCAGTGATGAGCAGAAGACATACGAAAACCCTAGTGGTGAAGGATCACTCTAGCAGTGACGAGCATAAGACATACGAAATCCCTAGTGGTGAAGGAACACTCTAGCAGTGACGAGCATAAGACATACGAAATCCCTAGTGGTGAAGGAACAATCTAGCAGTGATGAGCATAAGACATACGAACACCCTAGTTGTGAAGGAACACTTTAGGAGTGACGAGTAGAAGATATACGAACACCCTGGTGTTGAAGGAACAGTCTAGCAGTAACGAGCAAAAGACATACGAACACACTAGTGGTGAAGGAGCACTCTAGAAGTGACGAGCAGAAGACATACGAACACCCTAGTGGTGAAGGAACACTCTAGCAGGGACTAGGAGAACACATACGAACATTCTAGTGGTGAAGGAACACTATAGCAGTGATAAGTAGAAGACATACGAACAACCTAGTGGTGAAGGAACACTTTAGGAGTGACGAGTAGAAGACATACGAACACCCTAATGGTGAAGGAACACTCTAGCAGTGATGAGCATAAGACATACGAACACCATAGTGGAAAAGGAACACTCTAGCAATCACGAGCAGAAGAGAAACGGACACCCTACTGGCGAAGGAACACTCTAGCAGTGATGAGCAGAAGAGATACGATCTCCCTATTGTTGAAGGAACACTCTAGCAGTGACTAGAGGAAGAGATACGAACACCCTAGTTGTGAAGGACCACTCTAGCTGTGACGAGGAAAAGACATACGAAAACCTTAATGCTAAAGGAACACTCTAGCAGTTCGAGCGGAAGAGATGCGAACACCCTAGTTGTGAAGGAACACTATAGTTGTGACGAGCAAAAGACATACGAAAACCTTAATGGTCACGAACACTCTAGCAATGATGAGGAAAAGATATACGAACACCCTAGTGGTGAAGCAACACTGTAGCAGTGACAAGCATAAGACATACGAACACCCTCGTGGTGATGAAACACTCTAGGAGTGGCGAGCAAAAGAGATACGTACATCCTAGTTGTGAAGGAACACTCTAGTAGTGACGAGCGAAAGAGATACGAACATCCTAGTGGTGAAAGAACACTCTAGCAAGGACTAGCAGAAGACATACGAACACCTTAGTGGTGAAGGAACACTCTAGCAGTGACGAGCAGAAGACATACGAAAACCCTAGTGGTGAAGGAACACTCTAGCAGTGACGAGCATAAGACATACGAAATCCCTAGTGGTGAAGGAACACTCTAGCAGTGACGAGCATAAGACATACGAAATCCCTAGTGGTGAAGGAACAATCTAGCAATGATGAGCATAAGACATACGAACACCCTAGTTGTGAAGGAACACTTTAGGAGTGACGAGTAGAAGATATACGAACACCCTGGTGTTGAAGGAACACTCTAGCAGTAACGAGCAAAAGACATACGAACACACTAGTGGTGAAGGAGCACTCTAGAAGTGACGAGCATAAGACATACGAACACCCTAGTGGTGAAGGAACACTCTAGCAGGGACTAGGAGAACACATACGAACATTCTAGTGGTGAAGGAACACTATAGCAGTGATAAGTAGAAGACATACGAACACCCTAGTGGTGAAGGAACACTTTAGGAGTGACGAGTAGAAGATATACGAACACCCTAATGGTGAAGGAACACTCTAGCAGTGATGAGCATAAGACATACGAACACCCTAGTGGTAAAGGAAAACTCTAGCAATCACGAGCAGAAAAGAAACGGACACCCTACTAGCGAAGGAACACTCTAGCAGTGATGAGCAGAAGAGATACGATCTCCCTAGTGTTGAAGGAACACTCTAGCAGTGACGAGAGGAAGAGATACAAACACCCTAGTGGTGAAGCAACACTGTAGCAGTGACAAACAGAAGACATACGAACACCCTGGTGGTGAAGGAACACTCTAGCAGTGACGAGCAGAAGACGTACGAACACCCTGGTGTTGAAGGAACACTCTAAAAGTGACGAGCAAAAGACATATGAACACACTAGTGGTGAAGGAGCACTCTAGCAGTGACGAGCAGAAAATATTCGAACACCCTAGTGGTGAAGGAACACTCTAACAGTGACGAGCAGAAGACATACGAACACCCTAGTGGTGAAGGAACACTCTAGCACTGACGAGCAGAAGAAGTACGAACACCTTGGTGTTGAAGGAACACTTTAGCAAAGACGAGCAAAAGACATACGAACACACTAGTGGTGAAGGAGCACTCTAGAAGTGACGAGTAGAAGACATACGAACACCCTAGTGGTGAAGGAACACTCTAGCAGGGACTAGGAGAACACATACGAACATTCTAGTGGTGAAGGAACACTATAGCAGTGATGAGCATAAGACCTGAGAACACCCTAGTGGTAAAGGAACACTCTAGCAATCATGAGCAGAAGACATACGAACACCCTAGTGGTGAAGGAACACTCTAGCAGTGACGAGCAGAAGACGTACGAACACCCTGGTGTTGAAGGAACACTCTAAAAGTGACGAGCAAAAGACATACGAACACCCTAGTGGTGAAGCAACACTGTAGCAGTGACAAACAGAAGACATACGAACACCCTAGTGGTGAGGAACACTCTAGCAGTGACGAGCAGAAGACGTACGAACACCCTGGTGTTGAAGGAACACTCTAGCAGTGACGAGCAAAAGACATACGAACACACTAGTGGTGAAGGAGCACTCTAGAAGTGACGAGTAGAAGACATACGAACACCCTAGTGGTGAAGGAACACTCTAGCAGGGACTAGGAGAACACATACGAACATTCTAGTGGTGAAGGAACACTATAGCAGTGATAAGTAGAAGACATACGGACAACCTAGTGGTGAAGGAACACTTTAGGAGTGACGAGTAGAAGACATACGAACACCCTAATGGTGAAGGAACACTCTAGCAGTGATGAGCATAAGACCTGAGAACACCCTAGTGGTAAAGGAACACTCTAGCAATCATGAGCAGAAGAGAAACGGACACCCTACTGGCGAAGGAACACTCTAGCAGTGATGAGCAGAAGATATAAGATCTCCCTAGTGTTGAAGGAACACTCTAGCAGTGACGAGAGGAAGAGATACGAACACCCTAGTTGTGAAGGACCACTCTAACTATGACGAAGAAAAGACATACGAAAACCTTAATGCTGAAGGAACACTCTAGCAGTGACGAGCGAAAGAGATGCGAACACAGTAGTTGTGAAGGAACACTATAGTTGTGACGAGCAAAAGACATACAAAAACCTTAATTGTCAGGAACACTCTAACAATGATGAGGAAAAGACATACGAACACCCTAGTGGTGAAGCAACACTGTAGCAGTGACAAGCATAAGACATACGAACACCCTCGTGGTGATGAAACACTCTAGGAGTGGCGGGCAAAAGAGTTACGAACACCCTAGTTGTGAAGGAACACTCTAATAGTGACGAGCGAAAGAGATACAAACATCCTAGTGGTGAAAGAACACTCTAGCAAGGACTAGCAGAAGACATACGAACACCTTAGTGGTGAAGGAACACTCTAGCAGTGACTAGCAGAAGACGTACGAACACCCTGGTGTTGAAGGAACACTCTAGCAGTGACGAGCAAAAGACATACGAACACACTAGTGGTGAAGGAGCACTCTAGCAGTGACGAGCAGAAAACATTCGAACACCTTAGTGGTAAAGGAACACTCTAGCAGTGACGAGCAAAAGACATACGAACACACTAGTGGTGAAGGAGCACTCGAGCAGTGACGAGCAGAAAACAATAGAACACCCTATTGTTGAAGGAACACTCTAGGAGTGACGAGCATAAAACATACGAACACCCTAGTGGTGAAGCAACACTGTAGCAGTGACAAGTAGAAGACATACGAACACCCTCGTGGTGACGAAACACTCTAGCAATGGCGAGCAAAAAAGATACGAACACCCTAGTTGTGAAAGAACACTCTAGTAGTGACGAGCGAAAGAGATACGAACATCCTAGTGGTGAAGGAACACTCTAGCAGGTACTAGCAGAAGACATACGAACACCCTAGTGGTGAAGGAACACTCTAGCAGGGACGAGAAAAAGACATACGAACACCCTAGTGGTGAAGGAACACTCTAGCACTGACGAGCAGAAGACGTACGAACACCCTAGTGTTAGAGGAACACTTTAGCAAAGAGGAGCAAAAGACATACGAACACACTAGTGGTGAAGGAGCACTCTAGAAGTGACGAGCAGAAGACATACGAACACCCTAGTGGTGAAGGAACACTTTAGGAGTGACGAGAAGAAGACATACGAACACCCTAATGGTGAAGGAACACTCTAGCAGTGATGAGCATAAGACATACGAACACCCTAGTGGTAAAGGAACACTCTAGCAATCACGAGCAGAAGAGAAACGAACACCTTACTGGCGAAGGAACACTCTAGCAGTGATGAGCAGAAGAGATACGATCTCCCTATTGTTGAAGGAACACTCTAGCAGTGACGAGAGGAAGAGATACGAACACCCTAGTTGTGAAGGACCACTCTAGCTGTGACGAGGAAAAGACATACGAAAACCTTAATGCTAAAGGAACACTCTAGCAGTTCGAGCGGAAGAGATGCGAACACCCTAGTTGTGAAGGAACACTATAGTTGTGATGAGCAAAAGACATACGAAAACCTTAATGGTCACGAACACTCTAGCAATGATGAGGAAAAGATATACGAACACCCTAGTGGTGAAGCAACACTGTAGCAGTGACAAGCATAAGACATACGAACACCCTCGTGGTGATGAAACACTCTAGGAGTGGCGAGCAAAAAAGATACGAACACCCTAGTTGTGAAGGAACACTCTAGTAGTGACGAGCGAAAGAGATACGAACATCCTAGTGGTGAAAGAACACTCTAGTAAGGACTAGCAGAAGACATACGAACACCTTAGTGGTGAAGGAACACTCTAGCAGTGATGAGCAGAAGACATACGAAAACCCTAGTGGTGAAGGATCACTCTAGCAGTGACGAGCATAAGACATACGAAATCCCTAGTGGTGAAGGAACACTCTAGCAGTGACGAGCATAAGACATACGAAATCCCTAGTGGTGAAGGAACAATCTAGCAGTGATGAGCATAAGACATACGAACACCCTAGTTGTGAAGGAACACTTTAGGAGTGACGAGTAGAAGATATACGAACACCCTGGTGTTGAAGGAACAGTCTAGCAGTAACGAGCAAAAGACATACGAACACACTAGTGGTGAAGGAGCACTCTAGAAGTGACGAGCAGAAGACATACGAACACCCTAGTGGTGAAGGAACACTCTAGCAGGGACTAGGAGAACACATACGAACATTCTAGTGGTGAAGGAACACTATAGCAGTGATAAGTAGAAGACATACGAACAACCTAGTGGTGAAGGAACACTTTAGGAGTGACGAGTAGAAGACATACGAACACCCTAATGGTGAAGGAACACTCTAGCAGTGATGAGCATAAGACATACGAACACCATAGTGGAAAAGGAACACTCTAGCAATCACGAGCAGAAGAGAAACGGACACCCTACTGGCGAAGGAACACTCTAGCAGTGATGAGCAGAAGAGATACGATCTCCCTATTGTTGAAGGAACACTCTAGCAGTGACTAGAGGAAGAGATACGAACACCCTAGTTGTGAAGGACCACTCTAGCTGTGACGAGGAAAAGACATACGAAAACCTTAATGCTAAAGGAACACTCTAGCAGTTCGAGCGGAAGAGATGCGAACACCCTAGTTGTGAAGGAACACTATAGTTGTGACGAGCAAAAGACATACGAAAACCTTAATGGTCACGAACACTCTAGCAATGATGAGGAAAAGATATACGAACACCCTAGTGGTGAAGCAACACTGTAGCAGTGACAAGCATAAGACATACGAACACCCTCGTGGTGATGAAACACTCTAGGAGTGGCGAGCAAAAGAGATACGTACATCCTAGTTGTGAAGGAACACTCTAGTAGTGACGAGCGAAAGAGATACGAACATCCTAGTGGTGAAAGAACACTCTAGCAAGGACTAGCAGAAGACATACGAACACCTTAGTGGTGAAGGAACACTCTAGCAGTGACGAGCAGAAGACATACGAAAACCCTAGTGGTGAAGGAACACTCTAGCAGTGACGAGCATAAGACATACGAAATCCCTAGTGGTGAAGGAACACTCTAGCAGTGACGAGCATAAGACATACGAAATCCCTAGTGGTGAAGGAACAATCTAGCAATGATGAGCATAAGACATACGAACACCCTAGTTGTGAAGGAACACTTTAGGAGTGACGAGTAGAAGATATACGAACACCTTGGTGTTGAAGGAACACTCTAGCAGTAACGAGCAAAAGACATACGAACACACTAGTGGTGAAGGAGCACTCTAGAAGTGACGAGCATAAGACATACGAACACCCTAGTGGTGAAGGAACACTCTAGCAGGGACTAGGAGAACACATACGAACATTCTAGTGGTGAAGGAACACTATAGCAGTGATAAGTAGAAGACATACGAACACCCTAGTGGTGAAGGAACACTTTAGGAGTGACGAGTAGAAGATATACGAACACCCTAATGGTGAAGGAACACTCTAGCAGTGATGAGCATAAGACATACGAACACCCTAGTGGTAAAGGAAAACTCTAGCAATCACGAGCAGAAAAGAAACGGACACCCTACTAGCGAAGGAACACTCTAGCAGTGATGAGCAGAAGAGATACGATCTCCCTAGTGTTGAAGGAACACTCTAGCAGTGACGAGAGGAAGAGATACGAACACCCTAGTGGTGAAGCAACACTGTAGCAGTGACAAACAGAAGACATACGAACACCCTAGTGGTGAAGGAACACTCTAGCAGTGACGAGCAGTAGACGTACGAACACCCTGGTGTTGAAGGAACGCTCTAGCAGTGACGAGCAAAAGACATACGAACACACTAGTGGTGAAGGAGCACTCGAGCAGTGACGAGCATAAGACATACGAAATCCCTAGTGGTGAAGGAACACTCTAGCAGTGATGAGCATAAGACATACGAACACCCTAGTTGTGAAGGAACACTTTAGGAGTGACGAGTAGAAGATATACGAACACCCTAGTGTTGAAGGAACACTCTAGCAGTAACGAGCAAAAGACATACGAACACATTAGTGGTGAAGGAGCACTCTAGAAATGACGAGCAGAAGACATACGAACACCCTAGTGGTGAAGGAACACTCTAGCAGGGACTAGGAGAACACATACGAACATTCTAGTGGTGAAGGAACACTATAGCAGTGATAAGTAGATGACATACAAACACCCTAGTGGTGAGGAACACTCTAGCAGTGATGAGCATAAGACATACGTACACCCTAGTGGTAAAGGAAAACTCTAGCAATCATGAGCAGAAAAGAAACGGACACCCTACTGGCGAAGGAACACTCTAGCAGTGATGAACAGAAGATATACGATCTCCCTAGTGTTGAAGGAACACTCTTGCAGTGACGAGAGGAAGAGATACGAACACCCTAGTGGTGAAGCAACACTGTAGCAGTGACAAACAGAAGACATACGAACACCCTAGTGGTGAAGGAACACTCTAGCAGTGACGAGCAGTAGACGTACGAACACCCTGGTGTTGAAGGAACACTCTAGCATTGACGAGCAAAAGACATACGAGCACACTAGTGGTGAAGGAGCACTCTAGCAGTGACGAGCACAAAGCATTCGAACACCCTAGTGGTGAAGGAACACTCTAACAGTGACGAGCATAAGACATACTAACACCCTAGTGGTGAAGGAACACTCTAGCAGTGACGAGTAGAAGACGTACGAACACCCTGGTGTTGAAGGAACACTCTAGCAGTGACGAGCAAAAGACATATGAACACACTAGTGGTGAAGGAGCACTCTAGAAGTGACCAGCAGAAGACATACGAACACCCTAGTGGTGAAGGAACACTCTAGCAGGGACTAGGAGAACACATACGAACATTCTAATGGTGAAGGAACATTATAGCAGTGATAAGTAGAAGACATACGAACACCCTAGTGGTGAAGGAACACTTTAGGAGTGACGAGTAGAAGATATACGAACACCCTAATGGTGAAGGAACACTCTAGCAGTGATGAGCATAAGACATACGAACACCCTAGTGGTGATGGAACACTCTAGTAGTGACGAGCATAAGACATACGAAATCCCTAGTGGTGAAGAAACACTCTAGCAGTGACGAGCATAAGACATACGAAATCCCTAGTGGTGAAGGAACAATCTAGCAGTGATGAGCATAAGACATTCGAACACCCTAGTTGTGAAGGAACACTTTAGGAGTGACGAGTAGAAGATATACGAACACCCTGGTGTTGAAGGAACACTCTAGCAGTAACGAGCAAAAGACATACGAACACACTAGTGGTGAAGGAGCACTCTAGAAGTGACGAGCAGAAGACATACGAACACCCTAGTGGTAAAGGAAAACTCTAGCAATCACGAGCAGAAAAGAAACGGACACCCTACTGGCGAAGGAACACTCTAGAAGTGATGAGCAGAAGAGATACGATCTCCCTAGTGTTGAAGGAACACTCTAGCAGTGACGAGAGGAAGAGATACGAACACCCTAATGGTGAAGCAACACTGTAGCAGTGACAAACAGAAGACATAAGAACACCCTAGTGGTGAAGGAACACTCTAGCAGTGACGAGCAGTAGACGTACGAACACCCTGGTGTTGAAGGAACACTCTAGCAGTGACGAGCAAAAGACATACGAACATACTAGTGGTGAAGGAGCACTCGAGCATGGAAGAGCATAAGACATACGAAATCCCTAGTGGTGAAGGAACACTCTAGCAGTGATGAGCATAAGACATACGAACATCCTAGTTGTGAAGGAACACTTTAGGAGTGACGAGTAGAAGATATACGAACACCCTGGTGTTGAAGGAACACTCTAGCAGTAACGAGCAAAAGACATACGAACACATTAGTGGTGAAGGAGCACTCTAGAATTGACGAGCAGAAGACATACGAACACCCTAGTGGTGAAGGAACACTCTAGCAGGGACTAGGAGAACACATACGAACATTCTAGTGGTGAAGGAACACTATAGCAGTGATAAGTAGAAGACATACGAACAACCTAGTGGTGAAGGAACACTTTAGGAGTGACAAGTAGAAGACATACGAACACCCTAATGGTGAAGGAACACTCTAGCAGTGATGAGCATAAGAAATACGAACACCCTAGTGGTAAAGGAACACTCTAGCAATCACGAGCAGAAGAGAAACGGACACCCTACTGGCGAAGGAACACTCTAGCAGTGATGAGCAGAAGAGATACGATCTCCCTATTGTTGAAGGAACACTCTAGCAGTGACGAGAGGAAGAGATACGAACACCCTAGTTGTGAAGGACCACTCTAGCTGTGACGAGGAAAAGACATACGAAAACCTTAATGCTAAAGGAACACTCTAGCAGTTCGAGCGGAAGAGATGCGAACACCCTAGTTGTGAAGGAACACTATAGTTGTGATGAGCAAAAGACATACGAAAACCTTAATGGTCACGAACACTCTAGCAATGATGAGGAAAAGATATACGAACACCCTAGTGGTGAAGCAACACTGTAGCAGTGATAAGCATAAGACATACGAACACCCTCGTGGTGATGAAACACTCTAGGAGTGGCGAGCAAAAGAGATACGAACACCCTAGTTGTGAAGGAACACTCTAGTAGTGACGAGCGAAAGAGATACGAACATCCTAGTGGTGAAAGAACACTCTAGCAAGGACTAGCAGAAGACATACGAACACCTTAGTGGTGAAGGAACACTCTAGCAGTGACGAGCAGAAGACATACGAAAACCCTAGTGGTGAAGGAACACTCTAGCAGTGACGAGCATAAGACATACGAAATCCCTAGTGGTGAAGGAACACTCTAGCAGTGACGAGCATAAGACATACGAAATCCCTAGTGGTGAAGGAACAATCTAGCAGTGATGAGCATAAGACATACGAACACCCTAGTTGTGAAGGAACACTTTAGGAGTGACGAGTAGAAGATATACGAACACCCTGGTGTTGAAGGAACACTCTAGCAGTAACGAGCAAAAGACATACGAACACACTAGTGGTGAAGGAGCACTCTAGAATTGACGAGCAGAAGACATACGAACACCCTAGTGGTGAAGGAACACTCTAGCAGTGATGAGCATAAGACATACGAACACCCTAGTGGTAAAGGAAAACTCTAGCAATCACGAGCAGAAAAGAAACGGACACCCTACTGGCGAAGGAACACTCTAGAAGTGATGAGCAGAAGAGATACGATCTCCCTAGTGTTGAAGGAACACTCTAGCAGTGACGAGAGGAAGAGATACGAACACCCTAATGGTGAAGCAACACTGTAGCAGTGACAAACAGAAGACATAAGAACACCCTAGTGGTGAAGGAACACTCTAGCAGTGACGAGCAGTAGACGTACGAACACCCTGGTGTTGAAGGAACACTCTAGCAGTGACGAGCAAAAGACATACGAACACACTAGTGGTGAAGGAGCACTCGAGCAGTGACGAGCATAAGACATACGAAATCCCTAGTGGTGAAGGAACACTCTAGCAGTGATGAGCATAAGACATACGAACACCCTAGTTGTGAAGGAACACTTTAGGAGTGACGAGTAGAAGATATACGAACACCCTGGTGTTGAAGGAACACTCTAGCAGTAACGAGCAAAAGACATACGAACACATTAGTGGTGAAGGAGCACTCTAGAAATGACGAGCAGAAGACATACGAACACCCTAGTGGTGAAGGAACACTCTAGCAGGGACTAGGAGAACACATACGAACATTCTAGTGGTGAAGGAACACTATAGCAGTGATAAGTAGATGACATACAAACACCCTAGTGGTGAGGAACACTCTAGCAGTGATGAGCATAAGACATACGTACACCCTAGTGGTAAAGGAAAACTCTAGCAATCATGAGCAGAAAAGAAACGGACACCCTACTGGCGAAGGAACACTCTAGCAATCACGAGCAGAAGAGAAACGGACACCCTACTGGCGAAGGAACACTCTAGCAGTGATGAGCAGAAGAGATACGATCTCCCTATTGTTGAAGGAACACTCTAGCAGTGACGAGAGGAAGAGATACGAACACCCTAGTTGTGAAGGACCATTCTAGCTGTGACGAGGAAAAGACATACGAAAACCTTAATGCTAAAGGAACACTCTAGCAGTTCGAGCGGAAGAGATGCGAACACCCTAGTTGTGAAGGAACACTATAGTTGTGATGAGCAAAAGACATACGAAAACCTTAATGGTCACGAACACTCTAGCAATGATGAGGAAAAGATATACGAACACCCTAGTGGTGAAGCAACACTGTAGCAGTGATAAGCATAAGACATACGAACACCCTCGTGGTGATGAAACACTCTAGGAGTGGCGAGCAAAAGAGATACGAACACCCTAGTTGTGAAGGAACACTCTAGTAGTGACGAGCGAAAGAGATACGAACATCCTAGTGGTGAAAGAACACTCTAGCAAGGACTAGCAGAAGACATACGAACACCTTAGTGGTGAAGGAACACTCTAGCAGTGACGAGCAGAAGACATACGAAAACCCTAGTGGTGAAGGAACACTCTAGCAGTGACGAGCATAAGACATACGAAATCCCTAGTGATGAAGGAACACTCTAGCAGTGACGAGCATAAGACATACGAAATCCCTAGTGGTGAAGGAACAATCTAGCAGTGATGAGCATAAGACATACGAACACCCTAGTTGTGAAGGAACACTTTAGGAGTGACGAGTAGAAGATATACGAACACCCTGGTGTTGAAGGAACACTCTAGCAGTAACGAGCAAAAGACATACGAACACACTAGTGGTGAAGGAGTACTCTAGAAGTGACGAGCAGAAGACATACGAACACCCTAGTGGTGAAGGAACACTCTAGCAGGGACTAGGAGAACACATACGAACATTCTAGTGGTGAAGGAACACTATAGCAGTGATAAGTAGAAGACATACGAACAACCTAGTGGTGAAGGAACACTTTAGGAGTGACGAGTAGAAGACATACGAACACCCTAATGGTGAAGGAACACTCTAGCAGTGATGAGCATAAGACATACGAACACCATAGTGGTAAAGGAACACTCTAGCAATCACGAGCAGAAGAGAAACGGACACCCTACTGGCGAAGGAACACTCTAGCAGTGATGAGCAGAAGAGATACGATCTCCCTATTGTTGAAGGAACACTCTAGCAGTGACTAGAGGAAGAGATACGAACACCCTAGTTGTGAAGGACCACTCTAGCTGTGACGAAGAAAAGACATACGAAAACCTTAATGCTAAAGGAACACTCTAGCAGTTCGAGCGGAAGAGATGCGAACACCCTAGTTGTGAAGGAACACTATAGTTGTGACGAGCAAAAGACATACGAAAACCTTAATGGTCACGAACACTCTAGCAATGATGAGGAAAAGATATACGAACACCCTAGTGGTGAAGCAACACTGTAGCAGTGACAAGCATAAGACATACGAACACCCTCGTGGTGATGAAACACTCTAGGAGTGGCGAGCAAAAGAGATACGAACACCCTAGTTGTGAAGGAACACTCTAGTAGTGACGAGCGAAAGAGATACGAACATCCTAGTGGTGAAAGAACACTCTAGCAAGGACTAGCAGAAGACATACGAACACCTTAGTGGTGAAGGAACACTCTAGCAGTGACGAGCAGAAGACATACGAAAACCCTAGTGGTGAAGGAACACTCTAGCAGTGACGAGCATAAGACATACGAAATCCCTAGTGGTGAAGGAACACTCTAGCAGTGACGAGCATAAGACATACGAAATCCCTAGTGGTGAAGGAACAATCTAGCAGTGATGAGCATAAGACATACGAACACCCTAGTTGTGAAGGAACACTTTAGGAGTGACGAGTAGAAGATATACGAACACCCTGGTGTTGAAGGAACACTCTAGCAGTAACGAGCAAAAGACATACGAACACACTAGTGGTGAAGGAGCACTCTAGAAGTGACCAGCAGAAGACATACGAACACCCTAGTGGTGAAGGAACACTCTAGCAGGGACTAGGAGAACACATACGAACATTCTAGTGGTGAAGGAACACTATAGCAGTGATAAGTAGAAGACATACGAACAACCTAGTGGTGAAGGAACACTTTAGGAGTGACGAGTAGAAGACATACGAACACCCTAATGGTGAAGGAACACTCTAGCAGTGATGAGCATAAGACATACGAACACCATAGTGGTAAAGGAACACTCTAGCAATCACGAGCAGAAGAGAAACGGACACCCTACTGGCGAAGGAACACTCTAGCAGTGATGAGCAGAAGAGATACGATCTCCCTATTGTTGAAGGAACACTCTAGCAGTGACTAGAGGAAGAGATACGAACACCCTAGTTGTGAAGGACCACTCTAGCTGTGACGAGGAAAAGACATACGAAAACCTTAATGCTAAAGGAACACTCTAGCAGTTCGAGCGGAAGAGATGCGAACACCCTAGTTGTGAAGGAACACTATAGTTGTGACGAGCAAAAGACATACGAAAACCTTAATGGTCACGAACACTCTAGCAATGATGAGGAAAAGATATACGAACACCCTAGTGGTGAAGCAACACTGTAGCAGTGACAAGCATAAGACATACGAACACCCTCGTGGTGATGAAACACTCTAGGAGTGGCGAGCAAAAGAGATACGAACACCCTAGTTGTGAAGGAACACTCTAGTAGTGACGAGCGAAAGAGATACGAACATCCTAGTGGTGAAAGAACACTCTAGCAAGGACTAGCAGAAGACATACGAACACCTTAGTGGTGAAGGAACACTCTAGCAGTGACGAGCAGAAGACATACGAAAACCCTAGTGGTGAAGGAACACTCTAGCAGTGACGAGCATAAGACATACGAAATCCCTAGTGGTGAAGGAACACTCTAGCAATGACGAGCATAAGACATACGAAATCCCTAGTGGTGAAGGAACAATCTAGCAGTGATGAGCATAAGACATACGAACACCCTAGTTGTGAAGGAACACTTTAGGAGTGACGAGTAGAAGATATACGAACACCCTGGTGTTGAAGGAACACTCTAGCAGTAACGAGCAAAAGACATACGAACACACTAGTGGTGAAGGAGCACTCTAGAAGTGACGAGCAGAAGACATACGAACACCCTAGTGGTGAAGGAACACTCTAGCAGGGACTAGGAGAACACATACGAACATTCTAGTGGTGAAGGAACACTATAGCAGTGATAAGTAGAAGACATACGAACAACCTAGTGGTGAAGGAACACTTTAGGAGTGACAAGTAGAAGACATACGAACACCCTAATGGTGAAGGAACACTCTAGCAGTGATGAGCATAAGACATACGAACACCCTAGTGGTAAAGGAACACTCTAGCAATCACGAGCAGAAGAGAAACGGACACCTTACTGGCGAAGGAACACTCTAGCAGTGATGAGCAGAAGAGATACGATCTCCCTATTGTTGAAGGAACACTCTAGCAGTGACGAGAGGAAGAGATACGAACACCGTAGTTGTGAAGGACCACTCTAGCTGTGACGAGGAAAAGACATACGAAAACCTTAATGGTAAAGGAACACTCTAGCAGTTCGAGCGGAAGAGATGCGAACACCCTAGTTGTGAAGGAACACTATAGTTGTGACGAGCAAAAGACATACGAAAACCTTAATGGTCACGAACACTCTAGCAATGATGAGGAAAAGACATACGAAAACCTTAATGCTAAAGGAACACTCTAGCAGTGACGAGCAAAAGACATACGAACACACTAGTGGTGAAGGAGCACTCGAGCAGTGACGAGCATAAGACATACGAAATCCCTAGTGGTGAAGGAACACTCTAGCAGTGATGAGCATAAGACATACGAACACCCTAGTTGTGAAGGAACACTTTAGGAGTGACGAGTAGAAGATATACGAACACCCTGGTGTTGAAGGAACACTCTAGCAGTAACAAGCAAAAGACATACGAACACATTAGTGGTGAAGGAGCACTCTAGAAGTGACGAGCAGAAGACATACGAACACCCTAGTGCTGAAGGAACACTCTAGCAGGGACTAGGAGAACACATACGAACATTCTAGTGGTGAAGGAACACTATAGCAGTGATAAGTAGATGACATACGAACACCCTAGTGGTGAAGGAACACTCTAGCAGTGATGAGCATAAGACATACGAACACCCTAGTGGTAAAGGAAAACTCTAGCAATCACGAGCAGAAAAGAAACGGACACCCTACTGGCGAAGGAACACTCTAGCAGTGATGAGCAGAAGATATACGATCTCCCTAGTGTTGAAGGAACACTCTAGCAGTGACGAGAGGAAGAGATACGAACACACTAGTGGTGAAGCAACACTGTAGCAGTGACAAACAGAAGACATACAAACACCCTAGTGGTGAAGGAACACTCTAGCAGTGACGAGCAGTAGACGTACGAACACCCTGGTGTTGAAGGAACACTCTAGCAGTGACGAGCAAAAGACATACGAGCACACTAGTGGTGAAGGAGCACTCTAGCAGTGACGAGCAGAAAACATTCGAACACCCTAGTGGTGAAGGAACACTCAAACAGTGACGAGCAGAAGACATACGAACACCCTAGTGGTGAAGGAACACTCTAGCAGTGACGAGTAGAAGACGTACGAACACCCTAGTGTTGAAGGAACACTCTAGCAGTGACGAGCAGTAGACGTACGAACACCCTGGTGTTGAAGGAACATTCTAGCAGTGACGAGCAAAAGACATACGAGCACACTAGTGGTGAAGGAGCACTCTAGCAGTGACGAGCAGAAAACATTCGAACACCCTAGTGGTGAAGGAACACTCAAACAGTGACGAGTAGAAGACATACGAACACCCTAGTGGTGAAGGAACACTCTAGCAGTGACGAGTAAAAGACGTACGAACACCCTGGTGTTGAAGGAACACTCTAGCAGTGACGAGCAAAAGACATACGAACACACTAGTGGTGAATGAGCACTCTAGAAGTGACGAGCAGAAGACATACGAACACCCTAGTGGTGAAGGAACACTCTAGCAGGGACTAGGAGAACACATACGAACATTCTAGTGGTGAAGGAACACTATAGCAGTGATAAGTAGAAGACATACGAACAACCTAGTGGTGAAGGAACACTTTAGGAGTGACGAGTAGAAGACATACGAACACCCTAATGGTGAAGGAACACTCTAGCAGTGATGAGCATAAGACATACGAACACCCTAGTGGTAAAGGAACACTCTAGCAATCACGAGCAGAAGAGAAACGAACACCCTACTGGCGAAGGAACACTCTAGCAGTGATGAGCAGAAGAGATACGATCTCCCTATTGTTAAAGGAACACTCTAGCAGTGACGAGAGGAAGAGATACGAACACCCTAGTTGTGAAGGACCACTCTAGCTGTGACGAGGAAAAGACATACGAAAACCTTAATGCTGAAGGAACACTCTAGCAGTTCGAGCGGAAGAGATGCGAACACCCTAGTTGTGAAGGAACACTATAGTTGTGACGAGCAAAAGACATACGAAAACCTTAATGGTCACGAACACTCTAGCAATGATGAGGAAAAGATATACGAACACCCTAGTGGTGAAGCAACACTGTAGCAGTGACAAGCATAAGACATACGAACACCCTCGTGGTGATGAAACACTCTAGGAGTGGCGAGCAAAAGAGATACGAACATCCTAGTTATGAAGGAACACTCTAGTAGAGATGAGCGAAAGAGATACGAACATCCTAGTGGTGAAAGAACACTCTAGCAAGGACTAGCAGAAGACATACGAACACCTTAGTGGTGAAGGAACACTCTAGCAGTGACGAGCAGAAGACATACGAAAACCCTAGTGGTGAAGGAACACTCTAGCAGTGACGAGCATAAGACATACGAAATCCCTAGTGGTGAAGGAACACTCTAGCAGTAACGAGCATCAGACATACGAAATCCCTAGTGGTGAAGGAACACTCTAGCAGTGATGAGCATAAGACATACGAACACCCTAGTTATGAAGGAACACTTTAGGAGTGACGAGTAGAAGATATACGAACACCCTGGTGTTGAAGGAACACTCTAGCAGTAACAAGCAAAAGACATACGAACACACTAGTGGTGAAGGAGCACTCTAGAAGTGACGAGCAGAAGACATACGAACACCCTAGTGGTGAAGGAACACTCTAGCAGGGACTAGGAGAACACATACGAACATTCTAGTGGTGAAGGAACACTATAGCAGTGATAAGTAGAAGACATACGAACACCCTAGTGGTGAAGGAACACTTTAGGAGTGACGAGTAGAAGATATACGAACACTCTAATGGTGAAGGAACACTCTAGCAGTGATGAGCATAAGACATACGAACATCCTAGTGGTAAAGGAAAACTCTAGCAATCACGAGCAGAAAAGAAACGGACACCCTACTAGCGAAGGAACACTCTAGCAGTGATGAGCAGAAGAGATACGATCTCCCTAGTGTTGAAGGAACACTCTAGCAGTGACGAGAGGAAGAGATACGAACACCCTAGTGGTGAAGCAACACTGTAGCAGTGACAAAGAGAAGACATACGAACACCCTAGTGGTGAGGAACACTCTAGCAGTGACGAGCAGTAGACGTACGAACACCCTGGTGTTGAAGGAACACTCTAGCAGTGACGAGCAAAAGACATACGAACACACTAGTGGTGAAGGAGCACTCGAGCAGTGACGAGCATAAGACATACGAAATCCCTAGTGGTGAAGGAACACTCTAGCAGTGATGAGCATAAGACATACGAACACCCTAGTTGTGAAGGAACACTTTAGGAGTGACGAGTAGAAGATATACGAACACCCTGGTGTTGAAGAAACACTCTAGCAGTAACGAGCAAAAGACATACGAACACATTAGTGGTGAAGGAGCACTCTAGAAATGACGAGCAGAAGACATATGAACACCCTAGTGGTGAAGGAACACTCTAGCAGGGACTAGGAGAACACATACGAACATTCTAGTGGTGAAGGAACACTATAGCAGTGATAAGTAGATGACATACGAACACCCTAGTGGTGAAGGAACACTCTAGAAGTGATGAGCATAAGACATACGAACACCCTAGTGGTAAAGGAAAACTCTAGCAATCACGAGCAGAAAAGAAACAGACACCCTACTGGCGAAGGAACACTCTAGCAGTGATGAGCAGAAGATATACGATCTCCCTAGTGTTGAAGGAACACTCTAGCAGTGACGAGAGGAAGAGATACGAACACCCTAGTGGTGAAGCAACACTGTAGCAGTGACAAACAGAAGACATACGAACACCCTAGTGGTGAAGGAACACTCTAGCAGTGACGAGCAGTAGACGTACGAATACCCTGGTGTTGAAGGAACACTCTAGCAGTGACGAGCAAAAGACATACGAGCACACTAGTGGTGAAGGAGCACTCTAGCAGTGACGAGCAGAAAGCATTCGAACACCCTAGTGGTGAAGGAACACTCTAACAGTGACGAGCAGAAGACATACGAACACCCTAGTGGTGAAGGAACACTCTAGCAGTGACGAGTAGAAGACGTACGAACACCCTGGTGTTGAAGAAACACTCTAGCAGTGACGAGCAAAAGACATACGAACACACTAGTGGTGAAGGAGCACTCTAGAAGTGACGAGCAGAAGACATACGAACACCCTAGTGGTGAAGGAACACTCTAGCAGGGACTAGGAGAACACATACGAACATTCTAATGGTGAAGGAACACTATAGCAGTGATAAGTAGAAGACATACGAACACCCTAGTGGTGAAGGAACACTTTAGGAGTGATAAGTAGATGACATACGAACACCCTAATGGTAGAGGAACACTCTAGCAGTGATGAGCATAAGACATACGAACACCCTAGTGGTAAAGGAAAACTCTAGCAATCACGAGCAGAAAAGAAACGTACACCCTACTAGCGAAGGAACACTCTAGCAGTGATGAGCAGAAGAGATACGATCTCCTTAGTGTTGAAGGAACACTCTAGCAGTGACGAGAGGAAGAGATACGAACACCCTAGTGGTGAAGCAACACTGTAGGAGTGACAAATAGAAGACATACGAACACCCTAGTGGTGAAGGAACACTCTAGCAGTGACGAGCAGTAGACGTACGAACACCTTGGTGTTGAAGGAACACTCTACCAGTGACGAGCAAAAGACATAGGAGCACACTAGTGTTGAAGGAGCACTCTAGCAGTGACGAGCAGAAAGCATTCGAACACCCCAGTGGTGAAGGAACACTCTAACAGTGACGAGCAGAAGACATACGAACACCCTAGTGGTGAAGGAACACTCTAGCAGTGACGAGTAGAAGACGTACGAACACCCTAGTTGTGAAGGAACACTTTAGGAGTGACGAGCAAAAGACATACGAACACACTAGTGGTGAAGGAGCACTCTAGAAGTGACGAGCAGAAGACATACGAACACCCTAGTGGTGAAGGAACACTCTAGCAGTGATGAGCATAAGACATACGAACACCCTAGTGGTGAAGGAACACTCTAGCAGTGACGAGTAGAAGACGTACGAACACCCTGGTGTTGAAGGAACACTCTAGCAGTGACGAGCAAAAGACATACGAACACACTAGTGGTGAAGGAGCACTCTAGAAGTGACGAGCATAAGACATACGAACACCCTAGTGGTGAAGGAACACTCTAGCAGGGACTAGGAGAACACATACGAACATTCTAGTGGTGAAGGAACACTATAGCAGTGATAAGTAGATGACATACGAACACCCTAGTGGTGAAGGAACACTCTAGCAGTGATGAGCATAAGACATACGAACACCCTAGTGGTAAAGGAAAACTCTAGCAATCACGAGCAGAAAAGAAACGGACACCCTACTAGCGAAGGAACACTCTAGCAGTGATGAGCAGAAGATATACGATCTCCCTAGTGTTGAAGGAACACTCTAGCAGTGACGAGAGGAAGAGATATGAACACCCTAGTGGTGAAGCAAAACTGTAGCAGTGACAAACAGAAGACATACGAACACCCTAGTGGTGAAGGAACACTATAGCAGTGACGAGCAGAAAACATTCGAACACCCTAGTGGTGAAGGAACACTCTAACAGTGACGAGCAGAAGACATACGAACACCCTAGTGGTGAAGGAACACTCTAGCAGTGACGAGCAGTAGACGTACGAATACCCTGGTGTTGAAGGAACACTCTAGCAGTGACGAGCAAAAGACATACGAGCACACTAGTGGTGAAGGAGCACTCTAGCAGTGACGAGTAGAAGACGTACGAACACCCTGGTGTTGAAGGAACACACTAGCAGTGACGAGCAAAAGACATACGAACACACTAGTGGTGAAGGAGCACTCTAGAAGGGACTAGGAGAACACATACGAACATTCTAGTGGTGAAGGAACACTATAGCAGTGATAAGTAGATGACATACGAACACCCTAGTGGTGAATGAACACTCTAGCAGTGATGAGCATAAGACATACGAACACCCTAGTGGTAAAGGAAAACTCTAGCAATCACGAGCAGAAAAGAAACGGACACCCTACTAGCGAAGGAACACTCTAGCAGTGATGAGCAGAAGATATACGATCTCCCTAGTGTTGAAGGAACACTCTAGCAGTGACAAGAGGAAGAGATACGAACACCCTAGTGGTGAAGCAAAACTGTAGCAGTGACAAACAGAAGACATACGAACACCCTAGTGGTGAAGGAACACTCTAGCAGTGACGAGCAGTAGACGAACGAACACCCTGGTGTTGAAGGAACACTCTAGCAGTGACGAGCAAAAGACATACGAGCACACTAGTGGTGAAGGAGCACTCTAGCAGTGACGAGCAGAAAACATTCGAACACCCTAGTGGTGAAGGAACACTCTAACAGTGACGAGCAGAGACATACGAACACCCAAGTGGTGAAGGAACACTCTAACAGTGATGAGCATAAGACATACGAACACCCTAGTGGTGAAGGAACACTCTAGAAGTGACGAGTAGAAGACGTACGAACACCCTGGTGTTGAAGGAACACTCTAGCAGTGACGAGCAAAAGACATACGAACACACTAGTGGTGAAGGAGCGCTCTAGAAGTGACGAGCAGAAGACATACGAACACCCTAGTGGTGAAGGAACACTCTAGCAGGGACTAGGAGAACACATACGAACATTCTAGTGGTGAAGGAACACTATAGCAGTGATAAGTAGAAGACATACGAACATTCTAGTGGTGAAGGAACACTATAGCAGTGATAAGTAGATGACATACGAACACCCTAGTGGTGAAGGAACACTCTAGAAGTGATGAGCATAAGACATACGAACACCCTAGTGGTAAAGGAAAACTCTAGCAATCACGAGCAGAAAAGAAACGGACACCCTACTGGCGAAGGAACACTCTAGCAGTGATGAGCAGAAGATATACGATCTCCCTAGTGTTGAAGGAACACTCTAGCAGTGACGAGAGGAAGAGATACGAACACCCTAGTGGTGAAGCAACACTGTAGCAGTGACAAACAGAAGACATACGAACACCCTAGTGGTGAAGGAACACTCTAGCAGTGACGAGCAGTAGACGTACGAATACCCTGGTGTTGAAGGAACACTCTAGCAGTGACGAGCAAAAGACATACGAGCACACTAGTGGTGAAGGAGCACTCTAGCAGTGACGAGCAGAAAACATTCGAACACCCTAGTGGTGAAGGAACACTCTAACAGTGACGAGCAGAAGACATACGAACACCCAAGTGGTGAAGGAACACTCTAACAGTGATGAGCATAAGACATACGAACACCCTAGTGGTGAAGGAACACTCTAGAAGTGACGAGTAGAAGACGTACGAACACCCTGGTGTTGAAGGAACACTCTAGCAGTGACGAGCAAAAGACATACGAACACACTAGTGGTGAAGGAGCGCTCTAGAAGTGACGAGCAGAAGACATACGAACACCCTAGTGGTGAAGGAACACTCTAGCAGGGACTAGGAGAACACATACGAACATTCTAGTGGTGAAGGAACACTATAGCAGTGATAAGTAGAAGACATACGAACAACCTAGTGGTGAAGGAACACTTTAGGAGTGACGAGTAGAAGACATACGAACACCCTAATGGTGAAGGAACACTCTAGCAGTGATGAGCATAAGACATTCGAACACCCTAGTGGTGAATGAACACTCTAGCAGGGACTAGGAGAACACATACGAACATTCTAGTGGTGAAGGAACACTATAGCAGTGATAAGTAGATGACATACGAACACCCTAGTGGTGAATGAACACTCTAGCAGTGATGAGCATAAGACATACGAACACCCTAGTGGTAAAGGAAAACTCTAGCAATCACGAACAGAAAAGAAACGGACACCCTACTAGCGAAGGAACACTCTAGCAGTGATGAGCAGAAGATATACGATCTCCCTAGTGTTGAAGGAACACTCTAGCAGTGACGAGAGGAAGAGATACGAACACCCTAGTGGTGAAGCAAAACTGTAGCAGTGACAAACAGAAGACATACGAACACCCTAGTGGTGAAGGAACACTCTAGCAGTGACGAGCAGTAGACGAACGAACACCCTGGTGTTGAAGGAACACTCTAGCAGTGACGAGCAGAAGACATACGAAAACCCTAGTGGTGAAGGAACACTCTAGCAGTGACGAGCATAAGACATACGAAATCCCTAGTGGTGAAGGAACACTCTAGCAGTAACGAGCATCAGACATACGAAATCCCTAGTGGTGAAGGAACACTCTAACAGTGATGAGCATAAGACATACGAACACCCTAGTGGTGAAGGAACACTCTAGAAGTGACGAGTAGAAGACGTACGAACACCCTGGTGTTGAAGGAACACTCTAGCAGTGACGAGCAAAAGACATACGAACACACTAGTGGTGAAGGAGCGCTCTAGAAGTGACGAGCAGAAGACATACGAACACCCTAGTGGTGAAGGAACACTCTAGCAGGGACTAGGAGAACACATACGAACATTCTAGTGGTGAAGGAACACTATAGCAGTGATAAGTAGAAGACATACGAACAACCTAGTGGTGAAGGAACACTTTAGGAGTGACGAGTAGAAGACATACGAACACCCTAATGGTGAAGGAACACTCTAGCAGTGATGAGCATAAGACATACGAACACCCTAGTGGTAAAGGAACACTCTAGCAATCACGAGCAGAAGAGAAACGTACACCCTACTGGCGAAGGAACACTCTAGCAGTGATGAGCAGAAGAGATTCGATCTCCCTATTGTTGAAGGAACACTCTAGCAGTGACGAGAGGAAGAGATACGAACACCCTAGTTGTGAAGGACCACTCTAGCTGTGACGAGGAAAAGACATACGAAAACCTTAATGCTGAAGGAACACTCTAGCAGTTCGAGCGGAAGAGATGCGAACACCCTAGTTGTGAAGGAACATTATAGTTGTGACGAGCAAAAGACATACGAAAACCTTAATGGTCACGAACACTCTAGCAATGATGAGGAAAAGATATACGAACACCCTAGTGGTGAAGCAACATTGTAGCAGTGACAAGCATAAGACATACGAACACCCTCGTGGTGATGAAACACTCTAGGAGTGGCGAGCAAAAGAGATACGAACATCCTAGTTGTGAAGGAACACTCTAGTAGTGACGAGCGAAAGAGATACGAACATCCTAGTGGTGAAAGAACACTCTAGCAAGGACTAGCAGAAGACATACGAAAAGTGGTGAAGGAACACTCTAGCAGTGACGAGCAGAAGACATACGAAAACCCTAGTGGTGAAGGAACACTCTAGCAGTGACGAGCATAAGACATACGAAATCCCTAGTGGTGAAGGAACACTCTAGCAGTAACGAGCATCAGACATACGAAATCCCTAGTGGTGAAGGAACACTCTAGCAGTGATGAGCATAAGACATACGAACACCCTAGTTATGAAGGAACACTTTAGGAGTGACGAGTAGAAGATATACGAACACCCTGGTGTTGAAGGAACACTCTAGCAGTAACGAGCAAAAGACATACGAACACACTAGTGGTGAAGGAGCACTCTAGAAGTGACGAGCAGAAGACATACGAACACCCTAGTGGTGAAGGAACACTCTACCAGGGACTAGGAGAACACATACGAACATTCTAGTGGTGAAGGAACACTATAGCAGTGATAAGTAGAAGACATACGAACACCCTAGTGGTGAAGGAACACTTTAGGAGTGACGAGTAGAAGATATACGAACACTCTAATGGTGAAGGAACACTCTAGCAGTGATGAGCATAAGACATACGAACATCCTAGTGGTAAAGGAAAACTCTAGCAATCACGAGCAGAAAAGAAACGGACACCCTACTAGCGAAGGAACACTCTAGCAGTGATGAGCAGAAGAGATACGATCTCCCTAGTGTTGAAGGAACACTCTAGCAGTGACGAGAGGAAGAGATACGAACACCCTAGTGGTGAAGCAACACTGTAGCAGTGACAAACAGAAGACATACGAACACCCTAGTGGTGAGGAACACTCTAGCAGTGACGAGCAGTAGACGTACGAACACCCTGGTGTTGAAGGAACACTCTAGCAGTGACGAGCAAAAGACATACGAACACACTAGTGGTGAAGGAGCACTCGAGCAGTGACGAGCATAAGACATACGAAATCCCTAGTGGTGAAGGAACACTCTAGAAGTGATGAGCATAAGACATACGAACACCCTAGTTGTGAAGGAACACTTTAGGAGTGACGAGTAGAAGATATACGAACACCCTGGTGTTGAAGAAACACTCTAGCAGTAACGAGCAAAAGACATACGAACACATTAGTGGTGAAGGAGCACTCTAGAAATGACGAGCAGAAGACATATGAACACCCTAGTGGTGAAGGAACACTATAGCAGTGATAAGTAGAAGACATACGAACACCCTAGTGGTGAAGGAACACTTTAGGAGTGATAAGTAGATGACATACGAACACCCTAATGGTGAAGGAACAATCTAGCAGTGATGAGCATAAGACATACGAACACCCTAGTGGTAAAGGAAAACTCTAGCAATCACGAGCAGAAAAGAAACGGACACCCTACTAGCGAAGGAACACTCTAGCAGTGATGAGCAGAAGATATACGATCTCCCTAGTGTTGAAGGAACACTCTAGCAGTGACGAGAGGAAGAGATACGAACACCCTAGTGGTGAAGCAACACTGTAGCAGTGACAAACAGAAGACATACGAACACCTTAGTGGTGAAGGAACACTCTAGCAGTGACGAGCAGTAGACGTACGAATACCCTGGTGTTGAAGGAACACTCTAGCAGTGACGAGCAAAAGACATACGAGCACACTAGTGGTGAAGGAGCACTCTAGCAGTGACGAGCAGAAAGCATTCGAACACCCTAGTGGTGAAGGAACACTCTAACAGTGACGAGCAGAAGACATACGAACACCCTAGTGGTGAAGGAACACTCTAGCAGTGACGAGCAGTAGACGTACGAATACCCTGGTGTTGAAGGAACACTCTAGCAGTGACGAGCAAAAGACATACGAGCACACTAGTGGTGAAGGAGCACTCTAGCAGTGACGAGCAGAAAGCATTCGAACACCCTAGTGGTGAAGGAACACTCTAACAGTGACGAGCAGAAGACATACGAACACCCTAGTGGTGAAGGAACACTCTAGCAGTGATGAGCATAAGACATACGAACACCCTAGTGGTGAAGGAACACTCTAGCAGTGACGAGTAGAAGACGTACGAACACCCTGGTGTTGAAGGAACACTCTAGCAGTGACGAGCAAAAGACATACGAACACACTAGTGGTGAAGGAGCACTCTAGAAGTGACGAGCAGAAGACATACGAACACCCTAGTGGTGAAGGAACACTCTAGCAGGGACTAGGAGAACACATACGAACATTCTAGTGGTGAAGGAACACTATAGCAGTGATAAGTAGATGACATACGAACCCCCTAGTGGTGAAGGAACACTCTAGCAGTGATGAGCATAAGACATACGAACACCCTAGTGGTAAAGGAAAACTCTAGCAATCACGAGCAGAAAAGAAACGGACACCCTACTAGCGAAGGAACACTCTAGCAGTGATGAGCAGAAGATATACGATCTCCCTAGTGTTGAAGGAACACTCTAGCAGTGACGAGCAGTAGACGTACGAACACCCTGGTGTTGAAGGAACACTCTAGCAGTGACGAGCAAAAGACATACGAGCACACTAGTGGTGAAGGAGCACTCTAGCAGTGACGAGCAGAAAACATTCGAACACCCTAGTGGTGAAGGAACACTCTAACAGTGACGAGCAGAAGACATACAAACACCCTAGTGGTGAAGGAACACTCTAGCAGTGATGAGCATAAGACATACGAACACCCTAGTGGTGAAGGAACACTCTAGCAGTGACGAGTAGAAGACGTACGAACACCCTGGTGTTGAAGGAACACTCTAGCAGTGACGAGCAAAAGACATACGAACACCCTAGTGGTGAAGGAACACTCTAGCAGTGACGAGCAGTAGACGTACGAACACCCTGGTGTTGAAGGAACACTCTAGCAGTGACGAGCAAAAGACATACGAGCACCCTAGTGGTGAAGGAACACTTTAGGAGTGATAAGTAGATGACATACGAACACCCTAATGGTGAAGGAACACTCTAGCAGGGACTAGGAGAACACATACGAACATTCTAGTGGTGAAGGAACACTATAGCAGTGATAAGTAGATGACATACGAACACCCTAGTGGTGAAGGAACACTCTAGCAGTGATGAGCATAAGACATACGAACACCCTAGTGGTAAAGGAAAACTCTAGCAATCACGAGCAGAAAAGAAACGGACACCCTACTAGCGAAGGAACACTCTAGCAGTGATGAGCAGAAGAGATACGATCTCCCTAGTGTTGAAGGAACACTCTAGCAGTGACGAGAGGAAGAGATATGAACACCCTAGTGGTGAAGCAACACTGTAGCAGTGACAAATAGAAGACATACGAACACCCTAGTGGTGAAGGAACACTCTAGCAGTGACGAGCAGTAGACGTACGAACACCTTGGTGTTGAAGGAACACTCTAGCAGTGACGAGCAAAAGCCATACGAACACACTAGTGGTGAAGGAGCACTCGAGCAGTGACGAGCATAAGACATATGAAATCCCTAGTGGTGAAGGAACCCTCTAGCAGTGATGAGCATAAGACATACGAACACCCTAGTTGTGAAGGAAAACTTTAGGAGTGACGAGTAGAAGATATACGAACACCCTGGTGTTGAAGGAACACTCTAGCAGTAACGAGCAAAAGACAAATGAACACATTAGTGGTGAAGGAGCACTCTAGAAGTGACGAGCAGAAGACATACGAACACCCTAGTGGTGAAGGAACACTCTAGCAGGGACTAGGAGAACACATACGGACACCCTACTGGCGAAGGAACACTCTAGCAGTGATGAGCAGAAGAGATACGATCTCCCTAGTGTTGAAGGAACACTCTAGCAGTGACGAGAGGAAGAGATACGAACACCCTAGTGGTGAAGCAACACTGTAGCAGTGACAAACAGAAGACATACGAACACCCTAGTGGTGAAGGAACAATCTAGCAGTGACGAGCAGTAGACGTACGAACACCCTGGTGTTGAAGGAACACTCTACCAGTGACGAGCAAAAGACATAGGAGCACACTAGTGGTGAAGGAGCACTCTAGCAGTGACGAGCAGAAAGCATTCGAACACCCTAGTGGTGAAGGAACACTCTAACAGTGACGAGCAGAAGACATACGAACACCCTAGTGGTGAAGGAACACTCTAGCAGTGACGAGTAGAAGACGTACGAACACCCTGGTGTTGAAGGAACACTCTAGCAGTGACGAGCAAAAGACATACGAACACACTAGTGGTGAAGGAGCACTCTAGAAGTGACGAGCAGAAGACATACGAACACCCTAGTGGTGAAGGAACACTCTAGCAAGGACTAGGAGAACACATACGAACATTCTAATGGTGAAGGAACACTATAGCAGTGATAAGTAAAAGACATACGAACACCCTAGTGGTGAAGGAACACTTTAGGAGTGACGAGTAAAAGATATACGAACACCCTAATGGTGAAGGAACACTCTAGCAGTGATGAGCATAAGACATACGAACACCCTAGTGGTAAAGGAAAACTCTAGCAATCACGAGCAGAAAAGAAACGGACACCCTACTAGCGAAGGACCACTCTAGCAGTGATGAGCAGAAGAGATACGATCTCCCTAGTGTTGAAGGAACACTCTAGCAGTGACGAGAGGAAGAGATACGAACACCCTAGTGGTGAAGCAACACTGTAGCAGTGACAAACAGAAGACATACGAACACCTTAGTGGTGAAGGAACACTCTAGTAGTGACGAGCCGTAGACGTACGAACACCCTGGTGTTGAAGGAACACTCTAGCAGTGACGAGCAAAAGACATACGAGCACACTAGTGGTGAAGGAGCACTCTAGCAGTGACGAGCAGAAAGCATTCGAACACCCTAGTGGTGAAGGAACACTCTAACAGTGACGAGCAGAAGACATACGAACACCCTAGTGGTGAAGGAACACTCTAGCAGTGACGAGTAGAAGACGTACGAACACCCTGGTGTTGAAGGAACACTCTAGCAGTGACGAGCAAAAGACATACGAACACACTAGTGGTGAAGGAGCACTCTAGAAGTGACGAGCAGAAGACATACGAACACCCTAGTGGTGAAGGAACACTCTAGCAGGGACTAGGAGAACACATACGAACATTCTAATGGTGAAGGAACACTATAGCAGTGATAAGTAGAAGACATACGAGCACCCTAGTGGTGAAGGAACACTTTAGGAGTGATAAGTAGATGACATACGAACACCCTAATGGTGAAGGAACACTCTAGCAGGGACTAGGAGAACACATACGAACATTCTAGTGGTGAAGGAACACTATAGCAGTGATAAGTAGATGACATACGAACACCCTAGTGGTGAAGGAACACTCTAGCAGTGATGAGCATAAGACATACGAACACCCTAGTGGTAAAGGAAAACTCTAGCAATCACGAGCAGAAAAGAAACGGACACCCTACTAGCGAAGGAACACTCTAGCAGTGATGAGCAGAAGATATACGATCTCCCTAGTGTTGAAGGAACACTCTAGCAGTGACGAGAGGAAGAGATACGAACACCCTAGTGGTGAAGCAAAACTGTAGCAGTGACAAACAGAAGACATACGAACACCCTAGTGGTGAAGGAACACTCTAGCAGTGACGAGCATTAGACGTACGAACACCCTGGTGTTGAAGGAACACTCTAGCAGTGACGAGCAAAAGACATACGAGCACACTAGTGGTGAAGGAGCACTCTAGCAGTGACGAGCAGAAAACATTCGAACACCCTAGTGGTGAAGGAACACTCTAACAGTGACGAGCAGAAGACATACAAACACCCTAGTGGTGAAGGAACACTCTAGCAGTGATGAGCATAAGACATACGAACACCCTAGTGGTGAAGGAACACTCTAGCAGTGACAAGTAGAAGACGTACGAACACCCTGGTGTTGAAGGAACACTCTAGCAGTGACGAGCAAAAGACATACGAACACACTAGTGGTGAAGGAGCACTCTAGAAGTGACGAGCAGAAGACATACGAACACCCTAGTGGTGAAGGAACACTCTAGCAGTGACGAGCAGTAGACGTACGAACACCCTGGTGTTGAAGGAACACTCTAGCAGTGACGAGCAAAAGACATACGAACACACTAGTGGTGAAGGAGCACTCTAGAAGTGACGAGCAGAAGACATACGAACACCCTAGTGGTGAAGGAACACTCTAGCAGGGACTAGGAGAACACATACGAACATTCTAATGGTGAAGGAACACTATAGCAGTGATAAGTAGAAGACATACGAGCACCCTAGTGGTGAAGGAACACTTTAGGAGTGATAAGTAGATGACATACGAACACCCTAATGGTGAAGGAACACTCTAGCAGGGACTAGGAGAACACATACGAACATTCTAGTGGTGAAGGAACACTATAGCAGTGATAAGTATATGACATACGAACACCCTAGTGGTGAAGGAACACTCTAGCAGTGATGAGCATAAGACATACGAACACCCTAGTGGTAAAGGAAAACTCTAGCAATCACGAGCAGAAAAGAAACGGACACCCTACTAGCGAAGGAACACTCTAGCAGTGATGAGCAGAAGATATACGATCTCCCTAGTGTTGAAGGAACACTCTAGCAGTGACGAGAGGAAGAGATACGAACACCCTAGTGGTGAAGCAAAACTGTAGCAGTGACAAACAGAAGACATACGAACACCCTAGTGGTGAAGGAACACTCTAACAGTGACGAGCACTAGACGTACGAACACCCTGGTGTTGAAGGAACACTCTAGCAGTGACGAGCAAAAGACATACGAGCACACTAGTGGTGAAGGAGCACTCTAGCAGTGACGAGCAGAAAACATTCGAACACCCTAGTGGTGAAGGAACACTCTAACAGTGACGAGCAGAAGACATACAAACACCCTAGTGGTGAAGGAACACTCTAGCAGTGACGAGCAGAAAACATTCGAACACCCTAGTGGTGAAGGAACACTCTAGCAGTGACAAGTAGAAGACGTACGAACACCCTGGTGTTGAAGGAACACTCTAGCAGTGACGAGCAAAAGACATACGAACACACTAGTGGTGAAGGAGCACTCTAGAAGTGACGAGCAGAAGACATACGAACACCCTAGTGGTGAAGGAACACTCTAGCATTGACGAGCAGTAGACGTACGAACACCCTGGTGTTGAAGGAACACTCTAGCAGTGACGAGCAAAAGACATACGAACACACTAGTGGTGAAGGAGCACTCTAGAAGTGACGAGCAGAAGACATACGAACACCCTAGTGGTGAAGGAACACTCTAGCAGGGACTAGGAGAACACATACGAACATTCTAGTGGTGAAGGAACACTATAGCAGTGATAAGTAGATGACATAAGAACACCCTAGTGGTGAAGGAACACTCTAGCAGTGATGAGCATAAGACATACGAACACCCTAGTGGTAAAGGAAAACTCTAGCAATCACGAGCAGAAAAGAAACGGACACCCTACTAGCGAAGGAACACTCTAGCAGTGATGAGCAGAAGATATACGATCTCCCTAGTGTTGAAGGAACACTCTAGCAGTGACGAGAGGAAGAGATACGAACACCCTAGTGGTGAAGCAAAACTGTAGCAGTGACAAACAGAAGACATACGAACACCCTAGTGGTGAAGGAACACTCTAGCAGTGACGAGCATTAGACGTACGAACACCCTGGTGTTGAAGGAACACTCTAGCAGTGACGAGCAAAAGACATACGAGCACACTAGTGGTGAAGGAGCACTCTAGCAGTGACGAGCAGAAAACATTCGAACACCCTAGTGGTGAAGGAACACTCTAACAGTGACGAGCAGAAGACATACAAACACCCTAGTGGTGAAGGAACACTCTAGCAGTGATGAGCATAAGACATACGAACACCCTAGCGGTGAAGGAACACTCTAGCAGTGACAAGTAGAAGACGTACGAACACCCTGGTGTTGAAGGAACACTCTAGCAGTGACGAGCAAAAGACATACGAACACACTAGTGGTGAAGGAGCACTCTAGAAGTGACGAGCAGAAGACATACGAACACCCTAGTGGTGAAGGAACACTCTAGCAGTGACGAGCAGTAGACGTACGAACACCCTGGTGTTGAAGGAACACTCTAGCAGTGACGAGCAAAAGACATACGAGCACACTAGTGGTGAAGGAGCACTCTAGCAGTGACGAGCAGAAAACATTCGAACACCCTAGTGGTGAAGGAACACTCTAACAGTGACGAGCAGAAGACATATAAACACCCTAGTGGTGAAGGAACACTCTAGCAGTGATGAGCATAAGACATACGAACACCCTAGTGGTGAAGGAACACTCTAGCAGTGACGAGTAGAAGACGTACGAACACCTTGGTGTTGAAGGAACACTCTAGCAGTGACGAGCAAAAGACATACGAACACACTAGTGGTAAAGGAGCACTCTAAAAGTGACGAGCAGAAGACATACAAACACCCTAGTGGTGAAGGAACACTCTAGCAGGGACTAGGAGAACACATACGAACATTCTAGTGGTGAAGGAACACTATAGCAGTGATAAGTAGATGACATACGAACACCCTAGTGGTAAAGGAAAACTCTAGCAATCACGAGCAGAAAAGAAACGGACACCCTACTAGCGAAGGAACACTCTAGCAGTGATGAGCAGAAGATATACAATCTCCCTAGTGTTGAAGGAACACTCTAGCAGTGACGAGAGGAAGAGATACGAACACCCTAGTGGTGAAGCAAAACTGTAGCAGTGACAAACAGAAGACATACGAACACCCTAGTGGTGAAGGAACACTCTAACAGTGACGAGCACTAGACGTACGAACACCCTGGTGATGAAGGAACACTCTAGCAGTGACGAGCAAAAGACATACGAGCACACTAGTGGTGAAGGAGCACTCTAGCAGTGACGAGCAGAAAACATTCGAACACCCTAGTGGTGAAGGAACACTCTAACAGTGATGAGCAGAAGACATACGAACACCCTAGTGGTGAAGGAACACTCTAGCAGTGATGAGCATAAGACATACGAACACCCTAGTGGTGAAGGAACACTCTAGCAGTGACGAGTAGAAGACGTACGAACACCCTGGTGTTGAAGGAACACTCTAGCAGTGACATGGAAAAGACATACGAACACACTAGTGGTGAAGGAGCACTCTAGAAGTGACGAGGAGAAGACATACGAACACCCTAGTGGTGAAGGAACACTCTAGCAGGGACTAGGAGAACACATACGAACATTCTAGTGGTGAAGGAACACTATAGCAGTGATAAGTATATGACATACGAACACCCTAGTGGTGAAGGAACACTCTAGCAGTGATGAGCATAAGACATACGAACACCCTAGTGGTAAAGGAAAACTCTAGCAATCACGAGCAGAAAAGAAACGGACACCCTACTAGCGAAGGAACACTCTAGCAGTGATGAGCAGAAGATATACGATCTCCCTAGTGTTGAAGGAACACTCTAGCAGTGACGAGAGGAAGAGATACGAACACCCTAGTGGTGAAGCAAAATTGTAGCAGTGACAAACAGAAGACATACGAACACCCTAGTGGTGAAGGAACACTCTAACAGTGACGAGCACTAGACGTACGAACACCCTGGTGTTGAAGGAACACTCTAGCAGTGACGAGCAAAAGACATACGAGCACACTAGTGGTGAAGGAGCACTCTAGCAGTGACGAGCAGAAAACATTCGAACACCCTAGTGGTGAAGGAACACTCTAACAGTGACGAGCAGAAGACATACAAACACCCTAGTGGTGAAGGAACACTCTAGCAGTGAAGAGCATAAGACATACGAACACCCTAGTGGTGAAGGAACACTCTAGCAGTGACAAGTAGAAGACGTACGAACACCCTGGTGTTGAAGGAACACTCTAGCAGTGACGAGCAAAAGACATACGAACACACTAGTGGTGAAGGAGCACTCTAGAAGTGACGAGCAGAAGACATACGAACACCCTAGTGGTGAAGGAACACTCTAGCAGTGACGAGCAGTAGACGTACGAACACCCTGGTGTTGAAGGAACACTCTAGCAGTGACGAGCAAAAGACATACGAACACACTAGTGGTGAAGGAGCACTCTAGAAGTGACGAGCAGAAGACATACGAACACCCTAGTGGTGAAGGAACACTCTAGCAGGGACTAGGAGAACACATACGAACATTCTAATGGTGAAGGAACACTATAGCAGTGATAAGTAGAAGACATACGAGCACCCTAGTGGTGAAGGAACACTTTAGGAGTGATAAGTAGATGACATACGAACACCCTAATGGTGAAGGAACACTCTAGCAGGGACTAGGAGAACACATACGAACATTCTAGTGGTGAAGGAACACTATAGCAGTGATAAGTAGATGACATACGAACACCCTAGTGGTGAAGGAACACTCTAGCAGTGATGAGCATAAGACATACGAACACCCTAGTGGTAAAGGAAAACTCTAGCAATCACGAGCAGAAAAGAAACGGACACCCTACTAGCGAAGGAACACTCTAGCAGTGATGAGCAGAAGATATACGATCTCCCTAGTGTTGAAGGAACACTCTAGCAGTGACGAGAGGAAGAGATACGAACACCCTAGTGGTGAAGCAAAACTGTAGCAGTGACAAACAGAAGACATACGAACACCCTAGTGGTGAAGGAACACTCTAGCAGTGACGAGCATTAGACGTACGAACACCCTGGTGTTGAAGGAACACTCTAGCAGTGACGAGCAAAAGACATACGAGCACACTAGTGGTGAAGGAGCACTCTAGCAGTGACGAGCAGAAAACATTCGAACACCCTAGTGGTGAAGGAACACTCTAACAGTGACGAGCAGAAGACATACAAACACCCTAGTGGTGAAGGAACACTCTAGCAGTGATGAGCATAAGACATACGAACACCCTAGTGGTGAAGGAACACTCTAGCAGTGACAAGTAGAAGACGTACGAACACCCTGGTGTTGAAGGAACACTCTAGCAGTGACGAGCAAAAGACATACGAACACACTAGTGGTGAAGGAGCACTCTAGAAGTGACGAGCAGAAGACATACGAACACCCTAGTGGTGAAGGAACACTCTAGCAGTGACGAGCAGTAGACGTACGAACACCCTGGTGTTGAAGGAACACTCTAGCAGTGACGAGCAAAAGACATACGAACACACTAGTGGTGAAGGAGCACTCTAGAAGTGACGAGCAGAAGACATACGAACACCCTAGTGGTGAAGGAACACTCTAGCAGGGACTAGGAGAACACATACGAACATTCTAGTGGTGAAGGAACACTATAGCAGTGATAAGTAGATGACATACGAACACCCTAGTGGTGAAGGAACACTCTAGCAGTGATGAGCATAAGACATACGAACACCCTAGTGGTAAAGGAAAACTCTAGCAATCACGAGCAGAAAAGAAACGGACACCCTACTAGCGAAGGAACACTCTAGCAGTGATGAGCAGAAGATATACGATCTCCCTAGTGTTGAAGGAACACTCTAGCAGTGACGAGAGGAAGAGATACGAACACCCTAGTGGTGAAGCAAAACTGTAGCAGTGACAAACAGAAGACATACGAACACCCTAGTGGTGAAGGAACACTCTAGCAGTGACGAGCATTAGACGTACGAACACCCTGGTGTTGAAGGAACACTCTAGCAGTGACGAGCAAAAGACATACGAGCACACTAGTGGTGAAGGAGCACTCTAGCAGTGACGAGCAGAAAACATTCGAACACCCTAGTGGTGAAAGAACACTCTAACAGTGACGAGCAGAAGACATACAAACACCCTAGTGGTGAAGGAACACTCTAGCAGTGATGAGCATAAGACATACGAACACCCTAGCGGTGAAGGAACACTCTAGCAGTGACAAGTAGAAGACGTACGAACACCCTGGTGTTGAAGGAACACTCTAGCAGTGACGAGCAAAAGACATACGAACACACTAGTGGTGAAGGAGCACTCTAGAAGTGACGAGCAGAAGACATACGAACACCCTAGTGGTGAAGGAACACTCTAGCAGTGACGAGCAGTAGACGTACGAACACCCTGGTGTTGAAGGAACACTCTAGCAGTGACGAGCAAAAGACATACGAGCACACTAGTGGTGAAGGAGCACTCTAGCAGTGACGAGCAGAAAACATTCGAACACCCTAGTGGTGAAGGAACACTCTAACAGTGACGAGCAGAAGACATATAAACACCCTAGTGGTGAAGGAACACTCTAGCAGTGATGAGCATAAGACATACGAACACCCTAGTGGTGAAGGAACACTCTAGCAGTGACGAGTAGAAGACGTACGAACACCTTGGTGTTGAAGGAACACTCTAGCAGTGACGAGCAAAAGACATACGAACACACTAGTGGTAAAGGAGCACTCTAGAAGTGACGAGCAGAAGACATACAAACACCCTAGTGGTGAAGGAACACTCTAGCAGGGACTAGGAGAACACATACGAACATTCTAGTGGTGAAGGAACACTATAGCAGTGATAAGTAGATGACATACGAACACCCTAGTGGTAAAGGAAAACTCTAGCAATCACGAGCAGAAAAGAAACGGACACCCTACTAGCGAAGGAACACTCTAGCAGTGATGAGCAGAAGATATACAATCTCCCTAGTGTTGAAGGAACACTCTAGCAGTGACGAGAGGAAGAGATACGAACACCCTAGTGGTGAAGCAAAACTGTAGCAGTGACAAACAGAAGACATACGAACACCCTAGTGGTGAAGGAACACTCTAACAGTGACGAGCACTAGACGTACGAACACCTTGGTGATGAAGGAACACTCTAGCAGTGACGAGCAAAAGACATACGAGCACACTAGTGGTGAAGGAGCACTCTAGCAGTGACGAGCAGAAAACATTCGAACACCCTAGTGGTGAAGGAACACTCTAACAGTGATGAGCAGAAGACATACGAACACCCTAGTGGTGAAGGAACACTCTAGCAGTGATGAGCATAAGACATACGAACACCCTAGTGGTGAAGGAACACTCTAGCAGTGACGAGTAGAAGACGTACGAACACCCTGGTGTTGAAGGAACACTCTAGCAGTGACATGGAAAAGACATACGAACACACTAGTGGTGAAGGAGCACTCTAGAAGTGACGAGGAGAAGACATACGAACACCCTAGTGGTGAAGGAACACTCTAGCAGGGACTAGGAGAACACATACGAACATTCTAGTGGTGAAGGAACACTATAGCAGTGATAAGTATATGACATACGAACACCCTAGTGGTGAAGGAACACTCTAGCAGTGATGAGCATAAGACATACGAACACCCTAGTGGTAAAGGAAAACTCTAGCAATCACGAGCAGAAAAGAAACGGACACCCTACTAGCGAAGGAACACTCTAGCAGTGATGAGCAGAAGATATACGATCTCCCTAGTGTTGAAGGAACACTCTAGCAGTGACGAGAGGAAGAGATACGAACACCCTAGTGGTGAAGCAAAACTGTAGCAGTGACAAACAGAAGACATACGAACACCCTAGTGGTGAAGGAACACTCTAACAGTGACGAGCATTAGACGTACGAACACCCTGGTGTTGAAGGAACACTCTAGCAGTGACGAGCAAAAGACATACGAGCACACTAGTGGTGAAGGAGCACTCTAGCAGTGACGAGCAGAAAACATTCGAACACCCTAGTGGTGAAGGAACACTCTAACAGTGACGAGCAGAAGACATACAAACACCCTAGTGGTGAAGGAACACTCTAGCAGTGATGAGCATAAGACATACGAACACCCTAGTGGTGAAGGAACACTCTAGCAGTGACAAGTAGAAGACGTACGAACACCCTGGTGTTGAAGGAACACTCTAGCAGTGACGAGCAAAAGACATACGAACACACTAGTGGTGAAGGAGCACTCTAGAAGTGACGAGCAGAAGACATACGAACACCCTAGTGGTGAAGGAACACTCTAGCAGTGACGAGCAGTAGACGTACGAACACCCTGGTGTTGAAGGAACACTCTAGCAGTGACGAGCAAAAGACATACGAACACACTAGTGGTGAAGGAGCACTCTAGAAGTGACGAGCAGAAGACATACGAACACCCTAGTGGTGAAGGAACACTCTAGCAGGGACTAGGAGAACACATACGAACATTCTAGTGGTGAAGGAACACTATAGCAGTGATAAGTAGATGACATACGAACACCCTAGTGGTGAAGGAACACTCTAGCAGTGATGAGCATAAGACATACGAACACCCTAGTGGTAAAGGAAAACTCTAGCAATCACGAGCAGAAAAGAAACGGACACCCTACTAGCGAAGGAACACTCTAGCAGTGATGAGCAGAAGATATACGATCTCCCTAGTGTTGAAGGAACACTCTAGCAGTGACGAGAGGAAGAGATACGAACACCCTAGTGGTGAAGCAAAACTGTAGCAGTGACAAACAGAAGACATACGAACACCCTAGTGGTGAAGGAACACTCTAGCAGTGACGAGCATTAGACGTACGAACACCCTGGTGTTGAAGGAACACTCTAGCAGTGACGAGCAAAAGACATACGAGCACACTAGTGGTGAAGGAGCACTCTAGCAGTGACGAGCAGAAAACATTCGAACACCCTAGTGGTGAAGGAACACTCTAACAGTGACGAGCAGAAGACATACAAACACCCTAGTGGTGAAGGAACACTCTAGCAGTGATGAGCATAAGACATACGAACACCCTAGCGGTGAAGGAACACTCTAGCAGTGACAAGTAGAAGACGTACGAACACCCTGGTGTTGAAGGAACACTCTAGCAGTGACGAGCAAAAGACATACGAACACACTAGTGGTGAAGGAGCACTCTAGAAGTGACGAGCAGAAGACATACGAACACCCTAGTGGTGAAGGAACACTCTAGCAGTGACGAGCAGTAGACGTACGAACACCCTGGTGTTGAAGGAACACTCTAGCAGTGACGAGCAAAAGACATACGAGCACACTAGTGGTGAAGGAGCACTCTAGCAGTGACGAGCAGAAAACATTCGAACACCCTAGTGGTGAAGGAACACTCTAACAGTGACGAGCAGAAGACATATAAACACCCTAGTGGTGAAGGAACACTCTAGCAGTGATGAGCATAAGACATACGAACACCCTAGTGGTGAAGGAACACTCTAGCAGTGACGAGTAGAAGACGTACGAACACCTTGGTGTTGAAGGAACACTCTAGCAGTGACGAGCAAAAGACATACGAACACACTAGTGGTAAAGGAGCACTCTAGAAGTGACGAGCAGAAGACATACAAACACCCTAGTGGTGAAGGAACACTCTAGCAGGGACTAGGAGAACACATACGAACATTCTAGTGGTGAAGGAACACTATAGCAGTGATAAGTAGATGACATACGAACACCCTAGTGGTAAAGGAAAACTCTAGCAATCACGAGCAGAAAAGAAACGGACACCCTACTAGCGAAGGAACACTCTAGCAGTGATGAGCAGAAGATATACAATCTCCCTAGTGTTGAAGGAACACTCTAGCAGTGACGAGAGGAAGAGATACGAACACCCTAGTGGTGAAGCAAAACTGTAGCAGTGACAAACAGAAGACATACGAACACCCTAGTGGTGAAGGAACACTCTAACTGTGACGAGCACTAGACGTACGAACACCCTGGTGATGAAGGAACACTCTAGCAGTGACGAGCAAAAGACATACGAGCACACTAGTGGTGAAGGAGCACTCTAGCAGTGACGAGCAGAAAACATTCGAACACCCTAGTGGTGAAGGAACACTCTAACAGTGATGAGCAGAAGACATACGAACACCCTAGTGGTGAAGGAACACTCTAGCAGTGATGAGCATAAGACATACGAACACCCTAGTGGTGAAGGAACACTCTAGCAGTGACGAGTAGAAGACGTACGAACACCCTGGTGTTGAAGGAACACTCTAGCAGTGACATGGAAAAGACATACGAACACACTAGTGGTGAAGGAGCACTCTAGAAGTGACGAGGAGAAGACATACGAACACCCTAGTGGTGAAGGAACACTCTAGCAGGGACTAGGAGAACACATACGAACATTCTAGTGGTGAAGGAACACTATAGCAGTGATAAGTATATGACATACGAACACCCTAGTGGTGAAGGAACACTCTAGCAGTGATGAGCATAAGACATACGAACACCCTAGTGGTAAAGGAAAACTCTAGCAATCACGAGCAGAAAAGAAACGGACACCCTACTAGCGAAGGAACACTCTAGCAGTGATGAGCAGAAGATATACGATCTCCCTAGTGTTGAAGGAACACTCTAGCAGTGACGAGAGGAAGAGATACGAACACCCTAGTGGTGAAGCAAAACTGTAGCAGTGACAAACAGAAGACATACGAACACCCTAGTGGTGAAGGAACACTCTAACAGTGACGAGCACTAGACGTACGAACACCCTGGTGTTGAAGGAACACTCTAGCAGTGACGAGCAAAAGACATACGAGCACACTAGTGGTGAAGGAGCACTCTAGCAGTGACGAGCAGAAAACATTCGAACACCCTAGTGGTGAAGGAACACTCTAACAGTGACGAGCAGAAGACATACAAACACCCTAGTGGTGAAGGAACACTCTAGCAGTGATGAGCATAAGACATACGAACACCCTAGTGGTGAAGGAACACTCTAGCAGTGACAAGTAGAAGACGTACGAACACCCTGGTGTTGAAGGAACACTCTAGCAGTGACGAGCAAAAGACATACGAACACACTAGTGGTGAAGGAGCACTCTAGAAGTGACGAGCAGAAGACATACGAACACCCTAGTGGTGAAGGAACACTCTAGCAGTGACGAGCAGTAGACGTACGAACACCCTGGTGTTGAAGGAACACTCTAGCAGTGACGAGCAAAAGACATACGAACACACTAGTGGTGAAGGAGCACTCTAGAAGTGACGAGCAGAAGACATACGAACACCCTAGTGGTGAAGGAACACTCTAGCAGGGACTAGGAGAACACATACGAACATTCTAATGGTGAAGGAACACTATAGCAGTGATAAGTAGAAGACATACGAGCACCCTAGTGGTGAAGGAACACTTTAGGAGTGATAAGTAGATGACATACGAACACCCTAATGGTGAAGGAACACTCTAGCAGGGACTAGGAGAACACATACGAACATTCTAGTGGTGAAGGAACACTATAGCAGTGATAAGTAGATGACATACGAACACCCTAGTGGTGAAGGAACACTCTAGCAGTGATGAGCATAAGACATACGAACACCCTAGTGGTAAAGGAAAACTCTAGCAATCACGAGCAGAAAAGAAACGGACACCCTACTAGCGAAGGAACACTCTAGCAGTGATGAGCAGAAGATATACGATCTCCCTAGTGTTGAAGGAACACTCTAGCAGTGACGAGAGGAAGAGATACGAACACCCTAGTGGTGAAGCAAAACTGTAGCAGTGACAAACAGAAGACATACGAACACCCTAGTGGTGAAGGAACACTCTAGCAGTGACGAGCATTAGACGTACGAACACCCTGGTGTTGAAGGAACACTCTAGCAGTGACGAGCAAAAGACATACGAGCACACTAGTGGTGAAGGAGCACTCTAGCAGTGACGAGCAGAAAACATTCGAACACCCTAGTGGTGAAGGAACACTCTAACAGTGACGAGCAGAAGACATACAAACACCCTAGTGGTGAAGGAACACTCTAGCAGTGATGAGCATAAGACATACGAACACCCTAGTGGTGAAGGAACACTCTAGCAGTGACAAGTAGAAGACGTACGAACACCCTGGTGTTGAAGGAACACTCTAGCAGTGACGAGCAAAAGACATACGAACACACTAGTGGTGAAGGAGCACTCTAGAAGTGACGAGCAGAAGACATACGAACACCCTAGTGGTGAAGGAACACTCTAGCAGTGACGAGCAGTAGACGTACGAACACCCTGGTGTTGAAGGAACACTCTAGCAGTGACGAGCAAAAGACATACGAACACACTAGTGGTGAAGGAGCACTCTAGAAGTGACGAGCAGAAGACATACGAACACCCTAGTGGTGAAGGAACACTCTAGCAGGGACTAGGAGAACACATACGAACATTCTAATGGTGAAGGAACACTATAGCAGTGATAAGTAGAAGACATACGAGCACCCTAGTGGTGAAGGAACACTTTAGGAGTGATAAGTAGATGACATACGAACACCCTAATGGTGAAGGAACACTCTAGCAGGGACTAGGAGAACACATACGAACATTCTAGTGGTGAAGGAACACTATAGCAGTGATAAGTAGATGACATACGAACACCCTAGTGGTGAAGGAACACTCTAGCAGTGATGAGCATAAGACATACGAACACCCTAGTGGTAAAGGAAAACTCTAGCAATCACGAGCAGAAAAGAAACGGACACCCTACTAGCGAAGGAACACTCTAGCAGTGATGAGCAGAAGATATACGATCTCCCTAGTGTTGAAGGAACACTCTAGCAGTGACGAGAGGAAGAGATACGAACACCCTAGTGGTGAAGCAAAACTGTAGCAGTGACAAACAGAAGACATACGAACACCCTAGTGGTGAAGGAACACTCTAGCAGTGACGAGCATTAGACGTACGAACACCCTGGTGTTGAAGGAACACTCTAGCAGTGACGAGCAAAAGACATACGAGCACACTAGTGGTGAAGGAGCACTCTAGCAGTGACGAGCAGAAAACATTCGAACACCCTAGTGGTGAAGGAACACTCTAACAGTGACGAGCAGAAGACATACAAACACCCTAGTGGTGAAGGAACACTCTAGCAGTGATGAGCATAAGACATACGAACACCCTAGTGGTGAAGGAACACTCTAGCAGTGACAAGTAGAAGACGTACGAACACCCTGGTGTTGAAGGAACACTCTAGCAGTGACGAGCAAAAGACATACGAACACACTAGTGGTGAAGGAGCACTCTAGAAGTGACGAGCAGAAGACATACGAACACCCTAGTGGTGAAGGAACACTCTAGCAGTGACGAGCAGTAGACGTACGAACACCCTGGTGTTGAAGGAACACTCTAGCAGTGACGAGCAAAAGACATACGAACACACTAGTGGTGAAGGAGCACTCTAGAAGTGACGAGCAGAAGACATACGAACACCCTAGTGGTGAAGGAACACTCTAGCAGGGACTAGGAGAACACATACGAACATTCTAGTGGTGAAGGAACACTATAGCAGTGATAAGTAGATGACATACGAACACCCTAGTGGTGAAGGAACACTCTAGCAGTGATGAGCATAAGACATACGAACACCCTAGTGGTAAAGGAAAACTCTAGCAATCACGAGCAGAAAAGAAACGGACACCCTACTAGCGAAGGAACACTCTAGCAGTGATGAGCAGAAGATATACGATCTCCCTAGTGTTGAAGGAACACTCTAGCAGTGACGAGAGGAAGAGATACGAACACCCTAGTGGTGAAGCAAAACTGTAGCAGTGACAAACAGAAGACATACGAACACCCTAGTGGTGAAGGAACACTCTAGCAGTGACGAGCATTAGACGTACGAACACCCTGGTGTTGAAGGAACACTCTAGCAGTGACGAGCAAAAGACATACGAGCACACTAGTGGTGAAGGAGCACTCTAGCAGTGACGAGCAGAAAACATTCGAACACCCTAGTGGTGAAGGAACACTCTAACAGTGACGAGCAGAAGACATATAAACACCCTAGTGGTGAAGGAACACTCTAGCAGTGATGAGCATAAGACATACGAACACCCTAGTGGTGAAGGAACACTCTAGCAGTGACGAGTAGAAGACGTACGAACACCTTGGTGTTGAAGGAACACTCTAGCAGTGACGAGCAAAAGACATACGAACACACTAGTGGTAAAGGAGCACTCTAGAAGTGACGAGCAGAAGACATACAAACACCCTAGTGGTGAAGGAACACTCTAGCAGGGACTAGGAGAACACATACGAACATTCTAGTGGTGAAGGAACACTATAGCAGTGATAAGTAGATGACATACGAACACCCTAGTGGTAAAGGAAAACTCTAGCAATCACGAGCAGAAAAGAAACGGACACCCTACTAGCGAAGGAACACTCTAGCAGTGATGAGCAGAAGATATACAATCTCCCTAGTGTTGAAGGAACACTCTAGCAGTGACGAGAGGAAGAGATACGAACACCCTAGTGGTGAAGCAAAACTGTAGCAGTGACAAACAGAAGACATACGAACACCCTAGTGGTGAAGGAACACTCTAACAGTGACGAGCACTAGACGTACGAACACCCTGGTGATGAAGGAACACTCTAGCAGTGACGAGCAAAAGACATACGAGCACACTAGTGGTGAAGGAGCACTCTAGCAGTGACGAGCAGAAAACATTCGAACACCCTAGTGGTGAAGGAACACTCTAACAGTGATGAGCAGAAGACATACGAACACCCTAGTGGTGAAGGAACACTCTAGCAGTGATGAGCATAAGACATACGAACACCCTAGTGGTGAAGGAACACTCTAGCAGTGACGAGTAGAAGACGTACGAACACCCTGGTGTTGAAGGAACACTCTAGCAGTGACATGGAAAAGACATACGAACACACTAGTGGTGAAGGAGCACTCTAGAAGTGACGAGGAGAAGACATACGAACACCCTAGTGGTGAAGGAACACTCTAGCAGGGACTAGGAGAACACATACGAACATTCTAGTGGTGAAGGAACACTATAGCAGTGATAAGTATATGACATACGAACACCCTAGTGGTGAAGGAACACTCTAGCAGTGATGAGCATAAGACATACGAACACCCTAGTGGTAAAGGAAAACTCTAGTAATCACGAGCAGAAAAGAAACGGACACCCTACTAGCGAAGGAACACTCTAGCAGTGATGAGCAGAAGATATACGATCTCCCTAGTGTTGAAGGAACACTCTAGCAGTGACGAGAGGAAGAGATACGAACACCCTAGTGGTGAAGCAAAACTGTAGCAGTGACAAACAGAAGACATACGAACACCCTAGTGGTGAAGGAACACTCTAACAGTGACGAGCACTAGACGTACGAACACCCTGGTGTTGAAGGAACACTCTAGCAGTGACGAGCAAAAGACATACGAGCACACTAGTGGTGAAGGAGCACTCTAGCAGTGACGAGCAGAAAACATTCGAACACCCTAGTGGTGAAGGAACACTCTAACAGTGACGAGCAGAAGACATACGAACACCCTAGTGGTGAAGGAACACTCTAGCAGTGATGAGCATAAGACATACGAACACCCTAGTGGTGAAGGAACACTCTAGCAGTGACGAGTAGAAGACGTACGAACACCCTGGTGTTGAAGGAACACTCTAGCAGTGACGAGCAAAAGACATACGAACACACTAGTGGTGAAGGAGCACTCTAGAAGTGACGAGCAGAAGACATACGAACACCCTAGTGGTGAAGGAACACTCTAGCAGGGACTAGGAGAACACATACGAACATTCTAGTGGTGAAGGAACACTATAGCAGTGATAAGTAGATGACATACGAACACCCTAGTGGTGAAGGAACACTCTAGCAGTGATGAGCATAAGACATACGAACACCCTAGTGGTAAAGGAAAACTCTAGCAATCACGAGCAGAAAAGAAACGGACACCCTACTAGCGAAGGAACACTCTAGCAGTGATGAGCAGAAGATATACGATCTCCCTAGTGTTGAAGGAACACTCTAGCAGTGACGAGCAGTAGACGTACGAACACCCTGGTGTTGAAGGAACACTCTAGCAGTGACGAGCAAAAGACATACGAGCACACTAGTGGTGAAGGAGCACTCTAGCAGTGACGAGCAGAAAACATTCGAACACCCTAGTGGTGAAGGAACACTCTAACAGTGACGAGCAGAAGACATACAAACACCCTAGTGGTGAAGGAACACTCTAGCAGTGATGAGCATAAGACATACGAACACCCTAGTGGTGAAGGAACACTCTAGCAGTGACGAGTAGAAGACGTACGAACACCCTGGTGTTGAAGGAACACTCTAGCAGTGACGAGCAAAAGACATACGAACACCCTAGTGGTGAAGGAACACTCTAGCAGTGACGAGCAGTAGACGTACGAACACCCTGGTGTTGAAGGAACACTCTAGCAGTGACGAGCAAAAGACATACGAGCACCCTAGTGGTGAAGGAACACTTTAGGAGTGATAAGTAGATGACATACGAACACCCTAATGGTGAAGGAACACTCTAGCAGGGACTAGGAGAACACATACGAACATTCTAGTGGTGAAGGAACACTATAGCAGTGATAAGTAGATGACATACGAACACCCTAGTGGTGAAGGAACACTCTAGCAGTGATGAGCATAAGACATACGAACACCCTAGTGGTAAAGGAAAACTCTAGCAATCACGAGCAGAAAAGAAACGGACACCCTACTAGCGAAGGAACACTCTAGCAGTGATGAGCAGAAGATATACGATCTCCCTAGTGTTGAAGGAACACTCTAGCAGTGACGAGAGGAAGAGATACGAACACCCTAGTGGTGAAGCAAAACTGTAGCAGTGACAAACAGAAGACATACGAACACCCTAGTGGTGAAGGAACACTCTAGCAGTGACGAGCATTAGACGTACGAACACCCTGGTGATGAAGGAACACTCTAGCAGTGACGAGCAAAAGACATACGAGCACACTAGTGGTGAAGGAGCACTCTAGAAGTGACGAGCAGAAGACATACGAACACCCTAGTGGTGAAGGAACACTCTAGCAGGGACTAGGAGAACACATACGAACATTCTAGTGGTGAAGGAACACTATAGCAGTGATAAGTAGATGACATACGAACACCCTAGTGGTGAAGGAACACTCTAGCAGTGATGAGCATAAGACATACGAACACCCTAGTGGTAAAGGAAAACTCTAGCAATCACGAGCAGAAAAGAAACGGACACCCTACTAGCGAAGGAACACTCTAGCAGTGATGAGCAGAAGATATACAATCTCCCTAGTGTTGAAGGAACACTCTAGCAGTGACGAGAGGAAGAGATACGAACACCCTAGTGGTGAAGCAAAACTGTAGCAGTGACAAACAGAAGACATACGAACACCCTAGTGGTGAAGGAACACTCTAACAGTGACGAGCACTAGACGTACGAACACCCTGGTGATGAAGGAACACTCTAGCAGTGACGAGCAAAAGACATACGAGCACACTAGTGGTGAAGGAGCACTCTAGCAGTGACGAGCAGAAAACATTCGAACACCCTAGTGGTGAAGGAACACTCTAACAGTGATGAGCAGAAGACATACGAACACCCTAGTGGTGAAGGAACACTCTAGCAGTGATGAGCATAAGACATACGAACACCCTAGTGGTGAAGGAACACTCTAGCAGTGACGAGTAGAAGACGTACGAACACCCTGGTGTTGAAGGAACACTCTAGCAGTGACATGGAAAAGACATACGAACACACTAGTGGTGAAGGAGCACTCTAGAAGTGACGAGGAGAAGACATACGAACACCCTAGTGGTGAAGGAACACTCTAGCAGGGACTAGGAGAACACATACGAACATTCTAGTGGTGAAGGAACACTATAGCAGTGATAAGTAGATGACATACGAACACCCTAGTGGTGAAGGAACACTCTAGCAGTGATGAGCATAAGACATACGAACACCCTAGTGGTAAAGGAAAACTCTAGCAATCACGAGCAGAAAAGAAACGGACACCCTACTAGCGAAGGAACACTCTAGCAGTGATGAGCAGAAGATATACGATCTCCCTAGTGTTGAAGGAACACTCTAGCAGTGACGAGCAGTAGACGTACGAACACCCTGGTGTTGAAGGAACACTCTAGCAGTGACGAGCAAAAGACATACGAGCACACTAGTGGTGAAAGAGCACTCTAGCAGTGACGAGCAGAAAACATTCGAACACCCTAGTGGTGAAGGAACACTCTAACAGTGACGAGCAGAAGACATACAAACACCCTAGTGGTGAAGGAACACTCTAGCAGTGATGAGCATAAGACATACGAACACCCTAGTGGTGAAGGAACACTCTAGCAGTGACGAGTAGAAGACGTACGAACACCCTGGTGTTGAAGGAACACTCTAGCAGTGACGAGCAAAAGACATACGAACACCCTAGTGGTGAAGGAACACTCTAGCAGTGACGAGCAGTAGACGTACGAACACCCTGGTGTTGAAGGAACACTCTAGCAGTGACGAGCAAAAGACATACGAGCACCCTAGTGGTGAAGGAACACTTTAGGAGTGATAAGTAGATGACATACGAACACCCTAATGGTGAAGGAACACTCTAGCAGGGACTAGGAGAACACATACGAACATTCTAGTGGTGAAGGAACACTATAGCAGTGATAAGTAGATGACATACGAACACCCTAGTGGTGAAGGAACACTCTAGCAGTGATGAGCATAAGACATACGAACACCCTAGTGGTAAAGGAAAACTCTAGCAATCACGAGCAGAAAAGAAACGGACACCCTACTAGCGAAGGAACACTCTAGCAGTGATGAGCAGAAGATATACGATCTCCCTAGTGTTGAAGGAACACTCTAGCAGTGACGAGAGGAAGAGATACGAACACCCTAGTGGTGAAGCAAAACTGTAGCAGTGACAAACAGAAGACATACGAACACCCTAGTGGTGAAGGAACACTCTAGCAGTGACGAGCATTAGACGTACGAACACCCTGGTGATGAAGGAACACTCTAGCAGTGACGAGCAAAAGACGTACGAGCACACTAGTGGTGAAGGAGCACTCTAGAAGTGACGAGCAGAAGACATACGAACACCCTAGTGGTGAAGGAACACTCTAGCAGGGACTAGGAGAACACATACGAACATTCTAGTGGTGAAGGAACACTATAGCAGTGATAAGTAGATGACATACGAACACCCTAGTGGTGAAGGAACACTCTAGCAGTGATGAGCATAAGACATACGAACACCCTAGTGGTAAAGGAAAACTCTAGCAATCACGAGCAGAAAAGAAACGGACACCCTACTAGCGAAGGAACACTCTAGCAGTGATGAGCAGAAGATATACAATCTCCCTAGTGTTGAAGGAACACTCTAGCAGTGACGAGAGGAAGAGATACGAACACCCTAGTGGTGAAGCAAAACTGTAGCAGTGACAAACAGAAGACATACGAACACCCTAGTGGTGAAGGAACACTCTAACAGTGACGAGCACTAGACGTACGAACACCCTGGTGATGAAGGAACACTCTAGCAGTGACGAGCAAAAGACATACGAGCACACTAGTGGTGAAGGAGCACTCTAGCAGTGACGAGCAGAAAACATTCGAACACCCTAGTGGTGAAGGAACACTCTAACAGTGATGAGCAGAAGACATACGAACACCCTAGTGGTGAAGGAACACTCTAGCAGTGATGAGCATAAGACATACGAACACCCTAGTGGTGAAGGAACACTCTAGCAGTGACGAGTAGAAGACGTACGAACACCCTGGTGTTGAAGGAACACTCTAGCAGTGACATGGAAAAGACATACGAACACACTAGTGGTGAAGGAGCACTCTAGAAGTGACGAGGAGAAGACATACGAACACCCTAGTGGTGAAGGAACACTCTAGCAGGGACTAGGAGAACACATACGAACATTCTAGTGGTGAAGGAACACTATAGCAGTGATAAGTATATGACATACGAACACCCTAGTGGTGAAGGAACACTCTAGCAGTGATGAGCATAAGACATACGAACACCCTAGTGGTAAAGGAAAACTCTAGCAATCACGAGCAGAAAAGAAACGGACACCCTACTAGCGAAGGAACACTCTAGCAGTGATGAGCAGAAGATATACGATCTCCCTAGTGTTGAAGGAACACTCTAGCAGTGACGAGAGGAAGAGATACGAACACCCTAGTGGTGAAGCAAAACTGTAGCAGTGACAAACAGAAGACATACGAACACCCTAGTGGTGAAGGAACACTCTAACAGTGACGAGCAGTAGACGTACGAACACCCTGGTGTTGAAGGAACACTCTAGCAGTGACGAGCAAAAGACATACGAGCACACTAGTGGTGAAGGAGCACTCTAGCAGTGACGAGCAGAAAAAATTCGAACACCTTAGTGGTGAAGGAGCACTCTAGAAGTGACGAGCAGAAGACATACGAACACCCTAGTGGTGAAGGAACACTCTAGCAGTGATGAGCATAAGACATACGAACACCCTAGTGGTGAAGGAACACTCTAGCAGTGACGAGTAGAAGACGTACGAACACCCTGGTGTTGAAGGAACACTCTAGCAGTGACGAGCAAAAGACATACGAACACACTAGTGGTGAAGGAGCACTCTAGAAGTGACGAGCAGAAGACATACGAACACCCTAGTGGTGAAGGAACACTCTAGCAGTGACGAGCAGTAGACGTACGAACACCCTGGTGTTGAAGGAACACTCTAGCAGTGACGAGCAAAAGACATACGAGCACACTAGTGGTGAAGGAGCACTCTAGCAGTGACGAGCAGAAAACATTCGAACACCCTAGTGGTGAAGGAACACTCTAACAGTGACGAGCAGAAGACATACAAACACCCTAGTGGTGAAGGAACACTCTAGCAGTGATGAGCATAAGACATACGAACACCCTAGTGGTGAAGGAACACTCTAGCAGTGACGAGTAGAAGACGTACGAACACCCTGGTGTTGAAGGAACACTCTAGCAGTGACGAGCAAAAGACATACGAACACACTAGTGGTAAAGGAGCACTCTAGAAGTGACGAGCAGAAGACATACGAACACCCTAGTGGTGAAGGAACACTCTAGCAGGGACTAGGAGAACACATACGAACATTCTAGTGGTGAAGGAACACTATAGCAGTGATAAGTAGATGACATACGAACACCCTAGTGGTAAAGGAAAACTCTAGCAATCACGAGCAGAAAAGAAACGGACACCCTACTAGCGAAGGAACACTCTAGCAGTGATGAGCAGAAGATATACGATCTCCCTAGTGTTGAAGGAACACTCTAGCAGTGACGAGAGGAAGAGATACGAACACCCTAGTGGTGAAGCAAAACTGTAGCAGTGACAAACAGAAGACATACGAACACCCTAGTGGTGAAGGAACACTCTAACAGTGACGAGCACTAGACGTACGAACACCCTGGTGTTGAAGGAACACTCTAGCAGTGACGAGCAAAATACATACGAGCACACTAGTGGTGAAGGAGCACTCTAGCAGTGACGAGCAGAAAACATTCGAACACCCTAGTGGTGAAGGAACACTCTAACAGTGACGAGCAGAAGACATACGAACACCCTAGTGGTGAAGGAACACTCTAGCAGTGATGAGCATAAGACATACGAACACCCTAGTGGTGAAGGAACACTCTAGCAGTGACGAGTAGAAGACGTACGAACACCCTGGTGTTGAAGGAACACTCTAGCAGTGACGAGCAAAAGACATACGAACACACTAGTGGTGAAGGAGCACTCTAGAAGTGACGAGCAGAAGACATACGAACACCCTAGTGGTGAAGGAACAATCTAGCAGGGACTAGGAGAACACATACGAACATTCTAGTGGTGAAGGAACACTATAGCAGTGATAAGTAGATGACATACGAACACCCTAGTGGTGAAGGAACACTCTAGCAGTGATGAGCATAAGACATACGAACACCCTAGTGGTAAAGGAAAACTCTAGCAATCACGAGCAGAAAAGAAACGGACACCCTACTAGCGAAGGAACACTCTAGCAGTGATGAGCAGAAGATATACGATCTCCCTAGTGTTGAAGGAACACTCTAGCAGTGACGAGCAGTAGACGTACGAACACCCTGGTGTTGAAGGAACACTCTAGCAGTGACGAGCAAAAGACATACGAGCACACTAGTGGTGAAGGAGCACTCTAGCAGTGACGAGCAGAAAACATTCGAACACCCTAGTGGTGAAGGAACACTCTAACAGTGACGAGCAGAAGACATACAAACACCCTAGTGGTGAAGGAACACTCTAGCAGTGATGAGCATAAGACATACGAACACCCTAGTGGTGAAGGAACACTCTAGCAGTGACGAGTAGAAGACGTACGAACACCCTGGTGTTGAAGGAACACTCTAGCAGTGACGAGCAAAAGACATACGAACACACTAGTGGTAAAGGAGCACTCTAGAAGTGACGAGCAGAAGACATACGAACACCCTAGTGGTGAAGGAACACTCTAGCAGGGACTAGGAGAACACATACGAACATTCTAGTGGTGAAGGAACACTATAGCAGTGATAAGTAGATGACATACGAACACCCTAGTGGTAAAGGAAAACTCTAGCAATCACGAGCAGAAAAGAAACGGACACCCTACTAGCGAAGGAACACTCTAGCAGTGATGAGCAGAAGATATACGATCTCCCTAGTGTTGAAGGAACACTCTAGCAGTGACGAGAGGAAGAGATACGAACACCCTAGTGGTGAAGCAAAACTGTAGCAGTGACAAACAGAAGACATACGAACACCCTAGTGGTGAAGGAACACTCTAACAGTGACGAGCACTAGACGTACGAACACCCTGGTGTTGAAGGAACACTCTAGCAGTGACGAGCAAAATACATACGAGCACACTAGTGGTGAAGGAGCACTCTAGCAGTGACGAGCAGAAAACATTCGAACACCCTAGTGGTGAAGGAACACTCTAACAGTGACGAGCAGAAGACATACGAACACCCTAGTGGTGAAGGAACACTCTAGCAGTGATGAGCATAAGACATACGAACACCCTAGTGGTGAAGGAACACTCTAGCAGTGACGAGTAGAAGACGTACGAACACCCTGGTGTTGAAGGAACACTCTAGCAGTGACGAGCAAAAGACATACGAACACACTAGTGGTGAAGGAGCACTCTAGAAGTGACGAACAGAAGACATACGAACACCCTAGTGGTGAAGGAACACTCTAGCAGGGACTAGGAGAACACATACGAACATTCTAGTGGTGAAGGAACACTATAGCAGTGATAAGTAGATGACATACGAACACCCTAGTGGTGAAGGAACACTCTAGCAGTGATGAGCATAAGACATACGAACACCCTAGTGGTAAAGGAAAACTCTAGCAATCACGAGCAGAAAAGAAACGGACACCCTACTAGCGAAGGAACACTCTAGCAGTGATGAGCAGAAGATATACGATCTCCCTAGTGTTGAAGGAACACTCTAGCAGTGACGAGCAGTAGACGTACGAACACCCTGGTGTTGAAGGAACACTCTAGCAGTGACGAGCAAAAGACATACGAGCACACTAGTGGTGAAGGAGCACTCTAGCAGTGACGAGCAGAAAACATTCGAACACCCTAGTGGTGAAGGAACACTCTAACAGTGACGAGCAGAAGACATACAAACACCCTAGTGGTGAAGGAACACTCTAGCAGTGATGAGCATAAGACATACGAACACCCTAGTGGTGAAGGAACACTCTAGCAGTGACGAGTAGAAGACGTACGAACACCCTGGTGTTGAAGGAACACTCTAGCAGTGACGAGCAAAAGACATACGAACACACTAGTGGTAAAGGAGCACTCTAGAAGTGACGAGCAGAAGACATACGAACACCCTAGTGGTGAAGGAACACTCTAGCAGGGACTAGGAGAACACATACGAACATTCTAGTGGTGAAGGAACACTATAGCAGTGATAAGTAGATGACATACGAACACCCTAGTGGTAAAGGAAAACTCTAGCAATCACGAGCAGAAAAGAAACGGACACCCTACTAGCGAAGGAACACTCTAGCAGTGATGAGCAGAAGATATACGATCTCCCTAGTGTTGAAGGAACACTCTAGCAGTGACGAGAGGAAGAGATACGAACACCCTAGTGGTGAAGCAAAACTGTAGCAGTGACAAACAGAAGACATACGAACACCCTAGTGGTGAAGGAACACTCTAACAGTGACGAGCACTAGACGTACGAACACCCTGGTGTTGAAGGAACACTCTAGCAGTGACGAGCAAAAGACATACGAGCACACTAGTGGTGAAGGAGCACTCTAGCAGTGACGAGCAGAAAACATTCGAACACCCTAGTGGTGAAGGAACACTCTAACAGTGACGAGCAGAAGACATACGAACACCCTAGTGGTGAAGGAACACTCTAGCAGTGATGAGCATAAGACATACGAACACCCTAGTGGTGAAGGAACACTCTAGCAGTGACGAGTAGAAGACGTACGAACACCCTGGTGTTGAAGGAACACTCTAGCAGTGACGAGCAAAAGACATACGAACACACTAGTGGTGAAGGAGCACTCTAGAAGTGACGAGCAGAAGACATACGAACACCCTAGTGGTGAAGGAACACTCTAGCAGGGACTAGGAGAACACATACGAACATTCTAGTGGTGAAGGAACACTATAGCAGTGATAAGTAGATGACATACGAACACCCTAGTGGTGAAGGAACACTCTAGCAATGATGAGCATAAGACATACGAACACCCTAGTGGTAAAGGAAAACTCTAGCAATCACGAGCAGAAAAGAAACGGACACCCTACTAGCGAAGGAACACTCTAGCAGTGATGAGCAGAAGATATACGATCTCCCTAGTGTTGAAGGAACACTCTAGCAGTGACGAGAGGAAGAGATACGAACACCCTAGTGGTGAAGCAAAACTGTAGCAGTGACAAACAGAAGATATACGAACACCCTAGTGGTGAAGGAACACTCTAGCAGTGACGAGCAGTAGACGTACGAACACCCTGGTGTTGAAGGAACACTCTAGCAGTGACGAGCAAAAGACATACGAGCACACTAGTGGTGAAGGAGCACTCTAGCAGTGACGAGCAGAAAACATTCGAACACCTTAGTGGTGAAGGAGCACTCTAGAAGTGACGAGCAGAAGACATACGAACACCCTAGTGGTGAAGGAACACTCTAGCAGGGACTAGGAGAACACATACGAACATTCTAGTGGTGAAGGAACACTATAGCAGTGATAAGTAGATGACATACGAACACCCTAGTGGTGAAGGAACACTCTAGCAGTGATGAGCATAAGACATACGAACACCCTAGTGGTAAAGGAACACTCTAGCAGTGATGAGCATAAGACATACGAACACCCTAGTGGTAAAGGAAAACTCTAGCAATCACGAGCAGAAAAGAAACGGACACCCTACTAGCGAAGGACCACTCTAGCAGTGATGAGCAGAAGAGATACGATCTCCCTAGTGTTGAAGGAACACTCTAGCAGTGACGAGAGGAAGAGATACTAACACCCTAGTGGTGAAGCAACACTGTAGCAGTGACAAACAGAAGACATACGAACACCCTAGTGGTGAAGGAACACTCTAGCAGTGACGAGCAGTAGACGTACGAACACCCTGGTGTTGAAGGAACACTCTAGCAGTGACGAGCATAAGACATACGAGCACTCTAGTGGTGAAGGAGCACTCTAGCAGTGACGAGCAGAAAGCATTCGAACACCCTAGTGGTGAAGGAACACTCTAACAGTGACGAGCAGAAGACATACGAACACAGTAGTGGTGAAGGAGCACTCTAGAAGTGACGAGCAGAAGACATACGAACACCCTAGTGGTGAAGGAACACTCTAGCAGGGACTAGGAGAACACATACGAACATTCTAGTGGTGAAGGAACACTATAGCAGTGATAAGTAGATGACATACGAACACCCTAGTGGTGAAGGAACACTCTAGCAGTGATGAGCATAAGACATACGAACACCCTAGTGGTAAAGGAAAACTCTAGCAATCACGAGCAGAAAAGAAACGGACACCCTACTAGCGAAGGAACACTCTAGCAGTGATGAGCAGAAGATATACGATCTCCCTAGTGTTGAAGGAACACTCTAGCAGTGACGAGAGGAAGAGATACGAACACCCTAGTGGTGAAGCAAAACTGTAGCAGTGACAAACAGAAGATATACGAACACCCTAGTGGTGAAGGAACACTCTAGCAGTGACGAGCAGTAGACGTACGAACACCCTGGTGTTGAAGGAACACTCTAGCAGTGACGAGCAAAAGACATACGAGCACACTAGTGGTGAAGGAGCACTCTAGCAGTGACGAGCAGAAAACATTCGAACACCTTAGTGGTGAAGGAGCACTCTAGAAGTGACGAGCAGAAGACATACGAACACCCTAGTGGTGAAGGAACACTCTAGCAGGGACTAGGAGAACACATACGAACATTCTAATGGTGAAGGAACACTATAGCAGTGATAAGTAAAAGACATACGAACACCCTAGTGGTGAAGGAACACTTTAGGAGTGACGAGTAGAAGATATACGAACACCCTAATGGTGAAGGAACACTCTAGCAGTGATGAGCATAAGACATACGAACACCCTAGTGGTAAAGGAAAACTCTAGCAATCACGAGCAGAAAAGAAACGGACACCCTACTAGCGAAGGACCACTCTAGCAGTGATGAGCAGAAGAGATACGATCTCCCTAGTGTTGAAGGAACACTCTAGCAGTGACGAGAGGAAGAGATACTAACACCCTAGTGGTGAAGCAACACTGTAGCAGTGACAAACAGAAGACATACGAACACCCTAGTGGTGAAGGAACACTCTAGCAGTGACGAGCAGTAGACGTACGAACACCCTGGTGTTGAAGGAACACTCTAGCAGTGACGAGCAAAAGACATACGAGCACTCTAGTGGTGAAGGAGCACTCTAGCAGTGACGAGCAGAAAGCATTCGAACACCCTAGTGGTGAAGGAACACTCTAACAGTGACGAGCATAAGACATACGAACACCCTAGTGGTGAAGGAACACTCTAGCAGTGACGAGTAGAAGACGTACGAACACCCTGGTGTTGAAGGAACACTCTAGCAGTGACGAGCAGAAGACATACGAACACCCTAGTGGTGAAGGAACACTCTAGCAGTGATGAGCATAAGACATACGAACACCCTAGTGGTGAAGGAACACTCTAGCAGTGACGAGTAGAAGACGTACGAACACCCTGGTGTTGAAGGAACACTCTAGCAGTGACGAGCAAAAGACATACGAACACACTAGTGGTGAAGGAGCACTCTAGAAGTGACGAGCAGAAGACATACGAACACCCTAGTGGTGAAGGAACACTCTAGCAGGGACTAGGAGAACACATACGAACATTCTAGTGGTGAAGGAACACTATAGCAGTGATAAGTAGATGACATACGAACACCCTAGTGGTGAAGGAACACTCTAGCAGTGATGAGCATAAGACATACGAACACCCTAGTGGTAAAGGAAAACTCTAGCAATCACGAGCAGAAAAGAAACGGACACCCTACTAGCGAAGGAACACTCTAGCAGTGATGAGCAGAAGATATACGATCTCCCTAGTGTTGAAGGAACACTCTAGCAGTGACGAGAGGAAGAGATACGAACACCCTAGTGGTGAAGCAAAACTGTAGCAGTGACAAACAGAAGACATACGAACACCCTAGTGGTGAAGGAACACTCTAGAAGTGACGAGCAGTAGACGTACGAACACCCTGGTGTTGAAGGAACACTCTAGCAGTGACGAGCAAAAGACATACGAGCACACTAGTGGTGAAGGAGCACTCTAGCAGTGACGAGCAGAAAACATTCGAACACCCTAGTGGTGAAGGAACACTCTAACAGTGACGAGCAGAAGACATACAAACACCCTAGTGGTGAAGGAACACTCTAGCAGTGATGAGCATAAGACATACGAACACCCTAGTGGTGAAGGAACACTCTAGCAGTGACGAGTAGAAGACGTACGAACACCCCTGTGTTGAAGGAACACTCTAGCAGTGACGAGCAAAAGACATACGAACACACTAGTGGTGAAGGAGCACTCTAGAAGTGACGAGCAGAAGACATACGAACACCCTAGTGGTGAAGGAACACTCTAGCAGGAACTAGGAGAACACATACGAACATTCTAGTGGTGAAGGAACACTATAGCAGTGATAAGTAGATGACATTCGAACACCCTAGTGGTGAAGGAACACTCTAACAGTGACGAGCAGAAGACATACGAACACCCTAGTGGTGAAGGAACACTCTAGCAGTGATGAGCATAAGACATACGAACACCCTAGTGGTGAAGGAACACTCTAGCAGTGACGAGTAGAAGACGTACGAACACCCCGGTGTTGAAGGAACACTCTAGCAGTGACGAGCAAAAGACATACGAACACACTAGTGGTGAAGGAGCACTCTAGAAGTGACGAGCAGAAGACATACGAACACCCTAGTGGTGAAGGAACACTCTAGCAGGGACTAGGAGAACACATACGAACATTCTAGTGGTGAAGGAACACTATAGCAGTGATAAGTAGATGACATACGAACACCCTAGTGGTGAAGGAACACTCTAGCAGTGATGAGCATAAGACATACGAACACCCTAGTGGTAAAGGAAAACTCTAGCAATCACGAGCAGAAAAGAAACGGACACCCTACTAGCGAAGGAACACTCAAGCAGTGATGAGCAGAAGATATACGATCTCCCTAGTGTTGAAGGAACACTCTAGCAGTGACGAGAGGAAGAGATACGAACACCCTAGTGGTGAAGCAAAACTGTAGCAGTGACAAACAGAAGACATACGAACACCCTAGTGGTGAAGGAACACTCTAGCAGTGACGAGCAGTAGACGTACGAACACCCTGGTGTTGAAGGAACACTCTAGCAGTGACGAGCAAAAGACATACGAGCACACTAGTGGTGAAGGAGCACTCTAGCAGTGACGAGCAGAAAACATTCGAACACCCTAGTGGTGAAGGAGCACTCTAGAAGTGACGAGCAGAAGACATACGAACACCCTAGTGGTGAAGGAACACTCTAGCAGGGACTAGGAGAACACATACGAACATTCTAATGGTGAAGGAACACTATAGCAGTGATAAGTAAAAGACATACGAACACCCTAGTGGTGAAGGAACACTTTAGGAGTGACGAGTAGAAGATATACGAACACCCTAATGGTGAAGGAACACTCTAGCAGTGATGAGCATAAGACATACGAACACCCTAGTGGTAAAGGAAAACTCTAGCAATCACGAGCAGAAAAGAAACGGACACCCTACTAGCGAAGGACCACTCTAGCAGTGATGAGCAGAAGATATACGATCTCCCTAGTGTTGAAGGAACACTCTAGCAGTGACGAGAGGAAGAGATACGAACACCCTAGTGGTGAAGCAACACTGTAGCAGTGACAAACAGAAGACATACGAACACCCTAGTGGTGAAGGAACACTCTAGCAGTGACGAGCAGTAGACGTACGAACACCCTGGTGTTAAAGGAACACTCTAGCAGTGACGAGCAAAAGACATACGAGCACTCTAGTGGTGAAGGAGCACTCTAGCAGTGACGAGCAGAAAGCATTCGAACACCCTAGTGGTGAAGGAACACTCTAACAGTGACGAGCAGAAAACATACGAACACCCTAGTGGTGAAGGAACACTCTAGCAGTGACGAGTAGAAGACGTACGAACACCCTGGTGTTGAAGGAACACTCTAGCAGTGACGAGCAGAAGACATACGAACACCCTAGTGGTGAAGGAACACTCTAGCAGTGATGAGCATAAGACATACGAACACCCTAGTGGTGAAGGAACACTCTAGCAGTGACGAGTAGAAGACATACAAACACCCTGGTGTTGAAGGAACACTCTAGCAGTGACGAGCAAAAGACATACGAACACACTAGTGGTGAAGGAGCACTCTAGAAGTGACGAGCAGAAGACATACGAACACCCTAGTGGTGAAGGAACACTCTAGCAGGGACTAGGAGAACACATACGAACATTCTAGTGGTGAAGGAACACTATAGCAGTGATAAGTAGATGACATACGAACACCCTAGTGGTGAAGGAACACTCTAGCAGTGATGAGCATAAGACATACGAACACCCTAGTGGTAAAGGAAAACTCTAGCAATCACGAGCAGAAAAGAAACGGACACCCTACTAGCGAAGGAACACTCTAGCAGTGATGAGCAGAAGATATACGATCTCCCTAGTGTTGAAGGAACACTCTAGCAGTGACGAGAGGAAGAGATACGAACACCCTAGTGGTGAAGCAAAACTGTAGCAGTGACAAACAGAAGACATACGAACACCCTAGTGGTGAAGGAACACTCTAGCAGTGACGAGCAGTAGACGTACGAACACCCTGGTGTTGAAGGAACACTCTAGCAGTGACGAGCAAAAGACATACGAGCACACTAGTGGTGAAGGAGCACTCTAGCAGTGACGAGCAGAAAACATTCGAACACCCTAGTGGTGAAGGAACACTCTAACAGTGACGAGCAGAAGACATACAAACACCCTAGTGGTGAAGGAACACTCTAGCAGTGATGAGCATAAGACATACGAACACCCTAGTGGTGAAGGAACACTCTAGCAGTGACGAGTAGAAGACGTACGAACACCCTGGTGTTGAAGGAACACTCTAGCAGTGACGAGCAAAAGACATACGAACACACTAGTGGTAAAGGAGCACTCTAGAAGTGACGAGCAGAAGACATACGAACACCCTAGTGGTGAAGGAACACTCTAGCAGGGACTAGGAGAACACATACGAACATTCTAGTGGTGAAGGAACACTATAGCAGTGATAAGCAGATGACATACGAACACCCTAGTGGTGAAGGGACACTCTAGCAGTGATGAGCATAAGACATACGAACACCCTAGTGGTAAAGGAAAACTCTAGCAATCACGAGCAGAAAAGAAACGGACACCCTACTAGCGAAGGAACACTCTAGCAGTGATGAGCAGAAGATATACGATCTCCCTAGTGTTGAAGGAACACTCTAGCAGTGACGAGAGGAAGAGATACGAACACCCTAGTGGTGAAGCAAAACTGTAGCAGTGACAAACAGAAGACATACGAACACCCTAGTGGTGAAGGAACACTCTAACAGTGACGAGCAGTAGACGTACGAACACCCTGGTGTTGAAGGAACACTCTAGCAGTGACGAGCAAAAGACATACGAGCACACTAGTGGTGAAGGAGCACTCTAGCAGTGACGAGCAGAAAACATTCGAACACCCTAGTGGTGAAGGAACACTCTAACAGTGACGAGCAGAAGACATACAAACACCCTAGTGGTGAAGGAACACTCTAGCAGTGATGAGCATAAGACATACGAACACCCTAGTGGTGAAGGAACACTCTAGCAGTGACGAGTAGAAGACGTACGAACACCCTGGTGTTGAAGGAACACTCTAGCAGTGACGAGCAAAAGACATACGAACACACTAGTGGTAAAGGAGCACTCTAGAAGTGACGAGCAGAAGACATACGAACACCCTAGTGGTGAAGGAACACTCTAGCAGGGACTAGGAGAACACATACGAACATTCTAGTGGTGAAGGAACACTATAGCAGTGATAAGTAGATGACATACGAACACCCTAGTGGTGAAAGAACACTCTAGCAGTGATGAGCATAAGACATACGAACACCCTAGTGGTAAAGGAAAACTCTAGCAATCACGAGCAGAAAAGAAACGGACACCCTACTAGCGAAGGAACACTCTAGCAGTGATGAGCAGAAGATATACGATCTCCCTAGTGTTGAAGGAACACTCTAGCAGTGACGAGAGGAAGAGATACGAACACCCTAGTGGTGAAGCAAAACTGTAGCAGTGACAAACAGAAGACATACGAACACCCTAGTGGTGAAGGAAAACTCTAACAGTGACGAGCAGTAGACGTACAAACACCCTGGTGTTGAAGGAACACTCTAGCAGTGACGAGCAAAAGACATACGAGCACACTAGTGGTGAAGGAGCACTCTAGCAGTGACGAGCAAAAAACATTCGAACACCCTAGTGGTGAAGGAACACTCTAACAGTGACGAGCAGAAGACATACGAACACCCTAGTGGTGAAGGAACACTCTAGCAGTGATGAGCATAAGACATACGAACACCCTAGTGGTGAAGGAACACTCTAGCAGTGACGAGTAGAAGACGTACGAACACCCTGGTGTTGAAGGAACACTCTAGCAGTGACGAGCAAAAGACATACGAACACACTAGTGGTGAAGGAGCACTCTAGAAGTGACGAGCAGAAGACATACGAACACCCTAGTGGTGAAGGAACACTCTAGCAGGGACTAGGAGAACACATACGAACATTCTAGTGGTGAAGGAACACTATAGCAGTGATAAGTAGATGACATACGAACACCCTAGTGGTGAAGGAACACTCTAGCAGTGATGAGCATAAGACATACGAACACCCTAGTGGTAAAGGAAAACTTTAGCAATCACGAGCAGAAAAGAAACGGACACCCTACTAGCGAAGGAACACTCTAGCAGTGATGAGCAGAAGATATACGATCTCCCTAGTGTTGAAGGAACACTCTAGCAGTGACGAGAGGAAGAGATACGAACACCCTAGTGGTGAAGCAAAACTGTAGCAGTGACAAACAGAAGACATACGAACACCCTAGTGGTGAAGGAACACTCTAGCAGTGACGAGCAGTAGACGTACGAACACCCTGGTGTTGAAGGAACACTCTAGCAGTGACGAGCAAAAGACATACGAGCACACTAGTGGTGAAGGAGCACTCTAGCAGTGACGAGCAGAAGACGTACGAACACCCTGGTGTTGAAGGAACACTCTAGCAGTGACGAGCAGAAGACATACGAACACCCTAGTGGTGAAGGAACACTCTAGCAGGGACTAGGAGAACACATACGAACATTCTAATGGTGAAGGAACACTATAGCAGTGATAAGTAAAAGACATACGAACACCCTAGTGGTGAAGAAACACTTTAGGAGTGACGAGTAGAAGATATACGAACACCCTAATGGTGAAGGAACACTCTAGCAGTGATGAGCATAAGACATACGAACACCCTAGTGGTAAAGGAAAACTCTAGCAATCACGAGCAGAAAAGAAACGGACACCCTACTAGCGAAGGACCACTCTAGCAGTGATGAGCAGAAGAGATACGATCTCCCTAGTGTTGAAGGAACACTCTAGCAGTGACGAGAGGAACAGATACGAACACCCTAGTGGTGAAGCAACACTGTAGCAGTGACAAACAGAAGACATACGAACACCCTAGTGGTGAAGGAACACTCTAGCAGTGACGAGCAGTAGACGTACGAACACCCTGGTGTTGAAGGAACACTCTAGCAGTGACGAGCAAAAGACATACGAGCACTCTAGTGGTGAAGGAGCACTCTAGCAGTGACGAGCAGAAAGCATTCGAACACCCTAGTGGTGAAGGAACACTCTAACAGTGACGAGCAGAAGACATACGAACACCCTAGTGGTGAAGGAACACTCTAGCAGTGACGAGTAGAAGACGTACGAACACCCTGGTGTTGAAGGAACACTCTAGCAGTGACGAGCAGAAGACATACGAACACCCTAGTGGTGAAGGAACACTCTAGCAGTGATGAGCATAAGACATACGAACACCCTAGTGGTGAAGGAACACTCTAGCAGTGACGAGTAGAAGACGTACGAACACCCTGGTGTTGAAGGAACACTCTAGCAGTGACGAGCAAAAGACATACGAACACACTAGTGGTGAAGGAGCACTCTAGAAGTGACGAGCAGAAGACATACGAACACCCTAGTGGTGAAGGAACACTCTAGCAGGGACTAGGAGAACACATACGAACATTCTAGTGGTGAAGGAACACTATAGCAGTGATAAGTAGATGACATACGAACACCCTAGTGGTGAAGGAACACTCTAGCAGTGATGAGCATAAGACATACGAACACCCTAGTGGTAAAGGAAAACTCTAGCAATCACGAGCAGAAAAGAAACGGACACCCTACTAGCGAAGGAACACTCTAGCAGTGATGAGCAGAAGATATACGATCTCCCTAGTGTTGAAGGAACACTCTAGCAGTGACGAGAGGAAGAGATACGAACACCCTAGTGGTGAAGCAAAACTGTAGCAGTGACAAACAAAAGACATACGAACACCCTAGTGGTGAAGGAACACTCTAGCAGTGACGAGCAGTAGACGTACGAACACCCTGGTGTTGAAGGAACACTCTAGCAGTGACGAGCAAAAGACATACGAGCACACTAGTGGTGAAGGAGCACTCTAGCAGTGACGAGCAGAAAACATTCGAACACCCTAGTGGTGAAGGAACACTCTAACAGTGACGAGCAGAAGACATACGAACACCCTAGTGGTGAAGGAACACTCTAGCAGTGATGAGCATAAGACATACGAACACCCTAGTGGTGAAGGAACACTCTAGCAGTGACGAGTAGAAGACGTACGAACACCCTGGTGTTGAAGGAACACTCTAGCAGTGACGAGCAAAAGACATACGAACACACTAGTGGTGAAGGAGCACTCTAGAAGTGACGAGCAGAAGACATACGAACACCCTAGTGGTGAAGGAACACTCTAGCAGGGACTAGGAGAACACATACGAACATTCTACTGGTGAAGGAACACTATAGCAGTGATAAGTAGATGACATACGAACACCCTAGTGGTGAAGGAACACTCTAGCAGTGATGAGCATAAGACATACGAACACCCTAGTGGTAAAGGAAAACTCTAGCAATCACGAGCAGAAAAGAAACGGACACCCTACTAGCGAAGGAACACTCTAGCAGTGATGAGCAGAAGATATACGATCTCCCTAGTGTTGAAGGAACACTCTAGCAGTGACGAGAGGAAGAGATACGAACACCCTAGTGGTGAAGCAAAACTGTAGCAGTGACAAACAAAAGACATACGAACTTCTAGTGGTGAAGGAACACTCTAGCAGTGACGAGCAGTAGACGTACGAACACCCTGGTGTTGAAGGAACACTCTAGCAGTGACGAGCAAAAGACATACGAGCACACTAGTGGTGAAGGAGCACTCTAGCAGTGACGAGCAGAAAACATTCGAACACCCTAGTGGTGAAGGAACACTCTAACAGTGACGAGCAGAAGACATACGAACACCCTAGTGGTGAAGGAACACTCTAGCAGTGATGAGCATAAGACATACGAACACCCTAGTGGTAAAGGAAAACTCTAGCAATCACGAGCAGAAAAGAAACGGACACCCTACTAGCGAAGGAACACTCTAACAGTGACGAGCAGAAGACATACGAACACCCTAGTGGTGAAGGAACACTCTAGCAGTGATGAGCATAAGACATACGAACACCCTAGTGGTGAAGGAACACTCTAGCAGTGACGAGTAGAAGACGTACTAACACCCTGGTGTTGAAGGAACACTCTAGCAGTGACGAGCAAAAGACATACGAACACACTAGTGGTGAAGGAGCACTCTAGAAGTGACGAGCAGAAGACATACGAACACCCTAGTGGTGAAGGAACACTCTAGCAGGGACTAGGAGAACACATACGAACATTCTAGTGGTGAAGGAACACTCTAGCAATGATGAGCATAAGACATACGAACACCCTAGTGGTGAAGGAACACTCTAGCAGTGACGAGTAGAAGACGTACGAACACCCTGGTGTTGAAGGAACACTCTAGCAGTGACGAGCAAAAGACATACGAACACACTAGTGGTGAAGGAGCACTCTAGAAGTAACGAGCAGAAGACATACGAACACCCTAGTGGTGAAGGAACACTCTAGCAGGGACTAGGAGAACACATACGAACATTCTAGTGGTGAAGGAACACTATAGCAGTGATAAGTAGATGACATACGAACACCCTAGTGGTGAAGGAACACTCTAGCAGTGATGAGCATAAGACATACGAACACCCTAGTGGTAAAGGAAAACTCTAGCAATCACGAGCAGAAAAGAAACGGACACCCTACTAGCGAAGGACCACTCTAGCAGTGATGAGCAGAAGAGATACGATCTCCCTAGTGTTGAAGGAACACTCTAGCAGTGACGAGAGGAACAGATACGAACACCCTAGTGGTGAAGCAACACTGTAGCAGTGACAAACAGAAGACATACGAACACCCTAGTGGTGAAGGAACACTCTAGCAGTGACGAGCAGTAGACGTACGAACACCCTGGTGTTGAAGGAACACTCTAGCAGTGACGAGCAAAAGACATACGAGCACTCTAGTGGTGAAGGAGCACTCTAGCAGTGACGAGCAGAAAGCATTCGAACACCCTAGTGGTGAAGGAACACTCTAACAGTGACGAGCAGAAGACATACGAACACCCTAGTGGTGAAGGAACACTCTAGCAGTGACGAGTAGAAGACGTACGAACACCCTGGTGTTGAAGGAACACTCTAGCAGTGACGAGCAGAAGACATACGAACACCCTAGTGGTGAAGGAACACTCTAGCAGTGATGAGCATAAGACATACGAACACCCTAGTGGTGAAGGAACACTCTAGCAGTGACGAGTAGAAGACGTACGAACACCCTGGTGTTGAAGGAACACTCTAGCAGTGACGAGCAAAAGACATACGAACACACTAGTGGTGAAGGAGCACTCTAGAAGTGACGAGCAGAAGACATACGAACACCCTAGTGGTGAAGGAACACTCTAGCAGGGACTAGGAGAACACATACGAACATTCTAGTGGTGAAGGAACACTATAGCAGTGATAAGTAGATGACATACGAACACCCTAGTGGTGAAGGAACACTCTAGCAGTGATGAGCATAAGACATACGAACACCCTAGTGGTAAAGGAAAACTCTAGCAATCACGAGCAGAAAAGAAACGGACACCCTACTAGCGAAGGAACACTCTAGCAGTGATGAGCAGAAGATATACGATCTCCCTAGTGTTGAAGGAACACTCTAGCAGTGACGAGAGGAAGAGATACGAACACCCTAGTGGTGAAGCAAAACTGTAGCAGTGACAAACAAAAGACATACGAACACCCTAGTGGTGAAGGAACACTCTAGCAGTGACGAGCAGTAGACGTACGAACACCCTGGTGTTGAAGGAACACTCTAGCAGTGACGAGCAAAAGACATACGAGCACACTAGTGGTGAAGGAGCACTCTAGCAGTGACGAGCAGAAAACATTCGAACACCCTAGTGGTGAAGGAACACTCTAACAGTGACGAGCAGAAGACATACGAACACCCTAGTGGTGAAGGAACACTCTAGCAGTGATGAGCATAAGACATACGAACACCCTAGTGGTGAAGGAACACTCTAGCAGTGACGAGTAGAAGACGTACGAACACCCTGGTGTTGAAGGAACACTCTAGCAGTGACGAGCAAAAGACATACGAACACACTAGTGGTGAAGGAGCACTCTAGAAGTGACGAGCAGAAGACATACGAACACCCTAGTGGTGAAGGAACACTCTAGCAGGGACTAGGAGAACACATACGAACATTCTACTGGTGAAGGAACACTATAGCAGTGATAAGTAGATGACATACGAACACCCTAGTGGTGAAGGAACACTCTAGCAGTGATGAGCATAAGACATACGAACACCCTAGTGGTAAAGGAAAACTCTAGCAATCACGAGCAGAAAAGAAACGGACACCCTACTAGCGAAGGAACACTCTAGCAGTGATGAGCAGAAGATATACGATCTCCCTAGTGTTGAAGGAACACTCTAGCAGTGACGAGAGGAAGAGATACGAACACCCTAGTGGTGAAGCAAAACTGTAGCAGTGACAAACAAAAGACATACGAACTTCTAGTGGTGAAGGAACACTCTAGCAGTGACGAGCAGTAGACGTACGAACACCCTGGTGTTGAAGGAACACTCTAGCAGTGACGAGCAAAAGACATACGAGCACACTAGTGGTGAAGGAGCACTCTAGCAGTGACGAGCAGAAAACATTCGAACACCCTAGTGGTGAAGGAACACTCTAACAGTGACGAGCAGAAGACATACGAACACCCTAGTGGTGAAGGAACACTCTAGCAGTGATGAGCATAAGACATACGAACACCCTAGTGGTGAAGGAACACTCTAGCAGTGACGAGTAGAAGACGTACGAACACCCTGGTGTTGAAGGAACACTCTAGCAGTGACGAGCAAAAGACATACGAACACACTAGTGGTGAAGGAGCACTCTAGAAGTGACGAGCAGAAGACATACGAACACCCTAGTGGTGAAGGAACACTCTAGCAGGGACTAGGAGAACACATACGAACATTCTACTGGTGAAGGAACACTATAGCAGTGATAAGTAGATGACATACGAACACCCTAGTGGTGAAGGAACACTCTAGCAGTGATGAGCATAAGACATACGAACACCCTAGTGGTAAAGGAAAACTCTAGCAATCACGAGCAGAAAAGAAACGGACACCCTACTAGCGAAGGAACACTCTAGCAGTGATGAGCAGAAGATATACGATCTCCCTAGTGTTGAAGGAACACTCTAGCAGTGACGAGAGGAAGAGATACGAACACCCTAGTGGTGAAGCAAAACTGTAGCAGTGACAAACAGAAGACATACGAACACCCTAGTGGTGAAGGAACACTCTAGCAGTGACGAGCAGTAGACGTACAAACACCCTGGTGTTGAAGGAACACTCTAGCAGTGACGAGCAAAAGACATACGAGCACACTAGTGGTGAAGGAGCACTCTAGCAGTGACGAGCAGAAAACATTCGAACACCCTAGTGGTGAAGGAACACTCTAACAGTGACGAGCAGAAGACATACGAACACCCTAGTGGTGAAGGAACACTCTAGCAGTGATGAGCATAAGACATACGAACACCCTAGTGGTGAAGGAACACTCTAGCAGTGACGAGTAGAAGACGTACGAACACCCTGGTGTTGAAGGAACACTCTAGCAGTGACGAGCAAAAGACATACGAACACACTATCGGTGAAGGATCACTCTAGAAGTGACGAGCAGAAGACATACGAACACCCTAGTGGTGAAGGAACACTCTAGCAGGGACTAGGAGAACACATACGAACATTCTAGTGGTGAAGGAACACTATAGCAGTGATAAGTAGATGACATACGAACACCCTAGTGGTAAAGGAAAACTCTAGCAATCACGAGCAGAAAAGAAACGGACACCCTACTAGCGAAGGAACACTCTAACAGTGACGAGCAGAAGACATACGAACACCCTAGTGGTGAAGGAACACTCTAGCAGTGATGAGCATAAGACATACGAACACCCTAGTGGTGAAGGAACACTCTAGCAGTGACGAGTAGAAGACGTACTAACACCCTGGTGTTGAAGGAACACTCTAGCAGTGACGAGCAAAAGACATACGAACACACTAGTGGTGAAGGAGCACTCTAGAAGTGACGAGCAGAAGACATACGAACACCCTAGTGGTGAAGGAACACTCTAGCAGGGACTAGGAGAACACATACGAACATTCTAGTGGTGAAGGAACACTCTAGCAATGATGAGCATAAGACATACGAACACCCTAGTGGTGAAGGAACACTCTAGCAGTGACGAGTAGAAGACGTACGAACACCCTGGTGTTGAAGGAACACTCTAGCAGTGACGAGCAAAAGACATACGAACACACTAGTGGTGAAGGAGCACTCTAGAAGTAACGAGCAGAAGACATACGAACACCCTAGTGGTGAAGGAACACTCTAGCAGGGACTAGGAGAACACATACGAACATTCTAGTGGTGAAGGAACACTATAGCAGTGATAAGTAGATGACATACGAACACCCTAGTGGTGAAGGAACACTCTAACAGTGACGAGCAGAAGACATACGAACACCCTAGTGGTAAAGGAACACTCTAGCAGTGATGAGCATAAGACATACGAACACCCTAGTGTTGAAGGAACACTCTAGCAGTGACGAGTAGAAGACGTACGAACACCCTGGTGTTGAAGGAACACTCTAGCAGTGACGAGCAAAAGACATACGAACACACTAGTGGTGAAGGAGCACTCTAGAAGTGACGAGCAGAAGACATACGAACACCCTAGTGGTGAAGGAACACTCTAGCAGGGACTAGGAGAACACATACGAACATTCTAGTGGTGAAGGAACACTCTAGCAGTGATGAGCATAAGACATACGAACACCCTAGTGGTGAAGGAACACTCTAGCAGTGACGAGTAGAAGACGTACGAACACCCTGGTGTTGAAGGAACACTCTAGCAGTGACGAGCAAAAGACATACGAACACACTAGTGGTGAAGGAGCACTCTAGAAGTGACGAGCAGAAGACATACGAACACCCTAGTGGTGAAGGAACACTCTAGCAGGGACTAGGAGAACACATACGAACATTCTAGTGGTGAAGGAACACTATAGCAGTGATAAGTAGATGACATACGAACACCCTAGTGGTGAAGGAACACTCTAACAGTGACGAGCAGAAGACATACGAACACCCTAGTGGTGAAGGAACACTCTAGCAGTGATGAGCATAAGACATACGAACACCCTAGTGGTGAAGGAACACTCTAGCAGTGACGAGTAGAAGACGTACTAACACCCTGGTGTTGAAGGAACACTCTAGCAGTGACGAGCAAAAGACATACGAACACACTAGTGGTGAAGGAGCACTCTAGAAGTGACGAGCAGAAGACATACGAACACCCTAGTGGTGAAGGAACACTCTAGCAGGGACTAGGAGAACACATACGAACATTCTAGTGGTGAAGGAACACTCTAGCAGTGATGAGCATAAGACATACGAACACCCTAGTGGTGAAGGAACACTCTAGCAGTGACGAGTAGAAGACGTACGAACACCCTGGTGTTGAAGGAACACTCTAGCAGTGACGAGCAAAAGACATACGAACACACTAGTGGTGAAGGAGCACTCTAGAAGTGACGAGCAGAAGACATACGAACACCCTAGTGGTGAAGGAACACTCTAGCAGGGACTAGGAGAACACATACGAACATTCTAGTGGTGAAGGAACACTATAGCAGTGATAAGTAGATGACATACGAACACCCTAGTGGTGAAGGAACACTCTAGCAGTGATGAGCATAAGACATACGAACACCCTAGTGGTAAAGGAAAACTCTAGCAATCACGAGCAGAAAAGAAACGGACACCCTATTAGCGAAGGAACACTCTAGCAGTGATGAGCAGAAGATATACGATCTCCCTAGTGTTGAAGGAACATTCTAGCAGTGACGAGAGGAAGAGATACGAACACCCTAGTGGTGAAGCAACACTGTAGCAGTGACAAACAGAAGACATACGAACACCCTAGTGGTGAAGGAACACTCTAGCAGTGACGAGCAGTAGACGTACGAACACCCTGGTGTTGAAGGAACACTCTAGCAGTGACGAGCAAAAGACATACGAGCACACTAGTGGTGAAGGAGCACTCTAGCAGTGACGAGCAGAAAACATTCGAACACCCTAGTGGTGAAGGAACACTCTAACAGTGACGAGCAGAAGACATACGAACACCCTAGTGGTGAAGGAACACTCTAGCAGTGATGAGCATAAGACATACGAACACCCTAGTGGTGAAGGAACACTCTAGCAGTGACGAGTAGAAGACGTACGAACACCCTGGTGTTGAAGGAACACTCTAGCAGTGACGAGCAAAAGACATACGAACACACTAGTGGTGAAGGAGCACTCTAGAAGTGACGAGCAGAAGACATACGAACACCCTAGTGGTAAAGGAACACTCTAGCAAGGACTAGGAGAACACATACGAACATTCTAGTGGTGAAGGAACACTATAGCAGTGATAAGTAGATGACATACGAACACCCTAGTGGTGAAGGAACACTCTAGCAGTGATGAGCATAAGACATACGAACACCCTAGTGGTAAAGGAAAACTCTAGCAATCACGAGCAGAAAAGAAACGGACACCCTACTAGCGAAGGAACACTCTAGCAGTGATGAGCAGAAGATATACGATCTCCCTAGTGTTGAAGGAACACTCTAGCAGTGACGAGAGGAAGAGATACGAACACCCTAGTGGTGAAGCAAAACTGTAGCAGTGACAAACAGAAGACATACGAACACCCTAGTGGTGAAGGAACACTCTAGCAGTGACGAGCAGTAGACGTACGAACACCCTGGTGTTGAAGGAACACTCTAGCAGTGACGAGCAAAAGACATACGAGCACACTAGTGGTGAAGGAGCACTCTAGCAGTGACGAGCAGAAAACATTCGAACACCCTAGTGGTGAAGAAACACTCTAACAGTGACGAGCAGAAGACATACGAACACCCTAGTGGTGAAGGAACACTCTAGCAGTGATGAGCATAAGACATACGAACACCCTAGTGGTGAAGGAACACTCTAGCACTGACGAGTAGAAGACGTACGAACACCCTGGTGTTGAAGGAACACTCTAGCAGTGACGAGCAAAAGACATACGAACACACTAGTGGTGAAGGAGCACTCTAGAAGTGACGAGCAGAAGACATACGAACACCCTAGTGGTGAAGGAACACTCTAGCAGGGACTAGGAGAACACATACGAACATTCTAGTGGTGAAGGAACACTATAGAAGTGATAAGTAGATGACATACGAACACCCTAGTGGTGAAGGAACACTCTAGCAGTGATGAGCATAAGACATACGAACACCCTAGTGGTAAAGGAAAACTCTAGCAATCACGAGCAGAAAAGAAACGGACACCCTACTAGCGAAGGAACACTCTAGCAGTGATGAGCAGAAGATATACGATCTCCCTAGTGTTGAAGGAACACTCTAGTAGTGACGAGAGGAAGAGATACGAACACCCTAGTGGTGAAGCAAAACTGTAGCAGTGACAAACAAAAGACATACGAACACCCTAGTGGTGAAGGAACACTCTAGCAGTGACGAGCAGTAGACGTACGAACACCCTGGTGTTGAAGGAACACTCTAGCAGTGACGAGCAAAAGACATACGAACACACTAGTGGTGAAGGAGCACTCTAGAAGTGACGAGCAGAAGACATACGAACACCCTAGTGGTGAAGGAACACTCTAGCAGGGACTAGGAGAACACATACGAACATTCTAGTGGTGAAGGAACACTATAGCAGTGATAAGTAGATGACATACGAACACCCTAGTGGTGAAGGAACACTCTAGCAGTGATGAGCATAAGACATACGAACACCCTAGTGGTAAAGGAAAACTCTAGCAATCACGAGCAGAAAAGAAACGGACACCCTACTAGCGAAGGAACACTCTAGCAGTGATGAGCAGAAGATATACGATCTCCCTAGTGTTGAAGGAACACTCTAGCAGTGACGAGAGGAAGAGATACGAACACCCTAGTGGTGAAGCAAAACTGTAGCAGTGATAAACAGAAGACATACGAACACCCTAGTGGTGAAGGAACACTCTAGCAGTGACGAGCAGTAGACGTACGAACACCCTGGTGTTGAAGGAACACTCTAGCAGTGACGAGCAAAAGACATACGAGCACACTAGTGGTGAAGGAGCACTCTAGCAGTGACGAGCAGAAAACATTCGAACACCCTAGTGGTGAAGGAACACTCTAACAGTGACGAGCAGAAGACATACGAACACCCTAGTGGTGAAGGAACACTCTAGCAGTGATGAGCATAAGACATACGAACACCCTAGTGGTGAAGGAACACTCTAGCAGTGACGAGTAGAAGACGTACGAACACCCTGGTGTTGAAGGAACACTCTAGCAGTGACGAGCAAAAGACATACGAACACACTAGTGGTGAAGGAGCACTCTAGAAGTGACGAGCAGAAGACATACGAACACCCTAGTGGTAAAGCAACACTCTAGCAAGGACTAGGAGAACACATACGAACATTCTAGTGGTGAAGGAACACTATAGCAGTGATAAGTAGATGACATACGAACACCCTAGTGGTGAAGGAACACTCTAGCAGTGATGAGCATAAGACATACGAACACCCTAGTGGTAAAGGAAAACTCTAGCAATCACGAGCAGAAAAGAAACGGACACCCTACTAGCGAAGGAACACTCTAGCAGTGATGAGCAGAAGATATACGATCTCCCTAGTGTTGAAGGAACACTCTAGCAGTGACGAGAGGAAGAGATACGAACACCCTAGTGGTGAAGCAAAACTGTAGCAGTGACAAACAAAAGACATACGAACACCCTAGTGGTGAAGGAACACTCTAGCAGTGACGAGCAGTAGACGTACGAACACCCTGGTGTTGAAGGAACACTCTAGCAGTGACGAGCAAAAGACATACGAGCACAGTAGTGGTGAAGGAGCACTCTAGCAGTGACGAGCAGAAAACATTCGAACACCCTAGTGGTGAAGGAACACTCTAACAGTGACGAGCAGAAGACATACGAACACCCTAGTGGTGAAGGAACACTCTAGCAGTGATGAGCATAAGACATACGAACACCCTAGTGGTGAAGGAACACTCTAGCAGTGACGAGTAGAAGACGTACGAACACCCTGGTGTTGAAGGAACACTCTAGCAGTGACGAGCAAAAGACATACGAACACACTAGTGGTGAAGGAGCACTCTAGAAGTGACGAACAGAAGACATACGAACACCCTAGTGGTGAAGGAACACTCTAGCAGGGACTAGGAGAACACATACGAACATTCTAGTTGTGAAGGAACACTATAGCAGTGATAAGTAGATGACATACGAACACCCTAGTGGTGAAGGAACACTCTAGCAGTGATGAGCATAAGACATACGAACACCCTAGTGGTAAAGGAAAACTCTAGCAATCACGAGCAGAAAAGAAACGGACACCCTACTAGCGAAGGAACACTCTAGCAGTGATGAGCAGAAGATATACGATCTCCCTAGTGTTGAAGGAACACTCTAGCAGTGACGAGAGGAAGAGATACGAACACCCTAGTGGTGAAGCAAAACTGTAGCAGTGACAAACAGAAGACATACGAACACCCTAGTGGTGAAGGAACACTCTAGCAGTGACGAGCAGTAGACGTACGAACACCCTGGTGTTGAAGGAACACTCTAGCAGTGACGAGCAAAAGACATACGAGCACACTAGTGCTGAAGGAGCACTCTAGCAGTGACGAGCAGAAAACATTCGAACACCCTAGTGGTGAAGGAACACTCTAACAGTGACGAGCAGAAGACATACGAACACCCTAGTGGTGAAGGAACACTCTAGCAGTGATGAGCATAAGACATACGAACACCCTAGTGGTGAAGGAACACTCTAGCACTGACGAGTAGAAGACGTACGAACACCCTGGTGTTGAAGGAACACTCTAGCAGTGACGAGCAAAAGACATACGAACACACTAGTGGTGAAGGAGCACTCTAGAAGTGACGAGCAGAAGACATACGAACACCCTAGTGGTGAAGGAACACTCTAGCAGGGACTAGGAGAACACATACGAACATTCTAGTGGTGAAGGAACACTATAGCAGTGATAAGTAGATGACATACGAACACCCTAGTGGTGAAGGAACACTCTAGCAGTGATGAGCATAAGACATACGAACACCCTAGTGGTAAAGGAAAACTCTAGCAATCACGAGCAGAAAAGAAACGGACACCCTACTAGCAAAGGAACACTCTAGCAGTGATGAGCAGAAGATATACGATCTCCCTAGTGTTGAAGGAACACTCTAGCAGTGACGAGAGGAAGAGATACGAACACCCTAGTGGTGAAGCAAAACTGTAGCAGTGACAAACAGAAGACATACGAACACCCTAGTGGTGAAGGAACACTCTAGCAGTGATGAGCAGTAGACGTACGAACACCCTAGTGTTGAAGGAACACTCTAGCAGTGACGAGCAAAAGACATACGAGCACACTAGTGGTGAAGGAGCACTCTAGCAGTGACGAGCAGAAAACATTCGAACACCCTAGTGGTGAAGGAACACTCTAACAGTGACGAGCAGAAGACATACGAACACCCTAGTGGTGAAGGAACACTCTAGCAGTGATGAGCATAAGACATACGAACACCCTAGTGGTGAAGGAACACTCTAGCAGTGACGAGTAGAAGACGTACGAACACCCTGGTGTTGAAGGAACACTCTAGCAGTGACGAGCAAAAGACATACGAACACACTAGTGGTTAAGGAGCACTCTAGAAGTGATGAGCAGAAGACATACGAACACCCTAGTGGTGAAGGAACACTCTAGCAGGGACTAGGAGAACACATACGAACATTCTAGTGGTGAAGGAACACTATAGCAGTGATAAGTAGATGACATACGAACACCCTAGTGGTGAAGGAACACTCTAGCAGTGATGAGCATAAGACATACGAACACCCTAGTGGTAAAGGAAAACTCTAGCAATCACGAGCAGAAAAGAAACGGACACCCTACTAGCGAAGGAACACTCTAGCAGTGATGAGCAGAAGATATACGATCTCCCTAGTGTTGAAGGAACACTCTAGCAGTGACGAGAGGAAGAGATACGAACACCCTAGTGGTGAAGCAAAACTGTAGCAGTGATAAACAGAAGACATACGAACACCCTAGTGGTGAAGGAACACTCTAGCAGTGACGAGCAGTATACGTACGAACACCCTGGTGTTGAAGGAACACTCTAGCAGTGACGAGCAAAAGACATACGAGCACACTAGTGGTGAAGGAGCACTCTAGCAGTGACGAGCAGAAAACATTCGAACACCCTAGTGGTGAAGGAACACTCTAACAGTGACGAGCAGAAGACATACGAACACCCTAGTGGTGAAGGAACACTCTAGCAGTGATGAGCATAAGACATACGAACACCCTAGTGGTGAAGGAACACTCTAGCAGTGACGAGTAGAAGACGTACGAACATCCTGGTGTTGAAGGAACACTCTAGCAGGGACGAGCAAAAGACATACGAACACACTAGTGGTGAAGGAGCACTCTAGAAGTGACGAGCAGAAGACATACGAACACCCTAGTGGTGAAGGAACACTCTAGCAAGGACTAGGAGAACACATACGAACATTCTATTGGTGAAGGAACACTATAGCAGTGATAAGTAGATGACATACGAACACCCTAGTGGTGAAGGAACACTCTAGCAGTGATGAGCATAAGACATACGAACACCCTAGTGGTAAAGGAAAACTCTAGCAATCACGAGCAGAAAAGAAACGGACACCCTACTAGCGAAGGAACACTCTAGCAGTGATGAGCAGAAGATATACGATCTCCCTAGTGTTGAAGGAACACTCTAGCAGTGACGAGAGGAAGAGATACGAACACCCTAGTGGTGAAGCAAAACTGTAGCAGTGACAAACAGAAGACATACGAACACCCTAGTGGTGAAGGAACACTCTAGCAGTGACGAGCAGTAGACGTACGAACACCCTGGTGTTGAAGGAACACTCTAGCAGTGACGAGCAAAAGACATACGAGCACACTAGTGGTGAAGGAGCACTCTAGCAGTGACGAGCAGAAAACATTCGAACACCCTAGTGGTGAAGGAACACTCTAACAGTGACGAGCAGAAGACATACGAACACCCTAGTGGTGAAGGAACACTCTAGCAGTGATGAGCATAAGACATACGAACACCCTAGTGGTGAAGGAACACTCTAGCAGTGACGAGTAGAAGACGTACGAACACCCTGGTGTTGAAGGAACACTCTAGCAGTGACGAGCAAAAGACATACGAACACACTAGTGGTGAAGGAGCACTCTAGAAGTGACGAGCAGAAGACATACGAACACCCTAGTGGTGAAGGAACACTCTAGCAGGGACTAGGAGAACACATACGAACATTCTAGTGGTGAAGGAACACTATAGCAGTGATAAGTAGATGACATACGAACACCCTAGTGGTGAAGGAACACTCTAGCAGTGATGAGCATAAGACATACGAACACCCTAGTGGTAAAGGAAAACTCTAGCAATCACGAGCAGAAAAGAAACGGACACCCTACTAGCGAAGGAACACTCTAGCAGTGATGAGCAGAAGATATACGATCTCCCTAGTGTTGAAGGAACACTCTAGCAGTGACGAGAGGAAGAGATACGAACACCCTAGTGGTGAAGCAAAACTGTAGCAGTGACAAACAGAAGACATACGAACACCCTAGTGGTGAAGGAACACTCTAGCAGTGACGAGCAGTAGACGTACGAACACCCTAGTGTTGAAGGAACACTCTAGCAGTGACGAGCAAAAGACATACGAGCACACTACTGGTGAAGGAGCACTCTAGCAGTGACGAGCAGAAAACATTCGAACACCCTAGTGGTGAAGGAACACTCTAACAGTGACGAGCAGAAGACATACGAACACCCTAGTGGTGAAGGAACACTCTAGCAGTGATGAGCATAAGACATTCGAACACCCTAGTGGTGAAGGAACACTCTAGCAGTGACGAGTAGAAGACGTACGAACACCCTGGTGTTGAAGGAACACTCTAGCAGTGACGAGCAAAAGACATACGAACACACTAGTCTTGAAGGAGCACTCTAGAAGTGACGAGCAGAAGACATACGAACACCCTAGTGGTGAAGGAACACTCTAGCAGGGACTAGGAGAACACATACGAACATTCTAGTGGTGAAGGAACACTATAGCAGTGATAAGTAGATGACATACGAACACCCTAGTGGTGAAGGAACACTCTAGCAGTGATGAGCATAAGACATACGAACACCCTAGTGGTAAAGGAAAACTCTAGCAACCACGAGCAGAAAAGAAACGGACACCCTACTAGCGAAGGAACACTCCAGCAGTGATGAGCAGAAGATATACGATCTCCCTAGTGTTGAAGGAACACTCTAGCAGTGACGAGAGGAAGAGATACGAACACCCTAGTGGTGAAGCAAAACTGTAGCAGTGACAAACAGAAGACATACGAACACCCTAGTGGTGAAGGAACACTCTAGCAGTGACGAGCAGTAGACGTACGAACACCCTGGTGTTGAAGGAACACTCTAGCAGTGACGAGCAAAAGACATACGAGCACACTAGTGGTGAAGGAGCACTCTAGCAGTGACGAGCAGAAAACATTCGAACACCCTAGTGGTGAAGGAACACTCTAACAGTGACGAGCAGAAGACATACGAACACCCTAGTGGTGAAGGAACACTCTAGCAGTGATGAGCATAAGACATACGAACACCCTAGTGGTGAAGGAACACTCTAGCAGTGACGAGTAGAAGACGTACGAACACCCTGGTGTTGAAGGAACACTCTAGCAGTGACGAGCAAAAGACATACGAACACACTAGTGGTGAAGGAGCACTCTAGAAGTGACGAGCAGAAGACATACGAACACCCTAGTGGTGAAGGAACACTCTAGCAGGGACTAGGAGAACACATACGAACATTCTAGTGGTGAAGGAACACTATAGCAGTGATAAGTAGATGACATACGAACACCCTAGTGGTGAAGGAACACTCTAGCAGTGATGAGCATAAGACATACGAACACCCTAGTGGTAAAGGAAAACTCTAGCAATCACGAGCAGAAAAGAAACGGACACCCTACTAGCGAAGGAACACTCTAGCAGTGATGAGCAGAAGATATACGATCTCCCTAGTGTTGAAGGAACACTCTAGCAGTGACGAGAGGAAGAGATACGAACACCCTAGTGGTGAAGCAAAACTGTAGCAGTGACAAACAGAAGACATACGAACACCCTAGTGGTGAAGGAACACTCTAGCAGTGACGAGCAGTAGACGTACGAACACCCTGGTGTTGAAGGAACACTCTAGCAGTGACGAACAAAAGACATACGAGCACACTAGTGGTGAAGGAGCACTCTAGCAGTGACGAGCAGAAAACATTCGAACACCCTAGTGGTGAAGGAACACTCTAACAGTGACGAGCAGAAGACATACGAACACCCTAGTGGTGAAGGAACACTCTAGCAGTGATGAGCATAAGACATACGAACACCATAGTTATGAAGGAACACTTTAGGAGTGACGAGTAGAAGATATACGAACACCCTGGTGTTGAAGGAACACTCTAGCAGTAACGAGCAAAAGACATACGAACACATTAGTGGTTAAGGAGCACTCAAGAAGTGACGAGCAGAAGACATACGAACACCCTAGTGGTGAAGGAACACTCTAGCAGGGACTAGGAGAACACATACGAACATTCTAGTGGTGAAGGAACACTATAGCAGTGATAAGTAGATGACATACGAACACCCTAGTGGTGAAGGAACACTCTAGCAGTGATGAGCATAAGACATACGAACACCCTAGTGGTAAAGGAAAACTCTAGCAATCACGAGCAGAAAAGAAACGGACACCCTACTAGCGAAGGAACACTCTAGCAGTGATGAGCAGAAGATATACGATCTCCCTAGTGTTGAAGGAACATTCTAGCAGTGACGAGAGGAAGAGATACGAACACCCTAGTGGTGAAGCAACACTGTAGCAGTGACAAACAGAAGACATACGAACACCCTAGTGGTGAAGGAACACTCTAGCAGTGACGAGCAGTAGACGTACGAACACCCTGGTGTTGAAGGAACACTCTAGCAGTGACGAGCAAAAGACATACGAGCACACTAGTGGTGAAGGAGCACTCTAGTAGTGACGAGCAGAAAACATTCGAACACCCTAGTGGTGAAGGAACACTCTAACAGTGACGAGCAGAAGACATACGAACACCCTAGTGGTGAAGGAACACTCTAGCAGTGATGAGCATAAGACATACGAACACCCTAGTTGTGAAGGAACACTTTAGGAGTGACGAGTAGAAGATATACGAACACCCTGGTGTTGAAGGAACACTCTAGCAGTAACGAGCAAAAGACATACGAACACATTAGTGGTTAAGGAGCACTCTAGAAGTGATGAGCAGAAGACATACGAACACCCTAGTGGTGAAGGAACACTCTAGCAGGGACTAGGAGAACACATACGAACATTCTAGTGGTGAAGGAACACTATAGCAGTGATAAGTAGATCACATACGAACACCCTAGTGGTGAAGGAACACTCTAGCAGTGACGAGCAAAAGACATACGAGCACACTAGTGGTGAAGGAGCACTCTAGCAGTGACGAGCTGAAAACATTCGAACACCCTAGTGGTGAAGGAACACTCTAACAGTGACGAGCAGAAGACATACGAACACCCTAGTGGTGAAGGAACACTCTAGCAGTGATGAGCATAAGACATACGAACACCCTAGTGGTGAAGGAACACTCTAGCAGTGACGAGTAGAAGACGTACGAACACCCTGGTGTTGAAGGAACACTCTAGCAGTGACGAGCAAAAGACATACGAACACACTAGTGGTGAAGGAGCACTCTAGAAGTGACGAGCAGAAGACATACGAACACCCTAGTGGTGAAGGAACACTCTAGCAGGGACTAGGAGAACACATACGAACATTCTAGTGGTGAAGGAACACTATAGCAATGATAAGTAGATGACATACGAACACCCTAGTGGTGAAGGAACACTCTAGCAGTGATGAGCATAAGACATACAAACACCCTAGTGGTAAAGGAAAACTCTAGCAATCACGAGCAGAAAAGAAACGGACACCCTACTAGCGAAGGAACACTCTAGCAGTGATGAGCAGAAGATATACGATCTCCCTAGTGTTGAAGGAACACTCTAGCAGTGACGAGAGGAAGAGATACGAACACCCTAGTGGTGAAGCAACACTGTAGCAGTGACAAACAGAAGACATACGAACACACTAGTGGTGAAGGAGCACTCTAGAAGTGACGAGCAGTAGACGTACGAACACCCTGGTGTTGAAGGAACACTCTAGCAGTGACGAGCAAAAGACATACGAGCACACTAGTGGTGAAGGAGCACTCTAGCAGTGACGAGCAGAAAACATTCGAACACCCTAGTGGTGAAGGAACACTCTAACAGTGACGAGCAGAAGACATACGAACACCCTAGTGGTGAAGGAACACTCTAGCAGTGACGAGTAGAAGACGTACGAACACCCTAGTGTTGAAGGAACACTCTAGCAGTGACGAGCAAAAGACATACGAACACACTAGTGGTGAAGGAGCACTCTAAAAGTGACGAGCAGAAGACATACGAACACCCTAGTGGTGAAGGAACACTCTAGCAGGGACTAGGAGAACACATACGAACATTCTAGTGGTGAAGGAACACTATAGCAGTGATAAGTAGAAGACATACGAACACCTTAGTGGTGAAGGAACACTTTAGGAGTGACAAGTAGAAGATATACGAACACCCTAATGGTGAAGGAACACTCTAGCAGTGATGAGCATAAGACATACGAACACCCTAGTGGTAAAGGAAAACTCTAGCAATCACGAGCAGAAGAGAAACGGACATCCTACTGGCGAAGGAACACTCTAGCAGTGATGAGCAGAAGATATACGATCTCCCTAGTGTTGAAGGAACACTCTAGCAGTGACGAGAGGAAGAGATACGAACACCCTAGTGGTGAAGGAACACTCTAGCAGTGACGAGCAGTAGACGTACGAACACCCTGGTGTTGAAGGAACACTCTAGCAGTGACGAGCAAAAGACATACGAGCACACTAGTGGTGAAGGAGCACTCTAGCAGTGACGAGCAGAAAACATTCGAACACCCTAGTGGTGAAGGAACACTCTAACAGTGACGAGCAGAAGACATACGAACACCCTAGTGGTGAAGGAACACTCTAGCAGTGATGAGCATAAGACATACGAACACCCTAGTGGTGAAGGAACACTCTAGCAGTGACGAGTAGAAGACGTACGAACACCCTGGTGTTGAAGGAACACTCTAGCAGTGACGAGCAAAAGACATACGAACACACTAGTGGTGAAGGAGCACTCTAGAAGTGACGAGCAGAAGACATACGAACACCCTAGTGGTGAAGGAACACTCTAGCAGGGACTAGGAGAACACATACGAACATTCTAGTGGTGAAGGAACACTATAGCAGTGATAAGTAGATGACATACGAACACCCTAGTGGTGAAGGAACACTCTAGCAGTGATGAGCATAAGACATACGAACACCCTAGTGGTAAAGGAAAACTCTAGCAATCACGAGCAGAAAAGAAACGGACACCCTACTAGCGAAGGAACACTCTAGCAGTGATGAGCAGAAGATATACGATCTCCCTAGTGTTGAAGGAACACTCTAGCAGTGACGAGAGGAAGAGATACGAACACCCTAGTGGTGAAGCAAAACTGTAGCAGTGACAAACAGAAGACATACGAACACCCTAGTGGTGAAGGAACACTCTAGCAGTGACGAGCAGTAGACGTACGAACACCCTGGTGTTGAAGGAACACTCTAGCAGTGACGAACAAAAGACATACGAGCACACTAGTGGTGAAGGAGCACTCTAGCAGTGACGAGAAGAAAACATTCGAACACCCTAGTGGTGAAGGAACACTCTAACAGTGACGAGCAGAAGACATACGAACACCCTAGTGGTGAAGGAACACTCTAGCAGTGATGAGCATAAGACATACGAACACCATAGTTATGAAGGAACACTTTAGGAGTGACGAGTAGAAGATATACGAACACCCTGGTGTTGAAGGAACACTCTAGCAGTAACGAGCAAAAGACATACGAACACATTAGTGGTTAAGGAGCACTCAAGAAGTGACGAGCAGAAGACATACGAACACCCTAGTGGTGAAGGAACACTCTAGCAGGGACTAGGAGAACACATACGAACATTCTAGTGGTGAAGGAACACTATAGCAGTGATAAGTAGATGACATACGAACACCTTAGTGGTGAAGGAACACTCTAGCAGTGATGAGCATAAGACATACGAACACCCTAGTGGTAAAGGAAAACTCTAGCAATCACGAGCAGAAAAGAAACGGACACCCTACTAGCGAAGGAACACTCTAGCAGTGATGAGCAGAAGATATACGATCTCCCTAGTGTTGAAGGAACATTCTAGCAGTGACGAGAGGAAGAGATACGAACACCCTAGTGGTGAAGCAACACTGTAGCAGTGACAAACAGAAGACATACGAACACCCTAGTGGTGAAGGAACACTCTAGCAGTGACGAGCAGTAGACGTACGAACACCCTGGTGTTGAAGGAACACTCTAGCAGTGACGAGCAAAAGACATACGAGCACACTAGTGGTGAAGGAGCACTCTAGCAGTGACGAGCAGAAAACATTCGAACACCCTAGTGGTGAAGGAACACTCTAACAGTGACGAGCAGAAGACATACGAACACCCTAGTGGTGAAGGAACACTCTAGCAGTGATGAGCATAAGACATACGAACACCCTAATTGTGAAGGAACACTTTAGGAGTGACGAGTAGAAGATATACGAACACCCTGGTGTTGAAGGAACACTCTAGCAGTAACGAGCAAAAGACATACGAACACATTAGTGGTTAAGGAGCACTCTAGAAGTGATGAGCAGAAGACATACAAACACCCTAGTGGTGAAGGAACACTCTAGCAGGGACTAGGAGAACACATACGAACATTCTAGTGGTGAAGGAACACTATAGCAGTGATAAGTAGATCACATACGAACACCCTAGTGGTGAAGGAACACTCTAGCAGTGACGAGCAAAAGACATACGAGCACACTAGTGGTGAAGGAGCACTCTAGCAGTGACGAGCAGAAAACATTCGAACACCCTAGTGGTGAAGGAACACTCTAACAGTGACGAGCAGAAGACATACGAACACCCTAGTGGTGAAGGAACACTCTAGCAGTGATGAGCATAAGACATACGAACACCCTAGTGGTGAAGGAACACTCTAGCAGTGACGAGTAGAAGACGTACGAACACCCTGGTGTTGAAGGAACACTCTAGCAGTGACGAGCAAAAGACATACGAACACACTAGTGGTGAAGGAACACTCTAGCAGTGACGAGCAAAAGACATACGAGCACACTAGTGGTGAAGGAGCACTCTAGCAGTGACGAGCAGAAAACTTTCGAACACCCTAGTGGTGAAGGAACACTCTAACAGTGACGAGCAGAAGACATACGAACACCCTAGTGGTGAAGGAACACTCTAGCAGTGATGAGCATAAGACATACGAACACCCTAGTGGTGAAGGAACACTCTAGCAGTGACGAGTAGAAGACGTACGAACACCCTGGTGTTGAAGGAACACTCTAGCAGTGACGAGCAAAAGACATACGAACACACTAGTGGTGAAGGAGCACTCTAGAAGTGACGAGCAGAAGACATACGAACACCCTAGTGGTGAAGGAACACTCTAGCAGGGACTAGGAGAACACATACGGACATTCTAGTGGTGAAGGAACACTATAGCAGTGATAAGTAGATGACATACGAACACCCTAGTGGTGAAGGAACACTCTAGCAGTGATGAGCATAAGACATACGAACACCCTAGTGGTAAAGGAAAACTCTAGCAATCACGAGCAGAAAAGAAACGGACACCCTACTAGCGAAGGAACACTCTAGCAGTGATGAGCAGAAGATATACGATCTCCCTAGTGTTGAAGGAACACTCTAGCAGTGACGAGAGGAAGAGATACGAACACCCTAGTGGTGAAGCAACACTGTAGCAGTGACAAACAGAAGACATACGAACACACTAGTGGTGAAGGAGCACTCTAGAAGTGACGAGCAGTAGACGTACGAACACCCTGGTGTTGAAGGAACACTCTAGCAGTGACGAGCAAAAGACATACGAGCACACTAGTGGTGAAGGAGCACTCTAGCAGTGACGAGCAGAAAACATTCGAACACCCTAGTGGTGAAGGAACACTCTAACAGTGACGAGCAGAAGACATACGAACACCCTAGTGGTGAAGGAACACTCTAGCAGTGACGAGTAGAAGACGTACGAACACCCTAGTGTTGAAGGAACACTCTAGCAGTGACGAGCAAAAGACATACGAACACACTAGTGGTGAAGGAGCACTCTAAAAGTGACGAGCAGAAGACATACGAACACCCTAGTGGTGAAGGAACACTCTAGCAGGGACTAGGAGAACACATACGAACATTCTAGTGGTGAAGGAACACTATAGCAGTGATAAGTAGAAGACATACGAACACCTTAGTGGTGAAGGAACACTTTAGGAGTGACAAGTAGAAGATATACGAACACCCTAATGGTGAAGGAACACTCTAGCAGTGATGAGCATAAGACATACGAACACCCTAGTGGTAAAGGAAAACTCTAGCAATCACGAGCAGAAGAGAAACGGACATCCTACTGGCGAAGGAACACTCTAGCAGTGATGAGCAGAAGATATACGATCTCCCTAGTGTTGAAGGAACACTCTAGCAGTGACGAGAGGAAGAGATACGAACACCCTAGTGGTGAAGGAACACTCTAGCAGTGACGAGCAAAAGACATACGAACACACTAGTGGTGAAGGAGCACTCTAGAAGTGACGAGCAGAAGACATACGAACACCCTAGTGGTGAAGGAACACTCTAGCAGGGACTAGGAGAACACATACGAACATTCTAGTGGTGAAGGAACACTATAGCAATGATAAGTAGAAGACATACGAACACCCTAGTGGTGAAGGAACACTTTAGGAGTGACGAGTAGAAGATATACGAACACCCTAATGGTGAAGGAACACTCTAGCAGTGATGAGCATAAGACATACGAACACCCTAGTGGTAAAGTAAAACTCTAGCAATCACGAGCAGAAAAGAAACGGACACCCTACTGGCGAAGGAACACTCTAGCAGTGATGAGCAGAAGAGATACGATCTCCCTAGTGTTGAAGGAACACTCTAGCAGTGACGAGAGGAAGAGATACGAACACCCTAGTGGTGAAGCAACACTGTAGCAGTGACAAACAGAAGACAAACGAACGCCCTAGTGGTGAAGGAACACTCTAGCAGTGACGAGCAGTAGACGTACGAACACCCTGGTGTTGAAGGAACACTCTAGCAGTGACGAGCAAAAGACATACGAACACACTAGTGGTGAAGGAGCACTCGAGCAGTGACGAGCATAAGACATACGAAATCCCTAGTGGTGAAGGAACACTCTAACAGTGATGAGCATAAGACATACGAACACCCTAGTTGTGAAGGAACACTTTAGGAGTGACGAGTAGAAGATATACGAACACCCTGGTGTTGAAGGAACACTCTAGCAGTAACGAGCAAAAGACATACGAACACACTAGTGGTGAAGGAACACTCTAGCAGTGACGAGCAAAAGACATACGAGCACACTAGTGGTGAAGGAGCACTCTAGCAGTGACGAGCAGAAAACTTTCGAACACCCTAGTGGTGAAGGAACACTCTAACAGTGACGAGCAGAAGACATACGAACACCCTAGTGGTGAAGGAACACTCTAGCAGTGATGAGCATAAGACATACGAACACCCTAGTGGTGAAGGAACACTCTAGCAGTGACGAGTAGAAGACGTACGAACACCCTGGTGTTGAAGGAACACTCTAGCAGTGACGAGCAAAAGACATACGAACACACTAGTGGTGAAGGAGCACTCTAGAAGTGACGAGCAGAAGACATACGAACACCCTAGTGGTGAAGGAACACTCTAGCAGGGACTAGGAGAACACATACGGACATTCTAGTGGTGAAGGAACACTATAGCAGTGATAAGTAGATGACATACGAACACCCTAGTGGTGAAGGAACACTCTAGCAGTGATGAGCATAAGACATACGAACACCCTAGTGGTAAAGGAAAACTCTAGCAATCACGAGCAGAAAAGAAACGGACACCCTACTAGCGAAGGAACACTCTAGCAGTGATGAGCAGAAGATATACGATCTCCCTAGTGTTGAAGGAACACTCTAGCAGTGACGAGAGGAAGAGATACGAACACCCTAGTGGTGAAGCAACACTGTAGCAGTGACAAACAGAAGACATACGAACACACTAGTGGTGAAGGAGCACTCTAGAAGTGACGAGCAGTAGACGTACGAACACCCTGGTGTTGAAGGAACACTCTAGCAGTGACGAGCAAAAGACATACGAGCACACTAGTGGTGAAGGAGCACTCTAGCAGTGACGAGCAGAAAACATTCGAACACCCTAGTGGTGAAGGAACACTCTAACAGTGACGAGCAGAAGACATACGAACACCCTAGTGGTGAAGGAACACTCTAGCAGTGACGAGTAGAAGACGTACGAACACCCTAGTGTTGAAGGAACACTCTAGCAGTGACGAGCAAAAGACATACGAACACACTAGTGGTGAAGGAGCACTCTAAAAGTGACGAGCAGAAGACATACGAACACCCTAGTGGTGAAGGAACACTCTAGCAGGGACTAGGAGAACACATACGAACATTCTAGTGGTGAAGGAACACTATAGCAGTGATAAGTAGAAGACATACGAACACCTTAGTGGTGAAGGAACACTTTAGGAGTGACAAGTAGAAGATATACGAACACCCTAATGGTGAAGGAACACTCTAGCAGTGATGAGCATAAGACATACGAACACCCTAGTGGTAAAGGAAAACTCTAGCAATCACGAGCAGAAGAGAAACGGACATCCTACTGGCGAAGGAACACTCTAGCAGTGATGAGCAGAAGATATACGATCTCCCTAGTGTTGAAGGAACACTCTAGCAGTGACGAGAGGAAGAGATACGAACACCCTAGTGGTGAAGGAACACTCTAGCAGTGACGAGCAAAAGACATACGAACACACTAGTGGTGAAGGAGCACTCTAGAAGTGACGAGCAGAAGACATACGAACACCCTAGTGGTGAAGGAACACTCTAGCAGGGACTAGGAGAACACATACGAACATTCTAGTGGTGAAGGAACACTATAGCAATGATAAGTAGAAGACATACGAACACCCTAGTGGTGAAGGAACACTTTAGGAGTGACGAGTAGAAGATATACGAACACCCTAATGGTGAAGGAACACTCTAGCAGTGATGAGCATAAGACATACGAACACCCTAGTGGTAAAGTAAAACTCTAGCAATCACGAGCAGAAAAGAAACGGACACCCTACTGGCGAAGGAACACTCTAGCAGTGATGAGCAGAAGAGATACGATCTCCCTAGTGTTGAAGGAACACTCTAGCAGTGACGAGAGGAAGAGATACGAACACCCTAGTGGTGAAGCAACACTGTAGCAGTGACAAACAGAAGACAAACGAACGCCCTAGTGGTGAAGGAACACTCTAGCAGTGACGAGCAGTAGACGTACGAACACCCTGGTGTTGAAGGAACACTCTAGCAGTGACGAGCAAAAGACATACGAACACACTAGTGGTGAAGGAGCACTCGAGCAGTGACGAGCATAAGACATACGAAATCCCTAGTGGTGAAGGAACACTCTAACAGTGATGAGCATAAGACATACGAACACCCTAGTTGTGAAGGAACACTTTAGGAGTGACGAGTAGAAGATATACGAACACCCTGGTGTTGAAGGAACACTCTAGCAGTAACGAGCAAAAGACATACGAACACACTAGTGGTGAAGGAGCACTCTAGAAGTGACGAGCGGAAGACATACGAACACCCTAGTGGTGAAGGAACACTCTAGCAGGGACTAGGAGAACACATACGAACATTCTAGTGGTGAAGGAACACTATAGCAGTGATAAGTAGCAGACATACGAACACCCTAGTGGTGAAGGAACACTTTAGGAGTGACGAGTACAAGATATACGAACACCCTAATGGTGAAGGAACAATCTAGCAGTGATGAGCATAAGACATACGAACACCCTAGTGGTAAAGGAAAACTCAAGCAATCACGAGTAGAAAAGAAACGGACACCCTACTGGCGAAGGTACACTCTCGCAGTGATGAGCAGAAGAGATACAATCTCCCTAGTGGTGAAGGAACACTCTAGCAGTGACGAGCAGAAGACGTACGAACACCCTCGTGTTGAAGGAACAATCTAGCAGTGACGAGCAAAAGACATACGAACACACTAGTGGTGAAGGAGCACTCGAGCAGTGACGAGCAGAAAACATACGAACACCCTAGTGATGAAGGAACACTCTAGCAGTGATGAGCCTAAGACATACGAACACCCTAGTGGTAAAAGAACACTCTAGCAATGACGAGCAAAAGAGAAACGGACACCCTACTGGCGAAGGAACACTCTAACAGTGATGAGCAGAAGAGATACGATCTCCCTAGTGTTGAAGGAACACTCTAGCAGTGACGAGAGGAAGAGATACAAACACCCTAGTGGTGAAGGAACACTCTAGCAGTGACGAGCAGAAGACATACGAACACCCTGGTGTTGAAGGAACAATATAGCAGTGACGAGCAAAAGACATACGAACACACTAGTGGTGAAGGAGCACTCGAGCAGTGACGAGCAGAAAACATTCGAACACCTTAGTGGTGAAGGAACACTCTAGGAGTGACGAGCATAAGACATACGAACACCCTAATGGTGAAGGAACACTCTAGCATGGACTATGAGAAGACATACGAACACTCTAGTGGTGAAGGAACACTATAGCAATGATAAGTAGAAGACATAAGAAATCCCGAGTGGTGAAAGAACACTTTAGCAGTGACGAGTAGAAGACATACGAATACCCTAATGGTGAAGGAACACGCTAGCAGTGACGAGCAGAAGACGTACGAACACCCTAGTGGTGAAGGAACACTCTAGCAGTGACGAGCAGAAGACGTACGAACACCCTGGTGTTGAAGGAACACTCTAGCAGTGACGAGCAAAAGACATACAAACACACTAGTGGTGAAGGAACACTCGAGAAGTGACGAGCAGAAAATATTCGAACACCCTAGTGGTGACGGAACACTCTAGAAGTGACGAGCATAAGACATACGAACACCCTAGTGGTGAAGCAACACTGTAGCAGTGACAAGCAGAAGACATACGAACACCCTCGTGGTTATAAAACACTCTAGGAGTGGCGAGCAAAAGAGATACGAACACCCTAGTTGTGAAGGAACACTCTAGTAGTGACGAGCGAAAGAGATACGAACATCCTAGTGGTGAAGGAACACTCTAGCAGGCACTAGCAGAAGACATACGAACACTCTAGTGGTGAAGGAACACTCTAGCAGTGACGAGCATAAGACATACGAAAACCCTAGTGGTGAAGGAACACTGGAGCAGTGACGAGCATAAGACATACGAACACCCTAGTGATGAAGGAACACTATAGCAGTGATGAGCATAAGACATACGAACACCCTAGTGGTAAAAGAACACTCTAGCAATGACGAGCAAAAGAGAAACGGACACCCTACTGGCGAAGGAACACTCTAACAGTGATGAGCAGAAGAGATACGATCTCCCTAGTGTTGAAGGAACACTCTAGCAGTGACGAGAGGAAGAGATACAAACACCCTAGTGGTGAAGGAACACTCTAGCAGTGACGAGCAGAAGACGTACGAACACCCTGGTGTTGAAGGAACAATCTAGCAGTGACGAGCAAAAGACATACGAACACACTAGTGGTGAAGGAGCACTCGAGCAGTGACGAGCAGAAAACATTCGAACACCCTAGTGGTGAAGGAACACTCTAGGAGTGACGAGCATAAGACATACGAACACCCTAGTGGTGAAGGAACACTCTAGCATAGACTATGAGAAGAAATACGAACACTCTAGTGGTGAAGGAACACTATAGCAATGATAAGTAGAAGACATACGAAATCCCGAGTGGTGAAGGAACACTTTAGCAGTGACGAGTAGAAGACATACGAATACCCTAATGGTGAAGGAACACGCTAGCAGTAACGAGCAGAAAACATTCGAACACCCTAGTGGTGAAGGAACACTCTAGCAGTGACGAGCAGAAGACGTACGAACACCCTGGTGTTGAAGGAACACTCTAGCAGTGACGAGCAAAAGACATACGAACACACTAGTGGTGAAGGAGCACTCGAGCAGTGACGAGCATAAGACATACGAAATCCCTAGTGGTGAAGGAACACTCTAACAGTGACTAGCAGAAGACGTACGAACACCCTAGTGGTGAAGGAACACTCTAGCAGTGACGAGCAGAAGACGTACGAACACCCTGGTGTTGAAGGAACACTCTAGCAGTGACGAGCAAAAGACATACAAACACACTAGTGGTGAAGGAACACTCGAGCAGTGACGAGCAGAAAACATTCGAACACCCTAGTGGTGACGGAACACTCTAGAAGTGACGAGCATAAGACATACGAACACCCTAGAGGTGAAGCAACACTGTAGCAGTGACAAGCAGAAGACATACGAACACCCTCGTGGTGATGAAACACTCTAGGAGTGGCGAGCAAAAGAGATACGAACACCTTAGTTGTGAAGGAACACTCTAGTAGTGACGAGCGAAAGAGATACGAACATCCTAGTGGTGAAGGAACACTCTAGCAGGCACTAGCAGAAGACATACGAACACCCTAGTGGTGAAGGAACACTCTAGCAGTGACGAGCATAAGACATACGAACACCCTAGTGGTCAAGGAACACTTTAGCAGTGAGGAGTAGAAGACATACGAATACCCTAATGGTGAAGGAACACGCTAGCAGTGACGAGAAGAAAACATACGAACACCCTAGTGGTGAAGGAACACTCTAGGAGTGACGAGCATAAGACATACGAACACCATAGTGGTGAAGGAACACTCTATCAGTGATGAGCAGAAGAGATACGATCTCCCTAGTGTTGAAGGAACACTCTAGCAGTGACGAGAGTAAGAGATACAAACACCCTAGTGGTGAAGGAACACTCTAGCAGTGACGAGCAGAAGACGTACGAACACCCTGGTGTTGAAGGAACAATCTAGCAGTGACGAGCAAAAGACATACGAACACACTAGTGGTGAAGGAGCACTCGAGCAGTGACGAGCAGAAAACATTCGAACACCCTAGTGGTGAAGGAACACTCTAGGAGTGACGAGCATAAGACATACGAACACCCTAGTGGTGAAGGAACACTCTAGCATGGACTATGAGAAGAAATACGAACACTCTAGTGGTGAAGGAACACTATAGCAATGATAAGTAGAAGACATACAAAATCCCGAGTGGTGAAGGAACACTTTAGCAGTGACGAGTAGAAGACATACGAATACCCTAATGGTAAAGGAACACGCTAGCAGTGACGAGCAGAAAACATTCGAACACCCTAGTGGTGAAGGAACACTCTAGCAGTGACGAGCAGAAGACGTACGAACACCCTGGTGTTGAAGGAACACTCTAGCAATGACGAGCAAAAGACATACGAACACACTAGTGGTGAAGGAGCACTCGAGTAGTGACGAGCATAAGACATACGAAATCCCTAGTGGTGAAGGAACACTCTAACAGTGACGAGCAGAAGACGTACGAACACCCTAGTGGTGAAGGAACATTCTAGCAGTGACGAGCAGAAGACGTACGAACACCCTGGTGTTGAAGGAACACTCTAGCAGTGACGAGCAAAAGACATACAAACACACTAGTGGTGAAGGAACACTCGAGCAGTGACGAGCAGAAAACATTCGAACACCCTAGTGGTGACGGAACACTCTAGAAGTGACGAGCATAAGACATACGAACACCCTAGTGGTGAAGCAACACTATAGCAGTAACAAGCAGAAGACATACGAACACCCTCGTGGTGATGAAACACTCTAGGAGTGGCGAGCAAAAGAGATACGAACACCCTAGTTGTGAAGGAACACTCTAGTAGTGACGAGCGAAAGAGATACGAACATCCTAGTGGTGAAGGAACACTCTAGCAGGCACTAGCAGAAGACATACGAACACCCTAGTGGTGAAGGAACACTCTAGCAGTGACGAGCATAAGACATACGAAAACCCTAGTGGTGAAGGAACACTGGAGCAGTGACGAGCATAAGACATACGAACACCCTAGTGATGAAGGAACACTATAGCAGTGATGAGCATAAGACATACGAACACCCTAGTGGTAAAAGAACACTCTAGCAATGACGAGCAAAAGAGAAACGGACACCCTACTGGCGAAGGAACACTCTAACAGTGATGAGCAGAAGAGATACGATCTCCCTAGTGTTGAAGGAACACTCTAGCAGTGACGAGAGGAAGAGATACAAACACCCTAGTGGTGAAGGAACACTCTAGCAGTGACGAGCAGAAGACATACGAACACCCTAGTGGTGAAGGAACACTCTAGCAGTGACGAGCATAAGACATACGAAAACCCTAGTGGTAAAGGAACACTGGAGCAGTGACGAGCAGAAAACATTCGAACACCCTAGTGGTGAAGGAACACTCTAGCAGTGACGAGCAGAAGACGTACGAACACCCTGGTGTTGAAGGAAAACTCTAGCAGTGACGAGCAAAAGACATACGAACACACTAGTGGTGAAGGAGCACTAGAGCAGTGACGAGCATAAGACATACGAAATCCCTAGTGGTGAAGGAACACTCTAACAGTGACGAGCAGAAGACGTACGAACACCCTAGTGGTGAAGGAACACTCTAGCAGTGACGAGCAGAAGACGTACGAACACCCTGGTGTTGAAGGAACACTCTAGCAGTGACGAGCAAAAGATCATACAAACACACTAGTGGTGAAGGAACACTCGAGCAGTGACTAGCAGAAAACATTCGAACACCCTAGTGGTGACGGAACACTCTAGAAGTGACGAGCATAAGACATACGAACACCCTAGTGGTGAAGCAACACTATAGCAGTAACAAGCAGAAGACATACGAACACCCTCGTGGTGATGAAACACTCTAGGAGTGGCGAGCAAAAGAGATACGAACACCCTAGTTGTGAAGGAACACTCTAGTAGTGACGAGCGAAAGAGATACGAACATCCTAGTGGTGAAGGAACACTCTAGCAGGCACTAGCAGAAGACATACGAACACCCTAGTGGTGAAGGAACACTCTAGCAGTGACGAGCATAAGACATACGAAAACCCTAGTGGTGAAGGAACACTGGAGCAGTGACGAGCATAAGACATACGAACACCCTAGTGATGAAGGAACACTATAGCAGTGATGAGCATAAGACATACGAACACCCTAGTGGTAAAATAACACTCTAGCAATGACGAGCAAAAGAGAAACGGACACCCTACTGGCGAAGGAACACTCTAACAGTGATGAGCAGAAGAGATACGATCTCCCTAGTGTTGAAGGAACACTCTAGCAGTGACGAGAGGAAGAGATACAAACACCCTAGTGGTGAAGGAACACTCTAGCAGTGACGAGCAGAAGATGTACGAACACCCTGGTGTTGAAGGAACAATCTAGCAGTGACGAGCAAAATACATACGAACACACTAGTGGTGAAGGAGCACTCGAGCAGTGACGAGCAGAAAACATTCGAACACCCTAGTGGTGAAGGAACACTCTAGGAGTGACGAGCATAAGACATACGAACACCCTAGTGGTGAAAGAACACTCTAGCAGTGACGAGTAGAAGACGTACGAACACCCTGGTGTTGAAGGAACACTCTAGCAGTGACGAGCAAAAGACATACGAACACACTAGTGGTGAAGGAGCACTCTAGAAGTGACGAGCAGAAGACATACGAACACCCTAGTGGTGAAGGAACACTCTAGCAAGGACTAGGAGAACACATACGAACATTCTAGTGGTGAAGGAACACTATAGCAGTGATAAGTAGAAGACATACGAACACCCTAGTGGTGAAGGAACACTTTAGGAGTGACGAGTAGAAGATATACGAACACCCTAATGGTGAAGGAACACTCTAGCAGTGATGAGCATAAGACATACGAACACCCTAGTGGTAAAGGAAAACTCTAGCAATCACGAGCAGAAAAGAAACGGACACCCTACTGGCGAAAGAACACTCTAGCAGTGATGAGCAGAAGAGATACGATCTCCCTAGTGTTGAAGGAACACTCTAGCAGTGACGAGAGGAAGAGATACGAACACCCTAGTGGTAAAGCAACACTGTAGCAGTGACAAACAGAAGACAAACGAACACCCTAGTGGTGAAGGAACACTCTAGCAGTGACGAGCAGTAGACGTACGAACACCCTGGTGTTGAAGGAACACTCTAGCAGTGACGAGCAAAAGACATACGAGCACACTAGTGGTGAAGGAGCACTCTAGCAGTGACGAGCATAAGACATACGAAATCCCTAGTGGTGAAGGAACACTCTAGCAGTGATGAGCATAAGACATACGAACACCCTAGTTGTGAAGGAACACTTTAGGAGTGACGAGTAGAAGATATACGAACACCCTGGTGTTGAAGGAACACTCTAGCAGTAACGAGCAAAAGACATACGAATACACTATTGGTGAAGGAGCACTCTAGAAGTGACGAGCAGAAGACATACGAACACCCTAGTGGTGAAGGAACACTCTAGCAGGGACTAGGAGAACACATACGAACATTCTAGTGGTGAAAGAACACTATAGCAGTGATAAGTAGAAGACATACGAACACCCTAGTGGTGAATGAACACTTTAGGAGTGACGAGTACAAGATATACGAACACCCTAATGGTGAAGGAACACTCTAGCAGTGATGAGCATAAGACATACGAACACCCTAGTGGTAAAGGAAAACTCTAGCAATCACGAGCTGAAAAGAAACGAACACCCTACTGGCAAAGGAACACTCTAGCAGTGATGAGCAGAAGAGATACGATCTCCCTAGTGTTGAAGGAACACTCTAGCAGTGACGAGAAGAAGAGATACGAACACCCTAGTGGTGAAGCAACACTGTAGCAGTGACAAACAGAAGACATACGAACACCCTAGTGGTGAAGGAACACTCTAGCAGTGACGAGTAGTAGACGTACGAACACCCTGGTGTTGAAGGAACACTCTAGCAGTGACGAACAAAAGACATACGAACACACTAGTGGTGAAGGAGCAGTCGAGCAGTGACGAGCATAAGACATACGAAATCCCTAGTGGTGAAGGAACACTCTAACAGTGATGAGCATAAGACATACGAACACCCTAGTTGTGAAGGAACACTTTAGGAGTGACGAGTAGAAGATATACGAACACCCTGGTGTTGAAGGAACACTCTAGCAGTGACGAGCAAAAGATATACGAACACACTAGTGGTGAAGGAGCACTCTAGAAGTGATGAGCGGAAGACATACGAACACCCTAGTGGTGAAGGAACACTCTAGTAGGGACGAGCAGAAGACATACGAACACCCTAGTGGTGAAGCAACACTGTAGCAGTGACAAGCAGAAGACATACGAACACCCTCGTGGTGATGAAACACTCTAGGAGTGGCGAGCAAAAGAGATACGAACACCCTAGTTGTGAAGGAACACTCTAGTAGTGACGAGCGAAAGAGATACGAACATCCTAGTGGTGAAGGAACACTCTAGCAGGCACTAGCAGAAGACATACGAACACCCTAGTGGTGAAGGAACACTCTAGCAGTGACGAGCATAAGACATACGAAAACCCTAGTGGTGAAGGAACACTGGAGCAGTGACGAGCATAAGACATACGAACACCCTAGTGATGAAGGAACACTCTAGCAGTGATGAGCATAAGACATACGAACACCCTAGTGGTAAAAGAACACTCTAGCAATGACGAGCAAAAGAGAAACGGACACCCTACTGGCGAAGGAACACTCTAACAGTGATGAGCAGAAGAGATACGATCTCCCTAGTGTTGAAGGAACACTCTAGCAGTGACGAGAGGAAGAGATACAAACACCCTAGTGGTGAAGGAACACTCTAGTAGTGACGAGCAGAAGACGTACGAACACCCTGGTGTTGAAGGAACAATCTAGCAGTGACGAGCAAAAGACATACGAACACACTAGTGGTGAAGGAGCACTCGAGCAGTGACGAGCAGAAAACATTCGAACACCCTAGTGGTGAAGGAACACTCTAGGAGTGACGAGCATAAGACATACGAACACCCTAGTGGTGAAGGAACACTCTAGCATGGACTATGAGAAGAAATACGAACACTCTAGTGGTGAAGGAACACTATAGCAATGATAAGTAGAAGACATACGAAATCCCGAGTGGTGAAGGAACACTTTAGTAGTGACGAGTAGAAGACATACGAATACCCTAATAGTGAAGGAACACGCTAGCAGTGACGAGCAGAAAACATTCGAACACCCTAGTGGTGAAGCAACACTCTAGCAGTGACGAGCAGAAGACGTACGAACACCCTGGTGTTAAAGGAACACTCTAGCAGTGACGAGCAAAAGACATACGAACACACTAGTGGTGAAGGAGCACTCGAGCAGTGACGAGCATAAGACATACGAAATCCCTAGTGTTGAAGGAACACTCTAACAGTGATGAGCATAAGACATATGAACACCCTAGTTGTGAAGGAACACTTTAGGAGTGACGAGTAGAAGATATACGAACACCCTGGTGTTGAAGGAACACTCTAGCAGTAACGAGCAAAAGACATACGAACACACTAGTGGTGAAGGAGCACTCTAGAAGTGACGAGCGGAAGATATACGAACACCCTAGTGGTGAAGGAACACTCTAGCAGGGACTAGGAGAACACATACGAACATTCTAGTGGTGAAGGAACACTATAGCAGTGATAAGTAGAAGACATACGAACACCCTAGTGGTGAAGGAACACTTTAGGAGTGACAAGTAGAAGATATACGAACACCCTAATGGTGAAGGAACACTCTAGCAGTGATGAGCATAAGACATACGAACACCCTAGTGGTAAAGGAAAACTCTAGCAATCACGAGCAGAAAAGAAACGGACACCCTACTGGCGAAGGAACACTCTCGCAATGATGAGCAGAAGAGATACGATCTCCCTAGTGGTGAAGGAACACTCTAGCAGTGACGAGTAGAAGACGTACGAACACCCTGGTGTTGAAGGAACACTCTAGCAGTGACGAGCAAAAGACATACGAACACACTAGTGGTGAAGGAGCACTCTAGAAGTGACGAGCAGAAGACATACGAACACCCTAGTGGTGAAGGAACACTCTAGCAAGGACTAGGAGAACACATACGAACATTCTAGTGGTGAAGGAACACTATAGCAGTGATAAGTAGAAGACATACGAACACCCTAGTGGTGAAGGAACACTTTAGGAGTGACGAGTAGAAGATATACGAACACCCTAATGGTGAAGGAACACTCTAGCAGTGATAAGCATAAGACATACGAACACCCTAGTGGTAAAGGAAAACTCTAGCAATCACGAGCAGAAAAGAAACGGACACCCTACTGGCGAAAGAACACTCTAGCAGTGATGAGCAGAAGAGATACGATCTCCCTAGTGTTGAAGGAACACTCTAGCAGTGACGAGAGGAAGAGATACGAACACCCTAGTGGTAAAGCAACACTGTAGCAGTGACAAACAGAAGACAAACGAACACCCTAGTGGTGAAGGAACACTCTAGCAGTGACGAGCAGTAGACGTACGAACACCCTGGTGTTGAAGGAACACTCTAGCAGTGACGAGCAAAAGACATACGAGCACACTAGTGGTGAAGGAGCACTCTAGCAGTGACGAGCATAAGACATACGAAATCCCTAGTGGTGAAGGAACACTCTAGCAGTGATGAGCATAAGACATACGAACACCCTAGTTGTGAAGGAACACTTTAGGAGTGACGAGTAGAAGATATACGAACACCTTGGTGTTGAAGGAACACTCTAGCAGTAACGAGCAAAAGACATACGAATACACTAGTGGTGAAGGAGCACTCTAGAAGTGACGAGCAGAAGACATACGAACACCCTAGTGGTGAAGGAACACTCTAGCAGGGACTAGGAGAACACATACGAACATTCTAGTGGTGAAGGAACACTATAGCAGTGATAAGTAGAAGACATACGAACACCCTAGTGGTGAATGAACACTTTAGGAGTGACGAGTACAAGATATACGAACACCCTAATGGTGAAGGAACACTCTAGCAGTGATGAGCATAAGACATACGAACACCCTAGTGGTAAAGGAAAACTCTAGCAATCACGAGCTGAAAAGAAACGAACACCCTACTGGCGAAGGAACACTCTAGCAGTGATGAGCAGAAGAGATACGATCTCCCTAGTGTTGAAGGAACACTCTAGCAGTGACGAGAAGAAGAGATACGAACACCCTAGTGGTGAAGCAACACTGTAGCAGTGAGAAACAGAAGACATACGAACACCCTAGTGGTGAAGGAACACTCTAGCAGTGACGAGCAGTAGACGTACGAACACCCTGGTGTTGAAGGAACACTCTAGCAGTGACGAGCAAAAGACATACGAACACACTAGTGGTGAAGGAGCACTCGAGCAGTGACGAGCATAAGACATACGAAATCCCTAGTGGTGAAGGAACACTCTAGCAGTGACGAGCATAAGACATACGAACACCCTACTGGTGAAGGAACACTCTAGTAGTGATGAGCATAAGACATACGAACACCCTAGTAGTAAAAGAACACTCTAGCAATGACGAGCAAAAGAGAAACGGACACCCTACTGGCGAAGGAACACTCTAACAGTGATGAGCAGAAGAGACACGATCTCCCTAGTGTTGAAGGAACACTCTAGCAGTGACGAGAGGAAGAGATACTAACACCCTAGTGGTGAAGGAACACTCTAGCAGTGACGAGCAGAAGACGTACGAACACCCTGGTGTTGAAGGAACAATCTAGCAGTGACGAGCAAAAGACATACGAACACACTAGTGGTGAAGCAGCACTCGAGCAGTGACGAACAGAAAACATTCGAACACCTTAGTGGTGAAGGAACACTCTAGGAGTGACGAGCATAAGACATACGAACACCCTAGTGGTGAAGGAACACTCTAGCATGGACTATGAGAAGACATACGAACACTCTAGTGGTGAAGGAACACTATAGCAATGATAAGTAGAAGACATACGAAATCCCGAGTGGTGAAAGAACACTTTAGCAGTGACGAGTAGAAGACATATGAATACCCAAATGGTGAAGGAACACTCTAGCAGTGATGAGCATAAGACATACGAACACCCTAGTGGTAAAGGAAAACTCTAGCAATCACGAGCAGAAAAGAAACGGACACCCTACTGGCGAAGGAACACTCTCGCAGTGATGAGCAGAAGAGATACGATCTCCCTAGTGGTGAAGGAACACTCTAGCAGTGACGAGTAGAAGACGTATGAACACCCTGGTGTTGAAGGAACACTCTAGCAGTGACGAGCAAAAGACATACGAACACACTAGTGGTGAAGGAGCACTCTAGAAGTGACGAGCAGAAGACATACGAACACCCTAGTTGTGAAGGAACACTCTAGCAGGGACTAGGAGAACACATACGAACATTCTAGTGGTGAAGGAACACTATAGCAGTGATAAGTAGAAGACATACGAACACCCTAGTGGTGAAGGAACACTTTAGGAGTGACGAGTACAAGATATACGAACACCCTAATGGTGAAGGAACACTCTAGCAGTGATGAGCATAAGACATACGAACACCCTAGTGGTAAAGGAAAACTCTAGCAATCACGAGCAGAAAAGAAACGGACACCCTACTGGCGAAGGAACACTCTCGCAGTGACGAGCAGAAGAGATACGATCTCCCTAGTGGTGAAGGAACACTCTAGCAGTGACGAGTAGAAGACGTATGAACACCCTGGTGTTGAAGGAACACTCTAGCAGTGACGAGCAAAAGACATACGAACACACTAGTGGTGAAGGAGCACTCTAGAAGTGACGAGCAGAAGACATACGAACACCCTAGTTGTGAAGGAACACTCTAGCAGGGACTAGGAGAACACATACGAACATTCTAGTGGTGAAGGAACACTATAGCAGTGATAAGTAGAAGACATACGAACACCCTAGTGGTGAAGGAACACTTTAGGAGTGACGAGTACAAGATATACGAACACCCTAATGGTGAAGGAACACTCTAGCAGTGATGAGCATAAGACATACGAACACCCTAGTGGTAAAGGAAAACTCTAGCAATCACGAGCAGAAAAGAAACGGACACCCTACTGGCGAAGGAACACTCTAGCAGTGATGAGCAGAAGAGATACGATCTCCCTAGTGTTGAAGGAACACTCTAGCAGTGACGAGAGGAAGAGATACGAACACCCTAGTGGTGAAGCAACACTGTAGCAGTGACAAACAGAAGACAAACGAACACCCTAGTGGTGAAGGAACACTCTAGCAGTGACGAGCAGTAGACGTACGAACACCCTGGTGTTGAAGGAACACTCTAGCAGTGACGAGCAAAAGACATACGAACACACTAGTGGTGAAGGAGCACTCGAGCAGTGACGAGCATAAGACATACGAAATCCCTAGTGGTGAAGGAACACTCTAGCAGTGATGAGCATAAGACATACGAACACCCTAGTTGTGAAGGAACACTTTAGGAGTGACGAGTAGAAGATATACGAACACCCTGGTGTTGAAGGAACACTCTAGCAGTAACGAGCAAAAGACATACGAACACACTAGTGGTGAAGGAGCACTCTAGAAGTGACGAGCAGAAGACATACGAACACCCTAGTGGTGAAGGAACACTCTAGCAGGGACTAGGAGAACACATACGAACATTCTAGTGGTGAAGGAACACTATAGCAGTGATAAGTAGAAGACATACGAACACCCTAGTGGTGAAGGAACACTTTAGGAGTGACGAGTACAAGATATACGAACACCCTAATGGTGAAGGAACACTCTAGCAGTGATGAGCATAAGACATACGAACACCATAGTGGTAAAGGAAAACTCTAGCAATCACGAGCAGAAAAGAAACGGACACCCTACTGGCGAAGGAACACTCTAGGAGTGATGAGCAGAAGAGATATGATCTCCCTAGTGCTGAAGGAACACTCTAGCAGTGACGAGAAGAAGAGATACGAACACCCTAGTGGTGAAGCAACACTGTAGCAGTGACAAACAGAAGACATACGAACACCCTAGTGGTGAAGGAGCACTCTAGAAGTGACGAGCAGAAGACATACGAACACCCTAGTTGTGAAGGAACACTCTAGCAGGGACTAGGAGAACACATACGAACATTCTAGTGGTGAAGGAACACTATAGCAGTGATAAGTAGAAGACATACGAACACCCTAGTGGTGAAGGAACACTTTAGGAGTGACGAGTAGAAGATATACGAACATCCTAATGGTGAAGGAACACTCTAGCAGTGATGAGCATAAGACATACGAACACCCTAGTGGTAAAGGAAAACTCTAGCAATCACGAGCAGAAAAGAAACGGACACCCTACTGGCGAAGGAACACTCTAGCAGTGATGAGCAGAAGAGATACGATCTCCCTAGTGTTGAAGGAACACTCTAGCAGTGACGAGAAGAAGAGATACGAACACCCTAGTGGTGAAGCAACACTGTAGCAGTGACAAACAGAAGACATACGAACACCCTAGTGGTGAAGGAACACTCTAGCAGTGACGAGCAGTAGACGTACGAACACCCTGGTGTTGAAGGAACACTCTAGCAGTGACGAGCAAAAGACATACGAACACACTAGTGGTGAAGGAGCACTCGAGCAGTGACGAGCATAAGACATACGAAATCCCTAGTGGTGAAGGAACACTCTAGCAGTGACGAGCATAAGACATACGAACACCCTACTGGTGAAGGAACACTCTAGTAGTGATGAGCATAAGACATACGAACACCCTAGTAGTAAAAGAACACTCTAGCAATGACGAGCAAAAGAGAAACGGACACCCTACTGGCGAAGGAACACTCTAACAGTGATGAGCAGAAGAGACACGATCTCCCTAGTGTTGAAGGAACACTCTAGCAGTGACGAGAGGAAGAGATACTAACACCCTAGTGGTGAAGGAACACTCTAGCAGTGATGAGCAGAAGACGTACGAACACCCTGGTGTTGAAGGAACAATATAGCAGTGACGAGCAAAAGACATACGAACACACTAGTGGTGAAGCAGCACTCGAGCAGTGACGAACAGAAAACATTCGAACACCTTAGTGGTGAAGGAACACTCTAGGAGTGACGAGCATAGACATACGAACACCCTAGTGGTGAAGGAACACTCTAGCATGGACTATGAGAAGACATACGAACACTCTAGTGGTGAAGGAACACTATAGCAATGATAAGTAGAAGACATACGAAATCCCGAGTGGTGAAAGAACACTTTAGCAGTGACGAGTAGAAGACATATGAATACCCAAATGGTGAAGGAACACTCTAGCAGTGATGAGCATAAGACATACGAACACCCTAGTGGTAAAGGAAAACTCTAGCAATCACGAGCAGAAAAGAAACGGACACCCTACTGGCGAAGGAACACTCTCGCAGTGATGAGCAGAAGAGATACGATCTCCCTAGTGGTGAAGGAACACTCTAGCAGTGACGAGTAGAAGACGTATGAACACCCTGGTGTTGAAGGAACACTCTAGCAGTGACTAGCAAAAGACATACGAACACACTAGTGGTGAAGGAGCACTCTAGAAGTGACGAGCAGAAGACATACGAACACCCTAGTGGTGAAGGAACACTCTAGCAGTGATGAGCATAAGACATACGAACACCCTAGTTGTGAAGGAACACTTTAGGAGTGACGAGTAGAAGATATACGGACACCCTGGTGTTGAAGGAACACTCTAGCAGTAACGAGCAAAAGACATACGAACACACTAGTGGTGAAGGAGCACTCTAGAAGTGACGAGCAGAAGACATACGAACACCCTAGTGGTGAAGGAACACTCTAGCAGGGACTAGGAGAACACATACGAACATTCTAGTGGTGAAGGAACACTATAGCAGTGATAAGTAGAAGACATACGAACACCCTAGTGGTGAAGGAAGACTTTAGGAGTGACGAGTACAAGATATACGAACACCCTAATGGTGAAGGAACACTCTAGCAGTGATGAGCATAAGACATACGAACACCATAGTGGTAAAGGAAAACTCTAGCAATCACGAGCAGAAAAGAAACGGACACCCTACTGGCGAAGGAACACTCTAGGAGTGATGAGCAGAAGAGATATGATCTCCCTAGTGCTGAAGGAACACTCTAGCAGTGACGAGAAGAAGAGATACGAACACCCTAGTGGTGAAGCAACACTGTAGCAGTGACAAACAGAAGACATACGAACACCCTAGTGGTGAAGGAGCACTCTAGAAGTGACGAGCAGAAGACATACGAACACCCTAGTAGTAAAAGAACACTCTAGCAATGACGAGCAAAAGAGAAACGGACACCCTACTGGCGAAGGAACACTCTAACAGTGATGAGCAGAAGAGACACGATCTCCCTAGTGTTGAAGGAACACTCTAGCAGTGACGAGAGGAAGAGATACTAACACCCTAGTGGTGAAGGAACACTCTAGCAGTGATGAGCAGAAGACGTACGAACACCCTGGTGTTGAAGGAACAATATAGCAGTGACGAGCAAAAGACATACGAACACACTAGTGGTGAAGCAGCACTCGAGCAGTGACGAACAGAAAACATTCGAACACCTTAGTGGTGAAGGAACACTCTAGGAGTGACGAGCATAGACATACGAACACCCTAGTGGTGAAGGAACACTCTAGCATGGACTATGAGAAGACATACGAACACTCTAGTGGTGAAGGAACACTATAGCAATGATAAGTAGAAGACATACGAAATCCCGAGTGGTGAAAGAACACTTTAGCAGTGACGAGTAGAAGACATATGAATACCCAAATGGTGAAGGAACACTCTAGCAGTGATGAGCATAAGACATACGAACACCCTAGTGGTAAAGGAAAACTCTAGCAATCACGAGCAGAAAAGAAACGGACACCCTACTGGCGAAGGAACACTCTCGCAGTGATGAGCAGAAGAGATACGATCTCCCTAGTGGTGAAGGAACACTCTAGCAGTGACGAGTAGAAGACGTATGAACACCCTGGTGTTGAAGGAACACTCTAGCAGTGACTAGCAAAAGACATACGAACACACTAGTGGTGAAGGAGCACTCTAGAAGTGACGAGCAGAAGACATACGAACACCCTAGTGGTGAAGGAACACTCTAGCAGTGATGAGCATAAGACATACGAACACCCTAGTTGTGAAGGAACACTTTAGGAGTGACGAGTAGAAGATATACGGACACCCTGGTGTTGAAGGAACACTCTAGCAGTAACGAGCAAAAGACATACGAACACACTAGTGGTGAAGGAGCACTCTAGAAGTGACGAGCAGAAGACATACGAACACCCTAGTGGTGAAGGAACACTCTAGCAGGGACTAGGAGAACACATACGAACATTCTAGTGGTGAAGGAACACTATAGCAGTGATAAGTAGAAGACATACGAACACCCTAGTGGTGAAGGAAGACTTTAGGAGTGACGAGTACAAGATATACGAACACCCTAATGGTGAAGGAACACTCTAGCAGTGATGAGCATAAGACATACGAACACCATAGTGGTAAAGGAAAACTCTAGCAATCACGAGCAGAAAAGAAACGGACACCCTACTGGCGAAGGAACACTCTAGGAGTGATGAGCAGAAGAGATATGATCTCCCTAGTGCTGAAGGAACACTCTAGCAGTGACGAGAAGAAGAGATACGAACACCCTAGTGGTGAAGCAACACTGTAGCAGTGACAAACAGAAGACATACGAACACCCTAGTGGTGAAGGAGCACTCTAGAAGTGACGAGCAGAAGACATACGAACACCCTAGTTGTGAAGGAACACTCTAGCAGGGACTAGGAGAACACATACGAACATTCTAGTGGTGAAGGAACACTATAGCAGTGATAAGTAGAAGACATACGAACACCCTAGTGGTGAAGGAACACTTTAGGAGTGACGAGTAGAAGATATACGAACATCCTAATGGTGAAGGAACACTCTAGCAGTGATGAGCATAAGACATACGAACACCCTAGTGGTAAAGGAAAACTCTAGCAATCACGAGCAGAAAAGAAACGGACACCCTACTGGCGAAGGAACACTCTAGCAGTGATGAGCAGAAGAGATACGATCTCCCTAGTGTTGAAGGAACACTCTAGCAGTGACGAGAAGAAGAGATACGAACACCCTAGTGGTGAAGCAACACTGTAGCAGTGACAAACAGAAGACATACGAACACCCTAGTGGTGAAGGAACACTCTAGCAGTGACGAGCAGTAGACGTACGAACACCCTGGTGTTGAAGGAACACTCTAGCAGTGACGAGCAAAAGACATACGAACACACTAGTGGTGAAGGAGCACTCGAGCAGTGACGAGCATAAGACATACGAAATCCCTAGTGGTGAAGGAACACTCTAGCAGTGACGAGCATAAGACATACGAACACCCTACTGGTGAAGGAACACTCTAGTAGTGATGAGCATAAGACATACGAACACCCTAGTAGTAAAAGAACACTCTAGCAATGACGAGCAAAAGAGAAACGGACACCCTACTGGCGAAGGAACACTCTAACAGTGATGAGCAGAAGAGACACGATCTCCCTAGTGTTGAAGGAACACTCTAGCAGTGACGAGAGGAAGAGATACTAACACCCTAGTGGTGAAGGAACACTCTAGCAGTGATGAGCAGAAGACGTACGAACACCCTGGTGTTGAAGGAACAATATAGCAGTGACGAGCAAAAGACATACGAACACACTAGTGGTGAAGCAGCACTCGAGCAGTGACGAACAGAAAACATTCGAACACCTTAGTGGTGAAGGAACACTCTAGGAGTGACGAGCATAGACATACGAACACCCTAGTGGTGAAGGAACACTCTAGCATGGACTATGAGAAGACATACGAACACTCTAGTGGTGAAGGAACACTATAGCAATGATAAGTAGAAGACATACGAAATCCCGAGTGGTGAAAGAACACTTTAGCAGTGACGAGTAGAAGACATATGAATACCCAAATGGTGAAGGAACACTCTAGCAGTGATGAGCATAAGACATACGAACACCCTAGTGGTAAAGGAAAACTCTAGCAATCACGAGCAGAAAAGAAACGGACACCCTACTGGCGAAGGAACACTCTCGCAGTGATGAGCAGAAGAGATACGATCTCCCTAGTGGTGAAGGAACACTCTAGCAGTGACGAGTAGAAGACGTATGAACACCCTGGTGTTGAAGGAACACTCTAGCAGTGACTAGCAAAAGACATACGAACACACTAGTGGTGAAGGAGCACTCTAGAAGTGACGAGCAGAAGACATACGAACACCCTAGTTGTGAAGGAACACTCTAGCAGGGACTAGGAGAACACATACGAACATTCTAGTGGTGAAGGAACACTATAGCAGTGATAAGTAGAAGACATACGAACACCCTAGTGGTGAAGGAACACTTTAGGAGTGACGAGTACAAGATATACGAACACCCTAATGGTGAAGGAACACTCTAGCAGTGATGAGCATAAGACATACGAACACCCTAGTGGTAAAGGAAAACTCTAGCAATCACGAGCTGAAAAGAAACGGACACCCTACTAGCGAAGGAACACTCTAGCAGTGATGAGCAGAAGAGATACGATCTCCCTAGTGTTGAAGGAACACTCTAGCAGTGACGAGAGGAAGAGATACGAACACCCTAGTGGTGAAGCAACACTGTAGCAGTGACAAACAGAAGACAAACGAACACCCTAGTGGTGAAGGAACACTCTAGCAGTGACGAGCAGTAGACGTACGAACACCCTGGTGTTGAAGGAACACTCTAGCAGTGACGAGCAAAAGACATACGAACACACTAGTGGTGAAGGAGCACTCGAGCAGTGACGAGCATGAGACATACGAAATCCCTAGTGGTGAAGGAACACTCTAGCAGTGATGAGCATAAGACATACGAACACCCTAGTTGTGAAGGAACACTTTAGGAGTGACGAGTAGAAGATATACGAACACCCTGGTGTTGAAGGAACACTCTAGCAGTAACGAGCAAAAGACATACGAACACACTAGTGGTGAAGGAGCACTCTAGAAGTGACGAGCAGAAGACATACGAACACCCTAGTAGTGAAGGAACACTCTAGCAGGGACTAGGAGAACACATACGAACATTCTAGTGGTGAAGGAACACTATAGCAGTGATAAGTAGAAGACATACGAACACCCTAGTGGTGAAGGAACACTTTAGGAGTGACGAGTACAAGATATACGAACACCCTAATGGTGAAGGAACACTCTAGCAGTGATGAGCATAAGACATACGAACACCATAGTGGTAAAGGAAAACTCTAGCAATCACGAGCAGAAAAGAAACGGACACCCTACTGGCGAAGGAACACTCTAGGAGTGATGAGCAGAAGAGATACGATCTCCCTAGTGCTGAAGGAACACTCTAGCAGTGACGAGAAGAAGAGATACGAACACCCTAGTGGTGAAGCAACACTGTAGCAGTGACAAACAGAAGACATACGAACAGCCTAGTGGTGAAGGAGCACTCTAGAAGTGACGAGCAGAAGACATACGAACACCCTAGTTGTGAAGGAACACTCTAGCAGGGACTAGGAGAACACATACGAACATTCTAGTGGTGAAGGAACACTATAGCAGTGATAAGTAGAAGACATACGAACACCCTAGTGGTGAAGGAACACTTTAGGAGTGACGAGTAGAAGATATACGAACACCCTAATGGTGAAGGAACACTCTAGCAGTGATGAGCATAAGACATACGAACACCCTAGTGGTAAAGGAAAACTCTAGCAATCACGAGCAGAAAAGAAACGGACACCCTACTGGCGAAGGAACACTCTAGCAGTGATGAGCAGAAGAGATACGATCTCCCTAGTGTTGAAGGAACACTCTAGCAGTGACGAGAGGAAGAGATACGAACACCCTAGTGGTGAAGCAACACTGTAGCAGTGACAAACAGAAGACAAACGAACACCCTAGTGGTGAAGGAACACTCTAGCAGTGACGAGCAGTAGACGTACGAACACCCTGGTGTTGAAGGAACACTCTAGCAGTGACGAGCAAAAGACATACGAACACACTAGTGGTGAAGGAGCACTCGAGCAGTGACGAGCATAAGACATACGAAATCCCTAGTGGTGAAGGAACACTCTAGCAGTGATGAGCATAAGACATACGAACACCCTAGTTGTGAAGGAACACTTTAGGAGTGACGAGTAGAAGATATACGAACACCCTGGTGTTGAAGGAACACTCTAGCAGTAACGAGCAAAAGACATACGAACACACTAGTGGTGAAGGAGCACTCTAGAAGTGACGAGCAGAAGACATACGAACACCCTAGTGGTGAAGGAACACTCTAGCAGGGACTAGGAGAACACATACGAACATTCTAGTGGTGAAGGAACACTATAGCAGTGATAAGTAGAAGACATACGAACACCCTAGTGGTGAAGGAACACTTTAGGAGTGACGAGTAGAAGATATACGAACACCCTAATGGTGAAGGAACACTCTAGCAGTGATGAGCATAAGACATACGAACACCTTAGTGGTAAAGGAAAACTCTAGCAATCACGAGCAGAAAAGAAACGAACACCCTACTGGCGAAGGAACACTCTAGCAATGATGAGCAGAAGAGATACGATCTCCTTAGTGTTGAAGGAACACTCTAGCAGTGACGAGAAGAAGAGATACGAACACCCTAGTGGTGAAGCAACACTGTAGCAGTGACAAACAGAAGACATACGAACACCCTAGTGGTGAAGGAACACTCTAGCAGTGACGAGCAGTAGACGTACGAACACCCTGGTGTTGAAGGAACACTCTAGCAGTGACGAGCAAAAGACATACGAACACACTAGTGGTGAAGGAGCACTCGAGCAGTGACGAGCATAAGACATACGAAATCCCTAGTGGTGAAGGAACACTCTAGCAGTGACGAGCATAAGACATACGAACACCCTAGTGGTGAAGGAACACTCTAGCAGTGATGAGCATAAGACATACGAACACCCTAGTAGTAAAAGAACACTCTAGCAATGACGAGCAAAAGAGAACAAACACCCTACTGGCGAAGGAACACTCTAACAGTGATGAGCAGAAGAGACACGATCTCCCTATTGTTGAAGGAACACTCTAGCAGTGACGAGAGGAAGAGATACTAACACCCTAGTGGTGAAGGAACACTCTAGCAGTGACGAGCAGAAGACGTACGAACACCCTGGTGTTGAAGGAACAATATAGCAGTGACGAGCAAAAGACATACGAACACACTAGTGGTGAAGGAGCACTCGAGCAGTGACGAACAGAAAACATTCGAACACCTTAGTGGTGAAGGAACACTTTAGGAGTGACGAGCATAAGACATACGAACACCCTAGTGGTGAAGGAACACTCTAGCATGGACTATGAGAAGACATACGAACACTCTAGTGGTGAAGGAACACTATAGCAATGATAAGTAGAAGACATACGAAATCCCGAGTGGTGAAAGAACACTTTAGCAGTGACGAGTAGAAGACATACGAATACCCTAATGGTGAAGGAACACTCTAGCAGTGATGAGCATAAGACATACGAACACCCTAGTGGTAAAGGAAAACTCTAGCAATCACGAGCAGAAAAGAAACGGACACCCTACTGGCGAAGGAACACTCTCGCAGTGATGAGCAGAAGAGATACGATCTCCCTAGTGGTGAAGGAACACTCTAGCAGTGACGAGTAGAAGACGTACGAACACCCTGGTGTTGAAGGAACACTCTAGCAGTGACGAGCAAAAGACATACGAACACACTAGTGGTGAAGGAGCACTCTAGAAGTGACGAGCAGAAGACATACGAACACCCTAGTTGTGAAGGAACACTCTAGCAGGGACTAGGAGAACACATACGAACATTCTAGTGGTGAAGGAACACTATAGCAGTGATAAGTAGAAGACATACGAACACCCTAGTGGTGAAGGAACACTTTAGGAGTGACGAGTAGAAGATATACGAACACCCTAATGGTGAAGGAACACTCTAGCAGTGATGAGCATAAGACATACGAACACACTAGTGGTAAAGGAAAACTCTAGCAATCACGAGCAGAAAAGAAACGGACACCCTACTGGCGAAGGAACACTCTAGCAGTGATGAGCAGAAGAGATACGATCTCCCTAGTGTTGAAGGAACACTCTAGCAGTGACGAGAGGAAGAGATACGAACACCCTAGTGGTGAAGCAACACTGTAGCAGTGACAAACAGAAGACAAACGAACACCCTAGTGGTGAAGGAACACTCTAGCAGTGACGAGCAGTAGACGTACGAACACCCTGGTGTTGAAGGAACACTCTAGCAGTGACGAGCAAAAGACATACGAGCACACTAGTGGTGAAGGAGCACTCTAGCAGTGACGAGCATAAGACATACGAAATCCCTAGTGGTGAAGGAACACTCTAGCAGTGATGAGCATAAGACATACGAACACCCTAGTTGTGAAGGAACACTTTAGGAGTGACGAGTAGAAGATATACGAACACCCTAGTGGTGAAGGAGCACTCTAGAAGTGACGAGCAGAAGACGTACGAACACCCTGGTGTTGAAGGAACACTCTAGCAGTGACGAGCAAAAGACATACAAACACACTAGTGGTGAAGGAACACTCGAGCAGTGACGAGCAGAAAACATTCGAACACCCTAGTGGTGACGGAACACTCGAGAAGTGACGAGCATAAGACATACGAACACCCTAGTGGTGAAGCAACACTGTAGCAGTGACAAACAGAAGACATACGAACACCCTCGTGGTGATGAAACACTCTAGGAGTGGCGAGCAAAAGAGATACGAACACCCTAGTTGTGAAGGAACACTCTAGTAGTGACGAGCGAAAGAGATACGAACATCCTAGTGGTGAAGGAACACTCTAGCAGGCACTAGCAGAAGACATACGAACACCATAGTGGTGAAGGAACACTCTAGCAGTGACGAGCATAAGACATACGAAAACCCTAGTGGTGAAGGAACACTGGAGCAGTGACGAGCATAAGACATACGAACACCCTAGTGATGAAGGAACACTCTAGCAGTGATGAGCATAAGACACACGAACACCCTAGTGGTAAAAGAACACTCTAGCAATGACGAGCAAAAGAGAAACGGACACCCTACTGGCGAAGGAACACTCTAACAGTGATGAGCAGAAGAGATACGATCTCCCTAGTGTTGAAGGAACACTCTAGCAATGACGAGAGGAAGAGATACGAACACCCTAGTGGTGAAGCAACACTGTAGCAGTGATAAACAGAAGACAATCGAACACCCTAGTGGTGAAGGAACACTCTAGCAGTGACGAGCAGTAGACGTACGAACACCCTGGTGTTGAAGGAACACTCTAGCAGTGACGAGCAAAAGACATACGAGCACACTAGTGGTGAAGGAGCACTCTAGCAGTGACGAGCATAAGACATACGAAATCCCTAGTGGTGAAGGAACACTCTAGCAGTGATGAGCATAAGACATACGAACATTCTAGTTGTGAAGGAACACTTTAGGAGTGACGAGTAGAAGATATACGAACACCCTGGTGTTGAAGGAACACTCTAGCAGTAACGAGCAAAAGACATACGAACACACTAGTGGTGAAGGAGCACTCTAGAAGTGACGAGCAGAAGACATACGAACACCCTAGTGGTGAAGGAACACTCTAGCAGGGACTAGGAGAACACATACGAACATTCTAGTGGTGAAGGAACACTATAGCAGTGATAAGTAGAAGACATACGAACACCCTAGTGGTGAAGGAACACTTTAGGAGTGACGAGTACAAGATATACGAACACCCTAATGGTGACGGAACACTCTAGCAGTGATGAGCATAAGACATACGAACACCCTAGTGGTAAAGGAAAACTCTAGCAATCACGAGCAGAAAAGAAACGGACACCCTACTGGCGAAGGAACACTCTAGCAGTGATGAGCAGAAGAGATACGATCTCCCTAGTGTTGAAGGAACACTCTAGCAGTGACGAGAAGAAGAGATACGAACACCCTAGTGGTGAATCAACACTGTAGCAGTGACAAACAGAAGACATACGAACACCCTAGTGGTGAAGGAACATTCTAGCAGTGACGAGCAGTAGACGTACGAACACCCTGGTGTTGAAGGAACACTCTAGCAGTGACGAGCAAAAGACATACGAACACACTAGTGGTGAAGGAGCACTCGAGCAGTGACGAGCATAAGACATACGAAATCCCTAGTGGTGAAGGAACACTCTAGCAGTGACGAGCATAAGACATACGAACACCCTAGTGGTGAAGGAACACTCTAGCAGTGATGAGCATAAGACATACGAACACCCTAGTAGTAAAAGAACACTCTAGCAATGACGAGCAAAAGAGAAACGGACACCCTACTGGCGAAGGAACACTCTAACAGTGATGAGCAGAAGAGACACGATCTCCCTATTGTTGAAGGAACACTCTAGCAGTGACGAGAGGAAGAGATACTAACACCCTAGTGGTGAAGGAACACTCTAGCAGTGACGAGCAGAAGACGTACGAACACCCTGGTGTTGAAGGAACAATATAGCAGTGACGAGCAAAAGACATACGAACACACTAGTGGTGAAGGAGCACTCGAGCAGTGACGAACAGAAAACATTCGAACACCTTAGTGGTGAAGGAACACTTTAGGAGTGACGAGCATAAGACATACGAACACCCTAGTGGTGAAGGAACACTCTAGCATGGACTATGAGAAGACATACGAACACTCTAGTGGTGAAGGAACACTATAGCAATGATAAGTAGAAGACATACGAAATCCCGAGTGGTGAAAGAACACTTTAGCAGTGACGAGTAGAAGACATACGAATACCCTAATGGTGAAGGAACACTCTAGCAGTGATGAGCATAAGACATACGAACACCCTAGTGGTAAAGGAAAACTCTAGCAATCACGAGCAGAAAAGAAACGGACACCCTACTGGCGAAGGAACACTCTCGCAGTGATGAGCAGAAGAGATACGATCTCCCTAGTGGTGAAGGAACACTCTAGCAGTGACGAGTAGAAGACGTACGAACACCCTGGTGTTGAAGGAACACTCTAGCAGTGACGAGCAAAAGACATACGAACACACTAGTGGTGAAGGAGCACTCTAGAAGTGACGAGCAGAAGACATACGACCACCCTAGTTGTGAAGGAACACTCTAGCAGGGACTAGGAGAACACATACGAACATTCTAGTGGTGAAGGAACACTATAGCAGTGATAAGTAGAAGACATACGAACACCCTAGTGGTGAAGGAACACTTTAGGAGTGACGAGTAGAAGATATACGAACACCCTAATGGTGAAGGAACACTCTAGCAGTGATGAGCATAAGACATACGAACACACTAGTGGTAAAGGAAAACTCTAGCAATCACGAGCAGAAAAGAAACGGACACCCTACTGGCGAAGGAACACTCTAGCAGTGATGAGCAGAAGAGATACGATCTCCCTAGTGTTGAAGGAACACTCTAGCAGTGACGAGAGGAAGAGATACGAACACCCTAGTGGTGAAGCAACACTGTAGCAGTGACAAACAGAAGACAAACGAACACCCTAGTGGTGAAGGAACACTCTAGCAGTGACGAGCAGTAGACGTACGAACACCCTGGTGTTGAAGGAACACTCTAGCAGTGACGAGCAAAAGACATACGAGCACACTAGTGGTGAAGGAGCACTCTAGCAGTGACGAGCATAAGACATACGAAATCCCTAGTGGTGAAGGAACACTCTAGCAGTGATGAGCATAAGACATACGAACACCCTAGTTGTGAAGGAACACTTTAGGAGTGACGAGTAGAAGATATACGAACACCCTAGTGGTGAAGGAGCACTCTAGAAGTGACGAGCAGAAGACGTACGAACACCCTGGTGTTGAAGGAACACTCTAGCAGTGACGAGCAAAAGACATACAAACACACTAGTGGTGAAGGAACACTCGAGCAGTGACGAGCAGAAAACATTCGAACACCCTAGTGGTGACGGAACACTCGAGAAGTGACGAGCATAAGACATACGAACACCCTAGTGGTGAAGCAACACTGTAGCAGTGACAAACAGAAGACATACGAACACCCTCGTGGTGATGAAACACTCTAGGAGTGGCGAGCAAAAGAGATACGAACACCCTAGTTGTGAAGGAACACTCTAGTAGTGACGAGCGAAAGAGATACGAACATCCTAGTGGTGAAGGAACACTCTAGCAGGCACTAGCAGAAGACATACGAACACCATAGTGGTGAAGGAACACTCTAGCAGTGACGAGCATAAGACATACGAAAACCCTAGTGGTGAAGGAACACTGGAGCAGTGACGAGCATAAGACATACGAACACCCTAGTGATGAAGGAACACTCTAGCAGTGATGAGCATAAGACACACGAACACCCTAGTGGTAAAAGAACACTCTAGCAATGACGAGCAAAAGAGAAACGGACACCCTACTGGCGAAGGAACACTCTAACAGTGATGAGCAGAAGAGATACGATCTCCCTAGTGTTGAAGGAACACTCTAGCAATGACGAGAGGAAGAGATACGAACACCCTAGTGGTGAAGCAACACTGTAGCAGTGATAAACAGAAGACAATCGAACACCCTAGTGGTGAAGGAACACTCTAGCAGTGACGAGCAGTAGACGTACGAACACCCTGGTGTTGAAGGAACACTCTAGCAGTGACGAGCAAAAGACATACGAGCACACTAGTGGTGAAGGAGCACTCTAGCAGTGACGAGCATAAGACATACGAAATCCCTAGTGGTGAAGGAACACTCTAGCAGTGATGAGCATAAGACATACGAACATTCTAGTTGTGAAGGAACACTTTAGGAGTGACGAGTAGAAGATATACGAACACCCTGGTGTTGAAGGAACACTCTAGCAGTAACGAGCAAAAGACATTCGAACACACTAGTGGTGAAGGAGCACTCTAGAAGTGACGAGCAGAAGACATACGAACACCCTAGTGGTGAAGGAACACTCTAGCAGGGACTAGGAGAACACATACGAACATTCTAGTGGTGAAGGAACACTATAGCAGTGATAAGTAGAAGACATACGAACACCCTAGTGGTGAAGGAACACTTTAGGAGTGACGAGTACAAGATATACGAACACCCTAATGGTGACGGAACACTCTAGCAGTGATGAGCATAAGACATACGAACACCCTAGTGGTAAAGGAAAACTCTAGAAATCACGAGCAGAAAAGAAACGGACACCCTACTGGCGAAGGAACACTCTAGCAGTGATGAGCAGAAGAGATACGATCTCCCTAGTGTTGAAGGAACACTCTAGCAGTGACGAGAAGAAGAGATACGAACACCCTAGTGGTGAATCAACACTGTAGCAGTGACAAACAGAAGACATACGAACACCCTAGTGGTGAAGGAACATTCTAGCAGTGACGAGCAGTAGACGTACGAACACCCTGGTGTTGAAGGAACACTCTAGCAGTGACGAGCAAAAGACATACGAACACACTAGTGGTGAAGGAGCACTCGAGCAGTGACGAGCATAAGACATACGAAATCCCTAGTGGTGAAGGAACACTCTAGCAGTGACGAGCATAAGACATACGAACACCCTAGTGGTGAAGGAACACTCTAGCAGTGATGAGCATAAGACATACGTACACCCTAGTAGTAAAAGAACACTCTAGCAATGACGAGCAAAAGAGAAACGTACACCCTACTGGCGAAGGAACACTCTAACAGTGATGAGCAGAAGAGATACGATCTCCCTAGTGTTGAAGGAACACTCTAGCAGTGACGAGAGGAAGAGATACAAACACCCTAGTGGTGAAGGAACACTCTAGCAGTGACGAGCAGAAAACGTACGAACACCCTGGTGTTGAAGGAACAATCTAGCAGTGACGAGCAAAAGACATACGAACACACTAGTGGTGAAGGAGCACTCGAGCAGTGACGAACAGAAAACATTCGAACACCTTAGTGGTGAAGGAACACTCTAGGAGTGACGAGCATAAGACATACGAACACCCTAGTGGTGAAGGAACACTCTAGCATGGACTATGAGAAGACATACGAACACTCTAGTGGTGAAGGAACACTATAGCAATCATAAGTAGAAGACATACGAAATCCCGAGTGGTGAAAGAACACTTTAGCAGTGACGAGTATAAGACATACGAATACCCTAATGGTGAAGGAACACGCTAGCAGTGACGAGCAGAAGACGTACGAACACCCTAGTGCTGAAGGAACACTCTAGCAGTGACGAGCAGAAGACGTACGAACACCCTGGTGTTGAAGGAACACTCTAGCAGTGACGAGCAAAAGACATACAAACACACTAGTGGTGAAGGAACACTCGAGCAGTGACGAGCAGAAAACATTCGAACACCCTAGTGGTGACGGAACACTCTAGAAGTGACGAGCATAAGACATACGAACACCCTAGTGGTGAAGCAACACTGTAGCAGTGACAAGCAGAAGACATACGAACACCCTCGTGGTGATGAAACACTCTAGGAGTGGCGAGCAAAAGAGATACGAACACCCTAGTTGTGAAGGAACACTCTAGTAGTGCCGAGCGAAAGAGATACGAACATCCTAGTGGTGAAGGAACACTCTAGCAGGCACTAGCAGAAGACATACGAACACCCTAGTGGTGAAGGAACACTCTAGCAGTGACGAGCATAAGACATACGAAAACCCTAGTGGTGAAGGAACACTGGAGCAGTGACGAGCATAAGACATACGAACACCCTAGTGATGAAGGAACACTCTAGCAGTGATGAGCATAAGACATACGAACACCCTAGTGGTAAAAGAACACTCTAGCAATGACGAGCAAAAGAGAAACGGACACCCTACTGGCGAAGGAACACTCTAACAGTGATGAGCAGAAGAGATACGATCTCCCTAGTGTTGAAGGAACACTCTAGCAGTGACGAGAGGAAGAGATATAAACACCCTAGTGGTGAAGGAACACTCTAGCAGTGACGAGCAGAAGACGTACGAACACCCTGGTGTTGAAGGAACAATCTAGCAGTGACGAGCAAAAGACATACGAGCACACTAGTGGTGAAGGAGCACTCTAGCAGTGACGAGCATAAGACATACGAAATCCCTAGTGGTGAAGGAACACTCTAGCAGTGATGAGCATAAGACATACGAACACCCTAGTTGTGAAGGAGCACTTTAGGAGTGACGAGTAGAAGATATACGAACACCCTGGTGTTGAAGGAACACTCTAGCAGTAACGAGCAAAAGACATACGAACAAACTAGTGGTGAAGGAGCACTCTAGAAGTGACGAGCAGAAGACGTACGAACACCCTGGTGTTGAAGGAACACTCTAGCAGTGACGAGCAAAAGACATACAAACACACTAGTGGTGAAGGAACACTCGAGCAGTGACGAGCAGAAAACATTCGAACACCCTAGTGGTGACGGAACACTCTAGAAGTGACGAGCATAAGACATACGAACACCCTAGTGGTGAAGCAACACTGTAGCAGTGACAAGCAGAAGACATACGAACACCCTCGTGGTGATGAAACACTCTAGGAGTGGCGAGCAAAAGAGATACGAACACCCTAGTTGTGAAGGAACACTCTAGTAGTGACGAGCGAAAGAGATACGAACATCCTAGTGGTGAAGGAACACTCTAGCAGGCACTAGCAGAAGACATACGAACACCCTAGTGGTGAAGGAACACACTAGCAGTGACGAGCATAAGACATACGAAAACCCTAGTGGTGAAGGAACACTGGAGCAGTGACGAGCATAAGACATACGAACACCCTAGTGATGAAGGAACACTCTAGCAGTGATGAGCATAAGACATACGAACACCCTAGTGGTAAAAGAACACTCTAGCAATGACGAGCAAAAGAGAAACGGACACCCTACTGGCGAAGGAACACTATAACAGTGATGAGCAGAAGAGATACGATCTCCCTAGTGTTGAAGGAACACTCTAGCAGTGACGAGAGGAAGAGATACAAACACCCTAGTGGTGAAGGAACACTCTAGCAGTGACGAGCAGAAGACGTACGAACACCCTGGTGTTGAAGGAACAATCTAGCAGTGACGAGCAAAAGACATACGAACACACTAGTGGTGAAGGAGCACTCGAGCAGTGACGAGCAGAAAACATTCGAACACCCTAGTGGTGAAGGAACACTCTAGGAGTGACGAGCATAAGACATACGAACACCCTAGTGGTGAAGGAACACTCTAGCATGGACTATGAGAAGAAATACGAACACTCTAGTGGTGAAGGAACACTATAGCAATGATAAGTATAAGACATACGAAATCCCGAGTGGTGAAGGAACACTTTAGCAGTGACGAGTAGAAGACATACGAATACCCTAATGGTGAAGGAACATGCTAGCAGTGACGAGCAGAAAACATTCGAACACCCTAGTGGTGAAGGAACACTCTAGCAGTGACGAGCAGAAGACGTACGAACACCCTGGTGTTGAAGGAACACTCTAGCAGTGACGAGCAAAAGACATACGAGCACACTAGTGGTGAAGGAGCACTCTAGCAGTGACGAGCATAAGACATACGAAATCCCTAGTGGTGAAGGAACACTCTAGCAGTGATGAGCATAAGACATACGAACACCCTAGTTGTGAAGGAACACTTTAGGAGTGACGAGTAGAAGATATACGAACACCCTGGTGTTGAAGGAACACTCTAGCAGTAACGAGCAAAAGACATACGAACACACTAGTGGTGAAGGAACACTTTAGGAGTGACGAGTACAAGATATACGAACACCCTAATGGTGAAGGAACACTCTAGCAGGGACTAGGACAAGACATACGAACACCCTAGTGGTAAAGGAAAACTCTAGCAGTGATAAGTAGAAGACATACGAACACCCTAGTGGCGAAGGAACACTCTAGCAGTGATGAGCAGAAGAGATACGATCTCCCTAGTGTTGAAGGAACACTCTAGCAGTGACGAGAAGAAGAGATACGAACACCCTAGTGGTGAATCAACACTGTAGCAGTGACAAACAGAAGACATACGAACACCCTAGTGGTGAAGGAACACTCTAGCAGTGACGAGCAGTAGACGTACGAACACCCTGGTGTTGAAGGAACACTCTAGCAGTGACGAGCAAAAGACATACGAACACACTAGTGGTGAAGGAGCACTCGAGCAGTGACGAGCATAAGACATACGAAATCCCTAGTGGTGAAGGAACACTCTAGCAGTGACGAGCATAAGACATACGAACACCCTAGTGGTGAAGGAACACTCTAGCAGTGATGAGCATAAGACATACGAACACCCTAGTAGTAAACGAACACTCTAGCAATGACGAGCAAAAGAGAAACGTACACCCTACTGGCGAAGGAACACTCTAACAGTGATGAGCAGAAGAGATACGATCTCCCTAGTGTTGAAGGAACACTCTAGCAGTGACGAGAGGAAGAGATACTAACACCCTAGTGGTGAAGGAACACTCTAGCAGTGACGAGCAGAAGACGTACGAACACCCTGGTGTTGAAGGAACAATATAGCAGTGACGAGCAAAAGACATACGAACACACTAGTGGTGAAGGAGCACTCGAGCAGTGACGAACAGAAAACATTCGAACACCTTAGTGGTGAAGGAACACTCTAGGAGTGACGAGCATAAGACATACGAACACCCTAGTGGTGAAGGAACACTCTAGCATGGACTATGAGAAGACATACGAACACTGTAGTGGTGAAGGAACACTATAGCAATCATAAGTAGAAGACATACGAAATCCCGAGTGGTGAAAGAACACTTTAGCAGTGACGAGTAGAAGACATACGAATACCCTAATGGTGAAGGAACACGCTAGCAGTGACGAGCAGAAGACGTATGAACATCCTAGTGCTGAAGGAACACTCTAGCAGTGACGAGCAGAAGACGTACGAACACCCTGGTGTTGAAGGAACACTCTAACAGTGACGAGCAAAAGACATACAAACACACTAGTGGTGAAGGAACACTCGAGCAGTGACGAGCAGAAAACATTCGAACACCCTAGTGGTGACGGAACACTCTATAAGTGACGAGCATAAGACATACGAACACCCTAGTGGTGAAGCAACACTGTAGCAGTGACAAGCAGAAGACATACGAACACCCTCGTGGTGATGAAACACTCTAGGAGTGGCGAGCAAAAGAGATACGAACACCCTAGTTGTGAAGGAACACTCTAGTAGTGACGAGCGAAAGAGATACGAACATCCTAGTGGTGAAGGAACACTCTAGCAGGCACTAGCAGAAGACATACGAACACCCTAGTGGTGAAGGAACACTCTAGCAGTGACGAGCATAAGACATACGAAAACCCTAGTGGTGAAGGAACACTGGAGCAGTGACGAGCATAAGACATACGAACACCCTAGTGATGAAGGAACACTCTAGCAGTGATGAGCATAAGACATACGAACACCCTAGTGGTAAAAGAACACTCTAGCAATGACGAGCAAAAGAGAAACGGACACCCTACTGGCGAAGAAACACTCTAACAGTGATGAGCAGAAGAGATACGATCTCCCTAATGTTGAAGGAACACCCTAGCAGTGACGAGAGGAAGAGATATAAACACCCTAGTGGTGAAGGAACACTCTAGCAGTGACGAGCAGAAGACGTACGAACACCCTGGTGTTGAAGGAACAATCTAGCAGTGACGAGCAAAAGACATACGAGCACACTAGTGGTGAAGGAGCACTCTAGCAGTGACGAGCATAAGACATACGAAATCCCTAGTGGTGAAGGAACACTCTAGCAGTGATGAGCATAAGACATACGAACACCATAGTTGTGAAGGAACACTTTAGGAGTGACGAGTAGAAGATATACGAACACCCTGGTGTTGAAGGAACACTCTAGCAGTAACGAGCAAAAGACATACGAACAAACCAGTGGTGAAGGAGCACTCTAGAAGTGACGAGCAGAAGACGTACGAACACCCTGGTGTTGAAGGAACACTCTAGCAGTGACGAGCAAAAGACATACAAACACACTAGTGGTGAAGGAACACTCGAGCAGTGACGAGCAGAAAACATTCGAACACCCTAGTGGTGACGGAACACTCTAGAAGTGACGAGCATAAGACATACGAACACCCTAGTGGTGAAGCAACACTGTAGCAGTGACAAGCAAAAGACATACGAACACCCTCGTGGTGATGAAACACTCTAGGAGTGGCGAGCAAAAGAGATACGAACACCCTAGTTGTGAAGGAACACTCTAGTAGTGACTAGCGAAAGAGATACGAACATCCTAGTGGTGAAGGAACACTCTAGCAGGCACTAGCAGAAGACATACGAACACCCTAGTGGTGAAGGAACACTCTAGCAGTGACGAGCATAAGACATACGAAAACCCTAGTGGTGAAGGAACACTGGAGCAGTGACGAGCATAAGACATACGAACACCCTAGTGATGAAGGAACACTCTAGCAGTGATGAGCATAAGACATACGAACACCCTAGTGGTAAAAGAACACTCTAGCAATGACGAGCAAAAGAGAAACGGACACTCTACTGGCGAAGGAACACTCTAACAGTGATGAGCAGAAGAGATACGATCTCCCTAGTGTTGAAGGAACACTCTAGCAGTGACGAAAGGAAGAGATACAAACACCCTAGTGGTGAAGGAACACTCTAGCAGTGACGAGCAGAAGACTTACGAACACCCTGGTGTTGAAGGAACAATCCAGCAGTGACGAGCAAAAGACATACGAACACACTAGTGGTGAAGGAGCACTCGAGCAGTGACGAGCAGAAAACATTCGAACACCCTAGTGGTGAAGGAACACTCTAGGAGTGACGAGCATAAGACATACGAACACCCTAGTGGTGAAGGAACACTCTAGCATGGACTATGAGAAGAAATACGAACACTCTAGTGGTGAAGGAACACTATAGCAATGATAAGTAGAAGACATACGAAATCCCGAGTGGTGAAGGAACACTTTAGCAGTGACGAGTAGAAGACATACGAATACCCTAGTGGTGAAGGAACACTCTAGCAGTGACGAGCAGAAGACGTACGAACACCCTGGTGTTGAAGGAACACTCTAGCAGTGACGAGCAAAGGACATACAAACACACTAGTGGTGAAGGAACACTCTAGCAGTGATGAGCATAAGACATACGAACACCCTAGTGGTAAAGGAAAACTCTAGCAATCACGAGCAGAAAAGAAACGGACACCCTACTGGCGAAGGAACACTCTAGCAGTGATGAGCAGAAGAGATACGAAAACCCTAGTGGTGAAGGAACACTGGAGCAGTGACGAGCATAAGACATACGAACACCCTAGTGATGAAGGAACACTCTAGCAGTGATGAGCATAAGACATACGAACACCCTAGTGGTAAAAGAACACTCTAGCAATGACGAGCAAAAGAGAAACGGACACTCTACTGGCGAAGGAACACTCTAACAGTGATGAGCAGAAGAGATACGATCTCCCTAGTGTTGAAGGAACACTCTAGCAGTGACGAGAGGAAGAGATACAAACACCCTAGTGGTGAAGGAACACTCTAGCAGTGACGAGCAGAAGACTTACGAACACCCTGGTGTTGAAGGAACAATCCAGCAGTGACGAGCAAAAGACATACGAACACACTAGTGGTGAAGGAGCACTCGAGCAGTGACGAGCAGAAAACATTCGAACACCCTAGTGGTGAAGGAACACTCTAGGAGTGACGAGCATAAGACATACGAACACCCTAGTGGTGAAGGAACACTCTAGCATGGACTATGAGAAGAAATACGAACACTCTAGTGGTGAAGGAACACTATAGCAATGATAAGTAGAAGACATACGAAATCCCGAGTGGTGAAGGAACACTTTAGCAGTGACGAGTAGAAGACATACGAATACCCTAGTGGTGAAGGAACACTCTAGCAGTGACGAGCAGAAGACGTACGAACACCCTGGTGTTGAAGGAACACTCTAGCAGTGACGAGCAAAGGACATACAAACACACTAGTGGTGAAGGAACACTCTAGCAGTGATGAGCATAAGACATACGAACACCCTAGTGGTAAAGGAAAACTCTAGCAATCACGAGCAGAAAAGAAACGGACACCCTACTGGCGAAGGAACACTCTAGCAGTGATGAGCAGAAGAGATACGATCTCCCTAGTGTTGAAGGAACACTCTAGCAGTGACGAGAAGAAGAGATATGAACACCCTAGTGGTGAAGCAACACTGTAGCAGTGACAAACAGAAGACAAACGAACACCCTAGTGGTGAAGGAACACTCTAGCAGTGACGAGCAGTAGACGTACGAACACCCTGGTGTTGAAGGAACACTCTAGCAGTGACGAGCAAAAGACATACGAGCACACTAGTGGTGAAGGAGCACTCTAGCAGTGACGAGCATAAGACATACGAAATCCCTAGTGGTGAAGGAACACTGGAGCAGTGACGAGCATAAGACATACGAACACCCTAGTGATGAAGGAACACTCTAGCAGTGATGAGCATAAGACATACGAACACCCTAGTGGTAAAAGAACACTCTAGCAATGACGAGCAAAAGAGAAACGGACACCCTACTGGCGAAGGAACACTCTAATAGTGATGAGCAGAAGAGATACGATCTCCCTAGTGTTGAAGGAACACTCTAGCAGTGACGAGAAGAAGAGATATGAACACCCTAGTGGTGAAGCAACACTGTAGCAGTGACAAACAGAAGACAAACGAACACCCTAGTGGTGAAGGAACACTCTAGCAGTGACGAGCAGAAGACGTACGAACACCCTGGTGTTGAAGGAACAATCTAGCAGTGACGAGCAAAAGACATACGAACACACTAGTGGTGAAGGAGCACTCGAGCAGTGACGAGCAGAAAACATTCGAACACCCTAGTGGTGAAGGAACACTCTAGGAGTGACGAGCATAAGACATACGAACACCCTAGTGGTGAAGGAACACTCTAGCATGGACTATGAGAAGAAATACGAACACTCTAGTGGGGAAGGAACACTATAGCAATGATAAGTATAAGACATACGAAATCCCGAGTGGTGAAGGAACACTTTAGCAGTGACGAGTAGAAGACATACGAATACCCTAATGGTGAAGGAACACGCTAGCAGTGACGAGCAGAAAACATTCGAACACCCTAGTGGTGAAGGAACACTCTAGCAGTGACGAGCAGAAGACGTACGAACACCCTGGTGTTGAAGGAACACTCTAGCAGTGACGAGCAAAAGACATACGAGCACACTAGTGGTGAAGGAGCACTCTAGCAGTGACGAGCATAAGACATACGAAATCCCTAGTGGTGAAGGAACACTCTAGCAGTGATGAGCATAAGACATACGAACACCCTAGTTGTGAAGGAACACTTTAGGAGTGACGAGTAGAAGATATACGAACACCCTGGTGTTGAAGGAACACTCTAACAGTAACGAGCAAAAGACATACGTACACACTAGTGGTGAAGGAGCACTCTAGAAGTGACGAGCAGAAGACATACGAACACCCTAGTGGTGAAGGAACACTCTAGCAGGGACTAGGACAACACATACGAACATTCTAGTGGTGAAGGAACACTATAGCAGTGATAAGTAGAAGACATACGAACACCCTAGTGGTGAAGGAACACTTTAGGAGTGACGAGTACAAGATATACGAACACCCTAATGGTGAAGGAACACTCTAGCAGTGATGAGCATAAGACATACGAACACCCTAGTGGTAAAGGAAAACTCTAGCAATCACGAGCAGAAAAGAAACATACACCCTACTGGCGAAGGAACACTCTAGCAGTGATGAGCAGAAGAGATACGATCTCCCTAGTGTTGAAGGAACACTCTAGCAGTGACGAGAAGAAGAGATACGAACACCCTAGTGGTGAATCAACACTGTAGCAGTGACAAACAGAAGACATACGAACACCCTAGTGGTGAAGGAACACTCTAGAAGTGACGAGCAGTAGACGTACGAACACCCTGGTGTTGAAGGAACACTCTAGCAGTGACGAGCAAAAGACATACGAACACACTAGTGGTGAAGGAGCACTCGAGCAGTGACGAGCATAAGACATACGAAATCCCTAGTGGTGAAGGAACACTCTAGCAGTGACGAGCATAAGACATACGAACACCCTAGTGGTGAAGGAACACTCTAGCAGTGATGAGCATAAGACATACGAACACCCTAGTAGTAAACGAACACTCTAGCAATGACGAGCAAAAGAGAAACGTACACCCTACTGGCGAAGGAACACTCTAACAGTGATGAGCAGAAGAGATACGATCTCCCTAGTGTTGAAGGAACACTCTAGCAGTGACGAGAGGAAGAGATACTAACACCCTAGTGGTGAAGGAACACTCTAGCAGTGACGAGCAGAAGACGTACGAACACCCTGGTGTTGAAGGAACAATATAGCAGTGACGAGCAAAAGACATACGAACACACTAGTGGTGAAGGAGCACTCGAGCAGTGACGAACAGAAAACATTCGAACACCTTAGTGGTGAAGGAACACTCTAGGAGTGACGAGCATAAGACATACGAACACCCTAGTGGTGAAGGAACACTCTAGCATGGACTATGAGAAGACATACGAACACTGTAGTGGTGAAGGAACACTATAGCAATCATAAGTAGAAGACATACGAAATCCCGAGTGGTGAAAGAACACTTTAGCAGTGACGAGTAGAAGACATACGAATACCCTAATGGTGAAGGAACACGCTAGCAGTGACGAGCAGAAGACGTACGAACACCCTAGTGCTGAAGGAACACTCTAGCAGTGACGAGCAGAAGACGTACGAACACCCTGGTGTTGAAGGAACACTCTAGCAGTGACGAGCACAAGACATACAAACACACTAGTGGTGAAGGAACACTCGAGCAGTGACGAGCAGAAAACATTCGAACACCCTAGTGGTGACGGAACACTCTAGAAGTGACGAGCATAAGACATACGAACACCCTAGTGGTGAAGCAACACTGTAGCAGTGACAAGCAGAAGACATACGAACACCCTCGTGGTGATGAAACACTCTAGGAGTGGCGAGCAAAAGAGATACGAACACCCTAGTTGTGAAGGAACACTCTAGTAGTGACGAGCGAAAGAGATACGAACATCCTAGTGGTGAAGGAACACTCTAGCAGGCACTAGCAGAAGACATACGAACACCCTAGTGGTGAAGGAACACTCTAGCAGTGACGAGCATAAGACATACGAAAACCCTAGTGGTGAAGGAACACTGGAGCAGTGACGAGCATAAGACATACGAACACCCTAGTGATGAAGGAACACTCTAGTAGTGATGAGCATAAGACATACGAACACCCTAGTGGTAAAAGAACACTCTAGCAATGACGAGCAAAAGAGAAACGGACACCCTACTGGCGAAGGAACACTCTAACAGTGATGAGCAGAAGAGATACGATCTCCCTAGTGTTGAAGGAACACTCTAGCAGTGACGAGAGGAAGAGATATAAACACCCTAGTGGTGAAGGAACACTCTAGCAGTGACGAGCAGAAGATGTACGAACACCCTGGTGTTGAAGGAACAATCTAGCAGTGACGAGCAAAAGACATACGAGCACACTAGTGGTGAAGGAGCACTCTAGCAGTGACGAGCATAAGACATACGAAATCCCTAGTGGTGAAGGAACACTCTAGCAGTGATGAGCATAAGACATACGAACACCCTAGTTGTGAAGGAACACTTTAGGAGTGACGAGTAGAAGATATACGAACACCCTGGTGTTGAAGGAACACTCTAGCAGTAACGAGCAAAAGACATACGAACAAACCAGTGGTGAAGGAGCACTCTAGAAGTGACGAGCAGAAGACGTACGAACACCCTGGTGTTGAAGGAACACTCTAGCAGTGACGAGCAAAAGACATACAAACACACTAGTGGTGAAGGAACACTCGAGCAGTGACGAGCAGAAAACATTCGAACACCCTAGTGGTGACGGAACACTCTAGAAGTGACAAGCATAAGACATACGAACACCCTAGTGGTGAAGCAACACTGTAGCAGTGACAAGCAAAAGACATACGAACACCCTCGTGGTGATGAAACACTCTAGGAGTGGCGAGCAAAAGAGATACGAACACCCTAGTTGTGAAGGAACACTCTAGTAGTGACTAGCGAAAGAGATACGAACATCCTAGTGGTGAAGGAACACTCTAGCAGGCACTAGCAGAAGACATACGAACACCCTAGTGGTGAAGGAACACTCTAGCAGTGACGAGCATAAGACATACGAAAACCCTAGTGGTGAAGGAACACTGGAGCAGTGACGAGCATAAGACATACGAACACCCTAGTGATGAAGGAACACTCTAGCAGTGATGAGCATAAGACATACGAACACCCTAGTGGTAAAAGAACACTCTAGCAATGACGAGCAAAAGAGAAACGGACACTCTACTGGCGAAGGAACACTCTAACAGTGATGAGCAGAAGAGATACGATCTCCCTAGTGTTGAAGGAACACTCTAGCAGTGACGAGAGGAAGAGATACAAACACCCTAGTGGTGAAGGAACACTCTAGCAGTGACGAGCAGAAGACGTACGAACACCCTGGTGTTGAAGGAACAATCTAGCAGTGACGAGCAAAAGACATACGAACACACTAGTGGTGAAGGAGCACTCGAGCAGTGACGAGCAGAAAACATTCGAACACCCTAGTGGTGAAGGAACACTCTAGGAGTGACGAGCATAAGACATACGAACACCCTAGTGGTGAAGGAACACTCTAGCATGGACTATGAGAAGAAATACGAACACTCTAGCGGTGAAGGAACACTATAGCAATGATAAGTAGAAGACATACGAAATCCCGAGTGGTGAAGGAACACTTTAGCAGTGACGAGTAGAAGACATACGAATACCCTAATGGTGAAGGAACACGCTAGCAGTGATGAGCAGAAAACATTCGAACACCCTAGTGGTGAAGGAACACTCTAGCAGTGACGAGCAGAAGACGTACGAACACCCTGGTGTTGAAGGAACACTCTAGCAGTGACGAGCAAAGGACATACAAACACACTAGTGGTGAAGGAACACTCTAGCAGTGATGAGCATAAGACATACGAACACCCTAGTGGTAAAGGAAAACTCTAGCAATCACGAGCAGAAAAGAAACGGACACCCTACTGGCGAAGGAACACTCTAGCAGTGATGAGCAGAAGAGATACGATCTCCCTAGTGTTGAAGGAACACTCTAGCAGTGACGAGAAGAAGAGATATGAACACCCTAGTGGTGAAGCAACACTGTAGCAGTGACAAACAGAAGACAAACGAACACCCTAGTGGTGAAGGAACACTCTAGCAGTGACGAGCAGTAGACGTACGAACACCCTGGTGTTGAAGGAACACTCTAGCAGTGACGAGCAAAAGACATACGAGCACACTAGTGGTGAAGGAGCACTCTAGCAGTGACGAGCATAAGACATACGAAATCCCTAGTGGTGAAGGAACACTCTAGCAGTGATGAGCATAAGACATACGAACACCCTAGTTGTGAAGGAACACTTTAGGAGTGACGAGTAGAAGATATACGAACACCCTGGTGTTGAAGGAACACTCTAGCAGTAACGAGCAAAAGACATACGAACACACTAGTGGTGAAGGAGCACTCTAGAAGTGACGAGCAGAAGACATACAAACACCCTAGTGGTGAAGGAACACTCTAGCAGGGACTAGGACAACACATACGAACATTCTAGTGGTGAAGGAACACTATAGCAGTGATAAGTAGAAGACATACGAACACCCTAGTGGTGAAGGAACACTTTAGGAGTGACGAGTACAAGACATACGAACACCCTAATGGTGAAGGAACACTCTAGCAGTGATGAGCATAAGACATACGAACACCCTAGTGGTAAAGGAAAACTCTAGCAATCACGAGCAGAAAAGAAACGGACACCCTACTGGCGAAGGAACACTCTAGCAGTGATGAGCAGAAGAGATACGATCTCCCTAGTGTTGAAGGAACACTCTAGCAGTGACGAGAAGAAGAGATACGAACACCCTAGTGGTGAATCAACACTGTAGCAGTGACAAACAGAAGACATACGAACACCCTAGTGGTGAAGGAACACTCTAGCAGTGACGAGCAGTAGACGTACGAACACCCTGGTGTTGAAGGAACACTCTAGCAGTGACGAGCAAAAGACATACGAACACACTAGTGGTGAAGGAGCACTCGAGCAGTGACGAGCATAAGACATACGAAATCCCTAGTGGTGAAGGAACACTCTAGCAGTGACAAGCATAAGACATACGAACACCCTAGTGGTGAAGGAACACTCTAGCAGTGATGAGCATAAGACATACGAACACCCTAGTAGTAAACGAACACTCTAGCAATGACGAGCAAAAGAGAAACGTACACCCTACTGGCGAAGGAACACTCTAACAGTGATGAGCAGAAGAGATACGATCTCCCTAGTGTTGAAGGAACACTCTAGCAGTGACGAGAGGAAGAGATACTAACACCCTAGTGGTGAAGGAACACTCTAGCAGTGACGAGCAGAAGACGTACGAACACCCTGGTGTTGAAGGAACAATATAGCAGTGACGAGCAAAAGACATACGAACACACTAGTGGTGAAGGAGCACTCGAGCAGTGACGAACAGAAAACATTCGAACACCTTAGTGGTGAAGGAACACTCTAGGAGTGACGAGCATAAGACATACGAACACCCTAGTGGTGAAGGAACACTCTAGCATGGACTATGAGAAGACATACGAACACTGTAGTGGTGAAGGAACACTATAGCAATCATAAGTAGAAGACATACGAAATCCCGAGTGGTGAAAGAACACTTTAGCAGTGACGAGTAGAAGACATACGAATACCCTAATGGTGAAGGAACACGCTAGCAGTGACGAGCAGAAGACGTACGAACACCCTAGTGCTGAAGGAACACTCTAGCAGTGACGAGCAGAAGACGTACGAACACCCTGGTGTTGAAGGAACACTCTAGCAGTGACGAGCAAAAGACATACAAACACACTAGTGGTGAAGGAACACTCGAGCAGTGACGAGCAGAAAACATTCGAACACCCTAGTGGTGACGGAACACTCTAGAAGTGACGAGCATAAGACATACGAACACCCTAGTGGTGAAGCAACACTGTAGCAGTGACAAGCAGAAGACATACGAACACCCTCGTGGTGATGAAACACTCTAGGAGTGGCGAGCAAAAGAGATACGAACACCCTAGTTGTGAAGGAACACTCTAGTAGTGACGAGCGAAAGAGATACGAACATCCTAGTGGTGAAGGAACACTCTAGCAGGCACTAGCAGAAGACATACGAACACCCTAGTGGTGAAGGAACACTCTAGCAGTGACGAGCATAAGACATACGAAAACCCTAGTGGTGAAGGAACACTGGAGCAGTGACGAGCATAAGACATACGAACACCCTAGTGATGAAGGAACACTCTAGCAGTGATGAGCATAAGACATACGAACACCCTAGTGGTAAAAGAACACTCTAGCAATGACGAGCAAAAGAGAAATGGACACCCTACTGGCGAAGGAACACTCTAACAGTGATGAGCAGAAGAGATACGATCTCCCTAGTGTTGAAGGAACACTCTAGCAGTGACGAGAGGAAGAGATACAAACACCCTAGTGGTGAAGGAACACTCTAGCAGTGACGAGCAGAAGACGTACGAACACCCTGGTGTTGAAGGAACAATCTAGCAGTGACGAGCAAAAGACATACGAACACACTAGTGGTGAAGGAGCACTCGAGCAGTGACGAGCAGAAAACATTCGAACACCCTAGTGGTGAAGGAACACTCTAGGAGTGACGAGCATAAGACATACGAACACCCTAGTGGTGAAGGAACACTTTAGGAGTGACGAGTAGAAGATATACGAACACCCTGGTGTTGAAGGAACACTCTAGCAGTAACGAGCAAAAGACATACGAACAAACCAGTGGTGAAGGAGCACTCTAGAAGTGACGAGCAGAAGACGTACGAACACCCTGGTGTTGAAGGAACACTCTAGCAGTGACGATTAAAAGACATACAAACACACTAGTGGTGAAGGAACACTCGAGCAGTGACGAGCAGAAAACATTCGAACACCCTAGTGGTGACGGAACACTCTAGAAGTGACGAGCATAAGACATACGAACACCCTAGTGGTGAAGCAACACTGTAGCAGTGACAAGCAGAAGACATACAAACACCCTCGTGGTGATGAAACACTCTAGGAGTGGCGAGCAAAAGAGATACGAACACCCTAGTTGTGAAGGAACACTCTAGTAGTGACGAGCGAAAGAGATACGAACATCCTAGTGGTGATGGAACACTCTAGCAGGCACTAGCAGAAGACATACGAACACCCTAGTGGTGAAGGAACACTCTAGCAGTGACGAGCATAAGACATACGAAAACCCTAGTGGTGAAGGAACACTGGAGCAGTGACGAGCATAAGACATACGAACACCCTAGTGATGAAGGAACACTCTAGCAGTGATGAGCATAAGACATACGAACACCCTAGTGGTAAAAGAACACTCTAGCAATGACGAGCAAAAGAGAAACGGACACTCTACTGGCGAAGGAACACTCTAACAGTGATGAGCAGAAGAGATACGATCTCCCTAGTGTTGAAGGAACACTCTAGCAGTGACGAGAGGAAGAGATACAAACACCCTAGTGGTGAAGGAACACTCTAGCAGTGACGAGCAGAAGACGTACGAACACCCTGGTGTTGAAGGAACAATCTAGCAGTGACGAGCAAAAGACATACGAACACACTAGTGGTGAAGGAGCACTCGAGCAGTGACGAGCAGAAAACATTCGAACACCCTAGTGGTGAAGGAACACTCTAGGAGTGACGAGCATAAGACATACGAACACCCTAGTGGTGAAGGAACACTCTAGCATGGACTATGAGAAGAAATACGAACACTCTAGTGGTGAAGGAACACTATAGCAATGATAAGTAGAAGACATACGAAATCCCGAGTGGTGAAGGAACACTTTAGCAGTGACGAGTAGAAGACATACGAATACCCTAATGGTGAAGGAACACGCTAGCAGTGACGAGCAGAAAACATTCGAACACCCTAGTGGTGAAGGAACACTCTAGCAGTGACGAGCAGAAGACGTATGAACACCCTGGTGTTGAAGGAACACTCTAGCAGTGACGAGCAAAGGACATACAAACACACTAGTGGTGAAGGAACACTCTAGCAGTGATGAGCATAAGACATACGAAAACCCTAGTGGTAAAGGAAAACTCTAGCAATCACGAGCAGAAAAGAAACGGACACCCTACTAGCGAAGGAACACTCTAGCAGTGATGAGCAGAAGAGATACGATCTCCCTAGTGTTGAAGGAACACTCTAGCAGTGACGAGAAGAAGAGATATGAACACCCTAGTGGTGAAGCAACACTGTAGCAGTGACAAACAGAAGACAAACGAACACCCTAGTGGTGAAGGAACACTCTAGCAGTGACGAGCAGTAGACGTACGAACACCCTGGTGTTGAAGGAACACTCTAGCAGTGACGAGCAAAAGACATACGAGCACACTAGTGGTGAAGGAGCACTCTAGCAGTGACGAGCATAAGACATACGAAATCCCTAGTGGTGAAGGAACACTCTAGCAGTGATGAGCATAAGACATACGAACACCCTAGTTGTGAAGGAACACTTTAGGAGTAACGAGTAGAAGATATACGAACACCCTGGTGTTGAAGGAACACTCTAGCAGTAACGAGCAAAAGACATACGAACACACTAGTGGTGAAGGAGCACTCTAGAAGTGACGAGTAGAAGACATACGAACACCCTAGTGGTGAAGGAACACTCTAGCAGGGACTAGGAGAACACATACGAACATTCTAGTGGTGAAAGAACACTATAGCAGTGATAAGTAGAAGACATACGAACACCCTAGTGGTGAAGGAACACTTTAGGAGTGACGAGTACAAGATATACGAACACCCTAATGGTGAAGGAACACTCTAGCAGTGATGAGCATAAGACATACGAACACCCTAGTGGTAAAGGAAAACTCTAGCAATCACGAGCAGAAAAGAAACGGACACCCTACTGGCGAAGGAACACTCTAGCAGTGATGAGCAGAAGAGATACGATCTCCCTAGTGTTGAAGGAACACTCTAGCAGTGACGAGAAGAAGAGATACGAACACCCTAGTGGTGAATCAACACTGTAGCAGTGACAAACAGAAGACATACGAACACCCTAGTGGTGAAGGAACACTCTAGCAGTGACGAGCAGTAGACGTACGAACACCCTGGTGTTGAAGGAACACTCTAGCAGTGACGAGCAAAAGACATACGAACACACTAGTGGTGAAGGAGCACTCGAGCAGTGACGAGCATAAGACATACGAAATCCCTAGTGGTGAAGGAACACTCTAGCAGTGACGAGCATAAGACATACGAACACCCTAGTGGTGAAGGAACACTCTAGCAGTGATGAGCATAAGACATACGAACACCCTAGCAGTAAACGAACACTCTAGCAATGACGAGCAAAAGAGAAACATACACCCTACTGGCGAAGGAACACTCTAACAGTGATGAGCAGAAGAGATACGATCTCCCTAGTGTTGAAGGAACACTCTAGCAGTGACGAGAGGAAGAGATACTAACACCCTAGTGGTGAAGGAACACTCTAGCAGTGACGAGCAGAAGACGTACGAACACCCTGGTGTTGAAGGAACAATATAGCAGTGACGACCAAAAGACATACGAACACACTAGTGGTGAAGGAGCACTCGAGCAGTGACGAACAGAAAACATTCGAACACCTTAGTGGTGAAGGAACACTCTAGGAGTGACGAGCATAAGACATACGAACACCCTAGTGGTGAAGGAACACTCTAGCATGGACTATGAGAAGACATACGAACACTCTAGTGGTGAAGGAACACTATAGCAATCATAAGTAGAAGACATACGAAATCCCGAGTGGTGAAAGAACACTTTAGCAGTGACGAGTAGAAGACATACGAATACCCTAATGGTGAAGGAACACGCTAGCAGTGACGAGCAGAAGACGTACGAACACCCTAGTGCTGAAGGAACACTCTAGCAGTGACGAGCAGAAGACGTACGAACACCCTGGTGTTGAAGGAACACTCTAGCAGTGACGAGCAAAAGACATACAAACACACTAGTGGTGAAGGAACACTCGAGCAGTGACGAGCAGAAAACATTCGAACACCCTAGTGGTGACGGAACACTCTAGAAGTGACGAGCATAAGACATACGAACACCCTAGTGGTGAAGCAACACTGTAGCAGTGACAAGCAGAAGACATACGAACACCCTCGTGGTGATGAAACACTCTAGGAGTGGCGAGCAAAAGAGATACGAACACCCTAGTTGTGAAGGAACACTCTAGTAGTGACGAGCGAAAGAGATACGAACATCCTAGTGGTGAAGGAACACTCTAGCAGGCACTAGCAGAAGACATACGAACACCCTAGTGGTGAAGGAACACTCTAGCAGTGACGAGCATAAGACATACGAAAACCCTAGTGGTGAAGGAACACTGGAGCAGTGACGAGCATAAGACATACGAACACCCTAGTGATGAAGGAACACTCTAGCAGTGATGAGCATAAGACATACGAACACCCTAGTGGTAAAAGAACACTCAAGCAATGACGAGCAAAAGAGAAACGGACACCCTACTGGCGAAGGAACACTCTAACAGTGATGAGCAGAAGAGATACGATCTCCCTAGTGTTGAAGGAACACTCTAGCAGTGACGAGAGGAAGAGATATAAACACCCTAGTGGTGAAGGAACACTCTAGCAGTGACGAGCAGAAGACGTACGAACACCCTGGTGTGGAAGGAACAATCTAGCAGTGACGAGCAAAAGACATACGAGCACACTAGTGGTGAAGGAGCACTCTAGCAGTGACGAGCATAAGACATACGAAATCCCTAGTGGTGAAGGAACACTCTAGCAGTGATGAGCATAAGACATACGAACACCCTAGTTGTGAAGGAACACTTTAGGAGTGACGAGTAGAAGATATACGAACACCCTGGTGTTGAAGGAACACTCTAGCAGTAACGAGCAAAAGACATACGAACAAACCAGTGGTGAAGGAGCACTCTAGAAGTGACGAGCAGAAGACGTACGAACACCCTGGTGTTGAAGGAACACTCTAGCAGTGACGAGCAAAAGACATACAAACACACTAGTGGTGAAGGAACACTCGAGCAGTGACGAGCAGAAAACATTCGAACACCCTAGTGGTGACGGAACACTCTAGAAGTGACGAGCATAAGACATACGAACACCCTAGTGGTGAAGCAACACTGTAGCAGTGACAAGCAGAAGACATACAAACACCCTCGTGGTGATGAAACACTCTAGGAGTGGCGAGCAAAAGAGATACGAACACCCTAGTTGTGAAGGAACACTCTAGTAGTGACGAGCGAAAGAGATACGAACATCCTAGTGGTGAAGGAACACTCTAGCAGGCACTAGCAGAAGACATACGAACACCCTAGTGGTGAAGGAACACTCTAGCAGTGACGAGCATAAGACATACGAAAACCCTAGTGGTGAAGGAACACTGGAGCAGTGACGAGCATAAGACATACGAACACCCTAGTGATGAAGGAACACTCTAGCAGTGATGAGCATAAGACATACGAACACCCTAGTGGTAAAAGAACACTCTAGCAATGACGAGCAAAAGAGAAACGGACACTCTACTGGCGAAGGAACACTCTAACAGTGATGAGCAGAAGAGATACGATCTCCCTAGTGTTGAAGGAACACTCTAGCAGTGACAAGAGGAAGAGATACAAACACCCTAGTGGTGAAGGAACACTCTAGCAGTGACGAGCAGAAGACGTACGAACACCCTGGTGTTGAAGGAACAATCTAGCAGTGACGAGCAAAAGACATACGAACACACTAGTGGTGAAGGAGCACTCGAGCAGTGACGAGCAGAAAACATTCGAACACCCTAGTGGTGAAGGAACACTCTAGGAGTGACGAGCATAAGACATACGAACACCCTAGTGGTGAAGGAACACTCTAGCATGGACTATGAGAAGAAATATGAACACTCAAGTGGTGAAGGAACACTATAGCAATGATAAGTAGAAGACATACGAAATCCCGAGTGGTGAAGGAACACTTTAGCAGTGACGAGTAGAAGACATACGAATACCCTAATGGTGAAGAAACACGCTAGCAGTGACGAGCAGAAAACATTCGAACACCCTAGTGGTGAAGGAACACTCTAGCAGTGACGAGCAGAAGACGTACGAACACCCTGGTGTTGAAGGAACACTCTAGCAGTGACGAGCAAAGGACATACAAACACACTAGTGGTGAAGGAACACTCTAGCAGTGACGAGAAGAAGAGATATGAACACCCTAGTTGTGAAGCAACACTGTAGCAGTGACAAACAGAAGACAAACGAACACCCTAGTGGTGAAGGAACACTCTAGCAGTGACGAGCAGTAGACGTACGAACACCCTGGTGTTGAAGGAACACTCTAGCAGTGACGAGCAAAAGACATACGAGCACACTAGTGGTGAAGGAGCACTCTAGCAGTGACGAGCATAAGACATACGAAATCCCTAGTGGTGAAGGAACACTCTAGCAGTGATGAGCATAAGACATACGAACACCCTAGTTGTGAAGGAACACTTTAGGAGTAACGAGTAGAAGATATACGAACACCCTGGTGTTGAAGGAACACTCTAGCAGTAACGAGCAAAAGACATACGAACACACTAGTGGTGAAGGAGCACTCTAGAAGTGACGAGCAGAAGACATACGAACACCCTAGTGGTGAAGGAACACTCTAGCAGGGACTAGGAGAACACATACGAACATTCTAGTGGTGAAAGAACACTATAGCAGTGATAAGTAGAAGACATACGAACACCCTAGTGGTGAAGGAACACTTTAGGAGTGACGAGTACAAGATATACGAACACCCTAATGGTGAAGGAACACTCTAGCAGTGATGAGCATAAGACATACGAACACTCTAGTGGTAAAGGAAAACTCTAGCAATCACGAGCAGAAAAGAAACGGACACCCTACTGGCGAAGGAACACTCTAGCAGTGATGAGCAGAAGAGATACGATCTCCCTAGTGTTGAAGGAACACTCTAGCAGTGACGAGAGGAAGAGATACGAACACCCTAGTGGTGAAGCAACACTGTAGCAGTGACAAACAGAAGACAAACGAACACACTAGTGGTGAAGGAACACTCTAGCAGTGACGAGCAGTAGACGTACGAACACCTTGGTGTTGAAGGAACATTCTAGCAGTGACGAGCAAAAGACATACGAACACACTAGTGGTGAAGGAGCACTCGAGCAGTGACGAGCATAAGACATACGAAATCCCTAGTGGTGAAGGAACACTCTAGTAGTGATGAGCATAAGACATACGAACACCCTAGTTGTGAAGGAACACTTTAGGAGTGACGAGTAGAAGATATACGAACACCCTGGTGTGGAAGGAACACTCTAGCAGTAACGAGCAAAAGACATACGAACACACTAGTGGTGAAGGAGCACTCTAGAAGTGACGAGCAGAAGACATACGAACACCCTAGTGGTGAAGGAACACTCTAGCAGGGACTAGGAGAACACATACGAACATTCTAGTGGTGAAGGAACACTATAGCAGTGATAAGTAGAAGACATACGAACACCCTAGTGGTGAAGGAACACTTTAGGAGTGACGAGTACAAGATATACGAACACCCTAATGGTGAAGGAAGACTCTAGCAGTAATGAGCATAAGACATACGAACACCCTAGTGGTAAAGGAAAACTCTAGCAATCACGAGCAGAAAAGAAACGGACACCCTACTGGCGAAGGAACACTCTAGCAGTGACGAGCAAAAGACATACGAACACACTAGTGGTGAAGGAGCACTCGAGCAGTGACGAGCAGAAAACATTCGAACACCCTAGTGGTGAAGGAACACTCTAGGAGTGACGAGCATAAGACATACGAACACCCTAGTGGTGAAGGAACACTCTAGCATGGACTATGAGAAGACATACGAACACTCTAGTGGTGAAGGAACACTATAGCAATGATAAGTAGAAGACATACGAAATCCCGAGTGGTGAAGGAACACTTTAGCAGTGACGAGTAGAAGACATACGAATACCCTAATGGTGAAGGAACACGCAAGCAGTGACGAGCAGAAAATATTCGAACACCCTAGTGGTGAAGGAACACTCTAGCAGTGACGAGCAGAAGACGTACGAACACCCTGGTGTTGAAGGAACACTCTAGCAGTGACGAGCAAAGGACATACGAACACAATAGTGGTGAAGGAACACTCGAGCAGTGACGAGCAGAAAACATTCGAACACCCTAGTGGTGGCAGAACACTCTAGGAGTGACGAGCATAAGACATATGAAAACCCTAGTGGTGAAGGAACACTGGAGCAGTGAGGAGCATAAGACATACGAACACCCTAGTGATGAAGGAACACTCTAGCAGTGATGAGCATAAGACATACGAACACCCTAGTGGTAAAAGAACACTCTAGCAATGACGAGCAAAAGAGAAACGGACACCCTACTGGCGAAGGAACACTCTAACAGTGATGAGCAGAAGAGATACGATCTCCCTAGTGTTGAAGGAACACTCTAGTAGTGACGAGAGGAAGAGATACAAACACCCTAGTGGTGAAAGAACACTCTAGCAGTGACGAGTAGAAGACGTACGAACACCCTGGTGTTGAAGGAACAATCTAGCAGTGACGAGCAAAAGACATACGAACACACTAGTGGTGAAGGAGCACTCGAGCAGTGACGAGCAGAAAACATTCGAACACCCTAGTGGTGAAGGAACACTCTAGGAGTGACGAGCATAAGACATACGAACACCCTAGTGGTGAAGGAACACTCTAGCATGGACTATGAGAAGAAATACGAACACTCTAGTGGTGAAGGAACACTATAGCAATGATAAGTAGAAGACATACGAAATCCCGAGTGGTGAAGGAACACTTTAGCAGTGACGAGTAGAAGACATACGAATACCCTAATGGTGAAGGAACACGCTAGCAGTGACGAGCAGAAAACATTCGAACACCCTAGTGGTGAAGGAACACTCTAGCAGTGACGAGCAGAAGACGTACGAACACCCTGGTGTTGAAGGAACACTCTAGGAGTGATGAGCAAAGGACATACAAACACACTAGTGGTGAAGGAACACTCTAGCAGTGATGAGCATAAGACATACGAACACCCTAGTGGTAAAGGAAAACTCTAGCAATCACGAGCAGAAAAGAAACGGACACCCTACTGGCGAAGGAACACTCTAGCAGTGATGAGCAGAAGAGATACGATCTCCCTAGTGTTGAAGGAACACTCTAGCAGTGACGAGAAGAAGAGATATGAACACCCTAGTGGTGAAGCAACACTATAGCAGTGACAAACAGAAGACAAACGAACACCCTAGTGGTGAAGGAACACTCTAGCAGTGACGAGCAGTAGACGTACGAACACCCTGGTGTTGAAGGAACACTCTAGCAGTGACGAGCAAAAGACATACGAGCACACTAGTGGTGAAGGAGCACTCTAGCAGTGACGAGCATAAGACATACGAAATCCCTAGTGGTGAAGGAACACTCTAGCAGTGATGAGCATAAGACATACGAACACCCTAGTTATGAAGGAACACTTTAGGAGTAACGAGTAGAAGATATACGAACACCCTGGTGTTGAAGGAACACTCTAGCAGTAACGAGCAAAAGACATACGAACACACTAGTGGTGAAGGAGCACTCTAGAAGTGACGAGCAGAAGACATACGAACACCCTAGTGGTGAAGGAACACTCTAGCAGGGACTAGGAGAACACATACGAACATTCTAGTGGTGAAAGAACACTATAGCAGTGATAAGTAGAAGACATACGAACACCCTAGTGGTGAAGGAACACTTTAGGAGTGACGAGTACAAGATATACGAACACCCTAATGGTGAAGGAACACTCTAGCAGTGATGAGCATAAGACATACGAACACCCTAGTGGTAAAGGAAAACTCTAGCAATCACGAGCAGAAAAGAAACGGACACCCTACTGGCGAAGGAACACTCTAGCAGTGATGAGCAGAAGAGATACGATCTCCCTAGTGTTGAAGGAACACTCTAGCAGTGACGAGAGGAAGAGATACGAACACCCTAGTGGTGAAGCAACACTGTAGCAGTGACAAACAGAAGACAAACGAACACCCTAGTGGTGAAGGAACACTCTAGCAGTGACGAGCAGTAGACGTACGAACACCCTGGTGTTGAAGGAACATTCTAGCAGTGACGAGCAAAAGACATACGAACACACTAGTGGTGAAGGAGCACTCGAGCAGTGACGAGCATAAGACATACGAAATCCCTAGTGGTGAAGGAACACTCTAGCAGTGATGAGCATAAGACATACGAACACCCTAGTTGTGAAGGAACACTTTAGGAGTGACGAGTAGAAGATATACGAACACCCTGGTGTTGAAGGAACACTCTAGCAGTAACGAGCAAAAGACATACGAACACACTAGTGGTGAAGGAGCACTCTAGAAGTGACGAGCAGAAGACATACGAACACCCTAGTGGTGAAGGAACACTCTAGCAGGGACTAGGAGAACACATACGAACATTCTAGTGGTGAAGGAACACTATAGCAGTGATAAGTAGAAGACATACGAACACCCTAGTGGTGAAGGAACACTTTAGGAGTGACGAGTACAAGATATACGAACACCCTAATGGTGAAGGAAGACTCTAGCAGTAATGAGCATAAGACATACGAACACCCTAGTGGTAAAGGAAAACTCTAGCAATCACGAGCAGAAAAGAAACGGACACCCTACTGGCGAAGGAACACTCTAGCAGTGATGAGCAGAAGAGATACGATCTCCCTAGTGTTGAAGGAACACTCTAGCAGTGACGAGAAGAAGAGATACGAACACCCTAGTGGTGAAGCAACACTGTAGCAGTGACAAACAGAAGACATACGAACACCCTAGTGGTGAAGGGACACTCTAGCATGGACTATGAGAAGAAATACGAACACTCTAGTGGTGAAGGAACACTATAGCAATGATAAGTAGAAGACATACGAAATCCCGAGTGGTGAAGGAACACTTTAGCAGTGACGAGTAGAAGACATACGAATACCCTAATGGTGAAGGAACACGCTAGCAGTGACGAGCAGAAAACATTCGAACACCCTAGTGGTGAAGGAACACTCTAGCAGTGACGAGCAGAAGACGTACGAACACCCTGGTGTTGAAGGAACACTCTAGCAGTGACGAGCAAAGGACATACAAACACACTAGTGGTGAAGGAACACTCTAGCAGGCACTAGCAGAAGACATACGAACACCCTAGTGGTGAAGGAACACTCTAGCAGTGACGAGCATAAGACATATGAAAACCCTAGTGGTGAAGGAACACTGGAGCAATGACGAGCATAAGACATACGAACACCCTAGTGATGAAGGAACACTCTAGCAGTGATGAGCATAAGACATACGAACACCCTAGTGGTAAAAGAACACTCTAGCAATGACGAGCAAAAGAGAAACGGACACCCTACTGGCGAAGGAACACTCTAACAGTGATGAGCAGAAGAGATACGATCTCCCTAGTGTTGAAGGAACACTCTAGTAGTGACGAGAGGAAGAGATACAAACACCCTAGTGGTGAAGGAACACTCTAGCAGTGACGAGCAGAAGACGTACGAACACCCTGGTGTTGAAGGAACAATCTAGCAGTGACGAGCAAAAGACATACGAACACACTAGTGGTGAAGGAGCACTCGAGCAGTGACGAGCAGAAAACATTCGAACACCCTAGCGGTGAAGGAACACTCTAGGAGTGACGAGCATAAGACATACGAACACCCTAGTGGTGAAGGAACACTCTAGCATGGACTATGAGAAGAAATACGAACACTCTAGTGGTTAAGGAACACTATAGCAATCATAAGTAGAAGACATACGAAATCCCGAGTGGTGAAAGAACACTTTAGGAGTGACGAGTACAAGATATACGAACACCCTAATGGTGAAGGAACACTCTAGCAGTGATGAGCATAAGACATACGAACACCCTAGTGGTAAAGGAAAACTCTAGCAATCACGAGCAGAAAAGAAACGGACACCCTACTGGCGAAGGAACACTCTAGCAGTGATGAGCAGAAGAGATACGATCTCCCTAGTGTTGAAGGAACACTCTAGCAGTGACGAGAGGAAGAGATACGAACACCCTAGTGGTGAAGCAACACTGTAGCAGTGACAAACAGAAGACAAACGAACACCCTAGTGGTGAAGGAACACTCTAGCAGTGACGAGCAGTAGACGTACGAACACCCTGGTGTTGAAGGAACATTCTAGCAGTGACGAGCAAAAGACATACGAACACACTAGTGGTGAAGGAGCACTCGAGCAGTGACGAGCATAAGACATACGAAATCCCTAGTGGTGAAGGAACACTCTAGCAGTGATGAGCATAAGACATACGAACACCCTAGTTGTGAAGGAACACTTTAGGAGTGACGAGTAGAAGATATACGAACACCCTGGTGTTGAAGGAACACTCTAGCAGTAACGAGCAAAAGACATACGAACACACTAGTGGTGAAGGAGCACTCTAGAAGTGACGAGCAGAAGACATACGAACACCCTAGTGGTGAAGGAACACTCTAGCAGGGACTAGGAGAACACATACGAACATTCTAGTGGTGAAGGAACACTATAGCAGTGATAAGTAGAAGACATACGAACACCCTAGTGGTGAAGGAACACTTTAGGAGTGACGAGTACAAGATATACGAACACCCTAATGGTGAAGGAAGACTCTAGCAGTAATGAGCATAAGACATACGAACACCCTAGTGGTAAAGGAAAACTCTAGCAATCACGAGCAGAAAAGAAACGGACACCCTACTGGCGAAGGAACACTCTAGCAGTGATGAGCAGAAGAGATACGATCTCCCTAGTGTTGAAGGAACACTCTAGCAGTGACGAGAAGAAGAGATACGAACACCCTAGTGGTGAAGCAACACTGTAGCAGTGACAAACAGAAGACATACGAACACCCTAGTGGTGAAGGGACACTCTAGCATGGACTATGAGAAGAAATACGAACACTCTAGTGGTGAAGGAACACTATAGCAATGATAAGTAGAAGACATACGAAATCCTGAGTGGTGAAGGAACACTTTAGCAGTGACGAGTAGAAGACATACGAATACCCTAATGGTGAAGGAACACGCTAGCAGTGACGAGCAGAAAACATTCGAACACCCTAGTGGTGAAGGAACACTCTAGCAGTGACGAGCAGAAGACGTACGAACACCCTGGTGTTGAAGGAACACTCTAGCAGTGACGAGCAAAGGACATACAAACACACTAGTGGTGAAGGAACACTCTAGCAGGCACTAGCAGAAGACATACGAACACCCTAGTGGTGAAGGAACACTCTAGCAGTGACGAGCATAAGACATATGAAAACCCTAGTGGTGAAGGAACACTGGAGCAATGACGAGCATAAGACATACGAACACCCTAGTGATGAAGGAACACTCTAGCAGTGATGAGCATAAGACATACGAACACCCTAGTGGTAAAAGAACACTCTAGCAATGACGAGCAAAAGAGAAACGGACACCCTACTGGCGAAGGAACACTCTAACAGTGATGAGCAGAAGAGATACGATCTCCCTAGTGTTGAAGGAACACTCTAGTAGTGACGAGAGGAAGAGATACAAACACCCTAGTGGTGAAGGAACACTCTAGCAGTGACGAGCAGAAGACGTACGAACACCCTGGTGTTGAAGGAACAATCTAGCAGTGACGAGCAAAAGACATACGAACACACTAGTGGTGAAGGAGCACTCGAGCAGTGACGAGCAGAAAACATTCGAACACCCTAGCGGTGAAGGAACACTCTAGGAGTGACGAGCATAAGACATACGAACACCCTAGTGGTGAAGGAACACTCTAGCATGGACTATGAGAAGAAATACGAACACTCTAGTGGTTAAGGAACACTATAGCAATCATAAGTAGAAGACATACGAAATCCCGAGTGGTGAAAGAACACTTTAGCAGTGACGAGTAGAAGACATACGAATACCCTAATGGTGAAGGAACACGCTAGCAGTGACGAGCAGAAAATATTCGATCACCCTAGTGGTGAAGGAATACTCTAGCAGTGACGAGCAGAAGACGTACGAATACCCTGGTGCTGAAGGAACACTCTAGCAGTGACGAGCAGAAGACGTACGAACACCCTGGTGTTGAAGGAACACTCTAGCAGTGACGAGCAAAAGACATACAAACACACTAGTGGTGAAGGAACACTCGAGCAGTGACGAGCAGAAAACATTCGAACACCCTAGTGGTGGCGGAACACTCTAGAAGTGACGAGCATAAGACATACGAACACCCTAGTGGTGAAGCAACACTGTAGCAGTGACAAGCAGAAGACATACGAACACCCTCGTGGTGATGAAACACTCTAGGAGTGGCGAGCAAAAGAGATACGAACACCCTAGTTGTGAAGGAACACTCTAGTAGTGACAAGCGAAAGAGATACGAACATCCTAGTGGTGAAGGAACACTCTAGCAGGCACTAGCAGAAGACATACGAACACCCTAGTGGTGAAGGAACACTCTAGCAGTGACGAGCATAAGACATACGAAAACCCTAGTGGTGAAGGAACACTGGAGCAGTGACGAGCATAAGACATACGAACACCCTAGTGATGAAGGAACACTCTAGCAGTGATGAGCATAAGACATACGAACACCCTAGTGGTAAAAGAACACTCTAGCAATGACGAGCAAAAGAGAAACGGACACCTTACTGGCGAAGGAACACTCTAACAGTGATGAGCAGAAGAGATACGATCTCCCTAGTGTTGAAGGAACACTCTAGCAGTGACGAGAGGAAGAGATATAAACACCCTAGTGGTGAAGGAACACTCTAGCAGTGACGAGCAGAAGACGTACGAACACCCTGGTGTTGAAGGAACAATCTAGCAGTGACGAGCAAAAGACATACGAGCACACTAGTGGTGAAGGAGCACTCTAGCAGTGACGAGCATAAGACATACGAAATCCCTAGTGGTGAAGGAACACTCTAGTAGTGATGAGCATAAGACATACGAACACCCTAGTTTTGAAGGAACACTTTAGGAGTGACGAGTAGAAGATATACGAACACCCTGGTGTTGAAGGAACACTCTAGCAGTAACGAGCAAAAGACATACGAACAAACTAGTGGTGAAGGAGCACTCTAGAAGTGACGAGCAGAAGACGTACGAACACCCTGGTGTTGAAGGAACACTCTAGCAGTGACGAGCAAAAGACATACAAACACACTAGTGGTGAAGGAACACTCGAGCAGTGACGAGCAGAAAACATTCGAACACCCTAGTGGTGACGGAACACTCTAGAAGTGACGAGCATAAGACATACGAACACCCTAGTGGTGAAGCAACACTGTAGCAGTGACAAGCAGAAGACATACGAACACCCTCGTGGTGATGAAACACTCTAGGAGTGGCGAGCAAAAGAGAAACGGACACCCTACTGGCGAAGGAACACTCTAACAGCGATGAGCAGAAGAGATACGATCTCCCTAATGGTGAAGGAACACGCTAGCAGTGACGAGAGGAAGAGATACAAACACCCTAGTGGTGAAGGAACACTCTAGCAGTGACGAGCAGAAGACGTACGAACACCCTGGTGTTGAAGGAACAATCTAGCAGTGACGAGCAAAAGACATACGAACACACTAGTGGTGAAGGAGCACTCGAGCAGTGACGAGCAGAAAACATTCGAACACCCTAGTGGTGAAGGAACACTCTAGGAGTGACGAGCATAAGACATACGAACACCCTAGTGGTGAAGGAACACTCTAGCATGGACTATGAGAAGAAATACGAACACTCTAGTGGTGAAGGAACACTATAGCAATGATAAGTAGAAGACATACGAAATCCCGAGTGGTGAAGGAACACTTTAGCAGTGACGAGTAGAAGACATACGAATACCCTAATGGTGAAGGAACACGCTAGCAGTGACGAGCAGAAAACATTCGAACACCCTAGTGGTGAAGGAACACTCTAGCAGTGACGAGCAGAAGACGTACGAATACCCTGGTGTTGAAGGAACACTCTAGCAGTGACGAGCAAAGGACATACAAACACACTAGTGGTGAAGGAACACTCTAGCAGTGATGAGCATAAGACATACGAACACCCTAGTGGTAAAGGAAAACTCTAGCAATCATGAGCAGAAAAGAAACGGACACCCTACTAGCGAAGGAACACTCTAGCAGTGATGAGCAGAAGAGATACGATCTCCCTAGTGTTGAAGGAACACTCTAGCAGTGACGAGAGGAAGAGATACGAACACCCTAGTGGTGAAGCAACACTGTAGCAGTGACAAACAGAAGACAAACGAACACCCTAGTGGTGAAGGAACACTCTAGCAGTGACGAGCAGTAGACGTACGAACACCCTGGTGTTGAAGGAACACTCTAGCAGTGACGAGCAAAAGACATACGAGCACACTAGTGGTGAAGGAGCACTCTAGCAGTGACGAGCATAAGACATACGAAATCCCTAGTGGTGAAGGAACACTCTAGCAGTGATAAGCATAAGACATACGAACACCCTAGTTGTGAAGGAACACTTTAGGAGTGACGAGTAGAAGATATATGAACACCCTGGTGTTGAAGGAACACTCTAGCAGTAACGAGCAAAAGACATACGAACACACTAGTGGTGAAGGAGCACTCTAGAAGTGACGAGCAGAAGACATACGAACACCCTAGTGGTGAAGGAACACTCTAGCAGGGACTAGGAGAACACATACGAACATTCTAGTGGTGAAAGAACACTATAGCAGTGATAAGTAGAAGACATACGAACACCCTAGTGGTGAAGGAACACTTTAGGAGTGACGAGTACAAGATATACGAACACCCTAATGGTGAAGGAACACTCTAGCAGTGATGAGCATAAGACATACGAACACCCTAGTGGTAAAGGAAAACTCTAGCAATCACGAGCAGAAAAGAAACGGACACCCTACTGGCGAAGGAACACTCTAGCAGTGATGAGCAGAAGAGATACGATCTCCCTAGTGTTGAAGGAACACTCTAGCAGTGACGAGAGGAAGAGATACGAACACCCTAGTGGTGAAGCAACACTGTAGCAGTGACAAACAGAAGACAAACGAACACCCTAGTGGTGAAGGAACACTCTAGCAGTGACGAGCAGTAGACGTACGAACACCCTGGTGTTGAAGGAACACTCTAGCAGTGACGAGCAAAAGACATACGAACACACTAGTGGTGAAGGAGCACTCGAGCAGTGACGAGCATAAGACATACGAAATCCCTAGTGGTGAAGGAACACTCTAGCAGTGATGAGCATAAGACATACGAACACCCTAGTTGTGAAGGAACACTTTAGGAGTGACGAGTAGAAGATATACGACCACCCTGGTGTTGAAGGAACACTCTAGCAGTAACGAGCAAAAGACATATGAACACACTAGTGGTGAAGGAGCACTCTAGAAGTGACGAGCTGAAGACATACGAACACCCTAGTGGTGAAGGAACACTCTAGCAGGGACTAGGAGAACACATACGAACATTCTAGTTGTGAAGGAACACTATAGCAGGGATAAGTAGAAGACATACGAACACCCTAGTGGTGAAGGAACACTTTAGGAGTGACGAGTACAAGATATACGAACACCCTAATGGTGAAGGAAGACTCTAGCAGTAATGAGCATAAGACATACGAACACCCTAGTGGTAAAGGAAAACTCTAGCAATCACGAGCAGAAAAGAAACGGACACCCTACTGGCGAAGGAACACTCTAGCAGTGATGAGCAGAAGAGATACGATCTCCCTAGTGTTGAAGGAACACTCTAGCAGTGACTAGAAGAAGAGATACGAACACCCTAGTGGTGAAGCAACACTGTAGCAGTGACAAACAGAAGACATACGAACACCCTAGTGGTAAAGGAACACTCTAGCATGGACTATGAGAAGAAATATGAACACTCTAGTGGTGAAGGAACACTATAGCAATGATATGTAGAAGACATACGAAATCCCGAGTGGTGAAGGAACACTTTAGCAGTGACGAGTAGAAGACATACGAATACCCTAATGGTGAAGGAACACGCTAGCAGTGACGAGCAGAAAACATTCGAACACCCTAGTGGTGAAGGAACACTCTAGCAGTGACGAGCAGAAGACGTACGAACACCCTGGTGTTGAAGGAACACTCTAGCAGTGACGAGCAAAGGACATACAAACACACTAGTGGTGAAGGAACACTCTAGCAATCACGAGTAAAAAAGAAACGGACACCCTACTGGGGAAGGAACACTCTAGCAGTGATGAGCAGAAGAGATACGATCTCCCTAGTGTTGAAGGAACACTCTAGCAGTGACGAGAGGAAGAGATACGAACACCCTAGTGATGAAGGAACACTCTAGCAGTGACAAACAGAAGACAAACGAACACCCTAGTGGTGAAGGAACACTCTAGCAGTGACGAGCAGTAGACGTACGAACACCCTGGTGTTGAAGGAACACTCTAGCAGTGACGAGCAAAAGACATACGAGCACACTAGTGGTGAAGGAGCACTCTAGCAGTGACGAGCATAAGACATACGAAATCCCTAGTGGTGAAGGAACACTCTAGCAGTGATGAGCATAAGACATACGAACACCCTAGTTGTGAAGGAACACTTTAGGAGTGACGAGTAGAAGATATACGAACACCCTGGTGTTGAAGGAACACTCTAGCAGTAACGAGCAAAAGACATACGAACAAACTAGTGGTGAAGGAGCACTCTAGAAGTGACAAGCAGAAGACGTACGAACACCCTGGTGTTGAAGGAACACTCTAGCAGTGACGAGCAAAAGACATACAAACACACTAGTGGTGAAGGAACACTCGAGCAGTGATGAGCAGAAAACATTCGAACACCCTAGTGGTGACGGAACACTCTAGAAGTGACGAGCATAAGACATACGAACACCCTAGTGGTGAAGCAACACTGTAGCAGTGACAAGCAGAAGACATACGAACACCCTCGTGGTGATGAAACACTCTAGGAGTGGCGAGCAAAAGAGATACGAACACCCTAGTTGTGAAGGAACACTCTAGTAGTGACGAGCGAAAGAGATACGAACATCCTAGTGGTGAAGGAACACTCTAGCAGGCACTAGCAGAAGACATACGAACACCCTAGTGGTGAAGGAACACTCTAGCAGTGACGAGCATAAGACATACGAAAACCCTAGTGGTGAAGGAACACTGGAGCAGTGACGAGCATAAGACATACGAACACCCTAGTGATGAAGGAACACTCTAGCAGTGATGAGCATAAGACATACGAACACCCTAGTGGTAAAAGAACACTCTAGCAATGACGAGCAAAAGAGAAACGGACACCCTACTGGCGAAGGAACACTCTAACAGTGATGAGCAGAAAAGATACGATCTCCCTAGTGTTGAAGGAACACTCTAGCAGTGACGAGAGGAAGAGATACAAACACCCTAGTGGTGAAGGAACACTCGAGCAGTGACGAGCAGAAAACATTCGAACACCCTGGTGTTGAAGGAACACTCTAGGAGTGACGAGCATAAGACATACGAACACCCTAGTCGTAAAGGAACACTCTAGCATGGACCATGAGAAGAAATACGAACACTCTAGTGGTGAAGGAACACTATAGCAATGATAAGTAGAAGACATACGAAATCCCGAGTGGTGAAGGAACACTTTAGCAGTGACGAGTAGAAGACATACGAATACCCTAATGGTGAAGGAACACGCTAGCAGTGACGAGCAGAAAACATTCGAACACCCTAGTGGTGAAGGAACACTCTAGCAGTGACGAGCAGAAGACGTACGAACACCCTGGTGTTGAAGGAACACTCTAGCAGTGACGAGCAAAGGACATACAAACACACTAGTGGTGAAGGAACACTCTAGCAGTGATGAGCATAAGACATACGAACACCCTAGTGGTAAAGGAAAACTCTAGCAATCACGAGCAGAAAAGAAACGGACACCCTACTGGGGAAGGAACACTCTAGCAGTGATGAGCAGAAGAGATACGATCTCCCTAGTGTTGAAGGAACACTCTAGCAGTGACGAGAGGAAGAGATACGAACACCCTAGTGGTGAAGCAACACTGTAGCAGTGACAAACAGAAGACAAACGAACACCCTAGTGGTGAAGGAACACTCTAACAGTGACGAGCAGTAGACGTACGAACACCCTGGTGTTGAAGGAACACTCTAGCAGTGACGAGCAAAAGACATACGAGCACACTAGTGGTGAAGGAGCACTCTAGCAGTGACGAGCATAAGACATACGAAATCCCTAGTTGTGAAGGAACACTCTAGCAGTGATGAGCATAAGACATACGAACACCCTAGTTGTGAAGGAACACTTTAGGAGTGACGAGTAGAAGATATACGAACACCCTGGTGTTGAAGGAACACTCTAGCAGTAACGAGCAAAAGACATACGAACAAACTAGTGGTGAAGGAGCACTCTAGAAGTGACAAGCAGAAGACGTACGAACACCCTGGTGTTGAAGGAACACTCTAGCAGTGACGAGCAAAAGACATACAAACACACTAGTGGTGAAGGAACACTCGAGCAGTGATGAGCAGAAAACATTCGAACACCCTAGTGGTGACGGAACACTCTAGAAGTGACGAGCATAAGACATACGAACACCCTAGTGGTGAAGCAACACTGTAGCAGTGACAAGCAGAAGACATACGAACACCCTCGTGGTGATGAAACACTCTAGGAGTGGCGAGCAAAAGAGATACGAACACCCTAGTTGTGAAGGAACACTCTAGTAGTGACGAGCGAAAGAGATACGAACATCCTAGTGGTGAAGGAACACTCTAGCAGGCACTAGCAGAAGACATACGAACACCCTAGTGGTGAAGGAACACTCTAGCAGTGACGAGCATAAGACATACGAAAACCCTAGTGGTGAAGGAACACTGGAGCAGTGACGAGCATAAGACATACGAACACCCTAGTGATGAAGGAACACTCTAGCAGTGATGAGCATAAGACATACGAACACCCTAGTGGTAAAAGAACACTCTAGCAATGACGAGCAAAAGAGAAACGGACACCCTACTGGCGAAGGAACACTCTAACAGTGATGAGCAGAAAAGATACGATCTCCCTAGTGTTGAAGGAACACTCTAGCAGTGACGAGAGGAAGAGATACAAACACCCTAGTGGTGAAGGAACACTCGAGCAGTGACGAGCAGAAAACATTCGAACACCCTGGTGTTGAAGGAACACTCTAGGAGTGACGAGCATAAGACATACGAACACCCTAGTGGTAAAGGAACACTCTAGCATGGACCATGAGAAGAAATACGAACACTCTAGTGGTGAAGGAACACTATAGCAATGATAAGTAGAAGACATACGAAATCCCGAGTGGTGAAGGAACACTTTAGCAGTGACGAGTAGAAGACATACGAATACCCTAATGGTGAAGGAACACGCTAGCAGTGACGAGCAGAAAACATTCGAACACCCTAGTGGTGAAGGAACACTCTAGCAGTGACGAGCAGAAGACGTACGAACACCCTGGTGTTGAAGGAACACTCTAGCAGTGACGAGCAAAGGACATACAAACACACTAGTGGTGAAGGAACACTCTAGCAGTGATGAGCATAAGACATACGAACACCCTAGTGGTAAAGGAAAACTCTAGCAATCACGAGCAGAAAAGAAACGGACACCCTACTGGGGAAGGAACACTCTAGCAGTGATGAGCAGAAGAGATACGATCTCCCTAGTGTTGAAGGAACACTCTAGCAGTGACGAGAGGAAGAGATACGAACACCCTAGTGGTGAAGCAACACTGTAGCAGTGACAAACAGAAGACAAACGAACACCCTAGTGGTGAAGGAACACTCTAACAGTGACGAGCAGTAGACGTACGAACACCCTGGTGTTGAAGGAACACTCTAGCAGTGACGAGCAAAAGACATACGAGCACACTAGTGGTGAAGGAGCACTCTAGCAGTGACGAGCATAAGACATACGAAATCCCTAGTTGTGAAGGAACACTCTAGCAGTGATGAGCATAAGACATACGAACACCCTAGTTGTGAAGGAACACTTTAGGAGTGACGAGTAGAAGATATACGAACACCCTGGTGTTGAAGGAACACTCTAGCAGTAACGAGCAAAAGACATACGAACAAACTAGTGGTGAAGGAGCACTCTAGAAGTGACAAGCAGAAGACGTACGAACACCCTGGTGTTGAAGGAACACTCTAGCAGTGACGAGCAAAAGACATACAAACACACTAGTGGTGAAGGAACACTCGAGCAGTGATGAGCAGAAAACATTCGAACACCCTAGTGGTGACGGAACACTCTAGAAGTGACGAGCATAAGACATACGAACACCCTAGTGGTGAAGCAACACTGTAGCAGTGACAAGCAGAAGACATACGAACACCCTCGTGGTGATGAAACACTCTAGGAGTGGCGAGCAAAAGAGATACGAACACCCTAGTTGTGAAGGAACACTCTAGTAGTGACGAGCGAAAGAGATACGAACATCCTAGTGGTGAAGGAACACTCTAGAAGGCACTAGCAGAAGACATACGAACACCCTAGTGGTGAAGGAACACTCTAGCAGTGACGAGCATAAGACATACGAAAACCCTAGTGGTGAAGGAACACTGGAGCAGTGACGAGCATAAGACATACGAACACCCTAGTGATGAAGGAACACTCTAGCAGTGATGAGCATAAGACATACGAACACCCTAGTGGTAAAAGAACACTCTAGCAATGACGAGCAAAAGAGAAACGGACACCCTACTGGCGAAGGAACACTCTAACAGTGATGAGCAGAAGAGATACGATCTCCCTAGTGTTGAAGGAACACTCTAGGAGTGACGAGAGGAAGAGATACAAACACCCTAGTGGTGAAGGAACACTCGAGCAGTGACGAGCAGAAAACATTCGAACACCCTAGTGGTGAAGGAACACTCTAGGAGTGACGAGCATAAGACATACGAACACCCTAGTGGTGAAGGAACACTCTAGCATGGACTATGAGAAGAAATACGAACACTCTAGTGGTGAAGGAACACTATAGCAATGATAAGTAGAAGACATACGAAATCCCGAGTGGTGAAGGAACACTTTAGCAGTGACGAGTAGAAGACATACGAATACCCTAATGGTGAAGGAACACGCTAGCAGTGACGAGCAGAAAACATTCGAACACCCTAGTGGTGAAGGAACACTCTAGCAGTGACGAGCAGAAGACGTACGAACACCCTGGTGTTGAAGGAACACTCTAGCAGTGACGAGCAAAGGACATACAAACACACTAGTGGTGAAGGAACACTCTAGCAGTGATGAGCATAAGACATACGAACACCCTAGTGGTAAAGGAAAACTCTAGCAATCACGAGCAGAAAAGAAACGGACACCCTACTGGGGAAGGAACACTCTAGCAGTGATGAGCAGAAGAGATACGATATCCCTAGTGTTGAAGGAACACTCTAGCAGTGACGAGAGGAAGAGATACGAACACCCTAGTGGTGAAGCAACACTGTAGCAGTGACAAACAGAAGACAAACGAACACCCTAGTGGTGAAGGAACACTCTAGCAGTGACGAGCAGTAGACGTACGAACACCCTGGTGTTGAAGGAACACTCTAGCAGTGACGAGCAAAAGACATACGAGCACACTAGTGGTGAAGGAGCACTCTAGCAGTGACGAGCATAAGACATACGAAATCCCTAGTGGTGAAGGAACACTCTAGCAGTGATGAGCATAAGACATACGAACACCCTAGTTGTGAAGGAACACTTTAGGAGTGACGAGTAGAAGATATACGAACACCCTAGTGTTGAAGGAACACTCTAGCAGTAACGAGCAAAAGACATACGAACAAACTAGTGGTGAAGGAGCACTCTAGAAGTGACAAGCAGAAGACGTACGAACACCCTGGTGTTGAAGGAACACTCTAGCAGTGACGAGCAAAAGACATACAAACACACTAGTGGTGAAGGAACACTCGAGCAGTGATGAGCAGAAAACATTCGAACACCCTAGTGGTGACGGAACACTCTAGAAGTGACGAGCATAAGACATACGAACACCCTAGTGGTGAAGCAACACTGTAGCAGTGACAAGCAGAAGACATACGAACACCCTCGTGGTGATGAAACACTCTAGGAGTGGCGAGCAAAAGAGATACGAACACCCTAGTTGTGAAGGAACACTCTAGTAGTGACGAGTGAAAGAGATACGAACATTCTAGTGGTAAAGAAACACTCTAGCAGGCACTAGCAGAAGACATACGAACACCCTAGTGGTGAAGGAACACTCTAGCAGTGACGAGCATAAGACATACGAAAACCCTAGTGGTGAAGGAACACTAGAGCAGTGACGAGCATAAGACATACGAACACCCTAGTGATGAAGGAACACTCTAGCAGTGATGAGCATAAGACATACGAACACCCTAGTGGTAAAAGAACACTCTAGCAATGACGAGCAAAAGAGAAACGGACACCCTACTGGCGAAGGAACACTCTAACAGTGATGAGCAGAAGAGATACGATCTCCCTAGTGTTGAAGGAACACTCTAGCAGTGACGAGAGGAAGAGATACAAACACCCTAGTGGTGAAGGAACACTCTAGCAGTGACGAGCAGAAGACGTACGAACACCCTGGTGTTGAAGGAACAATCTAGCAGTGACGAGCAAAAGACATACGAACACACTAGTGGTGAAGGAGCACTCGAGCAGTGACGAGCAGAAAACATTCGAACACCCTAGTGGTGAAGGAACACTCTAGGAGTGACGAGCATAAGACATACGAACACCCTAGTGGTGAAGGAACACTCTAGCATGGACTATGAGAAGAAATACGAACACTCTAGTGGTGAAGGAACACTATAGCAATGATAAGTAGAAGACATACGAAATCCCGAGTGGTGAAGGAACACTTTAGCAGTGACGAGTAGAAGACATACGAATACCCTAATGCTGAAGGAACACGCTAGTAGTGACGAGCAGAAAACATTCGAACACCCTAGTGGTGAAGGAACACTCTAGCAGTGACGAGCAGAAGACGTACGAACACCCTGGTGTTGAAGGAACACTCTAGCAGTGACGAGCAAAGGACATACAAACACACTAGTGGTGAAGGAACACTCTAGCAGTGATGAGCATAAGACATACGAACACCCTAGTGGTAAAGGAAAACTCTAGCAATCACGAGCAGAAAAGAAACGGACACCCTACTGGGGAAGGAACACTCTAGCAGTGATGAGCAGAAGAGATACGATCTCCCTAGTGTTGAAGGAACACTCTAGCAGTGACGAGAGGAAGAGATACGAACACCCTAGTGGTGAAGCAACACTGTAGCAGCGACAAACAGAAGACAAACGAACACCCTAGCAGTGAAGGAACACTCTAGCAGTGACGAGCAGTAGACGTACGAATACCCTGGTGTTGAAGGAACACTCTAGCAGTGACGAGCAAAAGACATACGAAAACACTAGTGGTGAAGGAGCACTCGAGCAGTGACGAGCATAAGACATACGAAATCCCTAGTGGTGAAAGGAACACTCTAGCAGTGATGAGCATAAGACATACGAACACCCTAGTTGTGAAGGAACACTTTAGGAGTGACGAGTAGAAGATATACGAACACCCTGGTGTTGAAGGAACACTCTAGCAGTAACGAGCAAAAGACATACGAACACACTAGTGGTGAAGGAGCACTCTAGAAGTGACGAGCAGAAGACATACGAACACCCTAGTGGTGAAGGAACACTCTAGCAGGGACTAAGAGAACACATACGAACATTCTAGTGGTGAAGGAACACTATAGCAGTGATAAGCAGAAAACATACGAACACCCTAGTGGTGAAGGAACACTCTAGAAGTGACGAGCATAAGACATACGAACACCCTAGTGGTGAAGCAACACTGTAGCAGTGACAAGCAGAAGACATACGAACACCCTCGTGGTGATGAAACACTCTAGGAGTGGCGAGCAAAAGAGATACGAACACCCTAGTTGTGAAGGAACACTCTAGTAGTGACGAGCGAAAGAGATACGAACATCCTAGTGGTGAAGGAACACTCTAGCAGGCACTAGCAGAAGACATACGAACACCCTAGTGGTGAAGGAACACTCTAGCAGTGACGAGCATAAGACATACGAAAACCCTAGTGGTGAAGGAACACTGGAGCAGTGACGAGCATAAGACATACGAACACCCTAGTGATGAAGGAACACTCTAGCAGTGATGAGCATAAGACATACGAACACCCTAGTGGTAAAAGAACACTCTAGCAATGACGAGCAAAAGAGAAACGGACACCCTACTGGCGAAGGAACACTCTAACAGTGATGAGCAGAAGAGATACGATCTCCCTAGTGTTGAAGGAACACTCTAGCAGTGACGAGAGGAAGAGATACAAACACCCTAGTGGTGAAGGAACACTCGAGCAGTGACGAGCAGAAAACATTCGAACACCCTAGTGGTGAAGGAACACTCTAGGAGTGACGAGCATAAGACATACGAACACCCTAGTGGTGAAGGAACACTCTACCATGGACTATGAGAAGAAATACGAACACTCTAGTGGTGAAGGAACACTATAGCAATGATAAGTAGAAGACATACGAAATCCCGAGTGGTGAAGGAACACTTTAGCAGTGACGAGTAGAAGACATACGAATACCCTAATGGTGAAGGAACACGCTAGCAGTGACGAGCAGAAAACATTCGAACACCCTAGTGGTGAAGGAACACTCTAGCAGTGACGAGCAGAAGACGTACGAACACCCTGGTGTTGAAGGAACACTCTAGCAGTGACGAGCAAAGGACATACAAACACACTAGTGGTGAAGGAACACTCTAGCAGTGATGAGCATAAGACATACGAACACCCTAGTGGTAAAGGAAAACTCTAGCAATCACGAGTAGAAAAGAAACGGACACCCTACTGGGGAAGGAACACTCTAGCAGTGATGAGCAGAAGAGATACGATCTCCCTAGTGTTGAAGGAACACTCTAGAAGTGACGAGAGGAAGAGATACGAACACCCTAGTGGTGAAGCAACACTGTAGCTGTGACAAACAGAAGACAAACGAACACCCTAGTGGTGAAGGAACACTCTAGCAGTGACGAGCAGTAGACGTACGAACACCCTGGTGTTGAAGGAACACTCTAGCAGTGACGAGCAAAAGACATACGAGCACACTAGTGGTGAAGGAGCACTCTAGCAGTGACGAGCATAAGACATACGAAATCCCTAGTGGTGAAGGAACACTCTAGCAGTGATGAGCATAAGACATACGAACACCCTAGTTGTGAAGGAACACTTTAGGAGTGACGAGTAGAAGATATACGAACACCCTGGTGTTGAAGGAACACTCTAGCAGTAACGAGCAAAAGACATACGAACACACTAGTGGTGAAGGAGCACTCTAGAAGTGATGAGTAGAAGACATACGAACACCCTAGTGGTGAAGGAACACTCTAGCAGGGACTAGGAGAACACATACGAACATTCTAGTGGTGAAGGAACACTATAGCAGTGATAAGTAGAAGACATACGAACACCCTAGTGGTGAAGGAACACTTTAGGAGTGACGAGTACAAGATATACGAACACCCTAATGGTGAAGGAACACTCTAGCAGTGATGAGCATAAGACATACGAACACCCTAGTGGTAAAGGAAAACTCTAGCAATCACGAGCAGAAAAGAAACGGACACCCTACTGGCGAAGGAACACTCTAGCAGTGATGAGCAGAAGAGATACGATCTCCCTAGTGTTGAAGGAACACTCTAGCAGTGACGAGAGGAAGAGATACGAACACCCTAGTGGTGAAGCAACACTGTAGCAGTGACAAACAGAAGACAAACGAACACCCTAGCAGTGAAGGAACACTCTAGCAGTGACGAGCAGTAGACGTACGAACACCCTGGTGTTGAAGGAACACTCTAGCAGTGACGAGCAAAAGACATACGAAAACACTAGTGGTGAAGGAGCACTCGAGCAGTGACGAGCATAAGACATACGAAATCCCTAGTGGTGAAAGGAACACTCTAGCAGTGATGAGCATAAGACATACGAACACCCTAGTTGTGAAGGAACACTTTAGGAGTGACGAGTAGAAGATATACGAACACCCTGGTGTTAAAGGAACACTCTAGCAGTAACGAGCAAAAGACATACGAACACACTAGTGGTGAAGGAGCACTCTAGAAGTGACGAGCAGAAGACATACGAACACCCTAGTGGTGAAGGAACACTCTAGCAGGGACTAGGAGAACACATACGAACATTCTAGTGGTGAAGGAACACTATAGCAGTGATAAGTAGAAGACATACGAACACCCTAGTGGTGAAGGAACACTTTAGGAGTGACGAGTACAAGATATACGAACACCCTAATGGTGAAGGAAGACTCTAGCAGTAATGAGCATAAGACATACGAACACCCTAGTGGTAAAGGAAAACTCTAGCAATCATGAGCAGAAAAGAAACGGACACCCTACTGGCGAAGGAACACTCTAGCAGTGATGAGCAGAAGAGATACGATCTCCCTAGTGTTGAAGGAACACTCTAGCAGTGACGAGAAGAAGAGATACGAACACCCTAGTGGTGAAGCAACACTGTAGCAGTGACAAACAGAAGACATACGAACACCCTAGTGGTGAAGGAACACTCTAGCATGGACTATGAGAAGAAATACGAATACTCTAGTGGTGAAGGAACACTATAGCAATGATATGTAGAAGACATACGAAATCCCGAGTGGTGAAGGAACACTTTAGCGGTGACGAGTAGAAGACATACGAATACCCTAATGGTGAAGGAACACGCTAGCAGTGACGAGCAGAAAACATTCGAACACCCTAGTGGTGAAGGAACACTCTAGCAGTGACGAGCAGAAGACGTACGAACACCCTGGTGTTGAAGGAACACTCTAGCAGTGACGAGCAAAGGACATACAAACACACTAGTGGTGAAGGAACACTCTAGCAGTGATGAGCATAAGACATACGAACACCCTAGTGGTAAAGGAAAACTCTAGCAATCACGAGCAGAAAAGAAACGGACACCCTACTAGGGAAGGAACACTCTAGCAGTGATGAGCAGAAGAGATACGATCTCCCTAGTGTTGAAGGAACACTCTAGCAGTGACGAGAGGAAGAGATACGAACACCCTAGTGGTGAAGCAACACTGTAGCTGTGACAAACAGAAGACAAACGAACACCCTAGTGGTGAAGGAACACTCTAGCAGTGACGAGCAGTAGACGTACGAACACCCTGGTGTTGAAGGAACACTCTAGCAGTGACGAGCAAAAGACATACGAGCACACTAGTGGTGAAGGAGCACTCTAGCAGTGACGAGCATAAGACATACGAAATCCCTAGTGGTGAAGGAACACTCTAGCAGTGATGAGCATAAGACATACGAACACCCTAGTTGTGAAGGAACACTTTAGGAGTGACGAGTAGAAGATATACGAACACCCTGGTGTTGAAGGAACACTCTAGCAGTAACGAGCAAAAGACATACGAACACACTAGTGGTGAAGGAGCACTCTAGAAGTGACGAGCAGAAGACATACGAACACCCTAGTGGTGAAGGAACACTCTAGCAGGGACTAGGAGAACACATACGAACATTCTAGTGGTGAAGGAACACTATAGCAGTGATAAGTAGAAGACATACGAACACCCTAGTGGTGAAGGAACACTTTAGGAGTGACGAGTACAAGATATACGAACACCCTAATGGTGAAGGAAGACTCTAGCAGTAATGAGCATAAGACATACGAACACCCTAGTGGTAAAGGAAAACTCTAGCAATCACGAGCAGAAAAGAAACGGACACCCTACTGGCGAAGGAACACTCTAGCAGTGATGAGCAGAAGAGATACGATCTCCCTAGTGTTGAATCTCCCTAGTGTTGAAGGAACACTCTAGCAGTGACGAGAAGAAGAGATACGAACACCCTAGTGGTGAAGCAACACTGTAGCAGTGACAAACAGAAGACATACGAACACCCTAGTGGTGAAGGAACACTCTAGCATGGACTATGAGAAGAAATACGAACACTCTAGTGGTAAAGGAACACTATAGCAATGATATGTAGAAGACATACGAAATCCCGAGTGGTGAAGGAACACTTTAGCAGTGACGAGTATAAGACATACGAATACCCTAATGGTGAAGGAACACGCTAGCAGTGACGAGCAGAAAACATTCGAACACCCTAGTGGTGAAGGAACACTCTAGCAGTGACGAGCAGAAGACGTACGAACACCCTGGTGTTGAAGGAACACTCTAGCAGTGACGAGCAAAGGACATACAAACACACTAGTGGTGAAGGAACACTCTAGCAGTGATGAGCATAAGACATACGAACACCCTAGTGGTAAAGGAAAACTCTAGCAATCACGAGCAGAAAAGAAACGGACACCCTACTGGGGAAGGAACACTCTAGCAGTGATGAGCAGAAGAGATACGATCTCCCTAGTGTTGAAGGAACACTCTAGCAGTGACGAGAGGAAGAGATACGAACACCCTAGTGGTGAAGCAACACTGTAGCTGTGACAAACAGAAGACAAACGAACACCCTAGTGGTGAAGGAACACTCTAACAGTGACGAGCAGTAGACGTACGAACACCCTGGTGTTGAAGGAACACTCTAGTAGTGACGAGCAAAAGACATACGAGCACACTAGTGGTGAAGGAGCACTCTAGCAGTGACGAGCATAAGACATACGAAATCCCTAGTGGTGAAGGAACACTCTAGCAGTGATGAGCATAAGACATACGAACACCCTAGTTGTGAAGGAACACTTTAGGAGTGACGAGTAGAAGATATACGAACACCCTGGTGTTGAAGGAACACTCTAGCAGTAACGAGCAAAAGACATACGAACACACTAGTGGTGAAGGAGCACTCTAGAAGTGACGAGCAGAAGACATACGAACACCCTAGTGGTGAAGGAACACTCTAGCAAGGACTAGGAGAACACATACGAACATTCTAGTGGTGAAGGAACACTATAGCAGTGATAAGTAGAAGACATACGAACACCCTAGTGGTGAAGGAACACTTTAGGAGTGACGAGTACAAGATATACGAACACCCTAATGGTGAAGGAAGACTCTAGCAGTGATGAGCATAAGACATACGAACACCCTAGTGGTAAAGGAAAACTCTAGCAATCACGAGCAGAAAAGAAACGGACACCCTACTGGCGAAGGAACACTCTAGCAGTGATGAGCAGAAGAGATACGATCTCCCTAGTGTTGAATCTCCCTAGTGTTGAAGGAACACTCTAGCAGTGACGAGAAGAAGAGATACGAACACCCTAGTGGTGAAGCAACACTGTAGCAGTGACAAACAGAAGACATACGAACACCCTAGTGGTGAAGGAACACTCTAGCATGGACTATGAGAAGAAATACGAACACTCTAGTGGTAAAGGAACACTATAGCAATGATATGTAGAAGACATACGAAATCCCGAGTGGTGAAGGAACACTTTAGCAGTGACGAGTATAAGACATACGAATACCCTAATGGTGAAGGAACACGCTAGCAGTGACGAGCAGAAAACATTCGAACACCCTAGTGGTGAAGGAACACTCTAGCAGTGACGAGCAGAAGACGTACGAACACCCTGGTGTTGAAGGAACACTCTAGCAGTGACGAGCAAAGGACATACAAACACACTAGTGGTGAAGGAACACTCTAGCAGTGATGAGCATAAGACATACGAACACCCTAGTGGTAAAGGAAAACTCTAGCAATCACGAGCAGAAAAGAAACGGACACCCTACTGGGGAAGGAACACTCTAGCAGTGATGAGCAGAAGAGATACGATCTCCCTAGTGTTGAAGGAACACTCTAGCAGTGACGAGAGGAAGAGATACGAACACCCTAGTGGTGAAGCAACACTGTAGCTGTGACAAACAGAAGACAAACGAACACCCTAGTGGTGAAGGAACACTCTAACAGTGACGAGCAGTAGACGTACGAACACCCTGGTGTTGAAGGAACACTCTAGTAGTGACGAGCAAAAGACATACGAGCACACTAGTGGTGAAGGAGCACTCTAGCAGTGACGAGCATAAGACATACGAAATCCCTAGTGGTGAAGGAACACTCTAGCAGTGATGAGCATAAGACATACGAACACCCTAGTTGTGAAGGAACACTTTAGGAGTGACGAGTAGAAGATATACGAACACCCTGGTGTTGAAGGAACACTCTAGCAGTAACGAGCAAAAGACATACGAACACACTAGTGGTGAAGGAGCACTCTAGAAGTGACGAGCAGAAGACATACGAACACCCTAGTGGTGAAGGAACACTCTAGCAAGGACTAGGAGAACACATACGAACATTCTAGTGGTGAAGGAACACTATAGCAGTGATAAGTAGAAGACATACGAACACCCTAGTGGTGAAGGAACACTTTAGGAGTGACGAGTACAAGATATACGAACACCCTAATGGTGAAGGAACACTCTAGCAGTGATGAGCATAAGACATACGAACACCCTAGTGGTAAAGGAAAACTCTAGCAATCACGAGCAGAAAAGAAACGGACACCCTACTGGCGAAGGAACACTCTGGCAGTGATGAGCAGAAGAGATACGATCTCCCTAGTGTTGAAGGAACACTCTAGCAGTGACGAGAGGAAGAGATACGAACACCCTAGTGGTGAAGCAACACTGTAGCAGTGACAAACAGAAGACAAACGAACACCCTAGCGGTGAAGGAACACTGTAGCAGTGACGAGCAGTAGACGTACGAACACCCTGGTGTTGAAGGAACACTCTAGCAGTGACGAGCAAAAGACATACGAACACACTAGTGGTGAAGGAGCACTCGAGCAGTGACGAGCATAAGACATACGAACACCCTAGTGGTGAAGGAACACTCTAGCAGTGATGAGCATAAGACATACGAACACCCTAGTTGTGAAGGAACACTTTAGGAGTGACGAGTAGAAGATATACGAACACCCTGGTGTTGAAGGAACACTCTAGCAGTAACGAGCAAAAGACATACGAACACACTAGTGGTGAAGGAGCACTCTAGAAGTGACGAGCAGAAGACATACGAACACCCTAGTGGTGAAGGAACACTCTAGCAAGGACTAGGAGAACACATACGAACATTCTAGTGGTGAAGGAACACTATAGCAGTGATAAGTAGAAGACATACGAACACCCTAGTGGTGAAGGAACACTTTAGGAGTGACGAGTACAAGATATACGAACACCCTAATGGTGAAGGAAGACTCTAGCAGTGATGAGCATAAGACATACGAACACCCTAGTGGTAAAGGAAAACTCTAGCAATCACGAGCAGAAAAGAAACGGACACCCTACTGGCGAAGGAACACTCTAGCAGTGATGAGCAGAAGAGATACGATCTCCCTAGTGTTGAATCTCCCTAGTGTTGAAGGAACACTCTAGCAGTGACGAGAAGAAGAGATACGAACACCCTAGTGGTGAAGCAACACTGTAGCAGTGACAAACAGAAGACATACGAACACCCTAGTGGTGAAGGAACACTCTAGCATGGACTATGAGAAGAAATACGAACACTCTAGTGGTAAAGGAACACTATAGCAATGATATGTAGAAGACATACGAAATCCCGAGTGGTGAAGGAACACTTTAGCAGTGACGAGTATAAGACATACGAATACCCTAATGGTGAAGGAACACGCTAGCAGTGACGAGCAGAAAACATTCGAACACCCTAGTGGTGAAGGAACACTCTAGCAGTGACGAGCAGAAGACGTACGAACACCCTGGTGTTGAAGGAACACTCTAGCAGTGACGAGCAAAGGACATACAAACACACTAGTGGTGAAGGAACACTCTAGCAGTGATGAGCATAAGACATACGAACACCCTAGTGGTAAAGGAAAACTCTAGCAATCACGAGCAGAAAAGAAACGGACACCCTACTGGGGAAGGAACACTCTAGCAGTGATGAGCAGAAGAGATACGATCTCCCTAGTGTTGAAGGAACACTCTAGCAGTGACGAGAGGAAGAGATACGAACACCCTAGTGGTGAAGCAACACTGTAGCTGTGACAAACAGAAGACAAACGAACACCCTAGTGGTGAAGGAACACTCTAACAGTGACGAGCAGTAGACGTACGAACACCCTGGTGTTGAAGGAACACTCTAGTAGTGACGAGCAAAAGACATACGAGCACACTAGTGGTGAAGGAGCACTCTAGCAGTGACGAGCATAAGACATACGAAATCCCTAGTGGTGAAGGAACACTCTAGCAGTGATGAGCATAAGACATACGAACACCCTAGTTGTGAAGGAACACTTTAGGAGTGACGAGTAGAAGATATACGAACACCCTGGTGTTGAAGGAACACTCTAGCAGTAACGAGCAAAAGACATACGAACACACTAGTGGTGAAGGAGCACTCTAGAAGTGACGAGCAGAAGACATACGAACACCCTAGTGGTGAAGGAACACTCTAGCAAGGACTAGGAGAACACATACGAACATTCTAATGGTGAAGGAACACTATAGCAGTGATAAGTAGAAGACATACGAACACCCTAGTGGTGAAGGAACACTTTAGGAGTGACGAGTACAAGATATACGAACACCCTAATGGTGAAGGAACACTCTAGCAGTGATGAGCATAAGACATACGAACACCCTAGTGGTAAAGGAAAACTCTAGCAATCACGAGCAGAAAAGAAACGGACACCCTACTGGCGAAGGAACACTCTGGCAGTGATGAGCAGAAGAGATACGATCTCCCTAGTGTTGAAGGAACACTCTAGCAGTGACGAGAGGAAGAGATACGAACACCCTAGTGGTGAAGCAACACTGTAGCAGTGACAAACAGAAGACAAACGAACACCCTAGCGGTGAAGGAACACTGTAGCAGTGACGAGCAGTAGACGTACGAACACCCTGGTGTTGAAGGAACACTCTAGCAGTGACGAGCAAAAGACATACGAACACACTAGTGGTGAAGGAGCACTCGAGCAGTGACGAGCATAATACATACGAAATCCCTAGTGGTGAAAGGAACACTCTAGCAGTGATGAGCATAAGACATACGAACACCCTAGTTGTGAAGGAACACTTTAGGAGTGACGAGTAGAAGATATACGAACACCCTGGTGTTGAAGGAACACTCTAGCAGTAACGAGCAAAAGACATACGAACACACTAGTGGTGAAGGAGCACTCTAGAAGTGACGAGCAGAAGACATACGAACACCCTAGTGGTGAAGGAACACTATAGCAGGGACTAGGAGAACACATACGAACATTCTAGTGGTGAAGGAACACTATAGCAGTGATAAGTAGAAGACATACGAACACCCTAGTGGTGAAGGAACACTTTAGGAGTGACGAGTACAAGATATACGAACACCCTAATGGTGAAGGAAGACTCTAGCAGTAATGAGCATAAGACATACGAACACCCTAGTGGTAAAGGAAAACTCTAGCAATCACGAGCAGAAAAGAAACGGACACAGTACTGGCGAAGGAACAATCTAGCAGTGACGAGCAAAAGACATACGAACACACTAGTGGTGAAGGAGCACTCGAGCAGTGACGAGCAGAAAACATTCGAACACCCTAGTGGTGAAGGAACACTGTAGGAGTGACGAGCATAAGACATACGAACACCCTAGTGGTGAAGGAACACTCTAGCATGGACTATGAGAAGAAATACGAACACTCTAGTGGTGAAGGAACACTATAGCAATGATAAGTAGAAGACATACGAAATCCCGAGTGGTGAAGGAACACTTTAGCAGTGACGAGTAGAAGACATACGAATACCCTAATGGTGAAGGAACACGCTAGCAGTGACGAGCAGAAAACATTCGAACACCCTAGTGGTGAAGGAACACTCTAGCAGTGACGAGCAGAAGACGTACGAACACCCTGGTGTTGAAGGAACACTCTAGCAGTGACGAGCAAAGGACATACAAACACACTAGTGGTGAAGGAACACTCTAGCAGTGATGAGCATAAGACATACGAACACCCTAGTGGTAAAGGAAAACTCTAGCAATCACGAGCAGAAAAGAAACGGACACCCTACTGGAGAAGGAACACTCTAGCAGTGATGAGCAGAAGAGATACGATCTCCCTAGTGTTGAAGGAACACTCTAGCAGTGACGAGAGGAAGAGATACGAACACCCTAGTGGTGAAGCAACACTGTAGCTGTGACAAACAGAAGACAAACGAACACCCTAGTGGTGAAGGAACACTCTAGCAGTGACGAGCAGTAGACGTACGAACACCCTGGTGTTGAAGGAACACTCTAGCAGTAACGAGCAAAAGACATACGAGCACACTAGTGGTGAAGGAGCACTCTAGCAGTGACGAGCATAAGACATACGAAATCCCTAGTGGTGAAGGAACACTCTAGCAGTGATGAGCATAAGACATACGAACACCCTAGTTGTGAAGGAACACTTTAGGAGTGACGAGTAGAAGATATACGAACACCCTGGTGTTGAAGGAACACTCTAGCAGTAACGAGCAAAAGACATACGAACACACTAGTGGTGAAGGAGCACTCTAGAAGTGACGAGCAGAAGACATACGAACACCCTAGTGGTGAAGGAACACTCTAGTAGGGACTAGGAGAACACATACGAACATTCTAGTGGTGAAGGAACACTATAGCAGTGATAAGTAGAAGACATACGAACACCCTAGTGGTGAAGGAACACTTTAGGAGTGACGAGTACAAGATATACGAACACCCTAATGGTGAAGGAACACTCTAGCAGTGATGAGCATAAGACATACGAACACCCTAGTGGTAAAGGAAAACTCTAGCAATCACGAGCAGAAAAGAAACGGACACCCTACTGGCGAAGGAACACTCTAGCAGTGATGAGCAGAAGAGATACAATCTCCCTAGTGTTGAAGGAACACTCTAGCAGTGACGAGAGGAAGAGATACGAACACCCTAGTGGTGAAGCAACACTGTAGCTGTGACAAACAGAAGACAAACGAACACCCTAGTGGTGAAGGAACACTCTAGCAGTGACGAGCAGTAGACGTACGAACACCCTGGTGTTGAAGGAACACTCTAGCAGTGACGAGCAAAAGACAAACGAACACACTAGTGGTGAAGGAGCACTCGAGCAGTGACGAGCATAAGACATACGAAATCCCTAGTGGTGAAAGGAACACTCTAGCAGTGATGAGCATAAGACATACGAACACCCTAGTTGTGAAGGAACACTTTAGGAATGACGAGTAGAAGATATACGAACACCCTGGTGTTGAAGGAACACTCTAGCAGTAACGAGCAAAAGACATACGAACACACTAGTGGTGAAGGAGCACTCTAGAAGTGACGAGCAGAAGACATACGAACACCCTAGTGGTGAAGGAACACTATAGCAGGGACTAGGAGAACACATACGAACATTCTAGTGGTGAAGGAACACTATAGCAGTGATAAGTAGAAGACATACGAACACCCTAGTGGTGAAGGAACACTTTAGGAGTGACGAGTACAAGATATACGAACACCCTAATGGTGAAGGAACACTCTAGTAGTAATGAGCATAAGACATACGAACACCCTAGTGGTAAAGGAAAACTCTAGCAATCACGAGCAGAAAAAAAACGGACACCCTAATGGCGAAGGAACACTCTAGCAGTGATGAGCAGAAGAGATACGATCTCCCTAGTGTTGAAGGAACACTCTAGCAGTGACGAGAAGAAGAGATACGAACACCCTAGTGGTGAAGCAACACAGTAGCAGTGACAAACAGAAGACATACGAACACCCTAGTGGTGAAGGAACACTCTAGCAGTGACGAGCAGTAGACGTACGAACACCTTGGTGTTGAAGGAACACTCTAGCAGTGACGAGCAAAAGACATACGAACACACTAGTGGTGAAGGAGCACTCGAGCAGTGACGAGCATAAGACATACGAAATCCCTAGTGGTGAAGGAACACTCTAGCAGTGACGAGCATAAGACATACGAACACCCTAGTGGTGAAGGAACACTCTAGCAGTGATGAGCATAAGACATACGAACACCCTAGTAGTAAAAGAACACTCTAGCAATGACGAGCAAAAGAGAAACGGACACCCTACTGGCGAAGGAACACTCTAACAGTGATGAGCAGAAGAGATACGATATCCCTAGTGTTGAAGAAACACTCTAGCAGTGACGAGAGGAAGAGATACTAACACCCTAGTGGTGAAGGAACACTCTAGCAGTGACGAGCAGAAGACGTACGAACACCCTGGTGTTGAAGGAACAATATAGCAGTGACGAACAAAAGACATACGAACACACTAGTGGTGAAGGAGCACTCGAGCAGTGACGAGCAGAAAACATTCGAACACCCTAGTGGTGAAGGAACACTCTAGGAGTGACGAGCATAAGACATACGAACACCCTAGTGGTGAAGGAACACTCTAGCATGGACTATGAGAAGAAATACGAACACTCTAGTGGTGAAGGAACACTATAGCAATGATAAGTAGAAGACATACGAAATCCCGAGTGGTGAAGGAACACTTTAGCAGTGACGAGTAGAAGACATACGAATACCCTAATGGTGAAGGAACACGCTAGCAGTGACGAGCAGAAGACGTACGAACACCCTAGTGGTGAAGGAACACTCTAGCAGTGACGAGCAGAAGACGTACGAACACCCTGGTGTTGAAGGAACACTCTAGCAGTGACGAGCAAAAGACATACAAACACACTAGTGGTGAAGGAACACTCGAGCAGTGACGAGCAGAAAACATTCGAACACCCTAGTGGTGACGGAACACTCTAGAAGTGACGAGCATAAGACATACGAACACCCTAGTGGTGAAGCAACACTGTAGCAGTGACAAGCAGAAGACATACGAACACCCTCGTGGTGATGAAACACTCTAGGAGTGGCGAGCAAAAGAGATACGAACACCCTAGTTGTGAAGGAACACTCTAGTAGTGACGAGCGAAAGAGATACGAACATCTTAGTGGTGAAGGAACACTCTAGCAGGCACTAGCAGAAGACATACGAACACCCTAGTGGTGAAGGAACACTCTAGCAGTGACGAGCATAAGACATACGAAAACCCTAGTGGTGAAGGAACACTGGAGCAGTGACGAGCATAAGACATACGAACACCCTAGTGATGAAGGAACACTCTAGCAGTGATGAGCATAAGACACACGAACACCCTAGTGGTAAAAGAACACTCTTGCAATGACGAGCAAAAGAGAAACGGACACCCTACTGGCAAAGGAACACTCTAACAGTGATGAGCAGAAGAGATACGATCTCCCTAGTGTTGAAGGAACACTCTAGCAGTGACGAGAGGAAGAGATACAAACACCCTAGTGGTGAAGGAACACTCTAGTAGTGACGAGCAGAAGACGTACGAACACCCTGGTGTTGAAGGAACAATCTAGCAGTGACGAACAAAAGACATACGAACACACTAGTGGTGAAGGAGCACTCGAGCAGTGACGAGCAGAAAACATTCGAACACCCTAGTGGTGAAGGAACACTCTAGGAGTGACGAGCATAAGACATACGAACACCCTAGTGGTGAAGGAACACTCTAGCATGGACTATGAGAAGAAATACGAACACTCTAGTGGTGAAGGAACACTATAGCAATGATAAGTAGAAGACATACGAAATCCCGAGTGGTGAAGGAACACTTTAGCAGTGACGAGTAGAAGACATACGAATACCCTAATGGTGAAGGAACACGCTAGCAGTGACGAGCAGAAAACATTCGAACACCCTAGTGGTGAAGGAACACTCTCGCAGTGACGAGCAGAAGACGTACGAACACCCTGGTGTTGAAGGAACACTCTAGCAGTGACGAGCAAAGGACATACAAACACACTAGTGGTGAAGGAACGCTCGAGCAGTGACGAGCAGAAAACATTCGAACACCCTAGTGGTGACAGAACACTCTAGGAGTGACGAGCATAAGACATAAGAACACCCTAGTGGTGAAGCAACACTGTAGCAGTGACAAGCAGAAGACATACGAACACCCTCGTGGTGATGAAACACTCTAGGAGTGGCGAGCAAAAGAGATACGAACACTCTAGTTGTGAAGGAACACTCTAGTAGTGACGAGCGAAAGAGATACGAACATCCTAGTGGTGAAGGAACACTCTAGCAGGGACTAGCAGAAGACATACGAACACCCTAGTGGTGAAGGAACACTCTAGCAGTGACGAGCATAAGACATACGAAAACCCTAGTGGTGAAGGAACACTCTAGCAGTGACGAGCATAAGACATACGAACACCCTAGTGGTGAAGGAACACTCTAGCAATGATGAGCATAAGACATACGAACACCCTAGTGGTAAAAGAACACTCTAGCAATGACGAGCAAAAGAGAAACGGACACCCTACTGGCGAAGGAACACTCTAACAGTGATGAGCAGAAGAGATACGATCTCCCTAGTGTTGAAGCAACACTGTAGCAGTGACAAGCAGAAGACATACGAACACCCTCGTGGTGATGGAAACACTCTAGGAGTGGCGAGCAAAAGAGATACGAACACCCTAGTTGTGAAGGAACACTCTAGTAGTGACGAGCGAAAGAGATACGAACACTCTAGTAGTTACGAGCGAACACTGTAGCCGGGACTAGCAGAAGACATACGAACACCCTAGTGGTGAAGGAACACTCTAGCTGTGACGAGCATAAGACATACGAAAACGCTAATGGTGAAGGAACACTCTAGCAGTGACGAGCATAAGACATACGAACACCCTAGTGGTGAAGGAACACTCTAGCAGCGATGAGCATAAGACATACGAACACCCTAGTGGTAAAAGAACACTCTAGCAATGACGAGGAAAAAGAGAAACAGCCACCCTACAGGCGAAGGAACACTCTAACAGTGATGAGCAGAAGAGATACGATCTCCCTAGTGTTGAAGGAACACTCTAGCAGTGACGAGAGGAAGAGATACGAACACCCTTGTGGTGAAGGAACACTCTAGCAGTGACGAGCAGAAGACGTACGAACACCCTGGTGTTAAAGGAACAATCTAGCAGTGACGAGCAAAAGACATACAAACACACTAGTGGTGAAGGAGCACTCGAGCAGTGACGAGCAGAAAACATTCGAACACCCTAGTGGTGAAGGAACACTCTAGGAGTGACGAGCATAAGACATACGAACACCCTAGTGGTGAAGGAACACTCTAGCATGGACTATGAGAAGACATACGAACACTCTAGTGGTGAAGGAACACTATAGCAATGATAAATAGAAGACATACGAAATCCCGAGTGGTGAAGGAACACTTCAGCAGTGACGAGTAGAAGACATACGAATACCCTAATGGTGAAGGAACACGCTAGCAGTGACGAGCAGAAAATATTCGAACACCCTAGTGGTGAAGGAACACTCTAGCAGTGACGAGCAGAAGACGTACGAACACCCTGGTGTTGAAGGAACACTCTAGCAGTGACGAGCAAAGGACATACGAACACAATAGTGGTGAAGGAACACTCGAGCAGTGACGAGCAGAAAACATTCGAACACCCTAGTGGTGACAGAACACTCTAGGAGTGACGAGCATAAGACATACGAACACCCTAGTGGTGAAGCAACACTGTAGCAGTGACAAGCAGAAGACATACGAACACCCTCGTGGTGATGAAACACTCTAGCTGTGACGAGCATAAGACATACGAAAACGCTAATGGTGAAGGAACACTCTAGCAGTGACGAGCATAAGACATACGAACACCCTAGTGGTGAAGGAACACTCTAGCAGCGATGAGCATAAGACATACGAACACCCTAGTGGTAAAAGAACACTCTAGCAATGACGAGGAAAAAGAGAAACAGACACCCTACTGGCGAAGGAACACTCTAACAGTGATGAGCAGAAGAGATACGATCTCCCTAGTGTTGAAGGAACACTCTAGCAGTGACGAGAGGAAGAGATACGAACACCCTAGTGGTGAAGGAACACTCTAGCAGTGACGAGCAGAAGACGTACGAACACCCTGGTGTTAAAGGAACAATCTAGCAGTGACGAGCAAAAGATATACAAACACACTAGTGGTGAAGGAGCACTCGAGCAGTGACGAGCAGAAAACATTCGAACACCCTAGTGGTGAAGGAACACTCTAGGAGTGACGAGCATAAGACATACGAACACCCTAGTGGTGAAGGAACACTCTAGCATGGACTATGAGAAGACATACGAACACTCTAGTGGTGAAGGAACACTATAGCAATGATAAGTAGAAAACATACGAAATCCCGAGTGGTGAAAGAACACTTTAGCAGTGACGAGTAGAAGACATACGAATACCCTAATGGTGAAGGAACACGCTAGCATTGACGAGCAGAAAACATTCGAACACCCTAGTGGTGAAGGAACACTCTAGCAGTGACGAGCAGAAGACGTACGAACACCCTTGTGTTGAAGGAACACTCTAGCAGTGACGAGCAAAGGACATACAAACACACTAGTGGTTAAGGAACGCTCGAGCAGTGACGAGCATAAGACATACGAACACCCTAGTGGTAAAGGAAAACTCTAGCAATCACGAGCAGAAAAGAAACGGACACCCTACTGGGGAAGGAACACTCTAGCAGTGATGAGCAGAAGACATACGAACACCCTCGTGGTGATGAAACACTCTAGGAGTGGCGAGCAAAAGAGATACGAACACTCTAGTTGTGAAGGAACACTCTAGTAGTGACGAGCGAAAGAGATACGAACATCTTAGTGGTGAAGGAACACTCTAGCAGGGACTAGCAGAAGACATACGAACACCCTAGTGGTGAAGGAACACTCTAGCAGTGACGAGCATAAGACATACGAAAACCCTAGTTATGAAGGAACACTGGAGCAGTGACGAGCATAAGACATACGAACACCCTAGTGGTGAAGGAACACTCTAGCAGTGATGAGCATAAGACACACGAACACCCTAGTGGTAAAAGAACACTCTAGCAATGACGAGCAAAAGAGAAACGGACACCCTACTGGCGAAGGAACACTCTAACAGTGATGAGCAGAAGAGATACGATCTCCCTAGTGTTGAAGGAACACTCTAGCAGTGACGAGAGGAAGTGATACGAACACCCTTGTGGTGAAGGAACACTCTAGCAGTGACGAGCAGAAGACGTACGAACACCCTGGTGTTGAAGGAATAATCTAGCATTGACGAGCAAAAGACATACGAACACACTAGTGGTGAAGGAGCACTCGAGCAGTGACGAGCAGAAAACATTCGAACACCCTAGTGGTAAAGGAACACTCTAGGAGTGACGAGCATAAGACATACGAACACCCTAGTGGTGAAGGAACACTCTAGCATGGACTATGAGAAGAAATACGAACACTCTAGTGGTGAAGGAACACTATAGCAATGATAAGTAGAAGACATACGAAATCCCGAGTGGTGAAGGAACACTTTAGCAGTGACGAGTAGAAGACATACGAATACCCTAATGGTGAAGGAACACGCTAGCAGTGACGAGCAGAAAACATTCGAACACCCTAGTGGTGAAGGAACACTCTCGCAGTGACGAGCAGAAGACGTACGAACACCCTGGTGTTGAAGGAACACTCTAGCAGTGACTAGCAAAGGACATACAAACACACTAGTGGTGAAGGAACGCTCGAGCAGTGACGAGCAGAAAACATTCGAACACCCTAGTGGTGACAGAACACTCTAGGAGTGACGAGCATAAGACATACGAACACCCTAGTGGTGAAACAACACTGTAGCAGTGACAAGCAGAAGACATACGAACACCCTCGTGGTGATGAAACACTCTAGGAGTGGCGAGCAAAAGAGATACGAACACTCTAGTTGTGAAGGAACACTCTAGTAGTGACGAGCGAAAGAGATACGAACATCCTAGTGGTGAAGGAACACTCTAGCAGGGACTAGCAGAAGACATACGAACACCCTAGTGGTGAAGGAACACTCTAGCAGTGACGAGCATAAGACATACGAAAACCCTAGTGGTGAAGGAACACTCTAGCAGTGACTAGCATAAGACATACGAACACCCTAGTGGTGAAGGAACACTCTAGCAATGATGAGCATAAGACATACGAACACCCTAGTGGTAAAAGAACACTCTAGCAATGACGAGCAAAAGAGAAACGGACACCCTACTGGCGAAGGAACACTCTAACAGTGATGAGCAGAAGAGATACGATCTCCCTAGTGTTGAAGCAACACTGTAGCAGTGACAAGCAGAAGACATACGAACACCCTCGTGGTGATGGAAACACTCTAGGAGTGGCGAGCAAAAGAGATACGAACACCCTAGTTGTGAAGGAACACTCTAGTAGTGACGAGTGAAAGAGATACGAACACTCTAGTAGTTACGAGCGAACACTGTAGCCGGGACTAGCAGAAGACATACGAACACCCTAGTGGTGAAGGAACACTCTAGCTGTGACGAGCATAAGACATACGAAAACGCTAATGGTGAAGGAACACTCTAGCAGTGACGAGCATAAGACATACGAACACCCTAGTGGTGAAGGAACACTCTAGCAGCGATGAGCATAAGACATACGAACACCCTAGTGGTAAAAGAACACTCTAGCAATGACGAGGAAAAAGAGAAACAGCCACCCTACTGGCGAAGGAACACTCTAACAGTGATGAGCAGAAGAGATACGATCTCCCTAGTGTTGAAGGAACACTCTAGCAGTGACGAGAGGAAGAGATACGAACACCCTTGTGGTGAAGGAACACTCTAGCAGTGACGAGCAGAAGACGTACGAACACCCTGGTGTTAAAGGAACAATCTAGCAGTGACGAGCAAAAGACATACAAACACACTAGTGGTGAAGGAGCACTCGAGTAGTGACGAGCATAAGACATACGAACACCCTAGTGGTGAAGGAACACTCTAGCATGGACTATGAGAAGACATACGAACACTCTAGTGGTAAAGGAACACTATAGCAATGATAAATAGAAGACATACGAAATCCCGAGTGGTGAAGGAACACTTTAGCAGTGACGAGTAGAAGACATACGAATACCCTAATGGTGAAGGAACACGCTAGCAGTGACGAGCAGAAAATATTCGAACACCCTAGTGGTGAAGGAACACTCTAGCAGTGACGAGCAGAAGACGTACGAACACCCTGGTGTTGAAGGAACACTCTAGCAGTGACGAGCAAAGGACATACGAACACAATAGTGGTGAAGGAACACTCGAGCAGTGACGAGCAGAAAACATTCGAACACCCTAGTGGTGACAGAACACTCTAGGAGTGACGAGCATAAGACATACGAACACCCTAGTGGTGAAGCAACACTGTAGCAGTGACAAGCAGAAGACATACGAACACCCTCGTGGTGATGAAACACTCTAGCTGTGACGAGCATAAGACATACGAAAACGCTAATGGTGAAGGAACACTCTAGCAGTGACGAGCATAAGACATACGAACACCCTAGTGGTGAAGGAACACTCTAGCAGCGATGAGCATAAGACATACGAACACCCTAGTGGTAAAAGAACACTCTAGCAATGACGAGGAAAAAGAGAAACAGACACCCTACTGGCGAAGGAACACTCTAACAGTGATGAGCAGAAGAGATACGATCTCCCTAGTGTTGAAGGAACACTCTAGCAGTGACGAGAGGAAGAGATACGAACACCCTAGTGGTGAAGGAACACTCTAGCAGTGACGAGCAGAAGACGTACGAACACCCTGGTGTTAAAGGAACAATCTAGCAGTGACGAGCAAAAGATATACAAACACACTAGTGGTGAAGGACCACTCGAGCAGTGACGAGCAGAGAACATTCGAACACCCTAGTGGTGAAGGAACACTCTAGGAGTGACGAGCATAAGACATACGAACACCCTAGTGGTGAAGGAACACTCTAGCATGGACTATGAGAAGACATACGAACACTCTAGTGGTGAAGGAACACTATAGCAATCATAAATAGAAGACATACGAAATCCCGAGTGGTGAAGGAACACTTTAGCAGTGACGAGTAGAAGACATACGAATACCCTAATGGTGAAGGAACACGCTAGCAGTGACGAGCAGAAAATATTCGAACACCCTAGTGGTGAAGGAACACTCTAGCAGTGACGAGCAGAAGACGTACGAACACCCTGGTGTTGAAGGAACACTCTAGCAGTGACGAGCAAAGGACATACGAACACAATAGTGGTGAAGGAACACTCGAGCAGTGACGAGCAGAAAACATTCGAACACCCTAGTGGTGAAGGAACACTCTAGGAGTGACGAGCATAAGACATACGAACACCCTAGTGGTGAAGGAACACTCTAGCATGGACTATGAGAAGACATACGAACACTCTAGTGGTGAAGGAACACTATAGCAATGATAAATAGAAGACATACGAAATCCCGAGTGGTGAAGGAACACTTTAGCAGTGACGAGTAGAAGACATACGAATACCCTAATGGTGAAGGAACACGCTAGCAGTGACGAGCAGAAAATATTCGAACACCCTAGTGGTGAAGGAACACTCTAGCAGTGACGAGCAGAAGACGTACGAACACCCTGGTGTTGAAGGAACACTCTAGCAGTGACGAGCAAAGGACATACGAACACAATAGTGGTGAAGGAACACTCGAGCAGTGACGAGCAGAAAACATTCGAACACCCTAGTGGTGACAGAACACTCTAGGAGTGACGAGCATAAGACATACGAACACCCTAGTGGTGAAGCAACACTGTAGCAGTGACAAGCAGAAGACATACGAACACCCTCGTGGTGATGAAACACTCTAGCTGTGACGAGCATAAGACATACGAAAACGCTAATGGTGAAGGAACACTCTAGCAGTGACGAGCATAAGACATACGAACACCCTAGTGGTGAAGGAACACTCTAGCAGCGATGAGCATAAGACATACGAACACCCTAGTGGTAAAAGAACACTCTAGCAATGACGAGGAAAAAGAGAAACAGACACCCTACTGGCGAAGGAACACTCTAACAGTGATGAGCAGAAGAGATACGATCTCCCTAGTGTTGAAGGAACACTCTAGCAGTGACGAGAGGAAGAGATACGAACACCCTAGTGGTGAAGGAACACTCTAGCAGTGACGAGCAGAAGACGTACGAACACCCTGGTGTTAAAGGAACAATCTAGCAGTGACGAGCAAAAGATATACAAACACACTAGTGGTGAAGGAGCACTCGAGCAGTGACGAGCAGAAAACATTCGAACACCCTAGTGGTGAAGGAACACTCTAGGAGTGACGAGCATAAGACATACGAACACCCTAGTGGTGAAGGAACACTCTAGCATGGACTATGAGAAGACATACGAACACTCTAGTGGTGAAGGAACACTATAGCAATGATAAGTAGAAGACATACGAAATCCCGAGTGGTGAAAGAACACTTTAGCAGTGACGAGTAGAAGACATACGAATACCCTAATGGTGAAGGAACACGCTAGCAGTGACGAGCAGAAAACATTCGAACACCCTAGTGGTGAAGGAACACTCTAGCAGTGACGAGCAGAAGACGTACGAACACCCTTGTGTTGAAGGAACACTCTAGCAGTGACGAGCAAAGGACATACAAACACACTAGTGGTGAAGGAACGCTCGAGCAGTGACGAGCAGAAAACATTCGAACACCCTAGTGGTGACAGAACACTCTAGGAGTGACGAGCATAAGACATACGAACACCCTAGTGGTGAAGCAACACTGTAGCAGTGACAAGCAGAAGACATACGAACACCCTCGTGGTGATGAAACACTCTAGGAGTGGCGAGCAAAAGAGATACGAACACTCTAGTTGTGAAGGAACACTCTAGTAGTGACGAGCGAAAGAGATACGAACATCCTAGTGGTGAAGGAACACTCTAGCAGGGACTAGCAGAAGACATACGAACACCCTAGTGGTGAAGGAACACTCTAGCAGTGACGAGCATAAGACATACGAAAACCCTAGTGGTGAAGGAACACTCTAGCAGTGACGAGCATAAGACATACGAACACCCTAGTGGTGAAGGAACACTCTAGCAGCGATGAGCATAAGACATACGAACACCCTAGTGGTAAAAGAACACTCTAGCAATGACGAGGAAAAAGAGAAACGGACACCCTACTGGCGAAGGAACACTCTAACAGTGATGAGCAGAAGAGATACGATCTCCCTAGTGTTGAAGCAACACTGTAGCAGTGACAAGCAGAAGACATACGAACACCCTCGTGGTGATGGAAACACTCTAGGAGTGGCGAGCAAAAGAGATACGAACACCCTAGTTGTGAAGGAACACTCTAGTAGTGACGAGCGAAAGAGATACGAACACTCTAGTAGTTACGAGCGAACACTGTAGCCGGGACTAGCAGAAGACATACGAACACCCTAGTGGTGAAGGAACACTCTAGCTGTGACGAGCATAAGACATACGAAAACGCTAATGGTGAAGGAACACTCTAGCAGTGACGAGCATAAGACATACGAACACCCTAGTGGTGAAGGAACACTCTAGCAATGATGAGCATAAGACATACGAACACCCTAGTGGTAAAAGAACACTCTAGCAATGACGAGCAGAAAACATTCGAACACCCTAGTGGTGATGAAACACTCTAGCTGTGACGAGCATAAGACATACGAAAACGCTAATGGTGAAGGAACACTCTAGCAGTGACGAGCATAAGACATACGAACACCCTAGTGGTGAAGGAACACTCTAGCAGCGATGAGCATAAGACATACGAACACCCTAGTGGTGAAGGAACACTCTAGCAGCGATGAGCATAAGACATACGAACACCCTAGTGGTAAAAGAACACTCTAGCAATGACGAGGAAAAAGAGAAACAGACACCCTACTGGCGAAGGAACACTCTAACAGTGATGAGCAGAAGAGATACGATCTCCCTAGTGTTGAAGGAACACTCTAGCAGTGACGAGAGGAAGAGATACGAACACCCTAGTGGTGAAGGAACACTCTAGCAGTGACGAGCAGAAGACGTACGAACACCCTGGTGTTAAAGGAACAATCTAGCAGTGACGAGCAAAAGATATACAAACACACTAGTGGTGAAGGAGCACTCGAGCAGTGACGAGCAGAAAACATTCGAACACCCTAGTGGTGAAGGAACACTCTAGGAGTGACGAGCATAAGACATACGAACACCCTAGTGGTGAAGGAACACTCTAGCATGGACTATGAGAAGACATACGAACACTCTAGTGGTGAAGGAACACTATAGCAATGATAAGTAGAAGACATACGAAATCCCGAGTGGTGAAGGAACACTTTAGCAGTGACGAGTAGAAGACATACGAATACCCTAATGGTGAAGGAACACGCTAGCAGTGACGAGCAGAAAACATTCGAACACCCTAGTGGTGAAGGAACACTCTAGCAGTGACGAGCAGAAGACGTACGAACACCCTTGTGTTGAAGGAACACTCTAGCAGTGACGAGCAAAGGACATACAAACACACTAGTGGTGAAGGAACGCTCGAGCAGTGACGAGCAGAAAACATTCGAACACCCTAGTGGTGACAGAACACTCTAGGAGTGACGAGCATAAGACATACGAACACCCTAGTGGTGAAGCAACACTGTAGCAGTGACAAGCAGAAGACATACGAACACCCTCGTGGTGATGAAACACTCTAGGAGTGGCGAGCAAAAGAGATACGAACACTCTAGTTGTGAAGGAACACTCTAGTAGTGACGAGCGAAAGAGATACGAACATCTTAGTGGTGAAGGAACACTCTAGCAGGGACTAGCAGAAGACATACGAACACCCTAGTGGTGAAGGAACACTCTAGCAGTGACGAGCATAAGACATACGAAAACCCTAGTGGTGAAGGAACACTCTAGCAGTGACGAGCATAAGACATACGAACACCCTAGTGGTGAAGGAACACTCTAGCAATGATGAGCATAAGACATACGAACACCCTAGTGGTAAAAGAACACTCTAGCAATGACGAGCAAAAGAGAAACGGACACCCTACTGGCGAAGGAACACTCTAACAGTGATGAGCAGAAGAGATACGATCTCCCTAGTGTTAAAGGAACACTGTAGCAGTGACGAGAGGAAGAGATACGAACACCCTAGTGGTGAAGGAACACTCTAGCAGTGACGAGCAGAAGACGTACGAACACCCTGGTGTTGAAGGAACAATCTAGCAGTGACGAGCAAAAGACATACGAATACACTAGTGGTGAAGGAGCACTCGAGCAGTGACGAACAGAAAACATTCGAACACCCTAGTGGTGAAGGAACACTCTAGGAGTGACGAGCATAAGACATACGAACACCCTAGTGGTGAAGGAACACTCTAGAAAGACTATGAGAAGACATACGAACACTCTAGTGGTGAAGGAACACTATAGCAATGATAAGTAGAAGACATAAGAAATCCCGAGTGGTGAAGGAACACTTTAGCAGTGTCGAGTAGAAGACATACGAATACCCTAATGGTGAAGGAACACGCTAGCAGTGACGAGCAGAAGACGTACGAACACCCTAGTGGTAAAGGAACACTCTAGCAGTGACGAACAGAAGACGTACGAACACCCTGGTGGTTAAGGAACACTCTAGCAGTGACGAGCAAAAGACATACGAACACACTAGTGGTGAAGGAACACTCGAGCAGTGACGAGCAGAAAACATTCGAACACCCTAGTGGTGACGGAACCCTCTAGGAGTGACGAGCATAAGAGATACGAACATCCTAGTGGTGAAGCAACACTGTAGCAGTGACAAGCAGAAGACATACGAACACCCTCGTGGTGATGGAAACACTCTAGGAGTGGCGAGCAAAAGAGATACGAATACCCTAGTTGTGAAGGAACACTCTAGTAGTGACGAGCGAAAGAGATACGAACACTCTAGTAGTTACGAGCGAACACTGTAGCCGGGACTAGCAGAAGACATACGAACACCCTAGTGGTGAAGGAACACTCTAGCTGTGACGAGCATAAGACATACGAAAATGCTAATGGTGAAGGAACACTCTAGCAGTGACGAGCATAAGACATACGAACACCCTAGTGGTGAAGGAACACTCTAGCAGCGATGAGCATAAGACATACGAACACCCTAGTGGTAAAAGAACACTCTAGCAATGACGAGGAAAAAGAGAAACAGACACCCTACTGGCGAAGGAACACTCTAACAGTGATGAGCAGAAGAGATACGATCTCCCTAGTGTTGAAGGAACACTCTAGCAGTGACGAGAGGAAGAGATACGAACACCCTTGTGGTGAAGGAACACTCTAGCAGTGACGAGCAGAAGACGTACGAACACCCTGGTGTTAAAAGAACAATCTAGCAGTGACGAGCAAAAGACATACAAACACACTAGTGGTGAAGGAGCACTCGAGCAGTGACGAGCAGAAAACATTCGAACACCCTAGTGGTGAAGGAACACTCTAGGAGTGACGAGCATAAGACATACGAACACCCTAGTGGTGAAGGAACACTCTAGCATGGACTATGAGAAGACATACGAACACTCTAGTGGTGAAGGAACACTATAGCAATGATAAGTAGAAGACATACGAAATCCCGAGTGGTGAAGGAACACTTTAGCAGTGAGTAGTAGAAGACATACGAATACCCTAATGGTGAAGGAACACGCTAGCAGTGACGAGCAGAAGACGTACGAACACCCTAGTGGTAAAGGAACACTCTAGCAGTGACGAGCAGAAGACGTACGAACACCCTTGTGTTGAAGGAACACTCTAGCAGTGACGAGCAAAGGACATACAAACACACTAGTGGTGAAGGAACGCTCGAGCAGTGACGAGCAGAAAACATTCGAACACCCTAGTGGTGACAGAACACTCTAGGAGTGACGAGCATAAGACATACGAACACCCTAGTGGTGAAGCAACACTGTAGCAATGACAAACAGAAGACATACGAACACCCTCGTGGTGATGAAACACTCTAGGAGTGGCGAGCAAAAGAGATACGAACACTCTAGTTGTGAAGGAACACTCTAGTAGTGACGAGCGAAAGAGATACGAACATCCTAGTGGTGAAGGAACACTCTAGCAGGGACTAGCAGAAGACATACGAACACTCTAGTGGTGAAGGAACACTCTAGCAGTGACGAGCATAAGACATACGAAAACCCTAGTGGTGAAGGAACACTCTAGCAATGACGAGCATAAGACATACGAACACCCTAGTGGTGAAGGAACACTCTAGCAATGATGAGCATAAGACATACGAACACCCTAGTGGTAAAAGAACACTCTAGCAATGACGAGCAAAAGGGAAACGGACACCCTACTGGCGAAGGAACACTCTAACAGTGATGAGCAGAAGATATACGATCTCCCTAGTGTTAAAGGAACACTCTAGCAGTGACGAGAGGAAGAGATACGAACACCCTAGGGGTGAAGGAACACTCTAGCAGTGACGAGCAGAAGACGTACGAACACCCTGGTGTTGAAGGAACAATCTAGCAGTGACGAGCAAAAGACATACGAATACACTAGTGGTGAAGGAGCACTCGAGCAGTGACGAACAGAAAACATTCGAACACCCTAGTGGTGAAGGAACACTCTAGGAGTGACGAGCATAAGACATACGAACACCCTAGTGGTGAAGGAACACTCTAGCAAGGACTATGAGAAGACATACGAACACTCTAGTGGTGAAGGAACACTATAGCAATGATAAGTAGAAGACATAAGAAATCCCGAGTGGTGAAGGAACACTTTAGCAGTGACGAGTAGAAGACATACGAATACCCTAATGGTGAAGGAACACGCTAGCAGTAACGAGCAGAAGACGTACGAACACCCTAGTGGTGAAGGAACACTCTAGCAGTGACGACCAGAAGACGTACGAACACCCTGGTGGTTAAGGAACACTCTAGCAGTGACGAGCAAAAGACATACGAACACACTAGTGGTGAAGGAACACTCGAGCAGTGACGAGCAGAAAATATTCGAACACCCTAGTGGTGACGGAACCCTATAGGAGTGACGAGCATAAGAGATACGAACACCCTAGTGGTGAAGCAACACTGTAGCAGTGACAAGCAGAAGACATACGAACACCCTCGTGGTGATGGAAACACTCTAGGAGTGGCGAGCAAAAGAGATACGAACACCCTAGTTGTGAAGGAACACTCTAGTAGTGACGAGCGAAAGAGATACGAACACTCTAGTAGTTACGAGCGAACACTGTAGCCGGGACTAGCAGAAGACATACGAACACCCTAGTGGTGAAGGAACACTCTAGCTGTGACGAGCATAAGACATACGAAAACGCTAATGGTGAAGGAACACTCTAGCAGTGACGAGCATAAGACATACGAACACCCTAGTGGTGAAGGAACACTCTAGCAGCGATGAGCATAAGACATACGAACACCCTAGTGGTAAAAGAACACTCTAGCAATGACGAGGAAAAAGAGAAACAGACACCCTACTGGCGAAGGAACACTCTAACAGTGATGAGCAGAAGAGATACGATCTCCCTAATGTTGAAGGAACACTCTAGCAGTGACGAGAGGAAGAGATACGAACACCCTTGTGGTGAAGGAACACTCTAGCAGTGACGAGCAGAAGACGTACGAACACCCTGGTGTTAAAGGAACAATCTAGCAGTGACGAGCAAAAGACATACAAACACACTAGTGGTGAAGGAGCACTCGAGCAGTGACGAGCAGAAAACATTCGAACACCCTAGTGGTGAAGGAACACTCTAGGAGTGACGAGCATAAGACATACGAACACCCTAGTGGTGAAGGAACACTCTAGCATGGACTATGAGAAGACATACGAACACTCTAGTGGTGAAGGAACACTATAGCAATGATAAATAGAAGACATACGAAATCCCGAGTGGTGAAGGAACACTTTAGCAGTGACGAGTAGAAAACATACGAATACCCTAATGGTGAAGGAACACGCTAGCAGTGACGAGCAGAAAATATTCGAACACCCTAGTGGTGAAGGAACACTCTAGCAGTGACGAGCAGAAGACGTACGAACACCCTGGTGTTGAAGGAACACTCTAGCAGTGACGAGCAAAGGACATACGAACACAATAGTGGTGAAGGAACACTCGAGCAGTGACGAGCAGAAAACATTCGAACACCCTAGTGGTGACAGAACACTCTAGGAGTGACGAGCATAAGACATACGAACACCCTAGTGGTGAAGCAACACTGTAGCAGTGACAAGCAGAAGACATACGAACACCCTCGTGGTGATGAAACACTCTAGCTGTGACGAGCATAAGACATACGAAAACGCTAATGGTGAAGGAACACTCTAGCAGTGACGAGCATAAGACATACGAACACCCTAGTGGTGAAGGAACACTCTAGCAGCGATGAGCATAAGACATACGAACACCCTAGTGGTAAAAGAACACTCTAGCAATGACGAGGAAAAAGAGAAACAGACACCCTACTGGCGAAGGAACACTCTAACAGTGATGAGCAGAAGAGATACGATCTCCCTAGTGTTGAAGGAACACTCTAGCAGTGACGAGAGGAAGAGATACGAACACCCTAGTGGTGAAGGAACACTCTAGCAGTGACGAGCAGAAGACGTACGAACACCCTGGTGTTAAAGGAACAATCTAGCAGTGACGAGCAAAAGACATACAAACACACTAGTGGTGAAGGAGCACTCGAGCAGTGACGAGCAGAAAACATTCGAACACCCTAGTGGTGAAGGAACACTCTAGGAGTGACGAGCATAAGACATACGAACACCCTAGTGGTGAAGGAACACTCTAGCATGGACTATGAGAAGACATACGAACACTCTAGTGGTGAAGGAACACTATAGCAATGATAAGTAGAAGACATACGAAATCCCGAGTGGTGAAGGAACACTTTAGCAGTGACGAGTAGAAGACATACGAATACCCTAATGGTGAAGGAACACGCTAGCAGTGACGAGCAGAAAATATTCGAACACCCTAGTGGTGAAGGAACACTCTAGCAGTGACGAGCAGAAGACGTACGAACACCCTGGTGTTGAAGGAACACTCTAGCAGTGACGAGCAAAGGACATACGAACACAATAGTGGTGAAGGAACACTCGAGCAGTGACGAGCAGAAAACATTCGAACACCCTAGTGGTGGCAGAACACTCTAGGAGTGACGAGCATAAGACATACGAACACCCTAGTGGTGAAGGAACACTCTAGCATGGACTATGAGAAGACATACGAACACTCTAGTGGTGAAGGAACACTATAGCAATGATAAATAGAAGACATACGAAATCCCGAGTGGTGAAGGAACACTTTAGCAGTGACGAGTAGAAAACATACGAATACCCTAATGGTGAAGGAACACGCTAGCAGTGACGAGCAGAAAATATTCGAACACCCTAGTGGTGAAGGAACACTCTAGCAGTGACGAGCAGAAGACGTACGAACACCCTGGTGTTGAAGGAACACTCTAGCAGTGACGAGCAAAGGACATACGAACACAATAGTGGTGAAGGAACACTCGAGCAGTGACGAGCAGAAAACATTCGAACACCCTAGTGGTGACAGAACACTCTAGGAGTGACGAGCATAAGACATACGAACACCCTAGTGGTGAAGCAACACTGTAGCAGTGACAAGCAGAAGACATACGAACACCCTCGTGGTGATGAAACACTCTAGCTGTGACGAGCATAAGACATACGAAAACGCTAATGGTGAAGGAACACTCTAGCAGTGACGAGCATAAGACATACGAACACCCTAGTGGTGAAGGAACACTCTAGCAGCGATGAGCATAAGACATACGAACACCCTAGTGGTAAAAGAACACTCTAGCAATGACAAGGAAAAAGAGAAACAGACACCCTACTGGCGAAGGAACACTCTAACAGTGATGAGCAGAAGAGATACGATCTCCCTAGTGTTGAAGGAACACTCTAGCAGTGACGAGAGGAAGAGATACGAACACCCTAGTGGTGAAGGAACACTCTAGCAGTGACGAGCAGAAGACGTACGAACACCCTGGTGTTAAAGGAACAATCTAGCAGTGACGAGCAAAAGACATACAAACACACTAGTGGTGAAGGAGCACTCGAGCAGTGACGAGCAGAAAACATTCGAACACCCTAGTGGTGAAGGAACACTCTAGGAGTGACGAGCATAAGACATACGAACACCCTAGTGGTGAAGGAACACTCTAGCATGGACTATGAGAAGACATACGAACACTCTAGTGGTGAAGGAACACTATAGCAATGATAAGTAGAAGACATACGAAATCCCGAGTGGTGAAGGAACACTTTAGCAGTGACGAGTAGAAGACATACGAATACCCTAATGGTGAAGGAACACGCAAGCAGTGACGAGCAGAAAATATTCGAACACCCTAGTGGTGAAGGAACACTCTAGCAGTGACGAGCAGAAGACGTACGAACACCCTGGTGTTGAAGGAACACTCTAGCAGTGACGAGCAAAGGACATACGAACACAATAGTGGTGAAGGAACACTCGAGCAGTGACGAGCAGAAAACATTCGAACACCCTAGTGGTGGCAGAACACTCTAGGAGTGACGAGCATAAGACATACGAACACCCTAGTGGTGAAGCAACACTGTAGCAGTGACAAGCAGAAGACATACGAACACCCTCGTGGTGATGAAACACTCTAGCTGTGACGAGCATAAGACATACGAAAACGCTAATGGTGAAGGAACAATCTAGCAGTGACGAGCATAAGACATACGAACACCCTAGTGGTGAAGGAACACTCTAGCAGCGATGAGCATAAGACATACGAACACCCTAGTGGTAAAAGAACACTCTAGCAATGACGAGGAAAAAGAGAAACAGACACCCTACTGGCGAAGGAACACTCTAACAGTGATGAGCAGAAGAGATACGATCTCCCTAGTGTTGAAGGAACACTCTAGCAGTGACGAGAGGAAGAGATACGAACACCCTAGTGGTGAAGGAACACTCTAGCAGTGACGAGCAGAAGACGTACGAACACCCTGGTGTTAAAGGAACAATCTAGCAGTGACGAGCAAAAGACATACAAACACACTAGTGGTGAAGGAGCACTCGAGCAGTGACGAGCAGAAAACATTCGAACACCCTAGTGGTGAAGGAACACTCTAGCATGGACTATGAGAAGACATACGAACACTCTAGTGGTGAAGGAACACTATAGCAATGATAAGTAGAAGACATACGAAATCCCGAGTGGTGAAGGAACACTTTAGCAGTGACGAGTAGAAGACATACGAATACCCTAATGGTGAAGGAACACGCTAGCAGTGACGAGCAGAAAACATTCGAACACCCTAGTGGTGAAGGAACACTCTCGCAGTGACGAGCAGAAGACGTACGAACACCCTGGTGTTGAAGGAACACTCTAGCAGTGACTAGCAAAGGACATACAAACACCCTAGTGGTGAAGGAACGCTCGAGCAGTGACGAGCAGAAAACATTCGAACACCCTAGTGGTGACAGAACACTCTAGGAGTGACGAGCATAAGACATACGAACACCCTAGTGGTGAAACAACACTGTAGCAGTGACAAGCAGAAGACATACGAACACCCTCGTGGTGATGAAACACTCTAGGAGTGGCGAGCAAAAGAGATACGAACACTCTAGTTGTGAAGGAACACTCTAGTAGTGACGAGCGAAAGAGATACGAACATCCTAGTGGTGAAGGAACACTCTAGCAGGGACTAGCAGAAGACATACGAACACCCTAGTGGTGAAGGAACACTCTAGCAGTGACGAGCATAAGACATACGAAAACCCTAGTGGTGAAGGAACACTCTAGCAGTGACTAGCATAAGACATACGAACACCCTAGTGGTGAAGGAACACTCTAGCAATGATGAGCATAAGACATTCGAACACCCTAGTGGTAAAAGAACACTCTAGCAATGACGAGCAAAAGAGAAACGGACACCCTACTGGCGAAGGAACACTCTAACAGTGATGAGCAGAAAAGATACGATCTCCCTAGTGTTGAAGCAACACTGTAGCAGTGACAAGCAGAAGACATACGAACACCCTCGTGGTGATGGAAACACTCTAGGAGTGGCGAGCAAAAGAGATACGAACACCCTAGTTGTGAAGGAACACTCTAGTAGTGACGAGCGAAAGAGATACGAACACTCTAGTAGTTACGAGCGAACACTGTAGCCGGGACTAGCAGAAGACATACGAACACCCTAGTGGTGAAGGAACACTCTAGCTGTGACGAGCATAAGACATACGAAAACGCTAATGGTGAAGGAACACTCTAGCAGTGACGAGCAAAGGACATACAAACACACTAGTGGTGAAGGAACGCTCGAGCAGTGACGAGCAGAAAACATTCGAACACCCTAGTGGTGACAGAACACTCTAGGAGTGACGAGCATAAGACATACGAACACCCTAGTGGTGAAGCAACACTGTAGCAGTGACAAGCAGAAGACATACGAACACCCTCGTGGTGATGAAACACTCTAGGAGTGGCGAGCAAAAGAGATACGAACACTCTAGTTGTGAAGGAACACTCTAGTAGTGACGAGCGAAAGAGATACGAACATCCTAGTGGTGAAGGAACACTCTAGCAGGGACTAGCAGAAGACATACGAACACCCTAGTGGTGAAGGAACACTCTAGCAGTGACGAGCATAAGACATACGAAAACCCTAGTGGTGAAGGAACACTCTAGCAGTGACGAGCATAAGACATACGAACACCCTAGTGGTGAAGGAACACTCTAGCAATGATGAGCATAAGACATACGAACACCCTAGTGGTAAAAGAACACTCTAGCAATGACGAGCAAAAGAGAAACGGACACCCTACTGGCGAAGGAACACTCTAACAGTGATGAGCAGAAGAGATACGATCTCCCTAGTGTTGAAGGAACACTCTAGCAGTGACGAGAGGAAGAGATACGAACACCCTAGTGGTGAAGGAACACTCTAGCAGTGACGAGCAGAAGACGTACGAACACCCTAGTGGTGAAGGAACACTCTAGCAGTGACGAGCAAAAGACATACAAACACACTAGTGGTGAAGGAGCACTCGAGCAGTTACGAGCAGAAAACATTCGAACACCCTAGTGGTGAAGGAACACTCTAGGAGTGACGAGCATAAGACATACGAACACCCTAGTGGTGAAGGAACACTCTAGCATGGACTATGAGAAGACATACGAACACTCTAGTGGTGAAGGAACACTATAGCAATGATAAGTAGAAGACATACGAACACCCTGGTGTTGAAGGAACAATCTAGCAGTGACGAGCAGAAGACATACAAACACACTAGTGGTGAAGGAGCACTCGAGCAGTGTCGAGCAAAAAACATTCGAACACCCTAGTGGTGAAGGAACACTCTAGGAGTGACGAGCATAAGACATACGAACACCCTAGTGGTGAAGGAACACTCTAGCATGGACTATGAGAAGACATACGAACACTCTAATGGTGAAGGAACACTATAGCAATGATAAGTAGAAGACATACGAAATCCCGAGTGGTGAAGGAACACTTTAGCAGTGACGAGTAGAAGACATACGAATACTCTAATGGTGAAGGAACACGCTAGCAGTGACGAGCAGAAGACGTACGAACACCCTAGTGGTGAAGGAACACTCTAGCAGTGACGACCAGAAGACGTACGAACACCCTGGTGGTTTAGGAACACTCTAGCAGTGACGAGCAAAAGACATACGAACACACTAGTGGTGAAGGAACACTCGAGCAGTGACGAGCAGAAAACATTCGAACACCCTAGTGGTGACGGAACCCTCTAGGAGTGACGAGCATAAGAGATACGAACACCCTAGTGGTGAAGCAACACTGTAGCAGTGACAAGCAGAAGACATACGAACACCCTCGTGGTGATGGAAACACTCTAGGAGTGGCGAGCAAAAGAGATACGAACACCCTAGTTGTGAAGGAACACTCTAGTAGTGACGAGCGAAAGAGAAACGAACACTCTAGTAGTTACGAGCGAACGCTGTAGCCGGGACTAGCAGAAGACATACGAACACCCTAGTGGTGAAGGAACGCTCTAGCTGTGACGAGCATAAGACATACGAAAACGCTAATGGTGAAGGAACACTCTAGCAGTGACGAGCATAAGACATACGAACACCCTAGTGGTGAAGGAACACTCTAGCAGCAATGAGCATAAGACATACGAACACCCTAGTGGTAAAAGAACACTCTAGCAATGACGAGGAAAAAGAGAAACAGACACCCTACTGGCGAAGGAACACTCTAACAGTGATGAGCAGAAGAGATACGATCTCCCTAGTGTTGAAGGAACACTCTAGCAGTGACGAGAGGAAGAGATACGAACACCCTTGTGGTGAAGGAACACTCTAGCAGTGACGAGCAGAAGACGTACGAACACCCTAGTGTTAAAGGAACAATCTAGCAGTGACGAGCAAAAGACATACAAACACACTAGTGGTGAAGGAGCACTCGAGCAGTGACGAGCAGAAAACATTCGAACACCCTAGTGGTGAAGGAACACTCTAGGAGTGACGAGCATAAGACATACGAACACCCTAGTGGTGAAGGAACACTCTAGCAGTGACTAGCAGAAGACGTACGAACACCATAGTGGTGAAGGAACACTCTAGCAGTGACGAGCAGAAGACGTACGAACACCCTGGTGTTGAAGGAACACTTTAGCAGTGACGAGCAAAAGACATAAGAACACACTAGTGGTGAAGGAACACTCGAGCAGTGACGAGCAGAAAACATTCGTACACCCTAGTGGTGAAGGAACACTCTAGGAGTGACGAGCATAAGACATACGAACACCCTAGTGGTGAAGGAACACTCTAGCATGGACTATGAGAAGACATACGAACACTCTAGTGGTGAAGGAACACTATAGCAATGATAAGTAGAAGACATACGAAATCCCGAGTGGTGAAGGAACACTTTAGCAGTGACGAGTAGAAGACATACGAATACTCTAATGGTGAAGGAACACGCTAGCAGTGACGAGCAGAAAACATTCTAACACCCTAGTGGTGAAGGAACACTCTAGCAGTGACGAGCAGAAGACGTACGAACACCCTGGTGTTGAAGGAACACTCTAGCAGTGACGAGCAAAGGACATACGAACACACTAGTGGTGAAGGAATACTCGAGCAGTGACGAGCAGAAAACATTCGAACACCCTAGTGGTGACAGAACACTCGAGGAGTGACGAGCATAAGACATACGAACACCCTAGTGGTGAAGCAACACTGTAGCAGTGACAAGCAGAAGACATACGAACACCCTCGTGGTGATGAAACACTCTAGGAGTGGCGAGCAAAAGAGATACGAACACTCTAGTTGTGAAGGAACACTCTAGTAGTGACGAGCGAAAGAGATACGAACATCCTAGTGGTGAAGGAACACTCTAGCAGGGACTAGCAGAAGACATACGAACACCCTAGTGGTGAAGGAACACTATAGCAGTGACGAGCATAAGACATACGAAAACCCTAGTGGTGAAGGAAAACTCTAGCAGTGACGAGCATAAGACATACGAACACCCTAGTGGTGAAGGAACACTCTAGCAGTGATGAACATAAGACATACAAACACCCTAGTGGTAAAAGAACACTCTAGCAATGACGAGCAAAAGAGAAACGGACACCCTACTGGCGAAGGAACACTCTAACAGTGATGAGCAGAAGAGATACAATCTCCCTAGTGTTGAAGAAACACTCTAGCAGTGACGAGAGGAAGAGATAGGAACACCCTAGTGGTGAAGGAACACTCTAGCAGTGACTAGCAGAAGACGTACGAACACCATAGTGGTGAAGGAACACTCTAGCAGTGACGAGCAGAAGACGTACGAACACCCTGGTGTTGAAGGAACAATGTAGCAGTGACGAGCAAAAGACATAAGAACACACTAGTGGTGAAGGAACACTCGAGCAGTGACGAGCAGAAAACATTCGTACACCCTAGTGGTGAAGGAACACTCTAGGAGTGACGAGCATAAGACATACGAACACCCTAGTGGTGAAGGAACACTCTAGCATGGAGTATGAGAAGACATACGAACACTCTAGTGGTGAAGGAACACTATAGCAATGATAAGTAGAAGACATACGAAATCCCGAGTGGTGAAGGAACACTTTAGCAGTGACGAGTAGAAGACATACGAATACTCTAATGGTGAAGGAACACGCTAGTAGTGACGAGCAGAAAACATTCTAACACCCTAGTGGTGAAAGAACACTCTAGCAGTGACGAGCAGAAGACGTACGAACACCCTGGTGTTGAAGGAACACTCTAGCAGTGACGAGCAAAGGACATACGAACACACTAGTGGTGAAGGAATACTCGAGCAGTGACGAGCAGAAAACATTCGAACACCCTAGTGGTGACAGAACACTCGAGGAGTGACGAGCATAAGACATACGAACACCCTAGTGGTGAAGCAACACTGTAGCAGTGACAAGCAGAAGACATACGAACACCCTCGTGGTGATGAAACACTCTAGGAGTGGCGAGCAAAAGAGATACGAACACTCTAGTTGTGAAGGAACACTCTAGTAGTGACGAGCGAAAGAGATACGAACATCCTAGTGGTGAAGGAACACTCTAGCAGGGACTAGCAGAAGACATACGAACACCCTAGTGGTGAAGGAACACTATAGCAGTGACGAGCATAAGACATACGAAAACCCTAGTGGTGAAGGAAAACTCTAGCAGTGACGAGCATAAGACATACGAACACCCTAGTGGTGAAGGAACACTCTAGCAGTGATGAACATAAGACATACAAACACCCTAGTGGTAAAAGAACACTCTAGCAATGACGAGCAAAAGAGAAACGGACACCCTACTGGCGAAGGAACACTCTAACAGTGATGAGCAGAAGAGATACAATCTCCCTAGTGTTGAAGAAACACTCTAGCAGTGACGAGAGGAAGAGATAGGAACACCCTAGTGGTGAAGGAACACTCTAGCAGTGACTAGCAGAAGACGTACGAACACCATAGTGGTGAAGGAACACTCTAGCAGTGACGAGCAGAAGACGTACGAACACCCTGGTGTTGAAGGAACAATGTAGCAGTGACGAGCAAAAGACATAAGAACACACTAGTGGTGAAGGAACACTCGAGCAGTGACGAGCAGAAAACATTCGTACACCCTAGTGGTGAAGGAACACTCTAGGAGTGACGAGCATAAGACATACGAACACCCTAGTGGTGAAGGAACACTCTAGCATGGAGTATGAGAAGACATACGAACACTCTAGTGGTGAAGGAACACTATAGCAATGATAAGTAGAAGACATACGAAATCCCGAGTGGTGAAGGAACACTTTAGCAGTGACGAGTAGAAGACATACGAATACTCTAATGGTGAAGGAACACGCTAGTAGTGACGAGCAGAAAACATTCTAACACCCTAGTGGTGAAGGAACACTCTAGCAGTGACGAGCAGAAGACGTACGAACACCCTGGTGTTGAAGGAACACTCTAGCAGTGACGAGCAAAGGACATACGAACACACTAGTGGTGAAGGAATACTCGAGCAGTGACGAGCAGAAAACATTCGAACACCCTAGTGGTGACAGAACACTCGAGGAGTGACGAGCATAAGACATACGAACACCCTAGTGGTGAAGCAACACTGTAGCAGTGACAAGCAGAAGACATACGAACACCCTCGTGGTGATGAAACACTCTAGGAGTGGCGAGCAAAAGAGATACGAACACTCTAGTTGTGAAGGAACACTCTAGTAGTGACGAGCGAAAGAGATACGAACATCCTAGTGGTGAAGGAACACTCTAGCAGGGACTAGCAGAAGACATACGAACACCCTAGTGGTGAAGGAACACTATAGCAGTGACGAGCATAAGACATACGAAAACCCTAGTGGTGAAGGAAAACTCTAGCAGTGACGAGCATAAGACATACGAACACCCTAGTGGTGAAGGAACACTCTAGCAGTGATGAACATAAGACATACAAACACCCTAGTGGTAAAAGAACACTCTAGCAATGACGAGCAAAAGAGAAACGGACACCCTACTGGCGAAGGAACACTCTAACAGTGATGAGCAGAAGAGATACAATCTCCCTAGTGTTGAAGAAACACTCTAGCAGTGACGAGAGGAAGAGATAGGAACACCCTAGTGGTGAAGGAACACTCTAGCAGTGACTAGCAGAAGACGTACGAACACCATAGTGGTGAAGGAACACTCTAGCAGTGACGAGCAGAAGACGTACGAACACCCTGGTGTTGAAGGAACAATGTAGCAGTGACGAGCAAAAGACATAAGAACACACTAGTGGTGAAGGAACACTCGAGCAGTGACGAGCAGAAAACATTCGTACACCCTAGTGGTGAAGGAACACTCTAGGAGTGACGAGCATAAGACATACGAACACCCTAGTGGTGAAGGAACACTCTAGCATGGAGTATGAGAAGACATACGAACACTCTAGTGGTGAAGGAACACTATAGCAATGATAAGTAGAAGACATACGAAATCCCGAGTGGTGAAGGAACACTTTAGCAGTGACGAGTAGAAGACATACGAATACTCTAATGGTGAAGGAACACGCTAGTAGTGACGAGCAGAAAACATTCTAACACCCTAGTGGTGAAGAAACACTCTAGCAGTGGCGAGCAGAAGATGTACGAACAACTTGGTGTTGAAGGAACACTCTACCAGTGACAAGCAAAAGACATACGAACACACTAGTGGTGAAGGAACACTTGAGCAGTGACGAGCAGAAAACTTTCGAACACCCTAGTGGTAAAGGAACACTCTAGGAGTGACGAGCATAAGACATACCAACACCCTAGTGGTGAAGCAACACTGTAGCAGTAACAAGAAGAAGACATACAAACACCCTCGTGGTGACGAAACACTCTAGCAGTGTCGAGCAAAAAAGATACGAACACCCTAGTTGTGAAAGAACACTCTAGTCGTGATAAGCATAAGACATACGAACACCCTAGTGGTGAAGGAACACTCTAACAGTGATGAGCAAAAGACATACGAACACCCTAGTGGTGAAGGAACACTCTAGCAGTGACGACCAGAAGACGTACGAACACCCTGGTGTTGAAGGAACACTCTAGCAGTGACGAGCAAAAGACATACGAACACACTAGTGGTGAAGGAACACTCTAGCAGTGGTGAGCAGAAGACGTACGAACACCCTGGTGGTGAAGGAACACTCTAGCAGTGACGAGCATAAGACATACGAACACACTAGTGGTGAAGGAACACTCGAGCAGTGGTGAGCAGAAAACATTCGAACACCCTAGTGGTGACGGAACACTCTAGGAGTGACGAGCATAAGAGATACGAACACCCTAGTGGTGAAGCAACACTGTAGCAGTGACAAGCAGAAGACATACGAACACCCTCGTGGTGATGGAAACACTCTAGGAGTGGCTAGCAAAAGAGATACGAACAACTTAGTTGTGAAGGAACACTCTAGTAGTGACGAGCGAAAGAGATACGAACACTCTAGTAGTTACGAGCGAACACTGTAGCAGGGACTAGCAGAAGACATACGAACACCCTAGTGGTGAAGGAACACTCTAGCAATGACGAGCATAAGACATACGAAAACGTTAATGGTGAAGGAACACTCTAGCAGTGACGAGCATAAGACATACGAACCCCCTAGTGGTGAAGGAACACTTTAGCAGCGATGAGCATAAGACATACGAACACCCTAGTGGTAAAAGAACACTCTAGCAATGACGAGGAAAAAGAGAAACTGACACCCTACTGGCGAAGGAACACTCTAACAGTGATGAGCAGAAGAGATACGATCTCCCTAGTGTTGAAGGAACACTCTAGCAGTGACGAGAGGAAGAGATACGAACACCCTAGTGGTGAAGGAACACTCTAGCAGTGACGAGCAGAAGACGTACGAACACCCTGGTGTTGAAGGAACAATCTAGCAGTGACGAGCAAAAGACATACAAACACACTAGTGGTGAAGGAGCACTCGAGCAGTGACGAGCAGAAAACATTCGAACACCCTAGTGGTGAAGGAACACTCTAAGAGTGACGAGCATAAGACATACGAACACCCTAGTGGTGAAGGAACACTCTAGCATGGACTATGAGAAGACATACGAACACTCTAGTTGTGAAGGAACACTATAGCAATGATAAGTAGAAGACATACGAAATCCCGAGTGGTGAAGGAACACTTTAGCAGTGACGAGTAGAAGACATACGAATACCCTAATGGTGAAGGAACACGCTAGCAGTGACGAGCAGAAAACATTCGAACACCCTAGTGGTGAAGGAACACTCTAGCAGTGACGAGCAGAAGACGTACGAACACCCTGGTGTTGAAGGAACACTCTAGCAGTGACGAGCAAAGGACATACGAACACACTAGTGGTGAAGGAACACTCGAGCAGTGAAGAGCAGAAAACATTCGAACACCCTAGTGGTGACAGAACACTCTAGGATTGACGAGCATAAGACATACGAACACCCTAGTGGTGAAGCAACACTGTAGCAGTGACAAGCAGAAGACATACGAACACCCTCGTGGTGATGAAACACTCTAGGAGTGGCGAGCAAAAGAGATACGAACACTCTAGTTGTGAAGGAACACTCTAGTAGTGACGAGCGAAAGAGATACGAACATCGTAGTGGTGAAGGAACACTCTAGCAGGGACTAGCAGAAGACATACGAACACCCTAGTGGTGAAGGAACACTCTAGCAGTGACGAGCATAAGACATACGAAAACCCTAGTGGTGAAGGAACACTCTAGCAGTGACGAGCATAAGACATACGAACACCCTAGTGGTGAAGGAACACTCTAGCAGTGATGAGCATAAGACATACGAACACCCTAGTGGTAAAAGAACACTCTAGCAATGACGAGCAAAAGAGAAACGGTCACCCTACTGGCGAAGGAACACTCTAACAGTGATGAGCAGAAGAGATACGATCTCCCTAGTGTTGAAGGAACACTCTAGCAGTGACGAGAGGAAGAGATACGAACACCCTAGTGGTGAAGGAACACTCTAGCAGTGACGAGCAGAAGACGTACGAACACCCTAGTGGTGAAGGAACACTCTAGCAGTGACGAGCAAAAGACATACAAACACACTAGTGGTGAAGGAGCACTCGAGCAGTTACGAGCAGAAAACATTCGAACACCCTAGTGGTGAAGGAACACTCTAGGAGTGACGAGCATAAGACATACGAACACCCTAGTGGTGAAGGAACACTCTAGCATGGACTATGAGAAGACATACGAACACTCTAGTGGTGAAGGAACACTATAGCAATGATAAGTAGAAGACATACGAACACCCTGGTGTTGAAGGAACAATCTAGCAGTGACGAGCAGAAGACATACAAACACACTAGTGGTGAAGGAGCACTCGAGCAGTGTCGAGCAAAAAACATTCGAACACCCTAGTGGTGAAGGAACACTCTAGGAGTGACGAGCATAAGACATACGAACACCCTAGTGGTGAAGGAACACTCTAGCATGGACTATGAGAAGACATACGAACACTCTAATGGTGAAGGAACACTATAGCAATGATAAGTAGAAGACATACGAAATCCCGAGTGGTGAAGGAACACTTTAGCAGTGACGAGTAGAAGACATACGAATACTCTAATGGTGAAGGAACACGCTAGCAGTGACGAGCAGAAAACATTCTAACACCCTAGTGGTGAAGGAACACTCTAGCAGTGACGAGCAGAAGACGTACGAACACCTTGGTGTTGAAGGAACACTCTAGCAGTGACAAGCAAAAGACATACGAACACACTAGTGGTGAAGGAACACTTGAGCAGTGACGAGCAGAAAACTTTTAAACACCCTAGTGGTAAAGGAACACTCTAGGAGTGACGAGCATAAGACATACCAACACCCTAGTGGTGAAGCAACACTGTAGCAGTGACAAGCAGAAGACATACGAACACCCTCGTGGTGACGAAACACTCTAGCAGTGTCGAGCTAAAAAGATACGAACACCCTCGTGGTGATGAAACACTCTAGGAGTGGCGAGCAAAAGAGATACGAACACTCTAGTTGTGAAGGAACACTCTAGTAGTGACGAGCGAAAGAGATACGAACATCGTAGTGGTGAAGGAACACTCTAGCAGGGACTAGCAGAAGACATACGAACACCCTAGTGGTGAAGGAACACTCTAGCAGTGACGAGCATAAGACATACGAAAACCCTAGTGGTGAAGGAACACTCTAGCAGTGACGAGCATAAGACATACGAACACCCTAGTGGTGAAGGAACACTCTAGCAGTGATGAGCATAAGACATACGAACACCCTAGTGGTAAAAGAACACTCTAGCAATGACGAGCAAAAGAGAAACGGTCACCCTACTGGCGAAGGAACACTCTAACAGTGATGAGCAGAAGAGATACGATCTCCCTAGTGTTGAAGGAACACTCTAGCAGTGACGAGAGGAAGAGATACGAACACCCTAGTGGTGAAGGAACACTCTAGCAGTGACGAGCAGAAGACGTACGAACACCCTAGTGGTGAAGGAACACTCTAGCAGTGACGAGCAAAAGACATACAAACACACTAGTGGTGAAGGAGCACTCGAGCAGTTACGAGCAGAAAACATTCGAACACCCTAGTGGTGAAGGAACACTCTAGGAGTGACGAGCATAAGACATACGAACACCCTAGTGGTGAAGGAACACTCTAGCATGGACTATGAGAAGACATACGAACACTCTAGTGGTGAAGGAACACTATAGCAATGATAAGTAGAAGACATACGAACACCCTGGTGTTGAAGGAACAATCTAGCAGTGACGAGCAGAAGACATACAAACACACTAGTGGTGAAGGAGCACTCGAGCAGTGACGAGCAAAAAACATTCGAACACCCTAGTGGTGAAGGAACACTCTAGGAGTGACGAGCATAAGACATACGAACACCCTAGTGGTGAAGGAACACTCTAGCATGGACTATGAGAAGACATACGAACACTCTAATGGTGAAGGAACACTATAGCAATGATAAGTGGAAGACATACGAAATCCCGAGTGGTGAAGGAACACTTTAGCAGTGACGAGTAGAAGACATACGAATACTCTAATGGTGAAGGAACACGCTAGCAGTGACGAGCAGAAAACATTCTAACACCCTAGTGGTGAAGGAACACTCTAGCAGTGACGAGCAGAAGACGTACGAACACCTTGGTGTTGAAGGAACACTCTAGCAGTGACAAGCAAAAGACATACGACCACACTAGTGGTGAAGGAACACTTGAGCAGTGACGAGCAGAAAACTTTCGAACACCCTAGTGGTAAAGGAACACTCTAGGAGTGACGAGCATAAGACATACCAACACCCTAGTGGTGAAGCAACACTGTAGCAGTGACAAGCAGAAGACATACGAACACCCTCGTGGTGACGAAACACTCTAGCAGTGTCGAGCAAAAAAGATACGAACACCCTAGTGGTGAAGGAACACTCTAGCAGGGACTAGCAGAAGACATACGAACACCCTAGTGGTGAAGGAACACTCTAGCAGTGACGAGCATAAGACATACGAAAACCCTAGTGGTGAAGGGTCACTCTAGCAGTGACGAGCATAACACATACGAACACCCTAGTGGTGAAGGAACACTCTAGCAGTGATGAGCATAAGACATACGAACACCCTAGTGGTAAAAGAACACTCTAGCAATGACGAGCAAAAGAGAAACGGTTACCCTACTGGCGAAGGAACACTCTAACAGTGATGAGCAGAAGAGATACGATCTTCCTAGTGTTGAGGGAACACTCTAGCAGTGACGAGAGGAAGAGATACGAACACCCTAGTGGTGAAGGAACACTCTAGTAGTGACGAGCAGAAGACGTACGAACACCCTAGTGGTGAAGGAACACTCTAGCAGTGACGAGCAAAAGACATACAAACACACTAGTGGTGAAGGAGCACTCGAGCAGTTACGAGCAGAAAACATTCGAACACCCTAGTGGTGAAGGAACACTCTAGGAGTGACGAGCATAAGACATACGAACACCCTAGTGGTGAAGGAACACTCTATCATGGACTATGAGAAGACATACGAACACTCTAGTGGTGAAGGAACACTATAGCAATGATAAGTAGAAGACATACGAACACCCTGGTGTTGAAGGAACAATCTAGCAGTGACGAGCAGAAGACATACAAACACACTAGTGGTGAAGGAGCACTCGAGCAGTGACGAGCAGAAAACATTCGAACACCCTAGTGGTGAAGGAACACTCTAGGAGTGACGAGCATAAGACATACGAACACCCTAGTGGTGAAGGAACACTCTAGCATGGACTATGAGAAGACATACGAACACTCTAGTGGTGAAGGAACACTATAGCAATGATAAGTAGAAGACATACGAAATCCCGTGTGGTGAAGGAACACTTTAGCAGTGACGAGTAGAAGACATACGAATACTCTAATGGTGAAGGAACACGCTAGCAGTGACGAGCAGAAAACATTCTAACACCCTAGTGGTGAAGGAACACTCTAGCAGTGACGAGCAGAAGACGTACGAACACCTTGGTGTTGAAGGAACACTCTAGCAGTGACAAGCAAAAGACATACGACCACACTAGTGGTGAAGGAACACTTGAGCAGTGACGAGCAGAAAACTTTCGAACACCCTAGTGGTAAAGGAACACTCTAGGAGTGACGAGCATAAGACATACCAACACCCTAGTGGTGAAGCAACACTGTAGCAGTGACAAGCAGAAGACATACGAACACCCTCGTGGTGACGAAACACTCTAGCAGTGTCGAGCAAAAAAGATACGAACACCCTAGTGGTGAAGGAACACTCTAGCAGGGACTAGCAGAAGACATACGAACACCCTAGTGGTGAAGGAACACTCTAGCAGTGACGAGCATAAGACATACGAAAACCCTAGTGGTGAAGGGTCACTCTAGCAGTGACGAGCATAACACATACGAACACCCTAGTGGTGAAGGAACACTCTAGCAGTGATGAGCATAAGACATACGAACACCCTAGTGGTAAAAGAACACTCTAGCAATGACGAGCAAAAGAGAAACGGTTACCCTACTGGCGAAGGAACACTCTAACAGTGATGAGCAGAAGAGATACGATCTTCCTAGTGTTGAGGGAACACTCTAGCAGTGACGAGAGGAAGAGATACGAACACCCTAGTGGTGAAGGAACACTCTAGTAGTGACGAGCAGAAGACGTACGAACACCCTAGTGGTGAAGGAACACTCTAGCAGTGACGAGCAAAAGACATACAAACACACTAGTGGTGAAGGAGCACTCGAGCAGTTACGAGCAGAAAACATTCGAACACCCTAGTGGTGAAGGAACACTCTAGGAGTGACGAGCATAAGACATACGAACACCCTAGTGGTGAAGGAACACTCTATCATGGACTATGAGAAGACATACGAACACTCTAGTGGTGAAGGAACACTATAGCAATGATAAGTAGAAGACATACGAACACCCTGGTGTTGAAGGAACAATCTAGCAGTGACGAGCAGAAGACATACAAACACACTAGTGGTGAAGGAGCACTCGAGCAGTGACGAGCAGAAAACATTCGAACACCCTAGTGGTGAAGGAACACTCTAGGAGTGACGAGCATAAGACATACGAACACCCTAGTGGTGAAGGAACACTCTAGCATGGACTATGAGAAGACATACGAACACTCTAGTGGTGAAGGAACACTATAGCAATGATAAGTAGAAGACATACGAAATCCCGTGTGGTGAAGGAACACTTTAGCAGTGACGAGTAGAAGACATACGAATACTCTAATGGTGAAGGAACACGCTAGCAGTGACGAGCAGAAAACATTCTAACACCCTAGTGGTGAAGGAACACTCTAGCAGTGACGAGCAGAAGACGTACGAACACCTTGGTGTTGAAGGAACACTCTAGCAGTGACAAGCAAAAGACATACGAACACACTAGTGGTGAAGGAACACTTGAGCAGTGACGAGCAGAAAACTTTCGAACACCCTAGTGGTAAAGGAACGCTCTAGGAGTGACGAGCATAAGACATACCAACACCCTAGTGGTGAAGCAACACTGTAGCAGTGACAAGCAGAAGACATACGAACACCCTCGTGGTGACGAAACACTCTAGCAGTGTCGAGCAAAAAAGATACGAACACCCTAGTGGTGAAGGAACACTCTAGCAGGGACTAGCAGAAGACATACGAACACCCTAGTGGTGAAGGAACACTCTAGCAGTGACGAGCATAAGACATACGAAAACCCTAGTGGTGAAGGAACACTCTAGCAGTGACGAGCATAAGACATACGAACACCCTAGTGGTGAAGGAACACTCTAGCAGTGATGAGCATAAGACATACGAACACCCTAGTGGTAAAAGAACACTCTAGCAATGACGAGCAAAAGAGAAACGGTCACCCTACTGGCGAAGGAACACTCTAATAGTGATGAGCAGAAGAGATACGATCTCCCTAGTGTTGAAGGAACACTCTAGCAGTGACGAGAGGAAGAGATACGAACACCCTAGTGGTGAAGGAACACTCTAGCAGTGACGAGCAGAAGACGTACGAACACCCTAGTGGTGAAGGAACACTCTAGCAGTGACGAGCAAAAGACATACAAACACACTAGTGGTGAAGGAGCACTCGAGCAGTTACGAGCAGAAAACATTCAAACACCCTAGTGGTGAAGGAACACTCTAGGAGTGACGAGCATAAGACATACGAACACCCTAGTGGTGAAGGAACACTCTAGCATGGACTATGAGAAGACATACGAACACTCTAGTGGTGAAGGAACACTATAGCAATGATAAGTAGAAGACATACGAACACCCTGGTGTTGAAGGAACAATCTAGCAGTGACGAGCAGAAGACATACAAACACACTAGTGGTGAAGGAGCACTCGAGCAGTGACGAGCAAAAAACATTCGAACACCCTAGTGGTGAAGGAACACTCTAGGAGTGACGAGCATAAGACATACGAACACCCTAGTGGTGAAGGAACACTCTAGCAGGGACTATGAGAAGACATACGAACACTCTAGTGGTGAAGGAACACTATAGCAATGATAAGTAGAAGACATACGAAATCCCGAGTGGTGAAGGAACACTTTAGCAGTGACGAGTAGAAGACATACGAATACTCTAATGGTGAAGGAACACGCTAGCAGTGACGAGCAGAAAACATTCTAACACCCTAGTGGTGAAGGAACACTCTAGCAGTGACGAGCAGAAGACGTACGAACACCCTAGTGGTGAAGGAACACTCTAGCAGTGACGAGCATAAGACATACGAAAACCCTAGTGGTGAAGGAACACTCTAGCAGTGACGAGCATAAGACATACGAACACCCTAGTGGTGAAGGAACACTCTAGCAGTGATGAGCATAAGACATACGAACACCCTAGTGGTAAAAGAACACTCTAGCAATGACGAGCAAAAGATAAACGGTCACCCTACTGGCGAAGGAACACTCTAACAGTGATGAGCAGAAGAGATACGATCTCCCTAGTGTTGAAGGAACACTCTAGCAGTGACGAGAGGAAGAGATACGAACACCCTAGTGGTGAAGGAACACTCTAGCAGTGACGAGCAGAAGACGTACGAACACCCTAGTGGTGAAGGAACACTCTAGCAGTGACGAGCAATAACATACAAACACACTAGTGGTGAAGGAGCACTCGAGCAGTTACGAGCAGAAAACATTCGAACACCCTAGTGGTGAAGGAACACTCTAGGAGTGACGAGCATAAGACATACGAACACCCTAGTGGTGAAGGAACACTCTAGCATGGACTATGAGAAGACATACGAACACTCTAGTGGTGAAGGAACACTATAGCAATGATAAGTAGAAGACATACGAACACCCTGGTGTTGAAGGAACAATCTAGCAGTGACGAGCAGAACACATACAAACACACTAGTGGTGAAGGAGCACTCGAGCAGTGTCGAGCAAAAAACATTCGAACACCCTAGTGGTGAAGGAACACTCTAGGAGTGACGAGCATAAGACATACGAACACCCTAGTGGTGAAGGAACACTCTAGCATGGACTATGAGAAGACATACGAACACTCTAATGGTGAAGGAACACTATAGCAATGATAAGTAGAAGACATACGAAATCCCGAGTGGTGAAGGAACACTTTAGCAGTGACGAGTAGAAGACATACGAATACTCTAATGGTGAAGGAACACGCAAGCAGTGACGAGCAGAAAACATTCTAACACCCTAGTGGTGAAGGAACACTCTAGCAGTGACGAGCAGAAGACGTACGAACACCTTGGTGTTGAAGGAACACTCTAGCAGTGACAAGCAAAAGACATACGAACACACTAGTGGTGAAGGAACACTTGAGCAGTGACGAGCAGAAAACTTTCGAACACCCTAGTGGTAAAGGAACACTCTAGGAGTGACGAGCATAAGACATACCAACACCCTAGTGGTGAAGCAACACTGTAGCAGTGACAAGCAGAAGACATACGAACACCCTCGTGGTGACGAAACACTCTAGCAGTGTCGAGCTAAAAAGATACGAACACCCTCGTGGTGATGAAACACTCTAGGAGTGGCGAGCAAAAGAGATACGAACACTCTAGTTGTGAAGGAACACTCTAGTAGTGACGAGCGAAAGAGATACGAACATCGTAGTGGTGAAGGAACACTCTAGCAGGGACTAGCAGAAGACATACGAACACCCTAGTGGTGAAGGAACACTCTAGCAGTGACGAGCATAAGACATACGAAAACCCTAGTGGTGAAGGAACACTCTAGCAGTGACGAGCATAAGACATACGAACACCCTAGTGGTGAAGGAACACTCTAGCAGTGATGAGCATAAGACATACGAACACCCTAGTGGTAAAAGAACACTCTAGCAATGACGAGCAAAAGAGAAACGGTCACCCTACTGGCGAAGGAACACTCTAACAGTGATGAGCAGAAGAGATACGATCTCCCTAGTGTTGAAGGAACACTCTAGCAGTGACGAGAGGAAGAGATACGAACACCCTAGTGGTGAAGGAACACTCTAGCAGTGACGAGCAGAAGACGTACGAACACCCTAGTGGTGAAGGAACACTCTAGCAGTGACGAGCAAAAGACATACAAACACACTAGTGGTGAAGGAGCACTCGAGCAGTTACGAGCAGAAAACATTCGAACACCCTAGTGGTGAAGGAACACTCTAGGAGTGACGAGCATAAGACATACGAACACCCTAGTGGTGAAGGAACACTCTAGCATGGACTATGAGAAGACATACGAACACTCTAGTGGTGAAGGAACACTATAGCAATGATAAGTAGAAGACATACGAACACCCTGGTGTTGAAGGAACAATCTAGCAGTGACGAGCAGAAGACATACAAACACACTAGTGGTGAAGGAGCACTCGAGCAGTGACGAGCAAAAAACATTCGAACACCCTAGTGGTGAAGGAACACTCTAGGAGTGACGAGCATAAGACATACGAACACCCTAGTGGTGAAGGAACACTCTAGCATGGACTATGAGAAGACATACGAACACTCTAATGGTGAAGGAACACTATAGCAATGATAAGTGGAAGACATACGAAATCCCGAGTGGTGAAGGAACACTTTAGCAGTGACGAGTAGAAGACATACGAATACTCTAATGGTGAAGGAACACGCTAGCAGTGACGAGCAGAAAACATTCTAACACCCTAGTGGTGAAGGAACACTCTAGCAGTGACGAGCAGAAGACGTACGAACACCTTGGTGTTGAAGGAACACTCTAGCAGTGACAAGCAAAAGACATACGAACACACTAGTGGTGAAGGAACACTTGAGCAGTGACGAGCAGAAAACTTTCGAACACCCTAGTGGTAAAGGAACACTCTAGGAGTGACAAGCATAAGACATACCAACACCCTAGTGGTGAAGCAACACTGTAGCAGTGACAAGCAGAAGACATACGAACACCCTCGTGGTGACGAAACACTCTAGCAGTGTCGAGCAAAAAAGATACGAACACCCTAGTGGTGAAGGAACACTCTAGCAGGGACTAGCAGAAGACATACGAACACCCTAGTGGTGAAGGAACACTCTAGGAGTGACGAGCATAAGACATACGAACACCCTAGTGGTGAAGGAACACTCTAGCATGGACTATGAGAAGACATACGAACACTCTAATGGTGAAGGAACACTATAGCAATGATAAGTAGAAGACATACGAAATCCCGAGTGGTGAAGGAACAGTTTAGCAGTGACGAGTAGAAGACATACGAATACTCTAATGGTGAAGGAACACGCTAGCAGTGACGAGCAGAAAACATTCTAACACCCTAGTGGTGAAGGAACACTCTAGCAGTGACGAGCAGAAGACGTACGAACACCTTGGTGTTGAAGGAACACTCTAGCAGTGACAAGCAAAAGACATACGAACACACTAGTGGTGAAGGAACACTTGAGCAGTGACGAGCAGAAAACTTTCGAACACCCTAGTGGTAAAGGAACACTCTAGGAGTGACGAGCATAAGACATACCAACACCCTAGTGGTGAAGCAACACTGTAGCAGTGACAAGCAGAAGACATACGAACACCCTCGTGGTGACGAAACACTCTAGCAGTGTCGAGCTAAAAAGATACGAACACCCTCGTGGTGATGAAACACTCTAGGAGTGGCGAGCAAAAGAGATACGAACACTCTAGTTGTGAAGGAACACTCTAGTAGTGACGAGCGAAAGAGATACGAACATCGTAGTGGTGAAGGAACACTCTAGCAGGGACTAGCAGAAGACATACGAACACCCTAGTGGTGAAGGAACACTCTAGCAGTGACGAGCATAAGACATACGAAAACCCTAGTGGTGAAGGAACACTCTAGCAGTGACGAGCATAAGACATACGAACACCCTAGTGGTGAAGGAACACTCTAGCAGTGATGAGCATAAGACATACGAACACCCTAGTGGTAAAAGAACACTCTAGCAATGACGAGCAAAAGAGAAACGGTCACCCTACTGGCGAAGGAACACTCTAACAGTGATGAGCAGAAGAGATACGATCTCCCTAGTGTTGAAGGAACACTCTAGCAGTGACGAGAGGAAGAGATACGAACACCCTAGTGGTGAAGGAACACTCTAGCAGTGACGAGCAGAAGACGTACGAACACCCTAGTGGTGAAGGAACACTCTAGCAGTGACGAGCAAAAGACATACAAACACACTAGTGGTGAAGGAGCACTCGAGCAGTTACGAGCAGAAAACATTCGAACACCCTAGTGGTGAAGGAACACTCTAGGAGTGACGAGCATAAGACATACGAACACCCTAGTGGTGAAGGAACACTCTAGCATGGACTATGAGAAGACATACGAACACTCTAGTGGTGAAGGAACACTATAGCAATGATAAGTAGAAGACATACGAACACCCTGGTGTTGAAGGAACAATCTAGCAGTGACGAGCAGAAGACATACAAACACACTAGTGGTGAAGGAGCACTCGAGCAGTGACGAGCAAAAAACATTCGAACACCCTAGTGGTGAAGGAACACTCTAGGAGTGACGAGCATAAGACATACGAACACCCTAGTGGTGAAGGAACACTCTAGCATGGACTATGAGAAGACATACGAACACTCTAATGGTGAAGGAACACTATAGTAATGATAAGTGGAAGACATACGAAATCCCGAGTGGTGAAGGAACACTTTAGCAGTGACGAGTAGAAGACATACGAATACTCTAATGGTGAAGGAACACGCTAGCAGTGACGAGCAGAAAACATTCTAACACCCTAGTGGTGAAGGAACACTCTAGCAGTGACGAGCAGAAGACGTACGAACACCTTGGTGTTGAAGGAACACTCTAGCAGTGACAAGCAAAAGACATACGAACACACTAGTGGTGAAGGAACACTTGAGCAGTGACGAGCAGAAAACTTTCGAACACCCTAGTGGTAAAGGAACACTCTAGGAGTGACGAGCATAAGACATACCAACACCCTAGTGGTGAAGCAACACTGTAGCAGTGACAAGCAGAAGACATACGAACACCCTCGTGGTGACGAAACACTCTAGCAGTGTCGAGCAAAAAAGATACGAACACCCTAGTGGTGAAGGAACACTCTAGCAGGGACTAGCAGAAGACATACGAACACCCTAGTGGTGAAGGAACACTCTAGGAGTGACGAGCATAAGACATACGAACACCCTAGTGGTGAAGGAACACTCTAGCATGGACTATGAGAAGACATACGAACACTCTAATGGTGAAGGAACACTATAGCAATGATAAGTAGAAGACATACGAAATCCCGAGTGGTGAAGGAACACTTTAGCAGTGACGAGTAGAAGACATACGAATACTCTAATGGTGAAGGAACACGCTAGCAGTGACGAGCAGAAAACATTCTAACACCCTAGTGGTGAAGGAACACTCTAGCAGTGACGAGCAGAAGACGTACGAACACCTTGGTGTTGAAGGAACACTCTAGCAGTGACAAGCAAAAGACATACGAACACACTAGTGGTGAAGGAACACTTGAGCAGTGACGAGCAGAAAACTTTCGAACACCCTAGTGGTAAAGGAACACTCTAGGAGTGACGAGCATAAGACATACCAACACCCTAGTGGTGAAGCAACACTGTAGCAGTGACAAGCAGAAGACATACGAACACCCTCGTGGTGACGAAACACTCTAGCAGTGTCGAGCTAAAAAGATACGAACACCCTCGTGGTGATGAAACACTCTAGGAGTGGCGAGCAAAAGAGATACGAACACTCTAGTTGTGAAGGAACACTCTAGTAGTGACGAGCGAAAGAGATACGAACATCGTAGTGGTGAAGGAACACTCTAGCAGGGACTAGCAGAAGACATACGAACACCCTAGTGGTGAAGGAACACTCTAGCAGTGACGAGCATAAGACATACGAAAACCCTAGTGGTGAAGGAACACTCTAGCAGTGACGAGCATAAGACATACGAACACCCTAGTGGTGAAGGAACACTCTAGCAGTGATGAGCATAAGACATACGAACACCCTAGTGGTAAAAGAACACTCTAGCAATGACGAGCAAAAGAGAAACGGTCACCCTACTGGCGAAGGAACACTCTAACAGTGATGAGCAGAAGAGATACGATCTCCCTAGTGTTGAAGGAACACTCTAGCAGTGACGAGAGGAAGAGATACGAACACCCTAGTGGTGAAGGAACACTCTAGCAGTGACGAGCAGAAGACGTACGAACACCCTAGTGGTGAAGGAACACTCTAGCAGTGACGAGCAAAAGACATACAAACACACTAGTGGTGAAGGAGCACTCGAGCAGTTACGAGCAGAAAACATTCGAACACCCTAGTGGTGAAGGAACACTCTAGGAGTGACGAGCATAAGACATACGAACACCCTAGTGGTGAAGGAACACTCTAGCATGGACTATGAGAAGACATACGAACACTCTAGTGGTGAAGGAACACTATAGCAATGATAAGTAGAAGACATACGAACACCCTGGTGTTGAAGGAACAATCTAGCAGTGACGAGCAGAAGACATACAAACACACTAGTGGTGAAGCAGCACTCGAGCAGTGACGAGCAAAAAACATTCGAACACCCTAGTGGTGAAGGAACACTCTAGGAGTGACGAGCATAAGACATACGAACACCCTAGTGGTGAAGGAACACTCTAGCATGGACTATGAGAAGACATACGAACACTCTAATGGTGAAGGAACACTATAGCAATGATAAGTGGAAGACATACGAAATCCCGAGTGGTGAAGGAACACTTTAGCAGTGACGAGTAGAAGACATACGAATACTCTAATGGTGAAGGAACACGCTAGCAGTGACGAGCAGAAAACATTCTAACACCCTAGTGGTGAAGGAACACTCTAGCAGTGACGAGCAGAAGACGTACGAACACCTTGGTGTTGAAGGAACACTCTAGCAGTGACAAGCAAAAGACATACGAACACACTAGTGGTGAAGGAACACTTGAGCAGTGACGAGCAGAAAACTTTCGAACACCCTAGTGGTAAAGGAACACTCTAGGAGTGACGAGCATAAGACATACCAACACCCTAGTGGTGAAGCAACACTGTAGCAGTGACAAGCAGAAGACATACGAACACCCTCGTGGTGACGAAACACTCTAGCAGTGTCGAGCAAAAAAGATACGAACACCCTAGTGGTGAAGGAACACTCTAGCAGGGACTAGCAGAAGACATACGAACACCCTAGTGGTGAAGGAACACTCTAGCAGTGACGAGCATAAGACATACGAAAACCCTAGTGGTGAAGGGACACTCTAGCAGTGACGAGCATAACACATACGAACACCCTAGTGGTGAAGGAACACTCTAGCAGTGATGAGCATAAGACATACGAACACCCTAGTGGTAAAAGAACACTCTAGCAATGACGAGCAAAAGAGAAACGGTTACCCTACTGGCGAAGGAACACTCTAACAGTGATGAGCAGAAGAGATACGATCTTCCTAGTGTTGAGGGAACACTCTAGCAGTGACGAGAGGAAGAGATACGAACACCCTAGTGGTGAAGGAACACTCTAGTAGTGACGAGCAGAAGACGTACGAACACCCTAGTGGTGAAGGAACACTCTAGCAGTGACGAGCAAAAGACATACAAACACACTAGTGGTGAAGGAGCACTCGAGCAGTTACGAGCAGAAAACATTCGAACACCCTAGTGGTGAAGGAACACTCTAGGAGTGACGAGCATAAGACATACGAACACCCTAGTGGTGAAGGAACACTCTATCATGGACTATGAGAAGACATACGAACACTCTAGTGGTGAAGGAACACTATAGCAATGATAAGTAGAAGACATACGAACACCCTGGTGTTGAAGGAACAATCTAGCAGTGACGAGCAGAAGACATACAAACACACTAGTGGTGAAGGAGCACTCGAGCAGTGACGAGCAGAAAACATTCGAACACCCTAGTGGTGAAGGAACACTCTAGGAGTGACGAGCATAAGACATACGAACACCCTAGTGGTGAAGGAACACTCTAGCATGGACTATGAGAAGACATACGAACACTCTAGTGGTGAAGGAACACTATAGCAATGATAAGTAGAAGACATACGAAATCCCGTGTGGTGAAGGAACACTTTAGCAGTGACGAGTAGAAGACATACGAATACTCTAATGGTGAAGGAACACGCTAGCAGTGACGAGCAGAAAACATTCTAACACCCTAGTGGTGAAGGAACACTCTAGCAGTGACGAGCAGAAGACGTACGAACACCTTGGTGTTGAAGGAACACTCTAGCAGTGACAAGCAAAAGACATACGAACACACTAGTGGTGAAGGAACACTTGAGCAGTGACGAGCAGAAAACTTTCGAACACCCTAGTGGTAAAGGAACGCTCTAGGAGTGACGAGCATAAGACATACCAACACCCTAGTGGTGAAGCAACACTGTAGCAGTGACAAGCAGAAGACATACGAACACCCTCGTGGTGACGAAACACTCTAGCAGTGTCGAGCAAAAAAGATACGAACACCCTAGTGGTGAAGGAACACTCTAGCAGGGACTAGCAGAAGACATACGAACACCCTAGTGGTGAAGGAACACTCTAGCAGTGACGAGCATAAGACATACGAAAACCCTAGTGGTGAAGGAACACTCTAGCAGTGACGAGCATAAGACATACGAACACCCTAGTGGTGAAGGAACACTCTAGCAGTGATGAGCATAAGACATACGAACACCCTAGTGGTAAAAGAACACTCTAGCAATGACGAGCAAAAGAGAAACGGTCACCCTACTGGCGAAGGAACACTCTAACAGTGATGAGCAGAAGAGATACGATCTCCCTAGTGTTGAAGGAACACTCTAGCAGTGACGAGAGGAAGAGATACGAACACCCTAGTGGTGAAGGAACACTCTAGCAGTGACGAGCAGAAGACGTACGAACACCCTAGTGGTGAAGGAACACTCTAGCAGTGACGAGCAAAAGACATACAAACACACTAGTGGTGAAGGAGCACTCGAGCAGTTACGAGCAGAAAACATTCAAACACCCTAGTGGTGAAGGAACACTCTAGGAGTGACGAGCATAAGACATACGAACACCCTAGTGGTGAAGGAACACTCTAGCATGGACTATGAGAAGACATACGAACACTCTAGTGGTGAAGGAACACTATAGCAATGATAAGTAGAAGACATACGAACACCCTGGTGTTGAAGGAACAATCTAGCAGTGACGAGCAGAAGACATACAAACACACTAGTGGTGAAGGAGCACTCGAGCAGTGACGAGCAAAAAACATTCGAACACCCTAGTGGTGAAGGAACACTCTAGGAGTGACGAGCATAAGACATACGAACACCCTAGTGGTGAAGGAACACTCTAGCAGGGACTATGAGAAGACATACGAACACTCTAGTGGTGAAGGAACACTATAGCAATGATAAGTAGAAGACATACGAAATCCCGAGTGGTGAAGGAACACTTTAGCAGTGACGAGTAGAAGACATACGAATACTCTAATGGTGAAGGAACACGCTAGCAGTGACGAGCAGAAAACATTCTAACACCCTAGTGGTGAAGGAACACTCTAGCAGTGACGAGCAGAAGACGTACGAACACCCTAGTGGTGAAGGAACACTCTAGCAGTGACGAGCATAAGACATACGAAAACCCTAGTGGTGAAGGAACACTCTAGCAGTGACGAGCATAAGACATACGAACACCCTAGTGGTGAAGGAACACTCTAGCAGTGATGAGCATAAGACATACGAACACCCTAGTGGTAAAAGAACACTCTAGCAATGACGAGCAAAAGATAAACGGTCACCCTACTGGCGAAGGAACACTCTAACAGTGATGAGCAGAAGAGATACGATCTCCCTAGTGTTGAAGGAACACTCTAGCAGTGACGAGAGGAAGAGATACGAACACCCTAGTGGTGAAGGAACACTCTAGCAGTGACGAGCAGAAGACGTACGAACACCCTAGTGGTGAAGGAACACTCTAGCAGTGACGAGCAATAACATACAAACACACTAGTGGTGAAGGAGCACTCGAGCAGTTACGAGCAGAAAACATTCGAACACCCTAGTGGTGAAGGAACACTCTAGGAGTGACGAGCATAAGACATACGAACACCCTAGTGGTGAAGGAACACTCTAGCATGGACTATGAGAAGACATACGAACACTCTAGTGGTGAAGGAACACTATAGCAATGATAAGTAGAAGACATACGAACACCCTGGTGTTGAAGGAACAATCTAGCAGTGACGAGCAGAAGACATACAAACACACTAGTGGTGAAGGAGCACTCGAGCAGTGACGAGCAGAAAACATTCGAACACCCTAGTGGTGAAGGAACACTCTAGGAGTGACGAGCATAAGACATACGAACACCCTAGTGGTGAAGGAACACTCTAGCATGGACTATGAGAAGACATACGAACACTCTAGTGGTGAAGGAACACTATAGCAATGATAAGTAGAAGACATACGAAATCCCGAGTGGTGAAGGAACACTTTAGCAGTGACGAGTAGAAGACATACGAATACTCTAATGGTGAAGGAACACGCTAGCAGTGACGAGCAGAAAACATTCTAACACCCTAGTGGTGAAGGAACACTCTAGCAGTGACGAGCAGAAGACGTACGAACACCTTGGTGTTGAAGGAACACTCTAGCAGTGACAAGCAAAAGACATACGAACACACTAGTGGTGAAGGAACACTTGAGCAGTTACGAGCAGAAAACTTTCGAACACCCTAGTGGTAAAGGAACACTCTAGGAGTGACGAGCATAAGACATACCAACACCCTAGTGGTGAAGCAACACTGTAGCAGTGACAAGCAGAAGACATACGAACACCCTCGTGGTGACGAAACACTCTAGCAGTGTCGAGCAAAAAAGATACGAACACCCTAGTTGTGAAAGAACACTCCAGTAGTGATGAGCATAAGACATACGAACACCCTAGTGGTGAAGGAACACTCTAGCATGGACGAGGAAAAAGAGAAACGGACACCCTACTGGCGAAGGAACACTCTAACAGTGATGAGCAGAAGAGATACGATCTCCCTAGTGTTGAAGGAACACTCTAGCAGTGACGAGAGGAAGAGATACGAACACCCTAGTGGTGAAGGAACACTCTAGCAGTGACGAGCAGAAGACGTACGAACACCTTGGTGTTGAAGGAACAATCTAGCAGTGACGAGCAAAAGACATACAAACACACTAGTGGTGAAGGAGCACTCAAGCAGTGACGAGCAGAAAACATTCGAACACCCTAGTGGGGAAGGAACACTCTAGGAGTGACAAGCATAAGACATACGAACACCCTAGTGGTTAAGGAACACTCTAGCATGGACTATGAGAAGACATACGAACACTTTAGTGGTGAAGGAACACTATAGCAATGATAAGTAGAAGACATACGAAATCCTGAGTGGTGAAATAACACTTTAGCAGTAACGAGTAGAAGACATATGAACACCCTAATGGTGAAAGAACACGCTAGCAGTGATGAGCAGAAAACATTCGAACACCCTGGTGTTGAAGGAAAACTCTAGCGGTGGCGAGCAAAAGACATACGAACACACTAGTGGTGAAGGAGAACTCTAGCAGTGACGAGCAGAAAACATTCGAACACCCTAGTGGTGAAGGAACATTATAGGAGTGACGAGCATAAGATATACGAACACCCTAGTGGTGAAGGAACACTCTAGCAGGGACTAGGAGAACATATACGAACACTCTAGTGGTGAAGGAACACTATAGCAGTGACGAACAGAAGATATACGAACACCGTAGTGGTGAAGGAACACTCTAGCAGTGACGATCAGAAGACGTACGAACACCCTTATGTTGAAGGAACACTCTAGCGGTGGCGACCAAAAGACATACGAACACACTAGTGGTGAAGGAGCACTCTAGCAGTGACGAGCAGAAAACATTCGACCACCCTAGTGGTGAAGGAACACTCTAGGAGTGACGAGCATAAGACATACGAACACCCTAGTGGTCAAGGAACACTCTAGCAGGGACTAGGATAACACATACGAACACTCTAGTGGTGAAGGAACACTATAGCAATGACGAGCAGAAGATATACGAACACCCTAGTGGTGAAGGAACATTTTAGCAGTGACGAGTAGAAGACATACGAACACCCTAATGGTGAAGGAACACTCTAGCAGTGATGAACATAAGACATACGAACACCCTAGTGGTAAAGGAACACTCTAGCAATCACGAGCAGAAGAGAAACGGACACCCTATTGGCGAAGGAACACTCTAGCAGTAATGAGCAGAAGAGATACGATCTCCCTAGTTTTGAAGGAATACTCTAGCAGTGACGAGAGGAAGAGATACGAACACCCTAGTTGTGAAGGACCACTCTAGCTATGACGAGGAAAAGACATACGAAAACATTAATGCTGAAGGAACACACTAGCAGTGACGAGCAGAAGAGATGCGAACACCCTAGTTGTGAAGGAACACTATAGTTGTGACGAGCAAAAGACATACGAAAACCTTAATGGTCAGGAACACTCTAGCAATGATGAGGAAAAGATATACGAACACCCTAGTGGTGAAGCAACACTGTAGCAGTGACAAGCATAAGACATACGAACACCCTCGTGGTGATGAAACACTCTAGCAGTGGCGAGCAAAAGAGATACGTTGTGAAGGAACACTCTTGTAGTGACGAGCGAAAGAGATACGAGCATCCTAGTGGTGAAAGAACACTCTAGCAAGGACTAGCAGAAGACATACGAACACGTTATTGGTGAAGGAACACTCTAGCAGTGACGAGCAGAAGACATACGAACACCCTAGTGGTAAAGGAACACTCTAGCAATGACGAGCAAAAGAGATACGATCTCCCTAGTGTTGAAGGAACACTCTAGCAGTGACGAGAGAAGGAGATACGAACACCCTAGTCGTGAAGGAACACTCTAGCAGTGACGAGCAGAAGACGTACGAACACCCTGGTGTTGAAGGAACACTCTAGCAGTGACGAGCAAAAGACATACGAACACACTAGTGGTGAAGGAGCACTCGAGCAGTGACGAGCAGAAAACATTCGAACACCGTAGTGGTGAAGGAACACTCTAGGAGTGACGAGCATAAGACATACGAACACCCTAGTGGTGAAGGAACACTTTAGCAAGGACTAGGAGAAGACATACGAGCACTTCACTGGTGAAGGAACACTATAGCAGTGATAAGTAGAAGACATATAAAATCCCGAGTGGTGAAGGAACACTTTAGCAGTGAGGAGTAGAAGACATACGAATACCCTAATGGTGAAGGAACACGCTAGCAGTGACGAGCAGAAAACATTCGAACACCCTAGTGGTGAAGGAACACTCTAGCAGTGACGAGCAGAAGACGTACGAACACCCTGGTGTTGAAGGAACACTCTAGCAGTGACGAGCAAAAGACATACGAACACACTAGTGGTGAAGGAGCACTCGAGCAGTGACAAGCAGAAAATATTCGAACAACCTAGTGATGAAGGAACACTCTAGGAGTGACGAGCATAAGACATACGAACACCCTAGTGGTGAAGGAACACTCTAGATGGGACTAGGAGAAGACATACGAACACTCTAGTGGTGAAGGAACACTATAGTAGTGATAAGCAGAAGACATACGAATTCCCGAGTGGTGAAGGAACACTTTAGCAGTAACGAGTAGAAGACATACGAACACCCTAATGGTGAAGGAACACTCTAGCAGTGATGAACATAAGACATACGAACACCCTAGTGGTAAAGGAACACTCTAGCAATCACGAGCAGAAGAGAAACGGACACCCTATTGGCGAAGGAACACTCTAGCAGTAATGAGCAGAAGAGATACGATCTCCCTAGTTTTGAAGGAATACTCTAGCAGTGGCGAGCAAAAGATATACGTTGTGAAGGAACACTCTTGTAGTGACGAGCGAAAGAGATACGAGCATCCTAGTGGTGAAAGAACACTCTAGCAAGGACTAGCAGAAGACATACGAACACGTTATTGGTGAAGGAACACTCTAGCAGTGATGAGCAGAAGACATACGAAAACCCTAGTGGTGAAGGAACACTCTAGCAGTGACGAGCATAAGACATACGAAAACCATAGTTGTGAAGGAACACTCTAGCAGTGACGAACATAAGACATACGAACACCCTAGTGGTAAAGGAACACTCTAGCAATGACGAGCAAAAGAGATACGATCTCCCTAGTGTTGAAGGAACACTCTAGCAGTGACGAGAGAAGGAGATACGAACACCCTAGTCGTGAAGGAACACTCTAGCAGTGACGAGCAGAAGACGTACGAACACCCTGGTGTTGAAGGAACACTCTAGCAGTGACGAGCAAAAGACATACGAACACACTAGTGGTGAAGGAGCACTCGAGCAGTGACGAGCAGAAAACATTCGAACACCGTAGTGGTGAAGGAACACTCTAGGAGTGACGAGCATAAGACATACGAACACCCTAGTGGTGAAGGAACACTTTAGCAGGGACTAGGAGAAGACATACGAGCACTTCACTGGTGAAGGAACACTATAGCAGTGATAAGTAGAAGACATATAAAATCCCGAGTGGTGAAGGAACACTTTAGCAGTGAGGAGTAGAAGACATACGAATACCCTAATGGTGAAGGAACACGCTAGCAGTGACGAGCAGAAAACATTCGAACACCCTAGTGGTGAAGGAACACTCTAGCAGTGACGAGCAGAAGACGTACGAACACCCTGGTGTTGAAGGAACACTCTAGCAGTGACGAGCAAAAGACATACGAACACACTAGTGGTGAAGGAGCACTCGAGCAGTGACAAGCAAAAAATATTCGAACAACCTAGTGATGAAGGAACACTCTAGGAGTGACGAGCATAAGACATACGAACACCCTAGTGGTGAAGGAACACTCTAGATGGGACTAGGAGAAGACATACGAACACTCTAGTGGTGAAGGAACACTATAGTAGTGATAAGCAGAAGACATACGAATTCCCGAGTGGTGAAGGAACACTTTAGCAGTAACGAGTAGAAGACATACGAACACCCTAATGGTGAAGGAACACTCTAGCAGTGATGAACATAAGACATACGAACACCCTAGTGGTAAAGGAACACTCTAGCAATCACGAGCAGAAGAGAAACGGACACCCTATTGGCGAAGGAACACTCTAGCAGTAATGAGCAGAAGAGATACGATCTCCCTAGTTTTGAAGGAATACTCTAGCAGTGACGAGAGGAAGAGATACGAACACCCTAGTTGTGAAGGACCACTCTAGCTATGACGAGGAAAAGACATACGAAAACATTAATGCTGAAGGAACACACTAGCAGTGACGAGCAGAAGAGATGCGAACACCCTAGTTGTGAAGGAACACTATAGTTGTGACGAGCAAAAGACATACGAAAACCTTAATGGTCAGGAACACTCTAGCAATGATGAGGAAAAGATATACGAACACCCTAGTGGTGAAGCAACACTGTAGCAGTGACAAGCATAAGACATACGAACACCCTCGTGGTGATGAAACACTCTAGCAGTGGCGAGCAAAAGAGATACGTTGTGAAGGAACACTCTTGTAGTGACGAGCGAAAGAGATACGAGCATCCTAGTGGTGAAAGAACACTCTAGCAAGGACTAGCAGAAGACATACGAACACGTTATTGGTGAAGGAACACTCTAGCAGTGACGAGCAGAAGACATACGAAAACCCTAGTGGTGAAGGAACACTCTAGCAGTGACGAGCATAAGACATACGAAAACCATAGTTGTGAAGGAACACTCTAGCAGTGACGAACATAAGACATACGAACACCCTAGTGGTAAAGGAACACTCTAGCAATGACGAGCAAAAGAGATACGATCTCCCTAGTGTTGAAGGAACACTCTAGCAGTGACGAGAGAAGGAGATACGAACACCCTAGTCGTGAAGGAACACTCTAGCAGTGACGAGCAGAAGACGTACGAACACCCTGGTGTTGAAGGAACACTCTAGCAGTGACGAGCAAAAGACATACGAACACACTAGTGGTGAAGGAGCACTCGAGCAGTGACGAGCAGAAAACATTCGAACACCGTAGTGGTGAAGGAACACTCTAGGAGTGACGAGCATAAGACATACGAACACCCTAGTGGTGAAGGAACACTTTAGCAGGGACTAGGAGAAGACATACGAGCACTTCACTGGTGAAGGAACACTATAGCAGTGATAAGTAGAAGACATATAAAATCCCGAGTGGTGAAGGAACACTTTAGCAGTGAGGAGTAGAAGACATACGAATACCCTAATGGTGAAGGAACACGCTAGCAGTGACGAGCAGAAAACATTCGAACACCCTAGTGGTGAAGGAACCCTCTAGCAGTGACGAGCAGAAGACGTACGAATACCCTGGTGTTGAAGGAACACTCTAGCGGTGGCGAGCAAAAGACATACGAACACACTAGTGGTGAAGGAGTACTCTAGCAGTGACGAGCAGAAAACATTCGAACACCCTAGTGGTGAAGGAACACTATAGGAGTGACGAGCATAAGACATACGAACACCCTAGTGGTGAAGGAACACTCTAGCAGGGACTAGGAGAACACATACGAACACTCTAGTGGTGAAGGAACACTATAGCAGTGACGAGCAGAAGATATACGAACACCCTAGTGGTGAAGGAACACTTTAGCAGTGACGAGTAGAAGACATACGAACACCCTAATGGTGAAGGAAAACTCTAGCAGTGATGAGCATAAGACATACGAACACCCTAGTGGTAAAGGAACACTCTAGCAATCACGAGCAGAAGAGAAACGGACACCCTATTGGCGAAGGAACACTCTAGCAGTAATGAGCAGAAGAGATACGATCTCCCTAGTGTTGAAGGAATACTTTAGCAGTGACGAGAGGAAGAGATACGAACACCCTAGTTGTGAAGGACCACTCTAGCTATGACGAGGAAAAGACATACGAAAACCTTAATGCTGAAGGAACACTCTAGCAGTGACGAGCGGAAGAGATGCGAACACCGTAGTTGTGAAGGAACACTATAGTTGTGATGAGCAAAAGACATACGAAAACCTTAATGGTCAGGAACACTCCAGCAATGACGAGCAAAAGAGATACGATCTCCCTAGTGTTGAAAGAACACTCTAGCAGTGACGAGAGAAGGAGATACGAACACCCTAGTGGTGAAGGAACACTCTAGCAGTGACGAGCAGAAGACGTACGAACACCCTGGTGTTGAAGGAACACTCTAGCAGTGACGAGCAAAAGACATACGAACACACTAGTGGTGAAAGAGCACTCGAGCAGGGACTAGAAGAAGACATACGAGCACTTTACTGGTGAAGGAACACTATAGCAGTGATAAGTAGAAGACATACAAAATCCCGAGTGGTGAAGGAACACTTTAGCAGTGAGGAGTAGAAGACATACGAATACCCTAATGGTGAAGGAACACGCTAGCAGTGACGAGCAGAAAATATTCGAACACCCTAGTGGTGAAGGAACACTCTAGCAGTGACGAGCAGAAGACGTACGAACACCCTGGTGTTGAAGGAACACTCTAGCAGTGATGAGCAAAAGACATACAAACACACTAGTGGTGAACGAGCATTCGAGCAGTGACAAGCAGAAAATATTCGAACACCCTAGTGATGAAGGAACACTCTAGGAGTGACGAGCATAAGACAAACGAACACCGTAGTGATGAAGGAACATTCTAGATGGGACTAGGAGAAGACATACGAACACTCTAGTGGTGAAGGAACACTATAGTAGTGATAAGCAGAAGACATACGAAATCCCGAGTGGTGAAGGAATACTTTAGCAGTAACGAGTAGAAGACATACGAACACCCTAATGGTGAAGGAACACTATAGCAGTGACGATCAGAAGACGTACGAACACCCTGGTGTTGAAGGAACATTCTAGCGGTGGCGAGAAAAAGACATACGAACACACTAGTGGTGAAGGAGCACTCTAGCAGTGACAAGCAGAAGATATACGAACACCCTAGTGGTGAAGGAACACTTTAGCAGTGATGAGTAGAAGACATACGAACACCCTAATGGTGAAGGAACACTCTAGCAGTGATGAGCATAAGACATACGAACACCCTAGTGGTAAAGGAACACTCTAGCAATCACGAGCAGAAGAGAAACGGACACCCTATTGGCGAAGGAACACTCTAGCAGTAATGAGCAGAAGAGATACGATCTCCCTAGTGTTGAAGGAATACTTTAGCAGTGACGAGAGGAAGAGATACGAACACCCTAGTTGTGAAGGACCACTCTAGCTATGACGAGGAAAAGACATACGAAAACATTAATGCTGAAGGAACACTCTAGCAGTGACGAGCGGAAGAGATGCGAACACCCTAGTTGTGAAGGAACACTATAGTTGTGACGAGCAAAAGACATACGAAAACCTTAATGGTCAGGAACACTCTAGCAATGATGAGGAAAAGATATACGAACACCCAAGTGGTGAAGCAACACTGTAGCAGTGACAAGCATAAGACATACGAACACCCTCGTGGGGATGAAACACTCTAGCAGTGGCGAGCAAAAGAGATACGAAAACCCTAGTTGTGAAGGAACACTCTTGTAGTGACGACCGAAAGAGATACGAACATCCTAGTGGTGAAAGAACACTCTAGCAAGGACTAGCATAAGACATACGAACACCTTATTGGTGAAGGAACACTCTAGCAGTGACGAGCAGAAGACATACGAAAACCCTAGTGGTGAAGGAACACTCTAGCAGTGACGAGCATAAGACATACGAAAACCATAGTGGTGAAGGAACACTCTAGCAGTGACGAACATAAGACATACGAACACCCTAGTGGTAAAGGAACACTCTAGCAATGACGAGCAAAAGAGATACGATCTCCCTAGTGTTGAAGGAACACTCTAGCAGTGACGAGAGAAGGAGATACGAACACCCTAGTCGTGAAGAAACACTCTAGCAGTGACGAGCAGAAGACGTACGAACACCCTGGTGTTGAAGGAACACTCTAGCAGTGACGAGCAAAAGACATACGAACACACTAGTGGTGAAGGAGCACTCGAGCAGTGACGAGCAGAAAACATTCGAACACCGTAGTGGTGAAGGAACACTCTAGGAGTGACGAGCATAAGACATACGAACACCCTAGTGGTGAAGGAACACTTTAGCAGGGACTAGGAGAAGACATACGAGCACTTCACTGGTGAAGGAACACTATAGCAGTGATAAGTAGAAGACATATAAAATCCCGAGTGGTGAAGGAACACTTTAGCAGTGAGGAGTAGAAGACATACGAATACCCTAATGGTGAAGGAACACGCTAGCAGTGACGAGCAGAAAACATTCGAACACCCTAGTGGTGAAGGAACCCTCTAGCAGTGACGAGCAGAAGACGTACGAATACCCTGGTGTTGAAGGAACACTCTAGCGGTGGCGAGCAAAAGACATACGAACACACTAGTGGTGAAGGAGCACTCTAGCAGTGACGAGCAGAAAACATTCGAACACCCTAGTGGTGAAGGAACACTATAGGAGTGACGAGCATAAAACATACGAACACCCTAGTGGTGAAGGAACACTCTAGCAGGGACTAGGAGAACACATACGAACACTCTAGTGGTGAAGGAACACTATAGCAGTGACGAGCAGAAGATATACGAACACCCTAGTGGTGAAGGAACACTTTAGCAGTGACGAGTAGAAGACATACGAACACCCTAATGGTGAAGGAAAACTCTAGCAGTGATGAGCATAAGACATACGAACACCCTAGTGGTAAAGGAACACTCTAGCAATCACGAGCAGAAGAGAAACGGACACCCTATTGGCGAAGGAACACTGTAGCAGTAATGAGCAGAAGAGATACGATCTCCCTAGTGTTGAAGGAATACTTTAGCAGTGACGAGAGGAAGAGATACGAACACCCTAGTTGTGAAGGACCACTCTAGCTATGACGAGGAAAAGACATACGAAAACCTTAATGCTGAAGGAACACTCTAGCAGTGACGAGCGGAAGAGATGCGAACACCGTAGTTGTGAAGGAACACTATAGTTGTGATGAGCAAAAGACATACGAAAACCTTAATGGTCAGGAACACTCTAGCAATGACGAGCAAAAGAGATACGATCTCCCTAGTGTTGAAAGAACACTCTAGCAGTGACGAGAGAAGGAGATACGAACACCCTAGTGGTGAAGGAACACTCTAGCAGTGACGAGCAGAAGACGTACGAACACCCTGGTGTTGAAGGAACACTCTAGCAGTGACGAGCAAAAGACATACGAACACACTAGTGGTGAAAGAGCACTCGAGCAGTGACGAGCAGAAAACATTCGAACACCGTAGTGGTGAAGGAACACTCTAGGAGTGACGAGCATAAGACATACGAACACCCTAGTGGTGAAGGAACACTTTAGCAGGGACTAGGAGAAGACATACGAGCACTTCACTGGTGAAGGAACACTATAGCAGTGATAAGTAGAAGACATATAAAATCCCGAGTGGTGAAGGAACACTTTAGCAGTGAGGAGTAGAAGACATACGAATACCCTAATGGTGAAGGAACACGCTAGCAGTGACGAGCAGAAAACATTCGAACACCCTAGTGGTGAAGGAACCCTCTAGCAGTGACGAGCAGAAGACGTACGAATACCCTGGTGTTGAAGGAACACTCTAGCGGTGGCGAGCAAAAGACATACGAACACACTAGTGGTGAAGGAGTACTCTAGCAGTGACGAGCAGAAAACATTCGAACACCCTAGTGGTGAAGGAACACTATAGGAGTGACGAGCATAAGACATACGAACACCCTAGTGGTGAAGGAACACTCTAGCAGGGACTAGGAGAACACATACGAACACTCTAGTGGTGAAGGAACACTATAGCAGTGACGAGCAGAAGATATACGAACACCCTAGTGGTGAAGGAACACTTTAGCAGTGACGAGTAGAAGACATACGAACACCCTAATGGTGAAGGAAAACTCTAGCAGTGATGAGCATAAGACATACGAACACCCTAGTGGTAAAGGAACACTATAGCAATCACGAGCAGAAGAGAAACGGACACCCTATTGGCGAAGGAACACTCTAGCGGTGGCGAGAAAAAGACATACGAACACACTAGTGGTGAAGGAGCACTCTAGCAGTGACAAGCAGAAGATATACGAACACCCTAGTGGTGAAGGAACACTTTAGCAGTGATGAGTAGAAGACATACGAACACCCTAATGGTGAAGGAACACTCTAGCAGTGATGAGCATAAGACATACGAACACCCTAGTGGTAAAGGAACACTCTAGCAATCACGAGCAGAAGAGAAACGGACACCCTATTGGCGAAGGAACACTCTAGCAGTAATGAGCAGAAGAGATACGATCTCCCTAGTGTTGAAGGAATACTTTAGCAGTGACGAGAGGAAGAGATACGAACACCCTAGTTGTGAAGGACCACTCTAGCTATGACGAGGAAAAGACATACGAAAACATTAATGCTGAAGGAACACTCTAGCAGTGACGAGCGGAAGAGATGCGAACACCCTAGTTGTGAAGGAACACTATAGTTGTGACGAGCAAAAGACATACGAAAACCTTAATGGTCAGGAACACTCTAGCAATGATGAGGAAAAGATATACGAACACCCAAGTGGTGAAGCAACACTGTAGCAGTGACAAGCATAAGACATACGAACACCCTCGTGGGGATGAAACACTCTAGCAGTGGCGAGCAAAAGAGATACGAAAACCCTAGTTGTGAAGGAACACTCTTGTAGTGACGACCGAAAGAGATACGAACATCCTAGTGGTGAAAGAACACTCTAGCAAGGACTAGCATAAGACATACGAACACCTTATTGGTGAAGGAACACTCTAGCGGTGACGAGCAGAAGACATACGAAAACCCTAGTGGTGAAGGAACACTCTAGCAGTGACGAGCATAAGACATACGAAAACCATAGTGGTGAAGGAACACTCTAGCAGTGACGAACATAAGACATACGAACACCCTAGTGGTAAAGGAACACTCTAGCAATGACGAGCAAAAGAGATACGATCTCCCTAGTGTTGAAGGAACACTCTAGCAGTGACGAGAGAAGGAGATACGAACACCCTAGTCGTGAAGAAACACTCTAGCAGTGACGAGCAGAAGACATACGAACACCCTGGTGTTGAAGGAACACTCTAGGAGTGACGAGAAAAAAGACATACGAACACACTAGTGGTGAAGGAGCACTCGAGCAGTGACGAGCAGAAAACATTCGAACACCCTAGTGGTGAAGGAACACTCTAGGAGTGACGAGCATAAGACATACGAACACCCTAATGGTGAAGGAACACTTTAGCAGGGACTAGGAGAAGACATACGAGCACTTTACTAGTGAAGGAACACTATAGCAGTGATAAGTAGAAGACATATAAAATCCCGAGTGGTGAAGGAACACTTTAGTAGTGAGGAGTAGAAGACATACGAATACCCTAATGGTGAAGGAACACGCTAGCAGTGACGAGCAGAAAACATTCGAACACCCTAGTGGTGAAGGAACCCTCTAGCAGTGACGAGCAGAAGACGTACGAATACCCTGGTGTTGAAGGAACACTCTAGCGGTGGCGAGCAAAAGACATACGAACACACTAGTGGTGAAGGAGCACTCTAGCAGTGACGAGCAGAAAACATTCGAACACCCTAGTGGTGAAGGAACACTATAGGAGTGACGAGCATAAGACATACGAACACCCTAGTGGTGAAGGAACACTCTAGCAGGGACTAGGAGAACACATACGAACACTCTAGTGGTGAAGGAACACTATAGCAGTGACGAGCAGAAGATATACGAACACCCTAGTGGTGAAGGATCACTTTAGCAATGACGAGTAAAAGACATACGAACACCCTAATGGTGAAGGAACACTCTAGCAGTGATGAGCATAAGATATACAAACACCCTAGTGGTAAAGGAACACTCTAGCAATCACGAGCAGAAGAGAAACGGACACCCTATTGGCGAAGGAACACTCTAGCAGTAATGAGAAGAAGAGATACGATCTCCCTAGTGTTGAAGGAATACTCTAGCAATGACGAGAGGAAGAGATACGAACACCCTAGTTGTGAAGGACCACTCTAGCTATGACGAGGAAAAGACATACGAAAACCTTAATGCCGAAGGAACACTCTAGCAGTGACGAGCGGAAGAGATGCAAACACCCTAGTTGTGAAGGAACACTATAGTTGTGACGAGCAAAAGACATACGAAAACCTTAATGGTCAGGAACACTCTAGCAATGATGAGGAAAAGATATACGTGCACCTTAGTGGTGAAGCAACACTGTAGCAGTGACAAGCATAAGACATACAAACACCCTCGTGGTGATGAAACACTCTAGCGGTGGCGAGAAAAAGACATACGAACACACTAGTGGTGAAGGAGCACTCTAGCAGTGACGAGCAGAAAACATTCGAACACCCTAGTGGTGAAGGAACACTATAGGAGTGGCGAGCATATGACATACGAACACCCTAGTGGTGAAGGAACACTATAGTAGTGATAAGTAGAAGACATACGAACACCCTAGTGGTGAAGGAACACTTTAGGAGTGACGAGTAGAAGACATACGAACACCCTAATGGTGAAGGAGCACTCTAGCAGTGATGAGCATAAGACATACGAACACCCTAGTGGTAAAGGAACACTCTAGCAATCACGAGCAGAAGAGAAACGGACACCCTACTGGCGAAGGAACACTCTAGCAGTGATGAGCAGAAGAGATACGATCTCCCTAGTGTTGAAGGAATACTCTAGCAGTGACGAGAGGAAGAGATACGAACACCCTAGTTGTGAAGGACCACTCTAGCTATGACGAGGAAAAGACATACGAAAACCTTAATGCTGAAGGAACACTCTAGCAGTGACGAGCGGAAGAGATGCAAACACCCTAGTTGTGAAGGAACACTATAGTTGTGACGAGCAAAAGACATACGAAAACCTTAATGGTCAGGAACACTCTAGCAATGATGAGGAAAAGATATACGTGCACCTTAGTGGTGAAGCAACACTGTAGCAGTGACAAGCATAAGACATACGAAGACCCTCGTGGTGATGAAACACTCTAGGGGTGGCGAGAAAAAGACATACGAACACACTAGTGGTGAAGGAGCACTCTAGCAGTGACGAGCAGAAAACATTCGAACACCCTAGTGGTGAAGGAACACTATAGGAGTGGCAAGCATATGACATACGAACACCCTAGTGGTGAAGGAACACTATAGTAGTGATAAGTAGAAGACATACGAACACCCTAGTGGTGAAGGAACACTTTAGGAGTGACGAGTAGAAGACATACGAACACCCTAATGGTGAAGGAGCACTCTAGCAGTGATGAGCATAAGACATACGAACACCCTAGTGGTAAAGGAACACTCTAGCAATCACGAGCAGAAGAGAAACGGACACCCTACTGGCGAAGGAACACTCTAGCAGTGATGAGCAGAAGAGATACGATCTCTCTAGTGTTGAAGGAACACTCTAGCAGTGACGAGAGGAAGAGATACGAACACCCTAGTTGTAAAGGACCACTCTAGCTCTGACGAATAAAAGACATACGAAAATCTTAATGCTGAAGGAACAATCTAGCTGTGACGAGCGGAAGAGATGCGAACACCCTAGTTGTGAAGGAACACTATAGTTGTGACGAGCAAAAGACATACGAACACCCTAGTGGTGAAGGAACACTCTAGCATGGACGAGGAAAAAGAGAAACGGACACCCTACTGGCGAAGGAACACTCTAACAGTGATGAGCAGAAGAGATACGATCTCCCTAGTGTTGAAGGAACACTCTAGCAGTGACGAGAGGAAGAGATACGAACACCCTAGTGGTGAAGGAACACTCTAGCAGTGACGAGCAGAAGACGTACGAACACCTTGGTGTTGAAGGAACAATCTAGCAGTGACGAGCAAAAGACATACAAACACACTAGTGGTGAAGGAGCACTCAAGCAGTGACGAGCAGAAAACATTCGAACACCCTAGTGGGGAAGGAACACTCTAGGAGTGACAAGCATAAGACATACGAACACCCTAGTGGTGAAGGAACACTCTAGCATGGACTATGAGAAGACATACGAACACTTTAGTGGTGAAGGAACACTATAGCAATGATAAGTAGAAGACATACGAAATCCTGAGTGGTGAAATAACACTTTAGCAGTAACGAGTAGAAGACATATGAACACCCTAATGGTGAAAGAACACGCTAGCAGTGACGAGCAGAAAACATTCGAACACCCTAGTGGTGAAGGAACACTCTAGCAGTGACGAGCAGAAGACGTACGAACACCCTGGTGTTGAAGGAACACTCTAGCAGTGACGAGCAAAAGACATACAAACACACTAGTGGTGAAGGAGCACTCGAGCAGTGACAAGCAGAAAATATTCGAACACCCTAGTGATGAAGGAACACTCTAGGAGTGACGAGCATAAGACATACTAACACCGTAGTGGTGAAGGAACACTCTAGATGGGACTAGGAGAAGACATACGAACACTCTAGTGGTGAAGGAACACTATAGTAGTGATAAGCAGAAGACATACGAAATCCCGAGTGGTGAAGGAACACTTTAGCAGTAACGAGTAGAAGACATACGAACACCCTAATGGTGAAGGAACACGCTAGCAGTGACGAGCAGAAAACATTCGAACACCCTAGTGGTGAAGGAACACTCTAGAAGTGACGATCAGAAGACGTACGAACACCCTGGTGTTGAAGGAACACTCTAGCGGTGGCGAGCAAAACACATACGAACACACTAGTGGTGAAGGAGCACTCTAGCAGTGACGAGCAGAAAATATTCTAACACCCTAGTGGTAAAGGAACACTCTAGCAGTGACGAGCAAAAGACATACGAACACACTAGTGGTGAAGGAGCACTCGAGCAGTGACGAGCAGAAAACATTAGAACACCCTTGTGGTGAAGGAACACTCTAGCAGTGACGAGCAGAAAACATTCGAACACCCTAGTGGTGAAGGAACACTATAGGAGTGGCGAGCATAAGACATACGAACACCCTACTGGTGAAGGAACACTCTAGGAGGGACTAGGAGAACACATACGAACATTCTAGTGGTGAAGGAACACTATAGTAGTGATAAGTAGAAGACATACGAACACCCTAGTGGTGAAGGAACACTTTAGGAGTGACGAGTAGAAGACATACGAACACCCTAGTGGTGAAGGAGCACTCGAGCAGTGACGAGCAGAAAGACATACGAACATTCTAGTGGTCAAGGAACACTATAGTAGTGATAAGTAGAAGACATACGAACACCCTAGTGGTGAAGGAACACTTTAGGAGTGACGAGTAGAAGACATACGAACACCCTAATGGTGAAGGAACACTCTAGCAGTGACGAGCATAAGACATACGAAAACCCTAGTGGTGAAGGAACACACTAGCAGTGACGAACATAAGACATACGAACACCCTAGTGGTAAAGTAACACTATAGCAATGACGAGCAAAAGAGATACGATCTCCCTAGTGTTGAAGGAACACTCTAGCAGTGACGAAAGAAGGAGATACGAACACCCTAGTGGTGAAGGAACACTCTAGCAGTGACGAGCAGAAGACGTACGAACACCCTGGTGTTGAAGGAACACTCTAGCAGTGACGAGCAAAAGACATACGAACACACTAGTGGTGAAGGAGCACTCGAGCAGTGACGAGCAGAAAACATTCGAACACCCTAGTGGTGAAGGAACACTCTAGGAGTGACGAGCATAAGACATACGAACACCCTAGTGGTGAAGGAACACTTTAGCAGGGACTAGGAGAAGACATACGAGCACTTTAGTGGTGAAGGAACACTATAGCATTGATAAGTAGAAGACATAAAAAATCCCGAGTGGTGAAGGAACACTTTAGTAGTGAGGAGTAGAAGACATACGAATACCCTAATGGTGAAGGAACACGCTAGCAGTGACGGGCAGAAAACATTCGAACACCCTAGTGGTGAAGGAACACTCTAGCAGTGACGAGCAGAAGACGTACGAACACCCTGGTGTTGAAGGAACACTCTAGCAGTGACGAGCATAAGACATACGAAAACCCTAGTGGTGAAGGAACACACTAGCAGTGACGAACATAAGACATACGAACACCCTAGTGGTAAAGTAACACTCTAGCAATGACGAGCAAAAGAGATACGATCTCCCTAGTGTTGAAGGAACACTCTAGCAGTGACCAGAGAAGGAGATACGAACACCCTAGTGGTGAAGGAACACTCTAGCAGTGACGAGCAGAAGACGTACGAACACCCTGGTGTTGAAGGAACACTCTAGCAGTGACGAGCAAAAGACATACGAACACACTAGTGGTGAAGGAGCACTCGAGCAGTGTTGAGCAGAAAACATTCGAACACCCTAGTGGTGAAGGAACACTCTAGGAGTGACGAGCATAAGACATACGAACACCATAGTGGTGAAGGAACACTTTAGCAGGGACTAGGAGAAGACATACGAGCACTTTAGTGGTGAAGGAACACTATAGCATTGATAAGTAGAAGACATACAAAATCCCGAGTGGTGAAGGAACACTTTAGTAGTGAGGAGTAGAAGACATACGAATACCCTAATGGTGAAGGAACACGCTAGCAGTGACGAGCAGAAAACATTCGAACACCCTAGTGGTGAAGGAACACTCTAGCAGTGACGAGCAGAAGACGTACGAACACCCTGGTGTTGAAGGAACACTCTAGCAGTGACGAGCAAAAGACATACGAACACACTAGTGGTGAAGGAGCACTCGAGCAGTGACAAGCAGAAAATATTCGAACAACCTAGTGATGAAGGAACACTCTAGGAGTGACGAGCATAAGACATACGAACACCCTAGTGGTGAAGGAACACTTTAGCAGGGACTAGGAGAAGACATACGAGCACTTTAGTGGTGAAGGAACACTATAGCATTGATAAGTAGAAGACATACAAAATCCCGAGTGGTGAAGGAACACTTTAGTAGTGAGGAGTAGAAGACATACGAATACCCTAATGGTGAAGGAACACGCTAGCAGTGACGAGCAGAAAACATTCGAACACCCTAGTGGTGAAGGAACACTCTAGCAGTGACGAGCAGAAGACGTACGAACACCCTGGTGTTGAAGGAACACTCTAGCAGTGACGAGCAAAAGACATACGAACACACTAGTGGTAAAGGAGCACTCGAGCAGTGACGAGCAGAAAATATTCGAACAACCTAGTGATGAAGGAACACTCTAGGAGTGACGAGCATAAGACATACGAACACCCTAGTGGTGAAGGAACACTCTAGATGGGACTAGGAGAAGACATACGAACACTCTAGTGGTGAAGGAACACTATAGTAGTGATAAGTAGAAGACATACGAAATCCCGAGTGGTGAAGAAACACTTTAGCAGTAATGAGTAGAAGACATACGAACACCTTAATGGTGAAGGAACACGCTAGCAGTGACAAGCAGAAAATATTCGAACACCCTAGTGGTGAAGGAACACTCTAGCAGTGACGATCAGAAGACGTACGAACACCCTGGTGTTGAAGGAACACTCTAGCGGTGGCGAGCAAAAGACATACGAACACACTAGTGGTGAAGGAGCACTCTAGCAGTGACGAGCAGAAAACATTCGAACACCCTAGTGGTGAAGGAACACTATAGGAGTGGCGAGCATAAGACATACTAACACCCTAGTGGTGAAGGAACACTCTAGCAGGGACTAGGAGAACACATACGAACATTCTAGTGGTGCAGGAACACTATAGTAGTGATAAGTAGAACACATACGAACACCCTAGTGGTGAAGGAACACTTTAGGAGTGACGAGTAGAAGACATACGAACACCCTAATGGTAAAGGAACACTCTAGAAGTGATGAGCATAAGACATACGAAGACCCTAGTGGTAAAGGAACACTCTAGCAATAACGAGCAGAAGAGAAACGGACACCCTACTGGCGAAGGAACACTCTAGCAGTGATGAGCAGAAGAGATACGATCTCTCTAGTGTTGAAGGAACACTCTAGCAGTGACGAGAGGAAGAGATACGAACACCCTAGATGTGAAGGACCACTCTAGCTGTAACGAATAAAAGACATACGAAAACCTTAATGCTGAAGGAACAATCTAGCAGTGACGAGCGGCAGAGATGCGAACACCCTAGTTGTGAAGGAACACTATAGTTGTGACGAGCAAAAGACATACGAAAATCTTAATGGTCAGGAACACTCTACCAATGATGAGGAAAAGATATACGAACACCCTAGTGGTGAAACAACACTGTAGCAGTGACAAGAATAAGACATACGAACACCGTCGTGGTGATGAAACACTCTAGCGGTGGCGAGCAAAAGAGATACGAACACCCTAGTTGTGAAGGAACACTCTAGTAGTGACGAGCGAAAGAGATACGAACACCCTAGTGGTGAAGGAACACTTTAGGAGTGACGAGTAGAAGACATACGAACACCCTAATGGTGAAGGAACACTCTAGCAGTGATGAGCATAAGACATACGAAGACCCTAGTGGTAAAGGAACACTCTAGCAATCACGAGCAGAAGAGAAACGGACACCCTACTGGCGAAGGAACACTCTAGCGGTGGCGAGCAAAAGACATACGAACACACTAGTGGTGAAGGAGCACTCTAGTAGTGGCGAGCAAAAGAGATACGAACACCCTAGTTATGAAGGAACACTCTAGTAGTGACGAGCGAAAGAGATACGAACATCCTAGTGGTGAAGGAGCACTCTAGCGGTGGCGAGCAAAAGAGATACGAACACCGTAGTTGTGAAGGAACACTCTAGTAGTGACGAGCGAAAGAGATACGAACATCCTAATGGTGAAGGAACACTCTAGCAAGGACTAGCAGAAGACATACGAACACCTTAGTGGTGAAGGAACACTCTAGCAGGGACTAGCAGAAGACATACGAACACCTTACTGGTGAAGAAAAACTCTAGCAGTGACGAGCATAAGACATACGATTACCCTAGTGGTAAAGGAACACTCTAGCAATGACGAGCAAAAGAGAAACGAACACCCTACTGGCGATCTCCCTAGTGTTGAAGGAACACTCTAACAGTGACGAGCAGAAGACATACGAACACACTAGTGGTGAAGTAGCACTCGAGCAGTGACGAGCAGAAAACATTCGAACACCCTAGTGGTGAAGGAACACGCTAGCAGTGACAAGCAGAAAACATTCGAACACCCTAGTGGTGAAGGAACACTCTAGAAGTGACGATCAGAAGACGTACGAACACCCTGGTGTTGAAGGAACACTCTAGCGGTGGCGAGCAAAAGACATACGAACACACTAGTGGTGAAGGAACACTCTAGCAGTGACGAGCAGAATACGTACGAACACCCTGATGTTGAAGGAACACTCTAGCAGTGACGAGCAAAAGACATACGAACACACTAGTGGTGAAGGAGCACTCGAGCAGTGACAAGCAGAAAATATTCGAACACCCTAGTGATGATGGAACACTCTAGGAGTGACGAGCATAAGACATACGAACACCCTAGTGGTGAAGGAACACTCTAGATGGGACTAGGAGAAGACATACGAACACTCTAGTGGTGAAGGAACACTATAGTAGTGATAAGTAGAAGACATACGAAATCCCGAGTGGTGAAGAAACACTTTAGCAGTAATGAGTAGAAGACATACGAACACCTTAATGGTGAAGGAACACGCTAGCAGTGACAAGCAGAAAATATTCGAACACCCTAGTGGTGAAGGAACACTCTAGCAGTGACGATCAGAAGACGTACGAACACCCTGGTGTTGAAGGAACACTCTAGCGGTGGCGAGCAAAAGACATACGAACACACTAGTGGTGAAGGAGCACTCTAGCAGTGACGATCAGAAGACGTACGAACACCCTGGTGTTGAAGGAACACTATAGGAGTGGCGAGCATAAGACATACTAACACCCTAGTGGTGAAGGAACACTCTAGCAGGGACTAGGAGAACACATACGAACATTCTAGTGGTGCAGGAACACTATAGTAGTGATAAGTAGAACACATACGAACACCCTAGTGGTGAAGGAACACTTTAGGAGTGACGAGTAGAAGACATACGAACACCCTAATGGTGAAGGAACACTCTAGAAGTGATGAGCATAAGACATACGAAGACCCTAGTGGTAAAGGAACACTCTAGCAATAACGAGCAGAAGAGAAACGGACACCCTACTGGCGAAGGAACACTCTAGCAGTGATGAGCAGAAGAGATACGATCTCTCTAGTGTTGAAGGAACACTCTAGCAGTGACGAGAGGAAGAGATACGAACACCCTAGATGTGAAGGACCACTCTAGCTGTGACGAATAAAAGACATACGAAAACCTTAATGCTAAAGGAACAATCTAGCAGTGACGAGCGGCAGAGATGCGAACACCCTAGTTGTGAAGGAACACTATAGTTGTGACGAGCAAAAGACATACGAAAATCTTAATGGTCAGGAACACTCTACCAATGATGAGGAAAAGATATACGAACACCCTAGTGGTGAAGCAACACTGTAGCAGTGACAAGAATAAGACATACGAACACCGTCGTGGTGATGAAACACTCTAGCGGTGGCGAGCAAAAGAGATACGAACACCCTAGTTGTGAAGGAACACTCTAGTAGTGACGAGCGAAAGAGATACGAACATCCTAGTGGTGAAGGAACACTCTAGCAAGGACTAGCAGAAGACATACGAAATCCCTACTGGTGAAGGAACACTTTAGCAGTGACGAGTAGAAGACATACGAACACCCTAATGGTGAAGGAACACTCTAGCAGTGAAGAGCAGAAGACGTACGAACACCCTAGTGTTGAAGGAACACTCTAGCGGTGGCGAGCAAAAGACATACGAACACACTAGTGGTGAAGAAGCACTCTAGCAGTGGCGAGCAAAAGAGATATGAACACCCTAGTTGTGAAGGAACACTCTAGTAGTGACGAGCGAAAGAGATACGAACATCCTAGTGGTGAAGGAGCACTCTAGCGGTGGCGAGCAAAAGAGATACGAACACCGTAGTTGTGAAGGAACACTCTAGTAGTGACGAGCGAAAGAGATACGAACATCCTAGTGGTGAAGGAACACTCTAGCAAGGACTAGCAGAAGACATACGAACACCTTAGTGGTGAAGGAACACTCTAGCAGGGACTAGCAGAAGACGTACGAACACCTTACTGGTGAAGAAAAACTCTAGCAGTGACGAGCATAAGACATACGATTACCCTAGTGGTAAAGGAACACTCTAGCAATGACGAGCAAAAGAGAAACGAACACCCTACTGGCGATCTCCCTAGTGTTGAAGGAACACTCTAACAGTGACGAGCAGAAGACATACGAACACACTAGTGGTGAAGTAGCACTCGAGCAGTGACGAGCAGAAAACATTCGAACACCCTAATGGTGAAGGAACACGCTAGCAGTGACAAGCAGAAAACATTCGAACACCCTAGTGGTGAAGGAACACTCTAGAAGTGACGATCAGAAGACGTACGAACACCCTGGTGTTGAAGGAACACTCTAGCGGTGGCGAGCAAAAGACATACGAACACACTAGTGGTGAAGGAGCACTCTAGCAGTGAGGAGCAGAAAACATTCGAACACCCTAGTGGTGAAGGAACACTATAGGAGTGGCGAGCATAAGGCATACTAACACCCTAGTGGTGAAGGAACACTCTAGCAGGGACTAGGAGAACACATACGAACATTCTAGTGGTGCAGGAACACTATAGTAGTGATAAGTAGAAGACATACGAACACCCTAGTGGTGAAGGAACACTTTAGGAGTGACGAGTAGAAGACATACGAACACCCTAATGGTGAAGGAACACTCTAGCAGTGATGAGCATAAGACATACGATTACCCTACTGGCGAAGGAACACTCTAGCAGTGACGAGAGGAAGAGATACGAACACCCTAGATGTGAAGGACCACTCTAGCTGTGACGAATAAAAGACATACGAAAACCTTAATGCTGAAGGAACAATCTAGCAGTGACGAGCGGCAGAGATGCGAACACCCTAGTTGTGAAGGAACACTATAGTTGTGACGAGCAAAAGACATACAAAAATCTTAATGGTCAGGAACACTCTAGCAATGATGAGGAAAAGATATACGAACACCCTAGTGGTGAAGCAACACTGTAGCAGTGACAAGCATAAGACATACGAACACCGTCGTGGTGATGAAACACTCTAGCGGTGGCGAGCAAAAGAGATACGAACACCCTAGTGGTGAAGGAACACTCTAGCAGTGACGAGCAGAAGACGTACGAACACCCTGGTGTTGAAGGAACACTCTAGCAGTGACGAGCAAAAGACATACGAACACACTAGTGGTGAAGGAGCACTCGAGCAGTGACGAGCAGAAAACATACGAACACCCTAGTGGTGAAGGAACACTCTAGGAGTGATGAGCATAAGACATACGAACACCCTAGTGGTGAAGGAACACTTTAGCAGGGACTAGGAGAAGACATACGAGCACTTTAGTGGTGAAGGAACACTATAGCAGTGATAAGTAGAAGACATACAAAATCCCGAGTGGTGAAGGAACACCTTGGCAGTGAGGTGTAGAAGACATACGAATACCCTAATGGTGAAGGAACACGCTAGCAGTGACGAGCAGAAAACATTCGAACACCCTAATGGTGAAGGAACACTCTAGCAGTGACGAGCAGAAGACGTATGAACACCCTGGTGTTGAAGGAACACTCTAGCAGTGACGAGCAAAAGACATACGAACACACTAGTGGTGAAGGAGCACTCGAGCAGTGACAAGCAGAAAATATTCGAATACCCTAGTGATGATGGAACACTCTAGTAGTGACGAGCATAAGACATACGAACACCCTAGTGGTGAAGGAACACTCTAGATGGGACTAGGAGAAGACATACTAACACTCTAGTGGTGAAGGAACACTATAGTAGTGATAAGCAGAAGACATACGAAATCCCGAGTGGTGAAGGAAAACTTTAGCAGTAACGAGTAGAAGACATACGAACACCCTAATGGTGAAGGAACACGCTAGCAGTGACAAGCAGAAAACATTCGAACACCCTAGTGGTGAAGGAACACTCTAGAAGTGACGATCAGAAGACGTACGAACACCCTGGTGTTGAAGGAACACTCTAGCGGTGGCGAGCAAAAGACATACGAACACACTAGTGGTGAAGGAGCACTCTAGCAGTGACGAGCAGAAAACATTCGAACACCCTAGTGGTGAAGGAACACTATAGGAGTGGCGAGCATAAGGCATACTAACACCCTAGTGGTGAAGGAACACTCTAGCAGGGACTAGGAGAACACATACGAACATTCTAGTGGTGCAGGAACACTATAGTAGTGATAAGTAAAAGACATACGAACACCCTAGTGGTGAAGGAACACTTTAGGAGTGACGAGTAGAAGACATACGAACACCCTAATGGTGAAGGAACACTCTAGAAGTGATGAGCATAAGACATACGAAGACCCTAGTGGTAAAGGAACACTCTAGCAATAACGAGCAGAAGAGAAACGGACACCCTACTGGCGAAGGAACACTCTAGCAGTGATGAGCAGAAGAGATACGATCTCTCTAGTGTTGAAGGAACACTCTAGCAGTGACGAGAGGAAGAGATACGAACACCCTAGATGTGAAGGACCACTCTAACTGTGACGAATAAAAGACATACGAAAACCTTAATGCTAAAGGAACAATCTAGCAGTGACGAGCGGCAGAGATGTGAACACCCTAGTTGTGAAGGAACACTATAGTTGTGACGAGCAAAAGACATACGAAAATCTTAATGGTCAGGAACACTCTAGCAATGATGAGGAAAAGATATACGAACACCCTAGTGGTGAAGCAACACTGTAGCAGTGACAAGCATAAGACATACAAACACCGTCGTGGTGATGAAACACTCTAGCGGTGGCGAGCAAAAGAGATACGAACACCCTAGTGGTAAAGGAACACTTTAGCAGTGACGAGCAGAAGACGTACGAACACCCTGGTGTTGAAGGAACACTCTAGATGGGACTAGGAGAAGACATACTAACACTCTAGTGGTGAAGGAACACTATAGTAGTGATAAGCAGAAGACATACGAAATCCCGAGTGGTGAAGGAACACTTTAGCAGTAACGAGTAGAAGACATACGAACACCCTAATGGTGAAGGAACACGCTAGCAGTGACAAGCAGAAAACATTCGAACACCCTAGTGGTGAAGGAACACTCTAAAAGTGACGATCAGAAGACGTACGAACACCCTAGTGTTGAAGGAACACTCTAGCGGTGGCGAGCAAAAGACATACGAACACACTAGTGGTGAAGGAGCACTCTAGCAGTGACGAGCAGAAAACATTCGAACACCCTAGTGGTGAAGGAACACTATAGGAGTGGCGAGCATAAGGCATACTAACACCCTAGTGGTGAAGGAACACTCTAGCAGGGACTAGGAGAACACATACGAACATTCTAGTGGTGCAGGAACACTATAGTAGTGATAAGTAGAAGACATACGAACACCCTAGTGGTGAAGGAACACTTTAGGAGTGACGAGTAGAAGACATACGAACACCCTAATGGTGAAGGAACACTCTAGCAGTGATGAGCATAAGACATACGAAGACCCTAGTGGTAAAGGAACACTCTAGCAATAACGAGCAGAAGAGAAACGGACACCCTACTGGCGAAGGAACACTCTAGCAGTGATGAGCAGAAGAGATACGATCTCTCTAGTGTTGAAGGAACACTCTAGCAGTGACGAGAGGAAGAGATACAAACACCCTAGATGTGAAGGACCACTCTAGCTGTGACGAATAAAAGACATACGAAAACCTTAATGCTGAAGGAACAATCTAGCAGTGACGAGCGGCAGAGATGCGAACACCCTAGTTGTGAAGGAACACTATAATTGTGACGAGCAAAAGACATACGAAAATCTTAATGGTCGGGAACACTCTACCAATGATGAGGAAAAGATATACGAACACCCTAGTGGTGAACCAACACTGTAGCAGTGACAAGCATACGACATACGAACACCGTCGTGGTGATGAAACACTCTAGCGGTGGCGAGCAAAAGAGATACGAACACCCTAGTTGTGAAGGAACACTCTAGTAGTGACGAGCGAAAGAGATACGAACATCCTAGTGGTGAAGGAACACTCTAGCAAGGACTAGCAGAAGACATACGAACACCTTAGTGGTGAAGGAACACTCTAGCAGGGACTAGCAGAAGACATACGAACACCTTACTGGTGAAGAAAAACTCTAGCAGTGACGAGCATAAGACATACGATTACCCTAGTGGTAAAGGAACACTCTAGCAATGACGAGCAAAAGAGAAACGAACACCCTACTGGCGATCTCCCTAGTGTTGAAGGAACACTCTAACAGTGACGAGCAGAAGACGTACGAACACCCTGGTGTTGAAGGAACACTCTAGCAGTGACGAGCAAAAGACATACGAACACATTAGTGGTGAAGGAGCACTAGAGCAGTGACGAGCAGAAAACATTCGAACACCCTAGTGGTGAAGGAACACTCTAGGAGTGACAAGCATAAGTATTACGAACACCTTAGTGGTGAAGGAACACTCTAGCAGGGACTAGGAGAAGACATACGAACACTCTAGTGGTGAAGGAACACTATAGCAGTGATAAGTAAAAGACATACGAAATCCCTAGTGGTGAAGGAACACTTTAGTAGTGACGAGTAGAAGACATACGAACACCCTAATGGTGAAGGAACACTCTAGCAGTGATGAGCATAAGACATACGAACACCCTAATGGTAAAGGAACACTCTAGCAATCACGAGCAGAAGAGAAACGGACACCCTAGTGGTGAAGTAGCACTCTAGAAGTGACGAGAAAAAAACATTCGAACACCCTAGTGGTGAAGGAACACTATAGGAGTGACGAGCATAAGACATACGAACACCCTAGTGGTGAAGGAACACTCCAGCAGGGACTAGGAGAACACATACGAACACTCCAGTGGTGAAGGAACACTATAGCAGTGACGAGCAGAAGATATACGAACACCCTAGTGGTGAAGGAACACTTTAGCAGTGACGAGTAGAAGACATACGAACACCCTAATGGTGAAGGAACACTCTAGAAGTGATTAGCATAAGACATACGAACACCCTAGTGGTAAAGGAACACTCTAGCAATCACGAGCCCAAGAGAAACGGACACCCTATTGGCGAAGGAACACTCTAGCAGTAATGATCAGAAGAGATACGATCTCCCTAGTGTTGAAGGAACACTCTAGCAGTGATGAGCGGAAGAGATGCGAACACCCTAGTTGTGAAGGAACACTATAGTTGTGACGAGCAAAAGACATACGAAAACCTTAATGGTCAGGAACACTCTAGCAATGATGACGAAAAGATATACGAACACCCTAGTGGTGAAGCAACACTGCAGCAGTGAGAAGCATAAGACATACGAACACCCTCGTGGTGATGAAACACTCTAGCAGTGGCGAGCAAAAGAGATACGAACACACTAGTTGTGAAGGAACACTCTAGTAGTGACGAGCGAAAGAGATACGAACATCCTAGTGGTGAAAGAACACTCTAGCAAGGACTAGCAGAAGACATACGAACACTTTATTGGTGAAGGAACACTCTAGCAGTGACGAGCAGAAGACATACGAAAACCCTAGTGGTGAAGGAACACTCTAGCAGTGACGAGCATAAGACATACGAAAACCCTAGTGGTGAAGGAACACTCTAGTAGTGACGAGCATAAGACATACGAACACCCTAGTGGTAAAGGAACACTGTAGCAATGACGAGCAAAAGAGATACGATCTCCCTAGTGTTGAAGGAACACTCTAGCAGTGACGAGAGAAGGAGATACGAACACCCTAGTGGTGAAGGAACACTCTAGCAGTGACGAGCAGAAGACGTACGAACACCCTGGTGTTGAAGGAACACTCTAGCAGTGACGAGCAAAAGACATACGAACACACTAGTGGTGAAGGAGCACTCGACCAGTGACGAGCAGAAAACATTCGAACACCCTAGTGGTGAAGGAACACTCTAGGAGTGATGAGCATAAGACATACGAACACCCTAGTGGTGAAGGAACACTTTAGCAGGGACTAGGAGAAGACATACGAGCACTTTAGTGGTGAAGGAACACTATAGCAGTGATAAGTAGAAGACATACGAAATCCCGAGTGGTGCAGGAACACTTTAGCAGTGAGGAGTAGAAGACATACGAATACCCTAGTGATGAAGGAACACTCTAGGAGTGACGAGCATAAAACATACGAACACCCTAGTGGTGAAGGAACACTCTAAATGGGACTAGGATAAGACATACGAACACTCTAGTGGTGAAGGAACACTATAGTAGTGATAAGCAAAAGACATACGAACACCCTAGTGGTGAAGGAACACTTTAGGAGTGACGAGTAGAAGACATACGAACACCCTAATGGTGAAGGAACACTCTAGCAGTGATGAGCATAAGACATACGAAAACCCTAGTGGTAAAGGAACACTCTAGCAATGAGGAGCAAAAGAGATTCGATCTCCCTAGTGTTGAAGGAACACTCTAACATTGACGAGAGAAGGAGATACGAACACCTTATTGGTGAAGGAACACTCTAGCAGTGACGAGAAAAAGACATACGAACACCTTGGTGTTGAAGCAACACTCTAGCAGTGACGAGCAAAAGACATACGAACACACTAGTGGTGAAGGAGCACTCGAGCAGTGACGAGCAGAAAACATTAGAACACCCTAGTGGTGAAGGAACACTCTAGGAGTGACGAGCATAAGACATACGAACACCCTAGTGGTGAAGGAACACTTTAGCAGGGACTAGGAGAAGACATACGAGCACTTTAGTGGTGAAGGAACACTCTAGCAGTGATAAGTAGAAGACATACGAAATCCCGAGTGGTGAAGGAACACTTTAGCAGTGAGGAGTAGAAGATATACGAATATCCTAATGGTGAAGGAACACGCTAGCAGTGACGAGCAGAAAACATTCGAACACCCTAGTGGTGAAGGAACACTCTAGCAGTGACGAGTTGAAGGAACACTCTAGCAGTGACGAGAGAAGGAGATACGAACACCCTAGTGGTGAAGGAACACTCTAGCAGTGACGAGCATAAGACATATGAACACCCTGGTGTTGAAGGAACACTCTAGCAGTGACGAGCAAATGACATACGAACACACTAGTGGTGAAGGAGCACTCGAGCAGTGACGAGCAGAAAACATTCGAACACCCTAGTGGTGAAGGAACACTCTAGGAGTGACGAGCATAAGACATACGAACACCCTAGTGGTGAGGGAACACTTTAGCAGGGACTAGGAGAAGACATACGAGCACTTTAGTGGTGAAGGAACACTATAGCAGTGATAAGTAGAAGACATACGAAATCCCGAGTGGTGAAGGAACACTTTAGCAGTGAGGAGTAGAAGACATACGAATACCCTAATGGTGAAAGAACACGCTAGCAGTGACGAGCACAAAACATTCGAACACCCTAGTGGTGAAGGAACACTCTAGCAGTGACGAGCAGAACACGTACGAACACCCTGGTGTTGAAGGAACACTCTAGCAGTGACGAGCAAAAGACATACGAACATACTAGTGGTGAAGGAGCACTCGAGCAGTGACAAGCAGAAAATATTCGAACACCCTAGTGATGAAGGAACACTCTAGGAGTGACGAGCATAAAACATACGAACACCCTAGTGGTGAAGGAACACTCTAAATGGGACTAGGAGAAGACATACGAACACTCTAGTGGTGAAGGAACACTATAGTAGTGATAAGCAAAAGACATACGAACACCCTAGTGGTGAAGGAACACTTTAGGAGTGACGAGTAGAAGACATACGAACACCCTAATGGTGAAGGAACACTCTAGCAGTGATGAGCATAAGTCATACGACCACCCTAGTGGTAAAGGAACACTCCACATACGAACACACTAGTGGTGAAGGAGCACTCGAGCAGTGACGAGCAGAAAATATTCGAACACCCTAGTGATGAAGGAACACTCTAGGAGTGACAAGCATAAGACATACGAACACCCTAGTGGTGAAGGAACACTCTAAATGGGACTAGGAGAAGACATACGAACACCCTAATGGTGAAGGAACACTCTAGCAGCGACGAGCATAAGACATACGAACACCCTAGTGGTGAAGGAACACTCTAGCATTGACAAGCATAAGACATACGAACACCCTAATGGTAAAGGAACACTCTAGCAATGACGAGCAAAAGAGAAACGGACATCCTACTAGCGAAGGAACACTCTAGCAGTGATGAGCAGAAGAGATACGATCTCCCTAGTGTTGAAGGAACACTTTAGGAGTGACGAGAGGAAGATATACGAACACCCTAGTGGTGACGAGCAGAAGACGTGTGAACACCCTGGTGTTGAAGGAACACTCTACCAGTGACGAGCAAAAGACATACGAACACACTAGTGGTGAAGGAGCATTCGAGCAGTGACGAGCAGAAAATATTCGAACACCCTAGTGATGAAGGAACACTCTAGGAGTGACGAGCATAAGACATACGAACACCCTAGTAGTGAAGGAACACTCTCGCAGGGACTAGGAGAACACATACGAACACTCTAGTGGTGAAGGAACACTATAGCAGTGACGAACAGAAGATATACGAACAACCTAGTGGTGAAGGAACACTTTAGCAGTGACTAGTAGAAGACATACGAACACCCTAATGGTGAAGGAACACTCTAGCAATGATGAGCATAAGAAATACGAATACCCTAGTGGTAAAGGAACACTCTAGCAATCACGAGCAGAAGAGAAACGGACACCCTATTGGCGAAGGAACACTCTAGCAGTAATTAGCAGAAGAGATACGATCTCCCTAATGTTGAAGGAACACTCTAGCAGTGACGAGAGGAAGAGATACGAACACCGTAGTTGTGAAGGACCACTCTAGCTGTGACGAGGAAAAGACATACGAAAACCTTAATGTTGAAGGAACACTCTAGCAGTGACGAGCGGAAGAGATGCAAACACCCTAGTTGTGAAGGAACACTATAGTTGTGACGAGCAAAAGACATACGAAAACCTTAATGGTCAGGAACACTCTAGCAATGATGAGGAAAAGATATACGTGCACCTTAGTGGTGAAGCAACACTGTAGCAGTGACAAGCATAAGACATACGAACACCCTCGTGGTGATGAAACACACTAGCAGTGGCGAGCAAAAGAGATACGAACACCCTAGTTGTGAAGGAACACTCTAGTAGTGACAAGCGAAAAAGATACGAACAACCTAGTGGTGAAGGAGCACTCTAGTAGTGATGAGCAGAAGATGTATGAACACCTTGGTGTTGAAGGAACACTCTAGCAGTGACGAGCAAAAGACATACAAACACACTAGTGGTGAAGGAGCACTTGAGCAGTGACGAGCAGAAACATTCGAGCACTTTAGTGGTGAAGGAACACTCTACGAGTGTCGAGCATAACACATACGAACATCCTAGTGGTGAAGGAACACTCTAGCAGTGAGGAGTAGAAGACATACGAATACACTAGTGGTGAAGGAGCGCTCTAGCAGTGACGAGCAGAAAACATTCGAACACCCTAGTGGTGAAGGAACACTCTAGCAGTGACGAGTAAAAGACATACGAACACACTAGTGGTTGAAGGAACACTCTAGCAGTGACGAGCAAAAGACATACGAACACACTAGTGGTGAAGGAGCACTCGAGAAGTGACGAGCAGAAAATATTTGAACACCCTAGTGATGAAGGAACACTCTAGGAGTGACAAGGAGAAGATATACGAACACTCTAGTGGTGAAAGAACACAATAGTAGTGATAAGCAGAAGACATACGAAATCCCGAGTGGTGAAGGAACACTTTAGCAGTAACAAGTAGAAGACATACGAACACCCTAATGGTGAAGGAACACGCTAGCAGTGACGAGCAGAAAACATTCGAACACCCTAGTGGTGAAGGAACACTCTAGCGGTGGCGAGCAAAAGACATACGAACACACTAGTGGTGAAGGAGCATACGAGCAGTGACGAGCAGAAAACATTCGAACACCCTAGTGGTGAAGGATTACTCTAGGAGTGTCGAGCATAAGACATACGAACACCCTAGTGGTGAAGGAACACTCTAGTAGGGACTAGGAGAACACATACGAACACTCTAGTGGTGAAGGAACACTATAGTAGTGATAAGCAGAAGACATACGAACACCCTAGTGGTGCAGGAACACTTTAGGAGTGACAAGTAGAAGACATACGAAAACCCTAATTGTGAAGAGATACGAACACCCTATTTGTGAAGGACCACTCTAGCTATGACGAGGAAAAGACATACGAAAACCTTAATGTTGAAGGAACACTCTAGCAGTGACGAGCGGAAGAGATGCGAACACCCTAGTTGTGAAGGAGAACTATAGTTGTGATGAGCAAAAGACATACGAAAACCTTAATGGTCAGGAACACTCTAGCAATAATGAGGAAAAGATATACGAACACCCTAGTGGTGAAGCAACACTGTAGCAGTGACAAGCATAAGATATACGAACACCCTCGTGGTGATGAAACACACTAGCAGTGGCGAGCAAAAGAGATACGAACACCCTAGTTGTGAAGGAACACTCTAGTAGTGACGAGCGAAAAAGATACGAACATCCTAGTGGTGAAGGAACACTCTAGCAAGGAGTAGCAGAAGACATACAAACACCCTAGTGGTGAAGGAACACTTTAGCAGTGACGAGTAGAAGACATACGACCACCCTAATGGTGAAGGAACACTCTAGCAGCGACGAGCATAAGACATACGAACACCCTAGTGGTGAAGGAACACTCTAGCAGTGACGGGCATAAGACATACGCACACCCTACTGGTAAAGGAACACTCTAGCAATGACGAGCAAAAGAGAAACGGACACCCTACTGGCGAAGGAACACTCTAGCAGTGATGAGCAGAAGAGATACGATCTCCCTAGTGTTGAAGGAACACTTTATCAGTGACGAGAGGAAGATAGACGAACACCCTAGTGGTGAAGGAACACTCTAGCAGTGACGAGCAGAAGACGTGTGAATACCCTGGTGTTGAAGGAACACTCTAGCAGTGACGAGCAAAAGACATACGAACACACTAGTGGTGAAGGAGCACTCGAGCAGTGACGAGCAGAAAATATTCGAACACCCTAGTGATGAAGGAACACTCTAGGAGTGACGAGCATAAGACATACGAACACCCTAGTGGTGAAGGAACACTCTAGCAGGGACTAGGAGAACACATACGAACACTCTAGTGGTGAAGGAACAGTATAGCAGTGACGAGCAGAAGATATACGAACACCCTAGTGGTGAAGGAACACTCTAGCAGGGACTAGGAGAACACATACGAACATTCTACTGGTGCAGGAACACTATAGTAGTGATAAGTAGAAGACATACGAACACCCTAGTGGTGAAGGAACACTTTAGCAGTGACGAGTAGAAGACATACGAACACCCTAATGGTGAAGGAACACTCTAGCAGTGACGAGAAAAAGACATACGAACACCTTGGTGTTGAAGCAACACTCTAGCAGTGACGAGCAAAAGACATACGAACACACTAGTGGTGAAGGAGCACTCGAGCAGTGACGAGCAGAAAACATTAGAACACCCTAGTGGTGAAGGAACACTCTAGGAGTGACGAGCATAAGACATACGAACACCCTAGTGGTGAAGGAACACTTTAGCAGGGACTAGGAGAAGACATACGAGCACTTTAGTGGTGAAGGAACACTCTAGCAGTGATAAGTAGAAGACATACGAAATCCCGAGTGGTGAAGGAACACTTTAGCAGTGAGGAGTAGAAGATATACGAATATCCTAATGGTGAAGGAACACGCTAGCAGTGACGAGCAGAAAACATTCGAACACCCTAGTGGTGAAGGAACACTCTAGCAGTGACGAGTTGAAGGAACACTCTAGCAGTGACGAGAGAAGGAGATACGAATACCCTAGTGGTGAAGGAACACTCTAGCAGTGACGAGCATAAGACATATGAACACCCTGGTGTTGAAGGAACACTCTAGCAGTGACGAGCAAATGACATACGAACACACTAGTGGTGAAGGAGCACTCGAGCAGTGACGAGCAGAAAACATTCGAACACCCTAGTGGTGAAGGAACACTCTAGGAGTGACGAGCATAAGACATACGAACACCCTAGTGGTGAGGGAACACTTTAGCAGGGACTAGGAGAAGACATACGAGCACTTTAGTGGTGAAGGAACACTATAGCAGTGATAAGTAGAAGACATACGAAATCCCGAGTGGTGAAGGAACACTTTAGCAGTGAGGAGTAGAAGACATACGAATACCCTAATGGTGAAAGAACACGCTAGCAGTGACGAGCACAAAACATTCGAACACCCTAGTGGTGAAGGAACACTCTAGCAGTGACGAGCAGAACACGTACGAACACCCTGGTGTTGAAGGAACACTCTAGCAGTGACGAGCAAAAGACATACGAACATACTAGTGGTGAAGGAGCACTCGAGCAGTGACAAGCAGAAAATATTCGAACACCCTAGTGATGAAGGAACACTCTAGGAGTGACGAGCATAAAACATACGAACACCCTAGTGGTGAAGGAACACTCTAAATGGGACTAGGAGAAGACATACGAACACTCTAGTGGTGAAGGAACACTATAGTAGTGATAAGCAAAAGACATACGAACACCCTAGTGGTGAAGGAACACTTTAGGAGTGACGAGTAGAAGACATACGAACACCCTAATGGTGAAGGAACACTCTAGCAGTGATGAGCATAAGTCATACGACCACCCTAGTGGTAAAGGAACACTCCACATACGAACACACTAGTGGTGAAGGAGCACTCGAGCAGTGACGAGCAGAAAATATTCGAACACCCTAGTGATGAAGGAACACTCTAGGAGTGACAAGCATAAGACATACGAACACCCTAGTGGTGAAGGAACACTCTAAATGGGACTAGGAGAAGACATACGAACACCCTAATGGTGAAGGAACACTCTAGCAGCGACGAGCATAAGACATACGAACACCCTAGTGGTGAAGGAACACTCTAGCATTGACAAGCATAAGACATACGAACACCCTAATGGTAAAGGAACACTCTAGCAATGACGAGCAAAAGAGAAACGGACATCCTACTAGCGAAGGAACACTCTAGCAGTGATGAGCAGAAGAGATACGATCTCCCTAGTGTTGAAGGAACACTTTAGGAGTGACGAGAGGAAGATATACGAACACCCTAGTGGTGACGAGCAGAAGACGTGTGAACACCCTGGTGTTGAAGGAACACTCTACCAGTGACGAGCAAAAGACATACGAACACACTAGTGGTGAAGGAGCATTCGAGCAGTGACGAGCAGAAAATATTCGAACACCCTAGTGATGAAGGAACACTCTAGGAGTGACGAGCATAAGACATACGAACACCCTAGTAGTGAAGGAACACTCTCGCAGGGACTAGGAGAACACATACGAACACTCTAGTGGTGAAGGAACACTATAGCAGTGACGAACAGAAGATATACGAACAACCTAGTGGTGAAGGAACACTTTAGCAGTGACTAGTAGAAGACATACGAACACCCTAATGGTGAAGGAACACTCTAGCAATGATGAGCATAAGAAATACGAATACCCTAGTGGTAAAGGAACACTCTAGCAATCACGAGCAGAAGAGAAACGGACACCCTATTGGCGAAGGAACACTCTAGCAGTAATTAGCAGAAGAGATACGATCTCCCTAATGTTGAAGGAACACTCTAGCAGTGACGAGAGGAAGAGATACGAACACCGTAGTTGTGAAGGACCACTCTAGCTGTGACGAGGAAAAGACATACGAAAACCTTAATGTTGAAGGAACACTCTAGCAGTGACGAGCGGAAGAGATGCAAACACCCTAGTTGTGAAGGAACACTATAGTTGTGACGAGCAAAAGACATACGAAAACCTTAATGGTCAGGAACACTCTAGCAATGATGAGGAAAAGATATACGTGCACCTTAGTGGTGAAGCAACACTGTAGCAGTGACAAGCATAAGACATACGAACACCCTCGTGGTGATGAAACACACTAGCAGTGGCGAGCAAAAGAGATACGAACACCCTAGTTGTGAAGGAACACTCTAGTAGTGACAAGCGAAAAAGATACGAACAACCTAGTGGTGAAGGAGCACTCTAGTAGTGATGAGCAGAAGATGTATGAACACCTTGGTGTTGAAGGAACACTCTAGCAGTGACGAGCAAAAGACATACAAACACACTAGTGGTGAAGGAGCACTTGAGCAGTGACGAGCAGAAACATTCGAGCACTTTAGTGGTGAAGGAACACTCTACGAGTGTCGAGCATAACACATACGAACATCCTAGTGGTGAAGGAACACTCTAGCAGTGAGGAGTAGAAGACATACGAATACACTAGTGGTGAAGGAGCACTCTAGCAGTGACGAGCAGAAAACATTCGAACACCCTAGTGGTGAAGGAACACTCTAGCAGTGACGAGTAAAAGACATACGAACACACTAGTGGTTGAAGGAACACTCTAGCAGTGACGAGCAAAAGACATACGAACACACTAGTGGTGAAGGAGCACTCGAGAAGTGACGAGCAGAAAATATTTGAACACCCTAGTGATGAAGGAACACTCTAGGAGTGACAAGGAGAAGATATACGAACACTCTAGTGGTGAAAGAACACAATAGTAGTGATAAGCAGAAGACATACGAAATCCCGAGTGGTGAAGGAACACTTTAGCAGTAACAAGTAGAAGACATACGAACACCCTAATGGTGAAGGAACACGCTAGCAGTGACGAGCAGAAAACATTCGAACACCCTAGTGGTGAAGGAACACTCTAGCGGTGGCGAGCAAAAGACATACGAACACACTAGTGGTGAAGGAGCATACGAGCAGTGACGAGCAGAAAACATTCGAACACCCTAGTGGTGAAGGATTACTCTAGGAGTGTCGAGCATAAGACATACGAACACCCTAGTGGTGAAGGAACACTCTAGTAGGGACTAGGAGAACACATACGAACACTCTAGTGGTGAAGGAACACTATAGTAGTGATAAGCAGAAGACATACGAACACCCTAGTGGTGCAGGAACACTTTAGGAGTGACAAGTAGAAGACATACGAAAACCCTAATTGTGAAGAGATACGAACACCCTATTTGTGAAGGACCACTCTAGCTATGACGAGGAAAAGACATACGAAAACCTTAATGTTGAAGGAACACTCTAGCAGTGACGAGCGGAAGAGATGCGAACACCCTAGTTGTGAAGGAGAACTATAGTTGTGATGAGCAAAAGACATACGAAAACCTTAATGGTCAGGAACACTCTAGCAATAATGAGGAAAAGATATACGAACACCCTAGTGGTGAAGCAACACTGTAGCAGTGACAAGCATAAGATATACGAACACCCTCGTGGTGATGAAACACACTAGCAGTGGCGAGCAAAAGAGATACGAACACCCTAGTTGTGAAGGAACACTCTAGTAGTGACGAGCGAAAAAGATACGAACATCCTAGTGGTGAAGGAACACTCTAGCAAGGAGTAGCAGAAGACATACAAACACCCTAGTGGTGAAGGAACACTTTAGCAGTGACGAGTAGAAGACATACGACCACCCTAATGGTGAAGGAACACTCTAGCAGCGACGAGCATAAGACATACGAACACCCTAGTGGTGAAGGAACACTCTAGCAGTGACGAGCATAAGACATACGCACACCCTACTGGTAAAGGAACACTCTAGCAATGACGAGCAAAAGAGAAACGGACACCCTACTGGCGAAGGAACACTCTAGCAGTGATGAGCAGAAGAGATACGATCTCCCTAGTGTTGAAGGAACACTTTATCAGTGACGAGAGGAAGATAGACGAACACCCTAGTGGTGAAGGAACACTCTAGCAGTGACGAGCAGAAGACGTGTGAATACCCTGGTGTTGAAGGAACACTCTAGCAGTGACGAGCAAAAGACATACGAACACACTAGTGGTGAAGGAGCACTCGAGCAGTGACGAGCAGAAAATATTCGAACACCCTAGTGATGAAGGAACACTCTAGGAGTGACGAGCATAAGACATACGAACACCCTAGTGGTGAAGGAACACTCTAGCAGGGACTAGGAGAACACATACGAACACTCTAGTGGTGAAGGAACAGTATAGCAGTGACGAGCAGAAGATATACGAACACCCTAGTGGTGAAGGAACACTCTAGCAGGGACTAGGAGAACACATACGAACATTCTACTGGTGCAGGAACACTATAGTAGTGATAAGTAGAAGACATACGAACACCCTAGTGGTGAAGGAACACTTTAGCAGTGACGAGTAGAAGACATACGAACACCCTAATGGTGAAGGAACACTCTAGCAGTGATGAGCATAAGACATACAAACACCCTAGTTGTAAAGGAACACTCTAGCAATTAGGAGCAAAAGAGAAACGGACACCCTATTGGCGAAGGAACACTCTAGCAGTAAGGAGTAGAAGACATACGAATACACTAGTGGTGAAGGAGCACTCTAGCAGTGACGAGCAGAAAACATTCGAACACCCTAGTGGTGAAGGAACACTCTAGCAGTGACGAGTAAAAGACATACGAACACACTAGTGGTTGAAGGAACACTCTAGCAGTGACGAGCAAAAGACATACGAACACACTAGTGGTGAAGGAGCACTCGAGAAGTGACGAGCAGAAAATATTTGAACACCCTAGTGATGAAGGAACACTCTAGGAGTGACAAGGAGAAGATATACGAACACTCTAGTGGTGAAAGAACACAATAGTAGTGATAAGCAGAAGACATACGAAATCCCGAGTGGTGAAGGAACACTTTAGCAGTAACAAGTAGAAGACATACGAACACCCTAATGGTGAAGGAACACGCTAGCAGTGACGAGCAGAAAACATTCGAACACCCTAGTGGTGAAGGAACACTCTAGCGGTGGCGAGCAAAAGACATACGAACACACTAGTGGTGAAGGAGCATACGAGCAGTGACGAGCAGAAAACATTCGAACACCCTAGTGGTGAAGGATTACTCTAGGAGTGTCGAGCATAAGACATACGAACACCCTAGTGGTGAAGGAACACTCTAGTAGGGACTAGGAGAACACATACGAACACTCTAGTGGTGAAGGAACACTATAGTAGTGATAAGCAGAAGACATACGAACACCCTAGTGGTGCAGGAACACTTTAGGAGTGACAAGTAGAAGACATACGAAAACCCTAATTGTGAAGAGATACGAACACCCTATTTGTGAAGGACCACTCTAGCTATGACGAGGAAAAGACATACGAAAACCTTAATGTTGAAGGAACACTCTAGCAGTGACGAGCGGAAGAGATGCGAACACCCTAGTTGTGAAGGAGAACTATAGTTGTGATGAGCAAAAGACATACGAAAACCTTAATGGTCAGGAACACTCTAGCAATAATGAGGAAAAGATATACGAACACCCTAGTGGTGAAGCAACACTGTAGCAGTGACAAGCATAAGATATACGAACACCCTCGTGGTGATGAAACACACTAGCAGTGGCGAGCAAAAGAGATACGAACACCCTAGTTGTGAAGGAACACTCTAGTAGTGACGAGCGAAAAAGATACGAACATCCTAGTGGTGAAGGAACACTCTAGCAAGGAGTAGCAGAAGACATACAAACACCCTAGTGGTGAAGGAACACTTTAGCAGTGACGAGTAGAAGACATACGACCACCCTAATGGTGAAGGAACACTCTAGCAGCGACGAGCATAAGACATACGAACACCCTAGTGGTGAAGGAACACTCTAGCAGTGACGAGCATAAGACATACGCACACCCTACTGGTAAAGGAACACTCTAGCAATGACGAGCAAAAGAGAAACGGACACCCTACTGGCGAAGGAACACTCTAGCAGTGATGAGCAGAAGAGATACGATCTCCCTAGTGTTGAAGGAACACTTTATCAGTGACGAGAGGAAGATAGACGAACACCCTAGTGGTGAAGGAACACTCTAGCAGTGACGAGCAGAAGACGTGTGAATACCCTGGTGTTGAAGGAACACTCTAGCAGTGACGAGCAAAAGACATACGAACACACTAGTGGTGAAGGAGCACTCGAGCAGTGACGAGCAGAAAATATTCGAACACCCTAGTGATGAAGGAACACTCTAGGAGTGACGAGCATAAGACATACGAACACCCTAGTGGTGAAGGAACACTCTAGCAGGGACTAGGAGAACACATACGAACACTCTAGTGGTGAAGGAACAGTATAGCAGTGACGAGCAGAAGATATACGAACACCCTAGTGGTGAAGGAACACTCTAGCAGGGACTAGGAGAACACATACGAACATTCTACTGGTGCAGGAACACTATAGTAGTGATAAGTAGAAGACATACGAACACCCTAGTGGTGAAGGAACACTTTAGCAGTGACGAGTAGAAGACATACGAACACCCTAATGGTGAAGGAACACTCTAGCAGTGATGAGCATAAGACATACAAACACCCTAGTTGTAAAGGAACACTCTAGCAATTAGGAGCAAAAGAGAAACGGACACCCTATTGGCGAAGGAACACTCTAGCAGTAATGAGCAGAAGAGATACGATCTCCCTAGTGTTGAAGGTACACTCTAGCAGTGACGAGAGGAAGAGATACGAACACCCTAGTTGTGAAGGACCACTCTAGCTGTGACGAGGAAAAGACATACGAAAACCTTAATGCTGAAGGAACACTTTAGCAGTGACGAGCGGAAGAGATGCGAACACCCTAGTTGTGACGAGCAAAAGACATACGAAAACCTTAATGGTCAGGAACACTCTAGCAATGATGAGGAAAAGATATACGAACACCCTAGTGGTGAAGCAACACTGTAGCAGTGACAAGCATAAGACATACGAACACCCTCGTGGTGATGAAACACTCTAGCAGTGGCGAGGAAAAGAGATACGAACACCCTAGTTGTGAAGGAACACTCTAGTAGTGACGAGCGAAAGAGATACGAACATCCTAGTGGTGAAAGAACACTCTAGCAAGGACTAGCAGAAGACATACGAATACCTTATTGGTGAAGGAACACTGTAGCAGTGATGAGCAGAAGACATACGAAAACCCTAATGGTGAAGGAACACTCTAGCCGTGATGAGCATAAGACATACGAACACCCTAGTGGTGAAGGAACACTCTAGTAGGGACGAGCATAAGACATACGAACACTCTAGTGGTGAAGAAACACTTTAGCAGTGAGGAGTAGAAGACATACGAATACCCTAATGGTGAAGGAACACGCTAGCAGTGACGAGCGAAAGAGATACGAACATCCTAGTTGTGAAGGACCACTCTAGCTATGACGAGGAAAGGAAATACGAAAACCTTAATGTTGAAGGAATACTCTAGCAGTGACGAGCGGAAGAGATGCGAACACCCTAGTTGTGAAGGAACACTATAGTTGTGACGAGCAAAAGACATACGAAAACCTTAATGGTCCGGAACACTCTAGCAATGATGAGGAAAAGATATACGAACACCCCAGTGGTGAAGCAACACTGTAGCAGTGACAAGCATAAGACATACGAACACCCTCGTGGTGATGAAACACACTAGCAGTGGCGAGCAAAAGAGATACGAACACCCTAGTTGTGAAGGAACACTCTAGTAGTGACGAGCGAAAAAGATACGAACATCCTAGTGGTGAAGGAACACTCTAGTGGTGAAGGAACACTTTAGCAGTGACGAGTAGAAGACATACGAACACCCTAATGGTGAAGGAACACTCTAGCAGCGACGAGCATAAGACATACGAGCACTTTAGTGGTGAAGGAACACTCTAGCAGTGAGGAGTAGAAGACATACGAATACACTAGTGGTGAAGGAGCACTCTAGCAGTGACGAGCAGAAAACATTCGAACACCCTAGTGGTGAAGGAACACTCTAGCAGTGACGAGCAGAAGACGTACGAACACCTTGTTGTTGAAGGAACACTCTAGCAGTGACGAGCAAAAGACATCCGAACACACTAGTAGTGAAGGAGCACTCGAGCAGTGACGAGCAGAAAATATTTGAACAACCTAGTGATGATGGAACACTCTAGGAGTGACAAGCATAAGACATACGAACACCCTAGTGGTGAAGGAACACTCTAGATGGGACTAGGAGAAGACATTCGAACACTCTAGTGGTGAAGGAACACTATAGTAGTGATAAGTAGAAGACATACGAAATCCCGAGTGGTGAAGGAACACTTTAGCAGTAACGAGTAGAAGACATACGAACACCCTAATAATGAAGGAACACGCTAGCAGTGACGAGCAAAAAACATTCGAACACCCTAATGGTGAAGGAACACACTAGCAGTGGCGAGCAGAAGACGTACGAACACCCTGGTGTTGAACGAACACTCTAGCGGTGGCGAGCAAAAGACATACAAACACACTAGTGGTGAAGGAGCACTCGAGCAGTGACGAGCAGAAAACATTCGAACACCCTAGTGGTGAAGGAACACTGTAGGGGTGACGAGCATAAGACATACGAACACCCTAGTGGTGAAGGAACACTCTAGTAGGGACTAAGAGAACACATACGAACACTCTAGTGGTGAAGGAACACTATAGCAGTGACGAGCATAAGATATACGAACACCCTAGTGGTGAAGGAACACTTTAGCAGTGACGAGTAGAAGACATACGAACACCCTAATGGTGAAGGAACACTCTAGCAGTGATGAGCATAAGACATACGAACACCCTAGTGGGAAAGGAACACTCTAGCAATCACGAGCAGAAGAGAAACGGACACCCTATTGGCGAATGAACACTCTAGCAGTAATGAGCAGAAGAGATACGATCTCCCTAGTGTTGAAGGAACACTCTAGCAGTGACGAAAGGAATAGATACGAACACCCTAGTTGTGAAGGACCACTCTAGCTATGACGAGGAAAAGACATACGAAAACCTTAATGCTGAAGGAACACTCTAGCAGTGACGAGCGGAAGAGATGCGAACACCCTAGTTGTGAAGGAACACTATAGTTGTGACGAGCAAAAGACATACGAAAACCTTAATGGTCAGGAACACTCTAGCAATGATGAGGAAAAGATATACGAACACCCTAGTTGTGAAGCAACACTGTAGCAGTGACAAGCATAAGACATACGAACACCCTCGTGGTGATGAAACACACTAGCAGTGGCGAGCAAAAGAGATACGAACACCCTAGTTGTGAAGGAACACTCTAGTAGTGACGAGCGAAAAAGATACGAACACCCTAGTGGTGAAGGAGCACTCTAGCAGTGACGAGCAGAAGACATATGAACACCCTGGTGTTGAAGGAACACTCTAGCAGTGACGAGCAAAAGACATACGAACACACTAGTGGTGAAGGAGCACTCGAGCCATGAAGAGCAGAAACATTCGAGCACTTTAGTGGTGAAGGAACACTCTAGCAGTGAGGAGTAGAAGACATACGAATACACTAGTGGTGAAGGAGCACTCTAGCAGTGACGAGCAGAAAACATTCGAACACCCTAGTGGTGAAGGAACACTCTAGCAGTGACGAGCAGAAGACGTACGAACACCTTGTTGTTGAAGGAACACTCTAGCAGTGACGAGCAAAAGACATCCGAACACACTAGTAGTGAAGGAGCACTCGAGCAGTGACGAGCAGAAAATATTTGAACAATCTAGTGATGAAGGAACACTCTAGGAGTGACAAGCATAAGACATACGAACACCCTAGTGGTGAAGGAACACTCTAGATGGGACTAGGAGAAGACATACGAACACTCTAGTGGTGAAGGAACACTATAGTAGTGATAAGCAGAAGACATACGAAATCCCGAGTGGTGAAGGAACACTTTTGCAGTAACGAGTAGAAGACATACGAACACCCTAATAGTGAAGGAACACGCTAGCAGTGCCGAGCAAAAAACATTCGAACACCCTAGTGGTGAAGGAACACACTAGCAGTGGCGAGCAGAAGACGTACGAACACCCTGGTGTTGAACGAACACTCTAGCGGTGGCGAGCAAAAGACATACAAACACACTAGTGGTGAAGGAGCACTCGAGCAGTGACGAGCAGAAAACATTCGAACACCCTAGTGGTGAAGGAACACTCTAGGAGTGACGAGCATAACACATACGAACACCCTAGTGGTGAAGGAACACTCTAGTAGGGACTAGGAGAACACATACGAACACTCTAGTGGTGAAGGAACACTATAGCAGTGACGAGCATAAGATATACGAACACCCTAGTGGTCAAGGAACACTTTAGCAGTGACGAGTAGAAGACATACGAACACCCTAATGGTGAAGGAACACTCTAGCAGTGATGAGCATAAGACATACGAACACCCTAGTGGTAAAGGAACACTCTAGCAATCACGAGCAGAAGAGAAACGGACACCCTATTGGCGAATGAACACTCTAGCAGTAATGAGCGGAAGAGATACGATCTCCCTAGTGTTGAAGGTACACTCTAGCAGTGACGAGAGGAAGAGATACGAACACCCTAGTTGTGAAGGACCACTCTAGCTATGACGAGGAAAAGACATACGAAAACCTTAATGCTGAAGGAACACTCTAGCAGTGACGAGTGGAAGAGATGCGAACACCCTAGTTGTGAAGGAACACTATAGTTGTGACGAGCAAAAGACATACGAAAACCTTAATGGTCAGGAACACTCTAGCAATGATGAGGAAAAGATATACGAACACCCTAGTGGTGAAGCAACACTGTAGCAGTGACAAGCATAAGACATACGAACACCCTCGTGGTGATGAAACACACTAGCAGTGGCGAGCAAAAGAGATACGAACACCCTAGTTGTGAAGGAACACTCTAGTAGTGACGAGCGAAAAAGATACGAACACCCTAGTGGTGAAGGAACACTCTAGCAGCGCAAGCATAAGACATACGAACACCCTAGTGGTGAAGGAACACTCTAGCAGCGCAAGCATAAGACATACGAACACCCTAGCGGTGAAGGAACACTTTAGGAGCGACGAGCATAAAACATACGAACACCCTAGTGGTGAAGGAACACTCTAGCAGTGACGAGCATAAGACATACGGACACCCTACTGGTAAAGGAACACTCTAGCAATGACGAGCAAAAGAGAAACGGACACCCTACTGGCGAAGGAACACTCTAGCAGTGATGAGCAGAAGAGATACGATCTCCCTAGTGTTGAAGGAACACTTTAGGAGTGACGAGAGGAAGATATACGAACACCCTAGTGGTGAAGGAACACTCTAGCAGTGACGAGCAGAAGACGTGTGAACACCCTGGTGTTGAAGGAACACTCTACTAGTGACGAGCAAAAGACATACGAACACACTAGTGGTGAAGGAGCACTCGAGCAGTGACGAGCAGAAAATATTCGAACACCCTAGTGATGAAAGAACACTCTAGGAGTGACGAGCATAAGACATACGAACACCCTAGTGGTGAAGGAACACTCTATCAGGGACTAGGAGAATACATACGAACACTCTAGTGGTGAAGGAACACTATAGCAGTGACGAGCAGAAGATATACGAACACCCTAGTGGTGAAGGAACACTTTAGCAGTGACGAGTAGAAGACATACGAACACCCTAATGGTGAAGGAACACTCTAGCAGTGATGAGCATAAGAAATACGAATACCCTAGTGGTAAAGGAACACTCTAGCAATCACGAGCATAAGAGAAACGGACACCCTATTGGCGAAGGAACACTCTAGCAGTAATGAGCAGAAGAGATACGATCTCCCTAGTGTTGAAGGAACACTCTAGCAGTGACGAGAGGAAGAGATACGAACACCCTAGTTGTGAAGGACCACTCTAGCTGTGACGAGGAAATGACATACGAAAACCTTAATGCTGAAGGAACACCCTAGCAGTGACGAGCGGAAGAGATGCGAACACCCTAGTTGTGAAGGAACACTATAGTTGTGACGAGCAAAAGACATACGAAAACCTTAATGGTCAGGAACACTCTAGCGATGATGAGGAAAAGATATACGAACACCCTAGTGGTGAAGCAACACTGTAGCAGTGACAAGCATAAGACATACGAACACCCTCGTGGTGATGAAACACTCTAGCAGTGGCGAGGAAAAGAGATACGAACACCCTAGTTGTGAAGGAACACTCTAGTAATGACGAGCGAAAGAGATACGAACATCCTAGTGGTGAAAGAACTATCTAGCAAGGACTAGCAGAAGACATACGAACACCTTATTGGTGAAGGAACACTCTAGTAGTGACGAGCATACGACATACGAAAACCCTAGTGGTGAAGGAACACTCTAGCAGTGACGAGCATAAGACATACAAAAGCCCTAGTGGTGAAGGAACACTCTAGCAGTGACGAGCATAAGACATACGAACACCCTCGTGGTCAAGGAACACTTTAGCAGTGAGGAGTAGAAGACATACGAATACCCTAATGGTGAAGGAACACGCTAGCAGTGACGAGAAGAAAACATACGAACACCCTAGTGGTGAAGGAACACTCTAGGAGTGACGAGCATAAGACATACGAACACCATAGTGGTGAAGGAACACTCTATCAGGGACTTGGAGAACACATACGAACACCCTAGCGGTGAAGGAACACTTTAGTAGTGACGAGTAGAAGACATACGAACACCCTAATGGTGAAGGAACACTCTAGCAGTGATGAGCATAAAACATACGAACACCCTAGTGGTAAAGGAACACTCTAGCAATCACGAGCAGAAGAGAAACGGACACCCTATTGGCGAATGAATACTCTAGCAGTAATGAGCGGAAGAGATACGATCTCCCTAGTGTTGAAGGAACACTCTAGCAGTGACGAGAGGAAGAGATACGAACACCCTAGTTGTGAAGGACCACTCTAGCTATGACGAGGAAAAGACATACGAAAACCTTAATGCTGAAGGAACACTCTAGCAGTGACGAGCGGAAGAGATGCGAACACCCTAGTTGTGAAGGAACACTATAGTTGTGACGAGCAAAAGACATACGAAAACCTTAATGGTCAGGAACACTCTAGCAATGATGAGGAAAAGATATACGAACACCCTAGTGGTGAAGCAACACTGTAGCAGTGACAAGCATAAGACATACGAACACCCTCGTGGTGATGAAACACACTAGCAGTGGCGAGCAAAAGAGATACGAACACCCTAGTTGTGAAGGAACACTCTAGTAGTGACGAGCGAAAAAGATACGAACATCCTAGTGGTGAAGGAACACTCTAGCAGGGAGTAGCAGAAGACATACGAACACCCTAGTGGTGAAGGAACACTTTAGCAGTGACGAGTAGAAGACATACGAACACCCTAATGGTGAAGGAACACTCTAGCAGTGATGAGCATAAGACATACGAACACCCTAGTGGTAAAGGAACACTCTAGCAATCACGAGCAGAAGAGAAACGGACACCCTATTGGCGAATGAACACTCTAGCAGTAATGAGCGGAAGAGATACGATCTCCCTAGTGTTGAAGGAACACTCTAGCAGTGACGAGAGGAAGAGATACGAACACCCTAGTTGTGAAGGACCACTCTAGCTATGACGAGGAAAAGACATACGAAAACCTTAATGCTGAAGGAACACTCTAGCAGTGACGAGCGGAAGAGATGCGAACACCCTAGTTGTGAAGGAACACTATAGTTGTGACGAGCAAAAGACATACGAAAACCTTAATGGTCAGGAACACTCTAGCAATGATGAGGAAAAGATATACGAACACCCTAGTGGTGAAGCAACACTGTAGCAGTGACAAGCATAAGACATACGAACACCCTAGTGGTGATGAAACACACTAGCAGTGGCGAGCAAAAGAGATACGAACACCCTAGTTGTGAAGGAACACTCTAGTAGTGACGAGCGAAAAAGATACGAACACCCTAGTGGTGAAGGAACACTCTAGCAGCGCAAGCATAAGACATATGAACACCCTAGTGGTGAAGGAACACTCTAGCAGCGCAAGCATAAGACATACGAACACCCTAGTGGTGAAGGAACACTCTAGCAGCGACGAGCATAAGACATACGAACACCCTAGTGGTGAAGGAACACTCTAGCAGTGACGAGCATAAGACATACGGACACCCTACTGGTAAAGGAACACTCTAGCAATGACGAGCAAAAGAGAAACGGACACCCTACTGGCGAAGGAACACTCTAGCAGTGATGAGCAGAAGAGATACGATCTCCCTAGTGTTGAAGGAACACTTTAGGAGTGACGAGAGGAAGATATACAAACACCCTAATGGTGAAGGAACACTCTAGCAGTGATGAGCATAAGACATACGAACACACTAGTGGTAAAGAAACACTCTAGCAATCACGAGCAGAAGACGTACGAACACACTAGTGGTGAAGGAGCACTCGAGCAGTGACGAGCAGAAGACATACGAACACCCTAGTGGTGAAGGAACACTCTAGGAGTGACGAGCAGAAAATATTCGAACACCCTAGTGGTGAAGGAACACTCTATCAGGGACTAGGAGAACACATACGAACACTCTACTGGTGAAGGAACACTATAGCAGTGATGAGCAGAAGACATACAAACACACTAGTGGTGAAGGAGCACTCGAGCAGTGACGAGCAGAAAACATTCGAACACCCTAGTGGTGAAGGAACACTCTAGGAGTGACGAGCATAAGACATACGAACACCCTAGTGGTGAAGGAACACTCTAGTAGGGACTAGGATAACACATACGAACACTCTAGTGGTGAAGGAACACTATAGCAGTGACGAGCATAAGACATACGAACACCCTAGAGGTGAAGGAACACTCTATCAGGGACTTGGAGAACACATACGAACACCCTAGCGGTGAAGGAACACTTTAGGAGCGACGAGCATAAAACATACGAACACCCTAGTGGTGAAGGAACACTCTAGCAGTGACGAGCATAAGACATACGGACACCCTACTGGTAAAGGAACACTCTAGCAATGACGAGCAAAAGAGAAACGGACACCCTACTGGCGAAGGAACACTCTAGCAGTGATGAGCAGAAGAGATACGATCTCCCTAGTGTTGAAGGAACACTTTAGGAGTGACGAGAGGAAGATATACGAACACCCTAATGGTGAAGGAACACTCTAGCAGTGATGAGCATAAGACATACGAACACACTAGTGGTAAAGGAACACTCTAGCAATCACGAGCAGAAGACGTACGAACACCCTAGTGGTCAAGGAACACTTTAGCAGTGAGGAGAAGAAGACATACGAATACCCTAATGGTGAAGGAACACGCTAGCAGTGACGAGCAGAAAATATTCGAACACCCTAGTGGTGAAGGAACACTCTATCAGGGACTCAGGGACTAGGAGAACACATACGAACACTCTAGTGGTGAAGGAACACTATAGCAGTGATGAGCAGAAGACATACGAACACCCTAGTGGTGAAGGAACACTTTAGCAGTGACGAGTAGAAGACATACGAACACCCTAATTGTGAAGGAACACGCTAGCAGTGACGAGCAAAAGACATACGAACACACTAGTGGTGAAGGAGCACTCGAGCAGTGACGAGCAGAAAACATTCGAACACCCTAGTGGTGAAGGAACACTCTAGGAGTGACGAGCATAAGACATACGAACACCCTAGTGGTGAAGGAACACTCTAGTAGGGACTAGGAGAACACATACGAACACTCTAGTGGTGAAGGAACACTATAGCAGTGACGAGCAGAAGATATACGAACACCCTAGTGGTGAAGGAACACTTTAGCAGTGACGAGTAGAAGACATACGAACACCCTAATGGTGAAGGAACACTCTAGCAGTGATGAGCATAAGACATACGAACACCCTAGTGGTAAAGGAACACTCTAGCAATCACGAGCAGAAGAGAAACGGACACCCTATTGGCGAATGAACACTCTAGCAGTAATGAGCGGAAGAGATACGATCTCCCTAGTGTTGAAGGAACACTCTATCAGGGACTAGGAGAACACATACGAACACTCTAGTGGTGAAGGAACACTATAGCAGTGATGAGCAGAAGACATACGAACACCCTAGTGGTGAAGGAACACTTTAGCAGTGACGAGTAGAAGACATACGAACACCCTAATTGTGAAGGAATACTCTAGCAGTGATGAGCATAAGACATACGAACACCCTAGTGGTAAAGGAACACTCTAGCAATCACGAGCAGAAGAGAAACGGACACCCTATTGGCGAATGAACACTCTAGCAGTAATGAGCGGAAGAGATACGATCTCCCTAGTGTTGAAGGAACACTCTAGCAGTGACGAGAGGAAGAGATACGAACACCCTAGTGGTGAAGGAACGCTCTAGGAGTGACGAGCATAAGACATACGAACACCCTAGTGGTGAAGGAACACTCTATCAGGGACTAGGAGAACACATACGAACACTCTAGTGGTGAAGGAACACTTTAGCAGTGACGAGTAGAAGACATACGAACACCCTAATTGTGAAGGAACACTCTAGCAGTGACGAGCAAAAGACATACGAACACACTAGTGGTGAAGGAGCACTCGAGCAGTGACGAGCAGAAAACATTCGAACACCCTAGTGGTGAAGGAACACTCTAGGAGTGACGAGCATAAGACATACGAACACCCTAGTGGTGAAGGAACACTCTAGTAGGGACTAGGAGAACACATACGAACACTCTAGTGGTGAAGGAACACTATAGCAGTGACGAGCAGAAGATATACGAACACCCTAGTGGTGAAGGAACACTTTAGCAGTGACGAGTAGAAGACATACGAACACCCTAATGGTGAAGGAACACTCTAGCAGTGATGAGCATAAGACATACGGACACCCTACTGGTAAAGGAACACTCTAGCAATGACGAGCAAAAGAGAAACGGACACCCTACTGGCGAAGGAACACTCTAGCAGTGATGAGCAGAAGAGATACGATCTCCCTAGTGTTGAAGGAACACTTTAGGAGTGACGAGAGGAAGATATACGAACACCCTAATGGTGAAGGAACACTCTAGCAGTGATGAGCATAAGACATACGAACACACTAGTGGTAAAGGAACACTCTAGCAATCACGAGCAGAAGACGTACGAACACCCTAGTGGTCAAGGAACACTTTAGCAGTGAGGAGAAGAAGACATACGAATACCCTAATGGTGAAGGAACACGCTAGCAGTGACGAGCAGAAAATATTCGAACACCCTAGTGGTGAAGGAACACTCTATCAGGGACTCAGGGACTAGGAGAACACATACGAACACTCTAGTGGTGAAGGAACACTATAGCAGTGATGAGCAGAAGACATACGAACACCCTAGTGGTGAAGGAACACTTTAGCAGTGACGAGTAGAAGACATACGAACACCCTAATTGTGAAGGAACACGCTAGCAGTGACGAGCAAAAGACATACGAACACACTAGTGGTGAAGGAGCACTCGAGCAGTGACGAGCAGAAAACATTCGAACACACTAGTGGTGAAGGAACACGCTAGCAGTGACGAGCAGAAAATATTCGAACACCCTAGTGGTGAAGGAACACTCTATCAGGGACTCAGGGACTAGGAGAACACATACGAACACCCTAGTGGTGAAGGAACACTCTATCAGGGACTAGGAGAACACATACGAACACTCTAGTGGTGAAGGAACACTTTAGCAGTGACGAGTAGAAGACATACGAACACCCTAATTGTGAAGGAACACTCTAGCAGTGACGAGCAAAAGACATACGAACACACTAGTGGTGAAGGAGCACTCGAGCAGTGACGAGCAGAAAACATTCGAACACCCTAGTGGTGAAGGAACACTCTAGGAGTGACGAGCATAAGACATACGAACACCCTAGTGGTGAAGGAACACTCTAGTAGGGACTAGGAGAACACATACGAACACTCTAGTGGTGAAGGAACACTATAGCAGTGACGAGCAGAAGATATACGAACACCCTAGTGGTGAAGGAACACTTTAGCAGTGACGAGTAGAAGACATACGAACACCCTAATGGTGAAGGAACACTCTAGCAGTGATGAGCATAAGACATACGAACACCCTAGTGGTAAAGGAACACTCTAGCAATCACGAGCAGAAGAGAAACGGACACCCTATTGGCGAATGAACACTCTAGCAGTAATGAGCGGAAGAGATACGATCTCCCTAGTGTTGAAGGAACACTCTATCAGGGACTAGGAGAACACATACGAACACTCTAGTGGTTCAGGAACACTATAGCAGTGATGAGCAGAAGACATACGAACACCCTAGTGGTGAAGGAACACTTTAGCAGTGACGAGTAGAAGACATACGAACACCCTAATTGTGAAGGAATACTCTAGCAGTGATGAGCATAAGACATACGAACACCCTAGTGGTGAAGGAACACTCTAGCAATCACGAGCAGAAGAGAAACGGACACCCTATTGGCGAATGAACACTCTAGCAGTAATGAGCGGAAGAGATACGATCTCCCTAGTGTTGAAGGAACACTCTATCAGGGACTAGGAGAACACATACGAACACTCTAGTGGTGAAGGAACACTATAGCAGTGATGAGCAGAAGACATACGAACACCCTAGTGGTGAAGGAACACTTTAGCAGTGACGAGTAGAAGACATACGAACACCCTAATTGTGAAGGAATACTCTAGCAGTGATGAGCATAAGACATATGAACACCCTAGTGGTAAAGGAACACTCTAGCAATCACGAGCAGAAGAGAAACGGACACCCTATTGGCGAATGAACACTCTAGCAGTAATGAGCGGAAGAGATACGATCTCCCTAGTGTTGAAGGAACACTTTAGCAGTGACGAGTAGAAGACATACGAACACCCTAATTGTGAAGGAATACTCTAGCAGTGATGAGCATAAGACATACGAACACCCTAGTGGTAAAGGAACACTCTAGCAATCACGAGCAGAAGAGAAACGGACACCCTATTGGCGAATGAACACTCTAGCAGTAATGAGCGGAAGAGATACGATCTCCCTAGTGTTGAAGGAACACTCTAGCAGTGACGAGAGGAAGAGATACGAACACCCTAGTGGTGAAGGAACACTCTAGGAGTGACGAGCATAAGACATACGAACACCCTAGTGGTTAGTGAACACTCTATCAGGGACTAGGAGAACACATACGAACACTCTAGTGGTGAAGTAACACTATAGCAGTGACGAGCTGAAGATATACGAACACCCTAAAGGTGAAGGAACACTTTAGCAGTGACGAGTAGAAGACATACGAACACCCTAATGGTGAAGGAACACTCTAGCAGTGATGAGCATAAGACATACGAACACACTAGTGGTAAAGGAACACTCTAGCAATCACGAGCAGAAGACGTACGAACACCCTAGTGGTCAAGGAACACTTTAGCAGTGAAGAGTAGAAGACATACGAATACCCTAATGGTGAAGGAACACGCTAGCAGTGACGAGAAGAAAACATACGAACACCCTAGTGGTGAAGGAACACTCTAGGAGTGACGAGCATAAGACATAAGAACACTCTAGTGGTGAAGGAACACTATAGCAGTGACGAGCAGAAGATATACGAACACCCTAGTGGTGAAGGAACACTTTAGCAGTGACGAGTAGAAGACATACGAACACCCTAATGGTGAAGGAACACTCTAGCAGTGATGAGCATAAGACATACGAACACCCTAGTGGTAAAGGAACACTCTAGCAATCACGAGCAGAAGAGAAACGGACACCCTATTGGCGAATGAACACTCTAGCAGTAATGAGCGGAAGAGATACGATCTCCCTAGTGTTGAAGGAACACTCTATCAGGGACTAGGAGAACACATACGAACACTCTAGTGGTGAAGGAACACTATAGCAGTGATGAGCAGAAGACATACGAACACCCTAGTTGTGAAGGACCACTCTAGCTATGACGAGGAAAAGACATACGAAAACCTTAATGCTGAAGGAACACTCTAGCAGTGACGAGCGGAAGAGATGCGAACACCCTAGTTGTGAAGGAACACTATAGTTGTGACGAGCAAAAGACATACGAAAACCTTAATGGTCAGGAACACTCTAGCAATGATGAGGAAAAGATATACGAACACCCTAGTGGTGAAGCAACACTGTAGCAGTGACAAGCATAAGACATACGAACACCCTAGTGGTGATGAAACACACTAGCAGTGGCGAGCAAAAGAGATACGAACACCCTAGTTGTGAAGGAACACTCTAGTAGTGACGAGCGAAAAAGATACGAACACCCTAGTGGTGAAGGAACACTCTAGCAGCGCAAGCATAAGACATATGAACACCCTAGTGGTGAAGGAACACTCTAGCAGCGCAAGCATAAGACATACGAACACCCTAGTGGTGAAGGAACACTCTAGCAGCGACGAGCATAAGACATACGAACACCCTAGTGGTGAAGGAACACTCTAGCAGTGACGAGCATAAGACATACGGACACCCTACTGGTAAAGGAACACTCTAGCAATGACGAGCAAAAGAGAAACGGACACCCTACTGGCGAAGGAACACTCTAGCAGTGATGAGCAGAAGAGATACGATCTCCCTAGTGTTGAAGGAACACTTTAGGAGTGACGAGAGGAAGATATACGAACACCCTAATGGTGAAGGAACACTCTAGCAGTGATGAGCATAAGACATACGAACACACTAGTGGTAAAGGAACACTCTAGCAATCACGAGCAGAAGACGTACGAACACCCTAGTGGTCAAGGAACACTTTAGCAGTGAGGAGAAGAAGACATACGAATACCCTAATGGTGAAGGAACACGCTAGCAGTGACGAGCAGAAAATATTCGAACACCCTAGTGGTGAAGGAACACTCTATCAGGGACTAGGAGAACACATACGAACACTCTAGTGGTGAAGGAACACTATAGCAGTGATGAGCAGAAGACATACGAACACCCTAGTGGTGAAGGAACACTTTAGCAGTGACGAGTAGAAGACATACGAACACCCTAATTGTGAAGGAACACTCTAGCAGTGACGAGCAAAAGACAAACGAACACACTAGTGGTGAAGGAGCACTCGAGCAGTGACGAGCAGAAAACATTCGAACACCCTAGTGGTGAAGGAACACTCTAGGAGTGACGAGCATAAGACATACGAACACCCTAGTGGTGAAGGAACACTCTAGTAGGGACTAGGAGAACACATACGAACACTCTAGTGGTGAAGGAACACTATAGCAGTGACGAGCAGAAGATATACGAACACCCTAGTGGTGAAGGAACACTTTAGCAGTGACGAGTAGAAGACATACGAACACCCTAATGGTGAAGAAACACTCTAGCAGTGATGAACATAAGACATACGAACACCCTAGTGGTAAAGGAACACTCTAGCAATCACGAGCAGAAGAGAAACGGACACCCTATTGGCGAATGAGCACTTTAGCAGTAATGAGCGGAAGAGATACGATCTCCCTAGTGTTGAAGGAACACTCTAGCAGTGACGAGAGGAAGAGATACGAACACCCTAGTTGTGAAGGACCACTCTAGCTATGACGAGGAAAAGACATACGAAAACCTTAATGCTGAAGGAACACTCTAGCAGTGACGAGCGGAAGAGATGCGAACACCCTAGTTGTGAAGGAACACTATAGTTGTGACGAGCAAAAGACATACGAAAACCTTAATGGTCAGGAACACTCTAGCAATGATGAGGAAAAGATATACGAACACCCTAGTGGTGAAGCAACACTGTAGCAGTGACAAGCATAAGACATACGAACACCCTCGTGGTGATGAAACACACTAGCAGTGGCGAGCAAAAGAGATACGAACATCCTAGTGGTGAAGGAACACTCTAGCAGGGAGTAGCAGAAGACATACGAACACCCTAGTGGTGAAGGAACACTCTAGCAGCGCAAGCATAAGACATACGAACACCCTAGTGGTGAAGGAACACTCTAGCAGCGACGAGCATAAGACATACGAACACCCTAGTGGTGAAGGAACACTCTAGCAGTGACGAGCAAAAGACATACGGACACCCTACTGGTAAAGGAACACTCTAGCAATGACGAGCAAAAGAGAAACGGACACCCTACTGGCGAAGGAACACTCTAGCAGTGATGAGCAGAAGAGATACGATCTCCCTAGTGTTGAAGGAACACTTTAGGAGTGACGAGAGGAAGATATACGAACACCCTAATGGTGAAGGAACACTCTAGCAGTGATGAGCATAAGACATACGAACACACTAGTGGTAAAGGAACACTCTAGCAATCACGAGCAGAAGACGTACGAACACCCTAGTGGTCAAGGAACACTTTAGCAGTGAGGAGAAGAAGACATACGAATACCCTAATGGTGAAGGAACACGCTAGCAGTGACGAGCAGAAAATATTCGAACACCCTAGTGGTGAAGGAACACTCTATCAGGTACTAGGAGAACACATACGAACACTCTAGTGGTGAAGGAACACTATAGCAGTGATGAGCAGAAGACATACGAACACCCTAGTGGTGAAGGAACACTTTAGCAGTGACGAGTAGAAGACATACGAACACCCTAATTGTGAAGGAACACTCTAGCAGTGACGAGCAAAAGACATACGAACACACTAGTGGTGAAGGAGCACTCGAGCAGTGACGAGCAGAAAACATTCGAACACCCTAGTGGTGAAGGAACACTCTAGGAGTGACGAGCATAAGACATACGAACACCCTAGTGGTGAAGGAACACTCTAGTAGGGACTAGGAGAACACATACGAACACTCTAGTGGTGAAGGAACACTATAGCAGTGACGAGCAGAAGATATACGAACACCCTAGTGGTGAAGGAACACTTTAGCAGTGACGAGTAGAAGACATACGAACACCCTAATGGTGAAGGAACACTCTAGCAGTGATGAGCATAAGACATACGAACACCCTAGTGGTAAAGGAACACTCTAGCAATCACGAGCAGAAGAGAAACGGACACCCTATTGGCGAATGAACACTCTAGCAGTAATGAGCGGAAGAGATACGATCTCCCTAGTGTTGAAGGAACACTCTAGCAGTGACGAGAGGAAGAGATACGAACACCCTAGTTGTGAAGGACCACTCTAGCTATGACGAGGAAAAGACATACGAAAACCTTAATGCTGAAGGAACACTCTAGCAGTGACGAGCGGAAGAGATGCGAACACCCTAGTTGTGAAGGAACACTATAGTTGTGACGAGCAAAAGACATACGAAAACCTTAATGGTCAGGAACACTCTAGCAATGATGAGGAAAAGATATACGAACACCCTAGTGGTGAAGCAACACTGTAGCAGTGACAAGCATAAGACATACGAACACCCTAGTGGTGATGAAACACACTAGCAGTGGCGAGCAAAAGAGATACGAACACCCTAGTTGTGAAGGAACACTCTAGTAGTGACGAGCGAAAAAGATACGAACACCCTAGTGGTGAAGGAACACTCTAGCAGCGCAAGCATAAGACATATGAACACCCTAGTGGTGAAGGAACACTCTAGCAGCGCAAGCATAAGACATACGAACACCCTAGTGGTGAAGGAACACTCTAGCAGCGACGAGCATAAGACATACGAACACCCTAGTGGTGAAGGAACACTCTAGCAGTGACGAGCATAAGACATACGGACACCCTACTGGTAAAGGAACACTCTAGCAATGACGAGCAAAAGAGAAACGGACACCCTACTGGCGAAGGAACACTCTAGCAGTGATGAGCAGAAGAGATACGATCTCCCTAGTGTTGAAGGAACACTTTAGGAGTGACGAGAGGAAGATATACGAACACCCTAATGGTGAAGGAACACTCTAGCAGTGATGAGCATAAGACATACGAACACACTAGTGGTAAAGGAACACTCTAGCAATCACGAGCAGAAGACGTACGAACACCCTAGTGGTCAAGGAACACTTTAGCAGTGAGGAGAAGAAGACATACGAATACCCTAATGGTGAAGGAACACGCTAGCAGTGACGAGCAGAAAATATTCGAACACCCTAGTGGTGAAGGAACACTCTATCAGGGACTAGGAGAACACATACGAACACTCTAGTGGTGAAGGAACACTATAGCAGTGATGAGCAGAAGACATACGAACACCCTAGTGGTGAAGGAACACTTTAGCAGTGACGAGTAGAAGACATACGAACACCCTAATTGTGAAGGAACACTCTAGCAGTGACGAGCAAAAGACAAACGAACACACTAGTGGTGAAGGAGCACTCGAGCAGTGACGAGCAGAAAACATTCGAACACCCTAGTGGTGAAGGAACACTCTAGGAGTGACGAGCATAAGACATACGAACACCCTAGTGGTGAAGGAACACTCTAGTAGGGACTAGGAGAACACATACGAACACTCTAGTGGTGAAGGAACACTATAGCAGTGACGAGCAGAAGATATACGAACACCCTAGTGGTGAAGGAACACTTTAGCAGTGACGAGTAGAAGACATACGAACACCCTAATGGTGAAGAAACACTCTAGCAGTGATGAACATAAGACATACGAACACCCTAGTGGTAAAGGAACACTCTAGCAATCACGAGCAGAAGAGAAACGGACACCCTATTGGCGAATGAGCACTTTAGCCGTAATGAGCGGAAGAGATACGATCTCCCTAGTGTTGAAGGAACACTCTAGCAGTGACGAGAGGAAGAGATACGAACACCCTAGTTGTGAAGGACCACTCTAGCTATGACGAGGAAAACACATACGAAAACCTTAATGCTGAAGGAACACTCTAGCAGTGACGAGCGGAAGAGATGCGAACACCCTAGTTGTGAAGGAACACTATAGTTGTGACGAGCAAAAGACATACGAAAACCTTAATGGTCAGGAACACTCTAGCAATGATGAGGAAAAGATATACGAACACCCTAGTGGTGAAGCAACACTGTAGCAGTGACAAGCATAAGACATAGAACACCCTCGTGGTGATGAAACACACTAGCAGTGGCGAGCAAAAGAGATACGAACATCCTAGTGGTGAAGGAACACTCTAGCAGGGAGTAGCAGAAGACATACGAACACCCTAGTGGTGAAGGAACACTCTAGCAGCGCAAGCATAAGACATACGAACACCCTAGTGGTGAAGGAACACTCTAGCAGCGACGAGCATAAGACATACGAACACCCTAGTGGTGAAGGAACACTCTAGCAGTGACGAGCAAAAGACATACGGACACCCTACTGGTAAAGGAACACTCTAGCAATGACGAGCAAAAGAGAAACGGACACCCTACTGGCGAAGGAACACTCTAGCAGTGATGAGCAGAAGAGATACGATCTCCCTAGTGTTGAAGGAACACTTTAGGAGTGACGAGAGGAAGATATACGAACACCCTAATGGTGAAAGAACACTCTAGCAGTGATGAGCATAAGACATACGAACACACTAGTGGTAAAGGAACACTCTAGCAATCACGAGCAGAAGACGTACGAACACCCTAGTGGTCAAGGAACACTTTAGCAGTGAGGAGAAGAAGACATACGAATACCCTAATGGTGAAGGAACACGCTAGCAGTGACGAGCAGAAAATATTCGAACACCCTAGTGCTGAAGGAACACTCTATCAGGTACTAGGAGAACACATACGAACACTCTAGTGGTGAAGGAACACTATAGCAGTGATGAGCAGAAGACATACGAACACCCTAGTGGTGAAGGAACACTTTAGCAGTGACGAGTAGAAGACATACGAATACCCTAATTGTGAAGGAACACTCTAGCAGTGACGAGCAAAAGACATACGAACACACTAGTGGTGAAGGAGCACTCGAGCAGTGACGAGCAGAAAACATTCGAACACCCTAGTGGTGAAGGAACACTCTAGGAGTGACGAGCATAAGACATACGAACACCCTAGTGGTGAAGGAACACTCTAGTAGGGACTAGGAGAACACATACGAACACTCTAGTGGTGAAGGAACACTATAGCAGTGACGAGCAGAAGATATACGAACACCCTAGTGGTGAAGGAACACTTTAGCAGTGACGAGTAGAAGACATACGAACACCCTAATGGTGAAGAAACACTCTAGCAGTGATGAACATAAGACATACGAACACCCTAGTGGTAAAGGAACACTCTAGCAATCACGAGCAGAAGAGAAACGGACACCCTATTGGCGAATGAGCACTTTAGCAGTAATGAGCGGAAGAGATACGATCTCCCTAGTGTTGAAGGAACACTCTAGCAGTGACGAGAGGAAGAGATACGAACACCCTAGTTGTGAAGGACCACTCTAGCTATGACGAGGAAAAGACATACGAAAACCTTAATGCTGAAGGAACACTCTAGCAGTGACGAGCGGAAGAGATGCGAACACCCTAGTTGTGAAGGAACACTATAGTTGTGACGAGCAAAAGACATACGAAAACCTTAATGGTCAGGAACACTCTAGCAATGATGAGGAAAAGATATACGAACACCCTAGTGGTGAAGCAACACTGTAGCAGTGACAAGCATAAGACATACGAACACCCTCGTGGTGATGAAACACACTAGCAGTGGCGAGCAAAAGAGATACGAACATCCTAGTGGTGAAGGAACACTCTAGCAGGGAGTAGCAGAAGACATACGAACACCCTAGTGGTGAAGGAACACTCTAGCAGCGCAAGCATAAGACATACGAACACCCTAGTGGTGAAGGAACACTCTAGCAGCGACGAGCATAAGACATACGAACACCCTAGTGGTGAAGGAACACTCTAGCAGTGACGAGCAAAAGACATACGGACACCCTACTGGTAAAGGAACACTCTAGCAATGACGAGCAAAAGAGAAACGGACACCCTACTGGCGAAGGAACACTCTAGCAGTGATGAGCAGAAGAGATACGATCTCCCTAGTGTTGAAGGAACACTTTAGGAGTGACGAGAGGAAGATATACGAACACCCTAATGGTGAAGGAACACTCTAGCAGTGATGAGCATAAGACATACGAACACACTAGTGGTAAAGGAACACTCTAGCAATCACGAGCAGAAGACGTACGAACACCCTAGTGGTCAAGGAACACTTTAGCAGTGAGGAGAAGAAGACATACGAATACCCTAATGGTGAAGGAACACGCTAGCAGTGACGAGCAGAAAATATTCGAACACCCTAGTGGTGAAGGAACACTCTATCAGGTACTAGGAGAACACATACGAACACTCTAGTGGTGAAGGAACACTATAGCAGTGATGAGCAGAAGACATACGAACACCCTAGTGGTGAAGGAACACTTTAGCAGTGACGAGTAGAAGACATACGAACACCCTAATTGTGAAGGAACACTCTAGCAGTGACGAGCAAAAGACATACGAACACACTAGTGGTGAAGGAGCACTCGAGCAGTGACGAGCAGAAAACATTCGAACACCCTAGTGGTGAAGGAACACTCTAGGAGTGACGAGCATAAGACATACGAACACCCTAGTGGTGAAGGAACACTCTAGTAGGGACTAGGAGAACACATACGAACACTCTAGTGGTGAAGGAACACTATAGCAGTGACGAGCAGAAGATATACGAACACCCTAGTGGTGAAGGAACACTTTAGCAGTGACGAGTAGAAGACATACGAACACCCTAATGGTGAAGGAACACTCTAGCAGTGATGAGCATAAGACATACGAACACCCTAGTGGTAAAGGAACACTCTAGCAATCACGAGCAGAAGAGAAACGGACACCCTATTGGCGAATGAACACTCTAGCAGTAATGAGCGGAAGAGATACGATCTCCCTAGTGTTGAAGGAACACTCTAGCAGTGACGAGAGGAAGAGATACGAACACCCTAGTTGTGAAGGACCACTCTAGCTATGACGAGGAAAAGACATACGAAAACCTTAATGCTGAAGGAACACTCTAGCAGTGACGAGCGGAAGAGATGCGAACACCCTAGTTGTGAAGGAACACTATAGTTGTGACGAGCAAAAGACATACGAAAACCTTAATGGTCAGGAACACTCTAGCAATGATGAGGAAAAGATATACGAACACCCTAGTGGTGAAGCAACACTGTAGCAGTGACAAGCATAAGACATACGAACACCCTAGTGGTGATGAAACACACTAGCAGTGGCGAGCAAAAGAGATACGAACACCCTAGTTGTGAAGGAACACTCTAGTAGTGACGAGCGAAAAAGATACGAACACCCTAGTGGTGAAGGAACACTCTAGCAGCGCAAGCATAAGACATATGAACACCCTAGTGGTGAAGGAACACTCTAGCAGCGCAAGCATAAGACATACGAACACCCTAGTGGTGAAGGAACACTCTAGCAGCGACGAGCATAAGACATACGAACACCCTAGTGGTGAAGGAACACTCTAGCAGTGACGAGCATAAGACATACGGACACCCTACTGGTAAAGGAACACTCTAGCAATGACGAGCAAAAGAGAAACGGACACCCTACTGGCGAAGGAACACTCTAGCAGTGATGAGCAGAAGAGATACGATCTCCCTAGTGTTGAAGGAACACTTTAGGAGTGACGAGAGGAAGATATACGAACACCCTAATGGTGAAGGAACACTCTAGCAGTGATGAGCATAAGACATACGAACACACTAGTGGTAAAGGAACACTCTAGCAATCACGAGCAGAAGACGTACGAACACCCTAGTGGTCAAGGAACACTTTAGCAGTGAGGAGAAGAAGACATACGAATACCCTAATGGTGAAGGAACACGCTAGCAGTGACGAGCAGAAAATATTCGAACACCCTAGTGGTGAAGGAACACTCTATCAGGTACTAGGAGAACACATACGAACACTCTAGTGGTGAAGGAACACTATAGCAGTGATGAGCAGAAGACATACGAACACCCTAGTGGTGAAGGAACACTTTAGCAGTGACGAGTAGAAGACATACGAACACCCTAATTGTGAAGGAACACTCTAGCAGTGACGAGCAAAAGACATACGAACACACTAGTGGTGAAGGAGCACTCGAGCAGTGACGAGCAGAAAACATTCGAACACCCTAGTGGTGAAGGAACACTCTAGGAGTGACGAGCATAAGACATACGAACACCCTAGTGGTGAAGGAACACTCTAGTAGGGACTAGGAGAACACATACGAACACTCTAGTGGTGAAGGAACACTATAGCAGTGACGAGCAGAAGATATACGAACACCCTAGTGGTGAAGGAACACTTTAGCAGTGACGAGTAGAAGACATACGAACACCCTAATGGTGAAGGAACACTCTAGCAGTGATGAGCATAAGACATACGAACACCCTAGTGGTAAAGGAACACTCTAGCAATCACGAGCAGAAGAGAAACGGACACCCTATTGGCGAATGAACACTCTAGCAGTAATGAGCGGAAGAGATACGATCTCCCTAGTGTTGAAGGAACACTCTAGCAGTGACGAGAGGAAGAGATACGAACACCCTAGTTGTGAAGGACCACTCTAGCTATGACGAGGAAAAGACATACGAAAACCTTAATGCTGAAGGAACACTCTAGCAGTGACGAGCGGAAGAGATGCGAACACCCTAGTTGTGAAGGAACACTATAGTTGTGACGAGCAAAAGACATACGAAAACCTTAATGGTCAGGAACACTCTAGCAATGATGAGGAAAAGATATACGAACACCCTAGTGGTGAAGCAACACTGTAGCAGTGACAAGCATAAGACATACGAACACCCTAGTGGTGATGAAACACACTAGCAGTGGCGAGCAAAAGAGATACGAACACCCTAGTTGTGAAGGAACACTCTAGTAGTGACGAGCGAAAAAGATACGAACACCCTAGTGGTGAAGGAACACTCTAGCAGCGCAAGCATAAGACATATGAACACCCTAGTGGTGAAGGAACACTCTAGCAGCGCAAGCATAAGACATACGAACACCCTAGTGGTGAAGGAACACTCTAGCAGCGACGAGCATAAGACATACGAACACCCTAGTGGTGAAGGAACACTCTAGCAGTGACGAGCATAAGACATACGGACACCCTACTGGTAAAGGAACACTCTAGCAATGACGAGCAAAAGAGAAACGGACACCCTACTGGCGAAGGAACACTCTAGCAGTGATGAGCAGAAGAGATACGATCTCCCTAGTGTTGAAGGAACACTTTAGGAGTGACGAGAGGAAGATATACGAACACCCTAATGGTGAAGGAACACTCTAGCAGTGATGAGCATAAGACATACGAACACACTAGTGGTAAAGGAACACTCTAGCAATCACGAGCAGAAGACGTACGAACACCCTAGTGGTCAAGGAACACTTTAGCAGTGAGGAGAAGAAGACATACGAATACCCTAATGGTGAAGGAACACGCTAGCAGTGACGAGCAGAAAATATTCGAACACCCTAGTGGTGAAGGAACACTCTATCAGGGACTAGGAGAACACATACGAACACTCTAGTGGTGAAGGAACACTATAGCAGTGATGAGCAGAAGACATACGAACACCCTAGTGGTGAAGGAACACTTTAGCAGTGACGAGTAGAAGACATACGAACACCCTAATTGTGAAGGAACACTCTAGCAGTGACGAGCAAAAGACAAACGAACACACTAGTGGTGAAGGAGCACTCGAGCAGTGACGAGCAGAAAACATTCGAACACCCTAGTGGTGAAGGAACACTCTAGGAGTGACGAGCATAAGACATACGAACACCCTAGTGGTGAAGGAACACTCTAGTAGGGACTAGGAGAACACATACGAACACTCTAGTGGTGAAGGAACACTATAGCAGTGACGAGCAGAAGATATACGAACACCCTAGTGGTGAAGGAACACTTTAGCAGTGACGAGTAGAAGACATACGAACACCCTAATGGTGAAGAAACACTCTAGCAGTGATGAACATAAGACATACGAACACCCTAGTGGTAAAGGAACACTCTAGCAATCACGAGCAGAAGAGAAACGGACACCCTATTGGCGAATGAGCACTTTAGCCGTAATGAGCGGAAGAGATACGATCTCCCTAGTGTTGAAGGAACACTCTAGCAGTGACGAGAGGAAGAGATACGAACACCCTAGTTGTGAAGGACCACTCTAGCTATGACGAGGAAAACACATACGAAAACCTTAATGCTGAAGGAACACTCTAGCAGTGACGAGCGGAAGAGATGCGAACACCCTAGTTGTGAAGGAACACTATAGTTGTGACGAGCAAAAGACATACGAAAACCTTAATGGTCAGGAACACTCTAGCAATGATGAGGAAAAGATATACGAACACCCTAGTGGTGAAGCAACACTGTAGCAGTGACAAGCATAAGACATAGAACACCCTCGTGGTGATGAAACACACTAGCAGTGGCGAGCAAAAGAGATACGAACATCCTAGTGGTGAAGGAACACTCTAGCAGGGAGTAGCAGAAGACATACGAACACCCTAGTGGTGAAGGAACACTCTAGCAGCGCAAGCATAAGACATACGAACACCCTAGTGGTGAAGGAACACTCTAGCAGCGACGAGCATAAGACATACGAACACCCTAGTGGTGAAGGAACACTCTAGCAGTGACGAGCAAAAGACATACGGACACCCTACTGGTAAAGGAACACTCTAGCAATGACGAGCAAAAGAGAAACGGACACCCTACTGGCGAAGGAACACTCTAGCAGTGATGAGCAGAAGAGATACGATCTCCCTAGTGTTGAAGGAACACTTTAGGAGTGACGAGAGGAAGATATACGAACACCCTAATGGTGAAAGAACACTCTAGCAGTGATGAGCATAAGACATACGAACACACTAGTGGTAAAGGAACACTCTAGCAATCACGAGCAGAAGACGTACGAACACCCTAGTGGTCAAGGAACACTTTAGCAGTGAGGAGAAGAAGACATACGAATACCCTAATGGTGAAGGAACACGCTAGCAGTGACGAGCAGAAAATATTCGAACACCCTAGTGCTGAAGGAACACTCTATCAGGTACTAGGAGAACACATACGAACACTCTAGTGGTGAAGGAACACTATAGCAGTGATGAGCAGAAGACATACGAACACCCTAGTGGTGAAGGAACACTTTAGCAGTGACGAGTAGAAGACATACGAATACCCTAATTGTGAAGGAACACTCTAGCAGTGACGAGCAAAAGACATACGAACACACTAGTGGTGAAGGAGCACTCGAGCAGTGACGAGCAGAAAACATTCGAACACCCTAGTGGTGAAGGAACACTCTAGGAGTGACGAGCATAAGACATACGAACACCCTAGTGGTGAAGGAACACTCTAGTAGGGACTAGGAGAACACATACGAACACTCTAGTGGTGAAGGAACACTATAGCAGTGACGAGCAGAAGATATACGAACACCCTAGTGGTGAAGGAACACTTTAGCAGTGACGAGTAGAAGACATACGAACACCCTAATGGTGAAGGAACACTCTAGCAGTGATGAGCATAAGACATACGAACACCCTAGTGGTAAAGGAACACTCTAGCAATCACGAGCAGAAGAGAAACGGACACCCTATTGGCGAATGAACACTCTAGCAGTAATGAGCGGAAGAGATACGATCTCCCTAGTGTTGAAGGAACACTCTAGCAGTGACGAGAGGAAGAGATACGAACACCCTAGTTGTGAAGGACCACTCTAGCTATGACGAGGAAAAGACATACGAAAACCTTAATGCTGAAGGAACACTCTAGCAGTGACGAGCGGAAGAGATGCGAACACCCTAGTTGTGAAGGAACACTATAGTTGTGACGAGCAAAAGACATACGAAAACCTTAATGGTCAGGAACACTCTAGCAATGATGAGGAAAAGATATACGAACACCCTAGTGGTGAAGCAACACTGTAGCAGTGACAAGCATAAGACATACGAACACCCTAGTGGTGATGAAACACACTAGCAGTGGCGAGCAAAAGAGATACGAACACCCTAGTTGTGAAGGAACACTCTAGTAGTGACGAGCGAAAAAGATACGAACACCCTAGTGGTGAAGGAACACTCTAGCAGCGCAAGCATAAGACATATGAACACCCTAGTGGTGAAGGAACACTCTAGCAGCGCAAGCATAAGACATACGAACACCCTAGTGGTGAAGGAACACTCTAGCAGCGACGAGCATAAGACATACGAACACCCTAGTGGTGAAGGAACACTCTAGCAGTGACGAGCATAAGACATACGGACACCCTACTGGTAAAGGAACACTCTAGCAATGACGAGCAAAAGAGAAACGGACACCCTACTGGCGAAGGAACACTCTAGCAGTGATGAGCAGAAGAGATACGATCTCCCTAGTGTTGAAGGAACACTTTAGGAGTGACGAGAGGAAGATATACGAACACCCTAATGGTGAAGGAACACTCTAGCAGTGATGAGCATAAGACATACGAACACACTAGTGGTAAAGGAACACTCTAGCAATCACGAGCAGAAGACGTACGAACACCCTAGTGGTCAAGGAACACTTTAGCAGTGAGGAGAAGAAGACATACGAATACCCTAATGGTGAAGGAACACGCTAGCAGTGACGAGCAGAAAATATTCGAACACCCTAGTGGTGAAGGAACACTCTATCAGGGACTAGGAGAACACATACGAACACTCTAGTGGTGAAGGAACACTATAGCAGTGATGAGCAGAAGACATACGAACACCCTAGTGGTGAAGGAACACTTTAGCAGTGACGAGTAGAAGACATACGAACACCCTAATTGTGAAGGAACACTCTAGCAGTGACGAGCAAAAGACAAACGAACACACTAGTGGTGAAGGAGCACTCGAGCAGTGACGAGCAGAAAACATTCGAACACCCTAGTGGTGAAGGAACACTCTAGGAGTGATGAGCATAAGACATACGAACACCCTAGTGGTGAAGGAACACTCTAGTAGGGACTAGGAGAACACATACGAACACTCTAGTGGTGAAGGAACACTATAGCAGTGACGAGCAGAAGATATACGAACACCCTAGTGGTGAAGGAACACTTTAGCAGTGACGAGTAGAAGACATACGAACACCCTAATGGTGAAGAAACACTCTAGCAGTGATGAACATAAGACATACGAACACCCTAGTGGTAAAGGAACACTCTAGCAATCACGAGCAGAAGAGAAACGGACACCCTATTGGCGAATGAGCACTTTAGCAGTAATGAGCGGAAGAGATACGATCTCCCTAGTGTTGAAGGAACACTCTAGCAGTGACGAGAGGAAGAGATACGAACACCCTAGTTGTGAAGGACCACTCTAGCTATGACGAGGAAAAGACATACGAAAACCTTAATGCTGAAGGAACACTCTAGCAGTGACGAGCGGAAGAGATGCGAACACCCTAGTTGTGAAGGAACACTATAGTTGTGACGAGCAAAAGACATACGAAAACCTTAATGGTCAGGAACACTCTAGCAATGATGAGGAAAAGATATACGAACACCCTAGTGGTGAAGCAACACTGTAGCAGTGACAAGCATAAGACATACGAACACCCTCGTGGTGATGAAACACACTAGCAGTGGCGAGCAAAAGAGATACGAACATCCTAGTGGTGAAGGAACACTCTAGCAGGGAGTAGCAGAAGACATACGAACACCCTAGTGGTGAAGGAACACTCTAGCAGCGCAAGCATAAGACATACGAACACCCTAGTGGTGAAGGAACACTCTAGCAGCGACGAGCATAAGACATACGAACACCCTAGTGGTGAAGGAACACTCTAGCAGTGACGAGCAAAAGACATACGGACACCCTACTGGTAAAGGAACACTCTAGCAATGACGAGCAAAAGAGAAACGGACACCCTACTGGCGAAGGAACACTCTAGCAGTGATGAGCAGAAGAGATACGATCTCCCTAGTGTTGAAGGAACACTTTAGGAGTGACGAGAGGAAGATATACGAACACCCTAATGGTGAAGGAACACTCTAGCAGTGATGAGCATAAGACATACGAACACACTAGTGGTAAAGGAACACTCTAGCAATCACGAGCAGAAGACGTACGAACACCCTAGTGGTCAAGGAACACTTTAGCAGTGAGGAGAAGAAGACATACGAATACCCTAATGGTGAAGGAACACGCTAGCAGTGACGAGCAGAAAATATTCGAACACCCTAGTGCTGAAGGAACACTCTATCAGGTACTAGGAGAACACATACGAACACTCTAGTGGTGAAGGAACACTATAGCAGTGATGAGCAGAAGACATACGAACACCCTAGTGGTGAAGGAACACTTTAGCAGTGACGAGTAGAAGACATACGAATACCCTAATTGTGAAGGAACACTCTAGCAGTGACGAGCAAAAGACATACGAACACACTAGTGGTGAAGGAGCACTCGAGCAGTGACGAGCAGAAAACATTCGAACACCCTAGTGGTGAAGGAACACTCTAGGAGTGACGAGCATAAGACATACGAACACCCTAGTGGTGAAGGAACACTCTAGTAGGGACTAGGAGAACACATACGAACACTCTAGTGGTGAAGGAACACTATAGCAGTGACGAGCAGAAGATATACGAACACCCTAGTGGTGAAGGAACACTTTAGCAGTGACGAGTAGAAGACATACGAACACCCTAATGGTGAAGGAACACTCTAGCAGTGATGAGCATAAGACATACGAACACCCTAGTGGTAAAGGAACACTCTAGCAATCACGAGCAGAAGAGAAACGGACACCCTATTGGCGAATGAACACTCTAGCAGTAATGAGCGGAAGAGATACGATCTCCCTAGTGTTGAAGGAACACTCTAGCAGTGACGAGAGGAAGAGATACGAACACCCTAGTTGTGAAGGACCACTCTAGCTATGACGAGGAAAAGACATACGAAAACCTTAATGCTGAAGGAACACTCTAGCAGTGACGAGCGGAAGAGATGCGAACACCCTAGTTGTGAAGGAACACTATAGTTGTGACGAGCAAAAGACATACGAAAACCTTAATGGTCAGGAACACTCTAGCAATGATGAGGAAAAGATATACGAACACCCTAGTGGTGAAGCAACACTGTAGCAGTGACAAGCATAAGACATACGAACACCCTAGTGGTGATGAAACACACTAGCAGTGGCGAGCAAAAGAGATACGAACACCCTAGTTGTGAAGGAACACTCTAGTAGTGACGAGCGAAAAAGATACGAACACCCTAGTGGTGAAGGAACACTCTAGCAGCGCAAGCATAAGACATATGTACACCCTAGTGGTGAAGGAACACTCTAGCAGCGCAAGCATAAGACATACGAACACCCTAGTGGTAAAGGAACACTCTAGCAGCGACGAGCATAAGACATACGAACACCCTAGTGGTGAAGGAACACTCTAGCAGTGACGAGCATAAGACATACGGACACCCTACTGGTAAAGGAACACTCTAGCAATGACGAGCAAAAGAGAAACAGACACCCTACTGGCGAAGGAACACTCTAGCAGTGATGAGCAGAAGAGATACGATCTCCCTAGTGTTGAAGGAACACTTTAGGAGTGACGAGAGGAAGATATACGAACACCCTAATGGTGAAGGAACACTCTAGCAGTGATGAGCATAAGACATACGAACACACTAGTGGTAAAGGAACACTCTAGCAATCACGAGCAGAAGACGTACGAACACCCTAGTGGTCAAGGAACACTTTAGCAGTGAGGAGAAGAAGACATACGAATACCCTAATGGTGAAGGAACACGCTAGCAGTGACGAGCAGAAAATATTCGAACACCCTAGTGGTGAAGGAACACTCTATCAGGGACTAGGAGAACACATACGAACACTCTAGTGGTGAAGGAACACTATAGCAGTGATGAGCAGAAGACATACGAACACCCTAGTGGTGAAGGAACACTTTAGCAGTGACGAGTAGAAGACATACGAACACCCTAATTGTGAAGGAACACACTAGCAGTGACGAGCAAAAGACAAACGAACACACTAGTGGTGAAGGAGCACTCGAGCAGTGACGAGCAGAAAACATTCGAACACCCTAGTGGTGAAGGAACACTCTAGGAGTGACGAGCATAAGACATACGAACACCCTAGTGGTGAAGGAACACTCTAGTAGGGACTAGGAGAACACATACGAACACTCTAGTGGTGAAGGAACACTATAGCAGTGACGAGCAGAAGATATACGAACACCCTAGTGGTGAAGGAACACTTTAGCAGTGACTAGTAGAAGACATACGAACACCCTAATGGTGAAGAAACACTCTAGCAGTGATGAACATAAGACATACGAACACCCTAGTGGTAAAGGAACACTCTAGCAATCACGAGCAGAAGAGAAACGGACACCCTATTGGCGAATGAGCACTTTAGCAGTAATGAGCGGAAGAGATACGATCTCCCTAGTGTTGAAGGAACACTCTAGCAGTGACGAGAGGAAGAGATACGAACACCCTAGTTGTGAAGGACCACTCTAGCTATGACGAGGAAAAGACATACGAAAACCTTAATGCTGAAGGAACACTCTAGCAGTGACGAGCGGAAGACATACGAACACCCTCGTGGTGATGAAACACACTAGCAGTGGCGAGCAAAAGAGATACGAACATCCTAGTGGTGAAGGAACACTCTAGCAGGGAGTAGCAGAAGACATACGAACACCCTAGTGGTGAAGGAACACTCTAGCAGCGCAAGCATAAGACATACGAACACCCTAGTGGTGAAGGAACACTCTAGCAGCGACGAGCATAAGACATACGAACACCCTAGTGGTGAAGGAACACTCTAGCAGTGACGAGCAAAAGACATACGGACACCCTACTGGTAAAGGAACACTCTAGCAATGACGAGCAAAAGAGAAACGGACACCCTACTGGCGAAGGAACACTCTAGCAGTGATGAGCAGAAGAGATACGATCTCCCTAGTGTTGAAGGAACACTTTAGGAGTGACGAGAGGAAGATATACGAACACCCTAATGGTGAAGGAACACTCTAGCAGTGATGAGCATAAGACATACGAACACACTAGTGGTAAAGGAACACTCTAGCAATCACGAGCAGAAGACGTACGAACACCCTAGTGGTCAAGGAACACTTTAGCAGTGAGGAGAAGAAGACATACGAATACCCTAATGGTGAAGGAACACGCTAGCAGTGACGAGCAGAAAATATTCGAACACCCTAGTGCTGAAGGAACACTCTATCAGGTACTAGGAGAACACATACGAACACTCTAGTGGTGAAGGAACACTATAGCAGTGATGAGCAGAAGACATACGAACACCCTAGTGGTGAAGGAACACTTTAGCAGTGACGAGTAGAAGACATACGAACACCCTAATTGTGAAGGAACACTCTAGCAGTGACGAGCAAAAGACATACGAACACACTAGTGGTGAAGGAGCACTCGAGCAGTGACGAGCAGAAAACATTCGAACACCCTAGTGGTGAAGGAACACTCTAGGAGTGACGAGCATAAGACATACGAACACCCTAGTGGTGAAGGAACACTCTAGTAGGGACTAGGAGAACACATACGAACACTCTAGTGGTGAAGGAACACTATAGCAGTGACGAGCAGAAGATATACGAACACCCTAGTGGTGAAGGAACACTTTAGCAGTGACGAGTAGAAGACATACGAACACCCTAATGGTGAAGGAACACTCTAGCAGTGATGAGCATAAGACATACGAACACCCTAGTGGTAAAGGAACACTCTAGCAATCACGAGCAGAAGAGAAACGGACACCCTATTGGCCAATGAACACTCTAGCAGTAATGAGCGGAAGAGATACGATCTCCCTAGTGTTGAAGGAACACTCTAGCAGTGACGAGAGGAAGAGATACGAACACCCTAGTTGTGAAGGACCACTCTAGCTATGACGAGGAAAAGACATACGAAAACCTTAATGCTGAAGGAACACTCTAGCAGTGACGAGCGGAAGAGATGCGAACACCCTAGTTGTGAAGGAACACTATAGTTGTGACGAGCAAAAGACATACGAAAACCTTAATGGTCAGGAACACTCTAGCAATGATGAGGAAAAGATATACGAACACCCTAGTGGTGAAGCAACACTGTAGCAGTGACAAGCATAAGACATACGAACACCCTCGTGGTGATGAAACACACTAGCAGTGGCGAGCAAAAGAGATACGAACACCCTAGTTGTGAAGGAACACTCTAGTAATGACGAGCGAAAAAGATACGAACACCCTAGTGGTAAAGGAACACTCTAGCAGCGCAAGCATAAGACATATGAACACCCTAGTGGTGAAGGAACACTCTAGCAGCGCAAGCATAAGACATACGAACACCCTAGTGGTGAAGGAACACTCTAGCAGCGACGAGCATAAGACATACGAACACCCTAGTGGTGAAGGAACACTCTAGCAGTGACGAGCATAAGACATACGGACACCCTACTGGTAAAGGAACACTCTAGCAATGACGAGCAAAAGAGAAACGGACACCCTACTGGCGAAGGAACACTCTAGCAGTGATGAGCAGAAGAGATACGATCTCCCTAGTGTTGAAGGAACACTTTAGGAGTGACGAGAGGAAGATATACGAACACCCTAATGGTGAAGGAACACTCTAGCAGTGATGAGCATAAGACATACGAACACACTAGTGGTAAAGGAACACTCTAGCAATCACGAGCAGAAGACGTACGAACACCCTAGTGGTCAAGGAACACTTTAGCAGTGAGGAGAAGAAGATATACGAATACCCTAATGGTGAAGGAACACGCCAGCAGTGACGAGCAGAAGACATACGAACACCCTAGTTGTGAAGGACCACTCTAGCTATGACGAGGAAAAGACATACGAAAACCTTAATGCTGAAGGAACACTCTAGCAGTGACGAGCGGAAGAGATGCGAACACCCTAGTTGTGAAGGAACACTATAGTTGTGACGAGCAAAAGACATACGAAAACCTTAATGGTCAGGAACACTCTAGCAATGATGAGGAAAAGATATACGAACACCCTAGTGGTGAAGCAACACTGTAGCAGTGACAAGCATAAGACATACGAACACCCTCGTGGTGATGAAACACACTAGCAGTGGCGAGCAAAAGAGATACGAACACCCTAGTTGTGAAGGAACACTCTAGTAGTGACGAGCGAAAAAGATACGAACACCCTAGTGGTGAAGGAACACTCTAGCAGCGCAAGCATAAGACATATGAACACCCTAGTGGTGAAGGAACACTCTAGCAGCGCAAGCATAAGACATACGAACACCCTAGTGGTGAAGGAACACTCTAGCAGCGACGAGCATAAGACATACGAACACCCTAGTGGTGAAGGAACACTCTAGCAGTGACGAGCATAAGACATACGGACACCCTACTGGTAAAGGAACACTCTAGCAATGACAAGCAAAAGAGAAACGGACACCCTACTGGCGAAGGAACACTCTAGCAGTGATGAGCAGAAGAGATACGATCTCCCTAGTGTTGAAGGAACACTTTAGGAGTGACGAGAGGAAGATATACGAACACCCTAATGGTGAAGGAACACTCTAGCAGTGATGAGCATAAGACATACGAACACACTAGTGGTAAAGGAACACTCTAGCAATCACGAGCAGAAGACGTACGAACACCCTAGTGGTCAAGGAACACTTTAGCAGTGAGGAGAAGAAGACATACGAATACCCTAATGGTGAAGGAACACGCTAGCAGTGACGAGCAGAAAATATTCGAACACCCTAGTGGTGAAGGAACACTCTATCAGGGACTAGGAGAACACATACGAACACTCTAGTGGTGAAGGAACACTATAGCAGTGATGAGCAGAAGACATACGAACACCCTAGTGGTGAAGGAACACTTTAGCAGTGACGAGTAGAAGACATACGAACACCCTAATTGTGAAGGAACACTCTAGCAGTGACGAGCAAAAGACAAACGAACACACTAGTGGTGAAGGAGCACTCGAGCAGTGACGAGCAGAAAACATTCGAACACCCTAGTGGTGAAGGAACACTCTAGGAGTGACGAGCATAAGACATACGAACACCCTAGTGGTGAAGGAACACTCTAGTAGGGACTAGGAGAACACATACGAACACTCTAGTGGTGAAGGAACACTATAGCAGTGACGAGCAGAAGATATACGAACACCCTAGTGGTGAAGGAACACTTTAGCAGTGACGAGTAGAAGACATACGAACATCCTAATGGTGAAGAAACACTCTAGCAGTGATGAGCATAAGACATACGAACACCCTAGTGGTAAAGGAACACTCTAGCAATTACGAGCAGAAGAGAAACGGACACCCTATTGGCGAATGAGCACTCTAGCAGTAATGAGCGGAAGAGATACGATCTCCCTAGTGTTGAAGGAACACTCTAGCAGTGACGAGAGGAAGAGATACGAACACCCTAGTTGTGAAGGACCACTCTAGCTATGACGAGGAAAAGACATACGAAAACCTTAATGCTGAAGGAACACTCTAGCAGTGACGAGCGGAAGAGATGCGAACACCCTAGTTGTGAAGGAACACTATAGTTGTGACGAGCAAAAGACATACGAAAACCTTAATGGTCAGGAACACTCTAGCAATGATGAGGAAAAGATATACGAACACCCTAGTGGTGAAGCAACACTGTAGCAGTGACAAGCATAAGACATACGAACACCCTCGTGGTGATGAAACACACTAGCAGTGGCGAGCAAAAGAGATACGAACACCCTAGTGGTGAAGGAACACTCTAGCAGGGAGTAGCAGAAGACATACGAACACCCTAGTGGTGAAGGAACACTCTAGCAGCGCAAGCATAAGACATACGAACACCCTAGTGGTGAAGGAACACTCTAGCAGCGACGAGCATAAGACATACGAACACCGTAGTGGTGAAGGAACACTCTAGCAGTGACGAGCATAAGACATACGGACACCCTACTAGTAAAGGAACACTCTAGCAATGACGAGCAAAAGAGAAACGGACTCCTTACTGGCGAAGGAACACTCTAGCAGTGATGAGCAGAAGAGATACGATCTCCCTGGTGTTGAAGGAACACTTTAAGAGCGACGAGAGGAAGATATAGGAACACCCTAATGGTGAAGGAACACTCTAGCAGTGATGAGCATAAGACATACGAACACACTAGTGGTAAAGGAACACTCTAGCAATCACGAGCAGAAGACGTACGAACACCCTAGTGGTCAAGGAACACTTTAGCAGTGAGGAGAAGAAGACATACGAATACCCTAATGGTGAAGGAACACGCTAGCAGTGACGAGCAGAAGACATACGAACACCCTAGTTGTGAAGGACCACTCTAGCTATGACGAGCAAAAGACATACGAAAACCTTAATGCTGAAGGAACACTCTAGCAGTGACGAGCGGAAGAGATGCGAACACCCTAGTTGTGAAGGAACACTATAGTTGTGACGAGCAAAAGACATACGAAAACCTTAATGGTCAGGAACACTCTAGCAATGATGAGGAAAAGATATACGAACACCCTAGTGGTGAAGCAACACTGTAGCAGTGACAAGCATAAGACATACGAACACCTTCGTGGTGATGAAACACACTAGCAGTGGCGAGCAAAAGAGATACGAACACCCTAGTTGTGAAGGAACACTCTAGTAGTGACGAGCGAAAAAGATACGAACACCCTAGTGGTGAAGGAACACTCTAGCAGCGCAAGCATAAGACATATGAACACCCTAGTGGTGAACGAACACTCTAGCAGCGCAAGCATAAGACATACGAACACCCTAGTGGTGAAGGAACACTCTAGCAGCGACGAGCATAAGACATACGAACACCCTAGTGGTGAAGGAACACTCTAGCAGTGACGAGCATAAGACATACGGACACCCTACTGGTAAAGGAACACTCTAGCAATGACAAGCAAAAGAGAAACGGACACCCTACTGGCGAAGGAACACTCTAGCAGTGATGAGCAGAAGAGATACGATCTCCCTAGTGTTGAAGGAACACTTTAGGAGTGACGAGAGGAAGATATACGAACACCCTAATGATGAAGGAACACTCTAGCAGTGATGAGCATAAGACATACGAACACACTAGTGGTAAAGGAACACTCTAGCAATCACGAGCAGAAGACGTACGAACACCCTAGTGGTCAAGGAACACTTTAGCAGTGAGGAGAAGAAGACATACGAATACCCTAATGGTGAAGGAACACGCTAGCAGTGACGAGCAGAAAATATTCGAACACCCTAGTGGTGAAGGAACACTCTATCAGGGACTAGGAGAACACATACGAACACTCTAGTGGTGAAGGAACACTATAGCAGTGATGAGCAGAAGACAAACGAATACCCTAGTGGTGAAGGAACACTTTAGCAGTGACGAGTAGAAGACATACGAACACCCTAATTGTGAAGGAACACTCTAGCAGTGACGAGCAAAAGACAAACGAACACACTAGTGGTGAAGGAGCACTCGAGCAGTGACGAGCAGAAAACATTCGAACACCCTAGTGGTGAAGGAACACTCTAGGAGTGACGAGCATAAGACATACGAACACCCTAGTGGTGAAGGAACACTCTAGTAGGGACTAGGAGAACACATACGAACACTCTAGTGGTGAAGGAACACTATAGCAGTGACGAGCAGAAGATATACGAACACCCTAGTGGTGAAGGAACACTTTAGCAGTGACGAGTAGAAGACATACGAACACCCTAATGGTGAAGAAACACTCTAGCAGTGATGAGCATAAGACATACGAACACCCTAGTGGTAAAGGAACACTCTAGCAATCACGAGCAGAAGAGAAACGGACACCCTATTGGCGAATGAGCACTCTAGCAGTAATGAGCGGAAGAGATACGATCTCCCTAGTGTTGAAGGAACACTCTAGCAGTGACGAGAGGAAGAGATACGAACACCCTAGTTGTGAAGGACCACTCTAGCTATGACGAGGAAAAGACATACGAAAACCTTAATGCTGAAGGAACACTCTAGCAGTGACGAGCGGAAGAGATGCGAACACCCTAGTTGTGAAGGAACACTATAGTTGTGACGAGCAAAAGACATACGAAAACCTTAATGGTCAGGAACACTCTAGCAATGATGAGGAAAAGATATACGAACACCCTAGTGGTGAAGCAACACTGTAGCAATGACAAGCATAAGACATACGAACACCCTCGTGGTGATGAAACACACTAGCAGTGGCGAGCAAAAGAGATACGAACATCCTAGTGGTGAAGGAACACTCTAGCAGGGAGTAGCAGAAGACATACGAACACCCTAGTGGTGAAGGAACACTCTAGCAGCGCAAGCATAAGACATACGAACACCCTAGTGGTGAAGGAACACTCTAGCAGCGACGAGCATAAGACATACGAACACCCTAGTGGTGAAGGAACACTCTAGCAGTGACGAGCAAAAGACATAGGGACACCCTACTGGTAAAGGAACACTCTAGCAATGACGAGCAAAAGAGAAACGGACACCCTACTGGCGAAGGAACACTCTAGCAGTGATGAGCAGAAGAGATACGATCTCCCTAGTGTTGAAGGAACACTTTAGGAGTGACGAGAGGAAGATATACGAACACCCTAATGGTGAAGGAACACTCTAGCAGTGATGAGCATAAGACATACGAACACACTAGTGGTAAAGGAACACTCTAGCAATCACGAGCAGAAGACGTACGAACACCCTAGTGGTCAAGGAACACTTTAGCAGTGAGGAGAAGAAGACATACGAATACCCTAATGGTGAAGGAACACGCTAGCAGTGACGAGCAGAAAATATTCGAACACCCTAGTGCTGAAGGAACACTCTATCAGGTACTAGGAGAACACATACGAACACTCTAGTGGTGAAAGAACACTATAGCAGTGATGAGCAGAAGACATACGAACACCCTAGTGGTGAAGGAACACTTTAGCAGTGACGAGTAGAAGACATACGAACACCCTAATTGTGAAGGAACACTCTAGCAGTGACGAGCAAAAGACATACGAACACACTAGTGGTGAAGGAGCACTCGAGCAGTGACGAGCAGAAAACATTCGAACACCCTAGTGGTGAAGGAACACTCTAGGAGTGACGAGCATAAGACATACGAACACCCTAGTGGTGAAGGAACACTCTAGTAGGGACTAGGAGAACACATACGAACACTCTAGTGGTGAAGGAACACTCTAGCAGTGATGTGCATAAGATATACGAACACCCTAGTGGTAAAAGAACACTCTAGCAATCACGAGCAGAAAAGAAACGGACATGTTACTGGCGAAGGAACACTCTAGCAGTGATGAGCAGAAGAGATACGATCTCCCTAGTGGTGAAGGAACACTCTAGCAGTGACGAGCAGAAGACGTACGAACACCCTGGTGTTGAAGGAACACTCTAGCAGTGACGAGCAAAAGACATAGGAACACACTAGTGGTGAAGGAGCACCCGAGCAGTGACGAGCAGAAAATATTCGAACACCTTAGTGGTGAAGGAACACTCTATCAGGGACTAGGAGAACACATACGAACACTCTAGTGGTGAAGGAACACTATAGCAGTGACGAGCAGAAGATATACGAACACCCTAGTGGTGAAGGAACACTGTAGCAGTGACGAGTAGAAGACATACGAACACCCTAATGGTGAAGGAACACTCTAGCAGTGATGAGCATAAGACATACGAACACCATAGTGGTAAAGGAACACTCTAGCAATCACGAGCAGAAGAGAAACGGACACCCTATTGGCGAATGAACACTCTAGCAGTAATGAGCAGAAGAGATACGATCTCCCTAGTGTTGAAGGAACATTCTAGCAGTGACGAGAGGAAGAGATACGAACACCCTAGTTGTGAAGGACCAGTCTAGCTATGACGAGGAAAAGACATACGAAAACCTTAATGCTGAAGGAACACTCTAGCAGTGACGAGCGGAAGAGATGCGAACACCCTAGTTGTGAAGGAACACTATAGTTGTGACGAGCAAAAGACATACGAAAACCTTAATTGTCAGGAACACTCTAGCAATAATGAGGAAAAGATATACGAACACCCTAGTGGTGAAGCAACACTGTAGCAGTGACAAGCATAAGACATACGAACACCCTCGTGATGATGAAACACACTAGCAGAAGATATACGAACACCCTAGTGGTAAAGGAACACTCTAGCAATCACGAGCAGAAGACGTACGAACACCCTAGTGGTCAAGGAACACTTTAGCAGTGAGGAGTAGAAGACATACGAATACCCTAATGGTGAAGGAACACGCTAGCAGTGACGAGCAGAAAATATTCGAACACCCTAGTGATGAAGGAACACTCTAGGAGTGACGAGCATAAGACATACGAACACCCTAGTGGTGAAGGAACACTCTAGCAGGGACTAGGAGAACACATACGAACACTCTAGTGGTGAAGAAACACTGTAGCAGTGACGAGCAGAAGATATACGAACACCCTAGTGGTGAAGGAACACTCTAGCAGTGACGAGCAGAAGATATACGAACACCCTAGTGGTGAAGGAACACTTTAGCAGTGACGAGTAGAAGACATACGAACACCCTAATGGTGAAGGAACACTCTAGCAGTGATGAGCATAAGACATACGAACACCCTAGTGGTAAAGGAACACTCTAGCAATCACGAGCAGAAGAGAAACGGACACCCTATTGGCGAATGAACACTCTAGCAGTAATGAGCGGAAGAGATACGATCTCCCTAGTGTTGAAGGAACACTCTAGCAGTGACGAGAGGAAGAGATACGAACACCCTAGTTGTGAAGGACCACTCTAGCTATGACGAGGAAAAGACATACGAAAACCTTAATGCTGAAGGAACACTCTAGCAGTGACGAGCGGAAGAGATGCGAACACCCTAGTTGTGAAGGAACACTATAGTTGTGACGAGCAAAAGACATACGAAAACCTTAATGGTCAGGAACACTCTAGCAATGATGAGGAAAAGATATACGAACACCCTAGTGGTGAAGCAACACTGTAGCAGTGACAAACATAAGACATACGAACACCCTCGTGGTGATGAAACACACTAGCAGTGGCGAGCAAAAGAGATACGAACATCCTAGTGGTGAAGGAACACTCTAGCAGGGAGTAACAGAAGACATACGAACACCCTAATGGTGAAGGAACACTCTAGCAGCGCAAGCATAAGACATACGAACACCCTAGTGGTGAAGGAACACTCTAGCAGCGACGAGCATAAGACATACGAACACCGTAGTGGTGAAGGAACACTCTAGCAGTGACGAGCATAAGACATACGGACACCCTACTAGTAAAGGAACACTCTAGCAATGACGAGCAAAAGAGAAACGGACTCCCTACTGGCGAAGGAACACTCTAGCAGTGATGAGCAGAAGAGATACGATCTCCCTAGTGTTGAAGGAACACTTTAAGAGCGACGAGAGGAAGATATAGGAACACCCTAGTGGTGAACGAACACTCTAGCAGTGACGAGCAGAAGACGTGTGAACACCCTGGTGTTGAAGGAACACTCTACCAGTGTCGAGCAAAAGACATACGAACACACTAGTGGTGAAGGAGCACTCGAGCAGTGACGAGCAGAAAATATTCGAACACCCTAGTGATGAGGGAAAACTCTAGGAGTGACGACCATAAGACATACGAACACCCTAGTGGTGAAGGAACACTCTAGCAGTTATGAGCATAAGACATACGAACACACTAGTGGTAAAGGAACACTCTAGCAATCACGAGCAGAAGACGTATGAACACCCTAGTGGTCAAGGAACACTTTAGCAGTGAGGAGTATAAGACATACGAATACCCTAATGGTGAAGGAACACGCTAGCAGTGACGAGAAGAAAACATACGAACACCCTAGTGGTGAAGGAACACTCTAGGAGTGACGAGCATAAGACATACGAACACCCTAGTGGAGAAGTTACACTCTAGCAGGGACTAGGAGAACACATACGAACACTCTAGTGGTGAAGGAACACTATAGCAGTGATGAGCAGAAGACATACGAACACCCTAATGGTGAAGGAACACTTTAGCAGTGACGAGTAGAAGACATACGAACACCCTAATGGTGAAGGAACACTCTAGCAGTGACGAGCAAAAGACATACAAACACACTAGTGGTGAAGGAGCACACGAGCAGTGACGAGCAGAAAACATTCGAACACCCTAGTGGTGAAGGAACACTCTAGGAGTGACGAGCATAAGACATACGAACACCCTAGTGGTGAAGGAACACTCTAGTAGGGACTAGGAGAACACATACGAACACTCTAGTGGTGAAGGAACACTATAGTAGTGATAAGCAGAAGACATACGAACACCCTAGTGGTGCAGGAACACTTTAGGAGTGACAAGTAGAAGACATATGAAAACCCTAATGGTTAAGGAACACTCTAGCAGTGATGTGCATAAGATATACGAACACCCTAGTGGTAAAAGAACACTCTAGCAATCACGAGCAGAAAAGAAACGGACATGTTACTGGCGAAGGAACACTCTAGCAGTGATGAGCAGAAGAGATACGATCTCCCTAGTGGTGAAGGAACACTCTAGCAGTGACGAGCAGAAGACGTACGAACACCCTGGTGTTGAAGGAACACTCTAGCAGTGACGAGCAAAAGACATAGGAACACACTAGTGGTGAAGGAGCACTCGAGCAGTGACGAGCAGAAAATATTCGAACACCTTAGTGGTGAAGGAACACTCTATCAGGGACTAGGAGAACACATACGAACACTCTAGTGGTGAAGGAACACTATAGCAGTGACGAGCAGAAGATATACGAACACCCTAGTGGTGAAGGAACACTTTAGCAGTGACGAGTAGAAGACATACGAACACCCTAATGGTGAAGGAACACTCTAGCAGTGATGAGCATAAGACATACGAACACCCTAGTGGTAAAGGAACACTCTAGCAATCACGAGCAGAAGAGAAACGGACACCCTATTGGCGAATGAACACTCTAGCAGTAATGAGCGGAAGAGATACGATCTCCCTAGTGTTGAAGGAACACTCTAGCAGTGACGAGAGGAAGAGATACGAACACCCTAGTTGTGAAGGACCACTCTAGCTATGACGAGGAAAAGACATACGAAAACCTTAATGCTGAAGGAACACTCTAGCAGTGACGAGCGGAAGAGATGCGAACACCCTAGTTGTGAAGGAACACTATAGTTGTGACGAGCAAAAGACATACGAAAACCTTAATGGTCAGGAACACTCTAGCAATGATGAGGAAAAGATATACGAACACCCTAGTGGTGAAGCAACACTGTAGCAGTGACAAGCATAAGACATACGAACACCCTCGTGGTGATGAAACACACTAGCAGTGGCGAGCAAAAGAGATACGAACATCCTAGTGGTGAAGGAACACTCTAGCAGGGAGTAGCAGAAGACATACGAACACCCTAGTGGTGAAGGAACACTCTAGCAGCGCAAGCATAAGACATACGAACACCCTAGTGGTGAAGGAACACTCTAGCAGCGACGAGCATAAGACATACGAACACCGTAGTGGTGAAGGAACACTCTAGCAGTGACGAGCATAAGACATACGGACACCCTACTAGTAAAGGAACACTCTAGCAATGACGAGCAAAAGAGAAACGGACTCCCTACTGGCGAAGGAACACTCTAGCAGTGATGAGCAGAAGAGATACGATCTCCCTAGTGTTGAAGGAACACTTTAAGAGCGACGAGAGGAAGATATAGGAACACCCTAGTGGTGAACGAACACTCTAGCAGTGACGAGCAGAAGACGTGTGAACACCCTGGTGTTGAAGGAACACTCTACCAGTGTCGAGCAAAAGACATACGAACACACTAGTGGTGAAGGAGCACTCGAGCAGTGACGAGCAGAAAATATTCGAACACCCTAGTGATGAGGGAACACTCTAGGAGTGACGACCATAAGACATACGAACACCCTAGTGGTGAAGGAACACTCTAGCAGTTATGAGCATAAGACATACGAACACACTAGTGGTAAAGGAACACTCTAGCAATCACGAGCAGAAGACGTATGAACACCCTAGTGGTCAAGGAACACTTTAGCAGTGAGGAGTATAAGACATACGAATACCCTAATGGTGAAGGAACACGCTAGCAGTGACGAGAAGAAAACATACGAACACCCTAGTGGTGAAGGAACACTCTAGGAGTGACGAGCATAAGACATACGAACACCCTAGTGGAGAAGTTACACTCTAGCAGGGACTAGGAGAACACATACGAACACTCTAGTGGTGAAGGAACACTATAGCAGTGATGAGCAGAAGACATACGAACACCCTAATGGTGAAGGAACACTTTAGCAGTGACGAGTAGAAGACATACGAACACCCTAATGGTGAAGGAACACTCTAGCAGTGACGAGCAAAAGACATACGAACACACTAGTGGTGAAGGAGCACACGAGCAGTGACGAGCAGAAAACATTCGAACACCCTAGTGGTGAAGGAACACTCTAGGAGTGACGAGCATAAGACATACGAACACCCTAGTGGTGAAGGAACACTCTAGTAGGGACTAGGAGAACACATACGAACACTCTAGTGGTGAAGGAACACTATAGTAGTGATAAGCAAAAGACATACGAACACCCTAGTGGTGCAGGAACACTTTAGGAGTGACAAGTAGAAGACATATGAAAACCCTAATGGTTAAGGAACACTCTAGCAGTGATGTGCATAAGATATACGAACACCCTAGTGGTAAAAGAACACTCTAGCAATCACGAGCAGAAAAGAAACGGACATGTTACTGGCGAAGGAACACTCTAGCAGTGATGAGCAGAAGAGATACGATCTCCCTAGTGGTGAAGGAACACTCTAGCAGTGACGAGCAGAAGACGTACGAACACCCTGGTGTTGAAGGAACACTCTAGCAGTGACGAGCAAAAGACATAGGAACACACTAGTGGTGAAGGAGCACTCGAGCAGTGACGAGCAGAAAATATTCGAACACCTTAGTGGTGAAGGAACACTCTATCAGGGACTAGGAGAACACATACGAACACTCTAGTGGTGAAGGAACACTATAGCAGTGACGAGCAGAAGATATACGAACACCCTAGTGGTGAAGGAACACTGTAGCAGTGACGAGTAGAAGACATACGAACACCCTAATGGTGAAGGAACACTCTAGCAGTGATGAGCATAAGACATACGAACACCCTAGTGGTAAAGGAACACTCTAGCAATCACGAGCAGAAGAGAAACGGACACCCTATTGGCGAATGAACACTCTAGCAGTAATGAGCAGAAGAGATACGATCTCCCTAGTGTTGAAGGAACATTCTAGCAGTGACGAGAGGAAGAGATACGAACACCCTAGTTGTGAAGGACCAGTCTAGCTATGACGAGGAAAAGACATACGAAAACCTTAATGCTGAAGGAACACTCTAGCAGTGACGAGCGGAAGAGATGCGAACACCCTAGTTGTGAAGGAACACTATAGTTGTGACGAGCAAAAGACATACGAAAACCTTAATTGTCAGGAACACTCTAGCAATGATGAGGAAAAGATATACGAACACCCTAGTGGTGAAGCAACACTGTAGCAGTGACAAGCATAAGACATACGAACACCCTCGTGATGATGAAACACACTAGCAGAAGATATACGAACACCCTAGTGGTAAAGGAACACTCTAGCAATCACGAGCAGAAGACGTACGAACACCCTAGTGGTCAAGGAACACTTTAGCAGTGAGGAGTAGAAGACATACGAATACCCTAATGGTGAAGGAACACGCTAGCAGTGACGAGCAGAAAATATTCGAACACCCTAGTGATGAAGGAACACTCTAGGAGTGACGAGCATAAGACATACGAACACCCTAGTGGTGAAGGAACACTCTAGCAGGGACTAGGAGAACACATACGAACACTCTAGTGGTGAAGAAACACTGTAGCAGTGACGAGCAGAAGATATACGAACACCCTAGTGGTAAAGGAACACTCTAGCAATCACGAGCAGAAGACGTACAAACACCCTAGTGGTCAAGGAACACTTTAGCAGTGAGGAGTAGAAGACATACGAATACCCTAATGGTGAAGGAACACGCTAGCAGTGACGAGCAGAAAATATTCGAACACCCTAGTGGTGAAGGAACACTCTATCAGGGACTAGGAGAACACATACGAACACTCTAGTGGTGAAGGAACACTATAGCAGTGATGAGCAGAAGACATACGAGCACCCTAATGGTGAAGGAACACTTTAGCAGTGACGAGTAGAAGACATACGAACACCCTAATGGTGAAAGAACACTCTAGCAGTGATGAGCATAAGACATACGAACACCCTAGTGGTAAAGGAACACTCTAGCAATCACGAGCAGAAGAGAAACGGACACCCTATTGGCGAAGGAACACTCTAGCAGTAATGAGTAGAAGAGATACGATCTCCCTAGTGTTAAAGGAACACTCTAGCAGTGACGAGAGGAAGAGATACGAACACCCTAGTTGTGAAGGACCACTCTAGCTGTGACGAGGAAAAGACACACGAAAACCTTAATGTTGAAGGAACACTCTAGCAGTGACGAGCGGAAGAGATGCGAACACCCTAGTTGTGAAGGAACACTATAGTTGTGACGAGCAAAAGACATACGAAAACCTTAATGGTCAGAAACACTCTAGCAATGATGAGGAAAAGATATACGAACACCATAGTGGTGAAGCAACACTGTAGCAGTGACAAGCATAAGATATACGAACACCCTCGTGGTGATGAAACACACTAGCAGTGGCGAGCAAAAGAGATACGAACACCCTAGTTGTGAAGGAACAATCTAGTAATGACGAGCGAAAAAGATACGAACATCCTAGTGGTGAAGGAACACTCTAGCAGGGAGTAGCAGAAGACATAGGAACACGCTAGTGGTGAAGGAACACTTTAGCAGTGACGAGTAGAAGACATACGAACACCCTAATGGTGAAGGAACACTCTAGCAGCGACGAGCATAAGACATACGAACAACCTAGTGGTGAAGGAACACTCTAGCAGTGACGAGCATAAGACATACGAACACCCTACTGGTAAAGGAACACTCTAGCAATGACGAGCAAAAGAGAAACGGACACCCTAATGGCGAAGGAACACTCTAGCAGTGATGAGCAGAAGAGATACGATCTGCCTAGTGTTGAAGGAACATTTTAGCAGTGACGAGAGGAAGAGATACGAACACCCTAGTGGTGAAGGAGCACTCTAGCAGTGACGAGCAGAAGACGTATGAACACCCTGGTGTTGAAGGAACACTCTAGCAGTGACGAGCAAAAGACATACGAACACACTAGTGGTGAAGGAGCACTCGAGCAGTGACGAGCAGAAACATTCGAGCACTTTAGTGGTGAAGGAACACTCTAGCAGTGAGGAGTAGAAGACATACGAATACACTAGTGGTGAAGGAGCACTTTAGCAGTGACGAGCGGAAGAGATGCGAACACCCTAGTTGTGAAGGAACACTATAGTTGTGACGAGCAAAAGACATACGAAAACCTTAATGGTCAGGAACACTCTAGCAATGATGAGGAAAAGATATACGAACACCCTAGTGGTGAAGAAACACTGTAGCAGTGACAAGAATAAGACATACGAACACCCTCGTTGTGATGAAACACACTAGCAGTGGCGAGCAAAAGAGATACGAACACCCTAGTTGTGAATGAACACTCTAGTAGTGACGAGCGAAAAAGATACGAACACCCTAGTGGTGAAGGAACACTCTAGCAGGGACTAGGAGAACACATACGAACACTCTAGTGGTGAAGGAACACTATAGCAGTGACGAGCAGAAGATATACGAACACCCTAGTGGTGAAGGACCACTTTAGCATTGACGAGTAGAAGACATACGAACACCCTAGTGGTGAAGGAGCACTCGAGCAGTGACGAGCAGAAAGACATACGAACACACTAGTGGTGAAGGAGCACTCGAGCAGTGACGAGCAAAAGACATACGAACACACTAGTGGTGAAGGAGCACTCGAGCAGTGACGAGCAGAAAATATTCGAACACCCTAGTGATGAAGGAACACTCTAGGAGTGACAAGCATAGGACATACAAACACCCTAGTGGTGAAGGAACACTCTAGATGGGACTAGGAGAAGACATACGAACACTCTAGTGGTGAAGGAACACTATAGTAGTGAGAAGCAGAAGACATACGAAATCCCGAGTGGTGAAGGAACACTTTAGCAGTAACGAGTAGAAGACATACGAACACCCTAATAGTGAAGGAACACGCTAGCAGTGACGAGCAGAAAACATTCGAACACCCTAGTGGTGAAGGAACACTCTAGCAGTGACGAGCAGAAGACGTACGAACACCCTGGTGTTGAAGGAACACTCTAGCGGTGGCGAGCAAAAGACATACGAACACACTAGTGGTGAAGGAGCACTCGAGCAGTGACGAGCAGAAAACATTCGAACACCCTAGTGGTGAAGGAACACTCTAGGAGTGACGAGCATAAGACATACGAACACCCTAGTGGTGTAGGAACACTCTAGTAGGGACTAGGAGAACACATATGAACACTCTAGTGGTGAAGGAACACTATAGCAGTGACGAGCATAAGATATATGAACACCCTAGTGGTGAAGGAACACTTTAGCAGTGACGAGTAGAAGACATACGAACACCCTAATGGTGAAGGAACACTCTAGCAGTGATGAGCATAAGACATACGAACACCCTAGTGGTAAAGGAACACTCTAGCAATCACGAGCAGAAGAGAAACAGACACCCTATTGGCGAATGAACACTCTAGCAGTAATGAGCAGAAGAGATACGATCTCCCTAGTGTTGAAGGAACACTCTAGCAGTGACAAGAGGAAGAGATACGAACACACTAGTTGTGAAGGACCACTCTAGCTGTGACGAGGAAAAGACATACGAAAACCTTAATGCTGAAGGAACACTCTAGCAGTGACGAGCGGAAGAGATGCGAACGCCCTAGTTGTGAAGGAACACTATAGTTGTGACGAGCAAAAGATATACGAAAACCTTAATGGTCAGGAACACTCTAGCAATGATGAGGAAAAGATATACGAACACCCTAGTGGTGAAGCAACACTATAGCAGTGACAAGCATAAGACATACGAACACCCTCGTGGTGATGAAACACTCTAGCAGTGGCGAGGAAAAGAGATACGAACACCCTAGTTGTGAAGGAACACTCTAGTAGTGACGAGCGAAAGAGATACGAACATCCTAGTGGTGAAGGAACACTCTAGCAGCGCAAGCATAAGACATACGAACACCCTAGTGGTGAAGGAACACTCTAGCAGCGACGAGCATAAGACATAAGAACACCGTAGTTGTGAAGGAACACTCTAGCAGTGACGAGCATAAGACATACGAACACCCTACTGGTAAAGGAACACTCTAGCAATGACGAGCAAAAGAGAAACAAACACTCTACTGGCGAAGGAACACTCTAGCAGTGATGAGCAGAAGAGATACGATATCCCTAGTGTTGAAGGAACACGCTAGCAGTGACGAGCAGAAAACATTCGAACACCCTAGTGGTGAAGGAACACTCTAGCAGTGACGAGCAGAAGACGTACGAACACCCTGGTGTTGAAGGAACACTCTAGTAGTGACGAGCAAAAGAAATAGGAACACACTAATGGTGAAGGAGCACTCGAGCAGTGACGAGCAGAAAATATTCGAACACACTAGTGGGGAAGGAACACTCTAGGAGTGACGAGCAGAAGATATACGAACACCTTAGTGGTGAAGGAACACTTTAGCAGTGACGAGTAGAAGACATACGAACACCCTAGTGGTGAAGGAACACTCTAGCAGTGATGAGCATAAGACATACGAACACCCTAGTGGTAAAGGAACACTCTAGCAATGACGAACAAAAGAGAAACGAACACCCTACTGGCGAAGGAACACTCTAGCAGTGATGAGCAGAAGAGATACGATCTCCCTAGTGTTGAAGGAACACTTTAGCAGTGACGAGAGGAAGAGATACGAACACCCTAGTGGTGAAGGAGCACTCTAGCAGTGACGAGCAGAAGACGTATGAACACCCTGGTGTTGAAGGAGCACTCGAGCAGTGACGAGCAGAAACATTCGAGCACTTTAGTGGTGAAGGAACACTCTAGCAGTGAGGACTAGAAGACATACGAATACACTAGTGGTGAAGGAGCACTCTAGCAGTGACGAGCAGAAAACATTCGAACACCCTAGTGGTGAAGGAACACTCTAGCAGTGACGAGCAGAAGACGTACGAACACCCTGTTGTTGAAGGAACACTCTAGCAGTGACGAGCAAAAGACATACGAACACACTAGTGGTGAAGGAGCACTCGAGCAGTGATGAGCAGAAAATATTCGAACACCCTAGTGATGAAGGAACACTCTAGGAGTGACAAGCATAGGACATACGAACACCCTAGTGGTGAAGGAACACTCTAGATGGGACTAGGAGAAGACATACGAACACTCTAGTGGTGAAGGAACACTATAGTAGTGATAAGCAGAAGACATACAAAATCCCGAGTGGTGAAGGAACACTTTAGCAGTAACGAGTAGAAGACATACGAACACCCTAATAGTCAAGGAACACGCTAGCAGTGACGAGCAGAAAACATTCGAACACCCTAGTGGTGAAGGAACACTCTAGCAGTGACAAGCAGAAGACGTACGAACACCCTGGTGTTGAAGGAACACTCTACCAGTGACGAGCAAAAGACATACGAACACACTAGAGGTGAAGGAGCAATCGAGCAGTGACGAGCAGAAAATATTCGAACACCCTAGTGATGAAGGAACACTCTAGGAGTGACGAGCATAAGACATACGAACACCCTAGTGGTGAAGGAACACTCTATCAGGGACTAGGAGAACACATACGAACACTCTAGTGGTGAAGGAACACTATAGCAGTGACGAGCAGAAGATATACGAACACCCAAGTGGTGAAGGAACACTTTAGCAGTGACGAGTAGAAGACATACGAACACCCTAATGGTGAAGGAACACTCTAGCAGTGATGAGCATAAGACATACGAACACACTAGTGGTAAAGGAACACTCTAGTAATCACGAGCAAAAGAGAAACGGACACCCTATTGGCGAAGGAACACTCTAGCAGTAAAGAGTAGAAGAGATACGATCTCCCTAGTGTTGAAGGAACACTCTAGCACTGACGATAGGAAGAGATACGAACACCCTAGTTGTGAAGGACCACTCTAGCTGTGACGAGGAAAAGACATACGAAAACCTTAATGCTGAAGGAACACTCTAGCAGTGACGAGCGGAAGAGATGCGAACACCCTAGTTGTGAAGGAACACTATAGTTGTGACGAGCAAAAGACATACGAAAACCTTAATGGTCAGGAACACTCTAGCAATGATGAGGAAAAGATATACGAACACCCTAGTGGTGAAGCAACACTGTAGCAGTGACAAGCATAAGACATACGAACACCCTCGTGGTGATGAAACACTCTAGCAGTGGCGAGGAAAAGAGATACGAACACCCTAGTTGTGAAGGAACACTCTAGTAGTGACGAGCGAAAGAGATACGAACATCCTAGTGGTGAAAGAACACTCTAGCAAGGACTAGCAGAAGACATACGAACACCTTATTGGTGAAGGAACACTCTAGTAGTTACGAGCAGAAGACATACGAAAACCCTAGTGGTGAAGGAACACTCTAGCAGTGACGAGCATAAGACATACGAAAACCCGAGTGGTGAAGGAACACTCTAGCAGTGACGAGCATAAGACATACGAACACCCTAGTGGTCAAGGAACACTTTAGCAGTAAGGAGTAGAAGACATACGAATACCCTAATGGTGAAGGAACACGCTAGCAGTGACGAGCAGAAAACATTCGAACACCCTAGTGGTGAAGGAACACTCTAGCAGTGACGAGCAGTAGACGTACGAACACCCTGGTGTTGAAGGAACACTCTAGCAGTGACGAGCAAAAGACATAGGAACACACTAGTGGTGAAGGAGCACTCGAGCAGTGACGAGCAGAAAATATTCGAACACCCTAGTGGTGAAGGAACACTCTAGGAGTGACGAGCATAAGACATACGAACACCCTAGTGGTGAAGGAACACTTTAGCAGGGACTAGGAGAAGATATACGAGCACTTTAGTGGTGAAGGAACACTATAGGAGTGATAAGTAGAAGACATACGAAATCCCGAGTGGTGAAGGAACACTTTAGCAGTGAGGAGTAGAAGACATACGAATACCCTAATGGTGAAGGAACACGCTAGCAGTTACGAGCGGAAAACATTCGAACACCCTAGTGGTGAAGGAACACTCTAGCAGTGACGAGCAGAAGACGTACGAACACCCTGGTGTTGAAGGAACACTCTAGCAGTGACGAGCAAAAGACATAGGAACACACTAGTGGTGAAGGAGCACTCGAGTAGTGACGAGCAGAAAATATTCGAACACCCTAGTGATGAAGGAACACTTTAGGAGTGACGAGCATAAGACATACGAACACCCTAATGGTGAAGGAACACTCTAGCAGGGACTAGGAGAAGACATACGAACACTCTAGTCGTGAAGGAACACTATAGTAGTGATAAGCAGAAGACATACGAAATCCCGAGTGGTGAAGGAACACTTTAGCAGTAACGAGTAGAAGATATACGAATACCCTAATGGTGAAGGAACACGCTAGCAGTGACGAGCAGAAAACATTCGAACACCCTATTGGTGAAGGAATACTCTAGCAGTGACGAGAAGAAGACGTACGAACACACTGGTGTTGAAGGAACACTCTAGCAGGGACTAGGAGAACACATGCGAACATTCTAGTGGTGAAGGAACACTATAGCAGTGATAAGTAGAAGACATACGAACACCCTAGTGGTGAAGGAACACTTTAGGAGTGACGAGTAGAAGACATACGAACATCCTAATGGTGAAGGAACACTCTAGTAGTGATGAGCATAAGACATACGAAGACCCTAGTGGTAAAGGAACACTCTAGCAATCACGAGCAGAAGAGAAACGGACACCCTACTGGCGAAGAAACACTATAGCAGTGATTAGCAGAAGAGATACGATCTCCCTAGTGTTGAAGGAACACTCTAGCAGTGACGAGAGGAAGAGATACGAACACCCTAGTGGTGAAGGATCACTCTAGCTGTGACGAGGAAAAGACATACGAAAACCTTAATGCTGAAGGAACACTCTAGCAGTGACGAGCGGAAGAGATACGAACATCCTAGTGGTGAAAGAACACTCTAGCAAGGACTAGCAGAAGACATACGAACACCTTATTGGTGAAGGAACACTCTAGTAGTGACGAGCAGAAGACATACAAAAACCCTAGTGGTGAAGGAACACTCTAGCAGTGACGAGCATAAGACATACGAAAACCCTAGTGGTGAAGGAACACTCTAGCAGTGACGAGCATAAGACATACGAACACCCTAGTGGTGAAGGAACAATTTAGCAGTGAGGAGTAGAAGACATACGAATACCCTAATAGTGAAGGAACATACTAGCAGTGACGAGCAGAAAACATTCGAACACCCTAGTGGTGAAGCAACACTGTAGCAGTGACAAGCATAAGACATACGAACACCCTTGTGGTGATGAAACACTCTAGCAGTGGCGAGCGAAAGAGATACGAACACCCTAGTTGTGAAGGAACAATCTAGTAGTGACGAGCGAAAGAGATACGAACATCCTAGTGGTGAAGGAATACTCTAGCAAGGACTAGCAGAAGACATACGAATACCTTAGTGATGAAGGAACACTCTAGCAGGGACTAGCAGAAGACATACGAACACCTTACTGGTGAAGAAAAACTCTAGCAGTGACGAGAATAAGACATATGAAAACCCTAGTGGTGAAGGAACACTCTAGCAGTGACAAGCATAAGACATACGCACACCCTAGTGGTAAAGGAACACTCTAGCAATGACGAGCAGAAGAGATACGATCTCCCTAGTGTTGAAGGAACACTCTAACAGTGACGAGAGGAAGAGATACGAACACCCTAGTGGTAAGGGAACACGCTAGCAGTGACGAGCAGAAGACGTACGAACACCCTGGTGTTGAAGGAACACTCTAGCAGTGACGAGCAGAAAACATTCGAACACCCTAGTGGTGAAGGAACACTCTAGGAGTGACGAGGATAAGACATACAAACACCCTAGTTGTGAAGGAACACTCTAGCAGGGACTAGGAGAAGACATACGAAATCCCTAGTGGTGAAGGAACACTTTAGCAGTGACGAGTAGAAGACATACGAACACCCTAATGGTGAAGGAACACGCTAGCATTGACGAGCAAAAAACATTCGAACACCCTAGTGGTGAAGGAACACTCTAGGAGTGACGAACAAAAGACATACGAACACACTACTGGTGAAGGAGCACTCTAGCAGTGACGAGCAGAAAACATTCGAACACCCTAGTGGTGAAGGAACACTCTAGGAGTGACGAGCATAAGACATACGAACACCCTAGTGGTGAAGGAACACTTTAGCAGTGACGAGTAGAAGATATACGAACACCCTAATGGTGAAGGAACACTCTAGCAGTGACGAGCAAAAGACATACGAACACACTAGTGGTGAAAGAACACTCTAGCAATGACTAGCAGAAAACATACGTATACCCTAGTGGTGAAGGAACACTCTAGCAGTGACGAGCGGAAGTCATACGAACACCCTAGTGGTGAAGGAACACTCTAGCAGTGACGAGCAGAAGACGTACGAACACCCTGTTGTTGAAGGAACACTCTAGCAGTGACGAGCAAAAGACATACGAACACACTAGTGGTGAAGGAGCACTCGAGCAGTGACGAGCAGAAAACATTCGAACACCCTAGTGGTGAAGGAACACTCTAGGAGTGACGAGCATAAGACATACGAACACCCTAGTGGTGAAGGAACACTTTAGCAGTGACGAGTAGAAGACATACGAACACCCTAATGGTGAAGGAACACTCTAGCAGTGACGAGCAAAAGACATACGAACACACTAGTGGTGAAGGAGCACTCTAGCAGTGACGAGCAGAAGACGTACGAACACCTTGTTGTTGAAGGAACACTCTAGCAGTGACGAGCAAAAGACATACAAACACACTAGTGGTGAAGGAGCACTCGAGCAGTGACGAGCAGAAAACATTCGAACACCCTAGTGGTGAAGGAACACTCTAGGAGTGACGAGCAGAAGACATACGAACACGCTATTGGTGAAGGAATACTCTAGTAGTGACGAGCAGAACTCATACGAACACCCTAGTGGTGAAGGAACACTCTAGCAGTGACGGGCATAAGACATACGAACACCCTAGTGGTGAAGGAACACTCTAGTAGTGATGAGCAGATGAGAAACGAACACCCTAGTGGTGAAGGAACACTCTAGCAGTGACGAGCGGAAGAGATACGAACACCCAAGTTTTGAAGGAACACTAAAGGAGTGACGAGTAAAAGACATACGAACACCCTAGTGGTGAAGGAACACTCTAACAGTGATGAGTATAACAAATATGATTACCCTGATGGTGAAGGAACACTAAAGGAGTGACGAGCTGATGACGTACGAACACCCTAGTGATGAAGGAACACTAAAGCAGTGACGAGCAAAAGAGAAACGAACACCCTAGTGCTGAAGGAACACCCTAGTAGTGATGAGCTAAAGAGCTATGAACACTCTAGTAGTGAAGGAACACTCTAGCAAGGATAAGCAGAAGACATACGAACACCCTAGTGGTGAAGGAACAGTCTAGTAGTGACGAGCAGAAGTCATACGAACACCCTAGTGGTGAAGGAACACTCTAGCAGTGACGAGCAGAAGACATACGAAAACCATAGTGGTGAAGGAACATTCTAGTAGTGATGAGCAGATGAGAAACAAACACCCTAGTGGTGAAGGAACACTCTAGCAGTGACGAGCGGATGAGATACGAACACCCTAGTTGTGAAGGAACACTAAAGGAGTGACGAGCATAAGACGTACGAACAACCTAGTGGTGAAGGAACACTCTAGCAAGGATAAGCAGAAGACATACGAACACCCTAGTGGTGAAGAAACACTCTAACAGTGACAAGCAGAAGACATACGAACACCCCAGTGGTGAAGGAACACTCTAGCAGTGACGAGCAGTAGATATACGAACACCCTACTAGTGAAGGAACAGTCTAGTATTGACGAGCAGAAGATATACGAACACCCTAGTGGTGAAAGAACACTCTAGCAATGACTAGCAGAAAACATACGTACACCCTAGTGGTGAAGGAACACTCTAGCAGTGACGAGCGGAAGTCATACGAACACCCTAGTGGTGAAGGAACACTCTAGCAGTGACGAGCAGAAGACATACGAACACCTTAGTGGGGAAGGAACAGTCTAGCAGTGACAAGCTGAAGACGTACGAACACCCTAGTGATGAAGGAACACTCTAGCAGTGACGAGCAAAAGAGAAACGAACACCCTAGTGCTGAAGGAACACTCTAGCAGTGACGAGCTGAAGAGCTATGAAAATTCTAGTAGTGAAGGAACACTTTAGCAAGGATAAGCAGAAGACATACGAACACCCTAGTGGTGAAGGAACACTCTAGCAGTGACGAGCAGAAGAAATACGAACACCTTAGTGGGGAAGGAACACTCTAGGTGTGACGAGCAGAAGACATACGAACACCCTAGTGGTGAAGGAACACTCTAGTAGTGACGAGCAGAAGATATACGAACACCCTAGTGGTGAAGGAACACTCTAGCAGTGACGAGCATAAGACATACGTACACCCTAGTGGTGAAGGAACACTCTAGCAGTAACGAGCGAATGAGATATAACACCCTAGTTGTGAAGGGACACTAATGGAGTGACGAGCATAAGACGTACGAACAACCTAGTGGTGAAGGAACACTCTAGCAGTGACGAGCAAAAGAGAAACGAACACCCTAGTGTTGAAGGAACACTCTAGCAGTGACGAGCTGAAGAGCCACGAACACCCTAGTAGTGAAGGAACACTTTAGCAAGGATAAGCAGAAGACATACGAACACCCTAGTGTTGAAAGAACACTCTAGCAGTGACGAGCAGAAGACATACGAACACCCTAGTGGTGAAGGAACACTCTAGCAGTGACGAACAGAAGACATACGAACACCTTAGTGGGGAAGGAACACTCTAGTAGTGACGAGCAGAAGACATACGAACACCCTAGTGTTGAAGGAACATTCTAGCAATGATGAGCGTAAAAGATACAAACACCCTAGTTGTGAAGGAACACTCTAGCTGAGACGAGCAAAAGATATACGAACACCCTAGTGGGGAAGGAACACTAAAGGTTTGACGAGCAGAAGAAGTACGAACACCCTAGTGATGAAGGAACCCTCTAGCAGTGACGAGCAGAAGACATACGAACATCCTAGTGGTGAAGGAACACTCTAGCACTGACAAGCAGTAGATATACGAACACCTTACTAGTGAAGGAACACTCTAGTAGTGACTAGCACAAGATATACGAACACCCTAGTGGTGAAGGAACACTCTAGCAGTGACGAGCAGAAGACATACGAACACCCTAGTGGTGAAGGAACACTCTAGAAGTGACGAGCGGATGAGATACGAACACCCTAGTTGTGAAGGAACACTAAAGGAGTGACGAGCATAAGACGTACGAACAGCCTAGTGGTGAAGGAACACTCTAGCAAGTATAAGCAGAAGACATACGAACACCCTAGTGGTGAAGAAACACTCTAGCAGTGACAAGCAGAAGACATACGAACACCCTAGTGGTGAAGGAACAGTCTAGTAGTGACGAGCAGAAGTCATACGAACACCCTAGTGGTGAAGGAACACTCTAGCAGTGACGAGCAGAAGACATACGAAAACCCTAGTGGTGAAGGAACACTCTAGTAGTGATGAGCAGATGAGAAACAAACACCCTAGTGGTGAAGGAACACTCTAGTAGTGACGAGCAGAAGACATTCGAATACCCTAGTGGTGAAGGAACACTCTAGCAGTGACGAGCGGATGAGATACGAACACCCTAGTTGTGAAGGAACACTAAAGGAGTGACGAGCATAAGACGTACGAACAGCCTAGTGGTGAAGGAACACTCTAGCAAGGATAAGCAGAAGACATACGAACACCCTAGTGGTGAAGAAACACTCTAGCAGTGACAAGCAGAAGACATACGAACACCCTAGTGGTGAAGGAATACTCTAGCAGTGACGAGCAGTAGATATACGAACACCCTACTAGTGAAGGAACAGTCTAGTATTGACGAGCAGAAGATATACGAACACCCTAGTGGTGAAAGAACACTCTAGCAATGACTAGCAGAAGACATACGTACACCCTAGTGGTGAAGGAACACTCTAGCAGTGACGAGCGGAAGTCATACGAACACCCTAGTGGTGAAGGAACACTCTAGCAGTGACGAGCAGAAGACATACGAACACCTTAGTGGGGAAGGAACAGTGTAGCAGTGACGAGCAAAAGACATATGAACACCCTTGTGGTGAAGGAACACTCTAGCAGTGTGGAGCAAAAGAGAAACGAACACCCTAGTGCTGAAGGAACACTCTAGCAGTGACGAGCTGAAGAGCTATGAACATCCTAGTAGTGAAGGAACACTTTAGCAAGGATAAGCAGAAGACATACGAACACCCTAGTGGTGAAGGAACACTCTAGCAGAAGAAATACGAACACCTTAGTGGGGAAGGAACACTCTAGCTGTGACGAGCAGAAGACATACGAACACCCTAGTGGTGAAGGAACACTCTAGTAGTGACGAGCAGAAGATATACGAACACCCTAGTGGTGAAGGAACACTCTAGCAGTGACGAGCATAAGACATACGTACACCCTAGTGGTGAAGGAACACTCTAGCAGTGACGAGCAGATGAGATACGAACACCCTAGTTCTGAAGGGACACTAAAGGAGTGACGAGCATAAGACGTACGAAAACCCTAGTGATGAAGGAACACTCTAACAGTGACGAGCAAAAGACAAACGAACACCCTAGTGCAGAAGGAACACTCTAGCAGTGACGAGTAGTAGATATACGAATACCCTACTAGTGAAGGAACAGTCTAGTATTGACGAGCAGAAGATATACGATTACCCTAGTGGTGAAAGAACACTCTAGCAATGACTAGCAGAAAACATACGTACACCCTAGTGGTGAAGGAACACTCTAGCAGTGACGAGCGGAAGTCATACGAACACCCAAGTGGTGAAGGAACACTCTAGCAGTGACGAGCAGAAGACATACGAACACCTTAGTGGGGAAGGAACAGTCTAGCAGTGACGAGCTGAAGACGTACGAACACCCTAGTGATGAAGGAACACTCTAGCAGTGACGAGCAAAAGAGAAACGAACACCCTAGTGCTGAAGGAACACTCTAGCAGTGACGAGCAGATGAGATACGAACACCCTAGTTCTGAAGGGACACTAAAGGAGTGACGAGCATAAGACGTACGAAAACCCTAGTGATGAAGGAACACTCTAACAGTGACGAGCAAAAGACAAACGAACACCCTAGTGGTGAAGGAACACTCTAGCAGTGACGAGTAGTAGATATACGAATACCCTACTAGTGAAGGAACAGTCTAGTATTGACGAGCAGAAGATATACGATTACCCTAGTGGTGAAAGAACACTCTAGCAATGACTAGCAGAAAACATACGTACACCCTAGTGGTGAAGGAACACTCTAGCAGTGACGAGCGGAAGTCATACGAACACCCAAGTGGTGAAGGAACACTCTAGCAGTGACGAGCAGAAGACATACGAACACCTTAGTGGGGAAGGAACAGTCTAGCAGTGACGAGCTGAAGACGTACGAACACCCTAGTGATGAAGGAACACTCTAGCAGTGACGAGCAAAAGAGAAACGAACACCCTAGTGCTGAAGGAACACTCTAGCAGTGACGAGCTGAAGAGCTATGAAAATTCTAGTAGTGAAGGAACACTTTAGCAAGGATAAGCAGAAGACATACGAACACCCTAGTGGTGAAGGAACACTTTAGCAAGGATAAGCAGAAGACATACGAACACCCTAGTGTTGAAAGAACACTCTAGCAGTGACGAGCAGAAGACATACGAACACCCTAGTGGTGAAGGAACACTCTAGTAGTGACGAGCAGAAGATATACGAACACCCTAGTGGTGAAGGAACACTCTAGCAGTGACGAGCATAAGACATACGTACACCCTAGTGGTGAAGGAACACTCTAGCAGTGACGATCGGATGAGATATAACACCCTAGTTGTGAAGGGACACTAAAGGAGTGACGAGCATAAGACATACGAAAACCCTAGTGATGAAGGAACACTCTAGCAGTGACGAGCAAAAGAGAAACGAACACCCTAGTGCTGAAGGAACACTCTAGCAGTGACGAGCTGAAGAGCTATGAAAATTCTAGTAGTGAAGGAACACTTTAGCAAGGATAAGCAGAAGACATACGAACACCCTAGTGGTGAAGGAACACTCTAGCTGTGACGAGCAGAAGAAATACGAACACCTTAGTGGGGAAGGAACACTCTAGGTGTGACGAGCAGAAGACATACGAACACCCTAGTGGTGAAGGAACACTCTAGTAGTGACGAGCAGAAGATATACGAACACCCTAGTGGTGAAGGAACACTCTAGCAGTGACGAGCATAAGACATACGTACACCTTAGTGGTGAAGGAACACTCTAGCAGTGACGAGCGGATGAGATATAACACCCTAGTTGTGAAGGGACACTAAAGGAGTGACGAGCATAAGACATACGAAAACCCTAGTGATGAAGGAACACTCTAGCAGTGACGAGCAAAAGAGAAACGAACACCCTAGTGCTGAAGGAACACTCTAGCAGTGACGAGCTGAAGAGCTATGAAAATTCTAGTAGTGAAGGAACACTTTAGCAAGGATAAGCAGAAGACATACGAACACCCTAGTGGTGAAGGAACACTCTAGCAGTGACGAGCAGAAGAAATACGAACACCTTAGTGGGGAAGGAAAACTCTAGGTGTGACGAGCAGAAGACATACGAACACCCTAGTGGTGAAGGAACACTCTAGTAGTGACGAGCAGAAGATATACGAACACCCTAGTGGTGAAGGAACACTCTAGCAGTGACGAGCATAAGACATACGTACACCCTAGTGGTGAAGGAACACTCTAGCAGTGACGAGCGGATGAGATATAACACCCTAGTTGTGAAGGGACACTAAAGGAGTGACGAGCATAAGACATACGAAAACCCTAGTGATGAAGGAACACTCTAGCAGTGACGAGCAAAAGAGAAACGAACACCCTAGTGCTGAAGGAACACTCTAGCAGTGACGAGCTGAAGAGCTATGAAAATTCTAGTAGTGAAGGAACACTTTAGCAAGGATAAGCAGAAGACATACGAACACCCTAGTGGTGAAGGAACACTCTAGCAGTGACGAGCAGAAGAAATACGAACACCTTAGTGGGGAAGGAACACTCTAGGTGTGACGAGCAGAAGACATACGAACACCCTAGTGGTGAAGGAACACTCTAGTAGTGACGAGCAGAAGATATACGAACACCCTAGTGGTGAAGGAACACTCTAGCAGTGACGAGCATAAGACATACGTACACCCTAGTGGTGAAGGAACACTCTAGCAGTGACGAGCGGATGAGATATAACACCCTAGTTGTGAAGGGACACTAAAGGAGTGACGAGCATAAGACATACGAAAACCCTAGTGATGAAGGAACACTCTAGCAGTGACGAGCAAAAGAGAAACGAACACCCTAGTGTAGAAGGAACACTCTAGAAGTGACGAGCTGAAGAACCACGAACACCCTAGTAGTGAAGGAACACTTTAGCAAGGATAAGCAGAAGACATACGAACACCCTAGTGTTGAAAGAACACTCTAGCAGTGACGAGCAGAAGACATACGAACACCCTAGTGGTAAAGGAACACTCTAGCAGTGACGAACAGAAGACATACGAACACCTTAGTGGGGAAGGAACACTCTAGTAGTAACGAGCAGAAGACATACGAACACCCTAGTGTTGAAGGAACATTCTAGCAATGATGAGCGGAAAAGATACGAACACCCTAGTTGTGAAGGAACACTCTAGCTGAGACGAGCAAAAGATATACGAACACCCTAGATGGGAAGGAACACTAAAGGTTTGACGAGCAGAAGAAGTACGAACACCCTAGTGATGAAGGAACACTCTAGTAGTGACGAGCAGAAGACATACGAACATCCTAGTGGTGAAGGAACACTCTAGCAGTGACAAGCAGTAGATATACGAACACCTTACTAGTGAAGGAACACTCTAGTAGTGACGAGCAGAAGATATACGAACACCCTAGTGGTGAAGGAACACTCTAGCAGTGACGAGCAGAAGACATACGAACACCCTAGTGGTGAAGGAACACTCTAGAAGTGACGAGCGGATGAGATACGAACACCCTAGTGCTGAAGGAACACTCTAGTAGTGACGAGCAGAAGTCATACGAACACCCTAGTGGTGAAGGAACACTCTAGTAGTGACGAGCAGAAGACGTACGAAAACCCTAGTGATGAAGGAACACTCTAACAGTGACGAGCAAAAGACAAACGAACACCATAGTGCAGAAGGAACACTCTATCAGTGACGAGCTGAAGAGCCATGAACACCCTAGTAGTGAAGGAACACTTTCGCAAGGATAAGCAGAAGACATACGAACACCCTAGTGTTGAAAGAACACTCTAGCAGTGACGAACAGAAGACATACGAACACCCTATTGGGGAAGGAACACTCTAGCAGTGACGAGCAGAAGACATACGAACACCCTAGTGTTGAAGGAACATTCTAGCAATGATGAGCGGAAAAGATACGAACACCCTAGTTGTGAAGGAACACTCTAGCTGAGACGAGCAAAAGATATACGAACACCCTAGTGGGGAAGGAACACTAAAGGTTTGACGAGCAGTATAAGTACGAACACCCTAGTGATGAAGGAACACTCTAGCAGTGACGAGCAGAAGACATACGAACATCCTAGTGGTGAAGGAACACTCTAGCAGTGACAAGCAGGAGATATACGAACACCCTACTAGTGAAGGAACACTCTAGTAGTGACGAGCAGAAGATATACGAACACCCTAGTGGTGAAGGAACACTCTAGCAGTGACGAGCATAAGACATACGAACACCCTAGTGGTGAAGGAACACTCTAGCAGTGACCAGCGGATGAGATACGAACACCCTAGTTGTGAAGGAACACTAAAGGAGTGACGAGAATAAGACGTACGAACAGCCTAGTGGTGAAGGAACACTCTAGCAAGGATAAGCATAAGACATACGAACACGCTAGTGCTAAAGAAACACACTAGCAGTGACAAGCAGAAGACATACGAACACCCTAGTGGTGAAGGAACAGTCTAGTAGTGACGAGCAGAAGTCATACGAACACCCTAGTGGTGAAGGAACACTCTAGCAGTGACGAGCAGAAGACATACGAAAAACCTAGTGGTGAAGGAACACTCTAATAGTGATGAGCAGATGAGAAACGAATAGCCTAGTGGTGAAGGAACACTCTAGCAGTCGGAAGAGATACGAACACCGAAGTTGTGAAGGAACACTAAAGGAGTGACAAGTAGAAGACGTACGAACACCCTAGTGGTGAAGGAACACTTTAGCAGTGACGAGCAGAAGACATACGAACACCTTAGTGGTGAAGGAACACTCTAGTAGTGATGAGCAGATGAGAAACGAATACCCTAGTGGTGAAAGAACACTCTAGCAGTGACGAGCGGAAGAGATACGAACACCCAAGTTGTGAAGGAACATTCTAGCAATGATGAGCGGAAAACATACGAACACCCTAGTTGTGAAGGAACACTCTAGCTGAGACTAGCAAAAGAAATACGAACACCCTAGTGAGGAAGGAACACTAAAGGAGTGACGAGCAGAAGACGTACGAACACCCTAGTGATGAAGGAACACTCTAGCAGTGACGAGCAGAAGACATACGAACATCCTAGTGGTGATGGAACACTCTAGCAGTGACGAGCAGTAGATATACGAACACCCTACTAGTGAAGGAACACTCTAGTAGTGACGAGCAGAAGTCATACGAACACCCTAGTGGTGAAGGAACACTCTAGTAGTGACGAGCAGAAGACGTACGAAAACCCTAGTGATGAAGGAACACTCTAACAGTGACGAGCAAAAGACAAACGAACACCATAGTGCAGAAGGAACACTCTATCAGTGACGAGCTGAAGAGCCATGAACACCCTAGTAGTGAAGGAACACTTTCGCAAGGATAAGCAGAAGACATACGAACACCCTAGTGTTGAAAGAACACTCTAGCAGTGACGAACAGAAGACATACGAACACCCTATTGGGGAAGGAACACTCTAGCAGTGACGAGCAGAAGACATACGAACACCCTAGTGTTGAAGGAACATTCTAGCAATGATGAGCGGAAAAGATACGAACACCCTAGTTGTGAAGGAACACTCTAGCTGAGACGAGCAAAAGATATACGAACACCCTAGTGGGGAAGGAACACTAAAGGTTTGACGAGCAGTATAAGTACGAACACCCTAGTGATGAAGGAACACTCTAGCAGTGACGAGCAGAAGACATACGAACATCCTAGTGGTGAAGGAACACTCTAGCAGTGACAAGCAGGAGATATACGAACACCCTACTAGTGAAGGAACACTCTAGTAGTGACGAGCAGAAGATATACGAACACCCTAGTGGTGAAGGAACACTCTAGCAGTGACGAGCATAAGACATACGAACACCCTAGTGGTGAAGGAACACTCTAGCAGTGACCAGCGGATGAGATACGAACACCCTAGTTGTGAAGGAACACTAAAGGAGTGACGAGAATAAGACGTACGAACAGCCTAGTGGTGAAGGAACACTCTAGCAAGGATAAGCATAAGACATACGAACACGCTAGTGGTAAAGAAACACACTAGCAGTGACAAGCAGAAGACATACGAACACCCTAGTGGTGAAGGAACAGTCTAGTAGTGACGAGCAGAAGTCATACGAACACCCTAGTGGTGAAGGAACACTCTAGCAGTGACGAGCAGAAGACATACGAAAAACCTAGTGGTGAAGGAACACTCTAATAGTGATGAGCAGATGAGAAACGAATAGCCTAGTGGTGAAGGAACACTCTAGCAGTCGGAAGAGATACGAACACCGAAGTTGTGAAGGAACACTAAAGGAGTGACAAGTAGAAGACGTACGAACACCCTAGTGGTGAAGGAACACTTTAGCAGTGACGAGCAGAAGACATACGAACACCTTAGTGGTGAAGGAACACTCTAGTAGTGATGAGCAGATGAGAAACGAATACCCTAGTGGTGAAAGAACACTCTAGCAGTGACGAGCGGAAGAGATACGAACACCCAAGTTGTGAAGGAACATTCTAGCAATGATGAGCGGAAAACATACGAACACCCTAGTTGTGAAGGAACACTCTAGCTGAGACGAGCAAAAGATATACGAACACCCTAGATGGGAAGGAACACTAAAGGTTTGACGAGCAGAAGAAGTACGAACACCCTAGTGATGAAGGAACACTCTAGTAGTGACGAGCAGAAGACATACGAACATCCTAGTGGTGAAGGAACACTCTAGCAGTGACAAGCAGTAGATATACGAACACCTTACTAGTGAAGGAACACTCTAGTAGTGACGAGCAGAAGATATACGAACACCCTAGTGGTGAAGGAACACTCTAGCAGTGACGAGCAGAAGACATACGAACACCCTAGTGGTGAAGGAACACTCTAGAAGTGACGAGCGGATGAGATACGAACACCCTAGTGCTGAAGGAACACTCTAGTAGTGACGAGCAGAAGTCATACGAACACCCTAGTGGTGAAGGAACACTCTAGTAGTGACGAGCAGAAGACGTACGAAAACCCTAGTGATGAAGGAACACTCTAACAGTGACGAGCAAAAGACAAACGAACACCCTAGTGCAGAAGGAACACTTTATCAGTGACGAGCTGAAGAGCCATGAACACCCTAGTAGTGAAGGAACACTTTCGCAAGGATAAGCAGAAGACATACGAACACCCTAGTGTTGAAAGAACACTCTAGCAGTGACGAACAGAAGACATACGAACACCCTATTGGGGAAGGAACACTCTAGCAGTGACGAGCAGAAGACATACGAACACCCTAGTGTTGAAGGAACATTCTAGCAATGATGAGCGGAAAAGATACGAACACCCTAGTTGTGAAGGAACACTCTAGCTGAGACGAGCAAAAGATATACGAACACCCTAGTGGGGAAGGAACACTAAAGGTTTGACGAGCAGTATAAGTACGAACACCCTAGTGATGAAGGAACACTCTAGCAGTGACGAGCAGAAGACATACGAACATCCTAGTGGTGAAGGAACACTCTAGCAGTGACAAGCAGGAGATATACGAACACCCTACTAGTGAAGGAACACTCTAGTAGTGACGAGCAGAAGATATACGAACACCCTAGTGGTGAAGGAACACTCTAGCAGTGACGAGCATAAGACATACGAACACCCTAGTGGTGAAGGAACACTCTAGCAGTGACCAGCGGATGAGATACGAACACCCTAGTTGTGAAGGAACACTAAAGGAGTGACGAGAATAAGACGTACGAACAGCCTAGTGGTGAAGGAACACTCTAGCAAGGATAAGCATAAGACATACAAACACGCTAGTGGTAAAGAAACACACTAGCAGTGACAAGCAGAAGACATACGAACACCCTAGTGGTGAAGGAACAGTCTAGTAGTGACGAGCAGAAGTCATACGAACACCCTAGTGGTGAAGGAACACTCTAGCAGTGACGAGCAGAAGACATACGAAAAACCTAGTGGTGAAGGAACACTCTAATAGTGATGAGCAGATGAGAAACGAATAGCCTAGTGGTGAAGGAACACTCTAGCAGTCGGAAGAGATACGAACACCGAAGTTGTGAAGGAACACTAAAGGAGTGACAAGTAGAAGACGTACGAATACCCTAGTGGTGAAGGAACACTTTAGCAGTGACGAGCAGAAGACATACGAACACCTTAGTGGTGAAGGAACACTCTAGTAGTGATGAGCAGATGAGAAACGAATACCCTAGTGGTGAAAGAACACTCTAGCAGTGACGAGCGGAAGAGATACGAACACCCAAGTTGTGAAGGAACATTCTAGCAATGATGAGCGGAAAACATACGAACACCCTAGTTGTGAAGGAACACTCTAGCTGAGACTAGCAAAAGAAATACGAACACCCTAGTGAGGAAGGAACACTAAAGGAGTGACAAGCAGAAGACGTACGAACACCCTAGTGATGAAGGAACACTCTAGCAGTGACGAGCAGAAGACATACGAACATCCTAGTGGTGATGGAACACTCTAGCAGTGACGAGCAGTAGATATACGAACACCCTACTAGTGAAGGAACACTCTAGTAGTGACGAGCAGAAGTCATACGAACACCCTAGTGGTGAAGGAACACTCTAGTAGTGACGAGCAGAAGACGTACGAAAACCCTAGTGATGAAGGAACACTCTAACAGTGACGAGCAAAAGACAAACGAACACCATAGTGCAGAAGGAACACTCTATCAGTGACGAGCTGAAGAGCCATGAACACCCTAGTAGTGAAGGAACACTTTCGCAAGGATAAGCAGAAGACATACGAACACCCTAGTGTTGAAAGAACACTCTAGCAGTGACGAACAGAAGACATACGAACACCCTATTGGGGAAGGAACACTCTAGCAGTGACGAGCAGAAGACATACGAACACCCTAGTGTTGAAGGAACATTCTAGCAATGATGAGCGGAAAAGATACGAACACCCTAGTTGTGAAGGAACACTCTAGCTGAGACGAGCAAAAGATATACGAACACCCTAGTGGGGAAGGAACACTAAAGGTTTGACGAGCAGTATAAGTACGAACACCCTAGTGATGAAGGAACACTCTAGCAGTGACGAGCAGAAGACATACGAACATCCTAGTGGTGAAGGAACACTCTAGCAGTGACAAGCAGGAGATATACGAACACCCTACTAGTGAAGGAACACTCTAGTAGTGACGAGCAGAAGATATACGAACACCCTAGTGGTGAAGGAACACTCTAGCAGTGACGAGCATAAGACATACGAACACCCTAGTGGTGAAGGAACACTCTAGCAGTGACCAGCGGATGAGATACGAACACCCTAGTTGTGAAGGAACACTAAAGGAGTGACGAGAATAAGACGTACGAACAGCCTAGTGGTGAAGGAACACTCTAGCAAGGATAAGCATAAGACATACGAACACTCTAGTGGTAAAGAAACACACTAGCAGTGACAAGCAGAAGACATACGAACACCCTAGTGGTGAAGGAACAGTCTAGTAGTGACGAGCAGAAGTCATACGAACACCCTAGTGGTGAAGGAACACTCTAGCAGTGACGAGCAGAAGACATACGAAAAACCTAGTGGTGAAGGAACACTCTAATAGTGATGAGCAGATGAGAAACGAATAGCCTAGTGGTGAAGGAACACTCTAGCAGTCGGAAGAGATACGAACACCGAAGTTGTGAAGGAACACTAAAGGAGTGACAAGTAGAAGACGTACGAACACCCTAGTGGTGAAGGAACACTTTAGCAGTGACGAGCAGAAGACATACGAACACCTTAGTGGTGAAGGAACACTCTAGTAGTGATGAGCAGATGAGAAACGAATACCCTAGTGGTGAAAGAACACTCTAGCAGTGACGAGCGGAAGAGATACGAACACCCAAGTTGTGAAGGAACATTCTAGCAATGATGAGCGGAAAACATACGAACACCCTAGTTGTGAAGGAACACTCTAGCTGAGACTAGCAAAAGAAATACGAACACCCTAGTGAGGAAGGAACACTAAAGGAGTGACGAGCAGAAGACGTACGAACACCCTAGTGATGAAGGAACACTCTAGCAGTGACGAGCAGAAGACATACGAACATCCTAGTGGTGATGGAACACTCTAGCAGTGACGAGCAGTAGATATACGAACACCCTACTAGTGAAGGAACACTCTAGTAGTGACGAGCAGAAGATATACGAACACCCTAGTGGTGAAGGAACACTCTAGCAGTGACGAGCAGAAGACATACGAACACCCTAGTGGTGAAGGAACACTCTAGCAGTGACGAGCGGATGAGATACGAACACCCTAGTTGTGAAGGAACACTAAAGGAGTGACGAGCATAAGACGTACGAACAGCCTAGTGGTGAAGGAACACTCTAGCAAGGATAAGCAGAAAACATACGAACACCCTAGTGGTGAAGAAACACTCTAGCTGTGACAAGCAGAAGACATACGAACACCCTAGTGGTGAAGGAATAGTCTAGTAGTGACGAGCAGAAGTCATACGAACACCCTAGTGGTGAAGGAACACTCTAGCAATGACGAGCAGAAGACATACGACCACCCTAGTGGTGAAGGAACACTCTAGTAGTGATGAGCAGATGAGAAACGAATACCCTAGTGGTGAAGGAACACTCTAGCAGTGACGAGCAGAAGAGATACGACCACCCTAGTGGTGAAGGAACACTAAAGGAGTGACGAGCAGAAGACGTACGAACACCCTAGTGATGAAGGAACACTCTAGCAGTGACGAGCAGAAGACATACGAACATCCTAGTGGTGAAGGAACACTCTAGCAGTGACGAGCAGTAGATATACGAACACCTTAGTGGGAAAGGAACACTCTAGCAATGACGAGAAGAAGACATACGAACACCCTAGTGTTGAAGGAACATTCTAGCAATGATGAGCGGAAAAGATACGAACACCCTAGTTGTGAAGGAACACTCTAGCTGAGACGAGCAAAAGAAATACGAACACCCTAGTGGGGAAGGAACACTAAAGGAGTGACGAGCAGAAGACGTACGAACACCCTAGTGATGAAGGAACACTCTAGCAGTGACGAGCATAAGACATACGAACATCCTAGTGGTGAAGGAACACTCTAGCAGTGACGAGCAGAAAACATACGAACACCCTAGTGGTGAAGGAACACTCTAGCAGTGACGAGGGGATGAGATACGAACACCCTAGTTGTGAAGGAACACTAAAGGAGTGACGAGCATAAGACGTACGAACAGCCTAGTGGTGAAGGAACACTCTTGCAAGGATAAGCAGAAGACATACGAACACCCTAGTGCTGAAGGAACACTCTAGCAGTGACGAGCAGAAGAGCTATGAACATCCTAGTAGTGAAGGAACACTCTAGTAGTGACGAGCATAAGTCATACGAACACCCTAGTGGTGAAGGAACACTCTAGTAGTGACGAGCAGAAGACATACGAACACCCTAGTGATGAAGGAACACTCTAGTAGTGATGAGCAGATGAGAAACGAATACCCTAGTGGTGAAGAAACACTCTAGCAGTGACGAGCGGAAGAGATACGAACACCCAAGTTGTGAAGGAACACTAAAGGAGTGACGAGTAGAAGACGTACGAACACCCTAGTGTAGAAGGAACACTCTGACAGTGATGAGTATAAGAAATATGATTACCCTGATGGTGAAGGAACACTAAAGGAGTGACGAGCTGAAGACGTACGTACACCCTAGTGATGAAGGAACACTCTAGCAGTGACGAGCAAAAGAGAAACGAACACCCTAGTGCTGAAGGAACACTCTAGCAGTGACGAGCTGAAGAGCTATGAACATTCTAGTAGTAAAGGAACACTTTAGCAAGGATAAGCAGAAAACATTCGAACACCCTAATGGAGAAGGAACACTCTAGCAGTGACGAGCAGAAGACATACTAACACCCTAGTGGTGAAGGAACAGTCTAGTACTGACGAGCAGAAGTCATACGAACACCCTAGTGGTGAAGGAACACTCTTGCAGTGACGAGCAGAAGACATACGAAAACCCTAGTGGTGAAGGAACACTCTAGTAGTGATGAGCAGATGAGAAACGAATACCCTAGTGGTGAAGGAACACTCTAGCAGTCGGAAGAGATACTAAAGGAACACTAAAGGAGTGACAAGTAGAAGACGTACGAACACCCTAGTGGTGAAGGAACACTTTAGCAGTAACGAGCAGAAGACATACGAACACCTTAGTGGTGAAGGAACACTCTAGTAGTGATGAGCAGATGAGAAACGAATACCCTAGTGGTGAAGGAACACTCTAGCAGTGACAAGCGGAAGAGATACGAACACCCAAGTTGTGAAGGAACATTCTAGCAATGATGAGCGGAAAACATACGAACACCCTAGTTGTGAAGGAACACTCTAGCTGAGACGAGCAAAAGAAATACGAACACCCTAGTGAGGAAGGAACACTAAAGGAGTGACAAGCAGAAGACGTACGAACACCCTAGTGATGAAGGAACACTCTAGCAGTGACGAGCAGAAGACATACGAACATCCTAGTGGTGATGGAACACTCTAGCAGTGACGAGCAGTAGATATACGAACACCCTACTAGTGAAGGAACACTCTAGTAGTGACGAGTAGAAGATATACGAACACCCTAGTGGTGAAGGAACACTCTAGCAGTGACGAGCAGAAGACATACGAACACCCTAGTGGTGAAGGATCACTCTAGCAGTGACGATCGGATGAGATACGAACACCCTAGTTGTGAAGGAACACTAAAGGAGTGACGAGCATAAGACGTACGAACAACCTAGTGGTGAAGGAACACTCTAGCAGTGACGAGCAAAAGAGAAACGAACACCCTAGTGGTGAAGAAACACTCTAGCAGTGACAAGCATAAGACATACGAACACCCTAGTGGTGAAGGAATAGTCTAGTAGTGACGAGCAGAAGTCATACGAACACCCTAGTGGTGAAGGAACACTCTAGCAGTGACGAGCAGAAGACATACGACCACCCTAGTGGTGAAGGAACACTCTAGTAGTGATGAGCAGATAAGAAACGAATACCCTAGTGGTGAAGGAACACTCTAGCAGTGACGAGCGGAAGAGATACGACCACCCTAGTGGTGAAGGAACACTAAAGGAGTGACGAGCAGAAGACGTACGAACACCCTAGTGATGATGGAACACTCTAGCAGTGACGAGCAGAAGACATACGAACATCCTAGTGGTGAAGGAACACTCTAGCAGTGACGAGCAGTAGATATACGAACACCTTAGTGGGGAAGGAACACTCTAGCAGTGACGAGCAGAAGACATACGAACACCCTAGTGTTGAAGGAACATTCTAGCAATGATGAGAGGAAAAGATACAAACACCCTAGTTGTGAAGGAACACTCTAGCTGAGACGAGCAAAAGAAATACGAACACCCTAGTGGGGAAGGAACACTAAAGGAGTGACGAGCAGAAGACGTACGAACACCCTAGTGATGAAGGAACACTCTAGCAGTGACGAGCATAAGACATACGAACATCCTAGTGGTGAAGGAACACTCTAGCAGTGACGAGCAGTAGATATACGAACACCCTACTAGTGAAGGAACACTCTAGTAGTGACGAGCAGAAAACATACGAACACCCTAGTGGTGAAGGAACACTCTAGCAGTGAAGAGCGGATGAGATACGAACACCCTAGTTGTGAAGGAACACTAAAGGAGTGACGAGCATAAGACGTACGAACAGCCTAGTGGTGAAGGAACACTCTTGCAAGGATAAGCAGAAGACATACGAACACCCTAGTGCTGAAGGAACACTCTAGCAGTGACGAGCAGAAGAGCTATGAACATCCTAGTAGTGAAGGAACACTCTAGTAGTGACGAGCAGAAGTCATACGAACACCCTAGTGGTGAAGGAACACTCTAGTAGTGATGAGCAGATGAGAAACGAATACCCTAGTGGTGAAGGAACACTCTAGCAGTGACGAGCGGAAGAGATACGAACACCCAAGTTGTGAAGGAACACTAAAGGAGTGACGAGTAGAAGACGTACGAACACCCTAGTGTAGAAGGAACACTTTGACAGTGATGAGTATAAGAAATATGATTACCCTGATGGTGAAGGAACACTAAAGGAGTGACGAGCTGAAGACGTACGAACACCCTAGTGATGAAGGAACACTCTAGCAGTGACGAGCAAAAGAGAAACGAACACCCTAGTGCTGAAGGAACACTCTAGTAGTGACGAGCTGAAGAGCTATGAACATTCTAGTAGTGAAGGAACACTTTAGCAAGGATAAGCATAAGACATTCGAACACCCTAATGGTGAAGGAACACTCTAGCAGTGACGAGCAGAAGACATACGAACACCCTAATGGTGAAGGAACACTTTAGCAGTGACGAGCAGAAGAGATACGAACACCGAAGTTGTGAAGGAACACTAAAGGAGTGACGAGTAGAAGACGTATGAACACCGTAGTGGTGAAGGAACACTCTAGTAGTGACGAGCAGAAGACATATGATTACCCTAATGGTGAAGGAACACTAAAGGAGTGACGGGCATAAGACATACGTACACCCTAGTAATGAAAGAACACTCTAGTAGTGACGAGCAGCTGGGAAACGAACACCCTAGTGGTGAAAGAACACTCTAGCAGTGACGAGCGGAAGAGATACGAAAACCCAAGTTGTGAAGAAACACTACAGGAGTGACGAGTAGAAGACGTACGAACACCCTAGTGGTGAAGGAACACTCTAACAGTGACTAGTAAAAGAAATATGATTACCCTAGTGATGAAGGAACACTCTAGTAGTGACGAGCAAAAGAGAAACGAACACCCCAGTGCTGAAGGAACACTCTAGCAGTGACGAGCTGAAGAGCTATGAACACCCTAGTAGTGAAGGAACACATTAGCAAAGATAAGTAGAAGACATACGAACACCCTAGTGGTGAAGGAACACTCTAGCAGTGACGAGCAGAAGAATTACGAACACCTTAGTGGGGAAGGAACAATCTAGCAGTGACGAGAAGAAGATATACGAACACCCTAGTGTTGAAGGAACATTCTAGCAGTGATGAGCTGAAAAGATACGAACACCCTAGTTATGAAGGAACACTCTAGCTGAGATGAGCAAAAGACATACGAACACCCTAGTGGGGAAGGAACACTAAAGGAGTGACGAGCAGAAGACGTACGAACACCCTAGTGATGAAGGAACACTGTAGCAGTGACAAACAGAAGACTTACGAACACCCTAGTGGTGAAGGAACACTCTAGCAGTGACGAGAAGAAGTTATACAAACACCCTACTAGTGAAGGAACACTCTAGTAGTGACGAGCAGAAGATATACGAACACCCTAGTGGTGAAGGAACACTCTAGCAGTGACGAGCAGAAGACATACGAACACCCTAGTGGTGAAGGAACACTCTAGTAGTGACGAGCGGATGAGATACGAACACCCTAGTTGTGAAGGAACACTAAAGGAGTGACGAGCATAAGATGTACGAACACCCTAGTGGTGAAGGAACACTCTAGCACGGCTAAGCATAAGACATACGAACACCCTAGTGGTGAAGAAACACTCTAGCAGTGACAAGCAGAAGACATACGAACACCCTAGTGGTGAAGGAACAGTCTAGTATTGACGAGAAGAAGTTATACGAACACCCTAGTGGTGAAGGAACACTCTAGCAGTGACGAGCGGAAGACATATGACCACCCTAGTGGTGAAGGAACACTCTAGTAGTGATGAGCAGATGAGAAACGAATACCCTAGTGGTGAAGGAACACTCTAGCAGTGACGAGCGGAAGAGATACGAACACCCAAGTTGTGAAGGAACACTAAAGGAGTGACGAGTAGAAGACGTACGAACACCCTAGTGGTGAAGGAACACTTTAGCAAGGATAAGCAAAAAACATACGAACACCCTAGTGGTGAAGGAACACTCTAGCAGTGACGAGCAAAAGACATACGAACACCCTAGTGGTGAAGGAACACTCTAGCAGTGACGAGCTGAAGAGATACGAACACCCAAGGTGTGAAGGAACACTAAAGGAGTGATGAGTAGAAGACGTACGGACACCCTAGTGGTGAAGGAACACTCTAACAGTGATAAGTATAAGAAATATGATTACCCTGATGGTGAAGGAACACTGAAGGAGAGACGAGCTGAAGACGTACGAACACCCTAGTGATGAAGGAACACTCTAGCAGTGACGAGCAAAAGAGAAACGAACACCCTAGTGCTGAAGGAACACTCTAGCAGTGACGAGCTGAAGAGCTATGAACATCCTAGTAGTGAAGGAACACTTTAGCAAGGATAAGCAGAAGACATACGAACACCCTAGTGGTGAAGGAACACTCTAGCAGTGACGAGCAGAAGAAATACGAACACCTTAGTGGGGAAGGAACACTCTAGCTGTGACGAGCAGAAGACATACGAACACCGTAGTGGTGAAGGAACACTCTAGTCGTGACGAGCAGAAGATATACGAACACCCTAGTGGTGAAGGAACACTCTAGCAGTGACGAGCATAAGACATACGTACACCCTAGTGGTGAAGGAACACTCTAGCAGTGACGAGCGGATGAGATACGAACACCCTAGTGCAGAAGGAACACTTTAGCAAGGATAAGCATAAGTAGTACGAAAATCCTAGTGTTGAAAGAACACTCTAGCAGTGACGAGCAGAAGACATACGAACACCCTAGTGGTGAAGGAACACTCTAGCAGTGACGAACAGAAGACATACGAACACCTTAGTGGGAAAGGAACACTCTAGCAGTGACGAGCAGAAGACATACGAACACCCTAGTGTTGAAGGAACATTCTAGCAATGATGAGCGGAAAAGATACGAACACCCTATTTGTGAAGGAACACTCTAGCTGAGACAAGCAAAAGATATACGAACACCCTAGTGGGGAAGGAACACTAAAGGTTTGACGAGCAGAAGAAGTACGAACACCCTAGTGATGAAGGAACACTCTAGCAGTGACGAGCAGAAGACATACGAACATCCTAGTGGTGAAGGAACACTCTAGCAGTGACAAACAGTGGATATACGAACACCCTACTAGTGAAGGAACACTCTAGTAGTGATGAGCAGAAGATATACGAACACCCTAGTGGTGAAGGAACACTCTAGCAGTGACGAGCAGAAGACATACGAACACCCTAGTGGTGAAGGAACACTCTAGCAGTGACGAGCGGATGAGATACGAACACCCTAGTTGTGAAGGAACACTAAAGGAGTGACGAGAATAAGACGTACGAACAGCCTAGTGGTGAAGGAACACTCTAGCAAGGATAAGCATAAGACATACGAACACCATAGTGGTGAAAAAACACTCTAGCAGTGACAAGCAGAAGACATACGAACACCCTAGTGGTGAAGGAACAGTCTAGTATTGACGAGAAGAAGTTATACGAACACCCTAGTGGTGAAGGAACACTCTAGTAGTGACGAGCGGAAGACATATGACCACCCTAGTGGTGAAGGAACACTCTAGTAGTGATGAGCAGATGAGAAACAAATACCCTAGTGGTGAAGGAACACTCTAGCAATGACGAGCGGAAGAGATACGAACACCCAAGTTGTGAAGGAACACTAAAGGAGTGACGAGTAGAAGACGTACGAACACCCTAGTGGTGAAGGAACACTAAAGGAGTGACGAGTAGAAGATATACGAAAACCCTAGTGGTGAAGGAACACTCTAGTAGTGATGAGCAGATGAGAAACGAATACCCTAGTGGTGAAGGAACACTCTAGCAGTCGGAAGAGATACGAACACCGAAGTTGTGAAGGAACACTAAATGAGTGACGAGTAGAAGACGTACGAACACCCTAGTGGTGAAGGAACACTTTAGCAGTGACGAGCAGAAGACATACGAACACCTTAGTGGTGAAGGAACACTCTAGTAGTGATGAGCAGATGAGAAACGAATACCCTAATGGTGAAGGAACACTCTAGCAGTGACGAGCGGAAGAGATACGAATACCCAAGTTGTGAAGGAATATTCTAGCAATGATGAGCGGAAAACATACGAACACCCTAGTTGTGAAGGAACACTCTAGCTGAGACGAGCAAAAGAAATACGAACACCCTAGTGAGGAAGGAACACTAAAGGAGTGACGAGCAGAAGACGTACGAACACCCTAGTGATGAAGGAACACTCTAGCAGTGACGAGCAGAAGACATACGAACATCCTAGTGGTGAAGGAACACTCTAGCAGTGACGAGCAGTAGATATACGAACACCCTACTAGTGAAGGAACACTCTAGTAGTGACGAGCAGAAGATATACGAACACCCTAGTGGTGAAGGAACACTCTAGCAGTGACGAGCAGAAGACATACGAACACCCTAGTGGTGAAGGAACACTCTAGCAGTGACGAGCGGATGAGATACGAACACCCTAGTTGTGAAGGAACACTAAAGGAGTGACGAGCATAAGACGTACGAACAGCCTAGTGGTGAAGGAACACTCTAGCAAGGATAAGCAGAAGACATACGAACACCCTAGTGGTGAAGAAACACTCTAGCAGTGACAAGCAGAAGACATACGAACACCCTAGTGGTAAAGGAACAGTCTAGTAGTGACGAGCAGAAGTCATACGAACACCCTAGTGGTGAAGGAACACTCTAGCAGTGACGAGCAGAAGACATACGACCACCCTAGTGGTGAAGGAACACTCTAGTAGTGATGAGCAGATGAGAAACGAATACCCTAGTGGTGAAGGAACACTCTAGCAATGACGAGCGGAAGAGATACGACCACCCTAGTGGTGAAGGAACACTAAAGGAGTGACGAGCAGAAGACGTACGAACACCCTAGTGATGAAGGAACACTCTAGCAGTGACGAGCAGAAGACATACGAACATCCTAGTGGGGAAGGAACACTCTAGCAGTGACGAGCAGAAGACATACGAACACCCTAGTGTTGAAGGAACATTCTAGCAATGATGAGCGGAAAAGATACGAACACCCTAGTTGTGAAGGAATACTCTAGCTGAGACGAGCAAAAGAAATACGAACACCCTAGTGGGGAAGGAACACTAAAGGAGTGACGAGCAGAAGACGTACGAACACCCTAGTGATGAAGGAACACTCTAGCAGTGACGAGCAGAAGACATACGAACATCCTAGTGGTGAAGGAACACTCTAGCAGTGACGAGCAGTAGATATACGAACACCCTACTAGTGAAGGAACACTCTAGTAGTGACGAGCAGAAGATATACGAACACCCTAGTGGTGAAGGAACACTCTAGCAGTGACGAGCGGAAGAGATACGAACACCCAAGTTGTGAAGGAACACTACAGGAGTGACGAGTAGAAGACGTACGAACACCCTAGTGGTGAAGGAACACTCTAACAGTGACTAGTAAAAGAAATATGATTACCCTAATGGTGAAGGAACACTAAAGGAGTGAAAAGCTGAAGACGTACGAACACCCTAGTGATGAAGGAACACTCTAGTAGTGACGAGCAAAAGAGAAATGAACACCCTAGTGCTGAAGGAACACTCTAGCAGTGACGAGCTGAAGAGCTATGAACACCCTAGTAGTGAAGGAACACATTAGCAAAGATAAGTAGAAGACATACGAACACCCTAGTGGTGAAGGAACACTCTAGCAGTGACGAGCAGAAGAAATACGAACACCTTAGTGGGGAAGGAACAATCTAGCAGTGACGAGAAGAAGATATACGAACACCCTAGTGTTGAAGGAACATTCTAGCAGTGATGAGCGGAAAAGATACGAACACCCTAGTTATGAAGGAACAATCTAGCTGAGATGAGCAAAAGACATACGAACACCCTAGTGGGGAAGGAACACTAAAGGAGTGACGAGCAGAAGACGTACGAACACCCTAGTGATGAAGGAACACTGTAGCAGTGACAAACAGAAGACTTACGAACACCCTAGTGGTGAAGGAACACTCTAGCAGTGACGAGAAGAAGTTATACGAACACCCTACTAGTGAAGGAACACTCTAGTAGTGACGAGCAGAAGATATACAAACACCCTAGTGGTGAAGGAACACTCTAGCAGTGAAGAGCAGAAGACATACGAACACCCTAGTGGTGAAGGAACACTCTAGTAGTGACGAGCGGATGAGATACGAACACCCTAGTTGTGAAGGAACACTAAAGGAGTGACGAGCATAAGACGTTCGAACACCCTAGTGGTGAAGGAACACTCTAGCAAGGATAAGCATAAGACATACGAACACCCTAGTGGTGAAGGAACACTCTAGTAGTGACGAGCGGATGAGATATGAACACCCTAGTTGTGAAGGAACACTAAAGGAGTGACGAGCATAAGACGTACGAACACCCTAGTAGTGAAGGAACACTCTAGCAAGGATAAGCATAAGACATACGAACACCCTAGTGGTGAAGAAACACTCTAGCAGTGACAAGCAGACGACATACGAACACCCTAGTGGTGAAGGAACAGTCTAGTAGTGACGAGCAGAAGACATACGACCACCCTAGTGGTGAAGGAACACTCTAGTAGTGATGAGCAGATGAGAAACGAATACCCTAGTGGTGAAGGAACACTCTAGCAGTGACGAGCGGAAGAGATACGAACACCCAAGTTGTGAAGGAACACTAAAGGAGTATCGAGTAGAAGACGTACGAACACCCTAGTGGTGAAGGAACACTTTAGCAAGGATAAGCAGAAAACATACGAACACCCTAGTGGTGAAGGAACACTCTAGCAATGACGAGCAAAAGACATACGAACACCCTAGTGGTGAAGGAACACTCTAGCAGTGACGAGCTGAAGAGATACGAACACCCAAGGTGTGAAGGAACACTAAAGGAGTGTCGAGTAGAAGACGTACGGACACCCTAGTGGTGAAGGAACACTCTAACAGTGATAAGTATAAGAAATATGATTACCCTGATGGTGAAGGAACACTAAAGGAGTGACGAGCTGAAGACGTACGAACACTCTAGTGATGAAGGAACACTCTAGCAGTGACGAGCAAAAGAGAAACGAACACCCTAGTGCTGAAGGAACACTCTAGCAGTGACGAGCTGAAGAGCTATGAACATCCTAGTAGTGAAGGAACACTTTAGCAAGGATAAGCAGAAGACATACGAACACCCTAGTGGTGAAGGAACAGTCTAGCAGTGACGAGCAGAAGACATACGAACACCCTAGTGGTGAAGGAACACTCTAGTCGTGACGAGCAGAAGATATACGAACACCCTAGTGGTGAAGGAACACTCTAGCAGTGACGAGCATAAGACATACGTACACCCTAGTGGTGAAGGAACACTCTAGAAGTGACGAGCGGATGAGATACGAACACCCTAGTTGTGAAGGAACACTAAAGGAGTGACGAGCATAAGACGTACGAACACCCTAGTAGTGAAGGAACACTTTAGCAAGGATAAGCAGAAGACATACGAACACCCTAGTGGTGAAGGAACAGTCTAGCAGTGACGAGCAGAAGACATACGAACACCCTAGTGGTGAAGGAACACTCTAGTCGTGACGAGCAGAAGATATACGAACACCCTAGTGGTGAAGGAACACTCTAGCAGTGACGAGCATAAGACATACGTACACCCTAGTGGTGAAGGAACACTCTAGTAGTGACGAGCGGATGAGATATGAACACCCTAGTTGTGAAGGAACACTAAAGGAGTGACGAGCATAAGACGTACGAACACCCTAGTAGTGAAGGAACACTCTAGCAAGGATAAGCATAAGACATACGAACACCCTAGTGGTGAAGAAACACTCTAGCAGTGACGAGCAGAAGACATACGAACACCCTAGTGATGAAGGAACACTGTAGCAGTGACAAACAGAAGACTTACGAACACCCTAGTGGTGAAGGAACACTCTAGCAGTGACGAGAAGAAGTTATACAAACACCCTACTAGTGAAGGAACACTCTAGTAGTGACGAGCAGAAGATATACGAACACCCTAGTGGTGAAGGAACACTCTAGCAGTGACGAGCAGAAGACATACGAACACCCTAGTGGTGAAGGAACACTCTAGCAGTGACGAGCGGATGAGATACGAACACCCTAGTTGTGAAGGAACACTAAAGGAGTGACGAGCATAAGACGTACGAACACCCTAGTGGTGAAGGAACACTCTAGCACGGCTAAGCATAAGACATACGAACACCCTAGTGGTGAAGAAACACTCTAGCAGTGACAAGCAGAAGACATACGAACACCCTAGTGGTGAAGGAACAGTCTAGTATTGACGAGAAGAAGTTATACGAACACCCTAGTGGTGAAGGAACACTCTAGCAGTGACGAGCGGAAGACATATGACCACCCTAGTGGTGAAGGAACACTCTAGTAGTGATGAGCAGATGAGAAACGAATACCCTAGTGGTGAAGGAACACTCTAGCAGTGACGAGCGGAAGAGATACGAACACCCAAGTTGTGAAGGAACACTAAAGGAGTGACGAGTAGAAGACGTACGAACACCCTAGTGGTGAAGGAACACTAAAGGAGTGACGAGTAGAAGACATACGAAAACCCTAGTGGTGAAGGAACACTCTAGTAGTGATGAGCAGATGAGAAACGAATACCCTAGTGGTGAAGGAACACTCTAGCAGTCGGAAGAGATACGAACACCGAAGTTGTGAAGGAACACTAAATGAGTGACGAGTAGAAGACGTACGAACACCCTAGTGGTGAAGGAACACTTTAGCAGTGACGAGCAGAAGACATACGAACACCATAGTGGTGAAGGAACACTCTAGTAGTGATGAGCAGATGAGAAACGAATACCCTAATGGTGAAGGAACACTCTAGCAGTGACGAGCGGAAGAGATACGAACACCCAAGTTGTGAAGGAATATTCTAGCAATGATGAGCGGAAAACATACGAACACCCTAGTTGTGAAGGAACACTCTAGCTGAGACGAGCAAAAGAAATACGAACACCCTAGTGAGGAAGGAACACTAAAGGAGTGACGAGCAGAAGACGTACGAACACCCTAGTGATGAAGGAACACTCTAGCAGTGACGAGCAGAAGACATTCGAACATCCTAGTGGTGAAGGAACACTCTAGCAGTGACGAGCAGTAGATATACGAACACCCTACTAGTGAAGGAACACTCTAGTAGTGACGAGCAGAAGATATACGAACACCCTAGTGGTGAAGGAACACTCTAGCAGTGACGAGCAGAAGACATACGAACACCCTAGTGGTGAAGGAACACTCTAGCAGTGACGAGCGGATGAGATACGAACACCCTAGTTGTGAAGGAACACTAAAGGAGTGACGAGCATAAGACGTACGAATAGCCTAGTGGTGAAGGAACACTCTAGCAAGGATAAGCAGAAGACATACGAACACCCTAGTGGTGAAGAAACACTCTAGCAGTGACAAGCAGAAGACATACGAACACCCTAGTGGTGAAGGAACACTCTAGCAGTGACGAGCAGTAGATATACGAACACCCTACTAGTGAAGGAACACTCTAGTAGTGACGAGCAGAAGATATACGAACACCCTAGTGGTGAAGGAACACTCTAGCAGTGACGAGCGGAAGAGATACGAACACCCAAGTTGTGAAGGAACACTATAGGAGTGACGAGTAGAAGACGTACGAACACCCTAGTGGTGAAGGAACACTCTAACAGTGACTAGTAAAAGAAATATGATTACCCTAATGGTGAAGGAACACTAAAGGAGTGAAAAGCTGAAGACGTACGAACACCCTAGTGATGAAGGAACACTCTAGTAGTGACGAGCAAAAGAGAAACGAACACCCTAGTGCTGAAGGAACACTCTAGCAGTGACGAGCTGAAGAGCTATGAACACCCTAGTAGTGAAGGAACACATTAGCAAAGATAAGTAGAAGACATACGAACACCCTAGTGGTGAAGGAACACTCTAGCAGTGACGAGCAGAAGAAATACGAACACCTTAGTGGGGAAGGAACAATCTAGCAGTGACGAGAAGAAGATATACGAACACCCTAGTGTTGAAGGAACATTCTAGCAGTGATGAGCGGAAAAGATACGAACACCCTAGTTATGAAGGAACAATCTAGCTGAGATGAGCAAAAGACATACGAACACCCTAGTGGGGAAGGAACACTAAAGGAGTGACGAGCAGAAGACGTACGAACACCCTAGTGATGAAGGAACACTGTAGCAGTGACAAACAGAAGACTTACGAACACCCTAGTGGTGAAGGAACACTCTAGCAGTGACGAGAAGAAGTTATACGAACACCCTACTAGTGAAGGAACACTCTAGTAGTGACGAGCAGAAGATATACAAACACCCTAGTGGTGAAGGAACACTCTAGCAGTGACGAGCAGAAGACATAGGAACACCCTAGTGGTGAAGGAACACTCTAGTAGTGACGAGCGGATGAGATACGAACACCCTAGTTGTGAAGGAACACTAAAGGAGTGACGAGCATAAGACGTACGAACACCCTAATGGTGAAGGAACACTCTAGCAAGGATAAGCATAAGACATACGAACACCCTAGTGGTAAAGGAACACTCTAGTAGTGACGAGCGGATGAGATATGAACACCCTAGTTGTGAAGGAACACTAAAGGAGTGACGAGCATAAGACGTACGAACACCCTAGTAGTGAAGGAACACTCTAGCAAGGATAAGCATAAGACATACGAACACCCTAGTGGTGAAGAAACACTCTAGCAGTGACAAGCAGAAGACATACGAACACCCTAGTGGTGAAGGAACAGTCTAGTAGTGACGAGAAGAAGTTATACGAACACCCTAGTGGTGAAGGAACACTCTAGCAGTGACGAGCAGAAGACATACGACCACCCTAATGGTGAAGGAACACTCTAGTAGTGATGAGCAGATGAGAAACGAATACCCTAGTGGTGAAGGAACACTCTAGCAGTGACGAGCGGAAGAGATACGAACACCCAAGTTGTGAAGGAACACTAAAGGAGTATCGAGTAGAAGACGTACGAACACCCTAGTGGTGAAGGAACACTTTAGCAAGGATAAGCAGAAAACATACGAACACCCTAGTGGTGAAGGAACACTCTAGCAGTGACGAGCAAAAGACATACGAACACCCTAGTGGTGAAGGAACAGTCTAGCAGTGACGAGCTGAAGAGATACGAACACCCAAGGTGTGAAGGAACACTAAAGGAGTGTCGAGTAGAAGACGTACGGACACCCTAGTGGTGAAGGAACACTCTAACAGTGATAAGTATAAGAAATATGATTACCCTGATGGTGAAGGAACACTAAAGGAGTGACGAGCTGAAGACGTACGAACACTCTAGTGATGAAGGAACACTCTAGCAGTGACGAGCAAAAGAGAAACGAACACCCTAGTGCTGAAGGAACACTCTAGCAGTGACGAGCTGAAGAGCTATGAACATCCTAGTAGTGAAGGAACACTTTAGCAAGGATAAGCAGAAGACATACGAACACCCTAGTGGTGAAGGAACACTCTAGCAGTGACGAGCAGAAGACATACGAACACCCTAGTGGTGAAGGAACACTCTAGTCGTGACGAGCAGAAGATATACGAACACCCTAGTGGTGAAGGAACACTCTAGCAGTGACGAGCATAAGACATACGTACACCCTAGTGGTGAAGGAACACTCTAGCAGTGACGAGCGGATGAGATACGAACACCCTAGTTGTGAAGGGACACTAAAGGAGTGACGAGCATAAGTAGTACGAAAACCCTAGTGATGAAGGAACACTCTAGCAGTGACGAGCAAAAGAGAAACGAACACCCTAGTGCAGAAGGAACACTTTAGCAAGGATAAGCAGAAGACATACGAACACCCTAGTGTTGAAAGAACACTCTAGCAGTGACGAGCAGAAGACATACGAACACCCTAGTGGTGAAGGAACACTCTAGCAGTGACGAACAGAAGACATACGAACACCTTAGTGGGAAGGGAACACTCTAGCAGTGACGAGCAGAAGACATACGAACACCCTAGTGTTGAAGGAACATTCTAGCAATGATGAGCGGAAAAGATACGAACACCCTAGTTGTGAAGGAACACTCTAGCTGAGACAAGCAAAAGATATACGAACACCCTAGTGGGGAAGGAACACTAAAGGTTTGACGAGCAGAAGAAGTATGAACACCCTAGTGATGAAGGAACACTCTAGCAGTGACGAGCAGAAAACATACGAACATCCTAGTGGTGAAGGAACACTCTAGCAGTGACAAGAAGTAGATATACGAACACCCTACTAGTGAAGGAACACTCTAGTAGTGACGAGCAGAAGATATACGAACACCCTAGTGGTGAAGGAACACTCTAGCAGTGACGAGAAGAAGACATACGAACACCCTAGTGGTGAAGGAACACTCTAGCAGTGACGAGCGGATGAGATACGAACACCCTAGTTGTGAAGGAACACTAAAGGAGTGACGAGAATAAGACGTACGAACAGCCTAGTGGTGAAGGAACACTCTAGCAAGGATAAGCAGAAGACATACGAACACCCTAGTGGTGAAGAAACACTCTAGCAGTGACAAGCAGAAGACATACGAACACCCTAGTTGTGAAGGATAAGTCTAGTAGTGACGAGCAGAAGTCATACGAACACCCTAGTGGTGAAGGAACACTTTAGCAGTGACGAGGAGAAGACATACGAAAACCCTAGTGGTGAAGGAACACTCTAGTAGTGATCAGCAGATGAGAAACGAATACCCTAGTGGTGAAGGAACACTCTAGCAGTGACGAGCGGAAGAGATACGACCACCCTAGTGGTGAAGGAACACTAAAGGAGTGACGAGCAGAAGACGTACGAACACCCTAGTGATGAAGGAACACTCTAGCAGTGACGAGCAGAAGACATACGAACATCCTAGTGGTGAAGGAACACTCTAGCAGTGACGAGCAGTAGACATACGAACACCCTAGTGTTGAAGGAACATTCTAGCAATGATGAGCGGAAAAGATACGAACACCCTAGTTGTGAAGGAACACTCTAGCTGAGACAAGCAAAAGATATACGAACACCCTAGTGAGGAAGGAACACTAAAGGAGTGACGAGCAGAAGACGTACGAACACCCTAGTGATGAAGGAACACTCTAGCAGTGACGAGCAGAAGACATACGAACATCCTAGTGGTGAAGGAACACTCTAGTAGTGACGAGGAGTAGATATACGAATACCCTACTAGTGAAGGAACACTCTAGTAGTGACGAGCAGAAGATATACAAACACCCTAGTGGTGAAGGAACACTCTAGCAGTGACGAGCAGAAGACATACGAACACCCTAGTGGTGAAGGAACACTCTAGCAGTGACTAGCGGATGAGATACGAACACCCTAGTTGTGAAGGAACACTAAAGGAGTGACGAGCATAAGACGTACGAACAGCCTAGTGGTGAAGGAACACTCTAGCAAGGATAAGCAGAAGACATACGAACACCCTAGTGGTGAAGAAACACTCTAGCAGTGACAAGCAGAAGACATACGAACACCCTAGTGGTGAAGGAACAGTCTAGTAGTGACGAGTAGAAGTCATACGAACACCCTAGTGGTGAAGGAACACTCTAGCAGTGACGAGCAGAAGACATACGACCACCCTAGTGGTGAAGGAACACTCTAGTAGTGATGAGCAGATGAGAAACGAATACCCTAGTGGTGAAGGAACACTCTAGCAGTGACGAGCGGAAGAGATACGACCACCCTAGTGGTGAAGGAACACTAAAGGAGTGACGAGCAGAAGACGTACGAACACCGTAGTGATGAAGGAACACTCTAGCAGTGACGAGCAGAAGACATACGAACATCCTAGTGGTGAAGGAACACTCTAGCAGTGACGAGCAGTAGATATACGAACACCTTAGTGGGGAAGGAACACTCTAGCAGTGACGAGCAGAAGACATACGAACACCCTAGTGTTGAAAGAACATTCTAGCAATGATGAGCGGAAAAGATACGAACACCCTAGTTGTGAAGGAACACTCTAGCTGAGACAAGCAAAAGATATACGAACACCCTAGTGGGGAAGGAACACTAAAGGTTTGACGAGCAGAAGAAGTATGAACACCCTAGTGATGAAGGAACACTCTAGCTGAGATGAGCAAAAGACATACGAACACCCTAGTGGGGAAGGAACACTAAAGGAGTGACGAGCAGAAGACGTACGAACACCCTAGTGATGAAGGAACACTGTAGCAGTGACAAACAGAAGACTTACGAACACCCTAGTGGTGAAGGAACACTCTAGCAGTGACGAGAAGAAGTTATACGAACACCCTACTATTGAAGGAACACTCTAGTAGTGACGAGCAGAAGATATACGAACACCCTAGTGGTGAAAGAACAGTCTAGTAGTGACGAGAAGAAGTTATACGAACCACCCTAGTGGTGAAGGAACACTCTAGCAGTGAAGAGCAGAAGACATACGACCACCCTAGTGGTGAAGGAACACTCTAGTAGTGACGAGCGGAAGAGATACGAACACCCAAGTTGTGAAGGAACACTAAAGGAGTGACGAGTAGAAGACGTACGAACACCCTAGTGGTGAAGGAACACTTTAGCAAGGATAAGCAGAAAACATACGAACACCCTAGTGGTAAAGGAACACCCTAGCAGTGACGAGCAAAAGACATACGAACACCCTAGTGGTGAAGGAACACTCTAGCAGTGACGAGCTGAAGAGATACGAACACCCAAGGTGTGAAGGAACACTAAAGGAGTGACGAGTAGAAGACGTACGGACACCCTAGTGGTGAAGGAACACTCTAACAGTGATAAGTATAAGAAATATGATTACCCTGATGGTGAAGGAACACTAAAGGAGTGACGAGCTGAAGACGTACGAACACCCTAGTGATGAAGGAACACTCTAGCAGTGACGAGCAAAAGAGAAACGAACACCCTAGTGCTGAAGGAACACTCTAGCAGTGACGAGCTGAAGAGCTATGAACATCCTAGTAGTGAAGGAACACTTTAGCAAGGATAAGTAGAAGATATACGAACACCCTAGTGGTGAAGGAACACTCTAGCAGTGACGAGCAGAAGAAATACGAACACCTTAGTGGGGAAGGAACACTCTAGCTGTGACGAGCAGAAGACATACGAATACCCTAGTGGTGAAGGAACACTCTAGTCGTGACGAGCAGAAGATATACGAACACCCTAGTGGTGAAGGAACACTCTAGCAGTGACGAGCATAAGACATACGTACACCCTAGTGGTGAAGGAACACTCTAGCAGTGACGAGCGGATGAGATACGAACACCCTAGTTGTGAAGGGACACTAAAGGGGTGACGAGCATAAGTAGTACGAAAACCCTAGTGATGAAGGAACACTCTAGCAGTGACGAGCAAAAGAGAAACGAACACCCTAGTGCAGAAGGAACACTTTAGCAAGGATAAGCAGAAGATATACGAACACCCTACTGTTGAAAGAACACTCTAGCAGTGACGAGCAGAAGACATACGAACACCCTAGTGGTGAAGGAACACTCTAGTAGTGACGAACAAAAGACATACGAACACCTTAGTGGGAAGGGAACACTCTAGCAGTGACGAGCAGAAGACATACGAACACCCTATTGTTGAAGGAACATTCTAGCAATGATGAGCGGAAAAGATACGAACACCCTAGTTGTGAAGGAACACTCTAGCTGAGACAAGCAAAAGATATACAAACACCCTAGTGGGGAAGGAACACTAAAGGTTTGACGAGCAGAAGAAGTATGAACACCTTAGTGATGAAGGAACACTCTAGCAGTGACGAGCAGAAAACATACGAACATCCTAGTGGTGAAGGAACACTCTAGCAGTGACAAGTAGTAGATATACGAACACCCTACTAGTGAAGGAACACTCTAGTAGTGACGAGCAGAAGATATACGAACACCCTAGTGGTGAAGGAACACTCTAGCAGTGACGAGAAGAAGACATACGAACACCCTAGTGGTGAAGGAACACTCTAGAAGTGACGAGCGGATGAGATACGAACACCCTAGTTGTGAAGGAACACTAAAGGAGTGACGAGAATTAGACGTACGAACAGCCTAGTGGTGAAGGAACACTCTAGCAAGGATAAGCAGAAGACATACGAACACCCTAGTGGTGAAGAAACACTCTAGCAGTGACAAGCAGAAGACATACGAACACCCTAGTTGTGAAGGAACAATCTAGTAGTGACGAGCAGAAGTCATACGAACACCCTAGTGGTGAAGGAACACTTTAGCAGTGACGAGGAGAAGACATACGAAAACCCTAGTGGTGAAGGAACACTCTAGTAGTGATGAGCAGATGAGAAACGAATACCCTAGTGGTGAAGGAACACTCTAGCAGTCGGAAGAGATACGAACACCGAAGTTGTGAAGGAACACTAAAGGAGTGACGAGTAGAAGACGTACGAACACCCTAGTTGTGAAGGAACACTTTAACAGTGACGAGCAGAAGACATACGAACACCTTAGTGGTGAAGGAACACTTTAGTAGTGATGAGCAGATGAGAAACGAATACCCTAATGGTGAAGGAACACTCTAGCAGTGACGAGCGGAAGAGATACGAACACCCAAGTTGTGAAGGAACATTCTAGCAATGATGTGCGGAAAACATACGAACACCCTAGTGAGGAAAGAACACTAAAGGAGTGACGAGCAGAAGACGTACGAACACCCTAGTGATGAAGGAACACTCTAGCAGTGACGAGCAGAAGACATACGAACATCCTAGTGGTGAAGGAACACTCTAGTAGTGACGAGGAGTAGATATACGAATACCCTACTAGTGAAGGAACACTCTAGTAGTGACGAGCAGAAGATATACGAACACCCTAGTGGTGAAGGAACACTCTAGCAGTGACGAGCAGAAGACATATGAACACCCTAGTGGTGAAGGAACACTCTAGCAGTGACTAGCGGATGAGATACGAACACCCTAGTTGTGAAGGAACACTAAAAGAGTGACGAGCATAAGACGTACGAACACCCTAGTGGTGAAGGAACACTCTAGCAAGGATAAGTAGAAGACATACGAACACCCTAGTGGTGAAGAAACACTCTAGCAGTGACAAGCAGAAGACATACGAACACCCTAGTGGTGAAGGAACAGTCTAGTAGTGACGAGCAGAAGTCATACGAACACCCTAGTGGTGAAGGAACACTCTAGCAGTGACGAGCAGAAGACATACGACCACCCTAGTGGTGAAAGAACACTCTAGTAGTGATGAGCAGATGAGAAACGAATACCCTAGTGGTGAAGGAACACTCTAGCAGTGACGAGCGGAAGAGATACGATCACCCTAGTGGTGAAGGAACACTAAAGGAGTGACGAGCAGAAGACGTACGAACACCCTAGTGATGAAGGATACCTCTAGCAGTGACGAGCAGAAGACATACGAACATCCTAGTGGTGAAGGAACACTCTAGCAGTGACGAGCAGTAGATATACGAACACCTTAGTGGGGAAGGAACACTCTAGCAGTGACGAGCAGAAGACATACGAACACCCTAGTGTTGAAGGAACATTCTAGCAATGATGAGCGGAAAAGATACGAACACCCTAGTTGTGAAGGAACACTAAAGGAGTGACGAGCATAAGACATACGAACACCCTAGTGGTGAAGGAACACTCTAGCAAGGATAAGCATAAGACATACGAACACCCTAGTGGTGAAGGAACATTCTAGCAGTGACGAGCAGAAGACATACGAACACCCTAGTGGTGAAGGAATACTCTAGTAGTGACGAGCAGAAGTCATACGAACACCCTAGTGGTGAAGGAACACTCTAGCAGTGACGAGCAGAAGACATACGAACACCCTAGTGGTGAAGGAACACTTTAGTAGTGATGAGCAGATGAGAAACGAACACCCTAGTGGTGAAGGAACACTCTAGCAGTGACGAGCGGAAGAGATACGAACACCCAAGTTGTGAAGGAACACTAAAGGAGTGACGAGCATAAGACGTACGAACACCCTAGTGGTGAACGAACACTCTAGCAAGGATAAGCATAAGACATACGAACACCCTAGTGGTGAAAGAACATTCTAGCAGTGACGAGCAGAAGACATACGAACACCCTAGTGGTGAAGGAATACTCTAGTAGTGACGAGCAGAAGTCATACGAACACCCTAGTGGTGAAGGAACACTCTAGCAGTGACGAGCAGAAGACATACGAACACCCTAGTGGTGAAGGAACACTTTAGTAGTGATGAGCAGATGAGAAACGAACACCCTAGTGGTGAAGGAACACTCTAGCAGTGACGAGCGGAAGAGATACGAACACCCAAGTTTTAAAGGAACACTAAAGGAGTAAAAGACATACGAACACCCTAGTGCTGAAGGAACACCCTAGTAGTGATGAGCTGAAGAGCTATGAACACTCTAGTAGTGAAGGAACACTCTAGCAAGGATAAGCAGAAGACATACGAACACCCTAGTGGTGAAGGAACACTAAAGCAGTGACGAGCAGAAGACATACGAACACCCTAGTGGTGAAGGAACACTCTAGCAATGACGAGCATAAGACATACGAACACCCTAGTGTTGAAGGAACATTCTAGCAGTGATGAGCGGAAAAGATACGACCACCCTAGTTGTGAAGGAACACTCTACCTGAGATGAGCAAAAGACATACGAACACCCAAGTGGGGAAGGAACACTAAAGGAGTGACGAGCAGAAGACGTACGAACACCCTAGTTATGAAGGAACACTCTAGCAGTGACGAGCAGAAGACATACAAACATCCTGGTGGTGAAGGAACACTCTAGCAGTTACGAGCAGTAGATATACGAACACCCTACTAGTGAAGGAACACTCGAGTAGTGACGAGCAGAAGATATACGAACACCCTAGTGGTGAAGGAACACTCTAGCAGTGACGAGCTGAAGAGCTATGAACATCCTAGTAGTGAAGGAACACTTTAGCAAGGATAAGCAGAAGACATACGAACACCTTAGTGGGGAAGGAACACTCTAGCAGTGACGAGCAGAAGACATACGAACACCTTAGTGTTAAAGGAACATTCTAGTAGTGATGAGCGGAAAAGATACGAACACCCTAGTTGTGAAGGAACACTCTAGCTGAGACAAGCAAAAGAGATACGAACACCCTAGTGGTGAAGGAACACTCTAGTAGTGACGAGCGGATGAGATACGAACACCCTAGTTATGAAGGAACACTAAAGGTGTGACGAGCATAAGACGTACGAACACCCTAGTGGTGAAGGAACACTCTAGCAAGGATAAGCATAAGACATACGAACACCCTAGTGGTGAAGGAACATTTTAGCAGTGACGAGCAGAAGACATACGAACACCCTAGTGGTGAAGGAACACTCTAGCAGTGACGAGCAGAAGTCATACGAACACCCTAGTGGTGAAGGAACACTCTAGCAGTGACGAGCAGAAGACATACGAACACCCTAGTGGTGAAGGAACACTCTAGTAGTGATGAGCAGATGAGAAATGAACACCCTAGTGGTGAAGGAACACTCTAGCAGTGACAAGCGGAAGAGATACGAACACCCAAGTTTTGAAGGAACACTAAAGGAGTGACGAGTAAAAGATATACGAATACCCTAGTGGTGAAGGAACACTTTAGCAGTGACAAGCTGAAGAGCTATGAACATCCTAGTGGTGAAGGAACACTCTAGCAGTGACGAGCAGAAGAAATACGAACACCTTAGTGGGGAAGGAACACTCTAGCAGTGACGAGCAGAAGAAATACGAACACCTTAGTGGGGAAGGAACACTCTAGCTGTGACGAGCAGAAGACATACGAACACCCTAGTGGTGAAGGAACACTAAAGCAGTGACGAGCAGAAGACATACGAACACCTTAGTGGTGAAGGAACACTTTAGTAGTGATGAGCAGATGAGAAACGAATACCCTAATGGTGAAGGAACACTCTAGCAGTGACGAGCGGAAGAGATACGAACACCCAAGTTGTGAAGGAACATTCTAGCAATGATGTGCGGAAAACATACGAACACCCTAGTGAGGAAAGAACACTAAAGGAGTGACGAGCAGAAGACGTACGAACACCCTAGTGATGAAGGAACACTCTAGCAGTGACGAGCATAAGACATACGAACATCCTAGTGGTGAAGGAACACTCTAGCAGTTACGAGCAGTAGATATACGAACACCCTACTAGTGAAGGAACACTCTAGTAGTGACGAGCAGAAGATATACGAACACCCTAGTAGTGAAGGAACACTCTAGCAGTGACGAGCTGAAGAGCTATGAACGTCCTAGTAGTGAAGGAACACTTTAGCAAGGATAAACAGAAGACATACGAACACCCTAGTGGTGAAGGAACACTCTAGCAGTGACGAGCAGAAGAAATACGAATACCTTAGTGGGGAAGGAACACTCTAGTGACGAGCAGAAGACATACGAACACCTTAGTGTTAAAGGAACATTCTAGTAGTGATGAGCGGAAAAGATACGAACACCCTAGTTGTGAAGGAACACTCTAGCTGAGACGAGCAAAAGAGATACGAACACCCTAGTGGTGAAGGAACACTCTAGTAGTGACGAGCGGATGAGATACGAATACCCTAGTTGTGAAGGAACACTAAAGGAGTGACGAGCATAAGACGTACGAACACCCTAGTGGTGAAGGAACACTCTAGCAAGGATAAGCATAAAACATACGAACACCCTAGTGGTGAAGGAACATTTTAGCAGTGACGAACAGAAGACATACGAACACCCTAGTGGTGAAGGAATACTCTAGTAGTGACGAGCAGAAGTCATACGAACACCCTAGTGGTGAAGGAACACTCTAGCAGTGACGAGCAGAAGACATACGAACACCCTAGTGGTGAAGGAACACTCTAGTAGTGATGAGCAGATGAGAAATGAACACCCTAGTGGTGAAGGAACACTCTAGCAGTGACGAGCAGAAGACATACGAACATCCTGGTGGTGAAGGAACACTCTAGCAGTTACGAGCAGTAGATATACGAACACCCTACTAGTGAAGGAACACTCGAGTAGTGACGAGCAGAAGATATACGAACACCCTAGTGGTGAAGGAACACTCTAGCAGTGACGAGCTGAAGAGCTATGAACATCCTAGTAGTGAAGGAACACTTTAGCAAGGATAAGCAGAAGACATACGAACACCTTAGTGGGGAAGGAACACTCTAGCAGTGACGAGCAGAAGACATACGAACACCTTAGTGTTAAAGGAACATTCTAGTAGTGATGAGCGGAAAAGATACGAACACCCTAGTTGTGAAGGAACACTCTAGCTGAGACAAGCAAAAGAGATACGAACACCCTAGTGGTGAAGGAACACTCTAGTAGTGACGAGCGGATGAGATACGAACACCCTAGTTATGAAGGAACACTAAAGGTGTGACGAGCATAAGACGTACGAACACCCTAGTGGTGAAGGAACACTCTAGCAAGGATAAGCATAAGACATACGAACACCCTAGTGGTGAAGGAACATTTTAGCAGTGACGAGCAGAAGACATACGAACACCCTAGTGGTGAAGGAACACTCTAGCAGTGACGAGCAGAAGTCATACGAACACCCTAGTGGTGAAGGAACACTCTAGCAGTGACGAGCAGAAGACATACGAACACCCTAGTGGTGAAGGAACACTCTAGTAGTGATGAGCAGATGAGAAATGAACACCCTAGTGGTGAAGGAACACTCTAGCAGTGACAAGCGGAAGAGATACGAACACCCAAGTTTTGAAGGAACACTAAAGGAGTGACGAGTAAAAGATATACGAATACCCTAGTGGTGAAGGAACACTTTAGCAGTGACAAGCTGAAGAGCTATGAACATCCTAGTGGTGAAGGAACACTCTAGCAGTGACGAGCAGAAGAAATACGAACACCTTAGTGGGGAAGGAACACTCTAGCAGTGACGAGCAGAAGAAATACGAACACCTTAGTGGGGAAGGAACACTCTAGCTGTGACGAGCAGAAGACATACGAACACCCTAGTGGTGAAGGAACACTAAAGCAGTGACGAGCAGAAGACATACGAACACCCTAGTGGTGAAGGAACACTCTAGCATTGACGAGCAGAAGACATACGAACACCCTAGTGTTGAAGGAACATTCTAGTAGTGATGAACGGAAAAGATACGAACACTCTAGTTGTGAAGGAACACTCTACCTGAGATGAGCAAAAGACATACGAACACCCTAGTGGGGAAGGAACACTAAAGGAGTGACGAGCAGAAGACGTACGAACACCCTAGTGATGAAGGAACACTCTAGCAGTGACGAGGATAAGACATACGAACATCCTAGTGGTGAAGGAACACTCTAGCAGTTACGAGCAGTAGATATACGAACACCCTACTAGTGAAGGAACACTCTAGTAGTGACGAGCAGAAGATATACGAACACCCTAGTAGTGAAGGAACACTCTAGCAGTGACGAGCTGAAGAGCTATGAACGTCCTAGTAGTGAAGGAACACTTTAGCAAGGATAAACAGAAGACATACGAACACCCTAGTGGTGAAGGAACACTCTAGCAGTGACGAGCAGAAGAAATACGAATACCTTAGTGGGGAAGGAACACTCTAGTGACGAGCAGAAGACATACGAACACCTTAGTGTTAAAGGAACATTCTAGTAGTGATGAGCGGAAAAGATACGAACACCCTAGTTGTGAAGGAACACTCTAGCTGAGACGAGCAAAAGAGATACGAACACCCTAGTGGTGAAGGAACACTCTAGTAGTGACGAGCGGATGAGATACGAATACCCTAGTTGTGAAGGAACACTAAAGGAGTGACGAGCATAAGACGTACGAACACCCTAGTGGTGAAGGAACACTCTAGCAAGGATAAGCATAAAACATACGAACACCCTAGTGGTGAAGGAACATTTTAGCAGTGACGAACAGAAGACATACGAACACCCTAGTGGTGAAGGAATACTCTAGTAGTGACGAGCAGAAGTCATACGAACACCCTAGTGGTGAAGGAACACTCTAGCAGTGACGAGCAGAAGACATACGAACACCCTAGTGGTGAAGGAACACTCTAGTAGTGATGAGCAGATGAGAAATGAACACCCTAGTGGTGAAGGAACACTCTAGCAGTGACAAGCGGAAGAGATACGAACAACCAAGTTTTGAAGGAACACTAAAGGAGTGACGAGTAAAAGACATACGAATACCCTAGTGGTGAAGGAACACTCTAGCAGTGACGAGCTGAAGAGCTATGAACATCCTAGTAGTGAAGGACCACTTTAGCAAGGATAAGCAGAAGACATACGAACACCCTAGTGGTGAAGGAACACTCTAGCAGTGACGAGCAGAAGAAATACGAACACCTTAGTGGGGAAGGAACACTCTAGCAGTGACGAGCAGAAGAAATACGAACACCTTAGTGGGGAAGGAACACTCTAGCTGTGACGAGCAGAAGACATACGAACACCCTAGTGGTGAAGGAACACTAAAGCAGTGACGAGCAGAAGACATACGAACACCCTAGTGGTGAAGGCACACTCTAGCAATGACGAGCAGAAGACATACGAACACCCTAGTGTTGAAGGAACATTCTAGCAGTGATGAACGGAAAACATACGAACACTCTAGTTGTGAAGGAACACTCTACCTGAGATGAGCAAAAGACATACGAACACCCTAGTGGGGAAGAAACACTCTACCTGAGATGAGCAAAAGACATACGAACACCCTAGTTGGGAAGGAACACTAAAGGAGTGACGAGCAGAAGACGTACGAACACCCTAGTTATGAAGGAACACTCTAGCAGTGACGAGCATAAGACATACGAACATCCTAGTGGTGAAGGAACACTCTAGCAGTTACGAGCAGTAGATATACGAACACCCTACTAGTGAAGGAACACTCTAGTAGTGACGAGCAGAAGATTTACGAACACCCTAGTGGTGAAGGAACACTCTAGCAGTGACAAGCTGAAGAGATACGAACACCGAAGGTGTGAAGGAACACTTTAGCAAGGATAAGCAGAAGACATACGAACACCCTAGTGGTGAAGGAACACTCTAGCAGTGACGAGCAGAAGAAATACGAACACCTTAGTGGGGAAGGAACACTCTAGCAGTGACGAGCAGAAGACATACGAACACCTTAGTGTTAAAGGAACATTCTAGTAGTGATGAGCGGAAAAGATACGAACACCCTAATTGTGAAGGAACACTCTAGCTGTGACGAGCAGAAGACATACGAACACCCTAGTGGTGAAGGAACACTAAAGCAGTGACGAGCATAAGACATACGAACACCCTAGTGGTGAAGGCACACTCTAGCAATGACGAGCGGAAGACATACGAACACCCTAGTGTTGAAGGAACATTCTAGCAGTGATGAACGGAAAACATACGAACACTCTAGTTGTGAAGGAACACTCTACTTGAGATGAGCAAAAGACATACGAACACCCTAGTTGGGAAGGAACACTAAAGGAGTGACGAGCAGAAGACGTACGAACACCCTAGTTATGAAGGAACACTCTAGCAGTGGAGAGCATAAGACATACGAACATCCTAGTGGTGAAGGAACACTCTAGCAGTTACGAGCAGTAGATATACGAACACCCTACTAGTGAAGGAACACTCTAGTAGTGACGAGCAGAAGATATACGAACACCCTAGTGGTGAAGGAACACTCTAGCAGTGACAAGCTGAAGAGATACGAACACCCAAGGTGTGAAGGAACACTTTAGCAAGGATAAGCAGAAGACATACGAACACCCTAGTGGTGAAGGAACACTCTAGCAGTGACGAGCAGAAGAAATACGAACACCTTAGTGGGGAAGGAACACTCTAGCAGTGACGAGCAGAAGACATACGAACACCTTAGTGTTAAAGGAACATTCTAGTAGTGATGAGCGGAAAAGATACGAACACCCTAATTGTGAAGGAACACTCTAGCTGTGACGAGCAGAAGACATACGAACACCCTAGTGGTGAAGGAACACTAAAGCAGTAACGAGCAGAAGACATACGAACACCCTAGTGGTGAAGGCACACTCTAGCAATGACGAGCAGAAGACATACGAACACCCTAGTGTTGAAGGAACATTCTAGCAGTGATGAACGGAAAAGATACGAACACTCTAGTTGTGAAGGAACACTCTACCTGAGTTGAGCAAAAGACATACGAACACCATAGTTGGGAAGGAACACTAAAGGAGTGACGAGCAGAAGACGTACGAACACCCTAGTTATGAAGGAACACTCTAGCAGTGACGAGCATAAGACATACGAACATCCTAGTGGTGAAGGAACACTCTAGCAGTTACGAGCAGTAGATATACGAACACCCTACTAGTGAAGGAACACTCTAGTAGTGACGAGCAGAAGATATACGAACACCCTAGTGGTGAAGGAACACTCTAGCAGTGACGAGCTGAAGAGCTATGAACATCCTAGTAGTGAAGGAACACTTTAGCAAGGATAAGCAGAAGACATACGAACACCCTAGTGGTGAAGGAACACTCTAGCAGTGACGAGCAGAAGAAATACGAACACCTTAGTGGGGAAGGAACACTCTAGCAGTGACGAACAAAAGAAATACGAACACCTTAGTGGGGAAGGAACACTCTAGCTGTGACGAGCAGAAGACATACGAACACCCTAGTGGTGAAGGAACACTCTAGTAGTAACGAGCAGAAGACATACGAACACCCTAGTGGTGAAGGAACACTCTAGCAGTGACGAGCATAAGACATACGTACACCCTAGTAGTGAAGGAACACTCTAGCAGTGACGAGCGGAAGAGATACGAACACCCAAGTTTTGAAGGAACACTAAAGGAGTGACGAGTAAAAGACATACGAACACCCTAGTGGTGAAGGAACACTCTAGCAGTGACGAGCTGAAGAGCTATGAACATCCTAGTAATGAAGGAAAACTTTAGCAAGGATAAGCAGAAGACATACGAACACCCTAGTGGGGAAGGAACACTCTAGCAGTGACGAGCAGAAGAAATACGAACACCTTAGTGGGGAAGGAACACTCTAGCAGTGACGAGCAGAAGAAATACGAACACCTTAGTGGGGAAGGAACACTCTAGCTGTGACGAACAGAAGACATACGAACACCCTAGTGGTGAAGGAACACTAAAGCAGTGACGAGCAGAAGAAATACGAACACCTTAGTGGGGAAGGAACACTCTAGCAGTGACGAGCAGAAGACATACGAACACGTTAGTGTTAAAGGAACATTCTAGTAGTGATGAGCGGAAAAGATACGAACACCCTAGTTGTGAAGGAACACTCTAGCTGAGACGAGCAAAAGAGATACGAACACCCTAGTGGTGAAGGAACACTCTAGTAGTGACGAGCGGATGAGATACGAACACCCTAGTTGTGAAGGAACACTAAAGGAGTGACGAGCATAAGACGTACGAACATCCTAGTGGTGAAGGAACACTCTAGCAAGGATAAGCATAAAACATACGAACACCCTAGTGGTGAAGGAACATTTTAGCAGTGACGAACAGAAGACATACGGACACCCTAGTGGTGAAGGAATACTCTAGTAGTGACGAGCGGAAGTCATACGAACACCCTAGTGGTGAAGGAACACTCTAGCAGTGACGAGCAGAAGACATACGAACACCCTAGTGGTGAAGGAACACTCTAGTAGTGATGAGCAGATGAGAAATGAACACCCTAGTGGTGAAGGAACACTCTAGCAGTGACAAGCGGAAGAGATACGAACACCCAAGTTTTGAAGGAACACTAAAGGAGTGACGAGTATAAGACATACGAATACCCTAGTGGTGAAGGAACACTCTAACAGTGACGAGCTGAAGAGCTATGAACATCCTAGTAGTGAAGGAACACTTTAGCAAGGATAAGCAGAAGACATACGAACACCCTAGTGGTGAAGGAACACTCTAGCAGTGACGAGCAGAAGAAATACGAACACCTTAGTGGGGAAGGAACACTCTAGCAGTGACGAGCAGAAGACATACGAACACCTTAGTGTTAAAGGAACATTCTAGTAGTGATGAGCGGAAAAGATACGAACACCCTAATTGTGAAGGAACACTCTAGCTGTGACGAGCAGAAGACATACGAACACCCTAGTGGTGAAGGAACACTAAAGCAGTGACGAGCATAAGACATACGAACACCCTAGTGGTGAAGGCACACTCTAGCAATGACGAGCGGAAGACATACGAACACCCTAGTGTTGAAGGAACATTCTAGCAGTGATGAACGGAAAACATACGAACACTCTAGTTGTGAAGGAACACTCTACTTGAGATGAGCAAAAGACATACGAACACCCTAGTTGGGAAGGAACACTAAAGGAGTGACGAGCAGAAGACGTACGAACACCCTAGTTATGAAGGAACACTCTAGCAGTGGAGAGCATAAGACATACGAACATCCTAGTGGTGAAGGAACACTCTAGCAGTTACGAGCAGTAGATATACGAACACCCTACTAGTGAAGGAACACTCTAGTAGTGACGAGCAGAAGATATACGAACACCCTAGTGGTGAAGGAACACTCTAGCAGTGACAAGCTGAAGAGATACGAACACCCAAGGTGTGAAGGAACACTTTAGCAAGGATAAGCAGAAGACATACGAACACCCTAGTGGTGAAGGAACACTCTAGCAGTGACGAGCAGAAGAAATACGAACACCTTAGTGGGGAAGGAACACTCTAGCAGTGACGAGCAGAAGACATACGAACACCTTAGTGTTAAAGGAACATTCTAGTAGTGATGAGCGGAAAAGATACGAACACCCTAATTGTGAAGGAACACTCTAGCTGTGACGAGCAGAAGACATACGAACACCCTAGTGGTGAAGGAACACTAAAGCAGTAACGAGCAGAAGACATACGAACACCCTAGTGGTGAAGGCACACTCTAGCAATGACGAGCAGAAGACATACGAACACCCTAGTGTTGAAGGAACATTCTAGCAGTGATGAACGGAAAAGATACGAACACTCTAGTTGTGAAGGAACACTCTACCTGAGTTGAGCAAAAGACATACGAACACCATAGTTGGGAAGGAACACTAAAGGAGTGACGAGCAGAAGACGTACGAACACCCTAGTTATGAAGGAACACTCTAGCAGTGACGAGCATAAGACATACGAACATCCTAGTGGTGAAGGAACACTCTAGCAGTTACGAGCAGTAGATATACGAACACCCTACTAGTGAAGGAACACTCTAGTAGTGACGAGCAGAAGATATACGAACACCCTAGTGGTGAAGGAACACTCTAGCAGTGACGAGCTGAAGAGCTATGAACATCCTAGTAGTGAAGGAACACTTTAGCAAGGATAAGCAGAAGACATACGAACACCCTAGTGGTGAAGGAACACTCTAGCAGTGACGAGCAGAAGAAATACGAACACCTTAGTGGGGAAGGAACACTCTAGCAGTGACGAACAAAAGAAATACGAACACCTTAGTGGGGAAGGAACACTCTAGCTGTGACGAGCAGAAGACATACGAACACCCTAGTGGTGAAGGAACACTCTAGTAGTAACGAGCAGAAGACATACGAACACCCTAGTGGTGAAGGAACACTCTAGCAGTGACGAGCATAAGACATACGTACACCCTAGTAGTGAAGGAACACTCTAGCAGTGACGAGCGGAAGAGATACGAACACCCAAGTTTTGAAGGAACACTAAAGGAGTGACGAGTAAAAGACATACGAACACCCTAGTGGTGAAGGAACACTCTAGCAGTGACGAGCTGAAGAGCTATGAACATCCTAGTAATGAAGGAAAACTTTAGCAAGGATAAGCAGAAGACATACGAACACCCTAGTGGGGAAGGAACACTCTAGCAGTGACGAGCAGAAGAAATACGAACACCTTAGTGGGGAAGGAACACTCTAGCAGTGACGAGCAGAAGAAATACGAACACCTTAGTGGGGAAGGAACACTCTAGCTGTGACGAACAGAAGACATACGAACACCCTAGTGGTGAAGGAACACTAAAGCAGTGACGAGCAGAAGAAATACGAACACCTTAGTGGGGAAGGAACACTCTAGCAGTGACGAGCAGAAGACATACGAACACGTTAGTGTTAAAGGAACATTCTAGTAGTGATGAGCGGAAAAGATACGAACACCCTAGTTGTGAAGGAACACTCTAGCTGAGACGAGCAAAAGAGATACGAACACCCTAGTGGTGAAGGAACACTCTAGTAGTGACGAGCGGATGAGATACGAACACCCTAGTTGTGAAGGAACACTAAAGGAGTGACGAGCATAAGACGTACGAACATCCTAGTGGTGAAGGAACACTCTAGCAAGGATAAGCATAAAACATACGAACACCCTAGTGGTGAAGGAACATTTTAGCAGTGACGAACAGAAGACATACGGACACCCTAGTGGTGAAGGAATACTCTAGTAGTGACGAGCGGAAGTCATACGAACACCCTAGTGGTGAAGGAACACTCTAGCAGTGACGAGCAGAAGACATACGAACACCCTAGTGGTGAAGGAACACTCTAGTAGTGATGAGCAGATGAGAAATGAACACCCTAGTGGTGAAGGAACACTCTAGCAGTGACAAGCGGAAGAGATACGAACACCCAAGTTTTGAAGGAACACTAAAGGAGTGACGAGTATAAGACATACGAATACCCTAGTGGTGAAGGAACACTCTAACAGTGACGAGCTGAAGAGCTATGAACATCCTAGTAGTGAAGGAACACTTTAGCAAGGATAAGCAGAAGACATACGAACACCCTAGTGGTGAAGGAACACTCTAGCAGTGACGAGCAGAAGAAATACGAACACCTTAGTGGGGAAGGAACACTCTAGAAGTGACGAGCAGAAGAAATACGAACACCTTAGTGGGGAAGGAACACTCTAGCTGTGACGAGCAGAAGACATACGAACACCCTAGTGGTGAAGGAACACTAAAGCAGTGACGAGCAGAAGACATACGAACACCCTAGTGGTGAAGGAACACTCTAGCAATGACGAGCAGAAGACATACGAACACCCTAGTGTTGAAGGAACATTCTAGCAGTGATGAACGGAAAAGATACGAACACTCTAGTTGTGAAGGAACACTCTACCTGAGATGAGCAAAAGACATACGAACACCCTAGTGGGGAAGGAACACTAAAGGAGTGACGAGCAGAAGACGTACGAACACCCTAGTGATGAAGGAACACTCTAGCAGTGACGAGCATAAGACATACGAACATCCTAGTGGTGAAGGAACACTCTAGCAGTTACGAGCAGTAGATATACGAACACCCTACTAGTGAAGGAACACTCTAGTAGTGACGACCAGAAGATATACGAACACCCTAGTGGTGAAGGAACACTCTAGCAGTGACGAGCTGAAGAGCTATGAACATCCTAGTAGTGAAGGAACACTTTAGCAAGGATAAGCAGAAGACATACGAACACCTTAGTGGGGAAGGAACACTCTAGCAGTGACGAGCAGAAGACATACGAACACCTTAGTGTTAAAGGAACATTCTAGTAGTGATGAGCGGAAAAGATACGAACACCCTAGTTGTGAAGGAACACTCTAGCTGAGACAAGCAAAAGAGATACGAACACCCTAGTGGTGAAGGAACACTCTAGTAGTGACGAGCGGATGAGATACGAACACCCTAGTTATGAAGGAACACTAAAGGTGTGACGAGCATAAGACATACGAACACCCTAGTGGTGAAGGAACACTAAAGCAGTGACGAGCATAAGACATACGAACACCCTAGTGGTGAAGGCACACTCTAGCAATGACGAGCAGAAGACATACGAACACCCTAGTGTTGAAGGAACATTCTAGCAGTGATGAACGGAAAACATACGAACACTCTAGTTGTGAAGGAACACTCTACCTGAGATGAGCAAAAGACATACGAACACCCTAGTTGGGAAGGAACACTAAAGGAGTGACGAGCAGAAGACGTACGAACACCCTAGTTATGAAGGAACACTCTAGCAGTGGAGAGCATAAGACATACGAACATCCTAGTGGTGAAGGAACACTCTAGCAGTTACGAGCAGTAGATATACGAACACCCTACTAGTGAAGGAACACTCTAGTAGTGACGAGCAGAAGATATACGAACACCCTAGTGGTGAAGGAACACTCTAGCAGTGACAAGCTGAAGAGATACGAACACCCAAGGTGTGAAGGAACACTTTAGCAAGGATAAGCAGAAGACATACGAACACCCTAGTGGTGAAGGAACACTCTAGCAGTGACGAGCAGAAGAAATACGAACACCTTAGTGGGGAAGGAACACTCTAGCAGTGACGAGCAGAAGACATACGAACACCTTAGTGTTAAAGGAACATTCTAGTAGTGATGAGCGGAAAAGATACGAACACCCTAATTGTGAAGGAACACTCTAGCTGTGACGAGCAGAAGACATACGAACACCCTAGTGGTGAAGGAACACTAAAGCAGTAACGAGCAGAAGACATACGAACACCCTAGTGGTGAAGGCACACTCTAGCAATGACGAGCAGAAGACATACGAACACCCTAGTGTTGAAGGAACATTCTAGCAGTGATGAACGGAAAAGATACGAACACTCTAGTTGTGAAGGAACACTCTACCTGAGATGAGCAAAAGACATACGAACACCCTAGTTGGGAAGGAACACTAAAGGAGTGACGAGCAGAAGACGTACGAACACCCTAGTTATGAAGGAACACTCTAGCAGTGACGAGCATAAGACATACGAACATCCTAGTGGTGAAGGAACACTCTAGCAGTTACGAGCAGTAGATATACGAACACCCTACTAGTGAAGGAACACTCTAGTAGTGACGAGCAGAAGATATACGAACACCCTAGTGGTGAAGGAACACTCTAGCAGTGACGAGCTGAAGAGCTATGAACATCCTAGTAGTGAAGGAACACTTTAGCAAGGATAAGCAGAAGACATACGAACACCCTAGTGGTGAAGGAACACTCTAGCAGTGACGAGCAGAAGAAATACGAACACCTTAGTGGGGAAGGAACACTCTAGCAGTGACGAACAAAAGAAATACGAACACCTTAGTGGGGAAGGAACACTCTAGCTGTGACGAGCAGAAGACATACGAACACCCTAGTGGTGAAGGAACACTCTAGTAGTAACGAGAAGAAGACATACGAACACCCTAGTGGTGAAGGAACACTCTAGCAGTGACGAGCATAAGACATACGTACACCCTAGTAGTGAAGGAACACTCTAGCAGTGACGAGCGGAAGAGATACGAACACCCAAGTTTTGAACGAACACTAAAGGAGTGACGAGTAAAAGACATACGAACACCCTAGTGGTGAAGGAACACTCTAGCAGTGACGAGCTGAAGAGCTATGAACATCCTAGTAGTGAAGGAAAACTTTAGCAAGGATAAGCAGAAGACATACGAACACCCTAGTGGGGAAGGAACACTCTAGCAGTGACGAGCAGAAGAAATACGAACACCTTAGTGGGGAAGGAACACTCTAGCAGTGACGAGCAGAAGAAATACGAACACCTTAGTGGGGAAGGAACACTCTAGCTGTGACGAACAGAAGACATACGAACACCCTAGTGGTGAAGGAACACTAAAGCAGTGACGAGCAGAAGACATACGAACACCCTAGTGGTGAAGGAACACTCAAGCAATGACGAGCAGAAGACATACGAACACCCTAGTGTTAAGGAACACTCTAGCAATGACGAGCAGAAGACATACGAACACCCTAGTGTTGAAGGAACATTCTAGCAGTGATGAACGGAAAAGATACGAACACTCTAGTTGTGAAGGAACACTCTACCTGAGATGAGCAAAAGACATACGAACACCCTAGTTGGGAAGGAACACTAAAGGAGTGACGAGCAGAAGACATACGAACACCCTAGTTATGAAGGAACACTCTAGCAGTGACGAGCATAAAACATACGAACATCCTAGTGGTGAAGGAACACTCTAGCAGTTACGAGCAGTAGATATACGAACACCCTACTAGTGAAGGAACACTGTAGTAGTGACGACCAGAAGATATACGAACACCCTAGTGGTGAAGGAACACTCTAGCAGTGACGAGCTGAAGAGCTATGAACATCCTAGTAGTGAAGGAACACTTTAGCAAGGATAAGCAGAAGACATACGAACACCCTAGTGGTGAAGGAACACTCTAGCAGTGACGAGCAGAAGAAATACGAACACCTTAGTGGGGAAGGAACACTCTAGCAGTGACGAGCAGAAGACATACGAACACGTTAGTGTTAAAGGAACATTCTAGTAGTGATGAGCGGAAAAGATACGAACACCCTAGTTGTGAAGGAACACTCTAGCTGAGACGAGCAAAAGAGATACGAACACCCTAGTGGTGAAGGAACACTCTAGTAGTGACGAGCGGATGAGATACGAACACCCTAGTTGTGAAGGAACACTAAAGGAGTGACGAGCATAAGACGTACGAACACCCTAGTGGTGAAGGAACACTCTAGCAAGGATAAGCATAAAACATACGAACACCCTAGTGGTGAAGGAACATTTTAGCAGTGACGAACAGAAGACATACGGACACCCTAGTGGTGAAGGAATACTCTAGTAGTGACGAGCAGAAGTCATACGAACACCCTAGTGGTGAAGGAACACTCTAGCAGTGACGAGCAGAAGACATACGAACACCCTAGTGGTGAAGGAACACTCTAGTAGTGATGAGCAGATGAGAAATGAACACCCTAGTGGTGAAGGAACACTCTAGCAGTGACAAGCGGAAGAGATACGAACACCCAAGTTTTGAAGGAACACTAAAGGAGTGACGAGTAAAAGACATACGAATACCCTAGTGGTGAAGGAACACTCTAGCAGTGACGAGCTGAAGAGCTATGAACATCCTAGTAGTGAAGGAACACTTTAGCAAGGATAAGCAGAAGACATACGAACACCCTAGTGGTGAAGGAACACTCTAGCAGTGACGAGCAGAAGAAATATGAACACCTTAGTGGGGAAGGAACACTCTAGCAGTGACGAGCAGAAGAAATACGAACACCTTAGTGGGGAAGGAACACTCTAGCTGTGACGAGCAGAAGACATACGAACACCCTAGTGGTGAAGGAACACTAAAGCAGTGACGAGCAGAAGACATACGAACACCCTAGTGGTGAAGGAACACTCTAGCAATGACGAGCAGAAGACATACGAACACCCTAGTGTTGAAGGAACATTCTAGCAGTGATGAACGGAAAAGATACGAACACTCTAGTTGTGAAGGAACACTCTACCTGAGATGAGCAAAAGACATACGAACACCCTAGTGGGGAAGGAACACTAAAGGAGTGACGAGCAGAAGACGTACGAACACCCTAGTGATGAAGGAACACTCTAGCAGTGACGAGCATAAGACATACGAACATCCTAGTGGTGAAGGAACACTCTAGCAGTTACAAGCAGTAGATATACGAACACCCTACTAGTGAAGGAACACTCTAGTAGTGACGAGCAGAAGATATACGAACACCCTAGTGGTGAAGGAACACTCTAGCAGTGACGAGCTGAAGAGCTATGAACATCCTAGTAGTGAAGGAACACTTTAGCAAGGATAAGCAGAAGACATACGAACACCCTAGTGGTGAAGGAACACTCTAGCAGTGACGAGCAGAAGAAATACGAACACCTTAGTGGGGAAGGAACACTCTAGCAGTGACGAGCAGAAGACATACGAAAACCTTAGTGTTAAAGGAACATTCTAGTAGTGATGAGCGGAAAAGATACGAACACCCTAGTTGTGAAGGAACACTCTAGCTGAGACGAGCAAAAGAGATACGAACACCCTAGTGGTGAAGGAACACTCTAGTAGTGACGAGCGGATGAGATACGAACACCCTAGTTGTGAAGGAACACTAAAGGAGTGTCGAGCATAAGACGTACGAACACCCTAGTGGTGAAGGAACACTCTAGCAAGGATAAGCATAAAACATACGAACACCCTAGTGGTGAAGGAACATTTTAGCAGTGACGAACAGAAGACATACGAACACCCTAGTGGTGAAGGAATACTCTAGTAGTGACGAGCAGAAGTCATACGAACACCCTAGTGGGGAAGGAACACTCTAGCTGTGACGAGCAGAAGACATACGAACACCCTAGTGGTGAAGGAACACTCTAGTAGTAACGAGCAGAAGACATACGAACACCCAAGTGGTGAAGGAACACTCTAGCAGTGACGAGCATAAGACATACGTACACCCTAGTAGTGAAGGAACACTCTAGCAGTGACGAGCGGAAGAGATACGAACACCCAAGTTTTGAAGGAACACTAAAGGAGTGACGAGTAAAAGACATACGAACACCCTAGTGGTGAAGGAACACTCTAGCAGTGACGAGCTGAAGAGGTATGAACATCCTAGTAGTGAAGGAACACTTTAGCAAGGATAAGCAGAAGACATACGAACACCCTAGTGGTGAAGGAACACTCTAGCAGTGACGAGCAGAAGAAATACGAACACCTTAGTGGGGAAGGAACACTCTAGCAGTGACGAGCAGAAGAAATACGAACACCTTAGTGGGGAAGGAACACTCTAGCTGTGACGAGCAGAAGACATACGAACACCCTAGTGGTGAAGGAACACTAAAGCAGTGACGAGCAGAAGACATACGAACACCCTAGTGGTGAAGGAACACTCTAGCAATGACGAGCAGAAGACATACGAACACCCTAGTGTTGAAGGAACATTCTAGCAGTGATGAACGGAAAAGATACGAACACTCTAGTTGTGAAGGAACACTCTACCTGAGATGAGCAAAAGACATACGAACACCCTAGTGGGGAAGGAACACTAAAGGAGTGACGAGTAGAAGACGTACGAACACCCTAGTGATGAAGGAACACTCTAGCAGTGACGAGCATAAGACATACGAACATCCTAGTGGTGAAGGAACACTCTAGCAGTTACAAGCAGTAGATATACGAACACTCTACTAGTGAAGGAACACTCTAGTAGTGACGAGCAGAAGATATACGAACACCCTAGTGGTGAAGGAACACTCTAGCAGTGACGAGCTGAAGAGCTATGAACATCCTAGTAGTGAAGGAACACTTTAGCAAGGATAAGCAGAAGACATACGAACACCCTAGTGGTGAAGGAACACTCTAGCAGTGACGAGCAGAAGAAATACGAACACCTTAGTGGGGAAGGAACACTCTAGCAGTGACGAGCAGAAGACATACGAAAACCTTAGTGTTAAAGGAACATTCTAGTAGTGATGAGCGGAAAAGATATGAACACCCTAGTTGTGAAGGAACACTCTAGCTGAGACGAGCAAAAGAGATACGAACACCCTAGTGGTGAAGGAACACTCTAGTAGTGACGAGCGGATGAGATACGAACACCCTAGTTGTGAAGGAACACTAAAGGAGTGTCGAGCATAAGACGTACGAACACCCTAGTGGTGAAGGAACACTCTAGCAAGGATAAGCATAAAACATACGAACACCCTAGTGGTGAAGGAACATTTTAGCAGTGACGAACAGAAGACATACGAACACCCTAGTGGTGAAGGAATACTCTAGTAGTGACGAGTAGAAGTCATACGAACACCCTAGTGGGGAAGGAACACTCTAGCTGTGACGAGCAGAAGACATACGAACACCCTAGTGGTGAAGGAACACTCTAGTAGTAACGAGCAGAAGACATACGAACACCCTAGTGGTGAAGGAACACTCTAGCAGTGACGAGCATAAGACATACGTACACCCTAGTAGTGAAGGAACACTCTAGCAGTGACGAGCGGAAGAGATACGAACACCCAAGTTTTGAAGGAACACTAAAGGAGTGACGAGTAAAAGACATACGAACACCCTAGTGGTGAAGGAACACTCTAGCAGTGACGAGCTGAAGAGCTATGAACATCCTAGTAGTGAAGGAACACTTTAGCAAGGATAAGCAGAAGACATACGAACACCCTAGTGGTGAAGGAACACTCTAGCAGTGACGAGCAGAAGAAATATGAACACCTTAGTGGGGAAGGAACACTCTAGCAGTGACGAGCAGAAGAAATACGAACACCTTAGTGGGGAAGGAACACTCTAGCTGTGACGAGCAGAAGACATACGAACACCCTAGTGGTGAAGGAACACTAAAGCAGTGACGAGCAGAAGACATACGAACACCCTAGTGGTGAAGGAACACTCTAGCAATGACGAGCAGAAGACATACGAACACCCTAGTGTTGAAGGAACATTCTAGCAGTGATGAACGGAAAAGATACGAACACCCTAGTTGTGAAGGAACACTCTACCTGAGATGAGCAAAAGACATACAAACACCCTAGTGGGGAAGGAACACTAAAGGAGTGACGAGCAGAAGACGTACGAACACCCTAGTGATGAAGGAACACTCTAGCAGTGACGAGCATAAGACATACGAACATCCTAGTGGTGAAGGAACACTCTAGCAGTTACGAGCAGTAGATATACGAACACCCTACTAGTGAAGGAACACTCTAGTAGTGACGAGCAGAAGATATACGAACACCCTAGTGGTGGAGGAACACTCTAGCAGTGACGAGCTGAAGAGCTATGAACATCCTAGTAGTGAAGGAACACTTTAGCAAGGATAAGCAGAAGACATACGAACACCCTAGTGGTGAAGGAACACTCTAGCAGTGACGAGCAGAAGAAATACGAACACCTTAGTGGGGAAGGAACACTCTAGCAGTGAAGAGCAGAAGACATACGAACACCTTAGTGTTAAAGGAACATTCTAGTAGTGATGAGCGGAAAAGATACGAACACCCTAGTTGTGAAGGAACACTCTAGCTGAGACGAGCAAAAGAGATACGAACACCCTAGTGGTGAAGGAACACTCTAGTAGTGACGAGCGGATGAGATACGAACACCCTAGTTGTGAAGGAACACTAAAGGAGTGTCGAGCATAAGACGTACGAACACCCTAGTGGTGAAGGAACACTCTAGCAAGGATAAGCATAAAACATACGAACACCCTAGTGGTGAAGGAACATTTTAGCAGTGACGAACAGAAGACATACGAACACCCTAGTGGTGAAGGAATACTCTAGTAGTGACGAGCAGAAGTCATACGAACACCCTAGTGGTGAAGGAACACTCTAGCAGTGACGAGCAGAAGACATACGAACACCCTAGTGGTGAAGGAACACTCTAGTAGTGATGAGCAGATGAGAAATGAACACCCTAGTGGTGAAGGAACACTCTAGCAGTGACAAGCGGAAGAGATACGAACACCCAAGTTTTGAAGGAACACTAAAGGAGTGACGAGTAAAAGACATACGAATACCCTAGTGGTGAAGGAACACTCTAGCAGTGACGAGCTGAAGAGCTATGAACATCCTAGTAGTGAAGGAACACTTTAGCAAGGATAAGCAGAAGACATACGAACACCCTAGTGGTGAAGGAACACTCTAGCAGTGACGAGCAGAAGAAATACGAACACCTTAGTGGGGAAGGAACACTCTAGCAGTGACGAGCAGAAGAAATACGAACACCTTAGTGGGGAAGGAACATTCTAGCTGTGACGAGCAGAAGACATACGAACACCCTAGTGGTGAAGGAACACTAAAGCAGTGACGAGCAGAAGACATACGAACACCCTAGTGGTGAAGGAACACTCTAGCAATGACGAGCAGAAGACATACGAACACCCTAGTGTTGAAGGAACATTCTAGCAGTGATGAACGGAAAAGATACGAACACTCTAGTTGTGAAGGAACACTCTACCTGAGATGAGCAAAAGACATACGAACACCCTAGTGGGGAAGGAACACTCTAGCAGTGACGAGCAGAAGAAATACGAACACCTTAGTGGGGAAGGAACACTCTAGCAGTGACGAGCAGAAGAAATACGAACACCTTAGTGGGGAAGGAACACTCTAGCTGTGACGAGCAGAAGATATACGAACACCCTAGTGGTGAAGGAACACTAAAGCAGTGACGAGCAGAAGACATACGAACATCCTAGTGGTGAAGGAACACTCTAGCAGTTACGAGCAGTAGATATACGAACACCCTACTAGTGAAGGAACACTCTAGTAGTGACGAGCAGAAGATATACGAACACCCTAGTGGTGAAGGAACACTCTAGCAGTGACGAGCTGAAGAGCTATGAACATCCTAGTAGTGAAGGAACACTTTAGCAAGGATAAGCAGAAGACATACGAACACCCTAGTGGTGAAGGAACACTCTAGCAGTGACGAGCAGAAGAAATACGAACACCTTAGTGGGGAAGGAACACTCTAGCAGTGACGAGCAGAAGACATACGAACACCCTAGTGTTAAGGAACATTCTAGCAGTGATGAACGGAAAAGATACAAACACCCTAGTTGTGAAGGAACACTCTACCTGAGATGAGCAAAAGACATACGAACACCCTAGTGGGGAAGGAACACTAAAGGAGTGACGAGCAGAAGACGTACGAACACCCTAGTGATGAAGGAACACTCTAGCAGTGACGAGCATAAGACATACGAACATCCTAGTGGTGAAGGAACACTCTAGCAGTTACGAGCAGTAGATATACGAACACCCTACTAGTGAAGGAACACTCTAGTAGTGACGAGCAGAAGATATACGAACACCCTAGTGGTGAAGGAACACTTTAGCAGTGACGAGCTGAAGAGCTATGAACATCCTAGTAGTGAAGGAACACTTTAGCAAGGATAAGCAAAAGACATACGAACACCCTAGTGGTGAAGGAACACTCTAGCAGTGACGAGCAGAAGAAATACGAACACCTTAGTGGGGAAGGAACACTCTAGCAGTGACGAGCAGAAGACATACGAACACCTTAGTGTTAAAGGAACATTCTAGTAGTGATGAGCGGAAAAGATACGAACACCCTAGTTGTGAAGGAACACTCTAGCTGAGACGAGCAAAAGAGATACGAACACCCTAGTGGTGAAGGAACACTCTAGTAGTAACGAGCGGATGAGATACGAACACCCTAGTTGTGAAGGAACACTAAAGGAGTGTCGAGCATAAGACGTACGAACACCCTAGTGGTGAAGGAACACTCTAGCAAGGATAAGCATAAAACATACGAACACCCTAGTGGTGAAGGAACATTTTAGCAGTGACGAACAGAAGACATACGAACACCCTAGTGGTGAAGGAATACTCTAGTAGTGACGAGCAGAAGTCATACGAACACCCTAGTGGTGAAGGAACACTCTAGCAGTGACGAGCAGAAGACATACGAACACCCTAGTGGTGAAGGAACACTCTAGTAGTGATGAGCAGATGAGAAATGAACACCCTAGTGGTGAAGGAACACTCTAGCAGTGACAAGCGGAAGAGATACGAACACCCAAGTTTTGAAGGAACACTAAAGGAGTGACGAGTAAAAGACATACGAATACCCTAGTGGTGAAGGAACACTCTAGCAGTGACGAGCAGAAGAAATACGAACACCTTAGTGGGGAAGGAACACTCTAGCAGTGACGAGCAGAAGAAATACGAACACCTTAGTGGGGAAGGAACACTCTAGCTGTGACGAGCAGAAGACATACGAACACCCTAGTGGTGAAGGAACACTAAAGCAGTGACGAGCAGAAGACATACGAACACCCTAGTGGTGAAGGAACACTCTAGCAATGACGAGCAGAAGACATACGAACACCCTAGTGTTGAAGGAACATTCTAGCAGTGATGAACGGAAAAGATACGAACACTCTAGTTGTGAAGGAACACTCTACCTGAGATGAGCAAAAGACATACGAACACCCTAGTGGGAAAGGAACACTAAAGGAGTGACGAGCAGAAGACGTACGAACACCCTAGTTATGAAGGAACACTCTAGCAGTGACGAGCATAAGACATACGAACATCCTAGTGGTGAAGGAACACTCTAGCAGTTACGAGCAGTAGATATACGAACACCCTACTAGTGAAGGAACACTCTAGTAGGGACGAGCAGAAGATATACGAACACCCTAGTGGTGAAGGAACACTCTAGCAGTGACGAGCTGAAGAGCTATGAACATCCTAGTAGTGAAGGAACACTATAGCAAGGATAAGCAGAAGACATACGAACACCCTAGTGGTGAAGGAACACTCTAGCAGTGACGAGCAGAAGAAATACGAACACCTTAGTGGGGAAGGAACACTCTAGCAGTGACGAGCAGAAGACATACGAACACCCTAGTGTTAAGGAACATTCTAGCAGTGATGAACGGAAAAGATACGAACACCCTAGTTGTGAAGGAACACTCTACCTGAGATGAGCAAAAGACATACGAACACCCTAGTTGTGAAGGAACACTAAAGGAGTGTCGAGCATAAGACGTACGAACACCCTAGTGGTGAAGGAACACTCTAGCAAGGATAAGCATAAAACATACGAACACCCTAGTGGTGAAGGAACATTTTAGCAGTGACGAACAGAAGACATACGAACACCCTAGTGGTGAAGGAATACTCTAGTAGTGACGAGCAGAAGTCATACGAACACCCTAGTGGTGAAGGAACACTCTAGCAGTGACGAGCAGAAGACATACGAACACCCTAGTGGTGAAGGAACACTCTAGTAGTGATGAGCAGATGAGAAATGAACACCCTAGTGGTGAAGGAACACTCTAGCAGTGACAAGCGGAAGAGATACGAACACCCAAGTTTTGAAGGAACACTAAAGGAGTGACGAGTAAAAGACATACGAATACCCTAGTGGTGAAGGAACACTCTAGCAGTGACGAGCTGAAGAGCTATGAACATCCTAATAGTGAAGGAACACTTTAGCAAGGATAAGCAGAAGACATACGAACACCCTAGTGGTGAAGGAACACTCTAGCAGTGACGAGCAGAAGACATACGAACACCTTAGTGGGGAAGGAACACTCTAGCAGTGACGAGCAGAAGACATACGAACACCTTAGTGTTAAAGGAACATTCTAGTAGTGATGAGCGGAAAAGATACGAACACCCTAGTTGTGAAGGAACACTCTAGCTGAGACGAGCAAAAGAGATACGAACACCCTAGTGGTGAAGGAACACTCTAGTAGTGACGAGCGGATGAGATACGAACACCCTAGTTGTGAAGGAACACTAAAGGAGTGTCGAGCATAAGACGTACGAACACCCTAGTGGTGAAGGAACACTCTAGCAAGGATAAGCATAAAACATACGAACACCCTAGTGGTGAAGGAACATTTTAGCAGTGACGAACAGAAGACATAAGGACACCCTAGTGGTGAAGGAATACTCTAGTAGTGACGAGCAGAAGTCATACGAACACCCTAGTGGTGAAGGAACACTCTAGCAGTGACGAGCAGAAGACATACGAACACCCTAGTGGTGAAGGAACACTCTAGTTGTGATGAGCAGATGAGAAATGAACACCCTAGTGGTGAAGGAACACTCTAGCAGTGATAAGCGGAAGAGATACGAACACCCAAGTTTTGAAGGAACACTAAAGGAGTGACGAGTAAAAGACATACGAATACCCTAGTGGTGAAGGAACACTCTAGCAGTGACGAGCTGAAGAGCTATGAACATCCTAGTAGTGAAGGAACACTTTAGCAAGGATAAGCAGAAGACATACGAACACTCTAGTGGTGAAGGAACACTCTAGCAGTGACGAGCAGAAGAAATACGAACACCTTAGTGGGGAAGGAACACTCTAGCAGTGACGAACAAAAGAAATACGAACACCTTAGTGGGGAAGGAACACTCTAGCTGTGACGAGCAGAAGACATACGAACACCCTAGTGGTGAAGGAACACTCTAGCAGTGACGAGCTGAAGAGCTATGAACATCCTAGTAGTGAAGGAACACTTTAGCAAGGATAAGCAGAAGACATACGAACACCCTAGTGGTGAAGGAACACTCTAGCAGTGACGAGCAGAAGAAATACGAACACCTTAGTGGGGAAGGAACACTCTAGCAGTGACGAGCACAAGACATACGAACACCCTAGTGTTAAGGAACATTCTAGCAGTGATGAACGGAAAAGATACGAACACCCTAGTTGTGAAGGAACACTCTACCTGAGATGAGCAAAAGACATACGAACACCCTAGTTGTGAAGGAACACTAAAGGAGTGTCGAGCATAAGACGTACGAACACCCTAGTGGTGAAGGAACACTCTAGCAAGGATAAGCATAAAACATACGAACACCCTAGTGGTGAAGGAACATTTTAGCAGTGACGAACAGAAGACATACGAACACCCTAGTGGTGAAGGAATACTCTAGTAGTGACGAGCAGAAGTCATACGAACACCCTAGTGGTGAAGGAACACTCTAGCAGTGACGAGCAGAAGACATACGAACACCCTAGTGGTGAAGGAACACTCTAGTAGTGATGAGCATATGAGAAATGAACACCCTAGTGGTGAAGGAACACTCTAGCAGTGACAAGCGGAAGAGATACGAACACCCAAGTTTTGAAGGAACACTAAAGGAGTGACGAGTAAAAGACATACGAATACCCTAGTGGTGAAGGAACACTCTAGCAGTGACGAGATGAAGAGCTATGAACATCCTAGTAGTGAAGGAACACTTTAGCAAGGATAAGCAGAAGACATACGAACACCCTAGTGGTGAAGGAACACTCTAGCAGTGACGAGTAGAAGACATACGAACACCTTAGTGGGGAAGGAACACTCTAGCAGTGACGAGCAGAAGACATACGAACACCTTAGTGTTAAAGGAACATTCTAGTAGTGATGAGCGGAAAAGATACGAACACCCTAGTTGTGAAGGAACACTCTAGCTGAGACGAGCAAAAGAGATACGAACACCCTAGTGGTGAAGGAACACTCTAGTAGTGACGAGCGGATGAGATACGAACACCCTAGTTGTGAAGGAACACTAAAGGAGTGTCGAGCATAAGACGTACGAACACCTTAGTGGTGAAGGAACACTCTAGCAAGGATAAGCATAAAACATACGAACACCCTAGTGGTGAAGGAACATTTTAGCAGTGAAGAACAGAAGACATACGGACACCCTAGTGGTGAAGGAATACTCTAGTAGTGACGAGCAGAAGTCATACGAACACCCTAGTGGTGAAGGAACACTCTAGCAGTGACGAGCAGAAGACATACGAACACCCTAGTGGTGAAGGAACACTCTAGTAGTGATGAGCAGATGAGAAATGAACACCCTAGTGGTGAAGGAACACTCTAGCAGTGACAAGCGGAAGAGATACGAACACCCAAGTTTTGAAGGAACACTAAAGGAGTGACGAGTAAAAGACATACGAATACCCTAGTGGTGAAGGAACACTCTAGCAGTGACGAGCTGAAGAGCTATGAACATCCTAGTAGTGAAGGAACACTTTAGCAAGGATAAGCAGAAGACATACGAACACCCTAGTGGTGAAGGAACACTCTAGCAGTGACGAGCAGAAGAAATACGAACACCTTAGTGGGGAAGGAACACTCTAGCTGTGACGAGCAGAAGACATACGAACACCCTAGTGGTGAAGGAACACTAAAGCAGTGACGAGGAGAAGACATACGAACACCCTAGTGGTGAAGGAACACTCTAGCAATGACGAGCAGAAGACATACGAACACCCTAGTGTTGAAGGAACATTCTAGCAGTGATGAACGGAAAAGATACGAACACTCTAGTTGTGAAGGAACACTCTACCTGAGATGAGCAAAAGACATACGAACACCCTAGTGGGGAAGGAACACTAAAGGAGTGACGAGCAGAAGACGTACGAACACCCTAGTGATGAAGGAACACTCTAGCAGTGACGAGCATAAGACATACGAACATCCTAGTGGTGAAGGAACACTCTAGCAGTTACGAGCAGTAGATATACGAACACCCTACTAGTGAAGGAACACTCTAGTAGTGACGAGCAGAAGATATACGAACACCCTAGTGGTGAAGGAACACTCTAGCAGTGACGAGCTGAAGAGCTATGAACATCCTAGTAGTGAAGGAACACTTTAGCAAGGATAAGCAGAAGACATACGAACACCCTAGTGGTGAAGGAACACTCTAGCAGTGACGAGCAGAAGAAATACGAACACCTTAGTGGGGAAGGAACACTCTAGCAGTGACGAGCAGAAGACATACGAACACCTTAGTGTTAAAGGAACATTCTAGTAGTGATGAGCGGAAAAGATACGAACACCCTAGTTGTGAAGGAACACTCTAGCTGAGACGAGCAAAAGAGACACGAACACCCTAGTGGTGAAGGAACACTCTAGTAGTGACGAGCGGATGAGATACGAACACCCTAGTTGTGAAGGAACACTAAAGGAGTGTCGAGCATAAGACGTACGAACACCCTAGTGGTGAAGGAACACTCTAGCAAGGATAAGCATAAAACATACGAACACCCTAGTGGTGAAGGAACATTTTAGCAGTGAAGAACAGAAGACATACGGACACCCTAGTGGTGAAGGAATACTCTAGTAGTGACGAGCAGAAGTCATACGAACACCCTAGTGGTGAAGGAACACTCTAGCAGTGACGAGCAGAAGACATACGAACACCCTAGTGGTGAAGGAACACTCTAGTAGTGATGAGCAGATGAGAAATGAACATCCTAGTGGTGAAGGAACACTCTAGCAGTGACAAGCGGAAGAGATACGAACACCCAAGTTTTGAAGGAACACTAAAGGAGTGACGAGTAAAAGACATACGAATACCCTAGTGGTGAAGGAACACTCTAGCAGTGACGAGCTGAAGAGCTATGAACATCTTAGTAGTGAAGGAACACTTTAGCAAGGATAAGCAGAAGACATACGAACACCCTAGTGGTGAAGGAACACTCTAACAGTGACGAGCAGAAGAAATACGAACACCTTAGTGGGGAAGGAACACTCTAGCAGTGACGAGCTGAAGAAATACGAACACCCTAGTGGTGAAGGAACACTCTAGCAATGACGAGCAGAAGACATACGAACACCCTAGTGTTGAAGGAACATTCTAGCAGTGATAAACGGAAAAGATACGAACACTCTAGTTGTGAAGGAACACTCTACCTGAGATGAGCAAAAGACATACGAACACCCTAGTGGGGAAGGAACACTAAAGGAGTGACGAGCAGAAGACGTACGAACACCCTAGTGATGAAGGAACACTCTAGCAGTGACGAGCATAAGACATACGAACATCCTAGTGGTGAAGGAACACTCTAGCAGTTATGAGCAGTAGATATACGAACACCCTACTAGTGAAGGAACACTCTAGTAGTGACGAGCTGAAGATATACGAACACCCTAGTGGTGAAGGAACACTCTAGCAGTGACGAGCTGAAGAGCTATGAACATCCTAGTAGTGAAGGAACACTTTAGCAAGGATAAGCAGAAGACATACGAACACCCTAGTGGTGAAGGAACACTCTAGCAGTGACGAGCAGAAGAAATACGAACACCTTAGTGGGGAAGGAACACTCTAGCAGTGACGAGCAGAAGACATACGAACACCTTAGTGTTAAAGGAACATTCTAGTAGTGATGAGCGGAAAAGATACGAACACTCTAGTTGTGAAGGAACACCCTAGCTGAGACGAGCAAAAGAGATACGAACACCCTAGTGGTGAAGGAACACTCTAGTAGTGACGAGCGGATGAGATTCGAACACCCTAGTTGTGAAGGAACACTAAAGGAGTATCGAGCATAAGACGTACGAACACCCTAGTGGTGAAGGAACACTCTAGCAAGGATAAGCATAAAACATACGAACACCCTAGTGGTGAAGGAACATTTTAGCAGTGAAGAACAGAAGACATACGGACACCCTAGTGGTGAAGGAATACTCTAGTAGTGACGAGCAGAAGTCATACGAACACCCTAGTGGTGAAGGAACACTCTAGCAGTGACGAGCAGAAGACATACGAACACCCTAGTGGTGAAGGAACACTCTAGCAGTGACGAGCAGAAGAAATACGAACACCTTAGTGGGGAAGGAACACTCTAGCAGTGACGAGCAGAAGACATACGAACACCCTAGTGTTAAGGAACATTCTAGCAGTGATGAACGGAAAAGATACGAACACCCTAGTTGTGAAGGAACACTCTACCTGAGATGAGCAAAAGACATACGAACACCCTAGTTGTGAAGGAACACTAAAGGAGTGTCGAGCATAAGACGTACGAACACCCTAGTGGTGAAGGAACACTCTAGCAAGGATAAGCATAAAACATACGAACACCCTAGTGGTGAAGGAACATTTTAGCAGTGACGAACAGAAGACATACGAACACCCTAGTGGTGAAGGAATACTCTAGTAGTGACGAGCAGAAGTCATACGAACACCCTAGTGGTGAAGGAACACTCTAGCAGTGACGAGCAGAAGACATACGAACACCCTAGTGGTGAAGGAACACTCTAGTAGTGATGAGCAGATGAGAAATGAACACCCTAGTGGTGAAGGAACACTCTAGCAGTGACAAGCGGAAGAGATACGAACACCCAAGTTTTGAAGGAACACTAAAGGAGTGACGAGTAAAAGACATACGAATACCCTAGTGGTGAAGGAACACTCTAGCAGTGACGAGCTGAAGAGCTATGAACATCCTAATAGTGAAGGAACACTTTAGCAAGGATAAGCAGAAGACATACGAACACCCTAGTGGTGAAGGAACACTCTAGCAGTGACGAGCAGAAGACATACGAACACCTTAGTGGGGAAGGAACACTCTAGCAGTGACGAGCAGAAGACATACGAACACCTTAGTGTTAAAGGAACATTCTAGTAGTGATGAGCGGAAAAGATACGAACACCCTAGTTGTGAAGGAACACTCTAGCTGAGACGAGCAAAAGAGATACGAACACCCTAGTGGTGAAGGAACACTCTAGTAGTGACGAGCGGATGAGATACGAACACCCTAGTTGTGAAGGAACACTAAAGGAGTGTCGAGCATAAGACGTACGAACACCCTAGTGGTGAAGGAACACTCTAGCAAGGATAAGCATAAAACATACGAACACCCTAGTGGTGAAGGAACATTTTAGCAGTGACGAACAGAAGACATACGGACACCCTAGTGGTGAAGGAATACTCTAGTAGTGACGAGCAGAAGTCATACGAACACCCTAGTGGTGAAGGAACACTCTAGCAGTGACGAGCAGAAGACATACGAACACCCTAGTGGTGAAGGAACACTCTAGTTGTGATGAGCAGATGAGAAATGAACACCCTAGTGGTGAAGGAACACTCTAGCAGTGATAAGCGGAAGAGATACGAACACCCAAGTTTTGAAGGAACACTAAAGGAGTGACGAGTAAAAGACATACGAATACCCTAGTGGTGAAGGAACACTCTAGCAGTGACGAGCTGAAGAGCTATGAACATCCTAGTAGTGAAGGAACACTTTAGCAAGGATAAGCAGAAGACATACGAACACTCTAGTGGTGAAGGAACACTCTAGCAGTGACGAGCAGAAGAAATACGAACACCTTAGTGGGGAAGGAACACTCTAGCAGTGACGAACAAAAGAAATACGAACACCTTAGTGGGGAAGGAACACTCTAGCTGTGACGAGCAGAAGACATACGAACACCCTAGTGGTGAAGGAACACTCTAGCAGTGACGAGCTGAAGAGCTATGAACATCCTAGTAGTGAAGGAACACTTTAGCAAGGATAAGCAGAAGACATACGAACACCCTAGTGGTGAAGGAACACTCTAGCAGTGACGAGCAGAAGAAATACGAACACCTTAGTGGGGAAGGAACACTCTAGCTGTGACGAGCAGAAGACATACGAACACCCTAGTGGTGAAGGAACACTAAAGCAGTGACGAGGAGAAGACATACGAACACCCTAGTGGTGAAGGAACACTCTAGCAGTGACGAGCAGAAGAAATACGAACACCTTAGTGGGGAAGGAACACTCTAGCAGTGACGAGCAGAAGACATACGAACACCTTAGTGTTAAAGGAACATTCTAGTAGTGATGAGCGGAAAAGATACGAACACTCTAGTTGTGAAGGAACACCCTAGCTGAGACGAGCAAAAGAGATACGAACACCCTAGTGGTGAAGGAACACTCTAGTAGTGACGAGCGGATGAGATTCGAACACCCTAGTTGTGAAGGAACACTAAAGGAGTGTCGAGCATAAGACGTACGAACACCCTAGTGGTGAAGGAACACTCTAGCAAGGATAAGCATAAAACATACGAACACCCTAGTGGTGAAGGAACATTTTAGCAGTGAAGAACAGAAGACATACGGACACCCTAGTGGTGAAGGAATACTCTAGTAGTGACGAGCAGAAGTCATACGAACACCCTAGTGGTGAAGGAACACTCTAGCAGTGACGAGCAGAAGACATACGAACACCCTAGTGGTGAAGGAACACTCTAGCAGTGACGAGCAGAAGAAATACGAACACCTTAGTGGGGAAGGAACACTCTAGCAGTGACGAGCAGAAGACATACGAACACCCTAGTGTTAAGGAACATTCTAGCAGTGATGAACGGAAAAGATACGAACACCCTAGTTGTGAAGGAACACTCTACCTGAGATGAGCAAAAGACATACGAACACCCTAGTTGTGAAGGAACACTAAAGGAGTGTCGAGCATAAGACGTACGAACACCCTAGTGGTGAAGGAACACTCTAGCAAGGATAAGCATAAAACATACGAACACCCTAGTGGTGAAGGAACATTTTAGCAGTGACGAACAGAAGACATACGAACACCCTAGTGGTGAAGGAATACTCTAGTAGTGACGAGCAGAAGTCATACGAACACCCTAGTGGTGAAGGAACACTCTAGCAGTGACGAGCAGAAGACATACGAACACCCTAGTGGTGAAGGAACACTCTAGTAGTGATGAGCAGATGAGAAATGAACACCCTAGTGGTGAAGGAACACTCTAGCAGTGACAAGCGGAAGAGATACGAACACCCAAGTTTTGAAGGAACACTAAAGGAGTGACGAGTAAAAGACATACGAATACCCTAGTGGTGAAGGAACACTCTAGCAGTGACGAGCTGAAGAGCTATGAACATCCTAATAGTGAAGGAACACTTTAGCAAGGATAAGCAGAAGACATACGAACACCCTAGTGGTGAAGGAACACTCTAGCAGTGACGAGCAGAAGACATACGAACACCTTAGTGGGGAAGGAACACTCTAGCAGTGACGAGCAGAAGACATACGAACACCTTAGTGTTAAAGGAACATTCTAGTAGTGATGAGCGGAAAAGATACGAACACCCTAGTTGTGAAGGAACACTCTAGCTGAGACGAGCAAAAGAGATACGAACACCCTAGTGGTGAAGGAACACTCTAGTAGTGACGAGCGGATGAGATACGAACACCCTAGTTGTGAAGGAACACTAAAGGAGTGTCGAGCATAAGACGTACGAACACCCTAGTGGTGAAGGAACACTCTAGCAAGGATAAGCATAAAACATACGAACACCCTAGTGGTGAAGGAACATTTTAGCAGTGACGAACAGAAGACATACGGACACCCTAGTGGTGAAGGAATACTCTAGTAGTGACGAGCAGAAGTCATACGAACACCCTAGTGGTGAAGGAACACTCTAGCAGTGACGAGCAGAAGACATACGAACACCCTAGTGGTGAAGGAACACTCTAGTTGTGATGAGCAGATGAGAAATGAACACCCTAGTGGTGAAGGAACACTCTAGCAGTGATAAGCGGAAGAGATACGAACACCCAAGTTTTGAAGGAACACTAAAGGAGTGACGAGTAAAAGACATACGAATACCCTAGTGGTGAAGGAACACTCTAGCAGTGACGAGCTGAAGAGCTATGAACATCCTAGTAGTGAAGGAACACTTTAGCAAGGATAAGCAGAAGACATACGAACACTCTAGTGGTGAAGGAACACTCTAGCAGTGACGAGCAGAAGAAATACGAACACCTTAGTGGGGAAGGAACACTCTAGCAGTGACGAACAAAAGAAATACGAACACCTTAGTGGGGAAGGAACACTCTAGCTGTGACGAGCAGAAGACATACGAACACCCTAGTGGTGAAGGAACACTCTAGCAGTGACGAGCTGAAGAGCTATGAACATCCTAGTAGTGAAGGAACACTTTAGCAAGGATAAGCAGAAGACATACGAACACCCTAGTGGTGAAGGAACACTCTAGCAGTGACGAGCAGAAGAAATACGAACACCTTAGTGGGGAAGGAACACTCTAGCAGTGACGAGCACAAGACATACGAACACCCTAGTGTTAAGGAACATTCTAGCAGTGATGAACGGAAAAGATACGAACACCCTAGTTGTGAAGGAACACTCTACCTGAGATGAGCAAAAGACATACGAACACCCTAGTTGTGAAGGAACACTAAAGGAGTGTCGAGCATAAGACGTACGAACACCCTAGTGGTGAAGGAACACTCTAGCAAGGATAAGCATAAAACATACGAACACCCTAGTGGTGAAGGAACATTTTAGCAGTGACGAACAGAAGACATACGAACACCCTAGTGGTGAAGGAATACTCTAGTAGTGACGAGCAGAAGTCATACGAACACCCTAGTGGTGAAGGAACACTCTAGCAGTGACGAGCAGAAGACATACGAACACCCTAGTGGTGAAGGAACACTCTAGTAGTGATGAGCATATGAGAAATGAACACCCTAGTGGTGAAGGAACACTCTAGCAGTGACAAGCGGAAGAGATACGAACACCCAAGTTTTGAAGGAACACTAAAGGAGTGACGAGTAAAAGACATACGAATACCCTAGTGGTGAAGGAACACTCTAGCAGTGACGAGATGAAGAGCTATGAACATCCTAGTAGTGAAGGAACACTTTAGCAAGGATAAGCAGAAGACATACGAACACCCTAGTGGTGAAGGAACACTCTAGCAGTGACGAGTAGAAGACATACGAACACCTTAGTGGGGAAGGAACACTCTAGCAGTGACGAGCAGAAGACATACGAACACCTTAGTGTTAAAGGAACATTCTAGTAGTGATGAGCGGAAAAGATACGAACACCCTAGTTGTGAAGGAACACTCTAGCTGAGACGAGCAAAAGAGATACGAACACCCTAGTGGTGAAGGAACACTCTAGTAGTGACGAGCGGATGAGATACGAACACCCTAGTTGTGAAGGAACACTAAAGGAGTGTCGAGCATAAGACGTACGAACACCTTAGTGGTGAAGGAACACTCTAGCAAGGATAAGCATAAAACATACGAACACCCTAGTGGTGAAGGAACATTTTAGCAGTGAAGAACAGAAGACATACGGACACCCTAGTGGTGAAGGAATACTCTAGTAGTGACGAGCAGAAGTCATACGAACACCCTAGTGGTGAAGGAACACTCTAGCAGTGACGAGCAGAAGACATACGAACACCCTAGTGGTGAAGGAACACTCTAGTAGTGATGAGCAGATGAGAAATGAACACCCTAATGGTGAAGGAACACTCTAGCAGTGACAAGCGGAAGAGATACGAACACCCAAGTTTTGAAGGAACACTAAAGGAGTGACGAGTAAAAGACATACGAATACCCTAGTGGTGAAGGAACACTCTAGCAGTGACGAGCTGAAGAGCTATGAACATCCTAGTAGTGAAGGAACACTTTAGCAAGGATAAGCAGAAGACATACGAACACCCTAGTGGTGAAGGAACACTCTAGCAGTGACGAGCAGAAGAAATACGAACACCTTAGTGGGGAAGGAACACTCTAGCTGTGACGAGCAGAAGACATACGAACACCCTAGTGGTGAAGGAACACTAAAGCAGTGACGAGGAGAAGACATACGAACACCCTAGTGGTGAAGGAACACTCTAGCAATGACGAGCAGAAGACATACGAACACCCTAGTGTTGAAGGAACATTCTAGCAGTGATGAACGGAAAAGATACGAACACTCTAGTTGTGAAGGAACACTCTACCTGAGATGAGCAAAAGACATACGAACACCCTAGTGGGGAAGGAACACTAAAGGAGTGACGAGCAGAAGACGTACGAACACCCTAGTGATGAAGGAACACTCTAGCAGTGACGAGCATAAGACATACGAACATCCTAGTGGTGAAGGAACACTCTAGCAGTTACGAGCAGTAGATATACGAACACCCTACTAGTGAAGGAACACTCTAGTAGTGACGAGCAGAAGATATACGAACACCCTAGTGGTGAAGGAACACTCTAGCAGTGACGAGCTGAAGAGCTATGAACATCCTAGTAGTGAAGGAACACTTTAGCAAGGATAAGCAGAAGACATACGAACACCCTAGTGGTGAAGGAACACTCTAGCAGTGACGAGCAGAAGAAATACGAACACCTTAGTGGGGAAGGAACACTCTAGCAGTGACGAGCAGAAGACATACGAACACCTTAGTGTTAAAGGAACATTCTAGTAGTGATGAGCGGAAAAGATACGAACACCCTAGTTGTGAAGGAACACTCTAGCTGAGACGAGCAAAAGAGATACGAACACCCTAGTGGTGAAGGAACACTCTAGTAGTGACGAGCGGATGAGATACGAACACCCTAGTTGTGAAGGAACACTAAAGGAGTGTCGAGCATAAGACGTACGAACACCCTAGTGGTGAAGGAACACTCTAGCAAGGATAAGCATAAAACATACGAACACCCTAGTGGTGAAGGAACATTTTAGCAGTGAAGAACAGAAGACATACGGACACCCTAGTGGTGAAGGAATACTCTAGTAGTGACGAGCAGAAGTCATACGAACACCCTAGTGGTGAAGGAACACTCTAGCAGTGACGAGCAGAAGACATACGAACACCCTAGTGGTGAAGGAACACTCTAGTAGTGATGAGCAGATGAGAAATGAACACCCTAGTGGTGAAGGAACACTCTAGCAGTGACAAGCGGAAGAGATACGAACACCCAAGTTTTGAAGGAACACTAAAGGAGTGACGAGTAAAAGACATACGAATACCCTAGTGGTGAAGGAACACTCTAGCAGTGACGAGCTGAAGAGCTATGAACATCTTAGTAGTGAAGGAACACTTTAGCAAGGATAAGCAGAAGACATACGAACACCCTAGTGGTGAAGGAACACTCTAACAGTGACGAGCAGAAGAAATACGAACACCTTAGTGGGGAAGGAACACTCTAGCAGTGACGAGCTGAAGAAATACGAACACCTTAGTGGGGAAGGAACACTCTAGCTGTGACGAGCAGAAGACATACGAACACCCTAGTGGTGAAGGAACACTAAAGCTGTGACGATCAGAAGACATACGAACACCCTAGTGGTGAAGGAACACTCTAGAAATGACGAGCAGAAGACATACGAACACCCTAGTGTTGAAGGAACATTCTAGCAGTGATAAACGGAAAAGATACGAACACTCTAGTTGTGAAGGAACACTCTACCTGAGATGAGCAAAAGACATACGAACACCCTAGTGGGGAAGGAACACTAAAGGAGTGACGAGCAGAAGACGTACGAACACCCTAGTGATGAAGGAACACTCTAGCAGTGACGAGCATAAGACATACGAACATCCTAGTGGTGAAGGAACACTCTAGCAGTTATGAGCAGTAGATATACGAACACCCTACTAGTGAAGGAACACTCTAGTAGTGACGAGCTGAAGATATACGAACACCCTAGTGGTGAAGGAACACTCTAGCAGTGACGAGCTGAAGAGCTATGAACATCCTAGTAGTGAAGGAACACTTTAGCAAGGATAAGCAGAAGACATACGAACACCCTAGTGGTGAAGGAACACTCTAGCAGTGACGAGCAGAAGAAATACGAACACCTTAGTGGGGAAGGAACACTCTAGCAGTGACGAGCAGAAGACATACGAACACCTTAGTGTTAAAGGAACATTCTAGTAGTGATGAGCGGAAAAGATACGAACACTCTAGTTGTGAAGGAACACCCTAGCTGAGACGAGCAAAAGAGATACGAACACCCTAGTGGTGAAGGAACACTCTAGTAGTGACGAGCGGATGAGATACGAACACCCTAGTTGTGAAGGAACACTAAAGGAGTGTCGAGCATAAGACGTACGAACACCCTAGTGGTGAAGGAACACTCTAGCAAGGATAAGCATAAAACATACGAACACCCTAGTGGTGAAGGAACATTTTAGCAGTGACGAACAGAAGACATACAAACACCCTAGTGGTGAAGGAATACTCTAGTAGTGACGAGCAGAAGTCATACGAACACCCTAGTGGTGAAGGAACACTCTAGCAGTGACGAGCAGAAGACATACGAACACCCTAGTGGTGAAGGAACACTCTAGTAGTGATGAGCAGATGAGAAATGAACACCCTAGTGGTGAAGGAACACTCTAGCAGTGACAAGCGGAAGAGATACGAACACCCAAGTTTTGAAGGAACACTAAAGGAGTGACGAGTAAAAGACATACGAATACCCTAGTGGTGAAGGAACACTCTAGCAGTGACGAGCTGAAGAGCTATGAACATCCTAGTAGTGAAGGAACACTTTAGCAAGGATAAGCAGAAGACATACGAACACCCTAGTGGTGAAGGAACACTCTAGCAGTGACGAGCAGAAGAAATACGAACACCTTAGTGGGGAAGGAACACTCTAGCAATGACGAGCAGAAGAAATACGAACACCTTAGTGGGGAAGGAACACTCTAGCTGTGACGAGCAGAAGACATACGAACACCCTAATGGTGAAGGAACACTAAAGCAGTGACGAGCAGAAGACATACGAACACCCTAGTGGTGAAGGAACACTCTAGCAATGACGAGCAGAAGACATACGAACACCCTAGTGTTGAAGGAACATTCTAGCAGTGATGAACGGAAAAGATACGAACACTCTAGTTGTGAAGGAACACTCTACCTGAGATGAGCAAAAGACATACGAACACCCTAGTGGGGAAGGAACACTAAAGGAGTGACGAGCAGAAGACGTACGAACACCCTAGTGATGAAGGAACACTCTAGCAGTGACGAGCATAAGACATACGAACATCCTAGTGGTGAAGGAACACTCTAGCAGTTACAAGCAGTAGATATACGAACACCCTACTAGTGAAGGAACACTCTAGTAGTGACGAGCAGAAGATATACGAACACCCTAGTGGTGAAGGAACACTCTAACAGTGACGAGCAGAAGAAATACGAACACCTTAGTGGGGAAGGAACACTCTAGCAGTGACGAGCTGAAGAAATACGAACACCTTAGTGGGGAAGGAACACTCTAGCTGTGACGAGCAGAAGACATACGAACACCCTAGTGGTGAAGGAACACTAAAGCTGTGACGAGCAGAAGACATACGAACACCCTAGTGGTGAAGGAACACTCTAGCAATGACGAGCAGAAGACATACGAACACCCTAGTGTTGAAGGAACATTCTAGCAGTGATAAACGGAAAAGATACGAACACTCTAGTTGTGAAGGAACACTCTACCTGAGATGAGCAAAAGACATACGAACACCCTAGTGGGGAAGGAACACTAAAGGAGTGACGAGCAGAAGACGTACGAACACCCTAGTGATGAAGGAACACTCTAGCAGTGACGAGCATAAGACATACGAACATCCTAGTGGTGAAGGAACACTCTAGCAGTTATGAGCAGTAGATATACGAACACCCTACTAGTGAAGGAACACTCTAGTAGTGACGAGCTGAAGATATACGAACACCCTAGTGGTGAAGGAACACTCTAGCAGTGACGAGCTGAAGAGCTATGAACATCCTAGTAGTGAAGGAACACTTTAGCAAGGATAAGCAGAAGACATACGAACACCCTAGTGGTGAAGGAACACTCTAGCAGTGACGAGCAGAAGAAATACGAACACCTTAGTGGGGAAGGAACACTCTAGCAGTGACGAGCAGAAGACATACGAACACCTTAGTGTTAAAGGAACATTCTAGTAGTGATGAGCGGAAAAGATACGAACACTCTAGTTGTGAAGGAACACCCTAGCTGAGACGAGCAAAAGAGATACGAACACCCTAGTGGTGAAGGAACACTCTAGTAGTGACGAGCGGATGAGATACGAACACCCTAGTTGTGAAGGAACACTAAAGGAGTGTCGAGCATAAGACGTACGAACACCCTAGTGGTGAAGGAACACTCTAGCAAGGATAAGCATAAAACATACGAACACCCTAGTGGTGAAGGAACATTTTAGCAGTGACGAACAGAAGACATACAAACACCCTAGTGGTGAAGGAATACTCTAGTAGTGACGAGCAGAAGTCATACGAACACCCTAGTGGTGAAGGAACACTCTAGCAGTGACGAGCAGAAGACATACGAACACCCTAGTGGTGAAGGAACACTCTAGTAGTGATGAGCAGATGAGAAATGAACACCCTAGTGGTGAAGGAACACTCTAGCAGTGACAAGCGGAAGAGATACGAACACCCAAGTTTTGAAGGAACACTAAAGGAGTGACGAGTAAAAGACATACGAATACCCTAGTGGTGAAGGAACACTCTAGCAGTGACGAGCTGAAGAGCTATGAACATCCTAGTAGTGAAGGAACACTTTAGCAAGGATAAGCAGAAGACATACGAACACCCTAGTGGTGAAGGAACACTCTAGCAGTGACGAGCAGAAGAAATACGAACACCTTAGTGGGGAAGGAACACTCTAGCAATGACGAGCAGAAGAAATACGAACACCTTAGTGGGGAAGGAACACTCTAGCTGTGACGAGCAGAAGACATACGAACACCCTAATGGTGAAGGAACACTAAAGCAGTGACGAGCAGAAGACATACGAACACCCTAGTGGTGAAGGAACACTCTAGCAATGACGAGCAGAAGACATACGAACACCCTAGTGTTGAAGGAACATTCTAGCAGTGATGAACGGAAAAGATACGAACACTCTAGTTGTGAAGGAACACTCTACCTGAGATGAGCAAAAGACATACGAACACCCTAGTGGGGAAGGAACACTAAAGGAGTGACGAGCAGAAGACGTACGAACACCCTAGTGATGAAGGAACACTCTAGCAGTGACGAGCATAAGACATACGAACATCCTAGTGGTGAAGGAACACTCTAGCAGTTACAAGCAGTAGATATACGAACACCCTACTAGTGAAGGAACACTCTAGTAGTGACGAGCAGAAGATATACGAACACCCTAGTGGTGAAGGAACACTCTAGCAGTGACGAGCTGAAGAGCTATGAACATCCTAGTAGTGAAGGAACACTTTAGCAAGGATAAGCAGAAGACATACGAACACCCTAGTGGTGAAGGAACACTCTAGCAGTGACGAGCAGAAGAAATACGAACACCTTAGTGGGGAAGGAACACTCTAGCAGTGACGAGCAGAAGACATACGAACACCTTAGTGTTAAAGGAACATTCTAGTAGTGATGAGCGGAAAAGATACGAACACCCTAGTTGTGAAGGAACACTCTAGCTGAGACGAGCAAAAGAGATACGAACACCTTAGTGGTGAAGGAACACTCTAGTAGTGACGAGCGGATGAGATACGAACACCCTAGTTGTGAAGGAACACTAAAGGAGTGTCGAGCATAAGACGTACGAACACCCTAGTGGTGAAGGAACACTCTAGCAGTGACGAGCATAAGACATACGAACATCCTAGTGGTGAAGGAACACTCTAGCAGTTACAAGCAGTAGATATACGAACACCCTACTAGTGAAGGAACACTCTAGTAGTGACGAGCAGAAGATATACGAACACCCTAGTGGTGAAGGAACACTCTAGCAGTGACGAGCTGAAGAGCTATGAACATCCTAGTAGTGAAGGAACACTTTAGCAAGGATAAGCAGAAGACATACGAACACCCTAGTGGTGAAGGAACACTCTAGCAGTGACGAGCAGAAGAAATACGAACACCTTAGTGGGGAAGGAACACTCTAGCAGTGACGAGCAGAAGACATACGAACACCTTAGTGTTAAAGGAACATTCTAGTAGTGATGAGCGGAAAAGATACGAACACCCTAGTTGTGAAGGAACACTCTAGCTGAGACGAGCAAAAGAGATACGAACACCCTAGTGGTGAAGGAACACTCTAGTAGTGACGAGCGGATGAGATACGAACACCCTAGTTGTGAAGGAACACTAAAGGAGTGTCGAGCATAAGACGTACGAACACCCTAGTGGTGAAGGAACACTCTAGCAGTGACGAGCATAAGACATACGAACATCCTAGTGGTGAAGGAACACTCTAGCAGTTACAAGTGGTAGATATACGAACACCCTACTAGTGAAGGAACACTCTAGTAGTGACGAGCAGAAGATATACGAACACCCTAGTGGTGAAGGAACACTCTAGCAGTGACGAGCTGAAGAGCTATGAACATCCTAGTAGTGAAGGAACACTTTAGCAAGGATAAGCAGAAGACATACGAACACCCTAGTGGTGAAGGAACACTCTAGCAGTGACGAGCAGAAGAAATACGAACACCTTAGTGGGGAAGGAACACTCTAGCAGTGACGAGCAGAAGACATACGAACACCCTAGTGGTGAAGGAACACTCTAGTAGTGATGAGCAGATGAGAAATGAACACCCTAGTGGTGAAGGAACACTCTAGCAGTGACAAGCGGAAGAGATACGAACACCCAAGTTTTGAAGGAACACTAAAGGAGTGACGAGTAAAAGACATACGAATACCCTAGTGGTGAAGGAACACTCTAGCAGTGACGAGCTGAAGAGCTATGAACATCCTAGTAGTGAAGGAACACTTTAGCAAGGATAAGCAGAAGACATACGAACACCCTAGTGGTGAAGGAACACTCTAGCAGTGACGAGCAGAAGAAATACGAACACCTTAGTGGGGAAGGAACACTCTAGCAGTGACGAGCAGAAGAAATACGAAGACCTTAGTGGGGAAGGAACACTCTAGCTGAGACGAGCAAAAGAGATACGAACACCCTAGTGGTGAAGGAACACTCTAGTAGTGACGAGCGGATGAGATACGAACACCCTAGTTGTGAAGGAACACTAAAGGAGTGTCGAGCATAAGACGTACGAACACCCTAGTGGTGAAGGAACACTCTAGCAAGGATAAGCATAAAACATACGAACACCCTAGTGGTGAAGGAACATTTTAGCAGTGACGAACAGAAGACATACGAACACCCTAGTGGTGAAGGAATACTCTAGTAGTGACGAGCAGAAGTCATACGAACACCCTAGTGGTGAAGGAACACTCTAGCAGTGACGAGCAGAAGACATACGAACACCCTAGTGGTGAAGGAACACTCTAGTAGTGATGAGCAGATGAGAAATGAACACCCTAGTGGTGAAGGAACACTCTAGCAGTGACAAGCGGAAGAGATACGAACACCCAAGTTTTGAAGGAACACTAAAGGAGTGACGAGTAAAAGACATACGAATACCCTAGTGGTGAAGGAACACTCTAGCAGTGACGAGCTGAAGAGCTATGAACATCCTAGTAGTGAAGGAACACTTTAGCAAGGATAAGCAGAAGACATACGAACACCCTAGTGCTGAAGGAACACTCTAGCAGTGACGAGCAGAAGAAATACGAACACCTTAGTGGGGAAGGAACACTCTAGCTGTGACGAGCAGAAGACATACGAACACCCTAGTGGTGAAGGAACACTAAAGCAGTGACGAGCAGAAGACATACGAACACCCTAGTGGTGAAGGAACACTCTAGCAATGACGAGCAGAAGACATACGAACACCCTAGTGTTGAAGGAACATTCTAGCAGTGATGAACGGAAAAGATACGAACACTCTAGTTGTGAAGGAACACTCTACCTGAGATGAGCAAAAGACATACGAACACCCTAGTGGGGAAGGAACACTAAAGGAGTGACGAGCAGAAGACGTTCGAACACCCTAGTTATGAAGGAACACTCTTGCAGTGACGAGCATAAGACATACGAACATCCTAGTGGTGAAGGAACACTCTAGCAGTTACGAGCAGTAGATATACGAACACCCTACTAGTGAAGGAACACTCTAGTAGTGACGAGCAGAAGATATACGAACACCCTAGTGGTGAAGGAACACTCTAGCAGTGACGAGCTGAAGAGCTATGAACATCCTAGTAGTGAAGGAACACTTTAGCAAGGATAAGCAGAAGACATACGAACACCCTAGTGGTGAAGGAACACTCTAGCAGTGACGAGCAGAAGAAATACGAACACCTTAGTGGGGAAGGAACACTCTAGCAGTGACGAGCAGAAGAAATACGAACACCTTAGTGGGGAAGGAACACTCTAGCTGTGACGAGCAGAAGACATACGAACACCCTAGTGGTGAAGGAACACTAAAGCAGTGACAAGCAGAAGACATACGAACACCCTAGTGGTGAAGGAACACTCTAGCAATGACGAGCAGAAGACATACGAACACCCTAGTGTTGAAGGAAAATTCTAGTAGTGATGAACGGAAAAGATACGAACACTCTAGTTGTGAAGGAACACTCTACCTGAGATGAGCAAAAGACATACGAACACCCTAGTGGGGAAGGAACACTAAAGGAGTGACGAGCAGAAGACGTACGAACACCCTAGTGGTGAAGGAACACTCTAGCAAGGATAAGCATAAAACATACGAACACCCTAGTGGTGAAGGAACATTTTAGCAGTGACGAACAGAAGACATACGAACACCCTAGTGGTGAAGGAATACTCTAGTAGTGACGAGCAGAAGTCATACGAACACCCTAGTGGTGAAGGAACACTCTAGCAGTGACGAGCAGAAGACATACGAACACCCTAGTGGTGAAGGAACACTCTAGTAGTGATGAGCAGATGAGAAATGAACACCCTAGTGGTGAAGGAACACTCTAGCAGTGACAAGCGGAAGAGATACGAACACCCAAGTTTTGAAGGAACACTAAAGGAGTGACGAGTAAAAGACATACGAATACCCTAGTGGTGAAGGAACACTCTAGCAGTGACGAGCTGAAGAGCTATGAACATCCTAGTAGTGAAGGAACACTTTAGCAAGGATAAGCAGAAGACATACGAACACCCTAGTGGTGAAGGAACACTCTAACAGTGACGAGCAGAAGAAATACGAACACCTTAGTGGGGAAGGAACACTCTAGCAGTGACGAGCTGAAGAAATACGAACACCTTAGTGGGGAAGGAACACTCTAGCTGTGACGAGCAGAAGACATACGAACACCCTAGTGGTGAAGGAACACTAAAGCTGTGACGAGCAGAAGACATACGAACACCCTAGTGGTGAAGGAACACTCTAGCAATGACGAGCAGAAGACATACGAACACCCTAGTGTTGAAGGAACATTCTAGCAGTGATAAACGGAAAAGATACGAACACTCTAGTTGTGAAGGAACACTCTACCTGAGATGAGCAAAAGACATACGAACACCCTAGTGGGGAAGGAACACTAAAGGAGTGACGAGCAGAAGACGTACGAACACCCTAGTGATGAAGGAACACTCTAGCAGTGACGAGCATAAGACATACGAACATCCTAGTGGTGAAGGAACACTCTAGCAGTTATGAGCAGTAGATATACGAACACCCTACTAGTGAAGGAACACTCTAGTAGTGACGAGCTGAAGATATACGAACACCCTAGTGGTGAAGGAACACTCTAGCAGTGACGAGCTGAAGAGCTATGAACATCCTAGTAGTGAAGGAACACTTTAGCAAGGATAAGCAGAAGACATACGAACACCCTAGTGGTGAAGGAACACTCTAGCAGTGACGAGCAGAAGAAATACGAACACCTTAGTGGGGAAGGAACACTCTAGCAGTGACGAGCAGAAGACATACGAACACCTTAGTGTTAAAGGAACATTCTAGTAGTGATGAGCGGAAAAGATACGAACACTCTAGTTGTGAAGGAACACCCTAGCTGAGACGAGCAAAAGTGATACGAACACCCTAGTGGTGAAGGAACACTCTAGTAGTGACGAGCGGATGAGATACGAACACCCTAGTTGTGAAGGAACACTAAAGGAGTGTCGAGCATAAGACGTACGAACACCCTAGTGGTGAAGGAACACTCTAGCAAGGATAAGCATAAAACATACGAACACCCTAGTGGTGAAGGAACATTTTAGAAGTGACGAACAGAAGACATACGAACACCCTAGTGGTGAAGGAATACTCTAGTAGTGACGAGCAGAAGTCATACGAACACCCTAGTGGTGAAGGAACACTCTAGCAGTGACGAGCAGAAGACATACGAACACCCTAGTGGTGAAGGAACACTCTAGTAGTGATGAGCAGATGAGAAATGAACACCCTAGTGGTGAAGGAACACTCTAGCAGTGACAAGCGGAAGAGATACGAACACCCAAGTTTTGAAGGAACACTAAAGGAGTGACGAGTAAAAGACATACGAATACCCTAGTGGTGAAGGAACACTCTAGCAGTGACGAGCTGAAGAGCTATGAACATCCTAGTAGTGAAGGAACACTTTAGCAAGGATAAGCAGAAGACATACGAACACCCTAGTGGTGAAGGAACACTCTAGCAGTGACGAGCAGAAGAAATACGAACACCTTAGTGGGGAAGGAACACTCTAGCAATGACGAGCAGAAGAAATACGAACACCTTAGTGGGGAAGGAACACTCTAGCTGTGACGAGCAGAAGACATACGAACACCCTAATGGTGAAGGAACACTAAAGCAGTGACGAGCATAAGACATACGAACACCCTAGTGGTGAAGGAACACTCTAGCAATGACGAGCAGAAGACATACGAACACCCTAGTGTTGAAGGAACATTCTAGCAGTGATAAACGGAAAAGATACGAACACTCTAGTTGTGAAGGAACACTCTACCTGAGATGAGCAAAAGACATACGAACACCCTAGTGGGGAAGAAACACTAAAGGAGTGACGAGCAGAAGACGTACGAACACCCTAGTGATGAAGGAACACTCTAGCAGTGACGAGCATAAGACATACGAACATCCTAGTGGTGAAGGAACACTCTAGCAGTTATGAGCAGTAGATATACGAACACCCTACTAGTGAAGGAACACTCTAGTAGTGACGAGCTGAAGACATACGAACACCCTAGTGGTGAAGGAACATTTTAGCAGTGACGAACAGAAGACATACGAACACCCTAGTGGTGAAGGAATACTCTAGTAGTGACGAGCAGAAGTCATACGAACACCCTAGTGGTGAAGGAACACTCTAGCAGTGACGAGCAGAAGACATACGAACACCCTAGTGGTGAAGGAACACTCTAGTAGTGATGAGCAGATGAGAAATGAACACCCTAGTGGTGAAGGAACACTCTAGCAGTGACAAGCGGAAGAGATACGAACACCCAAGTTTTGAAGGAACACTAAAGGAGTGACGAGTAAAAGACATACGAATACCCTAGTGGTGAAGGAACACTCTAGCAGTGACGAGCTGAAGAGCTATGAACATCCTAGTAGTGAAGGAACACTTTAGCAAGGATAAGCAGAAGACATACGAACACCCTAGTGGTGAAGGAACACTCTAACAGTGACGAGCAGAAGAAATACGAACACCTTAGTGGGGAAGGAACACTCTAGCAGTGACGAGCTGAAGAAATACGAACACCTTAGTGGGGAAGGAACACTCTAGCTGTGACGAGCAGAAGACATACGAACACCCTAGTGGTGAAGGAACACTAAAGCTGTGACGAGCAGAAGACATACGAACACCCTAGTGGTGAAGGAACACTCTAGCAATGACGAGCAGAAGACATACGAACACCCTAGTGTTGAAGGAACATTCTAGCAGTGATAAACGGAAAAGATACGAACACTCTAGTTGTGAAGGAACACTCTACCTGAGATGAGCAAAAGACATACGAACACCCTAGTGGGGAAGGAACACTAAAGGAGTGACGAGCAGAAGACGTACGAACACCCTAGTGATGAAGGAACACTCTAGCAGTGACGAGCATAAGACATACGAACATCCTAGTGGTGAAGGAACACTCTAGCAGTTATGAGCAGTAGATATACGAACACCCTACTAGTGAAGGAACACTCTAGTAGTGACGAGCTGAAGATATACGAACACCCTAGTGGTGAAGGAACACTCTAGCAGTGACGAGCTGAAGAGCTATGAACATCCTAGTAGTGAAGGAACACTTTAGCAAGGATAAGCAGAAGACATACGAACACCCTAGTGGTGAAGGAACACTCTAGCAGTGACGAGCAGAAGAAATACGAACACCTTAGTGGGGAAGGAACACTCTAGCAGTGACGAGCAGAAGACATACGAACACCTTAGTGTTAAAGGAACATTCTAGTAGTGATGAGCGGAAAAGATACGAACACTCTAGTTGTGAAGGAACACCCTAGCTGAGACGAGCAAAAGAGATACGAACACCCTAGTGGTGAAGGAACACTCTAGTAGTGACGAGCGGATGAGATACGAACACCCTAGTTGTGAAGGAACACTAAAGGAGTGTCGAGCATAAGACGTACGAACACCCTAGTGGTGAAGGAACACTCTAGCAAGGATAAGCATAAAACATACGAACACCCTAGTGGTGAAGGAACATTTTAGCAGTGACGAACAGAAGACATACGAACACCCTAGTGGTGAAGGAATACTCTAGTAGTGACGAGCAGAAGTCATACGAACACCCTAGTGGTGAAGGAACACTCTAGCAGTGACGAGCAGAAGACATACGAACACCCTAGTGGTGAAGGAACACTCTAGTAGTGATGAGCAGATGAGAAATGAACACCCTAGTGGTGAAGGAACACTCTAGCAGTGACAAGCGGAAGAGATACGAACACCCAAGTTTTGAAGGAACACTAAAGGAGTGACGAGTAAAAGACATACGAATACCCTAGTGGTGAAGGAACACTCTAGCAGTGACGAGCTGAAGAGCTATGAACATCCTAGTAGTGAAGGAACACTTTAGCAAGGATAAGCAGAAGACATACGAACACCCTAGTGGTGAAGGAACACTCTAGCAGTGACGAGCAGAAGAAATACGAACACCTTAGTGGGGAAGGAACACTCTAGCAGTGACGAGCAGAAGAAATACGAACACCTTAGTGGGGAAGGAACACTCTAGCTGTGACGAGCAGAAGACATACGAACACCCTAGTGGTGAAGGAACACTAAAGCAGTGACGAGCAGAAGACATACGAACACCCTAGTGGTGAAGGAACACTCTAGCAATGACGAGCAGAAGACATACGAACACCCTAGTGTTGAAGGAACATTCTAGCAGTCATGAACGGAAAAGATACGAACACTCTAGTTGTGAAGGAACACTCTACCTGAGATGAGCAAAAGACATACGAACACCCTAGTGGGGAAGGAACACTAAAGGAGTGACGAGCAGAAGACGTTCGAACACCCTAGTTATGAAGGAACACTCTTGCAGTGACGAGCATAAGACATACGAACATCCTAGTGGTGAAGGAACACTCTAGCAGTGACAAGCGGAAGAGATACGAACACCCAAGTTTTGAAGGAACACTAAAGGAGTGACGAGTAAAAGACATACGAATACCCTAGTGGTGAAGGAACACTCTAGCAGTGACGAGCTGAAGAGCTATGAACATCCTAGTAGTGAAGGAACACTTTAGCAAGGATAAGCAGAAGACATACGAACACCCTAGTGGTGAAGGAACACTCTAGCAGTGACGAGCAGAAGAAATACGAACACCTTAGTGGGGAAGGAACACTCTAGCAGTGACGAGCAGAAGAAATACGAACACCTTAGTGGGGAAGGAACACTCTAGCTGTGACGAGCAGAAGACATACGAACACCCTAGTGGTGAAGGAACACTAAAGCAGTGACGAGCAGAAGACATACGAACACCCTAGTGGTGAAGGAACACTCTAGCAATGACGAGCAGAAGACATACGAACACCCTAGTGTTGAAGGAACATTCTAGCAGTGATGAACGGAAAAGATACGAACACTCTAGTTGTGAAGGAACACTCTACCTGAGATGAGCAAAAGACATACGAACACCCTAGTGGGGAAGGAACACTAAAGGAGTGACGAGCAGAAGACGTTCGAACACCCTAGTTATGAAGGAACACTCTTGCAGTGACGAGCATAAGACATACGAACATCCTAGTGGTGAAGGAACACTCTAGCAGTTACGAGCAGTAGATATACGAACACCCTACTAGTGAAGGAACACTCTAGTAGTGACGAGCAGAAGATATACGAACACCCTAGTGGTGAAGGAACACTCTAGCAGTGACGAGCTGAAGAGCTATGAACATCCTAGTAGTGAAGGAACACTTTAGCAAGGATAAGCAGAAGACATACGAACACCCTAGTGGTGAAGGAACACTCTAGCAGTGACGAGCAGAAGAAATACGAACACCTTAGTGGGGAAGGAACACTCTAGCAGTGACGAGCAGAAGAAATACGAACACCTTAGTGGGGAAGGAACACTCTAGCTGTGACGAGCAGAAGACATACGAACACCCTAGTGGTGAAGGAACACTAAAGCAGTGACAAGCAGAAGACATACGAACACCCTAGTGGTGAAGGAACACTCTAGCAATGACGAGCAGAAGACATACGAACACCCTAGTGTTGAAGGAACATTCTAGCAGTGATGAACGGAAAAGATACGAACACTCTAGTTGTGAAGGAACACTCTACCTGAGATGAGCAAAAGACATACGAACACCCTAGTGGGGAAGGAACACTAAAGGAGTGACGAGCAGAAGACGTACGAACACCCTAGTGGTGAAGGAACACTCTAGCAAGGATAAGCATAAAACATACGAACACCCTAGTGGTGAAGGAACATTTTAGCAGTGACGAACAGAAGACATACGAACACCCTAGTGGTGAAGGAATACTCTAGTAGTGACGAGCAGATGAGAAATGAACACCCTAGTGGTGAAGGAACACTCTAGCAGTGACAAGCGGAAGAGATACGAACACCCAAGTTTTGAAGGAACACTAAAGGAGTGACGAGTAAAAGACATACGAATACCCTAGTGGTGAAGGAACACTCTAGGAGTGACGAGCTGAAGAGCTATGAACATCCTAGTAGTGAAGGAACACTTTAGCAAGGATAAGCAGAAGACATACGAACACCCTAGTGGTGAAGGAACACTCTAGCAGTGACGAGCAGAAGAAATACGAACACCTTAGTGGGGAAGGAACACTCTAGCAGTGACGAGCAGAAGAAATACGAACACCTTAGTGGGGAAGGAACACTCTAGCTGTGACGAGCAGAAGACATACGAACACCCTAGTGGTGAAGGAACACTAAAGCAGTGACGAGCAGAAGACATACGAACACCCTAGTGGTGAAGGAACACTCTAGCAATGACGAGCAGAAGACATACGAACACCCTAGTGTTGAAGGAACATTCTAGCAGTCATGAACGGAAAAGATACGAACACTCTAGTTGTGAAGGAACACTCTACCTGAGATGAGCAAAAGACATACGAACACCCTAGTGGGGAAGGAACACTAAAGGAGTGACGAGCAGAAGACGTTCGAACACCCTAGTTATGAAGGAACACTCTTGCAGTGACGAGCATAAGACATACGAACATCCTAGTGGTGAAGGAACACTCTAGCAGTTACGAGCAGTAGATATACGAACACCCTACTAGTGAAGGAACACTCTAGTAGTGACGAGCAGAAGATATACGAACACCCTAGTGGTGAAGGAACACTCTAGCAGTGACGAGCTGAAGAGCTATGAACATCCTAGTAGTGAAGGAACACTTTAGCAAGGATAAGCAGAAGACATACGAACACCCTAGTGGTGAAGGAACACTCTAGCAGTGACGAGCAGAAGAAATACGAACACCTTAGTGGGGAAGGAACACTCTAGCAGTGACGAGCAGAAGAAATACGAACACCTTAGTGGGGAAGGAACACTCTAGCTGTGACGAGCAGAAGACATACGAACACCCTAGTGGTGAAGGAACACTAAAGCAGTGACAAGCAGAAGACATACGAACACCCTAGTGGTGAAGGAACACTCTAGCAATGACGAGCAGAAGACATACGAACACCCTAGTGTTGAAGGAACATTCTAGCAGTGATGAACGGAAAAGATACGAACACTCTAGTTGTGAAGGAACACTCTACCTGAGATGAGCAAAAGACATACGAACACCCTAGTGGGGAAGGAACACTAAAGGAGTGACGAGCAGAAGACGTACGAACACCCTAGTGGTGAAGGAACACTCTAGCAAGGATAAGCATAAAACATACGAACACCCTAGTGGTGAAGGAACATTTTAGCAGTGACGAACAGAAGACATACGAACACCCTAGTGGTGAAGGAATACTCTAGTAGTGACGAGCAGAAGTCATACGAACACCCTAGTGGTGAAGGAACACTCTAGCAGTGACGAGCAGAAGACATACGAACACCCTAGTGGTGAAGGAACACTCTAGTAGTGATGAGCAGATGAGAAATGAACACCCTAGTGGTGAAGGAACACTCTAGCAGTGACAAGCGGAAGAGATACGAACACCCAAGTTTTGAAGGAACACTAAAGGAGTGACGAGTAAAAGACATACGAATACCCTAGTGGTGAAGGAACACTCTAGCAGTGACGAGCTGAAGAGCTATGAACATCCTAGTAGTGAAGGAACACTTTAGCAAGGATAAGCAGAAGACATACGAACACCCTAGTGGTGAAGGAACACTCTAGCAGTGACGAGCAGAAGAAATACGAACACCTTAGTGGGGAAGGAACACTCTAGCAGTGACGAGCAGAAGAAATACGAACACCTTAGTGGGGAAGGAACACTCTAGCTGTGACGAGCAGAAGACATACGAACACCCTAGTGGTGAAGGAACACTAAAGCAGTGACGAGCAGAAGACATACGAACACCCTAGTGGTGAAGGAACACTCTAGCAATGACGAGCAGAAGACATACGAACACCCTAGTGTTGAAGGAACATTCTAGCAGTGATGAACGGAAAAGATACGAACACTCTAGTTGTGAAGGAACACTCTACCTGAGATGAGCAAAAGACATACGAACACCCTAGTGGGGAAGGAACACTAAAGGAGTGACGAGCAGAAGACGTTCGAACACCCTAGTTATGAAGGAACACTCTTGCAGTGACGAGCATAAGACATACGAACATCCTAGTGGTGAAGGAACACTCTAGCAGTTACGAGCAGTAGATATACGAACACCCTACTAGTGAAGGAACACTCTAGTAGTGACGAGCAGAAGATATACGAACACCCTAGTGGTGAAGGAACACTCTAGCAGTGACGAGCTGAAGAGCTATGAACATCCTAGTAGTGAAGGAACACTTTAGCAAGGATAAGCAGAAGACATACGAACACCCTAGTGGTGAAGGAACACTCTAGCAGTGACGAGCAGAAGAAATACGAACACCTTAGTGGGGAAGGAACACTCTAGCAGTGACGAGCAGAAGAAATACGAACACCTTAGTGGGGAAGGAACACTCTAGCTGTGACGAGCAGAAGACATACGAACACCCTAGTGGTGAAGGAACACTAAAGCAGTGACAAGCAGAAGACATACGAACACCCTAGTGGTGAAGGAACACTCTAGCAATGACGAGCAGAAGACATACGAACACCCTAGTGTTGAAGGAACATTCTAGCAGTGATGAACGGAAAAGATACGAACACTCTAGTTGTGAAGGAACACTCTACCTGAGATGAGCAAAAGACATACGAACACCCTAGTGGGGAAGGAACACTAAAGGAGTGACGAGCAGAAGACGTACGAACACCCTAGTGGTGAAGGAACACTCTAGCAAGGATAAGCATAAAACATACGAACACCCTAGTGGTGAAGGAACATTTTAGCAGTGACGAACAGAAGACATACGAACACCCTAGTGGTGAAGGAATACTCTAGTAGTGACGAGCAGAAGTCATACGAACACCCTAGTGGTGAAGGAACACTCTAGCAGTGACGAGCAGAAGACATACGAACACCCTAGTGGTGAAGGAACACTCTAGTAGTGATGAGCAGATGAGAAATGAACACCCTAGTGGTGAAGGAACACTCTAGCAGTGACAAGCGGAAGAGATACGAACACCCAAGTTTTGAAGGAACACTAAAGGAGTGACGAGTAAAAGACATACGAATACCCTAGTGGTGAAGGAACACTCTAGCAGTGACGAGCTGAAGAGCTATGAACATCCTAGTAGTGAAGGAACACTTTAGCAAGGATAAGCAGAAGACATACGAACACCCTAGTGGTGAAGGAACACTCTAACAGTGACGAGCAGAAGAAATACGAACACCTTAGTGGGGAAGGAACACTCTAGCAGTGACGAGCTGAAGAAATACGAACACCTTAGTGGGGAAGGAACACTCTAGCTGTGACGAGCAGAAGACATACGAACACCCTAGTGGTGAAGGAACACTAAAGCTGTGACGAGCAGAAGACATACGAACACCCTAGTGGTGAAGGAACACTCTAGCAATGACGAGCAGAAGACATACGAACACCCTAGTGTTGAAGGAACATTCTAGCAGTGATAAACGGAAAAGATACGAACACTCTAGTTGTGAAGGAACACTCTACCTGAGATGAGCAAAAGACATACGAACACCCTAGTGGGGAAGGAACACTAAAGGAGTGACGAGCAGAAGACGTACGAACACCCTAGTGATGAAGGAACACTCTAGCAGTGACGAGCATAAGACATACGAACATCCTAGTGGTGAAGGAACACTCTAGCAGTTATGAGCAGTAGATATACGAACACCCTACTAGTGAAGGAACACTCTAGTAGTGACGAGCTGAAGATATACGAACACCCTAGTGGTGAAGGAACACTCTAGCAGTGACGAGCTGAAGAGCTATGAACATCCTAGTAGTGAAGGAACACTTTAGCAAGGATAAGCAGAAGACATACGAACACCCTAGTGGTGAAGGAACACTCTAGCAGTGACGAGCAGAAGAAATACGAACACCTTAGTGGGGAAGTAACACTCTAGCAGTGACGAGCAGAAGACATACGAACACCTTAGTGTTAAAGGAACATTCTAGTAGTGATGAGCGGAAAAGATACGAACACTCTAGTTGTGAAGGAACACCCTAGCTGAGACGAGCAAAAGAGATACGAACACCCTAGTGGTGAAGGAACACTCTAGTAGTGACGAGCGGATGAGATACGAACACCCTAGTTGTGAAGGAACACTAAAGGAGTGTCGAGCATAAGACGTACGAACACCCTAGTGGTGAAGGAACACTCTAGCAAGGATAAGCATAAAACATACGAACACCCTAGTGGTGAAGGAACATTTTAGCAGTGACGAACAGAAGACATACGAACACCCTAGTGGTGAAGGAATACTCTAGTAGTGACGAGCAGAAGTCATACGAACACCCTAGTGGTGAAGGAACACTCTAGCAGTGACGAGCAGAAGACATACGAACACCCTAGTGGTGAAGGAACACTCTAGTAGTGATGAGCAGATGAGAAATGAACACCCTAGTGGTGAAGGAACACTCTAGCAGTGACAAGCGGAAGAGATACGAACACCCAAGTTTTGAAGGAACACTAAAGGAGTGACGAGTAAAAGACATACGAATACCCTAGTGGTGAAGGAACACTCTAGCAGTGACGAGCTGAAGAGCTATGAACATCCTAGTAGTGAAGGAACACTTTAGCAAGGATAAGCAGAAGACATACGAACACCCTAGTGGTGAAGGAACACTCTAGCAGTGACGAGCAGAAGAAATACGAACACCTTAGTGGGGAAGGAACACTCTAGCAATGACGAGCAGAAGAAATACGAACACCTTAGTGGGGAAGGAACACTCTAGCTGTGACGAGCAGAAGACATACGAACACCCTAATGGTGAAGGAACACTAAAGCAGTGACGAGCAGAAGACATACGAACACCCTAGTGGTGAAGGAACACTCTAGCAATGACGAGCAGAAGACATACGAACACCCTAGTGTTGAAGGAACATTCTAGCAGTGATAAACGGAAAAGATACGAACACTCTAGTTGTGAAGGAACACTCTACCTGAGATGAGCAAAAGACATACGAACACCCTAGTGGGGAAGGAACACTAAAGGAGTGACGAGCAGAAGACGTACGAACACCCTAGTGATGAAGGAACACTCTAGCAGTGACGAGCATAAGACATACGAACATCCTAGTGGTGAAGGAACACTCTAGCAGTTATGAGCAGTAGATATACGAACACCCTACTAGTGAAGGAACACTCTAGTAGTGACGAGCTGAAGACATACGAACACCCTAGTGGTGAAGGAACATTTTAGCAGTGACGAACAGAAGACATACGAACACCCTAGTGGTGAAGGAATACTCTAGTAGTGACGAGCAGAAGTCATACGAACACCCTAGTGGTGAAGGAACACTCTAGCAGTGACGAGCAGAAGACATACGAACACCCTAGTGGTGAAGGAACACTCTAGTAGTGATGAGCAGATGAGAAATGAACACCCTAGTGGTGAAGGAACACTCTAGCAGTGACAAGCAGAAGAGATACGAACACCCAAGTTTTGAAGGAACACTAAAGGAGTGACGAGTAAAAGACATACGAATACCCTAGTGGTGAAGGAACACTCTAGCAGTGACGAGCTGAAGAGCTATGAACATCCTAGTAGTGAAGGAACACTTTAGCAAGGATAAGCAGAAGACATACGAACACCCTAGTGGTGAAGGAACACTCTAACAGTGACGAGCAGAAGAAATACGAACACCTTAGTGGGGAAGGAACACTCTAGCAGTGACGAGCTGAAGAAATACGAACACCTTAGTGGGGAAGGAACACTCTAGCTGTGACGAGCAGAAGACATACGAACACCCTAGTGGTGAAGGAACACTAAAGCTGTGACGAGCAGAAGACATACGAACACCCTAGTGGTGAAGGAACACTCTAGCAATGACGAGCAGAAGACATACGAACACCCTAGTGTTGAAGGAACATTCTAGCAGTGATAAACGGAAAAGATACGAACACTCTAGTTGTGAAGGAACACTCTACCTGAGATGAGCAAAAGACATACGAACACCCTAGTGGGGAAGGAACACTAAAGGAGTGACGAGCAGAAGACGTACGAACACCCTAGTGATGAAGGAACACTCTAGCAGTGACGAGCATAAGACATACGAACATCCTAGTGGTGAAGGAACACTCTAGCAGTTATGAGCAGTAGATATACGAACACCCTACTAGTGAAGGAACACTCTAGTAGTGACGAGCTGAAGATATACGAACACCCTAGTGGTGAAGGAACACTCTAGCAGTGACGAGCTGAAGAGCTATGAACATCCTAGTAGTGAAGGAACACTTTAGCAAGGATAAGCAGAAGACATACGAACACCCTAGTGGTGAAGGAACACTCTAGCAGTGACGAGCAGAAGAAATACGAACACCTTAGTGGGGAAGGAACACTCTAGCAGTGACGAGCAGAAGACATACGAACACCTTAGTGTTAAAGGAACATTCTAGTAGTGATGAGCGGAAAAGATACGAACACTCTAGTTGTGAAGGAACACCCTAGCTGAGACGAGCAAAAGAGATACGAACACCCTAGTGGTGAAGGAACACTCTAGTAGTGACGAGCGGATGAGATACGAACACCCTAGTTGTGAAGGAACACTAAAGGAGTGTCGAGCATAAGACGTACGAACACCCTAGTGGTGAAGGAACACTCTAGCAAGGATAAGCATAAAACATACGAACACCCTAGTGGTGAAGGAACATTTTAGCAGTGACGAACAGAAGACATACGAACACCCTAGTGGTGAAGGAATACTCTAGTAGTGACGAGCAGAAGTCATACGAACACCCTAGTGGTGAAGGAACACTCTAGCAGTGACGAGCAGAAGACATACGAACACCCTAGTGGTGAAGGAACACTCTAGTAGTGATGAGCAGATGAGAAATGAACACCCTAGTGGTGAAGGAACACTCTAGCAGTGACAAGCAGAAGAGATACGAACACCCAAGTTTTGAAGGAACACTAAAGGAGTGACGAGTAAAAGACATACGAATACCCTAGTGGTGAAGGAACACTCTAGCAGTGACGAGCTGAAGAGCTATGAACATCCTAGTAGTGAAGGAACACTTTAGCAAGGATAAGCAGAAGACATACGAACACCCTAGTGGTGAAGGAACACTCTAACAGTGACGAGCAGAAGAAATACGAACACCTTAGTGGGGAAGGAACACTCTAGCAGTGACGAGCTGAAGAAATACGAACACCTTAGTGGGGAAGGAACACTCTAGCTGTGACGAGCAGAAGACATACGAACACCCTAGTGGTGAAGGAACACTAAAGCTGTGACGAGCAGAAGACATACGAACACCCTAGTGGTGAAGGAACACTCTAGCAATGACGAGCAGAAGACATACGAACACCCTAGTGTTGAAGGAACATTCTAGCAGTGATAAACGGAAAAGATACGAACACTCTAGTTGTGAAGGAACACTCTACCTGAGATGAGCAAAAGACATACGAACACCCTAGTGGGGAAGGAACACTAAAGGAGTGACGAGCAGAAGACGTACGAACACCCTAGTGATGAAGGAACACTCTAGCAGTGACGAGCATAAGACATACGAACATCCTAGTGGTGAAGGAACACTCTAGCAGTTATGAGCAGTAGATATACGAACACCCTACTAGTGAAGGAACACTCTAGTAGTGACGAGCTGAAGATATACGAACACCCTAGTGGTGAAGGAACACTCTAGCAGTGACGAGCTGAAGAGCTATGAACATCCTAGTAGTGAAGGAACACTTTAGCAAGGATAAGCAGAAGACATACGAACACCCTAGTGGTGAAGGAACACTCTAGCAGTGACGAGCAGAAGAAATACGAACACCTTAGTGGGGAAGGAACACTCTAGCAGTGACGAGCAGAAGACATACGAACACCTTAGTGTTAAAGGAACATTCTAGTAGTGATGAGCGGAAAAGATACGAACACTCTAGTTGTGAAGGAACACCCTAGCTGAGACGAGCAAAAGAGATACGAACACCCTAGTGGTGAAGGAACACTCTAGTAGTGACGAGCGGATGAGATACGAACACCCTAGTTGTGAAGGAACACTAAAGGAGTGTCGAGCATAAGACGTACGAACACCCTAGTGGTGAAGGAACACTCTAGCAAGGATAAGCATAAAACATACGAACACCCTAGTGGTGAAGGAACATTTTAGCAGTGACGAACAGAAGACATACGAACACCCTAGTGGTGAAGGAATACTCTAGTAGTGACGAGCAGAAGTCATACGAACACCCTAGTGGTGAAGGAACACTCTAGCAGTAACGAGCAGAAGACATACGAACACCCTAGTGGTGAAGGAACACTCTAGTAGTGATGAGCAGATGAGAAATGAACACCCTAGTGGTGAAGGAACACTCTAGCAGTGACAAGCGGAAGAGATACGAACACCCAAGTTTTGAAGGAACACTAAAGGAGTGACGAGTAAAAGACATACGAATACCCTAGTGGTGAAGGAACACTCTAGCAGTGACGAGCTGAAGAGCTATGAACATCCTAGTAGTGAAGGAACACTTTAGCAAGGATAAGCAGAAGACATACGAACACCCTAGTGGTGAAGGAACACTCTAGCAGTGACGAGCAGAAGAAATACGAACACCTTAGTGGGGAAGGAACACTCTAGCAGTGACGAGCTGAAGAAATACGAACACCTTAGTGGGGAAGGAACACTCTAGCTGTGACGAGCAGAAGACATACGAACACCCTAGTGGTGAAGGAACACTAAAGCTGTGACGAGCAGAAGACATACGAACACCCTAGTGGTGAAGGAACACTCTAGCAATGACGAGCAGAAGACATACGAACACCCTAGTGTTGAAGGAACATTCTAGCAGTGATAAACGGAAAAGATACGAACACTCTAGTTGTGAAGGAACACTCTACCTGAGATGAGCAAAAGACATACGAACACCCTAGTGGGGAAGGAACACTAAAGGAGTGACGAGCAGAAGACGTACGAACACCCTAGTGATGAAGGAACACTCTAGCAGTGACGAGCATAAGACATACGAACATCCTAGTGGTGAAGGAACACTCTAGCAGTTATGAGCAGTAGATATACGAACACCCTACTAGTGAAGGAACACTCTAGTAGTGACGAGCTGAAGATATACGAACACCCTAGTGGTGAAGGAACACTCTAGCAGTGACGAGCTGAAGAGCTATGAACATCCTAGTAGTGAAGGAACACTTTAGCAAGGATAAGCAGAAGACATACGAACACCCTAGTGGTGAAGGAACACTCTAGCAGTGACGAGCAGAAGAAATACGAACACCTTAGTGGGGAAGTAACACTCTAGCAGTGACGAGCAGAAGACATACGAACACCTTAGTGTTAAAGGAACATTCTAGTAGTGATGAGCGGAAAAGATACGAACACTCTAGTTGTGAAGGAACACCCTAGCTGAGACGAGCAAAAGAGATACGAACACCCTAGTGGTGAAGGAACACTCTAGTAGTGACGAGCGGATGAGATACGAACACCCTAGTTGTGAAGGAACACTAAAGGAGTGTCGAGCATAAGACGTACGAACACCCTAGTGGTGAAGGAACACTCTAGCAAGGATAAGCATAAAACATACGAACACCCTAGTGGTGAAGGAACATTTTAGCAGTGACGAACAGAAGACATACGAACACCCTAGTGGTGAAGGAATACTCTAGTAGTGACGAGCAGAAGTCATACGAACACCCTAGTGGTGAAGGAACACTCTAGCAGTGACGAGCAGAAGACATACGAACACCCTAGTGGTGAAGGAACACTCTAGTAGTGATGAGCAGATGAGAAATGAACACCCTAGTGGTGAAGGAACACTCTAGCAGTGACAAGCAGAAGAGATACGAACACCCAAGTTTTGAAGGAACACTAAAGGAGTGACGAGTAAAAGACATACGAATACCCTAGTGGTGAAGGAACACTCTAGCAGTGACGAGCTGAAGAGCTATGAACATCCTAGTAGTGAAGGAACACTTTAGCAAGGATAAGCAGAAGACATACGAACACCCTAGTGGTGAAGGAACACTCTAACAGTGACGAGCAGAAGAAATACGAACACCTTAGTGGGGAAGGAACACTCTAGCAGTGACGAGCTGAAGAAATACGAACACCTTAGTGGGGAAGGAACACTCTAGCTGTGACGAGCAGAAGACATACGAACACCCTAGTGGTGAAGGAACACTAAAGCTGTGACGAGCAGAAGACATACGAACACCCTAGTGGTGAAGGAACACTCTAGCAATGACGAGCAGAAGACATACGAACACCCTAGTGTTGAAGGAACATTCTAGCAGTGATAAACGGAAAAGATACGAACACTCTAGTTGTGAAGGAACACTCTACCTGAGATGAGCAAAAGACATACGAACACCCTAGTGGGGAAGGAACACTAAAGGAGTGACGAGCAGAAGACGTACGAACACCCTAGTGATGAAGGAACACTCTAGCAGTGACGAGCATAAGACATACGAACATCCTAGTGGTGAAGGAACACTCTAGCAGTTATGAGCAGTAGATATACGAACACCCTACTAGTGAAGGAACACTCTAGTAGTGACGAGCTGAAGATATACGAACACCCTAGTGGTGAAGGAACACTCTAGCAGTGACGAGCTGAAGAGCTATGAACATCCTAGTAGTGAAGGAACACTTTAGCAAGGATAAGCAGAAGACATACGAACACCCTAGTGGTGAAGGAACACTCTAGCAGTGACGAGCAGAAGAAATACGAACACCTTAGTGGGGAAGGAACACTCTAGCAGTGACGAGCAGAAGACATACGAACACCTTAGTGTTAAAGGAACATTCTAGTAGTGATGAGCGGAAAAGATACGAACACTCTAGTTGTGAAGGAACACCCTAGCTGAGACGAGCAAAAGAGATACGAACACCCTAGTGGTGAAGGAACACTCTAGTAGTGACGAGCGGATGAGATACGAACACCCTAGTTGTGAAGGAACACTAAAGGAGTGTCGAGCATAAGACGTACGAACACCCTAGTGGTGAAGGAACACTCTAGCAAGGATAAGCATAAAACATACGAACACCCTAGTGGTGAAGGAACATTTTAGCAGTGACGAACAGAAGACATACGAACACCCTAGTGGTGAAGGAATACTCTAGTAGTGACGAGCAGAAGTCATACGAACACCCTAGTGGTGAAGGAACACTCTAGCAGTGACGAGCAGAAGACATACGAACACCCTAGTGGTGAAGGAACACTCTAGTAGTGATGAGCAGATGAGAAATGAACACCCTAGTGGTGAAGGAACACTCTAGCAGTGACAAGCGGAAGAGATACGAACACCCAAGTTTTGAAGGAACACTAAAGGAGTGACGAGTAAAAGACATACGAATACCCTAGTGGTGAAGGAACACTCTAGCAGTGACGAGCTGAAGAGCTATGAACATCCTAGTAGTGAAGGAACACTTTAGCAAGGATAAGCAGAAGACATACGAACACCCTAGTGGTGAAGGAACACTCTAGCAGTGACGAGCAGAAGAAATACGAACACCTTAGTGGGGAAGGAACACTCTAGCAATGACGAGCAGAAGAAATACGAACACCTTAGTGGGGAAGGAACACTCTAGCTGTGACGAGCAGAAGACATACGAACACCCTAATGGTGAAGGAACACTAAAGCAGTGACGAGCAGAAGACATACGAACACCCTAGTGGTGAAGGAACACTCTAGCAATGACGAGCAGAAGACATACGAACACCCTAGTGTTGAAGGAACATTCTAGCAGTGATGAACGGAAAAGATACGAACACTCTAGTTGTGAAGGAACACTCTACCTGAGATGAGCAAAAGACATACGAACACCCTAGTGGGGAAGGAACACTAAAGGAGTGACGAGCAGAAGACGTACGAACACCCTAGTGATGAAGGAACACTCTAGCAGTGACGAGCATAAGACATACGAACATCCTAGTGGTGAAGGAACACTCTAGCAGTTACAAGCAGTAGATATACGAACACCCTACTAGTGAAGGAACACTCTAGTAGTGACGAGCAGAAGATATACGAACACCCTAGTGGTGAAGGAACACTCTAGCAGTGACGAGCTGAAGAGCTATGAACATCCTAGTAGTGAAGGAACACTTTAGCAAGGATAAGCAGAAGACATACGAACACCCTAGTGGTGAAGGAACACTCTAGCAGTGACGAGCAGAAGAAATACGAACACCTTAGTGGGGAAGGAACACTCTAGCAGTGACGAGCAGAAGACATACGAACACCTTAGTGTTAAAGGAACATTCTAGTAGTGATGAGCGGAAAAGATACGAACACCCTAGTTGTGAAGGAACACTCTAGCTGAGACGAGCAAAAGAGATACGAACACCCTAGTGGTGAAGGAACACTCTAGTAGTGACGAGCGGATGAGATACGAACACCCTAGTTGTGAAGGAACACTAAAGGAGTGTCGAGCATAAGACGTACGAACACCCTAGTGGTGAAGGAACACTCTAGCAGTGACGAGCATAAGACATACGAACATCCTAGTGGTGAAGGAACACTCTAGCAGTTACAAGCAGTAGATATACGAACACCCTACTAGTGAAGGAACACTCTAGTAGTGACGAGCAGAAGATATACGAACACCCTAGTGGTGAAGGAACACTCTAGCAGTGACGAGCTGAAGAGCTATGAACATCCTAGTAGTGAAGGAACACTTTAGCAAGGATAAGCAGAAGACATACGAACACCCTAGTGGTGAAGGAACACTCTAGCAGTGACGAGCAGAAGAAATACGAACACCTTAGTGGGGAAGGAACACTCTAGCAGTGACGAGCAGAAGACATACGAACACCTTAGTGTTAAAGGAACATTCTAGTAGTGATGAGCGGAAAAGATACGAACACCCTAGTTGTGAAGGAACACTAAAGGAGTGACGAGCAGAAGACGTACGAACACCCTAGTGATGAAGGAACACTCTAGCAGTGACGAGCGGATGAGATACGAACACCCTAGTTGTGAAGGAACACTAAAGGAGTGTCGAGCATAAGACGTACGAACACCCTAGTGGTGAAGGAACACTCTAGCAAGGATAAGCATAAAACATACGAACACCCTAGTGGTGAAGGAACATTTTAGCAGTGACGAACAGAAGACATACGAACACCCTAGTGGTGAAGGAATACTCTAGTAGTGACGAGCAGAAGTCATACGAACACCCTAGTGGTGAAGGAACACTCTAGCAGTGACGAGCAGAAGACATACGAACACCCTAGTGGTGAAGGAACACTCTAGTAGTGATGAGCAGATGAGAAATGAACACCCTAGTGGTGAAGGAACACTCTAGCAGTGACAAGCGGAAGAGATACGAACACCCAAGTTTTGAAGGAACACTAAAGGAGTGACGAGTAAAAGACATACGAATACCCTAGTGGTGAAGGAACACTCTAGCAGTGACGAGCTGAAGAGCTATGAACATCCTAGTAGTGAAGGAACACTTTAGCAAGGATAAGCAGAAGACATACGAACACCCTACTGGTGAAGGAACACTCTAGCAGTGACGAGCAGAAGAAATACGAACACCTTAGTGGGGAAGGAACACTCTAGCAGTGACGAGCAGAAGAAATACGAAGACCTTAGTGGGGAAGGAACACTCTAGCTGAGACGAGCAAAAGAGATACGAACACCCTAGTGGTGAAGGAACACTCTAGTAGTGACGAGCGGATGAGATACGAACACCCTAGTTGTGAAGGAACACTAAAGGAGTGTCGAGCATAAGACGTACGAACACCCTAGTGGTGAAGGAACACTCTAGCAAGGATAAGCATAAAACATACGAACACCCTAGTGGTGAAGGAACATTTTAGCAGTGACGAACAGAAGACATACGAACACCCTAGTGGTGAAGGAATACTCTAGTAGTGACGAGCAGAAGTCATACGAACACCCTAGTGGTGAAGGAACACTCTAGCAGTGACGAGCAGAAGACATACGAACACCCTAGTGGTGAAGGAACACTCTAGTAGTGATGAGCAGATGAGAAATGAACACCCTAGTGGTGAAGGAACACTCTAGCAGTGACAAGCGGAAGAGATACGAACACCCAAGTTTTGAAGGAACACTAAAGGAGTGACGAGTAAAAGACATACGAATACCCTAGTGGTGAAGGAACACTCTAGCAGTGACGAGCTGAAGAGCTATGAACATCCTAGTAGTGAAGGAACACTTTAGCAAGGATAAGCAGAAGACATACGAACACCCTAGTGGTGAAGGAACACTCTAGCAGTGACGAGCAGAAGAAATACGAACACCTTAGTGGGGAAGGAACACTCTAGCAATGACGAGCAGAAGAAATACGAACACCTTAGTGGGGAAGGAACACTCTAGCTGTGACGAGCAGAAGACATACGAACACCCTAATGGTGAAGGAACACTAAAGCAGTGACGAGCAGAAGACATACGAACACCCTAGTGGTGAAGGAACACTCTAGCAATGACGAGCAGAAGACATACGAACACCCTAGTGTTGAAGGAACATTCTAGCAGTGATGAACGGAAAAGATACGAACACTCTAGTTGTGAAGGAACACTCTACCTGAGATGAGCAAAAGACATACGAACACCCTAGTGGGGAAGGAACACTAAAGGAGTGACGAGCAGAAGACGTACGAACACCCTAGTGATGAAGGAACACTCTAGCAGTGACGAGCATAAGACATACGAACATCCTAGTGGTGAAGGAACACTCTAGCAGTTACAAGCAGTAGATATACGAACACCCTACTAGTGAAGGAACACTCTAGTAGTGACGAGCAGAAGATATACGAACACCCTAGTGGTGAAGGAACACTCTAGCAGTGACGAGCTGAAGAGCTATGAACATCCTAGTAGTGAAGGAACACTTTAGCAAGGATAAGCAGAAGACATACGAACACCCTAGTGGTGAAGGAACACTCTAGCAGTGACGAGCAGAAGAAATACGAACACCTTAGTGGGGAAGGAACACTCTAGCAGTGACGAGCAGAAGACATACGAACACCTTAGTGTTAAAGGAACATTCTAGTAGTGATGAGCGGAAAAGATACGAACACCCTAGTTGTGAAGGAACACTCTAGCTGAGACGAGCAAAAGAGATACGAACACCCTAGTGGTGAAGGAACACTCTAGTAGTGACGAGCGGATGAGATACGAACACCCTAGTTGTGAAGGAACACTAAAGGAGTGTCGAGCATAAGACGTACGAACACCCTAGTGGTGAAGGAACACTATAGCAGTGACGAGCAGAAGAAATACGAACACCTTAGTGGGGAAGGAACACTCTAGCAGTGACGAGCAGAAGAAATACGAACACCTTAGTGGGGAAGGAACACTCTAGCAGTGACGAGCAGAAGACATACGAACACCTTAGTGTTAAAGGAACATTCTAGTAGTGATGAGCGGAAAAGATACGAACACCCTAGTTGTTAAGGAACACTCTAGCTGAGACGAGCAAAAGAGATACGAACACCCTAGTGGTGAAGGAACACTCTAGTAGTGACGAGCGGATGAGATACAAACACCCTAGTTGTGAAGGAACACTAAAGGAGTGTCGAGCATAAGACGTACGAATACCCTAGTGGTGAAGGAACACTCTAGCAAGGATAAGCATAAAACATACGAACACCCTAGTGGTGAAGGAACATTTTAGCAGTGACGAGCTGAAGAGCTATGAACATCCTAGTAGTGAAGGAACACTTTAGCAAGGATAAGCAGAAGACATACGAACACCCTAGTGGTGAAGGAACACTCTAGCAATGACGAGCAGAAGACATACGAACACCCTAGTGTTGAAGGAACATTCTAGCAGTGATGAACGGAAAAGATACGAACACTCTAGTTGTGAAGGAACACTCTACCTGAGATGAGCAAAAGACATACGAACACCCTAGTGGGGAAGGAACACTAAAGGAGTGACGAGCAGAAGACGTACGAACACCCTAGTGATGAAGGAACACTCTAGCAGTGACGAGCATAAGACATACGAACATCCTAGTGGTGAAGGAACACTCTAGCAGTTACAAGCAGTAGATATACGAACACCCTACTAGTGAAGGAACACTCTAGTAGTGACGAGCAGAAGATATACGAACACCCTAGTGGTGAAGGAACACTCTAGCAGTGACGAGCTGAAGAGCTATGAACATCCTAGTAGTGAAGGAACACTTTAGCAAGGATAAGCAGAAGACATACGAACACCCTAGTGGTGAAGGAACACTCTAGCAGTGACGAGCAGAAGAAATACGAACACCTTAGTGGGGAAGGAACACTCTAGCAGTGACGAGCAGAAGACATACGAACACCTTAGTGTTAAAGGAACATTCTAGTAGTGATGAGCGGAAAAGATACGAACACCCTAGTTGTGAAGGAACACTCTAGCTGAGACGAGCAAAAGAGATACGAACACCCTAGTGGTGAAGGAACACTCTAGTAGTGACGAGCGGATGAGATACGAACACCCTAGTTGTGAAGGAACACTAAAGGAGTGTCGAGCATAAGACGTACGAACACCCTAGTGGTGAAGGAACACTATAGCAGTGACGAGCAGAAGAAATACGAACACCTTAGTGGGGAAGGAACACTCTAGCAGTGACGAGCAGAAGAAATACGAACACCTTAGTGGGGAAGGAACACTCTAGCAGTGACGAGCAGAAGACATACGAACACCTTAGTGTTAAAGGAACATTCTAGTAGTGATGAGCGGAAAAGATACGAACACCCTAGTTGTTAAGGAACACTCTAGCTGAGACGAGCAAAAGAGATACGAACACCCTAGTGGTGAAGGAACACTCTAGTAGTGACGAGCGGATGAGATACGAACACCCTAGTTGTGAAGGAACACTAAAGGAGTGTCGAGCATAAGACGTACGAATACCCTAGTGGTGAAGGAACACTCTAGCAAGGATAAGCATAAAACATACGAACACCCTAGTGGTGAAGGAACATTTTAGCAGTGACGAGCTGAAGAGCTATGAACATCCTAGTAGTGAAGGAACACTTTAGCAAGGATAAGCAGAAGACATACGAACACCCTAGTGGTGAAGGAACACTCTAGCAGTGACGAGCAGAAGAAATACGAACACCTTAGTGGGGAAGGAACACTCTAGCAGTGACGAGCAGAAGAAATACGAACACCTTAGTGGGGAAGGAACACTCTAGCTGTGGCGAGCAGAAGACATTCGAACACCCTAGTGGTGAAGGAACACTAAAGCAGTGACAAGCAGAAGACATACGAACACCCTAGTGGTGAAGGAACACTCTAGCAATGACGAGCAGAAGACATACGAACACCCTAGTGTTGAAGGAACATTCTAGCAGTGATGAACGGAAAAGATACGAACACTCTAGTTGTGAAGGAACACTCTACCTGAGATGAGCAAAAGACATACGAACACCCTAGTGGGGAAGGAACACTAAAGGAGTGACGAGCAGAAGACGTACGAACACCCTAGTTATGAAGGAACACTCTAGCAGTGACGAGCATAAGACATACGAACATCCTAGTGGTGAAGGAACACTCTAGCAGTTACGAGCAGTAAATATACGAACACCCTACTAGTGAAGGAACACTCTAGTAGTGACGAGCAGAAGATATACGAACACCCTAGTGGTGAAGGAACACTCTAGCAGTGACGAGCTGAAGAGCTATGAACATCCTAGTAGTGAAGGAACACTTTAGCAAGGATAAGCAGAAGACATACGAACACCCTAGTGGTGAAGGAACACTCTAGCAGTGACGAGCAGAAGAAATACGAACACCTTAGTGGGGAAGGAACACTCTAGCAGTGACGAGCAGAAGACATACGAACACCTTAGTGTTAAAGGAACATTCTAGTAGTGATGAGCGGAAAAGATACGAACACCCTAGTTGTGAAGGAACACTCTAGCTGAGACGAGCAAAAGAGATACGAACACCCTAGTGGTGAAGGAATACTCTAGTAGTGACGAGCGGATGAGATACAAACACCCTAGTTGTGAAGGAACACTAAAGGAGTGTCGAGCATAAGACGTACGAACACCCTAGTGGTGAAGGAACACTCTAGCAAGGATAAGCATAAAACATACGAACACCCTAGTGGTGAAGGAACATTTTAGCAGTGACGAACAGAAGACATACGAACACCCTAGTGGTGAAGGAATACTCTAGTAGTGACGAGCAGAAGTCATACGAACACCCTAGTGGTGAAGGAACACTTTAGCAGTAACGAGCAGAAGACATACGAACACCCTAGTGGTGAAGGAACACTAAAGGAGTGACGAGTAAAAGACATACGAATACCCTAGTGGTGAAGGAAAACTCTAGCAGTGACGAGCTGAAGAGCTATGAACATCCTAGTAGTGAAGGAACACTTTAGCAAGGATAAGCAGAAGACATACGAACACCCTAGTGGTGAAGGAACACTCTAGCAGTGACGAGCAGAAGAAATACGAACACCTTAGTGGGGAAGGAACACTCTAGCAGTGACGAGCAGAAGAAATACGAACACCTTAGTGGGGAAGGAACACTCTAGCTGTGACCAGCAGAAGACATACGAACACCCTAGTGGTGAAGGAACACTAAAGCAGTGACAAGCAGAAGACATACGAACACCCTAGTGGTGAAGGAACACTCTAGCAATGACGAGCAGAAGACATATGAACACCCTAGTGTTGAAGGAACAATCTAGCAGTGATGAACGGAAAAGATACGAACACTCTAGTTGTGAAGGAACACTCTACCTGAGATGAGCAAAAGACATACGAACACCCTAGTGGGGAAGGAACACTAAAGGAGTGACGAGCAGAAGACGTACGAACACCCTAGTTATGAAGGAACACTCTAGCAGTGACGAGCATAAGACATACGAACATCCTAGTGGTGAAGGAACACTCTAGCAGTTACGAGCAGTAGATATACGAACACCCTACTAGTGAAGGAACACTCTAGTAGTGACGAGCAGAAGATATACGAACACCCTAATGGTGAAGGAACACTCTAGCAGTGACGAGCTGAAGAGCTATGAACATCCTAGTAGTGAAGGAACACTTTAGCAAGGATAAGCAGAAGACATACGAACACCCTAGTGGTGTAGGAACACTCTAGCAGTGACGAGCAGAAGAAATACGAACACCTTAGTGGGGAAGGAACACTCTAACAGTGACGAGCAGAAGACATACGAACACCCTAGTGTTAAGGAACATTCTAGCAGTGATGAACGGAAAAGATACGAACACCCTAGTTGTGAAGGAACACTCTACCTGAGATGAGCAAAAGACATACGAACACCCTAGTGGGGAAGGAACACTAAAGGAGTGACGAGCAGAAGACGATCGAACACCCTAGTGATAAAGGAACACTCTAGTAGTGACGAGCATAAAACATACGAACATCCTAGTGGTGAAGGAACACTCTAGCAGTTACGAGCAGTAGATATACGAACACCCTACTAGTGAAGGAACACTCTAGTAGTGACGAGCAGAAGATATACGAACACCCTAGTGGTGAAGGAACACTCTAACAGTGACGAGCTGAAGAGCTATGAACATCTTAGTAGTGAAGGAACACTTTAGCAAGGATAAGCAGAAGACATACGAACACCCTAGTGGTGAAGGAACACTCTAGCAGTGACGAGCAGAAGAAATACGAACACCTTAGTGGGGAAGGAACACTCTAGCAGTGACGAGCAGAAGACATACGAACACCTTAGTGTTAAAGGAACATTCTAGTAGTGATGAGCGGAAAATATACGAACACCCTAGTTGTGAAGGAACACTCTAGCTGAGACGAGCAAAAGAGATACGAACACCCTAGTGGTGAAGGAACACTCTAGTAGTGACGAGCGGATGAGATACGAACACCCTAGTTGTGAAGGAACACTAAAGGAGTGACGAGCATAAGACGTACGAACACCCTAGTGGTGAAGGAACACTCTAGCAGTGACGAGCAGAAGAAATACGAACACCTTAGTGGGGAAGGAACACTCTAGCAGTGACGAGCAGAAGACATACGAACACCCTAGTGTTAAGGAACATTCTAGCAGTGATGAACGGAAAAGATACGAACACCCTAGTTGTGAAGGAACACTCTACCTGAGATGAGCAAAAGACATACGAACACCCTAGTGGGGAAGGAACACTAAAGGAGTGACGAGCAGAAGACGATCGAACACCCTAGTGATAAAGGAACACTCTAGTAGTGACAAGCATAAAACATACGAACATCCTAGTGGTGAAGGAACACTCTAGCAGTTACGAGCAGTAGATATACGAACACCCTACTAGTGAAGGAACACTCTAGTAGTGACGAGCAGAAGATATACGAACACCCTAGTGGTGAAGGAACACTTTAGCAAGGATAAGCAGAAGACATACGAACACCCTAGTGGTGAAGGAACACTCTAGCAGTGACGAGCAGAAGAAATACGAACACCTTAGTGGGGAAGGAACACTCTAGCAATGACGAGCATAAGACATACGAACACCTTAGTGTTAAAGGAACATTCTAGTAGTGATGAGCGGAAAAGATACGAACACCCTAGTTGTGAAGGAACACTCTAGCTGAGACGAGCAAAAGAGATACGAACACCCTAGTGGTGAAGGAACACTCTAGTAGTGACGAGCGGATGAGATACGAACACCCTAGTTGTGAAGGAACACTAAAGGAGTGTCGAGCATAAGACGTACGAACACCCTAGTGGTGAAGGAACACTCTAGCAAGGATAAGCATAAAACATACGAACACCCTAGTGGTGAAGGAACATTTTAGCAGTGACGAACAGAAGACATACGAACACCCTAGTGGTGAAGGAATACTCTAGTAGTGACGAGCAGAAGTCATACGAACACCCTAGTGGTGAAGGAACACTCTAGAAGTGACGAGCAGAAGACATACGAACACCCTAGTGGTGAAGGAACACTCTAGTAGTGATGAGCAGATGAGAAATGAACACCCTAGTGGTGAAGGAACACTCTAGCAGTGACAAGCGGAAGAGATACGAACACCCAAGTTTTGAAGGAACACTAAAGGAGTGACGAGTAAAAGACATACGAATACCCTAGTGGTGAAGGAACACTCTAGCAGTGACGAGCTGAAGAGCTATGAACATCCTAGTAGTGAAGGAACACTTTAGCAAGGATAAGCAGAAGACATACGAACACCCTAGTGGTGAAGGAACACTCTAGCAGTGACGAGTAGAAGAAATACGAACACCTTAGTGGGGAAGGAACACTCTAGCAGTGACGAGCAGAAGAAATACGAACACCTTAGTGGGGAAGGAACACTCTAGCTGTGACGAGCAGAAGACATACGAACACCCTAGTGGTGAAGGAACACTAAAGCAGTGACGAGCAGAAGACATACGAACACCCTAGTGGTGAAGGAACACTCTAGCAATGACGAGCAGAAGACATACGAACACCCTAGTGTTGAAGGAACATTCTAGCAGTGATGAACGGAAAAGATACGAACACTCTAGTAGTGACGAGCAGAAGATATACGAACACCCTAGTGGTGAAGGAACACTCTAACAGTGACGAGCTGAAGAGCTATGAACATCCTAGTAGTGAAGGAACACTTTAGCAAGGATAAGCAGAAGACATACGAACACCCTAGTTGTGAAGGAACACTCTAGCAGTGACGAGCAGAAGAAATACGAACACCTTAGTGGGGAAGGAACACTCTAGCAGTGACGAGCAGAAGACATACGAACACCTTAGTGTTAAAGGAACATTCTAGTAGTGATGAGCGGAAAATATACGAACACCCTAGTTGTGAAGGAACACTCTAGCTGAGACGAGCAAAAGAGATACGAACACCCTAGTGGTGAAGGAACACTCTAGTAGTGACGAGCGGATGAGATACGAACACCCTAGTTGTGAAGGAACACTAAAGGAGTGACGAGCATAAGACGTACGAACACCCTAGTGGTGAAGGAACACTCTAGCAGTGACGAGCAGAAGAAATACGAACACCTTAGTGGGGAAGGAACACTCTAGCAGTGACGAGCAGAAGACATACGAACACCCTAGTGTTAAGGAACATTCTAGCAGTGATGAACGGAAAAGATACGAACACCCTAGTTGTGAAGGAACACTCTACCTGAGATGAGCAAAAGACATACGAACACCCTAGTGGGGAAGGAACACTAAAGGAGTGACGAGCAGAAGACGATCGAACACCCTAGTGATAAAGGAGCACTCTAGTAGTGACGAGCATAAAACATACGAACATCCTAGTGGTGAAGGAACACTCTAGCAGTTACGAGCAGTAGATATACGAACACCCTACTAGTGAAGGAACACTCTAGTAGTGACGAGCAGAAGATATACGAACACCCTAGTGGTGAAGGAACACTTTAGCAAGGATAAGCAGAAGACATACGAACACCCTAGTGGTGAAGGAACACTCTAGCAGTGACGAGCAGAAGAAATACGAACACCTTAGTGGGGAAGGAACACTCTAGCAATGACGAGCATAAGACATACGAACACCTTAGTGTTAAAGGAACATTCTAGTAGTGATGAGCGGAAAAGATACGAACACCCTAGTTGTGAAGGAACACTCTAGCTGAGACGAACAAAAGAGATACGAACACCCTAGTGGTGAAGGAACACTCTAGTAGTGACGAGCGGATGAGATACGAACACCCTAGTTGTGAAGGAACACTAAAGGAGTGTCGAGCATAAGACGTACGAACACCCTAGTGGTGAAGGAACACTCTAGCAAGGATAAGCATAAAACATACGAACACCCTAGTGGTGAAGGAACATTTTAGCAGTGACGAACAGAAGACATACGAACACCCTAGTGGTGAAGGAATACTCTAGTAGTGACGAGCAGAAGTCATACGAACACCCTAGTGGTGAAGGAACACTCTAGAAGTGACGAGCAGAAGACATACGAACACCCTAGTGGTGAAGGAACACTCTAGTAGTGATGAGCAGATGAGAAATGAACACCCTAGTGGTGAAGGAACACTCTAGCAGTGACAAGCGGAAGAGATACGAACACCCAAGTTTTGAAGGAACACTAAAGGAGTGACGAGTAAAAGACATACGAATACCCTAGTGGTGAAGGAACACTCTAGCAGTGACGAGCTGAAGAGCTATGAACATCCTAGTAGTGAAGGAACACTTTAGCAAGGATAAGCAGAAGACATACGAACACCCTAGTGGTGAAGGAACACTCTAGCAGTGACGAGTAGAAGAAATACGAACACCTTAGTGGGGAAGGAACACTCTAGCAGTGACGAGCAGAAGAAATACGAACACCTTAGTGGGGAAGGAACACTCTAGCTGTGACGAGCAGAAGACATACGAACACCCTAGTGGTGAAGGAACACTAAAGCAGTGACGAGCAGAAGACATACGAACACCCTAGTGGTGAAGGAACACTCTAGCAATGACGAGCAGAAGACATACGAACACCCTAGTGTTGAAGGAACATTCTAGCAATGATGAACGGAAAAGATACGAACACTCTAGTTGTGAAGGAACACTCTACCTAAGATGAGGAAAAGACATACGAACACCCTAGTGGGGAAGGAACACTAAAGGAGTGACGAGCAGAAGACGTACGAACACCCTAGTGATGAAGGAACACTCTAGCAGTGACGAGCATAAGACATACGAACATCCTAGTGGTGAAGGAACACTCTAGCAGTTACGAGTAGAAGATATACGAACACCCTAGTGGTGAAGGAACACTCTAGCAGTGACGAGCTAAAGAGCTATGAACATCCTAGTAGTGAAGGAACACTTTAGCAAGGATAAGCAGAAGACATACGAACACCCTAGTGGTGAAGGAACACTCTAGCAGTGACGAGCAGAAGAAATACGAACACCTTAGTGGGGAAGGAACACTCTAGCAGTGACGAGCATAAGACATACGAACACCTTAGTGTTAAAGGAACATTCTAGTAGTGATGAGCGGAAAAGATACGAACACCCTAGTTGTGAAGGAACACTCTAGCTGAGACGAGCAAAAGAGATACGAACACCCTAGTGGTGAAGGAACACTCTAGTAGTGACGAGCGGATGAGATACGAACACCCTAGTTGTGAAGGAACACTAAAGGAGTGTCGAGCATAAGACGTACGAACACCCTAGTGGTGAAGGAACACTCTAGCAAGGATAAGCATAAAACATACGAACACCCAAGTGGTGAAGGAACATTTTAGCAGTGACGAACAGAAGACATACGAACACCCTAGTGGTGAAGGAATACTCTAGTAGTGACGAGCAGAAGTCATACGAACACCCTAGTGGTGAAGGAACACTCTAGCAGTGACGAGCAGAAGACATACGAACACCCTAGTGGTGAAGGAACACTCTAGTAGTGATGAGCAGATGAGAAATGAACACCCTAGTGGTGAAGGAACACTCTAGCAGTGACGAGCAGAAGAAATACGAACACCTTAGTGGGGAAGGAACACTCTAGCTGTGACGAGCAGAAGACATACGAACACCCTAGTGGTCAAGGATCACTAAAGCAGTGACGAGCAGAAGACATACGAACACCCTAGTGGTGAAGGAAAACTCTAGCAATGACGAGCAGAAGACATACGAACACCCTAGTGTTGAAGGAACATTCTAGCAGTGATGAACGGAAAAGATACGAACACTCTAGTTGTGAAGGAACACTCTACCTTAGATGAGCAAAAGACATACGAACACCCTAGTGGGGAAGGAACACTAAAGGAGTGACGAGCAGAAGACGTACGAACACCCTAGTTATGAAGGAACACTCTAGCAGTGACGAGCATAAGACATACGAACATCCTAGTGGTGAAGGAACACTCTAGCAGTTACGAGCAGTAGATATACGAACACCGTACTAGTGAAGGAACACTCTAGTACCGACGAGCAGAAGATATACGAACACCCTAGTGGTGAAGGAACACTCTAGCAGTGACGAGCTGAAGAGCTATGAACATCCTAGTAGTGAAGGAACACTTTAGCAAGGATAAGCAGAAGACATACGAACACCCTAGTGGTGAAGGAACACTCTAGCAGTGACGAGCAGAAGAAATACGAACACCTTAGTGCGGAAGGAACACTCTAGCAGTGACGAGCAGAAGAAATACGAACACCTTAGTGGGGAAGGAACACTCTAGCTGTGACGAGCAGAAGACATACGAACACCCTAGTGGTGAAGGATCACTAAAGCAGTGACGAGCAGAAGACATACGAACACCCTAGTGGTGAAGGAACACTCTAGCAATGACGAGCAGAAGACATACGAACACCCTAGTGTTGAAGGAACATTCTAGCAGTGATGAACGGAAAAGATACGAATACTCTAGTTGTGAAGGAACACTCTACCTGAGATGAGCAAAAGACATACGAACACCCTAGTGGGGAAGGAACACTAAAGGAGTGACGAGCAGAAGACGTACGAACACCCTAGTTATGAAGGAACACTCTAGCAGTGACGAGCATAAGACATACGAACATCCTAGTGGTGAAGGAACACTCTAGCAGTTACGAGCAGTAGATATACGAACACCCTACTAGTGAAGGAACACTCTAGTACCGACGAGCAGAAGATATACGAACACCCTAGTGGTGAAGGAACACTCTAGCAGTGACGAGCTGAAGAGCTATGAACATCCTAGTAGTGAAGGAACACTTTAGCAAGGATAAGCAGAAGACATACGAACACCCTAGTGGTGAAGGAACACTCTAGCAGTGACGAGCAGAAGAAATACGAACACCTTAGTGGGGAAGGAACACTCTAGCAGTGACGAGCAGAAGACATACGAACACCTTAGTGTTAAAGGAACATTCTAGTAGTGATGAGCGGAAAAGATACGAACACCCTAGTTGTGAAGGAACACTCTAGCTGAGACGAGCAAAAGAGATACGAACACCCTAGTGGTGAAGGAACACTCTAGTAGTGACGAGCGGATGAGATACGAACACCCTAGTTGTGAAGGAACACTAAAGGAGTGACGAGCATAAGACGTACGAACACCCTAGTGGTGAAAGAACACTCTAGCAAGGATAAGCATAAAACATACGAACACCCTAGTGGTGAAGGAACATTTTAGCAGTGACGAGCAGAAGACATACGAACACCCTAGTGGTGAAGGAATACTCTAGTAGTGACGAGCAGAAGTCATACGAACACCCTAGTGGTGAAGGAACACTCTAGTAGTGATGAGCAGATGAGAAATGAACACCCTAGTGGTGAAGGAACACTCTAGCAGTGACAAGCGGAAGAGATACGAACACCCAAGTTTTGAAGGAACACTAAAGGAGTGACGAGTAAAAGACATACGAATACCCTAGTGGTGAAGGAACACTCTAGCAGTGACGAGCTGAAGAGCTATGAACATCCTAGTAGTGAAGGAACACTTTAGCAAGGATAAGCAGAAGACATACGAACACCCTAGTGGTGAAGGAACACTCTAGCAGTGACGAGTAGAAGAAATACGAACACCTTAGTGGGGAAGGAACACTCTAGCAGTGACGAGCAGAAGAAATACGAACACCTTAGTGGGGAAGGAACACTCTAGCTGTGACGAGCAGAAGACATACGAACACCCTAGTGGTGAAGGAACACTAAAGCAGTGACGAGCAGAAGACATACGAACACCCTAGTGGTGAAGGAACACTCTAGCAATGACGAGCAGAAGACATACGAACACCCTAGTGTTGAAGGAACATTCTAGCAGTGATGAACGGAAAAGATACGAACACCCTAGTTGTGAAGGAACACTCTAGCTGAGACGAGCAAAAGAGATACGAACACCCTAGTGGTGAAGGAACACTCTAGTAGTGACGAGCGGATGAGATACGAACACCCTAGTTGTGAAGGAACACTAAAGGAGTGACGAGCATAAGACGTACGAACACCCTAGTGGTGAAAGAACACTCTAGCAAGGATAAGCATAAAACATACGAACACCCTAGTGGTGAAGGAACATTTTAGCAGTGACGAGCAGAAGACATACGAACACCCTAGTGGTGAAGGAATACTCTAGTAGTGACGAGCAGAAGTCATACGAACACCCTAGTGGTGAAGGAACACTCTAGTAGTGATGAGCAGATGAGAAATGAACACCCTAGTGGTGAAGGAACACTCTAGCAGTGACAAGCGGAAGAGATACGAACACCCAAGTTTTGAAGGAACACTAAAGGAGTGACGAGTAAAAGACATACGAATACCCTAGTGGTGAAGGAACACTCTAGCAGTGACGAGCTGAAGAGCTATGAACATCCTAGTAGTGAAGGAACACTTTAGCAAGGATAAGCAGAAGACATACGAACACCCTAGTGGTGAAGGAACACTCTAGCAGTGACGAGTAGAAGAAATACGAACACCTTAGTGGGGAAGGAACACTCTAGCAGTGACGAGCAGAAGAAATACGAACACCTTAGTGGGGAAGGAACACTCTAGCTGTGACGAGCAGAAGACATACGAACACCCTAGTGGTGAAGGAACACTAAAGCAGTGACGAGCAGAAGACATACGAACACCCTAGTGGTGAAGGAACACTCTAGCAATGACGAGCAGAAGACATACGAACACCCTAGTGTTGAAGGAACATTCTAGCAGTGATGAACGGAAAAGATACGAACACCCTAGTTGTGAAGGAACACTCTAGCTGAGACGAGCAAAAGAGATACGAACACCCTAGTGGTGAAGGAACACTCTAGTAGTGACGAGCGGATGAGATACGAACACCCTAGTTGTGAAGGAACACTAAAGGAGTGACGAGCATAAGACGTACGAACACCCTAGTGGTGAAAGAACACTCTAGCAAGGATAAGCATTAAACATACGAACACCCTAGTGGTGAAGGAACATTTTAGCAGTGACGAGCAGAAGACATACGAACACCCTAGTGGTGAAGGAATACTCTAGTAGTGACGAGCAGAAGTCATACGAACACCCTAGTGGTGAAGGAACACTCTAGTAGTGATGAGCAGATGAGAAATGAACACCCTAGTGGTGAAGGAACACTCTAGCAGTGACAAGCGGAAGAGATACGAACACCCAAGTTTTGAAGGAACACTAAAGGAGTGACGAGTAAAAGACATACGAATACCCTAGTGGTGAAGGAACACTCTAGCAGTGACGAGCTGAAGAGCTATGAACATCCTAGTAGTGAAGGAACACTTTAGCAAGGATAAGCAGAAGACATACGAACACCCTAGTGGTGAAGGAACACTCTAGCAGTGACGAGTAGAAGAAATACGAACACCTTAGTGGGGAAGGAACACTCTAGCAGTGACGAGCAGAAGAAATACGAACACCTTAGTGGGGAAGGAACACTCTAGCTGTGACGAGCAGAAGACATACGAACACCCTAGTGGTGAAGGAACACTAAAGCAGTGACGAGCAGAAGACATACGAACACCCTAGTGGTGAAGGAACACTCTAGCAGTGACGAGCAGAAGACATACGAACACCCTAGTGTTGAAGGAACATTCTAGCAGTGATGAACGGAAAAGATACGAACACTCTAGTTGTGAAGGAACACTCTACCTAAGATGAGCAAAAGATATACGAACACCCTAGTGGGGAAGGAACACTAAAGGAGTGACGAGCAGAAGACGTACGAACACCCTAGTGATGAAGGAACACTCTAGCAGTGACGAGCATAAGACATACGAACATCCTAGTGGTGAAGGAACACTCTAGCAGTTACGAGAAGTAGATATACGAACACCCTACTAGTGAAGGAACACTCTAGTAGTGACGAGCAGAAGATATACGAACACCCTAGTGGTGAAGGAACACTCTAGCAGTGACGAGCTGAAGAGCTATGAACATCCTAGTAGTGAAGGAACACTTTAGCAAGGATAAGCAGAAGACATACGAACACCCTAGTGGTGAAGGAACACTCTAGCAGTGACGAGCAGAAGAAATACGAACACCTTAGTGGGGAAGGAACACTCTAGCAGTGACGAGCATAAGACATACGAACACCTTAGTGTTAAAGGAACATTCTAGTAGTGATGAGCGGAAAAGATACGAACACCCTAGTTGTGAAGGAACACTCTAGCTGAGACGAGCAAAAGAGATACGAACACCCTAGTGGTGAAGGAACACTCTAGTAGTGACGAGCGGATGAGATACGAACACCCTAGTTGTGAAGGAACACTAAAGGAGTGTCGAGCATAAGACGTACGAACACCCTAGTGGTGAAGGAACACTCTAGCAAGGATAAGCATAAAACATACGAACACCCTAGTGGTGAAGGAACATTTTAGCAATGACGAGCAGAAGACATACGAACACCCTAGTGGTGAAGGAATACTCTAGTAGTGACGAGCAGAAGTCATACGAACACCCTAGTGGTGAAGGAACACTCTAGCAGTGACGAGCAGAAGACATACGAACACCCTAGTGGTGAAGGAACACTCTAGTAGTGATGAGCAGATGAGAAATGAACACCCTAGTGGTGAAGGAACACTCTAGCAGTGACAAGCGGAAGAGATACGAACACCCAAGTTTTGAAGGAACACTAAAGGAGTGACGAGTAAAAGACATACGAATACCCTAGTGGTGAAGGAACACTCTAGCAGTGACGAGCTGAAGAGCTATGAACATCCTAGTAGTGAAGGAACACTTTAGCAAGGATAAGCAGAAGACATACGAACACCCTAGTGGTGAAGGAACACTCTAGCAGTGACGAGCAGAAGAAATACGAACACCTTAGTGCGGAAGGAACACTCTAGCAGTGACGAGCAGAAGAAATACGAACACCTTAGTGGGGAAGGAACACTCTAGCTGTGACGAGCAGAAGACATACGAACACCCTAGTGGTGAAGGATCACTAAAGCAGTGACGAGCAGAAGACATACGAACACCCTAGTGGTGAAGGAACACTCTAGCAATGACGAGCAGAAGACATACGAACACCCTAGTGTTGAAGGAACATTCTAGCAGAGATGAACGGAAAAGATACGAATACTCTAGTTGTGAAGGAACACTCTACCTGAGATGAGCAAAAGACATACGAACACCCTAGTGGGGAAGGAACACTAAAGGAGTGACGAGCAGAAGACGTACGAACACCCTAGTTATGAAGGAACACTCTAGCAGTGACGAGCATAAGACATACGAACATCCTAGTGGTGAAGGAACACTCTAGCAGTTACGAGCAGTAGATATACGAACACCCTACTAGTGAAGGAACACTCTAGTACCGACGAGCAGAAGATATACGAACACCCTAGTGGTGAAGGAACACTCTAGCAGTGACGAGCTGAAGAGCTATGAACATCCTAGTAGTGAAGGAACACTTTAGCAAGGATAAGCAGAAGACATACGAACACCCTAGTGGTGAAGGAACACTCTAGCAGTGACGAGCAGAAGAAATACGAACACCTTAGTGGGGAAGGAACACTCTAGCAGTGACGAGCAGAAGACATACGAACACCTTAGTGTTAAAGGAACATTCTAGTAGTGATGAGCGGAAAAGATACGAACACCCTAGTTGTGAAGGAACACTCTAGCTGAGACGAGCAAAAGAGATACGAACACCCTAGTGGTGAAGGAACACTCTAGTAGTGACGAGCGGATGAGATATGAACACCCTAGTTGTGAAGGAACACTAAAGGAGTGACGAGCATAAGACGTACGAACACCCTAGTGGTGAAGGAACACTCTAGCAAGGATAAGCATAAAACATACGAACACCCTAGTGGTGAAGGAACATTTTAGCAGTGACGAGCAGAAGACATACGAACACCCTAGTGGTGAAGGAATACTCTAGTAGTGACGAGCAGAAGTCATACGAACACCCTAGTGGTGAAGGAACACTCTAGTAGTGATGAGCAGATGAGAAATGAACACCCTAGTGGTGAAGGAACACTCTAGCAGTGACAAGCGGAAGAGATACGAACACACAAGTTTTAAAGGAACACTAAAGGAGTGACGAGTAAAAGACATACGAATACCCTAGTGGTGAAGGAACACTCTAGCAGTGACGAGCTGAAGAGCTATGAACATCCTAGTAGTGAAGGAACACTTTAGCAAGGATAAGCAGAAGACATACGAACACCCTAGTGGTGAAGGAACACTCTAGCAATGACGAGCAGAAGACATACGAACACCCTAGTGTTGAAGGAACATTCTAGCAGTGATGAACGGAAGAGATACGAACACCCAAGTTTTGAAGGAACACTAAAGGAGTGACGAGTAAAAGACATACGAACACCCTAGTGGTGAAGGAACACTAAAGCAGTGACGAGCAGAAGACATACGAACACCCTAGTGGTGAAGGAACACTCTAGCAATGACGAGCAGAAGACATACGAACACCCTAGTGTTGAAGGAACATTCTAGCAGTGATGAACGGAAGAGATACGAACACCCAAGTTTTGAAGGAACACTAAAGGAGTGACGAGTAAAAGACATACGAACACCCTAGTGGTGAAGGAACACTCTAGCAGTGACGAGCTGAAGAGCTATGAACATCCTAGTAGTGAAGGAACACTTTAGCAAGGATAAGCAGAAGACATACGAACACCCTAGTGGGGAAGGAACACTCTAGCAGTGACGAGCAGAAGAAATACGAACACCTTAGTGGGGAAGGAACACTCTAGCAGTGACGAGCAGAAGAAATACGAACACCTTAGTGGGGAAGGAACACTCTAGCTGTGACGAGCAGAAGACATACGAACACCCTAGTGGTGAAAGAACACTAAAGCAGTGACGAGCAGAAGACATACGAACACCCTAGTGGTGAAGGAACACTCTAGCAATGACGAGCAGAAGATATACGAACACCCTAGTGTTAAGGAACATTCTAGCAGTGATGAACGGAAAAGATACGAACACCCTAGTTGTGAAGGAACACTCTACCTGAGATGAGCAAAAGACATACGAACACCCTAGTGGGGAAGGAACACTAAAGGAGTGACGAGCAGAAGACGTACGAACACCCTAGTGATGAAGGAACCCTCTAGCAGTGACGAGCATAAAACATACGAACATCCTAGTGGTGAAGGAACACTCTAGCAGTTACGAGCAGTAGATATACGAACACCCTACTAGTGAAGGAACACTCTAGTAGTGACGAGCAGAAGATATACGAACACCCTAGTGATGAAGGAACACTCTAGCAGTGACGAGCTGAAGAGCTATGAACATCCTAGTAGTGAAGGAACACTTTAGCAAGGATAAGCAGAAGACATACGAACACCCTAGTGGTGAAGGAACACTCTAGCAGTGACGAGCAGAAGAAATACGAACACCTTAGTGGGGAAGGAACACTCTAGCAGTGACGAGCAGAAGATATACGAACACCTTAGTGTTAAAGGAACATTCTAGTAGTGATGAGCGGAAAAGATACGAACACCCTAGTTGTGAAGGAACACTCTAGCTGAGACGAGCAAAAGAGATACGAACACCCTAGTGGTGAAGGAACACTCTAGTAGTGACGAGCGGATGAGATACGAACACCCTAGTTGTGAAGGAACACTAAAGGAGTGACGAGCATAAGACGTACGAACACCCTAGTGGTGAAGGAACACTCTAGCAAGGATAAGCATAAGACATACGAACACCCTAGTGGTGAAAGAACATTCTAGCAGTGACGAGCAGAAGACATACGAACACCCTAGTGGTGAAGGAATACTCTAGTAGTGACGAGCAGAAGTCATACGAACACCCTAGTGGTGAAGGAACACTCTAGCAGTGACGAGCAGAAGACATACGAACACCCTAGTGGTGAAGGAACACTCTAGTAGTGATGAGCAGATGAGAAACGAACACCCTAGTGGTGAAGGAACACTCTAGCAGTGACAAGCGGAAGAGATACGAACACCCAAGTTTTGAAGGAACACTAAAGGAGTGACGAGTAAAAGACATACGAACACCCTAATGGTGAAGGAACACTCTAGCAGTGACGAGCTGAAGAGCTATGAACATCCTAGTAGTGAAGGAACACTTTAGCAAGGATAAGCAGAAGACATACGAACACCCTAGTGGTGAAGGAACACTCTAGCAGTGACGAGCAGAAGAAATACGAACACCTTAGTGGGGAATGAACACTCTAGCAGTGACGAGCAGAAGAAATACGAACACCTTAGTGGGGAAGGAACACTCTAGCTGTGACGAGCAGAAGACATACGAACACCCTAGTGGTGAAGGAACACTCTAGTAGTAACGAGCAGAAGATATAAGAACACCCTAGTGGTGAAGGAACACTCTAGCAGTGACGAGCATAAGACATACGTACACCCTAGTAGGGAAGGAACACTCTAGCAGTGACGAGCGGAAGAGATACGAACACCCAAGTTTTGAAGGAACACTAAAGGAGTGACGAGTAAAAGACATACGAACACCCTAGTGGTGAAGGAACACTCTAGCAGTGACGAGCTGAAGAGCTATGAACATCCTAGTAGTGAAGGAACACTTTAGCAAGGATAAGCAGAAGACATACGAACACCCTAGTGGTGAAGGAACACTCTAGTAGTGACGAGCAGAAGAAATACGAACACCTTAGTGGGGAAGGAACACTCTAGCAGTGACGAGCAAAAGACATACGAAAACCTTAGTGTTAAAGGAACATTCTATTAGTGATGAGCGGAAAAGATACGAACACCCTAGTTGTGAAGGAACACTCTAGCTGAGACGAGCAAAAGAGATACAAACACCCTAGTGGTGAAGGAACACTCTAGTAGTGACGAGCGGATGAGATACGAACACCCTAGTTGTGAAGGAACACTAAAGGAGTGACGAGCATAAGTCGTAGGAACACTCTAGTGGTGAAGGAACACTCTAGCAAGGATAAGCATAAGACATACGAACACCCTAGTGGTGAAGGAACATTCTAGCAGTGACGAGCAGAATACATACGAACACCCTAGTGGTGAAGGAATACTCTAGTAGTGACGAGCAGAAGTCATACGAACACCCTAGTGGTGAAGGAACACTCTAGCAGTGACGAGCAGAAGACATACGAACACCCTAGTGGTGAAGGAACACTCTAGTAGTGATGAGCAGATGAGAAACGAACACCCTAGTGGTGAAGGAACACTCTAGCAGTGACGAGCAGAAGAAATACGAACACCTTAGTGGGGAAGGAACACTCTAGCTGTGACGAGCAGAAGACATACGAACACCCTAGTGGTGAAGGAACACTAAAGCAGTGACGAGCAGAAGACATACGAACACCCTAGTGGTGAAGGAACACTCTAGCAATGACGAGCAGAAGACATACGAACACCCTAGTGTTGAAGGAACATTCTAGCAGTGATGAACGGAAAAGATACGAACACTCTAGTTGTGAAGGAACACTCTACCTGAGATGAGCAAAAGACATACGAACACCCTAGTGGGGAAGGAACACTAAAGGAGTGACGAGCAGAAGACGTACGAACACCCTAGTTATGAAGGAACACTCTAGCAGTGACGAGCATAAGACATACGAACATCCTAGTGGTGAAGGAACACTCTAGCAGTTACGAGCAGTAGATATACGAACACCCTACTAGTGAAGGAACACTCTAGTACCGACGAGCAGAAGATATACGAACACCCTAGTGGTGAAGGAACACTCTAGCAGTGACGAGCTGAAGAGCTATGAACATCCTAGTAGTGAAGGAACACTTTAGCAAGGATAAGCAGAAGACATACGAACACCCTAGTGGTGAAGGAACACTCTAGCAGTGACGAGCAGAAGAAATACGAACACCTTAGTGGGGAAGGAACACTCTAGCAGTGACGAGCAGAAGACATACGAACACCTTAGTGTTAAAGGAACATTCTAGTAGTGATGAGCGGAAAAGATACGAACACCCTAGTTGTGAAGGAACACTCTAGCTGAGACGAGCAAAAGAGATACGAACACCCTAGTGGTGAAGGAACACTCTAGTAGTGACGAGCGGATGAGATACGAACACCCTAGTTGTGAAGGAACACTAAAGGAGTGACGAGCATAAGACGTACGAACACCCTAGTGGTGAAGGAACACTCTAGCAAGGATAAGCATAAAACATACGAACACCCTAGTGGTGAAGGAACATTTTAGCAGTGACGAGCAGAAGACATACGAACACCCTAGTGGTGAAGGAATACTCTAATAGTGACGAGCAGAAGTCATACGAACACCATAGTGGTGAAGGAACACTTTAGTAGTGATGAGTAGATGAGAAATGAACACCCTAGTGGTGAAGGAACACTCTAGCAGTGACAAGCGGAAGAGATACGAACACCCAAGTTTTGAAGGAACACTAAAGGAGTAACGAGTAAAAGACATACGAATTCCCTAGTGGTGAAGGAACACTCTAGCAGTGACGAGCTGAAGAGCTATGAACATCGTAGTAGTGAAGGAACACTTTAGCAAGGATAAGCAGAAGACATACGAACACTCTAGTGGTGAAAGAACACTCTAGCAGTGACGAGCAGAAGAAATACGAACACCTTAGTGGGGAAGGAACACTCTAACAGTGACGAACAAAAGAAATACGAACACATTAGTGGGGAAGGAACACTCTAGCTGTGACGAGCAGAAGACATACGAACACCCTAGTGGTGAAGGAACACTCTAGTAGTAACGAGCAGAAGATATACGAACACCCTAGTGGTGAAGGAACACTCTAGCAGTGACGAGCATAAGACATACGTACACCCTAGTAGTGAAGGAACACTCTAGTAGTGACGAGCGGAAGAGATACGAACACCCAAGTTTTGAAGAAACACTAAAGGAGTGACGAGTAAAAGACATACGAACACCCTAGTGGTGAAGGAACACTCTAGCAGTGACGAGCAGAAGAAATACGAACACCTTAGTGGGGAAGGAACACTCTAGCAGTGACGAACAAAAGAAATACGAACACATTAGTGGGGAAGGAACACTCTAGCTGTGACGAGCAGAAGACATACGAACACCCTAGTGGTGAAGGAACACTCTAGTAGTAATGAGCAGAAGATATACGAACACCCTAGTGGTGAAGGAACACTCTAGCAGTGACGAGCATAAGACATACGTACACCCTAGTAGTGAAGGAACACTCTAGCAGTGACGAGCGGAAGAGATACGAACACCCAAGTTTTGAAGGAACACTAAAGGAGTGACGAGTAAAAGACATACGAACACCCTAGTGTTAAGGAACATTCTAGCAGTGATGAACGGAAAAGATACAAACACCCTAGTTGTGAAGGAACACTCTACCTGAGATGAGCAAAAGACATACGAACACCCTAGTGGGGAAGGAACACTAAAGGAGTGACGAGCAGAAGACGTACGAACACCCTAGTGATGAAGGAACACTCTAGCAGTGACGAGCATAAAACATACGAACATCCTAGTGGTGAAGGAACACTCTAGCAGTTACGAGCAGTAGATATACGAACACCCTACTAGTGAAGGAACACTCTAGTAGTGACGATCAGAAGATATACGAACACCCTAGTGGTGAAGGAACACTCTAGCAGTGACGAGCTGAAGAGCTATGAACATCCTAGTAGTGAAGGAACACTTTAGCAAGGATAAGCAGAAGACATACGAACACCCTAGTGGTGAAGGAACACTCTAGCAGTGACGAGCAGAAGAAATACGAACACCTTAGTGGGGAAGGAACACTCTAGCAGTGACGAGCAGAAGACATACGAACACCTTAGTGTTAAAGGAACATTCTAGTAGTGATGAGCGGAAAAGATACGAACACCCTAGTTGTGAAGGAACACTCTAGCTGAGATGAGCAAAAGAGATACGAACACCCTAGTGGTGAAGGAACACTCTAGTAGTGACGAGCGGATGAGATACGAACACCCTAGTTGTGAAGGAACACTAAAGGAGTGACGAGCATAAGACATACGAACACCCTAGTGGTGAAGGAACACTCTAGCAAGGATAAGCATAAGACATACGAACACCCTAGTGGTGAAAGAACATTCTAGCAGTGACGAGCAGAAGACATACGAACACCCTAGTGGTGAAGGAATACTCTAGTAGTGACGAGCAGAAGTCATACGAACACCCTAGTGGTGAAGGAACACTCTAGCAGTGACGAGCAGAAGACATACGAACACCCTAGTGGTGAAGGAACACTCTAGTAGTGATGAGCAGATGAGAAACGAACACCCTAGTGGTGAAGGAACACTCTAGCAGTGACAAGCGGAAGAGATACGAACACCCAAGTTTTGAAGGAACACTAAAGGAGTGACGAGTAAAAGACATACGAACACCCTAATGGTGAAGGAACACTCTAGCAGTGACGAGCTGAAGAGCTATGAACATCCTAGTAGTGAAGGAACACTTTAGCAAGGATAAGCAGAAGACATACGAACACCCTAGTGGTGAAGGAACACTCTAGCAGTGACGAGCAGAAGAAATACAAACACCTTAGTGGGGAAGGAACACTCTAGCAGTGACGAGCAGAAGAAATACGAACACCTTAGTGGGGAAGGAACACTCTAGCTGTGACGAGCAGAAGACATACGAACACCCTAATGGTGAAGGAACACTCTAGTAGTGACGAGCAGAAGATATACGAACACCCTAGTGGTGAAGGAACACTGTAGCAGTGACGAGCATAAGACATACGTACACCCTAGTAGTGAAGGAACACTCTAGCAGTGACGAGCGGAAGAGATACGAACACCCAAGTTTTGAAGGAACACTAAAGGAGTGACGAGTAAAAGACATACGAACACCCTAGTGGTGAAGGAACACTCTAGCAGTGACGAGCTGAAGAGCTATGAACATCCTAGTAGTGAAGGAACACTTTAGCAAGAATAAGCAGAAGACATACGAACACCCTAGTGGTGAAGGAACACTCTAGTAGTGACGAGCAGAAGAAATACGAACACCTTAGTGGGGAAGGAACACTCTAGCAGTGACGAGCAGAAGACATACGAAAACCTTAGTGTTAAAGGAACATTCTAGTAGTGATGAGCGGAAAAGATACGAACACCCTAGTTGTGAAGGAACACTCTAGCTGCGACGAGCAAAAGAGATACAAACACCCTAGTGGTGAAGGAACACTCTAGTAGTGACGAGCGGATGAGATACGAACACCCTAGTTGTGAAGGAACACTAAAGGAGTGACGAGCATAAGACGTACGAACACTCTAGTGGTGAAGGAACACTCTAGCAAGGATAAGCATAAGACATACGAACACCCTAGTGGTGAAGGAACATTCTAGCAGTGACGAGCAGAAGACATTCGAACACCCTAGTGGTGAAGGAATACTCTAGTAGTGACGAGCAGAAGTCATACGAACACCCTAGTGGTGAAGGAACACTCTAGGACTGACGAGCAGAAGACATACGAACACCCTAGTGGTGAAGGAACACTCTAGTAGTGATGAAGGAACACTCTAGTAGTGATGAGCAGATGAGAAACGAACACCCTAGTGGTGAAGGAACACTCTAGCAGTGACGAGCGGAAGAGATACGAACACCCAAGTTTTGAAGGAAAACTAAAGGAGTGATGAGTAAAAGACATACGAACACCCTAGTGGTGAAGGAACACTCTAACAGTGATGAGTATAACAAATATGATTACCCTGATGGTGAAGGAACACTAAAGGAGTGACGAGCTGAAGACGTACGAACACCCTAGTGATGATGGAACACTCTAGCAGTGACGAGCAAAAGAGAAACAAACACCCTAGTGTTGAAGGAACACCCTAGCAGTGATGAGCTGAAGAGCTATGAACACTCTAGTAGTGAAGGAACACTCTAGCAAGGATAAGCAGAAGACATACGAACACCCTAGTGGTGAAGGAACACTAAAGCAGTGACGAGCAGAAGACATTCGAACACCCTAGTGGTGAAGGAACACTCTAGCAATGACGAGCAGAAGACATACGAACACCCTAGTGTTGAAGGAACATTCTAGCAGTGATGAACGGAAAAGATACGAACACCCTAGTTGTGAAGGAACACTCTAGCAGTGACGAGCATAAGACATACGTACACCCTAGTAGTGAAGGAACACTCTAGCAGTGACGAGCGGAAGAGATACGAACACCCAAGTTTTGAAGGAACACTAAAGGAGTGACGAGTAAAAGACATACGAACACCCTAGTGTTAAGGAACATTCTAGCAGTGATGAACGGAAAAGATACGAACACCCTAGTTGTGAAGGAACACTCTACCTGAGATGAGCAAAAGACATACGAACACCCTAGTGGGGAAGGAACACTAAAGGAGTGACGAGCAGAAGACGTACGAACACCCTAGTGATGAAGGAACACTCTAGCAGTGACGAGCATAAAACATACGAACATCCTAGTGGTGAAGGAACACTCTAGCAGTTACGAGCAGTAGATATACGAACACCCTACTAGTGAAGGAACACTCTAGTAGTGACGATCAGAAGATATACGAACACCCTAGTGGTGAAGGAACACTCTAGCAGTGACGAGCTGAAGAGCTATGAACATCCTAGTAGTGAAGGAACACTTTAGCAAGGATAAGCAGAAGACATACGAACACCCTAGTGGTGAAGGAACACTCTAGCAGTGACGAGCAGAAGAAATACGAACACCTTAGTGGGGAAGGAACACTCTAGCAGTGACGAGCAGAAGACATACGAACACCTTAGTGTTAAAGGAACATTCTAGTAGTGATGAGCGGAAAAGATACGAACACCCTAGTTGTGAAGGAACACTCTAGCTGAGATGAGCAAAAGAGATACGAACACCCTAGTGGTGAAGGAACACTCTAGTAGTGACGAGCGGATGAGATACGAACACCCTAGTTGTGAAGGAACACTAAAGGAGTAACGAGCATAAGACATACGAACACCCTAGTGGTGAAGGAACACTCTAGCAAGGATAAGCATAAGACATACGAACATCCTAGTGGTGAAAGAACATTCTAGCAGTGACGAGCAGAAGACATACGAACACCCTAGTGGTGAAGGAATACTCTAGTAGTGACGAGCAGAAGTCATACGAACACCCTAGTGGTGAAGGAACACTCTAGCAGTGACGAGCAGAAGACATACGAACACCCTAGTGGTGAAGGAACACTCTAGTAGTGATGAGCAGATGAGAAACGAACACCCTAGTGGTGAAGGAACACTCTAGCAGTGACAAGCGGAAGAGATACGAACACCCAAGTTTTGAAGGAACACTAAAGGAGTGACGAGTAAAAGACATACGAACACCCTAATGGTGAAGGAACACTCTAGCAGTGACGAGCTGAAGAGCTATGAACATCCTAGTAGTGAAGGAACACTTTAGCAAGGATAAGCAGAAGACATACGAACACCCTAGTGGTAAAGGAACACTCTAGCAGTGACGAGCAGAAGAAATACAAACACCTTAGTGGGGAAGGAACACTCTAGCAGTGACGAGCAGAAGAAATACGAACACCTTAGTGGGGAAGGAACACTCTAGCTGTGACGAGCAGAAGACATACGAACACCCTAATGGTGAAGGAACACTCTAGTAGTGACGAGCAGAAGATATACGAACACCCTAGTGGTGAAGGAACACTGTAGCAGTGACGAGCATAAGACATACGTACACCCTAGTTTTGAAGGAACACTAAAGGAGTGACGAGTAAAAGACATACGAACACCCTAGTGGTGAAGGAACACTCTAGCAGTGACGAGCTGAAGAGCTATGAACATCCTAGTAGTGAAGGAACACTTTAGCAAGGATAAGCAGAAGACATACGAACACCCTAGTGGTGAAGGAACACTCTAGTAGTGACGAGCAGAAGAAATACGAACACCTTAGTGGGGAAGGAACACTCTAGCAGTGACGAGCAGAAGACATACGAAAACCTTAGTGTTAAAGGAACATTCTAGTAGTGATGAGCGGAAAAGATACGAACACCCTAGTTGTGAAGGAACACTCTAGCTGCGACGAGCAAAAGAGATACAAACACCCTAGTGGTGAAGGAACACTCTAGTAGTGACGAGCGGATGAGATACGAACACCCTAGTTGTGAAGGAACACTAAAGGAGTGACGAGCATAAGACGTACGAACACTCTAGTGGTGAAGGAACACTCTAGCAAGGATAAGCATAAGACATACGAACACCCTAGTGGTGAAGGAACATTCTAGCAGTGACGAGCAGAAGACATTCGAACACCCTAGTGGTGAAGGAATACTCTAGTAGTGACGAGCAGAAGTCATACGAACACCCTAGTGGTGAAGGAACACTCTAGCAGTGACGAGCAGAAGACATACGAACACCCTAGTGGTGAAGGAACACTCTAGTAGTGATGAGCAGATGAGAAACGAACACCCTAGTGGTGAAGGAACACTCTAGCAGTGACGAGCGGAAGAGATACGAACACCCAAGTTTTGAAGGAACACTAAAGGAGTGATGAGTAAAAGACATACGAACACCCTAGTGGTGAAGGAACACTCTAACAGTGATGAGTATAACAAATATGATTACCCTGATGGTGAAGGAACACTCTAGCAGTGACGAACAAAAGAAATACGAACACATTAGTGGGGAAGGAACACTCTAGCTGTGACGAGCAGAAGACATACGAACACCCTAGTGGTGAAGGAACACTCTAGTAGTAATGAGCAGAAGATATACGAACACCCTAGTGGTGAAGGAACACTCTAGCAGTGACGAGCATAAGACATACGTACACCCTAGTAGTGAAGGAACACTCTAGCAGTGACGAGCGGAAGAGATACGAACACCCAAGTTTTGAAGGAACACTAAAGGAGTGACGAGTAAAAGACATACGAACACCCTAGTGTTAAGGAACATTCTAGCAGTGATGAACGGAAAAGATACAAACACCCTAGTTGTGAAGGAACACTCTACCTGAGATGAGCAAAAGACATACGAACACCCTAGTGGGGAAGGAACACTAAAGGAGTGACGAGCAGAAGACGTACGAACACCCTAGTGATGAAGGAACACTCTAGCAGTGACGAGCATAAAACATACGAACATCCTAGTGGTGAAGGAACACTCTAGCAGTTACGAGCAGTAGATATACGAACACCCTACTAGTGAAGGAACACTCTAGTAGTGACGATCAGAAGATATACGAACACCCTAGTGGTGAAGGAACACTCTAGTAGTGATGAGCAGATGAGAAACGAACACCCTAGTGGTGAAGGAACACTCTAGCAGTGACAAGCGGAAGAGATACGAACACCCAAGTTTTGAAGGAACACTAAAGGAGTGACGAGTAAAAGACATACGAACACCCTAATGGTGAAGGAACACTCTAGCAGTGACGAGCTGAAGAGCTATGAACATCCTAGTAGTGAAGGAACACTTTAGCAAGGATAAGCAGAAGACATACGAACACCCTAGTTGTGAAGGAACACTCTAGCAGTGACGAGCAGAAGAAATACAAACACCTTAGTGGGGAAGGAACACTCTAGCAGTGACGAGCAGAAGAAATACGAACACCTTAGTGGGGAAGGAACACTCTAGCTGTGACAAGCAGAAGACATACGAACACCCTAATGGTGAAGGAACACTCTAGTAGTGACGAGCAGAAGATATACGAACACCCTAGTGGTGAAGGAACACTGTAGCAGTGACGAGCATAAGACATACGTACACCCTAGTTTTGAAGGAACACTAAAGGAGTGACGAGTAAAAGACATACGAACACCCTAGTGGTGAAGGAACACTCTAGCAGTGACGAGCTGAAGAGCTATGAACATCCTAGTAGTGAAGGAACACTTTAGCAAGGATAAGCAGAAGACATACGAACACCCTAGTGGTGAAGGAACACTCTAGTAGTGACGAGCAGAAGAAATACGAACACCTTAGTGGGGAAGGAACACTCTAGCAGTGACGAGCAGAAGACATACGAAAACCTTAGTGTTAAAGGAACATTCTAGTAGTGATGAGCTGAAAAGATACGAACACCCTAGTTGTGAAGGAACACTCTAGCTGCGACGAGCAAAAGAGATACAAACACCCTAGTGGTGAAGGAACACTCTAGTAGTGACGAGCGGATGAGATACGAACACCCTAGTTGTGAAGGAACACTAAAGGAGTGACGAGCATAAGACGTACGAACACTCTAGTGGTGAAGGAACACTCTAGCAAGGATAAGCATAAGACATACGAACACCCTAGTGGTGAAGGAACATTCTAGCAGTGACGAGCAGAAGACATTCGAACACCCTAGTGGTGAAGGAATACTCTAGTAGTGACGAGCAGAAGTCATACGAACACCCTAGTGGTGAAGGAACACTCTAGCAGTGACGAGCAGAAGACATACGAACACCCTAGTGGTGAAGGAACACTCTAGTAGTGATGAGAAGATGAGAAACGAACACCCTAGTGGTGAAGGAACACTCTAGCAGTGACGAGCGGAAGAGATACGAACACCCAAGTTTTGAAGGAACACTAAAGGAGTGATGAGTAAAAGACATACGAACACCCTAGTGGTGAAGGAACACTCTAACAGTGATGAGTATAACAAATATGATTACCCTGATGGTGAAGGAACACTCTAGCAGTGACGAACAAAAGAAATACGAACACATTAGTGGGGAAGGAACACTCTAGCTGTGACGAGCAGAAGACATACGAACACCCTAGTGGTGAAGGAACACTCTAGTAGTAATGAGCAGAAGATATACGAACACCCTAGTGGTGAAGGAACACTCTAGCAGTGACGAGCATAAGACATACGTACACCCTAGTAGTGAAGGAACACTCTAGCAGTGACGAGCGGAAGAGATATGAACACCCAAGTTTTGAAGGAACACTAAAGGAGTGACGAGTAAAAGACATACGAACACCCTAGTGTTAAGGAACATTCTAGCAGTGATGAACGGAAAAGATACAAACACCCTAGTTGTGAAGGAACACTCTACCTGAGATGAGCAAAAGACATACGAACACCCTAGTGGGGAAGGAACACTAAAGGAGTGACGAGCAGAAGACGTACGAACACCCTAGTGATGAAGGAACACTCTAGCAGTGACGAGCATAAAACATACGAACATCCTAGTGGTGAAGGAACACTCTAGCAGTTACGAGCAGTAGATATACGAACACCCTACTAGTGAAGGAACACTCTAGTAGTGACGATCAGAAGATATACGAACACCCTAGTGGTGAAGGAACACTCTAGCAGTGACGAGCTGAAGAGCTATGAACATCCTAGTAGTGAAGGAACACTTTAGCAAGGATAAGCAGAAGACATACGAACACCCTAGTGGTGAAGGAACACTCTAGCAGTGACGAGCAGAAGAAATACGAACACCTTAGTGGGGAAGGAACACTCTAGCAGTGACGAGCAGAAGACATACGAACACCTTAGTGTTAAAGGAACATTCTAGTAGTGATGAGCGGAAAAGATACGAACACCCTAGTTGTGAAGGAACACTCTAGCTGAGATGAGCAAAAGAGATACGAACACCCTAGTGGTGAAGGAACACTCTAGTAGTGACGAGCGGATGAGATACGAACACCCTAGTTGTGAAGGAACACTAAAGGAGTGACGAGCATAAGACATACGAACACCCTAGTGGTGAAGGAACACTCTAGCAAGGATAAGCATAAGACATACGAACACCCTAGTGGTGAAAGAACATTCTAGCAGTGACGAGCAGAAGACATACGAACACCCTAGTGGTGAAGGAATACTCTAGTAGTGACGAGCAGAAGTCATACGAACACCCTAGTGGTGAAGGAACACTCTAGCAGTGACGAGCAGAAGACATACGAACACCCTAGTGGTGAAGGAACACTCTAGTAGTGATGAGCAGATGAGAAACGAACACCCTAGTGGTGAAGGAACACTCTAGCAGTGACAAGCGGAAGAGATACGAACACCCAAGTTTTGAAGGAACACTAAAGGAGTGACGAGTAAAAGACATACGAACACCCTAATGGTGAAGGAACACTCTAGCAGTGACGAGCTGAAGAGCTATGAACATCCTAGTAGTGAAGGAACACTTTAGCAAGGATAAGCAGAAGACATACGAACACCCTAGTGGTGAAGGAACACTCTAGCAGTGACGAGCAGAAGAAATACAAACACCTTAGTGGGGAAGGAACACTCTAGCAGTGACGAGCAGAAGAAATACGAACACCTTAGTGGGGAAGGAACACTCTAGCTGTGACGAGCAGAAGACATACGAACACCCTAATGGTGAAGGAACACTCTAGTAGTGACGAGCAGAAGATATACGAACACCCTAGTGGTGAAGGAACACTGTAGCAGTGACGAGCATAAGACATACGTACACCCTAGTAGTGAAGGAACACTCTAGCAGTGACGAGCGGAAGAGATACGAACACCCAAGTTTTGAAGGAACACTAAAGGAGTGACGAGTAAAAGACATACGAACACCCTAGTGGTGAAGGAACACTCTAGCAGTGACGAGCTGAAGAGCTATGAACATCCTAGTAGTGAAGGAACACTTTAGCAAGGATAAGCAGAAGACATACGAACACCCTAGTGGTGAAGGAACACTCTAGTAGTGACGAGCAGAAGAAATACGAACACCTTAGTGGGGAAGGAACACTCTAGCAGTGACGAGCAGAAGACATACGAAAACCTTAGTGTTAAAGGAACATTCTAGTAGTGATGAGCGGAAAAGATACGAACACCCTAGTTGTGAAGGAACACTCTAGCTGCGACGAGCAAAAGAGATACAAACACCCTAGTGGTGAAGGAACACTCTAGTAGTGACGAGCGGATGAGATACGAACACCCTAGTTGTGAAGGAACACTAAAGGAGTGACGAGCATAAGACGTACGAACACTCTAGTGGTGAAGGAACACTCTAGCAAGGATAAGCATAAGACATACGAACACCCTAGTGGTGAAGGAACATTCTAGCAGTGACGAGCAGAAGACATTCGAACACCCTAGTGGTGAAGGAATACTCTAGTAGTGACGAGCAGAAGTCATACGAACACCCTAGTGGTGAAGGAACACTCTAGCAGTGACGAGCAGAAGACATACGAACACCCTAGTGGTGAAGGAACACTCTAGTAGTGATGAGCAGATGAGAAACGAACACCCTAGTGGTGAAGGAACACTCTAGCAGTGACGAGCGGAAGAGATACGAACACCCAAGTTTTGAAGGAACACTAAAGGAGTGATGAGTAAAAGACATACGAACACCCTAGTGGTGAAGGAACACTCTAACAGTGATGAGTATAACAAATATGATTACCCTAATGGTGAAGGAACACTAAAGGAGTGACGAGCTGAAGACGTACGAACACCCTAGTGATGACGGAACACTCTAGCAGTGACGAGCAAAAGAGAAACAAACACCCTAGTGTTGAAGGAACACCCTAGCAGTGATGAGCTGAAGAGCTATGAACACTCTAGTAGTGAAGGAACACTCTAGCAAGGATAAGCAGAAGACATACGAACACCCTAGTGGTGAAGGAACACTAAAGCAGTGACGAGCAGAAGACATTCGAACACCCTAGTGGTGAAGGAACACTCTAGCAATGACGAGCAGAAGACATACGAACACCCTAGTGTTGAAGGAACATTCTAGCAGTGATGAACGGAAAAGATACGAACACCCTAGTTGTGAAGGAACACTCTAGCAGTGACGAGCATAAGACATACGTACACCCTAGTAGTGAAGGAACACTCTAGCAGTGACGAGCGGAAGAGATACGAACACCCAAGTTTTGAAGGAACACTAAAGGAGTGACGAGTAAAAGACATACGAACACCCTAGTGTTAAGGAACATTCTAGCAGTGATGAACGGAAAAGATACGAACACCCTAGTTGTGAAGGAACACTCTACCTGAGATGAGCAAAAGACATACGAACACCCTAGTGGGGAAGGAACACTAAAGGAGTGACGAGCAGAAGACGTACGAACACCCTAGTGATGAAGGAACACTCTAGCAGTGACGAGCATAAAACATACGAACATCCTAGTGGTGAAGGAACACTCTAGCAGTTACGAGCAGTAGATATACGAACACCCTACTAGTGAAGGAACACTCTAGTAGTGACGATCAGAAGATATACGAACACCCTAGTGGTGAAGGAACACTCTTGCAGTGACGAGCTGAAGAGCTATGAACATCCTAGTAGTGAAGGAACACTTTAGCAAGGATAAGCAGAAGACATACGAACACCCTAGTGGTGAAGGAACACTCTAGCAGTGACGAGCAGAAGAAATACGAACACCTTAGTGGGGAAGGAACACTCTAGCAGTGACGAGCAGAAGACATACGAACACCTTAGTGTTAAAGGAACATTCTAGTAGTGATGAGCGGAAAAGATACGAACACCCTAGTTGTGAAGGAACACTCTAGCTGAGATGAGCAAAAGAGATACGAACACCCTAGTGGTGAAGGAACACTCTAGTAGTGACGAGCGGATGAGATACGAACACCCTAGTTGTGAAGGAACACTAAAGGAGTAACGAGCATAAGACATACGAACACCCTAGTGGTGAAGGAACACTCTAGCAAGGATAAGCATAAGACATACGAACATCCTAGTGGTGAAAGAACATTCTAGCAGTGACGAGCAGAAGACATACGAACACCCTAGTGGTGAAGGAATACTCTAGTAGTGACGAGCAGAAGTCATACGAACACCCTAGTGGTGAAGGAACACTCTAGCAGTGACGAGCAGAAGACATACGAACACCCTAGTGGTGAAGGAACACTCTAGTAGTGATGAGCAGATGAGAAACGAACACCCTAGTGGTGAAGGAACACTCTAGCAGTGACAAGCGGAAGAGATACGAACACCCAAGTTTTGAAGGAACACTAAAGGAGTGACGAGTAAAAGACATACGAACACCCTAATGGTGAAGGAACACTCTAGCAGTGACGAGCTGAAGAGCTATGAACATCCTAGTAGTGAAGGAACACTTTAGCAAGGATAAGCAGAAGACATACGAACACCCTAGTGGTGAAGGAACACTCTAGCAGTGACGAGCAGAAGAAATACAAACACCTTAGTGGGGAAGGAACACTCTAGCAGTGACGAGCAGAAGAAATACGAACACCTTAGTGGGGAAGGAACACTCTAGCTGTGACGAGCAGAAGACATACGAACACCCTAATGGTGAAGGAACACTCTAGTAGTGACGAGCAGAAGATATACGAACACCCTAGTGGTGAAGGAACACTGTAGCAGTGACGAGCATAAGACATACGTACACCCTAGTTTTGAAGGAACACTAAAGGAGTGACGAGTAAAAGACATACGAACACCCTAGTGGTGAAGGAACACTCTAGCAGTGACGAGCTGAAGAGCTATGAACATCCTAGTAGTGAAGGAACACTTTAGCAAGGATAAGCAGAAGACATACGAACACCCTAGTGGTGAAGGAACACTCTAGTAGTGACGAGCAGAAGAAATACGAACACCTTAGTGGGGAAGGAACACTCTAGCAGTGACGAGCAGAAGACATACGAAAACCTTAGTGTTAAAGGAACATTCTAGTAGTGATGAGCGGAAAAGATACGAACACCCTAGTTGTGAAGGAACACTCTAGCTGCGACGAGCAAAAGAGATACAAACACCCTAGTGGTGAAGGAACACTCTAGTAGTGACGAGCGGATGAGATACGAACACCCTAGTTGTGAAGGAACACTAAAGGAGTGACGAGCATAAGACGTACGAACACTCTAGTGGTGAAGGAACACTCTAGCAAGGATAAGCATAAGACATACGAACACCCTAGTGGTGAAGGAACATTCTAGCAGTGACGAGCAGAAGACATTCGAACACCCTAGTGGTGAAGGAATACTCTAGTAGTGACGAGCAGAAGTCATACGAACACCCTAGTGGTGAAGGAACACTCTAGCAGTGACGAGCAGAAGACATACGAACACCCTAGTGGTGAAGGAACACTCTAGTAGTGATGAGCAGATGAGAAACGAACACCCTAGTGGTGAAGGAACACTCTAGCAGTGACGAGCGGAAGAGATACGAACACCCAAGTTTTGAAGGAACACTAAAGGAGTGATGAGTAAAAGACATACGAACACCCTAGTGGTGAAGGAACACTCTAACAGTGATGAGTATAACAAATATGATTACCCTGATGGTGAAGGAACACTCTAGCAGTGACGAACAAAAGAAATACGAACACATTAGTGGGGAAGGAACACTCTAGCTGTGACGAGCAGAAGACATACGAACACCCTAGTGTTGAAGGAACATTCTAGCAGTGATGAACGGAAAAGATACGAACACCCTAGTTGTGAAGGAACACTCTAGCAGTGACGAGCATAAGACATACGTACACCCTAGTAGTGAAGGAACACTCTAGCAGTGACGAGCGGAAGAGATACGAACACCCAAGTTTTGAAGGAACACTAAAGGAGTGACGAGTAAAAGACATACGAACACCCTAGTGTTAAGGAACATTCTAGCAGTGATGAACGGAAAAGATACGAACACCCTAGTTGTGAAGGAACACTCTACCTGAGATGAGCAAAAGACATACGAACACCCTAGTGGGGAAGGAACACTAAAGGAGTGACGAGCAGAAGACGTACGAACACCCTAGTGATGAAGGAACACTCTAGCAGTGACGAGCATAAAACATACGAACATCCTAGTGGTGAAGGAACACTCTAGCAGTTACGAGCAGTAGATATACGAACACCCTACTAGTGAAGGAACACTCTAGTAGTGACGATCAGAAGATATACGAACACCCTAGTGGTGAAGGAACACTCTAGTAGTGATGAGCAGATGAGAAACGAACACCCTAGTGGTGAAGGAACACTCTAGCAGTGACAAGCGGAAGAGATACGAACACCCAAGTTTTGAAGGAACACTAAAGGAGTGACGAGTAAAAGACATACGAACACCCTAATGGTGAAGGAACACTCTAGCAGTGACGAGCTGAAGAGCTATGAACATCCTAGTAGTGAAGGAACACTTTAGCAAGGATAAGCAGAAGACATACGAACACCCTAGTTGTGAAGGAACACTCTAGCAGTGACGAGCAGAAGAAATACAAACACCTTAGTGGGGAAGGAACACTCTAGCAGTGACGAGCAGAAGAAATACGAACACCTTAGTGGGGAAGGAACACTCTAGCTGTGACAAGCAGAAGACATACGAACACCCTAATGGTGAAGGAACACTCTAGTAGTGACGAGCAGAAGATATACGAACACCCTAGTGGTGAAGGAACATTGTAGCAGTGACGAGCATAAGACATACGTACACCCTAGTTTTGAAGGAACACTAAAGGAGTGACGAGTAAAAGACATACGAACACCCTAGTGGTGAAGGAACACTCTAGCAGTGACGAGCTGAAGAGCTATGAACATCCTAGTAGTGAAGGAACACTTTAGCAAGGATAAGCAGAAGACATACGAACACCCTAGTGGTGAAGGAACACTCTAGTAGTGACGAGCAGAAGAAATACGAACACCTTAGTGGGGAAGGAACACTCTAGCAGTGACGAGCAGAAGACATACGAAAACCTTAGTGTTAAAGGAACATTCTAGTAGTGATGAGCGGAAAAGATACGAACACCCTAGTTGTGAAGGAACACTCTAGCTGCGACGAGCAAAAGAGATACAAACACCCTAGTGGTGAAGGAACACTCTAGTAGTGACGAGCGGATGAGATACGAACACCCTAGTTGTGAAGGAACACTAAAGGAGTGACGAGCATAAGACGTACGAACACTCTAGTGGTGAAGGAACACTCTAGCAAGGATAAGCATAAGACATACGAACACCCTAGTGGTGAAGGAACATTCTAGCAGTGACGAGCAGAAGACATTCGAACACCCTAGTGGTGAAGGAATACTCTAGTAGTGACGAGCAGAAGTCATACGAACACCCTAGTGGTGAAGGAACACTCTAGCAGTGACGAGCAGAAGACATACGAACACCCTAGTGGTGAAGGAACACTCTAGTAGTGATGAGCAGATGAGAAACGAACACCCTAGTGGTGAAGGAACACTCTAGCAGTGACGAGCGGAAGAGATACGAACACCCAAGTTTTGAAGGAACACTAAAGGAGTGATGAGTAAAAGACATACGAACACCCTAGTGGTGAAGGAACACTCTAACAGTGATGAGTATAACAAATATGATTACCCTGATGGTGAAGGAACACTCTAGCAGTGACGAACAAAAGAAATACGAACACATTAGTGGGGAAGGAACACTCTAGCTGTGACGAGCAGAAGACATACGAACACCCTAGTGGTGAAGGAACACTCTAGTAGTAATGAGCAGAAGATATACGAACACCCTAGTGGTGAAGGAACACTCTAGCAGTGACGAGCATAAGACATACGTACACCCTAGTAGTGAAGGAACACTCTAGCAGTGACGAGCGGAAGAGATATGAACACCCAAGTTTTGAAGGAACACTAAAGGAGTGACGAGTAAAAGACATACGAACACCCTAGTGTTAAGGAACATTCTAGCAGTGATGAACGGAAAAGATACAAACACCCTAGTTGTGAAGGAACACTCTACCTGAGATGAGCAAAAGACATACGAACACCCTAGTGGGGAAGGAACACTAAAGGAGTGACGAGCAGAAGACGTACGAACACCCTAGTGATGAAGGAACACTCTAGCAGTGACGAGCATAAAACATACGAACATCCTAGTGGTGAAGGAACACTCTAGCAGTTACGAGCAGTAGATATACGAACACCCTACTAGTGAAGGAACACTCTAGTAGTGACGATCAGAAGATATACGAACACCCTAGTGGTGAAGGAACACTCTAGCAGTGACGAGCTGAAGAGCTATGAACATCCTAGTAGTGAAGGAACACTTTAGCAAGGATAAGCAGAAGACATACGAACACCCTAGTGGTGAAGGAACACTCTAGCAGTGACGAGCAGAAGAAATACGAACACCTTAGTGGGGAAGGAACACTCTAGCAGTGACGAGCAGAAGACATACGAACACCTTAGTGTTAAAGGAACATTCTAGTAGTGATGAGCGGAAAAGATACGAACACCCTAGTTGTGAAGGAACACTCTAGCTGAGATGAGCAAAAGAGATACGAACACCCTAGTGGTGAAGGAACACTCTAGTAGTGACGAGCGGATGAGATACGAACACCCTAGTTGTGAAGGAACACTAAAGGAGTGACGAGCATAAGACATACGAACACCCTAGTGGTGAAGGAACACTCTAGCAAGGATAAGCATAAGACATACGAACACCCTAGTGGTGAAAGAACATTCTAGCAGTGACGAGCAGAAGACATACGAACACCCTAGTGGTGAAGGAATACTCTAGTAGTGACGAGCAGAAGTCATACGAACACCCTAGTGGTGAAGGAACACTCTAGCAGTGACGAGCAGAAGACATACGAACACCCTAGTGGTGAAGGAACACTCTAGTAGTGATGAGCAGATGAGAAACGAACACCCTAGTGGTGAAGGAACACTCTAGCAGTGACAAGCGGAAGAGATACGAACACCCAAGTTTTGAAGGAACACTAAAGGAGTGACGAGTAAAAGACATACGAACACCCTAATGGTGAAGGAACACTCTAGCAGTGACGAGCTGAAGAGCTATGAACATCCTAGTAGTGAAGGAACACTTTAGCAAGGATAAGCAGAAGACATACGAACACCCTAGTGGTGAAGGAACACTCTAGCAGTGACGAGCAGAAGAAATACAAACACCTTAGTGGGGAAGGAACACTCTAGCAGTGACGAGCAGAAGAAATACGAACACCTTAGTGGTGAAGGAACACTCTAGCAGTGACGAGCAGAAGACATACGAACACCCTAGTGGTGAAGGAACACTCTAGTAGTGATGAGCAGATGAGAAACGAACACCCTAGTGGTGAAGGAACACTCTAGCAGTGACGAGCGGAAGAGATACGAACACCCAAGTTTTGAAGGAACACTAAAGGAGTGATGAGTAAAAGACATACGAACACCCTAGTGGTGAAGGAACACTCTAACAGTGATGAGTATAACAAATATGATTACCCTGATGGTGAAGGAACACTCTAGCAGTGACGAACAAAAGAAATACGAACACATTAGTGGGGAAGGAACACTCTAGCTGTGACGAGCAGAAGACATACGAACACCCTAGTGGTGAAGGAACACTCTAGTAGTAATGAGCAGAAGATATACGAACACCCTAGTGGTGAAGGAACACTCTAGCAGTGACGAGCATAAGACATACGTACACCCTAGTAGTGAAGGAACACTCTAGCAGTGACGAGCGGAAGAGATATGAACACCCAAGTTTTGAAGGAACACTAAAGGAGTGACGAGTAAAAGACATACGAACACCCTAGTGTTAAGGAACATTCTAGCAGTGATGAACGGAAAAGATACAAACACCCTAGTTGTGAAGGAACACTCTACCTGAGATGAGCAAAAGACATACGAACACCCTAGTGGGGAAGGAACACTAAAGGAGTGACGAGCAGAAGACGTACGAACACCCTAGTGATGAAGGAACACTCTAGCAGTGACGAGCATAAAACATACGAACATCCTAGTGGTGAAGGAACACTCTAGCAGTTACGAGCAGTAGATATACGAACACCCTACTAGTGAAGGAACACTCTAGTAGTGACGATCAGAAGATATACGAACACCCTAGTGGTGAAGGAACACTCTAGCAGTGACGAGCTGAAGAGCTATGAACATCCTAGTAGTGAAGGAACACTTTAGCAAGGATAAGCAGAAGACATACGAACACCCTAGTGGTGAAGGAACACTCTAGCAGTGACGAGCAGAAGAAATACGAACACCTTAGTGGGGAAGGAACACTCTAGCAGTGACGAGCAGAAGACATACGAACACCTTAGTGTTAAAGGAACATTCTAGTAGTGATGAGCGGAAAAGATACGAACACCCTAGTTGTGAAGGAACACTCTAGCTGAGATGAGCAAAAGAGATACGAACACCCTAGTGGTGAAGGAACACTCTAGTAGTGACGAGCGGATGAGATACGAACACCCTAGTTGTGAAGGAACACTAAAGGAGTGACGAGCATAAGACATACGAACACCCTAGTGGTGAAGGAACACTCTAGCAAGGATAAGCATAAGACATACGAACACCCTAGTGGTGAAAGAACATTCTAGCAGTGACGAGCAGAAGACATACGAACACCCTAGTGGTGAAGGAATACTCTAGTAGTGACGAGCAGAAGTCATACGAACACCCTAGTGGTGAAGGAACACTCTAGCAGTGACGAGCAGAAGACATACGAACACCCTAGTGGTGAAGGAACACTCTAGTAGTGATGAGCAGATGAGAAACGAACACCCTAGTGGTGAAGGAACACTCTAGCAGTGACAAGCGGAAGAGATACGAACACCCAAGTTTTGAAGGAACACTAAAGGAGTGACGAGTAAAAGACATACGAACACCCTAATGGTGAAGGAACACTCTAGCAGTGACGAGCTGAAGAGCTATGAACATCCTAGTAGTGAAGGAACACTTTAGCAAGGATAAGCAGAAGACATACGAACACCCTAGTGGTGAAGGAACACTCTAGCAGTGACGAGCAGAAGAAATACAAACACCTTAGTGGGGAAGGAACACTCTAGCAGTGACGAGCAGAAGAAATACGAACACCTTAGTGGGGAAGGAACACTCTAGCTGTGACGAGCAGAAGACATACGAACACCCTAATGGTGAAGGAACACTCTAGTAGTGACGAGCAGAAGATATACGAACACCCTAGTGGTGAAGGAACACTGTAGCAGTGACGAGCATAAGACATACGTACACCCTAGTAGTGAAGGAACACTCTAGCAGTGACGAGCGGAAGAGATACGAACACCCAAGTTTTGAAGGAACACTAAAGGAGTGACGAGTAAAAGACATACGAACACCCTAGTGGTGAAGGAACACTCTAGCAGTGACGAGCTGAAGAGCTATGAACATCCTAGTAGTGAAGGAACACTTTAGCAAGGATAAGCAGAAGACATACGAACACCCTAGTGGTGAAGGAACACTCTAGTAGTGACGAGCAGAAGAAATACGAACACCTTAGTGGGGAAGGAACACTCTAGCAGTGACGAGCAGAAGACATACGAAAACCTTAGTGTTAAAGGAACATTCTAGTAGTGATGAGCGGAAAAGATACGAACACCCTAGTTGTGAAGGAACACTCTAGCTGCGACGAGCAAAAGAGATACAAACACCCTAGTGGTGAAGGAACACTCTAGTAGTGACGAGCGGATGAGATACGAACACCCTAGTTGTGAAGGAACACTAAAGGAGTGACGAGCATAAGACGTACGAACACTCTAGTGGTGAAGGAACACTCTAGCAAGGATAAGCATAAGACATACGAACACCCTAGTGGTGAAGGAACATTCTAGCAGTGACGAGCAGAAGACATTCGAACACCCTAGTGGTGAAGGAATACTCTAGTAGTGACGAGCAGAAGTCATACGAACACCCTAGTGGTGAAGGAACACTCTAGCAGTGACGAGCAGAAGACATACGAACACCCTAGTGGTGAAGGAACACTCTAGTAGTGATGAGCAGATGAGAAACGAACACCCTAGTGGTGAAGGAACACTCTAGCAGTGACGAGCGGAAGAGATACGAACACCCAAGTTTTGAAGGAACACTAAAGGAGTGATGAGTAAAAGACATACGAACACCCTAGTGGTGAAGGAACACTCTAACAGTGATGACTATAACAAATATGATTACCCTGATGGTGAAGGAACACTAAAGGAGTGACGAGCTGAAGACGTACGAACACCCTAGTGATGACGGAACACTCTAGCAGTGACGAGCAAAAGAGAAACAAACACCCTAGTGCTGAAGGAACACCCTAGCAGTGATGAGCTGAAGAGCTATGAACACTCTAGTAGTGAAGGAACACTCTAGCAAGGATAAGCAGAAGACATACGAACACCCTAGTGGTGAAGGAACACTAAAGCAGTGACGAGCAGAAGACATTCGAACACCCTAGTGGTGAAGGAACACTCTAGCAATGACGAGCAGAAGACATACGAACACCCTAGTGTTGAAGAAACATTCTAGCAGTGATGAACGGAAAAGATACGAACACCCTAGTTGTGAAGGAACACTCTAGCAGTGACGAGCATAAGACATACGTACACCCTAGTAGTGAAGGAACACTCTAGCAGTGACGAGCGGAAGAGATACGAACACCCAAGTTTTGAAGGAACACTAAAGGAGTGACGAGTAAAAGACATACGAACACCCTAGTGTTAAGGAACATTCTAGCAGTGATGAACGGAAAAGATACGAACACCCTAGTTGTGAAGGAACACTCTACCTGAGATGAGCAAAAGACATACGAACACCCTAGTATGGAAGGAACACTAAAGGAGTGACGAGCAGAAGACGTACGAACACCCTAGTGATGAAGGAACACTCTAGCAGTGACGAGCATAAAACATACGAACATCCTAGTGGGGAAGGAACACTCTAGCAGTTACGAGCAGTAGATATACGAACACCCTACTAGTGAAGGAACACTCTAGTAGTGACGATCAGAAGATATACGAACACCCTAGTGGTGAAGGAACACTCTAGCAGTGACGAGCTGAAGAGCTATGAACATCCTAGTAGTGAAGGAACACTTTAGCAAGGATAAGCAGAAAACATACGAACACCCTAGTGGTGAAGGAACACTCTAGCAGTGACGAGCAGAAGAAATACGAACACCTTAGTGGGGAAGGAACACTCTAGCAGTGACGAGCAGAAGACATACGAACACCTTAGTGTTAAAGGAACATTCTAGTAGTGATGAGCGGAAAAGATACGAACACCCTAGTTGTGAAGGAACACTCTAGCTGAGATGAGCAAAAGAGATACGAACACCCTAGTGGTGAAGGAACACTCTAGTAGTGACGAGCGGATGAGATACGAACACCCTAGTTGTGAAGGAACACTAAAGGAGTAACGAGCATAAGACATACGAACACCCTAGTGGTGAAGGAACACTCTAGCAAGGATAAGCATATGACATACGAACATCCTAGTGGTGAAAGAACATTCTAGCAGTGACGAGCAGAAGATATACGAACACCCTAGTGGTGAAGGAATACTCTAGTAGTGACGAGCAGAAGTCATACGAACACCCTAGTGGTGAAGGAACACTCTAGCAGTGACGAGCAGAAGACATACGAACACCCTAGTGGTGAAGGAACACTCTAGTAGTGATGAGCAGATGAGAAACGAACACCCTAGTGGTGAAGGAACACTCTAGCAGTGACAAGCGGAAGAGATACGAACACCCAAGTTTTGAAGGAACACTAAAGGAGTGACGAGTAAAAGACATACGAACACCCTAATGGTGAAGGAACACTCTAGCAGTGACGAGCTGAAGAGCTATGAACATCCTAGTAGTGAAGGAACACTTTAGCAAGGATAAGCAGAAGACATACGAACACCCTAGTGGTGAAGGAACACTCTAGCAGTGACGAGCAGAAGAAATACAAACACCTTAGTGGGGAAGGAACACTCTAGCAGTGACGAGCAGAAGAAATACGAACACCTTAGTGGGGAAGGAACACTCTAGCTGTGACGAGCAGAAGACATACGAACACCCTAATGGTGAAGGAACACTCTAGTAGTGACGAGCAGAAGATATACGAACACCCTAGTGGTGAAGGAACACTGTAGCAGTGACGAGCATAAGACATACGTACACCCTAGTAGTGAAGGAACACTCTAGCAGTGACGAGCGGAAGAGATACGAACACCCAAGTTTTGAAGGAACACTAAAGGAGTGACGAGTAAAAGACATACGAACACCCTAGTGGTGAAGGAACACTCTAGCAATGACGAGCTGAAGAGCTATGAACATCCTAGTAGTGAAGGAACACTCTAGCAGTGACGAGCAGAAGACATACGAACACCCTAGTGGTGAAGGAACACTCTAGTAGTGACGAGCAGAAGAAATACGAACACCTTAGAGGGGAAGGAACACTCTAGCAGTAACCAGCAGAAGACATACGAAAACCGTAGTGTTAAAGGAACATTCTAGTAGTGATGAGCGGAAAAGATACGAACACCCTAGTTGTGAAGGAACACTCTAGCTGCGACGAGCAAAAGAGATACAAACACCCTAGTGGTGAAGGAACACTCTAGTAGTGACGAGCGGATGAGATACGAACACCCTAGTTGTGAAGGAACACTAAAGGAGTGACGAGCATAAGACGTACGAACACTCTAGTGGTGAAGGAACACTCTAGCAAGGATAAGCATAAGACATACGAACACCCTAGTGGTGAAGGAACATTCTAGCAGTGACGAGCAGAAGACATTCGAACACCCTAGTGGTGAAGGAATACTCTAGTAGTGACGAGCAGAAGTCATACGAACACCCTAGTGGTGAAGGAACACTCTAGCAGTGACGAGCAGAAGACATACGAACACCCTAGTGGTGAAGGAACACTCTAGTAGTGATGAGCAGATGAGAAACGAACACCCTAGTGGTGAAGGAACACTCTAGCAGTGACGAGCGGAAGAGATACGAACACCCAAGTTTTGAAGGAACACTAAAGGAGTGATGAGTAAAAGACATACGAACACCCTAGTGGTGAAGGAACACTCTAACAGTGATGAGTATAACAAATATGATTACCCTGATGGTGAAGGAACACTAAAGGAGTGACGAGCTGAAGACGTACGAACACCCTAGTGATGACGGAACACTCTAGCAGTGACGAGCAAAAGAGAAACAAACACCCTAGTGCTGAAGGAACACCCTAGCAGTGATGAGCTGAAGAGCTATGAACACTCTAGTAGTGAAGGAACACTCTAGCAAGGATAAGCAGAAGACATACGAACACCCTAGTGGTGAAGGAACACTAAAGCAGAGACGAGCAGAAGACATTCGAACACCCTAGTGGTGAAGGAACACTCTAGCAATGACGAGCAGAAGACATACGAACACCCTAGTGTTGAAGGAACATTCTAGCAGTGATGAACGGAAAAGATACGAACACCCTAGTTGTGAAGGAACACTCTACCTGAGATGAGCAAAAGACATACGAACACCCTAGTGGGGAAGGAACACTAAAGGAGTGACTAGCAGAAGACGTACGAACACCCTAGTGATGAAGGAACACTCTAGCAGTGACGAGCATAAGACATACAAACATCCTAGTGGTGAAGGAACACTCTAGCAGTTACGAGCAGTAGATATACGAACACCCTACTAGTGAAGGAACACTCTAGTAGTGACGAGCAGAAGATATACGAACACCCTAGTGGTGAAGGAACACTCTAGCAGTGACGAGTTGAAGAGCTATGAACATCCTAGTAGTTAAGGAACACTTTAGCAAGGATAAGCAGAAGACATATGAACACCCTAGTGGTGAAGGAACACTCTAGTAGTGACGAGCAGAAGTCATACGAACACCCTAGTGGTGAAGGAACACTCTAGCAGTGACGAGCAGAAGACATACGAACACCCTAGTGGTGAAGGAACACTCTAGTAGTGATGAGCAGATGAGAAACGAACACCCTAGTGGTGAAGGAACACTCTAGCAGTGACGAGCGGAAGAGATACGAACACCCAAGTTTTGAAGGAACACTAAAGGAGTGACGAGTAAAAGACATACGAACACCCTAGTGGTGAAGGAACACTCTAACAGTGATGAGTATAACAAATATGATTACCCTGATGGTGAAGGAACACTAAAGGAGTGACGAGCTGAAGACGTACGAACACCCTAGTGATGACGGAACACTCTAGCAGTGACGAGCAAAAGAGAAACAAACACCCTAGTGCTGAAGGAACACCCTAGCAGTGATGAGCTGAAGAGCTATGAACACTCTAGTAGTGAAGGAACACTCTAGCAAGGATAAGCAGAAGACATACGAACACCCTAGTGGTGAAGGAACACTAAAGCAGTGACGAGCAGAAGACATTCGAACACCCTAGTGGTGAAGGAACACTCTAGCAGTGACGAGCAGAAGACATACGAACACCCTAGTGTTGAAGGAACATTCTAGCAATGATGAGCGGAAAAGATACGAACACCCTAGTTGTGAAGGAATACTCTAGCTGAGACGAGCAAAAGAAATACGAACACCCTAGTGGGGAAGGAACACTAAAGGAGTGACGAGCAGAAGACGTACGAACACCCTAGTGATGAAGGAACACTCTAGCAGTGACGAGCAGAAGACATACGAACATCCTAGTGGTGAAGGAACACTCTAGCAGTGACGAGCAGTAGATATACGAACACCCTACTAGTGAAGGAACACTCTAGTAGTGACGAGCAGAAGATATACGAACACCCTAGTGGTGAAGGAACACTCTAGCAGTGACGAGCGGAAGAGATACGAACACCCAAGTTGTGAAGGAACACTACAGGAGTGACGAGTAGAAGACGTACGAACACCCTAGTGGTGAAGGAACACTCTAACAGTGACTAGTAAAAGAAATATGATTACCCTAATGGTGAAGGAACACTAAAGGAGTGAAAAGCTGAAGACGTACGAACACCCTAGTGATGAAGGAACACTCTAGTAGTGACGAGCAGAAGAAATACGAACACCTTGGTGGGGAAGGAACACTCTAGCTGTGACGAGCAGAAGACATACCAACACCCTAGTGATGAAGGAACACTCTAGCAGTGACGAGCAGAAGATATACGAACACCCTAGTGGTGAAGGAACACTCTAGCAGTGTGGAGCATAAGACATACGAACACCCTAGTGATGAAGGAACACTCTAGCAGTGACGAGCAGAAGACATACGAACATCCTAGTGGGGAAGGAACACTCTAGCAGTGACGAGCAGTAGATATACGAACACCCTACTAGTGAAGGAACACTCTAGTAGTGACGAGCAGAAGATATACGAACACCCTAGTGGTGAAGGAACACTCTAGCAGTGACGAGCGGAAGAGATACGAACACCCAAGTTGTGAAGGAACACTAAAGGAGTGACGAGTAAAAGACATACGAACACCCTAGTGGTGAAGGAACACTCTAACAGTGATGAGTATAACAAATATGATTACCCTGATGGTGAAGGAACACTAAAGGAGTGAAGAGCTGAAGACGTACGAACACCCTAGTGATGACGGAACACTCTAGCAGTGACGAGCAAAAGAGAAACAAACACCCTAGTGCTGAAGGAACACCCTAGCAGTGATGAGCTGAAGAGCTATGAACACTCTAGTAGTGAAGGAACACTCTAGCAAGGATAAGCAGAAGACATACGAACACCCTAGTGGTGAAGGAACACTAAAGCAGTGACGAGCAGAAGACATTCGAACACCCTAGTGGTGAAGGAACACTCTAGCAATGACGAGCAGAAGACATACGAACACCCTAGTGTTGAAGGAACATTCTAGCAGTGATGAACGGAAAAGATACGAACACCCTAGTTGTGAAGGAACACTCTACCTGAGATGAGCAAAAGACTTACGAACACCCTAGTGGGGGAACACTAAAGGAGTGACGAGCAGAAGACGTACGAACACCCTAGTGATGAAGGAACACTCTAGCAGTGACGAGCAGAAGACATACGAACATCCTAGTGGTGAAGGAACACTTTAGCAGTTACGAGCAGTAGATATACGAACACCCTACTAGTGAAGGAACACTCTAGTAGTGACGAGCAGAAGATATACGAACACCCTAGTGGTGAAGGAACACTCTAGCAGTGACGAGTTGAAGAGCTATGAACATCCTAGTAGTGAAGGAACACTTTAGCAAGGATAAGCAAAAGACATACGAACACCCTAGTGGTGAAGGAACACTCTAGCAGTGACGAGCAGAAGAAATACGAACACCTTAGTGGGGAAGGAACACTCTAGCAGTGACGAGCAGAAGACATACGAACACCTTAGTGTTAAAGGAACATTCTAGTAGTGATGAGCGGAAAAGATACGAACACCCTAGTTGTGAAGGAACACTCTAGCTGAGACGAGCAAAAGAGATACGAACACCCTAGTGGTGAAGGAACACTCTAGTAGTGACGAGCGGATGAGATACGAACACCCTAGTTGTGAAGGAACACTAAAGGAGTGACGAGCATAAGACGTACGAACACCCTAGTGGTGAAGGAACACTCTAGCAAGGATAAGCATAAGACATACGAACACCCTAGTGGTGAAGGAACATTCTAGCAATGACGAGCAGAAGACATACGAACACCCTAGTGGTGAAGGAATACTGTAGTAGTGACGAGCAGAAGTTATACGAACACCTTAGTGGGGAAGGAACACTCTAGCTGTGACGAGCAGAAGACATACAAACACACTAGTGGTGAAGGAACACTCTAGTAGTGACGAGCAGAAGATATACGAACACCCTAGTGGTGAAGGAACACTCTAGCAGTGTGGAGCATAAGACATACGTACACCCTAGTGGTGAAGGAACACTCTAGCAGTGACGAGCGGAAGAGATACGAACACCCAAGTTTTGAAGGAACACTAAAGGAGTGACGAGTAAAAGACATACGAACACCCTAGTGGTGAAGGAACACTCTAGCAGTGACGAGCTGAAGAGCTATGAACATCCTAGTAGTGAAGGAACACTTTAGCAAGGATAAGCAGAAGACATACGAACACCCTAGTGGTGAAGGAACACTCTAGCAGTGACGAGCAGAAGAAATACGAACACCTTAGTGGGGAAGGAACACTCTAGCAGTGACGAGCAGAAGACATACGAAAACCTTAGTGTTAAAGGAACATTCTAGTAGTGATGAGCGGAAAAGATACGAACACCCTAGTTGTGAAGGAACACTCTAGCTGAGACGAGCAAAAGAGATACGAACACCCTAGTGGTGAAGGAACACTCTAGTAGTGACGAGCGGATGAGATACGAACACCCTAGTTGTTAAGGAACACTAAAGGAGTGACGAGCATAAGACGTACGAACACCCTAGTGGTGAAGGAACACTCTAGCAAGGATAAGCATAAGACATACGAACACCCTAGTGGTGAAGGAACATTCTAGCAGTGACGAGCAGAAGACATACGAACACCCTAGTGTTGAAGGAATACTCTAGTAGTGACGAGCAGAAGTCATACGAACACCCTAGTGGTGAAGGAACACTCTAGCAGTGACGAGCAGAAGACATACGAACACCCTAGTGGTGAAGGAACACTCTAGTAGTGATGAGCAGATGAGAAACGAACACCCTAGTGGTGAAGGAACACTCTAGCAGTGACAAGCGGAAGAGATACGAACACCCAAGTTTTGAAGGAACACTAAAGGAGTGACGAGTAAAAGAAATACGAACACCCTGGTGGTGAAGGAACACTCTAGCAGTGACGAGCTGAAGAGCTATGAACATCCTAGTAGTGAAGGAACACTTTAGCAAGGATAAGCAGAAGACATACGAACACCCTAGTGGTGAAGGAACACTCTAGAAGTGACGAGCAGAAGAAATACAAACACCTTAGTGGGGAAGGAACACTCTAGCAGTGACGAGCAGAAGACATACGAACACCTTAGTGTTCAAGGAACATTCTAGTAGTGATGAGCGGAAAAGATACGAACACCCTAGTTGTGAAGGAACACTCTAGCTGAGACGAGCAAAAGAGATACGAACACCCTAGTGGTGAAGGAACACTCTAGTAGTGACGAGCGGATGAGATACGAACACCCTAGTTATGAAGGAACACTAAAGGTGTGACGAGCATAAGACGTACGAACACCCTAGTGGTGAAGGAACACTCTAGCAAGGATAAGCATAAGACATACGAACACCCTAGTGGTGAAGGAACATTTTAGCAGTGACGAGCAGAAGACATACGAACACCCTAGTGGTGAAGGAATACTCTAGTAGTGACGAGCAGAAGTCATACGAACACCCTAGTGATGAAGGAACACTCTAGCAGTGACGAGTAGAAGACATACGAACAACCTAGTGGTGAAGGAACACTCTAGTAGTGATGAGCAGTTGAGAAACGAACACCCTAGTGGTGAAGGAACACTCTAGCAGTGACGAGCGGAAGAGATACGAACACCCAAGTTTTGAAGGAACACTAAAGGTGTGACGAGTAAAAGACATACGAACACCCTAGTGGTGAAGGAACACTCTAACAGTGATGAGTATAACAAATATGATTACCCTGATGGTGAAGGAACACTAAAGGAGTGACGAGCTGAAGACGTACGAACACCCTAGTGATGACGGAACACTCTAACAGTGACGAGCAAAAGAGAAACAAACACCCTAGTGCTGAAGGAACACCCTAGCAGTGATGAGCTGAAGAGCTATGAACACTCTAGTAGTGAAGGAACACTCTAGCAAGGATAAGCAGAAGACATACGAACACCCTGGTGGTGAAGGAACACTAAAGCAGTGACGAGCAGAAGACATTCGAACACCCTAGTGGTGAAGGAACACTCTAGCAATGACGAGCAGAAAACATACGAACACCCTAGTGTTAAAGGAACATTCTAGCAGTGATGAACGGAAAAGATACGAACACCCTAGTTGTGAAGGAACACTCAACCTAAGATGAGCAAAAGACATACGAACACCCTAGTGGGGAAGGAACACTAAAGGAGTGACGAGCAGAAGACGTACGAACACCCTAGTGATGAAGGAACACTCTAGCAGTGACGAGCAGAAGACATACGAATATCCTAGTGGTAAAGGAACACTCTAGCAGTGACGAGCAGAAGAAATACGAACACCTTAGTGGGGAAGGAACACTCTAGCAGTGACGAGCAGAAGACATACAAACACCTTAATGTTAAAGGAACATTCTAGTAGTGATGAGCGGAAAAGATACGAACACCCTAGTTGTGAAGGAACACTCTAGCAGTGAAGAGCGGAAGAGATACGAACACCCAAGTTTTGAAGGAACACTAAAGGAGTGACGAGTAAAAGACATACGAACACCCTAGTGGTGAAGGAACACTCTAACAGTGATAAGTATAACAAATATGATTACTCTGATGGTGAAGGAACACTAAAGGAGTGACGAGCTGAAGACGTACGAACACCCTAGTGATGAAGGAACACTCTAGCAGTGACGAGCAAAAGAGAAACGAACACCCTAGTGCTGAAGGAACACCCTAGCAGTGATGAGCTGAAGAGCTATGAACACTCTAGTAGTGAAGGAACACTCTAGCAAGGATAAGTAGAAGACATACGAACACCCTAGTGGTGAAGGGACACTAAAGCAGTGATGAGCAGAAGACATACGAACACTTTAGTGGTGAAGGAACACTCTAGCAATGACGAGCAGAAGACATACGAACACCCTAGTGTTGAAGGAACACTCTAGTAGTGACGAGCGGATGAGATACGAACACCCTAGTTGTGAAGGAACACTAAAGGAGTGACGAGCATAAGACGTACGAACACCCTAGTGGTGAAGGAACACTCTAGCAAGGATAAGCAGAAGACATACGAACACCCAAGTGGTGAAGAAACACTCTAGCAGTGACAAGCAGAAGACATACGAACACCCTAGTGGTGAAGGAACACTCTAGCAGTGAGGAGCAGAAGAAATACGAACACTTTAGTGGGGAAGGAACACTCTAGCAGTGACGAGCAGAAGACATACAAACACCTTAATGTTAAAGGAACATTCTAGTAGTGATGAGCGGAAAAGATACGAACACCCTAGTTGTGAAGGAACACTCTAGCTGAGACGAGCAAAAGAGATACGAACACCCTAGTGGTGAAAGAACACTCTAGTAGTGACGAGCGGATGAGTTACGAACACCCTAGTTGTGAAGGAACACTAAAGGAGTGACGAGCATAAGACGTACGAACACCCTAGTGGTGAAGGAACACTCTAGCAAGGATAAGCATAAGACATACGAACACCCTAGTTGTGAAGGAACACTCTAGCAGTGACGAGCAGAAGAAATACGAACACCTTAGTGGGGAAGGAACACTCTAGCAGTGACGAGCAGAGGACATACAAACACCTTAATGTTAAAGGAACATTCTAGTAGTGATGAGCGGAAAAGATACGAACACCCTAGTTGTGAAGGAACACTCTAGCTGAGACGAGCAAAAGAGATACGAACACCCTAGTGGTGAAAGAACACTCTAGTAGTGACGAGCGGATGAGATACGAACACCCTAGTTGTGAAGGAACACTAAAGGAGTGACGAGCATAAGACGTACGAACACCCTAGTGGTGAAGGAACACTCTAGCAAGGATAAGCATAAGACATACAAACACCCTAGTGGTGAAGGAATACTCTAGTAGTGACGAGCAGAAGTCATACGAACACCCTAGTGGTGAAGGAACACTCTAGCAGTGACGAGCAGAAGACATACGAACACCCTAGTGGTGAAGGAACACTCTAGTAGTGATGAGCAGATGAGAAACGAACACCCTAGTGGTGAAGGAACACTCTAGCAGTGACGAGCGGAAGAGATACGAACACCTTAGTGGGGAAGGAACACTCTAGCAGTGACGAGCAGAAGAAATACGAACACCTTAGTGGGGAAGGAACACTCTAGCTGTGACGAGCAGAACACATACGAACACCCTAGTGGTGAAGGAACACTCTAGTAGTGACGACCAGAAGATATACGAACACCCTAGTGGTGAAGGAACACTCTAGCAGTGACGAGCATAAGACATACGTACACTCTAGTGGTGAAGGAACACTCTAGCAGTGACGAGCGGAAGAGATAGGAACACCCAAGTTTTGAAGGAACACTAAAGGAGTGACGAGTAAAAGACATACGAACACCCTAGTGGTGAAGGAACACTCTAACAGTGATAAGTATAACAAATATGATTACTCTGATGGTGAAGGAACACTAAAGGAGTGACGAGTTGAAGACGTACGAACACCCTAGTGATGAAGGAACACTCTAGCAGTGACGAGCAAAAGAGAAACGAACACCCTAGTGCTGAAGGAACACCCTAGCAGTGATGAGCTGAAGAGCTATGAACACTCTAGTAGTGAAGGAACACTCTAGCAAGGATAAGTAGAAGACATACGAACACCCTAGTGGTGAAGGGACACTAAAGCAGTGATGAGCAGAAGACATACGAACACCTTAGTGGTGAAGGAACACTCTAGCAATGACGAGCAGAAGACATACGAACACCCTAGTGTTGAAGGAACATTCTAGCAGTGTTGAGCGGAAAAGATACGAACACCCTAGTTGTGAAGGAACACTCTACCTGAGATGAGTAAAAGACATACGAACACCCTAGTTAGGAAGGAACACTAAAGGAGTGACTAGCAGAAGACGTACGAACACCCTAGTGATGAAGGAACACTCTAGCAATGACGAGCAGAAGACATACGAACATCCTAGTGGTGAAGGAACACTCTAGCAGTTACGAGCAGTAGATATACGAACACCCTACTAGTGAAGGAACACTCTAGTAGTGACGAGCAGAAGATATACGAACACCCTAGTTGTGAAGGAACACTCTAGACGTGACGAGCTGAAGAGCTATGAACATCCTAGTAATGAAGGAACACTTTAGCAAGGATAAGCAGAAGACATACGAACACCCTAGTGGTGAAGGAACACTCTAGCAGTGACGAGCAGAAGAAATACGAACACCTTAGTGGGGAAGGAACACTCTAGCAATGACGAGCAGAAGACATACGAACACCTTAGTGTTAAAGGAACATTCTAGTAGTGATGAGCGGAAAAGATACGAACACCCTAGTTGTGAAGGAATACTCTAGCTGAGACGAGCAAAAGAGATACGAACACCCTAGTGGTGAAGGAACACTCTAGTAGTGACGAGCAGATAAGATACGAACACCCTAGTTGTGAAGGAACACTAAAGGAGTGACGAGCATAAGACGTACGAACACCCTAGTGGTGAAGGAACACTCTAGCAAGGATAAGCATAAGACATACGAACACCCTAGTGGTGAAGGAACATTCTAGCAGTGACGAGCAGAAGACATACGAACACCCTAGTGGTGAAGGAATACTCTAGTAGTGACGAGCAGAAGTCATACGAACACCCTAGTGGTGAAGGAACACTCTAGCAGTGACGAGCAGAAGACATACGAACACCCTAGTGGTGAAGGAACACTCTAGTAGTGATGAGCAGATGAGAAACGAACACCCTAGTGGTGAAGGAACACTCTAGCAGTGACAAGCGGAAGGGATACGAACACCCAAGTTTTGAAGGAACACTAAAGAAGTGACGAGTAAAAGACATACGAACACCCTAGTGGTGAAGGAACACTCTAGCAGTGACGAGCTGAAGAAATACGAACACCTTAGTAGGGAAGGAACACTCTAGCAGTGACGAGCAGAAGACATACGAACACCTTAGTGTTAAAGGAACATTCTAGTAGTGATGAGCGGAAAAGATACGAACACCCTAGTTGTGAAGGAACACTCTAGCTGAGACGAGCAAAAGAGATACGAACACCCTAGTGGTGAAGGAACACTCTAGTAGTGACGAGCGGATGAGATACGAACACCCTAGTTGTGAAGGAACACTAAAGGAGTGACGAGCATAAGACGTACGAACACCCTAGTGGTGAAGGAACACTCTAGCAAGGATAAGCATAAGACATACGAACACCCTAGTGGTGAAGGAACATTCTAGCAATGACGAGTAGAAGACATACGAACACCCTAGTGGTGAAGGAATATTCTAGCAGTGACGAGCAGAAGACATACGAACACCCTAGTGGTGAAGTAATACTCTAGTAATGACGAGCAGAAGTCATACGAACACCCTAGTGGTGAAGGAACACTCTAGCAGTGACGAGCAGAAGACATACGAACACCCTAGTGGTGAAGGAACACTCTAGTAGTGATAGGCAGATGAGAAACGAACACCCTAGTGGTGAAGTAACACTCTAGTAGTGACGAGCGGATGAGATACGAACACCCTAGTTGTGAATGAACACTAAAGGAGTGACGAGCATAAGACGTACGAACACCCTAGTGGTGAAGGAACACTCTAGCAAGGATAAGCATAAGACATTCGAACACCCTAGTGGTGAAGGAACATTCTAGCAGTGACGAGCAAAAGACATACGAACACCCTAGTGGTGAAGGAATACTCTAGTAGTGACGAGCAGAAGTCATACGAACACCCTAGTGGTGAAGGAACACTCTAGCAGTGACGAGCAGAAGACATACGAACACCTTAGTGGGGAAGGAATAGTCTAGCAGTGACGAGCAGAAGACATATGAACACCCTAGTGGTGAAGTAACACTCTAGCAATGACTAGCAGAAGACATACGAACCCCCTAGTGGTGAAGGAACACTAAAGCAGTGACGAGAAGAAGACATGCGAACACCCTAGTGGTGAAGGAACACTCTAGCAATGACGAGCTGAAGAAATACGAACACCTTAGTGGGGAAGGAACACTCTAGCAGTGACGAGCAGAAGACATACGAACACCTTAATGTTAAAGGAACATTCTAGTAGTGATGAGCGGAAAAGATACGAACACCCTAGTTGTGAAGGAACACTCTAGCTGAGACGAGCAAAAGAGATACGAACACCCTAGTGGTGAAGGAACACTCTAGTAGTGACGAGCGGATGAGATACGAACACCCTAGTTGTGAATGAACACTAAAGGAGTGACGAGCATAAGACGTACGAACACCCTAGTGGTGAAGGAACACTCTAGCAAGGATAAGCATAAGACATACGAACACCCTAGTGGTGAAGGAACATTCTAGCAATGACGAGTAGAAGACATACGAACACCCTAGTGGTGAAGGAATATTCTAGCAGTGACAAGCAGAAGACATACGAACACCCTAGTGGTGAAGGAATACTCTAGTAGTGACGAGCAGAAGTCATACGAACACCCTAGTGGTGAAGGAACACTCTAGCAGTGACGAGCAGAAGACATACGAACACCCTAGTGGTGAAGGAACACTCTAGTAGTGATGAGCAGATGAGAAACGAACACCCTAGTGGTGAAGGAACACTCTAGTAGTGACGAGCGGATGAGATACGAACACCCTAGTTGTGAATGAACACTAAAGGAGTGACGAGCATAAGACGTACGAACACCCTAGTGGTGAAGGAACACTCTAGCAAGGATTAGCATAAGACATTCGAACACCCTAGTGGTTAAGGAACATTCTAGCAGTGACGAGCAAAAGACATACGAACACCCTAGTGGTAAAGGAATACTCTAATAGTGACGAGCAGAAGTCATACGAACACCCTAGTGGTGAAGGAACACTCTAGCAGTGACGAGCAGAAGACATACGAACACCTTAGTGGGGAAGGAACAGTCTAGCAGTGACGAGCAGAAGACATATGAACACCCTAGTGGTGAAGTAACACTCTAGCAATGACTAGCAGAAGACATACGAACACCCTAGTGGTGAAGGAACACTAAAGCAGTGACGAGCAGAAGACATACGAACACCTTAGTGGTGAAATAACACTCTAGCAATGACGAGCAGAAGACATACGAACACCTTAGTGTTGAAGGAACATTCTAGCAGTGATGAGCGGAAAAGATACGAACACCCTAGTGGTGAAGGAACACTCTAGCAGTGACGAGCAGAAGAAATACGAACACCTTAGTGGGGAAGAAAGACTCTAGCAGTGACTAGCAGAAGACATACGAACACCCTAGTGGTGAAGGAACACTCTAGCAGTGACGAGCGGAAGAGATACGAACACCCTAGTGGTGAAGGAACACTCTAGCAGTGACGAGCAGAAGAAATACGAACACCTTAGTGGGGAAGGAACACTCTAGCAGTGACGAGCAGAAGACATACGAACACCCTAGTGGCGAAGGAACACTCTAGTAGTGACGAGCAGAAGGCATATGATTATCCTAATGGTGAAAGAACACTAAAGGAGTGACGAGCATAAGACATACGAACACCCTAGTGGTGAAAAAACACTCTAGTAGTGACGAGCAGATAGGAAACGAACACCCTAGTTGTGAAAATATACTCTAGCAGTAACGAGCGGAAGAGATACGAACACCCAAGTTGTGAAGGAACACTACAGGAGTGACGAGTAGAAGACGTACGAACACCCTAGGGGTGAAGGAACACTCTAACAGTGACTAGTAGAAGAAATATGATTACCCTAATGGTGAAGGAACACTAAAGGAGTGACGAGCTGAAGACGTACGAAAACCCTAGTGATGAAGAAACACTCTAGCAGTGACGAGCAAAAGAGAAACGAACACCCTAGTGCAGAAGGAACACTCTAGCAGTGACGAGCTGAAGAGCCATGAACACCCTAGTAGTGAAGGAACACTTTAGCAAGGATAAGCAGAAGACATACGAACACCCTAGTGGTGAAGGAACACTCTAGCAGTGACGAGCAGAAGAAATACGAACACCTTAGTGGGGAAGGAACACTCTAGCAGTGACGAGCAGAAGACATACGAACACCCTGGTGGTGAAGGAACACTCTAGCAGTGACGAGCGGAAGAGATACGAACACCCAAGTTTTGAAGGAACACTAAAGGACTGACGAGTAAAAGACATACGAACACCCTAGTGGTGAAGGAACACTAAAGGAGTGACGAGCTGAAGACGTACGAACACCCTAGTGATGAAGGAACACTCTAGCAATGACGAGCAAAAGAGAAACGAACACCCTAGTGCTGAAGGAACACCCTAGCAGTGATGAGCTGAAGAGCTATGAACACCCTAGTAGTGAAGGAACACTCTAGCAAGGATAAGCAGAAGACATACGAACACCCTAGTGGTGAAGGAACACTCTAGCAATGACGAGCAGAAGACATACGAACACCCTAGTGGTGAAGGAACACTCTAGCAGTGACGAGCAGAAGACATACGAACGTCCTAGTGGTGAAGGAACACTCTAGTAGTGACGAGCAGAAGATATACGAACACCCTAGTGGTGAAGGAACACTCTAGCAGTGACGAGCTGAAGAGATACGAACACCCAAGGTGTGAAGGAACACTAAAGGAGCGACGAGTAGAAGACGTACGGACACCCTAGTGGTGAAGGAACACTCTAACAGTGATAAGTATAAGAAATATGATTACCCTGCTGGTGAAGGAACACTAAAGGAGTGACGAGCTGAAGACGTACGAACACCCTAGTGATGAAGGAACACTCTAGCAGTGACGAGCAAAAGAGAAACGAACACCCTAGTGCTGAAGGAACACTCTAGTAGTGACGAGCGGATGAGATACGAACACCCTAGTGGTGAAGGAACACTCTAGTAGTGACGAGCGGATGAGATACGAACACCCTAGTTGTGAAGGAACACTAAAGGAGTGACGAGCATAAGACGTACGAACACCCTAGTGGTGAAGGAACACTCTAGCAAGGATAAGCATAAGACATACGAACACCCTAGTGGTGAAGGAACATTCTAGCAGTGACGAGCAGAAGACATACGAACACCCTAGTGGTGAAGGAATACTCTAGTAGTGACGAGCAGAAGTCATACGAACACCCTAGTGGTGAAGGAACACTCTAGCAGTGACGAGCAGAAGACATACGAACACCCTAGTGGTGAAGGAACACTCTAGTAGTGATGAGCAGATGAGAAACGAACACCCTAGTGGTGAAGGAACACTCTAGCAGTGACAAGCAGAAGAGATACGAACACCCAAGTTTTGAAGGAACACTAAAGAAGTGACGATTAAAGACATACGAACACCCTAGTGGTGAAGGAACACTCTAGCAGTGACGAGCTGAAGAAATACGAACACCTTAGTGGGGAAGGAACACTCTAGCAGTGACGAGCAGAAGACATACGAACACCTTAGTGTTAAAGGAACATTCTAGTAGTGATGAGCGGAAAAGATACGAACACCCTAGTTGTGAAGGAACACTCTAGCTGAGACGAGCAAAAGAGATACGAACACCCTAGTGGTGAAGGAACACTCTAGTAGTGACGAGCGGATGAGATACGAACACCCTAGTTGTGAAGGAACACTAAAGGAGTGACGAGCATAAGACGTACGAACACCCTAGTGGTGAAGGAACACTCTAGCAACGATAAGCATAAGACATACGAACACCCTAGTGGTGAAGGAACATTCTAGCAATGACGAGTAGAAGACATACGAACACCCTAGTGGTGAAGGAATATTCTAGCAGTGACGAGCAGAAGACATACGAACACCCTAGTGGTGAAGGAATACTCTAGTAGTGACGAGCAGAAGTCATACGAACACCCTAGTGGTGAAGGAACACTCTAGCAGTGACGAGCAGAAGACATACGAACACCCTAGTGGTGAAGGAACACTCTAGTAGTTATGAGACTATGAGAAACGAACACCCTAGTGGTGAAGGAACACTCTAGTAGTGACGAGCGGATGAGATACGAACACCCTAGTTGTGAATGAACACTAAAGGAGTGACGAGCATAAGACGTACGAACACCCTAGTGGTGAAGGAACACTCTAGCAAGGATAAGCATAAGACATTCGAACACCCTAGTGGTGAAGGAACATTCTAGCAGTGACGAGCAAAAGACATACGAACACCCTAGTGGTGAAGGAATACTCTAGTAGTGACGAGCAGAAGTCATACGAACACCCTAGTGGTGAAGGAACATTCTAGCAGTGATGAGCGGAAAAGATACGAACACCCTAGTGGTGAAGGAACACTCTAGCGGTGACGAGCAGAAGAAATACGAACACCTTAGTGGGGAAGAAAGACTCTAGCAGTGACTAGCAGAAGACATACGAACACCCTAGTGGTGAAGGAACACTCTAGCAGTGACGAGCGGAAGAGTACGAACACCCTAGTGGTGAAGGAACACTCTAGCAGTGACGAGCAGAAGAAATACGAACACCTTAGTGGGGAAGGAACTCTCTAGCAGTGACGAGCAGAAGACATACGAACACCCTAGTGGTGAAGGAACACTATAGCAGTGACGAGCGAAAGAGATACGAACACCCTAGTGGCGAAGGAACACTCTAGTAGTGACGAGCAGAAGACATATGATTATCCTAATGGTGAAGGAACACTAAAGGAGTGACGAGCATAAGACATACGAACACCCTAGTGGTGAAAAAACACTCTAGTAGTGACGAGCAGATAGGAAACGAACACCCTAGTTGTGAAAGAATACTCTAGCAGTAACGAGCGGAAGAGATACGAACACCCAAGTTGTGAAGGAACACTACAGGAGTGACGAGTAGAAGACGTACGAACACCATAGGGGTGAAGGAACACTCTAACAGTGACTAGTAGAAGAAATATGATTACCCTAATGGTGAAGGAACACTAAAGGAGTGACGAGCTGAAGACGTACGAAAACCCTAGTGATGAAGAAACACTTTAGCAGTGACGAGCAAAAGAGAAACGAACACCCTAGTGCAGAAGGAACACTCTAGCAGTGACGAGCTGAAGAGCCATGAACACCCTAGTAGTGAAGGAACACTTTAGCAAGGATAAGCAGAAGACATACGAACACCCTAGTGGTGAAGGAACACTCTAGCAGTGACGAGCAGAAGAAATACGAACACCTTAGTGGGGAAGGAACACTCTAGCAGTGACGAGCAGAAGACATACGAACACCCTAGTGGTGAAGGAACACTCTAGCAGTGACGAGCGGAAGAGATACGAACACCCAAGTTTTTAAGGAACACTAAAGGACTGACGAGTAAAAGACATACGAACACCCTAGTGGTGAAGGAACACTCTAACAGTGATGAGTATAACAAATATGATTATCCTGATGGTGAAGGAACACTAAAGGAGTGACGAGCTGAAGACGTACGAACACCCTAGTGATGAAGGAACACTCTAGCAGTGACGAGCAAAAGAGAAACGAACACCCTAGTGCTGAAGGAACACCCTAGCAGTGATGAGCTGAAGAGCCATGAACACCCTAGTAGTGAAGGAACACTCTAGCAAGGATAAGCAGAAGACATACGAACACCCTAGTGGTGAAGGAACACTCTAGCAATGACGAGCAGAAGACATACGAACACCCTAGTGGTGAAGGAACACTCTAGCAGTGACGAGCAGAAGACATACGAACGTCCTAGTGGTGAAGGAACACTCTAGTAGTGACGAGCAGAAGATATACGAACACCCTAGTGGTGAAGGAACACTCTAGCAGTGACGAGCTGAAGAGATACGAACACCCAAGGTGTGAAGGAACACTAAAGGAGTGACGAGTAGAAGACGTACGGACACCCTAGTGGTGAAGGAACACTCTAACAGTGATAAGTATAAGAAATATGATTACCCTGATGGTGAAGGAACACTAAAGGAGTGACGAGCTGAAGACGTACGAACACCCTAGTGATGAAGGAACACTCTAGCAGTGACGAGCAAAAGAGAAACGAACACCTTAGTGCTGAAGGAACACTCTAGTAGTGACGAGCGGATGAGATACGAACACCCTAGTGGTGAAGGAACACTCTAGTAGTGACGAGCGGATGAGATACGAACACCCTAGTTGTGAAGGAACACTAAAGGAGTGACGAGCATAAGACGTACGAACACCCTAGTGGTGAAGGAACACTCTAGCAAGGATAAGCATAAGACATACGAACACCCTAGTGGTGAAGGAACATTCTAGCAGTGACGAGCAGAAGACATACGAACACCCTAGTGGTGAAGGAATACTCTAGTAGTGACGAGCAGAAGTCATACGAACACCCTAGTGGTGAAGGAACACTCTAGCAGTGACGAGCAGAAGACATACGAACACCCTAGTGGTGAAGGAACACTCTAGTAGTGATGAGCAGATGAGAAACGAACACCCTAGTGGTGAAGGAACACTCTAGCAGTGACAAGCGGAAGAGATACGAACACCCAAGTTTTGAAGGAACACTAAAGAAGTGACGAGTAAAAGACATACGAACACCCTAGTGGTGAAGGAACACTCTAGCAGTGACGAGCTGAAGAAATACGAACACCTTAGTGGGGAAGGAACACTCTAGCAGTGACGAGCAGAAGACATACGAACACCTTAGTGTTAAAGGAACATTCTAGTAGTGATGAGCGGAAAAGATACGAACACCCTAGTTGTGAAGGAACACTCTAGCTGAGACGAGCAAAAGAGATACGAACACCCTAGTGGTGAAGGAACACTCTAGTAGTGACGAGCGGATGAGATACGAACACCCTAGTTGTGAAGGAACACTAAAGGAGTGACGAGCATAAGACGTACGAACACCCTAGTGGGGAAGGAACACTCTAGCAAGGATAAGCATAAGACATACGAACACTCTAGTGGTGAAGGAACATTCTAGCAATGACGAGTAGAAGACATACGAACACCCTAGTGGTGAAGGAATATTCTAGCAGTGACGAGCAGAAGACATACGAACACCCTAGTGGTGAAGGAATACTCTAGTAGTGACGAGCAGAAGTCATACGAACACCCTAGTGGTGAAGGAACACTCTAGCAGTGACGAGCAGAAGACATACGAACACCCTAGTGGTGAAGGAACACTCTAGTAGTGATAGGCAGATGAGAAACGAACACCCTAGTGGTGAAGGAACACTCTAGTAGTGACGAGCGGATGAGATACGAACACCCTAGTTGTGAATGAACACTAAAGGAGTGACGAGCATAAGACGTACGAACACCCTAGTGGTGAAGGAACACTCTAGCAAGGATAAGCATAAGACATTCGAACACCCTAGTGGTGAAGGAACATTCTAGCAGTGACGAGCAAAAGACATACGAACACCCTAGTGGTGAAGGAATACTCTAGTAGTGACGAGCAGAAGTCATACAAACACCCTAGTGGTGAAGTAACACTCTAGCAATGACTAGCAGAAGACATACGAACACCCTAGTGGTGAAGGAACACTAAAGCAGTGACGAGCAGAAGACATACGAACACCCTAGTGGTGAAGGAACACTCTAGCAGTGACGAGCTGAAGAAATACGAACACTTTAGTGGGGAAGGAACACTCTAGCAGTGACGAGCAGAAGACATACGAACACCTTAGTGTTAAAGGAACATTCTAGTAGTGATGAGCGGAAAAGATACAAACACCCTAGTTGTGAAGGAACACTCTAGCTGAGACGAGCAAAAGAGATACGAACACCCTAGTGGTGAAGGAACACTCTAGTAGTGACGAGCGGATGAGATACGAACACACTAGTTGTGAAGGAACACTAAAGGAGTGACGAGCATAAGACGTACGAACACCCTAGTGGTGAAGGAACACTCTAGCAAGGATAAGCATAAGACATACGAACACCCTAGTGGTGAAGGAACATTCTAGCAATGACGAGTAGAAGACATACGAACACCCTAGTGGTGAAGGAATATTCTAGCAGTGACGAGCAGAAGACATACGAACACCCTAGTGGTGAAGGAATACTCTAGTAGTGACGAGCAGAAGTCATACGAACACCCTAGTGGTGAAGGAACACTCTAGCAGTGACGAGCAGAAGACATACGAACACCCTAGTGGTGAAGGAATACTCTAGTAGTGACGAGCAGAAGTCATACGAACACCCTAGTGGTGAAGGAACACTCTAGCAGTGACGAGCAGAAGACATACGAACACCCTAGTGGTGAAGGAACACTCTAGTAGTGATGAGCAGATGAGAAACGAACACCCTAGTGGTGAAGGAACACTCTAGTAGTGACGAGCGGATGAGATACGAACACCCTAGTTGTGAATGAACACTAAAGGAGTGACGAGCATAAGACGTACGAACACCCTAGTGGTGAAGGAACACTCTAGCAAGGATAAGCAGAAGACATTCGAACACCCTAGTGGTGAAGGATCATTCTAGCAATGACGAGCAAAAGACATACGAACACCCTAGTGGTGAAGGAATACTCTAGTAGTGACGAGCAGAAGTCATACGAACACCCTAGTGGTGAAGGAACACTCTAGTAGTGACGAGCGGATGAGATACGAACACCTTAGTTGTGAAGGAACACTAACGGAGTGACGAGCATAAGACGTACGAACACCCTAGTGGGGAAGGAACACTCTAGCAAAGATAAGCATAAGACATACGAACACCCTAGTGGTGAAGGAACATTCTAGCAATGACGAGTAGAAGACATACGAACACCCTAGTGGTGAAGGAATATTCTAGCAGTGACGAGCAGAAGACATACGAACACCCTAGTGGTGAAGGATTACTCTAGTAGTGACTAGCAGAAGTCATACGAACACCCTAGTGGTGAAGGAACACTCTAGCAGTGACGAGCAGAAGACATACGAACACCCTAGTGGTGAAGGAACACTCTAGTAGTGATAGGCAGATGAGAAACGAACACCCTAGTGGTGAAGGAACACTCTAGTAGTGACGAGCGGATGAGATACGAACACCCTAGTTGTGAATGAACACTAAAGGAGTGACGAGCATAAGACGTACGAACACCCTAGTGGTGAAGGAACACTCTAGCAAGGATAAGCATAAGACATTCGAACACCCTAGTGGTGAAGGAACATTCTAGCAGTGACGAGCAAAAGACATACGAACACCCTAGTGGTGAAGGAATACTCTAGTAGTGACGAGTAGAAGTCATATGAACACCCTAGTGGTGAAGGAACACTCTAGCAGTGACGAGCAGAAGACATACGAACACCTTAGTGGGGAAGGAACAGTCTAGCAGTGACGAGCAGAAGACATATGAACACCCTAGTGGTGAAGTAACACTCTAGCAATGACTAGCAGAAGACATACGAACACCCTAGTGGTGAAGGAACACTAAAGCAGTGACGAGCAGAAGACATACGAACACCCTAGTGGTGAAGGAACACTCTAGCAGTGACGAGCTGAAGAAATACGAACACCTTAGTGGGGAAGGAACACTCTAGCAGTGACGAGCAGAAGACATACGAACACCTTAGTGTTAAAGGAACATTCTAGTAGTGATGAGCGGAAAAGATACGAACACCCTAGTTGTGAAGGAACACTCTAGCTGAGACGAGCAAAACAGATACGAACACCCTAGTGGTGAAGGAACACTCTAGTAGTGACGAGCGGATGAGATACGAACACCCTAGTTGTGAAGGAACACTAAAGGAGTGATGAGCATAAGACGTACGAACACCCTAGTGGTGAAGGAACACTCTAGCAAGGATAAGCATAAGACATACGAACACCCTAGTGGTGAAGGAACATTCTAGCAATGACGAGTAGAAGACATACGAACACCCTAGTGGTGAAGGAATATTCTAGCAGTGACGAGCAGAAGACATACGAACACCCTAGTGGTGAAGGAATACTCTAGTAGTGACGAGCAGAAGTCATACGAACACCCTAGTGGTGAAGGAACACTCTAGCAGTGACGAGCAGAAGACATACGAACACCCTAGTGGTGAAGGAACACTCTAGTAGTGATGAGCAGATGAGAAACGAACACCCTAGTGGTGAAGGAACACTCTAGTAGTGACGAGCGGATGAGATACGAACACCCTAGTTGTGAATGAACACTAAAGGAGTGACGAGCATAAGACGTACGAACACCCTAGTGGTGAAGGAACACTCTAGCAAGGATAAGCATAAGACATTCGAACACCCTAGTGGTGAAGGAACATTCTAGCAGTGACGAGCAGAAGACATACGAATATCTTAGTGGGGAAGGAACAGTCTAGCAGTGACGAGCAGAAGACATATGAACACCCTAGTGGTGAAGTAACACTCTAGCAATGACTAGCAGAAGACATACGAACACCCTAGTGGTGAAGGAACACTAAAGCAGTGACGAGCAGAAGACATACGAACACCCTAGTGGTGAAATAACACTCTAGCAATAACGAGCATAAGACATACGAACACCTTAGTGTTGAAGGAACATTCTAGCAGTGATGAGCGGAAAAGATACGAACACCCTAGTGGTGAAGGAACACTCTAGCAGTGACGAGCAGAAGAAATACGAACACCTTAGTGGGGAAGAAAGACTCTAGCAGTGACTAGCAGAAGACATACGAACACCCTAGTGGTGAAGGAACACTCTAGCAGTGACGAGCGGAAGAGATACGAACACCCTAGTGGTGAAGGAACACTCTAGCAGTGACGAGCAGAAGAAATACGAACACCTTAGTGGGGAAGGAACACTCTAGCAGTGACGAGCGGAAGAGATACAAACACCCAAGTTTTTAAGGAACACTCTAGCAGTGACGAGCGAAAGTGATACGAACACCCTAGTGGCGAAGGAACACTCTAGTAGTGACGAGCAGAAGACATATGATTATCCTAATGGTGAAGGAACACTAAAGGAGTGACGAGCATAAGACATACGAACACCCTAGTGGTGAAAAAACACTCTAGTAGTGACGAGCAGATAGGAAACGAACACCCTAGTTGTGAAAGAATACTCTAGCAGTAACGAGCGGAAGAGATACGAACACCCAAGTTGTGAAGGAACACTACAGGAGTGACGAGTAGAAGACGTACGAACACCCTAGGGGTGAAGGAACACTCTAACAGTGACTAGTAGAAGAAATATGATTACCCTAATGGTGAAGGAACACTAAAGGAGTGATGAGCTGAAGACGTACGAAAACCCTAGTGATGAAGAAACACTTTAGCAGTGACGAGCAAAAGAGAAACGAACGCCCTAGTGCAGAAGGAACACTCTAGCAGTGACGAGCTGAAGAGCCATGAACACCCTAGTAGTGAAGGAACACTTTAGCAAGGATAAGCAGAAGACATACGAACACCCTAGTGGTGAAGGAACACTCTAGCAGTGACGAGCAGAAGAAATACGAACACCTTAGTGGGGAAGGAACACTCTAGCAGTGACGAGCAGAAGACATACGAACACCCTAGTGGTGAAGGAACACTCTAGCAGTGACGAGCGGAAGAGATACAAACACCCAAGTTTTGAAGGAACACTAAAGGAGTGACGAGTAAAAGACATATGAACACCCTAGTGGTGAAGGAACACTCTAACAGTGATGAGTATAACAAATATGATTACCCTGATGGTGAAGGAACACTAAAGGAGTGACGAGCTGAAGAAGTACGAACACCCTAGTGATGAAGGAACACTCTAGCAGTGACGAGCAAAAGAGAAACGAACACCCTAGTGCTGAAGGAACACTCTAGCAGTGACGAGCTGAAGAGCTATGAACATCCTAGTAGTGAAGGAACACTTTAGCAAGGATAAGCAGAAGACATACGAACACCCTAGTGGAAAAGGAACACTCTAGTAGTGACGAGCAGAAGACATATGATTACCCTAATGGTGAAGGAACACTAAAGGAGTGACGAGCATAAGACATACGAACACCCTAGTGGTGAAAGAACACTCTAGTAGTGACGAGCAGATGGGAAACGAACACCCTAGTTGTGAAAGAACACTCTAGCGGTGACGAGCAAAAGAGAAACGAACACCCTAGTGCAGAAGGAACACTCTCGCAATGACGAGCTGAAGAGCCATGAACACCCTAGTAGTGAAGGAACACTTTAGCAAGGATAAGTAGAAGACATACGAACACCCTAAGTGTGAAGGAACACTCTAGCAGTGACGAGCAGAAGAAATACGAACACCTTAATGGGGAAGGAACACTCTAGCAGTGACGAGCAGAAGACATACGAACACCCTAGTGGTGAAGGAACACTCTAGCAGTGACGAGCGGAAGAGATACGAACACCCAAGTTTTGAAGGAACACTAAAGGAGTGACGAGTAAAAGACATATGAACACCCTAGTGGTGAAGGAACACTCTAACAGTGATGAGTATAACAAATATGATTACCCTGATGGTGAAGGAACACTAAAGGAGTGACGAGCTGAAGAAGTACGAACACCCTAGTGATGAAGGAACACTCTAGCAGTGACGAGCAAAAGAGAAACGAACACCCTAGTGCTGAAGGAACACTCTAGCAGTGACGAGCTGAAGAGCTATGAACATCCTAGTAGTGAAGGAACACTTTAGCAAGGATAAGCAGAAGACATACGAACACCCTAGTGGTGAAGGAACACTCTAGCAGTGACGAGCAGAAGACATACGAACACCTTAGTGGGAAAGGAACAGTCTAGCAGTGACGAGCAGAAGACATATGAACACCCTAGTGGTGAAGTAACACTCTAGCAATGACTAGCAGAAGACATAAGAACACCCTAGTGGTGAAAGAAATACTGTAGTAGCGACGAGCAGAAGACATACGAACACCCTAGTGGTGAAGGAACACTCTAGTAGTGACGAGCAGAAGACATTCGAACACCCTAGTGGTGAAGGAACACTCTAGCAGTGACGAGCAAAAGACATACGAACACCCTAGTGGTGAAGGAACACTCTAGCAGTGACGAGCAGAAGAGATACGAACACCTAAGTTGTGAAGGAACACTAAAGGAGTGACGAGTAGAAGACGTACGAACACCCTAGTGGAAAAGGAACACTCTAGTAGTGACGAGCAGAAGACATATGATTACCCTAATGGTGAAGGAACACTAAAGGAGTGATGAGCTGAAGACGTACGAAAACCCTAGTGATGAAGAAACACTTTAGCAGTGACGAGCAAAAGAGAAACGAACGCCCTAGTGCAGAAGGAACACTCTAGCAGTGACGAGCTGAAGAGCCATGAACACCCTAGTAGTGAAGGAACACTTTAGCAAGGATAAGCAGAAGACATACGAACACCCTAGTGGTGAAGGAACACTCTAGCAGTGACGAGCAGAAGAAATACGAACACCTTAGTGGGGAAGGAACACTCTAGCAGTGACGAGCAGAAGACATACGAACACCCTAGTGGTGAAGGAACACTCTAGCAGTGACGAGCGGAAGAGATACGAACACCCAAGTTTTGAAGGAACACTAAAGGACTGATGAGTAAAAGACATACGAACACCCTAGTGGTGAAGGAACACTAAAGGAGTGACGAGCTGAAGATGTACGAACACCCTAGTGATGAAGGAACACTCTAGCAGTGACAGGCAAAAGAGAAACGAACACCCTAGTGCTGAAGGAACACCCTAGCAGTGATGAGCTGAAGAGCTATAAACACCCTAGTAGTGAAGGAACACTCTAGCAAGGATAAGCAGAAGACATACGAACACCCTAGTGGTGAAGGAACACTCTAGCAATGACGAGCAGAAGACATACGAACACCCTAGTGTTGAAGGAACATTCTAGCAGTGATGAGCGCAAAAGATACGAACACCCTAGTTGTGAAGGAACACTCTACCTGAGATGAGCAAAAAACATACGAACACCCTAGTGGGGAAGGAACACTAAAGGAGTGACGAGCAGAAGACGTACGAACACCCTAGTGATGAAGGAACACTCTAGCAGTGACGAGCAGAAGACATACGAACGTCCTAGTGGTGAAGGAACACTCTAACAGTTACGGGCAGTAGATATACGAACACCCTACTAGTGAAGGAACACTCTAGTAGTGACGAGCAGAAGATATACGAACACCCTAGTGGTGAAGGAACACTCTAGCAGTGACGAGCTGAAGAGATACGAACACCCAAGGTGTGAAGGAACACTAAAGGAGTGACGAGTAGAAGACGTACGGACACCCTAGTGGTGAAGGAACACTCTAACAGTGATAAGTATAAGAAATATGATTACCCTGATGGTGAAGGAACACTAAAGGAGTGACGAGCTGAAGACGTACGAACACCCTAGTGATGAAGGAACACTCTAGCAGTGACGAGCAAAAGAGAAACGAACACCCTAGTGCTGAAGGAACACTCTAGCAGTGACGAGCTGAAGAGCTATGAACATCCTAGTAGTGAAGGAACACTTTAGCAAGGATAAGCAGAAGACATACGAACACCCTAGTGGTGAAGGAACACTCTAGCAGTGACGAGCAGAAGACATACGAACACCTTAGTGGGAAAGGAACAGTCTAGCAGTGACGAGCAGAAGACATATGAACACCCTAGTGGTGAAGTAACACTCTAGCAATGACTAGCAGAAGACATAAGAACACCCTAGTGGTGTAAGAAATACTGTAGTAGCGACGAGCAGAAGACATACGAACACCCTAGTGGTGAAGGAACACTCTAGTAGTGACGAGCAGAAGACATTCGAACACCCTAGTGGTGAAGGAACACTCTAGCAGTGACGAGCAAAAGACATACGAACACCCTAGTGGTGAAGGAACACTCTAGCAGTGACGAGCAGAAGAGATACGAACACCTAAGTTGTGAAGGAACACTAAAGGAGTGACGAGTAGAAGACGTACGAACACCCTAGTGGAAAAGGAACACTCTAGTAGTGACGAGCAGAAGACATATGATTACCCTAATGGTGAAGGAACACTAAAGGAGTGACGAGCATAAGACATACGAACACCCTAGTGGTGAAAGAACACTCTAGTAGTGACGAGCAGATGGGAAACGAACACCCTAGTTGTGAAAGAACACTCTAGCGGTGACGAGCAAAAGAGAAACGAACACCCTAGTGCAGAAGGAACACTCTCGCAATGACGAGCTGAAGAGCCATGAACACCCTAGTAGTGAAGGAACACTTTAGCAAGGATAAGTAGAAGACATACGAACACCCTAAGTGTGAAGGAACACTCTAGCAGTGACGAGCAGAAGAAATACGAACACCTTAATGGGGAAGGAACACTCTAGCAGTGACGAGCAGAAGACATACGAACACCCTAGTGGTGAAGGAACACTCTAGCAGTGACGAGCGGAAGAGATACGAACACCCAAGTTTTGAAGGAACACTAAAGGAGTGACGAGTAAAAGACATATGAACACCCTAGTGGTGAAGGAACACTCTAACAGTGATGAGTATAACAAATATGATTACCCTGATGGTGAAGGAACACTAAAGGAGTGACGAGCTGAAGAAGTACGAACACCCTAGTGATGAAGGAACACTCTAGCAGTGACGAGCAAAAGAGAAACGAACACCCTAGTGCTGAAGGAACACCCTAGTAGTGATGAGCTGAAGAGATATGAACACCCTAGTAGTGAAGGAACACTCTAGCAAGGATAAGCAAAAGACATACGAACACCCTAGTTGTGAAGGAACACTAATGCAGTGACGAGCAGAAGACATACGAACACCCTAGTGGTGAAGGAACACTCTAGCAATGACGAGCAGAAGACATACAAACACCCAAGTGTTGAAGGAACATTCTAGCAGTGATGAGCGGAAAAGATACGAACACCCTAGTTGTGAAGGAACACTCTACCTGAGATGAGCAAAAGATATACGAACACACTAGTGGGGAAGAAACACTAAAGGAGTGACGAGCAGAAGACGTACGAACACCCTAGTGATGAAGGAACACTCTAGCAGTGACGAGCAGAAGACATACGAACATCCTAGTGGTGAAGGAACACTTTAGCAAGGATAAGCAGAAGACATACGAACACCCTAGTGGTGAAGGAACACTCTAGCAGTAACGAGCAGAAGAAATACGAACACCTTAGTGGGGAAGGAACACTCTAGCAGTGACGAGCAGAAGACATACGAACACCCTAGTGGTGAAGGAACACTCTAGCAGTGACGAGCGGAAGAGATACAAACACCCAAGTTTTGAAGGAACACTAAAGGAGTGACGAGTAAAAGACTTACGAACACCCTAGTGGTGAAGGAACACTCTAACAATGATGAGTATAACAAATATGATTACCCTGATGGTGAAGGAACACTAAAGGAGTGACGAGCAGAAGACATACGAACACCCTAGTGATGAAGGAACACTCTAGCAGTGACGAGCAAAAGAGAAACGAACACCCTAGTGCTGAAGGAACACCCTAGCAGTGATGAGCTGAAGAGCTATGAACACCCTAGTAGTGAAGGAACACTCTAGCAAAGATAAGCAGAAGACATACGAACACCCTAGTGGTGAAGGAACACTAAAGCAATGACAAGCAGAAGACATACGAACACCCTACTAGTGAAGGAACACTCTAGTAGTGACGAGCAGAAGATATACGAACACCCTAGTGGTGAAGGAACACTCTAGCAGTGACGAGCTGAAGAGCTATGAACATCCTAGTAGTGAAGGAACACTTTAGCAAGGATAAGCAGAAGACATACGAACACCCTAGTGGTGAAGGAACACTTTAGCAGTGACGAGCAGAAGAAATACGAACACCTTAGTGGGGAAGGAACACTCTAGCAGTAACGAGCAGAAGACATACGAACACCTTAGTGTTAAAGGAACATTCTAGTAGTGATGAGCGGAAAAGATACGAACACCCTATTTGTGAAGGAACACTCTAGCTGAGACGAGCAAAAGAGATACGAACACCCTAGTGGTGAAGGAACACTCTAGTAGTGACGAGCGGATGAGATACGAACAACCTAGTTGTGAAGGAACACTAAAGGAGTGACGAGCATAAGACGTACGAACACCCTAGTGGTGAAGGAACACTCTAGCAAGGATAAGCATAAGACATACGAACACCCTAGTGGTGAAGGAACATTCTACCAGTGACGAGCAGAAGACATACGAACACCCTAGTGGTGAAGGAATACTCTAGTAGTGACGAGCATAAGTCATACGAACACCCTAGTGGTGAAGGAACACTCTAGCAGTGACGAGCAGCAGACATACGAACACCCTAGTGGTGAAGGAACACTCTAGTAGTGATGAGCAGATGAGAAACGAACACCCTAGTGGTGAAGGAACACTCTAGTAGTGACGAGCGGATGAGATACGAACACCCTAGTTGTGAATGAACACTAAAGGAGTGACGAGCATAAGACGTACGAACACCCTAGTGGTGAAGGAACACTCTAGCAGTGACGAGCTGAAGAAATACGAACACCTTAATGGGGAAGGAACACTCTAGCAGTGACGAACAGAAGACATACGAACACCTTAGTGTTAAAGGAACATTCTAGTAGTGATGAGCGGAAAAGATACGAACACCCTAGTTGTGAAGGAACACTCTAGCTGAGACGAGCAAAAGAGATACGAACACCCTAGTGGTGAAGGAACACTCTAGTAGTGACGAGCGGATGAGATACGAACACCCTAGTTGTGAAGGAACACTAAAGGAGTGACGAGCATAAGACGTACGAACACCCTAGTGGTGAAGGAACACTCTAGCAAGGATAAGCATAAGACATACGAACACCCTAGTGGTGAAGGAACATTCTAGCAATGACGAGTAGAAGACATACGAACACCCTAGTGGTGAAGGAATATTCTAGCAGTGACGAGCAGAAGACATACGAACACCCTAGTGGTGAAGGAATACTCTAGTAGTGACGAGCAGAAGTCATACGAACACCCTAGTGGTGAAGGAACACTCTAGCAGTGACGAGCAGAAGACATACGAACACCCTAGTGGTGAAGGAACACTCTAGTAGTGATGAGCAGATGAGAAACGAACACCCTAGTGGTGAAGGAACACTCTAGTAGTGACGAGCGGATGAGATACGAATACCCTAGTGGTGAAGGAACACTCTAGCAGTGACGAGCAGAAGACATACGAACACCCTAGTGGTGAAGGAACACTCTAGCAAGGATAAGTATAAGACATTCGAACACCCTAGTGGTGAAGGAACATTCTAGCAGTGACGAGCAAAAGACATACGAACACCCTAGTGGTGAAGGAATACTCTAGTAGTGACGAGCAGAAGTCATACGAACACCCTAGTGGTGAAGGAACACTCTAGCAGTGACGAGCAGAAGACATACGAACACCTTAGTGGGGAAGGAACAGTCTAGCAGTGACGAGCAGAAGACATATGAACACCCTAGTGGTGAAGTAACACTCTAGCAATGACTAGCAGAAGACATACGAACACCCTAGTGGTGAAGGAACACTAAAGCAGTGACGAGCAGAAGACATACGAACACCCTAGTGGTGAAATAACACTCTAGCAATGACGAGCAGAAGACATACGAACACCCTAGTGGTGAAGGAACACTCTAGTAGTGATGAGCAGATGAGAAACGAACACCCTAGTGGTGAAGGAACACTCTAGTAGTGACGAGCGGATGAGATACGAACACCCTAGTTGTGAATGAACACTAAAGGAGTGACGAGCATAAGACGTACGAACACCCTAGTGGTGAAGGAACACTCTAGCAGTGACGAGCTGAAGAAATACGAACACCTTAATGGGGAAGGAACACTCTAGCAGTGACGAGCAGAAGACATACGAACACCTTAGTGTTAAAGGAACATTCTAGTAGTGATGAGCGGAAAAGATACGAACACCCTAGTTGTGAAGGAACACTCTAGCTGAGACGAGCAAAAGAGATACGAACACCCTAGTGGTGAAGGAACACTCTAGTAGTGACGAGCGGATGAGATACGAACACCCTAGTTGTGAAGGAACACTAAAGGAGTGACGAGCATAAGACGTACGAACACCCTAGTGGTGAAGGAACACTCTAGCAAGGATAAGCATAAGACATACGAACACCCTAGTGGTGAAGGAACATTCTAGCAATGACGAGTAGAAGACATACGAACACCCTAGTGGTGAAGGAATATTCTAGCAGTGACGAGCAGAAGACATACGAACACCCTAGTGGTGAAGGAATACTCTAGTAGTGACGAGCAGAAGTCATACGAACACCCTAGTGGTGAAGGAACACTCTAGCAGTGACGAGCAGAAGACATACGAACACCCTAGTGGTGAAGGAACACTCTAGTAGTGATGAGCAGATGAGAAACGAACACCCTAGTGGTGAAGGAACACTCTAGTAGTGACGAGCGGATGAGATACGAATACCCTAGTGGTGAAGGAACACTCTAGCAGTGACGAGCAGAAGACATACGAACACCCTAGTGGTGAAGGAACACTCTAGCAAGGATAAGTATAAGACATTCGAACACCCTAGTGGTGAAGGAACATTCTAGCAGTGACGAGCAAAAGACATACGAACACCCTAGTGGTGAAGGAATACTCTAGTAGTGACGAGCAGAAGTCATACGAACACCCTAGTGGTGAAGGAACACTCTAGCAGTGACGAGCAGAAGACATACGAACACCTTAGTGGGGAAGGAACAGTCTAGCAGTGACGAGCAGAAGACATATGAACACCCTAGTGGTGAAGTAACACTCTAGCAATGACTAGCAGAAGACATACGAACACCCTAGTGGTGAAGGAACACTAAAGCAGTGACGAGCAGAAGACATACGAACACCCTAGTGGTGAAATAACACTCTAGCAATGACGAGCAGAAGACATACGAACACCTTAGTGTTGAAGGAACATTCTAGCAGTGATGAGCGGAAAAGATACGAACACCCTAGTGGTGAAGGAACGCTCTAGCAGTGACGAGCAGAAGAAATACGAACACCTTAGTGGGGAAGAAACACTCTAGCAGTGACGAGCAGAAGACATACGAACACCCTAGTGGTGAAGGAACACTCTAGCAGTGACGAGCGGAAGAGATACGAACACCCTAGTGGTGAAGGAACACTCTAGCAGTGACGAGCAGAAGAAATACGAACACTTTAGTGGGGAAGGAACACTGTAGCAGTGACGAGAATAAGACATACGAACACCCTAGTGGTGAAGGAATACTCTACAGTGACGAGCGGAAGAGATACGAACACCCTAGTGGCGAAGGAACACTCTAGTAGTGACGAGCAGAAGACATATGATTACCCTAATGGTGAAGGAACACTAAAGGAGTGACGAGCATAAGACATACGAACACCATAGTGGTGAAAAAACACTCTAGTAGTGACGAGCAGATAGGAAACGAACACCCTAGTTGTGAAAGAATACTCTAGCAGTAACGAGCGGAAGAGATACGAACACCCAAGTTGTGAAGGAACACTACAGGAGTGACGAGTAAAAGACGTACGAACACCCTAGGGGTGAAGGAACACTCTAACAGTGACTAGTAGAAGAAATATGATTACCCTAATGGTGAAGGAACACTAAAGGAGTGACGAGCTGAAGACGTACGAAAACCCTAGTGATGAAGGAACACTCTAGCAGTTACGAGCAAAAGAGAAACGAACACCCTAGTGCAGAAGGAACACTCTAGCAGTGACGAGCTGAAGAGCCATGAACACCCTAGTAGTGAAGGAACACTTTAGCAAGGATAAGCAGAAGACATACGAACACCCTAGTGGTGAAGGAACACTCTAGCAGTGACGAGCATAAGAAATACGAACACCTTAGCGGGGAAGGAACACTCTAGCAGTGACGAGTAGAAGACGTACGAACACCCTAGTGGCGAATGAACACTCTAGTAGTGACGAGCAGAAGACAAATGATTACCCTAATGGTGAAGAAACACTAAAGGAGTGACGAGCATAAGACATACGAACACCCTAGTGGTGAAAGAACACTCTAGTAGTGACGAGCAGATAGGAAACGAACACCCTAGTTGTGAAAGAACACTCTAGCAGTAACGAGCGGAAGAGATACGAACACCCAAGTTGTGAAGGAACACTACAGGAGTGACGAGTAGAAGACGTACGAACACCCTATTGATGAAGGAACACTCTAACAGTGACTAGTAGAAGAAATATGATTACCCTAATGGTGAAGGAACACTAAAGGAGTGACGAGCTGAAGACGTACGAAAACCCTAGTGATGAAGGAACACTATAGCAGTGACGAGCAAAAGAGAAACGAACACCCTAGTGCAGAAGGAACACTCTAGCAGTGACGAGCTGAAGAGCCATGAACACCCTAGTAGTGAAGGAACACTTTAGCAAGGATAAGCAGAAGACATACGAACACCCTAGTGGTAAAGGAACACTCTAGCAGTGACGAGCAGAAGAAATACGAACACCTTAGTGGGGAAGGAACACTCTAGCAGTGACGAGCAGAAGACATATGAACACCCTAGTGGTGAAGGAACACTCTAGCAGTGACGAGCGGAAGAGATACGAACACCCAAGTTTTAAAGGAACACTAAAGGACTGACGAGTAAAAGACATACGAACACCCTAGTGGTGAAGGAACACTAAAGAAGTGACGAGCTTAAGACGTACGAACACCCTAGTGATGAAGGAACACTCTAGCAGTGACGAGCAAAAGAGAAACGAACACCCAAGTGCTGAAGGAACACCCTAGCAGTGATGAGCTGAAGAGCTATGAACACCCTAGTAGTGAAGGAACACTCTAGCAAGGATAAGCAGAAGACATACGAACACCCTTGTGGTGAAGGAACACTCTAGCAATGACGAGCAGAAGACATACGAACACCCTAGTGTTGAAGGAACATTCTAGCAGTGATGAGCGCAAAAGATACGAACACCCTCGTTGTGAAGGAACACTCTACCTGAGATGAGCAAAAGACATACGAACACCCTAGTGGGGAAGGAACACTAAAGGAGTGACGAGCAGAAGACGTACGAACACCCTAGTGATGAAGGAACACTCTAGCAGTGACGAGCAGAAGACATACGAACGTCCTAGTGGTGAAGGAACACTCTAACAGTTACGAGGAGTAGATATACGAACACCCTACTAGTGAAGGAACACTCTAGTAGTGACGAGCAGAAGATATACGAACACCCTAGTGGTGAAGGAACACTCTAGCAGTGACGAGCTGAAGAGATACGAACACCCAAGGTGTGAAGGAACACTAAAGGAGTGACGAGTAGAAGACGTACGGACACCCTAGTGGTGAAGGAACACTCTAACATTGATAAGTATAAGAAATATGATTACCCTGATGGTGAAGGAACACTAAAGGAGTGACAAGCTGAAGACGTACGAACACCCTAGTGATGAAGGAACACTCTAGCACTGACGAGCAAAAGAGAAACGAACACCCTAGTGCTGAAGGAACACTCTAGCAGTGACGAGCTGAAGAGCTATGAACATCCTAGTAGTGAAGGAACACTTTAGCAAGGATAAGCAGAAGACATACGAACACCCTAGTGGTGAAGGAACACTCTAGTAGTGACGAGCAGAAGACATACGAACACCTTAGTGGGGAAGGAGCAGTCTAGCAGTGACGAGCAGAAGACATATGAACACCCTAGTGGTGAAGTAACACTCTAGCAATGACTAGCAGAAGACATAAGAACACCCTAGTGGTGAAAGAAATACTGTAGTAGCGACGAGCAGAAGACATACGAACACCCTAGTGGTGAAGGAACACTCTAGTAGTGACGAGCAGAAGACATTCGAACACCCTAGTGGTGAAGGAACACTAAAGGAGTGACGAGCATAAGACATACGAACACCCTAGTGGTGAAAGAACACTCTAGTAGTGACGAGCAGATAGGAAACGAACACCCTAGTTGTGAAAGAACACTCTAGCAGTAACGAGCGGAAGAGATACGAACACCCAAGTTGTGAAGGAACACTACAGGAGTGACGAGTAGAAGACGTACGAACACCCTATTGATGAAGGAACACTCTAACAGTGACTAGTAGAAGAAATATGATTACCCTAATGGTGAAGGAACACTAAAGGAGTGACGAGCTGAAGACGTACGAAAACCCTAGTGATGAAGGAACACTATAGCAGTGACGAGCAAAAGAGAAACGAACACCCTAGTGCAGAAGGAACACTCTAGCAGTGACGAGCTGAAGAGCCATGAACACCCTAGTAGTGAAGGAACACTTTAGCAAGGATAAGCAGAAGACATACGAACACCCTAGTGGTAAAGGAACACTCTAGCAGTGACGAGCAGAAGAAATACGAACACCTTAGTGGGGAAGGAACACTCTAGCAGTGACGAGCAGAAGACATATGAACACCCTAGTGGTGAAGGAACACTCTAGCAGTGACGAGCGGAAGAGATACGAACACCCAAGTTTTAAAGGAACACTAAAGGACTGACGAGTAAAAGACATACGAACACCCTAGTGGTGAAGGAACACTAAAGAAGTGACGAGCTTAAGACGTACGAACACCCTAGTGATGAAGGAACACTCTAGCAGTGACGAGCAAAAGATAAACGAACACCCAAGTGCTGAAGGAACACCCTAGCAGTGATGAGCTGAAGAGCTATGAACACCCTAGTAGTGAAGGAACACTCTAGCAAGGATAAGCAGAAGACATACGAACACCCTTGTGGTGAAGGAACACTCTAGCAATGACGAGCAGAAGACATACGAACACCCTAGTGTTGAAGGAACATTCTAGCAGTGATGAGCGCAAAAGATACGAACACCCTCGTTGTGAAGGAACACTCTACCTGAGATGAGCAAAAGACATACGAACACCCTAGTGGGGAAGGAACACTAAAGGAGTGACGAGCAGAAGACGTACGAACACCCTAGTGATGAAGGAACACTCTAGCAGTGACGAGCAGAAGACATACGAACGTCCTAGTGGTGAAGGAACACTCTAACAGTTACGAGGAGTAGATATACGAACACCCTACTAGTGAAGGAACACTCTAGTAGTGACGAGCAGAAGATATACGAACACCCTAGTGGTGAAGGAACACTCTAGCAGTGACGAGCTGAAGAGATACGAACACCCAAGGTGTGAAGGAACACTAAAGGAGTGACGAGTAGAAGACGTACGGACACCCTAGTGGTGAAGGAACACTCTAACAGTGATAAGTATAAGAAATATGATTACCCTGATGGTGAAGGAACACTAAAGGAGTGACAAGCTGAAGACGTACGAACACCCTAGTGATGAAGGAACACTCTAGCACTGACGAGCAAAAGAGAAACGAACACCCTAGTGCTGAAGGAACACTCTAGCAGTGACGAGCTGAAGAGCTATGAACATCCTAGTAGTGAAGGAACACTTTAGCAAGGATAAGCAGAAGACATACGAACACCCTAGTGGTGAAGGAACACTCTAGTAGTGACGAGCAGAAGACATACGAACACCTTAGTGGGGAAGGAGCAGTCTAGCAGTGACGAGCAGAAGACATATGAACACCCTAGTGGTGAAGTAACACTCTAGCAATGACTAGCAGAAGACATAAGAACACCCTAGTGGTGAAAGAAATACTGTAGTAGCGACGAGCAGAAGACATACGAACACCCTAGTGGTGAAGGAACACTCTAGTAGTGACGAGCAGAAGACATTCGAACACCCTAGTGGTGAAGGAACACTCTAGCAGTGACGAGCAAAAGACATACGAACACCCTAGTGGTGAAGGAACACTCTAGCAGTGACGAGCAGAAGAGATACGAACACCTAAGTTGTGAAGGAACATTAAAGGAGTGACGAGTAGAAGACGTACAAACACCCTAGTGGCAAAGGAACACTCTAGTAGTGACGAGCAGAAGACATATGATTACCCTAATGGTGAAGGAACACTAAAGGAGTGACGAGCATAAGACATACGAACACCCTAGTGGTGAAAGAACACTCTAGTAGTGACGAGCAGATGGGAAACGAACACCCTAGTTGTGAAAGAACACTCTAGCAGTGACGAGCAAAAGAGAAACGAACACCCTAGTGCAGAAGGAACACTCTAGCAATGACGAGCTGAAGAGCCATGAACACCCTAGTAGTGAAGGAACACTTTAGCAAGGATAAGCAGAAGACATACGAACACCCTAGTGGTGAAGGAACACTCTAGCAGTGACGAGCAGAAGAAATACGAACACCTTAGTGGGGAAGGAACACTCTAGCAGTGACGAGCAGAAGACATACGAACACCCTAGTGGTGAAGGAACACTCTAGCAAGGATAAGCATAAGACATACGAACACCCTAGTGGTGAAGGAACATTCTAGCAATGACGAGCAGAAGACATACGAACACCCTAGTGGTGAAGGAATACTGTAGTAGTGACGAGCAGAAGTTATAGGAACACCTTAGTGGGGAAGGAACACTCTAGCTGTGACGAGCAGAAGACATACGAACACACTAGTGGTGAAGGAACACTCTAGTAGTGACGAGCAGAAGATATACGAACACCCTAGTGGTGAAGGAACACTCTAGCAGTGTGGAGCATAAGACATACGTACACCCTAGTGGTGAAGGAACACTCTAGCAGTGACGAGCGGAAGAGATACGAACACCCAAGTTTTGAAGGAACACTAAAGGAGTGACGAGTAAAAGACATACGAACACCCTAGTGGTGAAGGAACACTCTAGCAGTGACGAGCTGAAGAGCTATGAACATCCTAGTAGTGAAGGAACACTTTAGCAAGGATAAGCAGAAGACATACGAACACCCTAGTGGTGAAGGAACACTCTAGCAGTGACGAGCAGAAGAAATACGAACACCTTAGTGGGGAAGGAACACTCTAGCAGTGACGAGCAGAAGACATACGAAAACCTTAGTGTTAAAGGAACATTCTAGTAGTGATGAGCGGAAAAGATACGAACACCCTAGTTGTGAAGGAACACTCTAGCTGAGACGAGCAAAAGAGATACGAACACCCTAGTGGTGAAGGAACACTCTAGTAGTGACGAGCGGATGAGATACGAACACCCTAGTTGTTAAGGAACACTAAAGGAGTGACGAGCATAAGACGTACGAACACCCTAGTGGTGAAGGAACACTCTAGCAAGGATAAGCATAAGACATACGAACACCCTAGTGGTGAAGGAACATTCTAGCAGTGACGAGCAGAAGACATACGAACACCCTAGTGTTGAAGGAATACTCTAGTAGTGACGAGCAGAAGTCATACGAACACCCTAGTGGTGAAGGAACACTCTAGCAGTGACGAGCAGAAGACATACGAACACCCTAGTGGTGAAGGAACACTCTAGTAGTGATGAGCAGATGAGAAACGAACACCCTAGTGGTGAAGGAACACTCTAGCAGTGACAAGCGGAAGAGATACGAACACCCAAGTTTTGAAGGAACACTAAAGGAGTGACGAGTAAAAGAAATACGAACACCCTGGTGGTGAAGGAACATTCTAGCAGTGACGAGCTGAAGAGCTATGAACATCCTAGTAGTGAAGGAACACTTTAGCAAGGATAAGCAGAAGACATACGAACACCCTAGTGGTGAAGGAACACTCTAGAAGTGACGAGCAGAAGAAATACAAACACCTTAGTGGGGAAGGAACACTCTAGCAGTGACGAGCAGAAGACATACGAACACCTTAGTGTTAAAGGAACATTCTAGTAGTGATGAGCGGAAAAGATACGAACACCCTAGTTGTGAAGGAACACTCTAGCTGAGACGAGCAAAAGAGATACGAACACCCTAGTGGTGAAGGAACACTCTAGTAGTGACGAGCGGATGAGATACGAACACCCTAGTTATGAAGGAACACTAAAGGTGGGACGAAGGATAAGCATAAGACATACGAACACCCTAGTGGTGAAGGAACATTTTAGCAGTGACGAGCAGAAGACATACGAACACCCTAGTGGTGAAGGAATACTCTAGTAGTGACGAGCAGAAGTCATACGAACACCCTAGTGATGAAGGAACACTCTAGCAGTGACGAGCAGAAGACATACGAACAACCTAGTGGTGAAGGAACACTCTAGTAGTGATGAGCAGTTGAGAAACGAACACCCTAGTGGTGAAGGAACACTCTAGCAGTGACGAGCGGAAGAGATACGAACACCCAAGTTTTGAAGGAACACTAAAGGAGTGACGAGTAAAAGACATACGAACACCCTAGTGGTGAAGGAACACTCTAGCAGTGACGAGCTGAAGAGCTATGAACATCCTAGTAGTGAAGGAACACTTTAGCAAGGATAAGCAGAAGACATACGAACACCCTAGTGGTGAAGGAACACTCTAGCAGTGACGAGCAGAAGAAATACGAACACCTTAGTGGGGAAGGAACACTCTAGCAGTGACGAGCAGAAGACATACGAAAACCTTAGTGTTAAAGGAACATTCTAGTAGTGATGAGCGGAAAAGATACGAACACCCTAGTTGTGAAGGAACACTCTAGCTGAGACGAGCAAAAGAGATACGAACACCCTAGTGGTGAAGGAACACTCTAGTAGTGACGAGCGGATGAGATACGAACACCCTAGTTGTTAAGGAACACTAAAGGAGTGACGAGCATAAGACGTACGAACACCCTAGTGGTGAAGGAACACTCTAGCAAGGATAAGCATAAGACATACGAACACCCTAGTGGTGAAGGAACATTCTAGCAGTGACGAGCAGAAGACATACGAACACCCTAGTGTTGAAGGAATACTCTAGTAGTGACGAGCAGAAGTCATACGAACACCCTAGTGGTGAAGGAACACTCTAGCAGTGACGAGCAGAAGACATACGAACACCCTAGTGGTGAAGGAACACTCTAGTAGTGATGAGCAGATGAGAAACGAACACCCTAGTGGTGAAGGAACACTCTAGCAGTGACAAGCGGAAGAGATACGAACACCCAAGTTTTGAAGGAACACTAAAGGAGTGACGAGTAAAAGAAATACGAACACCCTGGTGGTGAAGGAACATTCTAGCAGTGACGAGCTGAAGAGCTATGAACATCCTAGTAGTGAAGGAACACTTTAGCAAGGATAAGCAGAAGACATACGAACACCCTAGTGGTGAAGGAACACTCTAGAAGTGACGAGCAGAAGAAATACAAACACCTTAGTGGGGAAGGAACACTCTAGCAGTGACGAGCAGAAGACATACGAACACCTTAGTGTTAAAGGAACATTCTAGTAGTGATGAGCGGAAAAGATACGAACACCCTAGTTGTGAAGGAACACTCTAGCTGAGACGAGCAAAAGAGATACGAACACCCTAGTGGTGAAGGAACACTCTAGTAGTGACGAGCGGATGAGATACGAACACCCTAGTTATGAAGGAACACTAAAGGTGGGACGAAGGATAAGCATAAGACATACGAACACCCTAGTGGTGAAGGAACATTTTAGCAGTGACGAGCAGAAGACATACGAACACCCTAGTGGTGAAGGAATACTCTAGTAGTGACGAGCAGAAGTCATACGAACACCCTAGTGATGAAGGAACACTCTAGCAGTGACGAGCAGAAGACATACGAACAACCTAGTGGTGAAGGAACACTCTAGTAGTGATGAGCAGTTGAGAAACGAACACCCTAGTGGTGAAGGAACACTCTAGCAGTGACGAGCGGAAGAGATACGAACACCCAAGTTTTGAAGGAACACTAAAGGTGTGACGAGTAAAAGACATACGAACACCCTAGTGGTGAAGGAACACTCTAACAGTGATGAGTATAACAAATATGATTACCCTGATGGTGAAGGAACACTAAAGGAGTGACGAGCTGAAGACGTACGAACACCCTAGTGATGACGGAACACTCTAACAGTGACGAGCAAAAGAGAAACAAACACCCTAGTGCTGAAGGAACACCCTAGCAGTGATGAGCTGAAGAGCTATGAACACTCTAGTAGTGAAGGAACACTCTAGCAAGGATAAGCAGAAGACATACGAACATCCTGGTGGTGAAGGAACACTAAAGCAGTGACGAGCAGAAGACATTCGAACACCCTAGTGGTGAAGGAACACTCTAGCAATGACGAGCAGAAGACATACTAACACCCTAGTGTTAAAGGAACATTCTAGCAGTGATGAACGGAAAAGATACGAACACCCTAGTTGTGAAGGAACACTCAACCTAAGATGAGCAAAAGACATACGAACACCCTAGTGGGGAAGGAACACTAAAGGAGTGACGAGCAGAAGACGTACGAACACCCTAGTGATGAAGGAACACTCTAGCAGTGACGAGCAGAAGACATACGAACATCCTAGTGGTGAAGGAACACTCTAGCAGTGACGAGCAGAAGAAATACGAACACCTTAGTGGGGAAGGAACACTCTAGCAGTGACGAGCAGAAGACATACAAACACCTTAATGTTAAAGGAACATTCTAGTAGTGATGAGCGGAAAAGATACGAACACCCTAGTTGTGAAGGAACACTCTAGCAGTGAAGAGCGGAAGAGATACGAACACCCAAGTTTTGAAGGAACACTAAAGGAGTGACGAGTAAAAGACATACGAACACCCTAGTGGTGAAGGAACACTCTAACAGTGATAAGTATAACAAATATGATTACTCTGATGGTGAAGGAACACTAAAGGAGTGACGAGCTGAAGACGTACGAACACCCTAGTGATGAAGGAACACTCTAGCAGTGACGAGCAAAAGAGAAACGAACACCCTAGTGTTGAAGGAACACCCTAGCAGTGATGAGCTGAAGAGCTATGAACACTCTAGTAGTGAAGGAACACTCTAGCAAGGATAAGTAGAAGACATACGAACACCCTAGTGGTGAAGGGACACTAAAGCAGTGATGAGCAGAAGACATACGAACACCTTAGTGGTGAAGGAACACTCTAGCAATGACGAGCAGAAGACATATGAACACCCTAGTGTTGAAGGAACACTCTAGTAGTGACGAGCGGATGAGATACGAACACCCTAGTTGTGAAGGAACACTAAAGGAGTGACGAGCATAAGACGTACGAACACCCTAGTGGTGAAGGAACACTCTAGCAAGGATAAGCAGAAGACATACGAACACCCAAGTGGTGAAGAAACACTCTAGCAGTGACAAGCAGAAGACATACGAACACCCTAGTGGTGAAGGAACACTCTAGCAGTGACGAGCAGAAGAAATACGAACACCTTAGTGGGGAAGGAACACTCTAGCAGTGACGAGCAGAAGACATACAAACACCTTAATGTTAAAGGAACATTCTAGTAGTGATGAGCGGAAAAGATACGAACACCCTAGTTGTGAAGGAACACTCTAGCTGAGACGAGCAAAAGAGATACGAACACCCTAGTGGTGAAAGAACACTCTAGTAGTGATGAGCGGATGAGATACGAACACCCTAGTTGTGAAGGAACACTAAAGGAGTGACGAGCATAAGACGTACGAACACCCTAATGGTGAAGGAACACTCTAGCAAGGATAAGCATAAGACATACGAACACCCTAGTGGTGAAGGAACACTCTAGCAGTGACGAGCAGAAGAAATACGAACACCTTAGTGGGGAAGGAACACTCTAGCAGTGACGAGCAGAGGACATACAAACACCTTAATGTTAAAGGAACATTCTAGTAGTGATGAGCGGAAAAGATACGAACACCCTAGTTGTGAAGGAACACTCTAGCTGAGACGAGCAAAAGAGATACGAACACCCTAGTGGTGAAAGAACACTCTAGTAGTGACGAGCGGATGAGATACGAACACCCTAGTTGTGAAGGAACACTAAAGGAGTGACGAGCATAAGACGTACGAACACCCTAGTGGTGAAGGAACACTCTAGCAAGGATAAGCATAAGACATACAAACACCCTAGTGGTGAAGGAATACTCTAGTAGTGACGAGCAGAAGTCATACGAACACCCTAGTGGTGAAGGAACACTCTAGCAGTGACGAGCAGAAGACATACGAACACCCTAGTGGTGAAGGAACACTCTAGTAGTGATGAGCAGATGAGAAACGAACACCCTAGTGGTGAAGGAACACTCTAGCAGTGACGAGCGGAAGAGATACGAACACCTTAGTGGGGAAGGAACACTCTAGCAGTGACGAGCAGAAGAAATACGAACACCTTAGTGGGGAAGGAACACTCTAGCTGTGACGAGCAGAAGACATACGAACACCCTAGTGGTGAAGGAACACTCTAGTAGTGACGACCAGAAGATATACGAACACCCTAGTGGTGAAGGAACACTCTAGCAGTGACGAGCATAAGACATACGTACACTCTAGTGGTGAAGGAACACTCTAGCAGTGACGAGCGGAAGAGATAGGAACACCCAAGTTTTGAAGGAACACTAAAGGAGTGACGAGTAAAAGACATACGAACACCCTAGTGGTGAAGGAACACTCTAACAGTGATAAGTATAACAAATATGATTACTCTGATGGTGAAGGAACACTAAAGGAGTGACGAGCTGAAGACGTACGAACACCCTAGTGATGAAGGAACACTCTAGCAGTGACGAGCAAAAGAGAAACGAACACCCTAGTGCTGAAGGAACACCCTAGCAGTGATGAGCTGAAGAGCTATGAACACTCTAGTAGTGAAGGAACACTCTAGCAAGGATAAGTAGAAGACATACGAACACCCTAGTGGTGAAGGGACACTAAAGCAGTGATGAGCAGAAGACATACGAACACCTTAGTGGTGAAGGAACACTCTAGCAATGACGAGCAGAAGACATACGAACACCCTAGTGTTGAAGGAACATTCTAGCAGTGTTGAGCGGAAAAGATACGAACACCCTAGTTGTGAAGGAACACTCTACCTGAGATGAGTAAAAGACATACGAACACCCTAGTGGGGAAGGAACACTAAAGGAGTGACTAGCAGAAGACGTACGAACACCCTAGTGATGAAGGAACACTCTAGCAATGACGAGCAGAAGACATACGAACATCCTAGTGGTGAAGGAACACTCTAGCAGTTACGAGCAGTAGATATACGAACACCCTACTAGTGAAGGAACACTCTAGTAGTGACGAGCAGAAGATATACGAACACCCTAGTTGTGAAGGAACACTCTAGACGTGACGAGCTGAAGAGCTATGAACATCCTAGTAATGAAGGAACACTTTAGCAAGGATAAGCAGAAGACATACGAACACCCTAGTGGTGAAGGAACACTCTAGCAGTGACGAGCAGAAGAAATACGAACACCTTAGTGGGGAAGGAACACTCTAGCAATGACGAGCAGAAGACATACGAACACCTTAGTGTTAAAGGAACATTCTAGTAGTGATGAGCGGAAAAGATACGAACACCCTAGTTGTGAAGGAATACTCTAGCTGAGACGAGCAAAAGAGATACGAACACCCTAGTGGTGAAGGAACACTCTAGTAGTGACGAGCAGATAAGATACGAACACCCTAGTTGTGAAGGAACACTAAAGGAGTGACGAGCATAAGACGTACGAACACCCTAGTGGTGAAGGAACACTCTAGCAAGGATAAGCATAAGACATACAAACACCCTAGTGGTGAAGGAACATTCTAGCAGTGACGAGCAGAAGACATACGAACACCCTAGTGGTGAAGGAATACTCTAGTAGTGACGAGCAGAAGTCATACGAACACCCTAGTGGTGAAGGAACACTCTAGCAGTGACGAGCAGAAGACATACGAACACCCTAGTGGTGAAGGAACACTCTAGTAGTGATGAGCAGATGAGAAACGAACACCCTAGTGGTGAAGGAACACTCTAGCAGTGACAAGCGGAAGAGATACGAACACCCAAGTTTTGAAGGAACACTAAAGAAGTGACGAGTAAAAGACATACGAACACCCTAGTGGTGAAGGAACACTCTAGCAGTGACGAGCTGAAGAAATACGAACACCTTAGTAGGGAAGGAACACTCTAGCAGTGACGAGCAGAAGACATACGAACACCTTAGTGTTAAAGGAACATTCTAGTAGTGATGAGCGGAAAAGATACGAACACCCTAGTTGTGAAGGAACACTCTAGTTGAGACGAGCAAAAGAGATACGAACACCCTAGTGGTGAAGGAACACTCTAGTAGTGACGAGCGGATGAGATACGAACACCCTAGTTGTGAAGGAACACTAAAGGAGTGACGAGCATAAGACGTACGAACACCCTAGTGGTGAAGGAACACTCTAGCAAGGATAAGCATAAGACATACGAACACCCTAGTGGTGAAGGAACATTCTAGCAATGACGAGTAGAAGACATACGAACACCCTAGTGGTGAAGGAATATTCTAGCAGTGACGAGCAGAAGACATACGAACACCCTAGTGGTGAAGGAATACTCTAGTAATGACGAGCAGAAGTCATACGAACACCCTAGTGGTGAAGGAACACTCTAGCAGTAACGAGCAGAAGACATACGAACACCCTAGTGGTGAAGGAACACTCTAGTAGTGATAGGCAGATGAGAAACGAACACCCTAGTGGTGAAGGAACACTCTAGTAGTGACGAGCGGATGAGATACGAACACCCTAGTTCTGAATGAACACTAAAGGAGTGACGAGCATAAGACGTACGAACACCCTAGTGGTGAAGGAACACTCTAGCAAGGATAAGCATAAGACATTCGAACACCCTAGTGGTGAAGGAACATTCTAGCAGTGACGAGCAAAAGACATACGAACACCCTAGTGGTGCAGGAATACTCTAGTAGTGACGAGCAGAAGTCATACGAACACCCTAGTGGTGAAGGAACACTCTAGCAGTGACGAGCAGAAGACATACGAACACCTTAGTGGGGAAGGAACAGTCTAGCAGTGACGAGCAGAAGACATATGAACACCCTAGTGGTGAAGTAACACTCTAGCAATGACTAGCAGAAGACATACGAACACCCTAGTGGTGAAGGAACACTAAAGCAGTGACGAGCAGAAGACATACGAACACCCTAGTGGTGAAATAACACTCTAGCAATGACGAGCAGAAGACATACGAACACCTTAGTGTTGAAGGAACATTCTAGCAGTGATGAGCGGAAAAGATACGAACACCCTAGTGGTGAAGGAACGCTCTAGCAGTGACGAGCAGAAGAAATACGAACACCTTAGTGGGGAAGAAACACTCTAGCAGTGACGAGCAGAAGACATACGAACACCCTAGTGGTGAAGGAACACTCTAGCAGTGACGAGCGGAAGAGATACGAACACCCTAGTGGTGAAGGAACACTCTAGCAGTGACGACCAGAAGAAATACGAACACTTTAGTGGGGAAGGAACACTGTAGCAGTGACGAGCAGAAGAAATACGAACACCTTAGTGGGGAAGGAACACTCTAGCAGTGACGAGCAGAAGACATACGAACACCCTAGTGGTGAAGGAACACTAAAGGAGTGACGAGCATAAGACGTACGAACACCCTAGTGGTGAAGGAACACTCTAGCAAGGATAAGCATAAGACATACGAACACCCTAGTGGTGAAGGAACATTCTAGCAATGACGAGCAGAAGACATACGAACACCCTAGTGGTGAAGGAATACTGTAGTAGTGACGAGCAGAAGTTATAGGAACACCTTAGTGGGGAAGGAACACTCTAGCAGTGACGAGCAGAAGACATACAAACACCTTAATGTTAAAGGAACATTCTAGTAGTGATGAGCGGAAAAGATACGAACACCCTAGTTGTGAAGGAACACTCTAGCTGAGACGAGCAAAAGAGATACGAACACCCTAGTGGTGAAAGAACACTCTAGTAGTGATGAGCGGATGAGATACGAACACCCTAGTTGTGAAGGAACACTAAAGGAGTGACGAGCATAAGACGTACGAACACCCTAATGGTGAAGGAACACTCTAGCAAGGATAAGCATAAGACATACGAACACCCTAGTGGTGAAGGAACACTCTAGCAGTGACGAGCAGAAGAAATACGAACACCTTAGTGGGGAAGGAACACTCTAGCAGTGACGAGCAGAGGACATACAAACACCTTAATGTTAAAGGAACATTCTAGTAGTGATGAGCGGAAAAGATACGAACATCCTAGTTGTGAAGGAACACTCTAGCTGAGACGAGCAAAAGAGATACGAACACCCTAGTGGTGAAAGAACACTCTAGTAGTGACGAGCGGATGAGATACGAACACCCTAGTTGTGAAGGAACACTAAAGGAGTGACGAGCATAAGACGTACGAACACCCTAGTGGTGAAGGAACACTCTAGCAAGGATAAGCATAAGACATACAAACACCCTAGTGGTGAAGGAATACTCTAGTAGTGACGAGCAGAAGTCATACGAACACCCTAGTGGTGAAGGAACACTCTAGCAGTGACGAGCAGAAGACATACGAACACCCTAGTGGTGAAGGAACACTCTAGTAGTGATGAGCAGATGAGAAACGAACACCCTAGTGGTGAAGGAACACTCTAGCAGTGACGAGCGGAAGAGATACGAACACCTTAGTGGGGAAGGAACACTCTAGCAGTGACGAGCAGAAGAAATACGAACACCTTAGTGGGGAAGGAACACTCTAGCTGTGACGAGCAGAAGACATACGAACACCCTAGTGGTGAAGGAACACTCTAGTAGTGACGACCAGAAGATATACGAACACCCTAGTGGTGAAGGAACACTCTAGCAGTGACGAGCATAAGACATACGTACACTCTAGTGGTGAAGGAACACTCTAGCAGTGACGAGCGGAAGAGATAGGAACACCCAAGTTTTGAAGGAACACTAAAGGAGTGACGAGTAAAAGACATACGAACACCCTAGTGGTGAAGGAACACTCTAACAGTGATAAGTATAACAAATATGATTACTCTGATGGTGAAGGAACACTAAAGGAGTGACGAGCTGAAGACGTACGAACACCCTAGTGATGAAGGAACACTCTAGCAGTGACGAGCAAAAGAGAAACGAACACCCTAGTGCTGAAGGAACACCCTAGCAGTGATGAGCTGAAGAGCTATGAACACTCTAGTAGTGAAGGAACACTCTAGCAAGGATAAGTAGAAGACATACGAACACCCTAGTGGTGAAGGGACACTAAAGCAGTGATGAGCAGAAGACATACGAACACCTTAGTGGTGAAGGAACACTCTAGCAATGACGAGCAGAAGACATACGAACACCCTAGTGTTGAAGGAACATTCTAGCAGTGTTGAGCGGAAAAGATACGAACACCCTAGTTGTGAAGGAACACTCTACCTGAGATGAGTAAAAGACATACGAACACCCTAGTGGGGAAGGAACACTAAAGGAGTGACTAGCAGAAGACGTACGAACACCCTAGTGATGAAGGAACACTCTAGCAATGACGAGCAGAAGACATACGAACATCCTAGTGGTGAAGGAACACTCTAGCAGTTACGAGCAGTAGATATACGAACACCCTACTAGTGAAGGAACACTCTAGTAGTGACGAGCAGAAGATATACGAACACCCTAGTTGTGAAGGAACACTCTAGACGTGACGAGCTGAAGAGCTATGAACATCCTAGTAATGAAGGAACACTTTAGCAAGGATAAGCAGAAGACATACGAACACCCTAGTGGTGAAGGAACACTCTAGCAGTGACGAGCAGAAGAAATACGAACACCTTAGTGGGGAAGGAACACTCTAGCAATGACGAGCAGAAGACATACGAACACCTTAGTGTTAAAGGAACATTCTAGTAGTGATGAGCGGAAAAGATACGAACACCCTAGTTGTGAAGGAATACTCTAGCTGAGACGAGCAAAAGAGATACGAACACCCTAGTGGTGAAGGAACACTCTAGTAGTGACGAGCAGATAAGATACGAACACCCTAGTTGTGAAGGAACACTAAAGGAGTGACGAGCATAAGACGTACGAACACCCTAGTGGTGAAGGAACACTCTAGCAAGGATAAGCATAAGACATACGAACACCCTAGTGGTGAAGGAACATTCTAGCAGTGACGAGCAGAAGACATACGAACACCCTAGTGGTGAAGGAATACTCTAGTAGTGACGAGCAGAAGTCATACGAACACCCTAGTGGTGAAGGAACACTCTAGCAGTGACGAGCAGAAGACATACGAACACCCTAGTGGTGAAGGAACACTCTAGTAGTGATGAGCAGATGAGAAACGAACACCCTAGTGGTGAAGGAACACTCTAGCAGTGACAAGCGGAAGAGATACGAACACCCAAGTTTTGAAGGAACACTAAAGAAGTGACGAGTAAAAGACATACGAACACCCTAGTGGTGAAGGAACACTCTAGCAGTGACGAGCTGAAGAAATACGAACACCTTAGTAGGGAAGGAACACTCTAGCAGTGACGAGCAGAAGACATACGAACACCTTAGTGTTAAAGGAACATTCTAGTAGTGATGACCGGAAAAGATACGAACACCCTAGTTGTGAAGGAACACTCTAGTTGAGACGAGCAAAAGAGATACGAACACCCTAGTGGTGAAGGAACACTCTAGTAGTGACGAGCGGATGAGATACGAACACCCTAGTTGTGAAGGAACACTAAAGGAGTGACGAGCATAAGACGTACGAACACCCTAGTGGTGAAGGAACACTCTAGCAAGGATAAGCATAAGACATACGAACACCCTAGTGGTGAAGGAACATTCTAGCAATGACGAGTAGAAGACATACGAACACCCTAGTGGTGAAGGAATATTCTAGCAGTGACGAGCAGAAGACATACGAACACCCTAGTGGTAAAGGAATACTCTAGTAATGACGAGCAGAAGTCATACGAACACCCTAGTGGTGAAGGAACACTCTAGCAGTGACGAGCAGAAGACATACGAACACCCTAGTGGTGAAGGAACACTCTAGTAGTGATAGGCAGATGAGAAACGAACACCCTAGTGGTGAAGGAACACTCTAGTAGTGACGAGCGGATGAGATACGAACACCCTAGTTGTGAATGAACACTAAAGGAGTGACGAGCATAAGACGTACGAACACCCTAGTGGTGAAGGAACACTCTAGCAAGGATAAGCATAAGACATTCGAACACCCTAGTGGTGAAGGAACATTCTAGCAGTGACGAGCAAAAGACATACGAACACCCTAGTGGTGCAGGAATACTCTAGTAGTGACGAGCAGAAGTCATACGAACACCCTAGTGGTGAAGGAACACTCTAGCAGTGACGAGCAGAAGACATACGAACACCTTAGTGGGGAAGGAACAGTCTAGCAGTGACGAGCAGAAGACATATGAACACCCTAGTGGTGAAGTAACACTCTAGCAATGACTAGCAGAAGACATACGAACACCCTAGTGGTGAAGGAACACTAAAGTAGTGACGAGCAGAAGACATACGAACACCCTAGTGGTGAAATAACACTCTAGCAATGACGAGCAGAAGACATACAAACACCTTAGTGTTGAAGGAACATTCTAGCAGTGATGAGCGGAAAAGATACGAACACCCTAGTGGTGAAGGAACGCTCTAGCAGTGACGAGCAGAAGAAATACGAACACCTTAGTGGGGAAGAAACACTCTAGCAGTGACGAGCAGAAGACATACGAACACCCTAGTGGTGAAGGAACACTCTAGCAGTGACGAGCGGAAGAGATACGAACACCCTAGTGGTGAAGGAACACTCTAGCAGTGACGAGCAGAAGAAATACGAACACTTTAGTGGGGAAGGAACACTGTAGCAGTGACGAGCAGAAGAAATACGAACACCTTAGTGGGGAAGGAACACTCTAGCAGTGACGAGCAGAAGACATACGAACACCCTAGTGGTGAAGGAACACTAAAGGAGTGACGAGCATAAGACGTACGAACACCCTAGTGGTGAAGGAACACTCTAGCAAGGATAAGCATAAGACATACGAACACCCTAGTGGTGAAGGAACATTCTAGCAATGACGAGCAGAAGACATACGAACACCCTAGTGGTGAAGGAATACTGTAGTAGTGACGAGCAGAAGTTATAGGAACACCTTAGTGGGGAAGGAACACTCTAGCAGTGACGAGCAGAAGACATACAAACACCTTAATGTTAAAGGAACATTCTAGTAGTGATGAGCGGAAAAGATACGAACACCCTAGTTGTGAAGGAACACTCTAGCTGAGACGAGCAAAAGAGATACGAACACCCTAGTGGTGAAAGAACACTCTAGTAGTGATGAGCGGATGAGATACGAACACCCTAGTTGTGAAGGAACACTAAAGGAGTGACGAGCATAAGACGTACGAACACCCTAATGGTGAAGGAACACTCTAGCAAGGATAAGCATAAGACATACGAACACCCTAGTGGTGAAGGAACACTCTAGCAGTGACGAGCAGAAGAAATACGAACACCTTAGTGGGGAAGGAACACTCTAGCAGTGACGAGCAGAGGACATACAAACACCTTAATGTTAAAGGAACATTCTAGTAGTGATGAGCGGAAAAGATACGAACACCCTAGTTGTGAAGGAACACTCTAGCTGAGACGAGCAAAAGAGATACGAACACCCTAGTGGTGAAAGAACACTCTAGTAGTGACGAGCGGATGAGATACGAACACCCTAGTTGTGAAGGAACACTAAAGGAGTGACGAGCATAAGACGTACGAACACCCTAGTGGTGAAGGAACACTCTAGCAAGGATAAGCATAAGACATACAAACACCCTAGTGGTGAAGGAATACTCTAGTAGTGACGAGCAGAAGTCATACGAACACCCTAGTGGTGAAGGAACACTCTAGCAGTGACGAGCAGAAGACATACGAACACCCTAGTGGTGAAGGAACACTCTAGTAGTGATGAGCAGATGAGAAACGAACACCCTAGTGGTGAAGGAACACTCTAGCAGTGACGAGCGGAAGAGATACGAACACCTTAGTGGGGAAGGAACACTCTAGCAGTGACGAGCAGAAGAAATACGAACACCTTAGTGGGGAAGGAACACTCTAGCTGTGACGAGCAGAAGACATACGAACACCCTAGTGGTGAAGGAACACTCTAGTAGTGACGACCAGAAGATATACGAACACCCTAGTGGTGAAGGAACACTCTAGCAGTGACGAGCATAAGACATACGTACACTCTAGTGGTGAAGGAACACTCTAGCAGTGACGAGCGGAAGAGATAGGAACACCCAAGTTTTGAAGGAACACTAAAGGAGTGACGAGTAAAAGACATACGAACACCCTAGTGGTGAAGGAACACTCTAACAGTGATAAGTATAACAAATATGATTACTCTGATGGTGAAGGAACACTAAAGGAGTGACGAGCTGAAGACGTACGAACACCCTAGTGATGAAGGAACACTCTAGCAGTGACGAGCAAAAGAGAAACGAACACCCTAGTGCTGAAGGAACACCCTAGCAGTGATGAGCTGAAGAGCTATGAACACTCTAGTAGTGAAGGAACACTCTAGCAAGGATAAGTAGAAGACATACGAACACCCTAGTGGTGAAGGGACACTAAAGCAGTGATGAGCAGAAGACATACGAACACCTTAGTGGTGAAGGAACACTCTAGCAATGACGAGCAGAAGACATACGAACACCCTAGTGTTGAAGGAACATTCTAGCAGTGTTGAGCGGAAAAGATACGAACACCCTAGTTGTGAAGGAACACTCTACCTGAGATGAGTAAAAGACATACGAACACCCTAGTGGGGAAGGAACACTAAAGGAGTGACTAGCAGAAGACGTACGAACACCCTAGTGATGAAGGAACACTCTAGCAATGACGAGCAGAAGACATACGAACATCCTAGTGGTGAAGGAACACTCTAGCAGTTACGAGCAGTAGATATACGAACACCCTACTAGTGAAGGAACACTCTAGTAGTGACGAGCAGAAGATATACGAACACCCTAGTTGTGAAGGAACACTCTAGACGTGACGAGCTGAAGAGCTATGAACATCCTAGTAATGAAGGAACACTTTAGCAAGGATAAGCAGAAGACATACGAACACCCTAGTGGTGAAGGAACACTCTAGCAGTGACGAGCAGAAGAAATACGAACACCTTAGTGGGGAAGGAACACTCTAGCAATGACGAGCAGAAGACATACGAACACCTTAGTGTTAAAGGAACATTCTAGTAGTGATGAGCGGAAAAGATACGAACACCCTAGTTGTGAAGGAATACTCTAGCTGAGACGAGCAAAAGAGATACGAACACCCTAGTGGTGAAGGAACACTCTAGTAGTGACGAGCAGATAAGATACGAACACCCTAGTTGTGAAGGAACACTAAAGGAGTGACGAGCATAAGACGTACGAACACCCTAGTGGTGAAGGAACACTCTAGCAAGGATAAGCATAAGACATACGAACACCCTAGTGGTGAAGGAACATTCTAGCAGTGACGAGCAGAAGACATACGAACACCCTAGTGGTGAAGGAATACTCTAGTAGTGACGAGCAGAAGTCATACGAACACCCTAGTGGTGAAGGAACACTCTAGCAGTGACGAGCAGAAGACATACGAACACCCTAGTGGTGAAGGAACACTCTAGTAGTGATGAGCAGATGAGAAACGAACACCCTAGTGGTGAAGGAACACTCTAGCAGTGACAAGCGGAAGAGATACGAACACCCAAGTTTTGAAGGAACACTAAAGAAGTGACGAGTAAAAGACATACGAACACCCTAGTGGTGAAGGAACACTCTAGCAGTGACGAGCTGAAGAAATACGAACACCTTAGTAGGGAAGGAACACTCTAGCAGTGACGAGCAGAAGACATACGAACACCTTAGTGTTAAAGGAACATTCTAGTAGTGATGAGCGGAAAAGATACGAACACCCTAGTTGTGAAGGAACACTCTAGTTGAGACGAGCAAAAGAGATACGAACACCCTAGTGGTGAAGGAACACTCTAGTAGTGACGAGCGGATGAGATACGAACACCCTAGTTGTGAAGGAACACTAAAGGAGTGACGAGCATAAGACGTACGAACACCCTAGTGGTGAAGGAACACTCTAGCAAGGATAAGCATAAGACATACGAACACCCTAGTGGTGAAGGAACATTCTAGCAATGACGAGTAGAAGACATACGAACACCCTAGTGGTGAAGGAATATTCTAGCAGTGACGAGCAGAAGACATACGAACACCCTAGTGGTGAAGGAATACTCTAGTAATGACGAGCAGAAGTCATACGAACACCCTAGTGGTGAAGGAACACTCTAGCAGTGACGAGCAGAAGACATACGAACACCCTAGTGGTGAAGGAACACTCTAGTAGTGATAGGCAGATGAGAAACGAACACCCTAGTGGTGAAGGAACACTCTAGTAGTGACGAGCGGATGAGATACGAACACCCTAGTTGTGAATGAACACTAAAGGAGTGACGAGCATAAGACGTACGAACACCCTAGTGGTGAAGGAACACTCTAGCAAGGATAAGCATAAGACATTCGAACACCCTAGTGGTGAAGGAACATTCTAGCAGTGACGAGCAAAAGACATACGAACACCCTAGTGGTGCAGGAATACTCTAGTAGTGACGAGCAGAAGTCATACGAACACCCTAGTGGTGAAGGAACACTCTAGCAGTGACGAGCAGAAGACATACGAACACCTTAGTGGGGAAGGAACAGTCTAGCAGTGACGAGCAGAAGACATATGAACACCCTAGTGGTGAAGTAACACTCTAGCAATGACTAGCAGAAGACATACGAACACCCTAGTGGTGAAGGAACACTAAAGCAGTGACGAGCAGAAGACATACGAACACCCTAGTGGTGAAATAACACTCTAGCAATGACGAGCAGAAGACATACGAACACCTTAGTGTTGAAGGAACATTCTAGCAGTGATGAGCGGAAAAGATACGAACACCCTAGTGGTGAAGGAACGCTCTAGCAGTGACGAGCAGAAGAAATACGAACACCTTAGTGGGGAAGAAACACTCTAGCAGTGACGAGCAGAAGACATACGAACACCCTAGTGGTGAAGGAACACTCTAGCAGTGACGAGCGGAAGAGATACGAACACCCTAGTGGTGAAGGAACACTCTAGCAGTGACGAGCAGAAGAAATACGAACACTTTAGTGGGGAAGGAACACTGTAGCAGTGACGAGCAGAAGAAATACGAACACCTTAGTGGGGAAGGAACACTCTAGCAGTGACGAGCAGAAGACATACGAACACCCTAGTGGTGAAGGAACACTAAAGGAGTGACGAGCATAAGACGTACGAACACCCTAGTGGTGAAGGAACACTCTAGCAAGGATAAGCATAAGACATACGAACACCCTAGTGGTGAAGGAACATTCTAGCAATGACGAGCAGAAGACATACGAACACCCTAGTGGTGAAGGAATACTGTAGTAGTGACGAGCAGAAGTTATAGGAACACCTTAGTGGGGAAGGAACACTCTAGCTGTGACGAGCAGAAGACATACGAACACACTAGTGGTGAAGGAACACTCTAGTAGTGACGAGCAGAAGATATACGAACACCCTAGTGGTGAAGGAACACTCTAGCAGTGTGGAGCATAAGACATACGTACACCCTAGTGGTGAAGGAACACTCTAGCAGTGACGAGCGGAAGAGATACGAACACCCAAGTTTTGAAGGAACACTAAAGGAGTGACGAGTAAAAGACATACGAACACCCTAGTGGTGAAGGAACACTCTAGCAGTGACGAGCTGAAGAGCTATGAACATCCTAGTAGTGAAGGAACACTTTAGCAAGGATAAGCAGAAGACATACGAACACCCTAGTGGTGAAGGAACACTCTAGCAGTGACGAGCAGAAGAAATACGAACACCTTAGTGGGGAAGGAACACTCTAGCAGTGACGAGCAGAAGACATACGAAAACCTTAGTGTTAAAGGAACATTCTAGTAGTGATGAGCGGAAAAGATACGAACACCCTAGTTGTGAAGGAACACTCTAGCTGAGACGAGCAAAAGAGATACGAACACCCTAGTGGTGAAGGAACACTCTAGTAGTGACGAGCGGATGAGATACGAACACCCTAGTTGTTAAGGAACACTAAAGGAGTGACGAGCATAAGACGTACGAACACCCTAGTGGTGAAGGAACACTCTAGCAAGGATAAGCATAAGACATACGAACACCCTAGTGGTGAAGGAACATTCTAGCAGTGACGAGCAGAAGACATACGAACACCCTAGTGTTGAAGGAATACTCTAGTAGTGACGAGCAGAAGTCATACGAACACCCTAGTGGTGAAGGAACACTCTAGCAGTGACGAGCAGAAGACATACGAACACCCTAGTGGTGAAGGAACACTCTAGTAGTGATGAGCAGATGAGAAACGAACACCCTAGTGGTGAAGGAACACTCTAGCAGTGACAAGCGGAAGAGATACGAACACCCAAGTTTTGAAGGAACACTAAAGGAGTGACGAGTAAAAGAAATACGAACACCCTGGTGGTGAAGGAACACTCTAGCAGTGACGAGCTGAAGAGCTATGAACATCCTAGTAGTGAAGGAACACTTTAGCAAGGATAAGCAGAAGACATACGAACACCCTAGTGGTGAAGGAACACTCTAGAAGTGACGAGCAGAAGAAATACAAACACCTTAGTGGGGAAGGAACACTCTAGCAGTGACGAGCAGAAGACATACGAACACCTTAGTGTTAAAGGAACATTCTAGTAGTGATGAGCGGAAAAGATACGAACACCCTAGTTGTGAAGGAACACTCTAGCTGAGACGAGCAAAAGAGATACGAACACCCTAGTGGTGAAGGAACACTCTAGTAGTGACGAGCGGATGAGATACGAACACCCTAGTTATGAAGGAACACTAAAGGTGTGACGAGCATAAGACGTACGAACACCCTAGTGGTGAAGGAACACTCTAGCAAGGATAAGCATAAGACATACGAACACCCTAGTGGTGAAGGAACATTTTAGCAGTGACGAGCAGAAGACATACGAACACCCTAGTGGTGAAGGAATACTCTAGTAGTGACGAGCAGAAGTCATACGAACACCCTAGTGATGAAGGAACACTCTAGCAGTGACGAGCAGAAGACATACGAACAACCTAGTGGTGAAGGAACACTCTAGTAGTGATGAGCAGTTGAGAAACGAACACCCTAGTGGTGAAGGAACACTCTAGCAGTGACGAGCGGAAGAGATACGAACACCCAAGTTTTGAAGGAACAATAAAGGTGTGACGAGTAAAAGACATACGAACACCCTAGTGGTGAAGGAACACTCTAACAGTGATGAGTATAACAAATATGATTACCCTGATGGTGAAGGAACACTAAAGGAGTGACGAGCTGAAGACGTACGAACACCCTAGTGATGACGGAACACTCTAACAGTGACGAGCAAAAGAGAAACAAACACCCTAGTGCTGAAGGAACACCCTAGCAGTGATGAGCTGAAGAGCTATGAACACTCTAGTAGTGAAGGAACACTCTAGCAAGGATAAGCAGAAGACATACGAACACCCTGGTGGTGAAGGAACACTAAAGCAGTGACGAGCTGAAGACATTCGAACACCCTAGTGGTGAAGGAACACTCTAGCAATGACGAGCAGAAGACATACTAACACCCTAGTGTTAAAGGAACATTCTAGCAGTGATGAACGGAAAAGATACGAACACCCTAGTTGTGAAGGAACACTCAACCTAAGATGAGCAAAAGACATACGAACACCCTAGTGGGGAAGGAACACTAAAGGAGTGACGAGCAGAAGACGTACGAACACCCTAGTGATGAAGGAACACTCTAGCAGTGACGAGCAGAAGACATACGAACATCCTAGTGGTGAAGGAACACTCTAGCAGTGACGAGCAGAAGAAATACGAACACCTTAGTGGGGAAGGAACACTCTAGCAGTGACGAGCAGAAGACATACAAACACCTTAATGTTAAAGGAACATTCTAGTAGTGATGAGCGGAAAAGATACGAACACCCTAGTTGTGAAGGAACACTCTAGCAGTGAAGAGCGGAAGAGATACGAACACCCAAGTTTTGAAGGAACACTAAAGGAGTGACGAGTAAAAGACATACGAACACCCTAGTGGTGAAGGAACACTCTAACAGTGATAAGTATAACAAATATGATTACTCTGATGGTGAAGGAACACTAATGGAGTGACAAGCTGAAGACGTACGAACACCCTAGTGATGAAGGAACACTCTAGCAGTGACGAGCAAAAGAGAAACGAACACCCTAGTGTTGAAGGAACACCCTAGCAGTGATGAGCTGAAGAGCTATGAACACTCTAGTAGTGAAGGAACACTCTAGCAAGGATAAGTAGAAGACATACGAACACCCTAGTGGTGAAGGGACACTAAAGCAGTGATGAGCAGAAGACATACGAACACCTTAGTGGTGAAGGAACACTCTAGCAATGACGAGTAGAAGACATACGAACACCCTAGTGTTGAAGGAACACTCTAGTAGTGACGAGCGGATGAGATACGAACACCCTAGTTGTGAAGGAACACTAAAGGAGTGACGAGCATAAGACGTACGAACACCCTAGTGGTGAAGGAACACTCTAGCAAGGATAAGCAGAAGACATACGAACACCCAAGTGGTGAAGAAACACTCTAGCAGTGACAAGCAGAAGACATACGAACACCCTAGTGGTGAAGGAACACTCTAGCAGTGACGAGCAGAAGAAATACGAACACCTTAGTGGGGAAGGAACACTCTAGCAGTGACGAGCAGAAGACATACAAACACCTTAATGTTAAAGGAACATTCTAGTAGTGATGAGCGGAAAAGATACGAACACCCTAGTTGTGAAGGAACACTCTAGCTGAGACGAGCAAAAGAGATACGAACACCCTAGTGGTGAAAGAACACTCTAGTAGTGACGAGCGGATGAGATACGAACACCCTAGTTGTGAAGGAACACTAAAGGAGTGACGAGCATAAGACGTACGAACACCCTAGTGGTGAAGGAACACTCTAGCAAGGATAAGCATAAGACATACGAACACCCTAGTGGTGAAGGAACACTCTAGCAGTGACGAGCAGAAGAAATACGAACACCTTAGTGGGGAAGGAACACTCTAGCAGTGACGAGCAGAGGACATACAAACACCTTAATGTTAAAGGAACATTCTAGTAGTGATGAGCGGAAAAGATACGAACACCCTAGTTGTGAAGGAACACTCTAGCTGAGACGAGCAAAAGAGATACGAACACCCTAGTGGTGAAAGAACACTCTAGTAGTGACGAGCGGATGAGATACGAACACCCTAGTTGTGAAGGAACACTAAAGGAGTGACGAGCATAAGACGTACGAACACCCTAGTGGTGAAGGAACACTCTAGCAAGGATAAGCATAAGACATACAAACACCCTAGTGGTGAAGGAATACTCTAGTAGTGACGAGCAGAAGTCATACGAACACCCTAGTGGTGAAGGAACACTCTAGCAGTGACGAGCAGAAGACATACGAACACCCTAGTGGTGAAGGAACACTCTAGTAGTGATGAGCAGATGAGAAACGAACACCCTAGTGGTGAAGGAACACTCTAGCAGTGACGAGCGGAAGAGATACGAACACCTTAGTGGGGAAGGAACACTCTAGCAGTGACGAGCAGAAGAAATACGAACACCTTAGTGGGGAAGGAACACTCTAGCTGTGACGAGCAGAAGACATACGAACACCCTAGTGGTGAAGGAATACTCTAGTAGTGACGACCAGAAGATATACGAACACCCTAGTGGTGAAGGAACACTCTAGCAGTGACGAGCATAAGACATACGTACACTCTAGTGGTGAAGGAACACTCTAGCAGTGACGAGCGGAAGAGATAGGAACACCCAAGTTTTGAAGGAACACTAAAGGAGTGACGAGTAAAAGACATACGAACACCCTAGTGGTGAAGGAACACTCTAACAGTGATAAGTATAACAAATATGATTACTCTGATGGTGAAGGAACACTAAAGGAGTGACGAGCTGAAGACGTACGAACACCCTAGTGATGAAGGAACACTCTAGCAGTGACGAGCAAAAGAGAAACGAACACCCTAGTGCTGAAGGAACACCCTAGCAGTGATGAGCAGAAGAGCTATGAACACTCTAGTAGTGAAGGAACACTCTAGCAAGGATAAGTAGAAGACATACGAACACCATAGTGGTGAAGGGACACTAAAGCAGTGATGAGCAGAAGACATACGAACACCTTAGTGGTGAAGGAACACTCTAGCAATGATGAGCAGAAGACATACGAACACCCTAGTGTTGAAGGAACATTCTAGCAGTGTTGAGCGGAAAAGATACGAACACCCTAGTTGTGAAGGAACACTCTACCTGAGATGAGTAAAAGACATACGAACACCCTAGTGGGGAAGGAACACTAAAGGAGTGACTAGCAGAAGACGTACGAACACCCTAGTGATGAAGGAACACTCTAGCAATGACGAGCAGAAGACATACGAACATCCTAGTGGTGAAGGAACACTCTAGCAGTTACGAGCAGTAGATATACGAACACCCTACTAGTGAAGGAACACTCTAGTAGTGACGAGCAGAAGATATACGAACACCCTAGTTGTGAAGGAACACTCTAGACGTGACGAGCTGAAGAGCTATGAACACCCTAGTGATGAAGGAACACTCTAGCAATGACGAGCAAAAGAGAAACGAACACCCTAGTGCTGAAGGAACACCCTAGCAGTGATGAGCTGAAGAGCTATGAACACCCTAGTAGTGAAGGAACACTCTAGCAAGGATAAGCAGAAGACATACGAACACCCTAGTGGTGAAGGAACACTCTAGCAATGACGAGCAGAAGACATACGAACACCCTAGTGGTGAAGGAACACTCTAGCAGTGACGAGCAGAAGACATACGAACGTCCTAGTGGTGAAGGAACACTCTAGTAGTGACGAGCAGAAGATATACGAACACCCTAGTGGTGAAGGAACACTCTAGCAGTGACGAGCTGAAGAGATACGAACACCCAAGGTGTGAAGGAACACTAAAGGAGCGACGAGTAGAAGACGTACGGACACCCTAGTGGTGAAGGAACACTAAAGCAGTGACGAGCAGAAGACATACGAACACCTTAGTGGTGAAATAACACTCTAGCAATGACGAGCAGAAGACATACGAACACCTTAGTGTTGAAGGAACATTCTAGCAGTGATGAGCAGAAAAGATACGAACACCCTAGTGGTGAAGGAACACTCTAGCAGTGACGAGCAGAAGAAATACGAACACCTTAGTGGGGAAGAAAGACTCTAGCAGTGACTAGCAGAAGACATACGAACACCCTAGTGGTGAAGGAACACTCTAGCAGTGAAGAGCGGAAGAGATACGAACACCCTAGTGGTGAAGGAACACTCTAGCAGTGACGAGCAGAAGAAATACGAACACCTTAGTGGGGAAGGAACACTCTAGCAGTGACGAGCAGAAGAGATACGAACACCCTAGTGGTGAAGGAACACTCTAGCAGTGAAGAGCGAAAGAGATACGAACACCCTAGTGGCGAAGGAACACTCTAGTAGTGACGAGCAGAAGGCATATGATTATCCTAATGGTGAAGGAACACTAAAGGAGTGACGAGTATAAGACATACGAACACCCTAGTGGTGAAAAAACACTCTAGTAGTGACGAGCAGATAGGAAACGAACACCCTAGTTGTGAAAATATACTCTAGCAGTAACGAGCGGAAGAGATACGAACACCCAAGTTGTGAAGGAACACTACAGGAGTGACGAGTAGAAGACGTACGAACACCCTAGGGGTGAAGGAACACTCTAACAGTGACTAGTAGAAGAAATATGATTACCCTAATGGTGAAGGAACACTAAAGGAGTGACGAGCTGAAGACGTACGAAAACCCTAGTGATGAAGAAACACTCTAGCAGTGACGAGCAAAAGAGAAACGAACACCCTAGTGCAGAAGGAACACTCTAGCAGTGACGAGCTGAAGAGCCATGAACACCCTAGTAGTGAAGGAACACTTTAGCAAGGATAAGCAGAAGACATACGAACACCCTAGTGGTGAAGGAACACTCTAGCAGTGACGAGCAGAAGAAATACGAACACCTTAGTGGGGAAGGAACACTCTAGCAGTGACGAGCAGAAGACATACGAACACCCTGGTGGTGAAGGAACACTCTAGCAGTGACGAGCGGAAGAGATACGAACACCCAAGTTTTGAAGGAACACTAAAGGACTGACGAGTAAAAGACATACGAACACCCTAGTGGTGAAGGAACACTAAAGGAGTGACGAGCTGAAGACGTACGAACACCCTAGTGATGAAGGAACACTCTAGCAATGACGAGCAAAAGAGAAACGAACACCCTAGTGCTGAAGGAACACCCTAGCAGTTATGAGCTGAAGAGCAATGAACACCCTAGTAGTGAAGGAACACTCTAGCAAGGATAAGCAGAAGACATACGAACACCCTAGTGGTGAAGGAACACTCTAGCAATGACGAGCAGAAGACATACGAACACCCTAGTGGTGAAGGAACACTCTAGCAGTGACGAGCAGAAGAAATACGAACACCTTAGTGGGGAAGGAACACTCTAGCAGTGACGAGCAGAAGACATACGAACACCCTGGTGGTGAAGGAACACTCTAGCAGTGACGAGCGGAAGAGATACGAACACCCAAGTTTTGAAGGAACACTAAAGGACTGACGAGTAAAAGACATACGAACACCCTAGTGGTGAAGGAACACTAAAGGAGTGACGAGCTGAAGACGTACGAACACCCTAGTGATGAAGGAACACTCTAGCAATGACGAGCAAAAGAGAAACGAACACCCTAGTGCTGAAGGAACACCCTAGCAGTGATGAGCTGAAGAGCTATGAACACCCTAGTAGTGAAGGAACACTCTAGCAAGGATAAGCAGAAGACATACGAACACCCTAGTGGTGAAGGAACACTCTAGCAATGACGAGCAGAAGACATACGAACACCCTAGTGGTGAAGGAACACTCTAGCAGTGACGAGCAGAAGACATACGAACGTCCTAGTGGTGAAGGAACACTCTAGTAGTGACGAGCAGAAGATATACGAACACCCTAGTGGTGAAGGAACACTCTAGCAGTGACGAGCTGAAGAGATACGAACACCCAAGGTGTGAAGGAACACTAAAGGAGCGACGAGTAGAAGACGTACGGACACCCTAGTGGTGAAGGAACACTAAAGCAGTGACGAGCAGAAGACATACGAACACCTTAGTGGTGAAATAACACTCTAGCAATGACGAGCAGAAGACATACGAACACCTTAGTGTTGAAGGAACATTCTAGCAGTGATGAGCGGAAAAGATACGAACACCCTAGTGGTGAAGGAACACTCTAGCAGTGACGAGCAGAAGAAATACGAACACCTTAGTGGGGAAGAAAGACTCTAGCAGTGACTAGCAGAAGACATACGAACACCCTAGTGGTGAAGGAACACTCTAGCAGTGACGAGCGGAAGAGATACGAACACCCTAGTGGTGAAGGAACACTCTAGCAGTGACGAGCAGAAGAAATACGAACACCTTAGTGGGGAAGGAACACTCTAGCAGTGACGAGCAGAAGAGATACGAACACCCTAGTGGTGAAGGAACACTCTAGCAGTGAAGAGCGAAAGAGATACGAACACCCTAGTGGCGAAGGAACACTCTAGTAGTGACGAGCAGAAGGCATATGATTATCCTAATGGTGAAGGAACACTAAAGGAGTGACGAGTATAAGACATACGAACACCCTAGTGGTGAAAAAACACTCTAGTAGTGACGAGCAGATAGGAAACGAACACCCTAGTTGTGAAAATATACTCTAGCAGTAACGAGCGGAAGAGATACGAACACCCAAGTTGTGAAGGAACACTACAGGAGTGACGAGTAGAAGACGTACGAACACCCTAGGGGTGAAGGAACACTCTAACAGTGACTAGTAGAAGAAATATGATTACCCTAATGGTGAAGGAACACTAAAGGAGTGACGAGCTGAAGACGTACGAAAACCCTAGTGATGAAGAAACACTCTAGCAGTGACGAGCAAAAGAGAAACGAACACCCTAGTGCAGAAGGAACACTCTAGCAGTGACGAGCTGAAGAGCCATGAACACCCTAGTAGTGAAGGAACACTTTAGCAAGGATAAGCAGAAGACATACGAACACCCTAGTGGTGAAGGAACACTCTAGCAGTGACGAGCAGAAGAAATACGAACACCTTAGTGGGGAAGGAACACTCTAGCAGTGACGAGCAGAAGACATACGAACACCCTGGTGGTGAAGGAACACTCTAGCAGTGACGAGCGGAAGAGATACGAACACCCAAGTTTTGAAGGAACACTAAAGGACTGACGAGTAAAAGACATACGAACACCCTAGTGGTGAAGGAACACTAAAGGAGTGACGAGCTGAAGACGTACGAACACCCTAGTGATGAAGGAACACTCTAGCAATGACGAGCAAAAGAGAAACGAACACCCTAGTGCTGAAGGAACACCCTAGCAGTGATGAGCTGAAGAGCTATGAACACCCTAGTAGTGAAGGAACACTCTAGCAAGGATAAGCAGAAGACATACGAACACCCTAGTGGTGAAGGAACACTCTAGCAATGACGAGCAGAAGACATACGAACACCCTAGTGGTGAAGGAACACTCTAGCAGTGACGAGCAGAAGAAATACGAACACCTTAGTGGGGAAGGAACACTCTAGCAGTGACGAGCAGAAGACATACGAACACCCTGGTGGTGAAGGAACACTCTAGCAGTGACGAGCGGAAGAGATACGAACACCCAAGTTTTGAAGGAACACTAAAGGACTGACGAGTAAAAGACATACGAACACCCTAGTGGTGAAGGAACACTAAAGGAGTGACGAGCTGAAGACGTACGAACACCCTAGTGATGAAGGAACACTCTAGCAATGACGAGCAAAAGAGAAACGAACACCCTAGTGCTGAAGGAACACCCTAGCAGTGATGAGCTGAAGAGCTATGAACACCCTAGTAGTGAAGGAACACTCTAGCAAGGATAAGCAGAAGACATACGAACACCCTAGTGGTGAAGGAACACTCTAGCAATGACGAGCAGAAGACATACGAACACCCTAGTGGTGAAGGAACACTCTAGCAGTGACGAGCAGAAGACATACGAACGTCCTAGTGGTGAAGGAACACTCTAGTAGTGACGAGCAGAAGATATACGAACACCCTAGTGGTGAAGGAACACTCTAGCAGTGACGAGCTGAAGAGATACGAACACCCAAGGTGTGAAGGAACACTAAAGGAGCGACGAGTAGAAGACGTACGGACACCCTAGTGGTGAAGGAACACTCTAACAGTGATAAGTATAAGAAATATGATTACCCTGCTGGTGAAGGAACACTAAAGGAGTGACGAGCTGAAGACGTACGAACACCCTAGTGATGAAGGAACACTCTAGCAGTGACGAGCAAAAGAGAAACGAACACCCTAGTGCTGAAGCAACACTCTAGTAGTGACGAGCGGATGAGATACGAACACCCTAGTGGTGAAGGAACACTCTAGTAGTGACGAGCGGATGAGATACGAACACCCTAGTTGTGAAGGAACACTAAAGGAGTGACGAGCATAAGACGTACGAACACCCTAGTGGTGAAGGAACACTCTAGCAAGGATAAGCATAAGACATACGAACACCCTAGTGGTGAAGGAACATTCTAGCAGTGACGAGCAGAAGACATACGAACACCCTAGTGGTGAAGGAATACTCTAGTAGTGACGAGCAGAAGTCATACGAACACCCTAGTGGTGAAGGAACACTCTAGCAGTGACGAGCAGAAGACATACGAACACCCTAGTGGTGAAGGAACACTCTAGTAGTGATGAGCAGATGAGAAACGAACACCCTAGTGGTGAAGGAACACTCTAGCAGTGACAAGCAGAAGAGATACGAACACCCAAGTTTTGAAGGAACACTAAAGAAGTGACGATTAAAGACATACGAACACCCTAGTGGTGAAGGAACACTCTAGCAGTGACGAGCTGAAGAAATACGAACACCTTAGTGGGGAAGGAACACTCTAGCAGTGACGAGCAGAAGACATACGAACACCTTAGTGTTAAAGGAACATTCTAGTAGTGATGAGCGGAAAAGATACGAACACCCTAGTTGTGAAGGAACACTCTAGCTGAGACGAGCAAAAGAGATACGAACACCCTAGTGGTGAAGGAACACTCTAGTAGTGACGAGCGGATGAGATACGAACACCCTAGTTGTGAAGGAACACTAAAGGAGTGACGAGCATAAGACGTACGAACACCCTAGTGGTGAAGAAACACTCTAGCAACGATAAGCATAAGACATACGAACACCCTAGTGGTGAAGGAACATTCTAGCAATGACGAGTAGAAGACATACGAACACCCTAGTGGTGAAGGAATATTCTAGCAGTGACGAGCAGAAGACATACGAACACCCTAGTGGTGAAGGAATACTCTAGTAGTGACGAGCAGAAGTCATACGAACACCCTAGTGGTGAAGGAACACTCTAGCAGTGACGAGCAGAAGACATACGAACACCCTAGTGGTGAAGGAACACTCTAGTAGTTATGAGACTATGAGAAACGAACACCCTAGTGGTGAAGGAACACTCTAGTAGTGACGAGCGGATGAGATACGAACACCCTAGTTGTGAATGAACACTAAAGGAGTGACGAGCATAAGACGTACGAACACCCTAGTGGTGAAGGAACACTCTAGCAAGGATAAGCATAAGACATTCGAACACCCTAGTGGTGAAGGAACATTCTAGCAGTGACGAGCAAAAGACATACGAACACCCTAGTGGTGAAGGAATACTCTAGTAGTGACGAGCAGAAGTCATACGAACACCCTAGTGGTGAAGGAACACTCTAGCAGTGACGAGCAGAAGACATACGAACATCTTAGTGGGGAAGGAACAGTCTAGCAGTGACGAGCAGAAGACATATGAACACCCTAGTGGTGAAGTAACACTCTAGCAATGACTAGCAGAAGACATACGAACACCCTAGTGGTGAAGGAACACTAAAGCAGTGACGAGCAGAAGACATACGAACACCCTAGTGGTGAAATAACACTCTAGCAATGACGAGAAGAAGACATACGAACACCTTAGTGTTGAAGGAACATTCTAGCAGTGATGAGCGGAAAAGATACGAACACCCTAGTGGTGAAGGAACACTCTAGCGGTGACGAGCAGAAGAAATACGAACACCTTAGTGGGGAAGAAAGACTCTAGCAGTGACTAGCAGAAGACATACGAACACCCTAGTGGTGAAGGAACACTCTAGCAGTGACGAGCGGAAGAGATACGAACACCCTAGTGGTGAAGGAACACTCTAGCAGTGACGAGCATAAGAAATACGAACACCTTAGTGGGGAAGGAACTCTCTAGCAGTGACGAGCAGAAGACATACGAACACCCTAGTGGTGAAGGAACACTATAGCAGTGACGAGCGAAAGAGATACGAACACCCTAGTGGCGAAGGAACACTCTAGTAGTGACGAGCAGAAGACATATGATTATCCTAATGGTGAAGGAACACTAAAGGAGTGACGAGCATAAGACATACGAACACCCTAGTGGTGAAAAAACACTCTAGTAGTGACGAGCAGATAGGAAACGAACACCCTAGTTGTGAAAGAATACTCTAGCAGTAACGAGCGGAAGAGATACGAACACCCAAGTTGTGAAGGAACACTACAGGAGTGACGAGTAGAAGACGTACGAACACCATAGGGGTGAAGGAACAATCTAACAGTGACTAGTAGAAGAAATATGATTACCCTAATGGTGAAGGAACACTAAAGGAGTGACGAGCTGAAGACGTACGAAAACCCTAGTGATGAAGAAACACTTTAGCAGTGACGAGCAAAAGAGAAACGAACACCCTAGTGCAGAAGGAACACTCTAGCAGTGACGAGCTGAAGAGCCATGAACACCCTAGTAGTGAAGGAACACTTTAGCAAGGATTAGCAGAAGACATACGAACACCCTAGTGGTGAAGGAACACTCTAGCAGTGACGAGCAGAAGAAATACGAACACCTTAGTGGGGAAGGAACACTCTAGCAGTGACGAGCAGAAGACATACGAACACCCTAGTGGTGAAGGAACACTCTAGCAGTGACGAGCGGAAGAGATACGAACACCCAAGTTTTTAAGGAACACTAAAGGACTGACGAGTAAAAGACATACGAACACCCTAGTGGTGAAGGAACACTCTAACAGTGATGAGTATAACAAATATGATTATCCTGATGGTGAAGGAACACTAAAGGAGTGACGAGCTGAAGACGTACGAACACCCTAGTGATGAAGGAACACTCTAGCAGTGACGAGCAAAAGAGAAACGAACACCCTAGTGCTGAAGGAACAACCTAGCAGTGATGAGCTGAAGAGCTATGAACACCCTAGTAGTGAAGGAACACTCTAGCAAGGATAAGCAGAAGACATACGAACACCCTAGTGGTGAAGGAACACTCTAGCAATGACGAGCAGAAGACATACGAACACCCTAGTGGTGAAGGAACACTCTAGCAGTGACGAGCAGAAGACATACGAACGTCCTAGTGGTGAAGGAACACTCTAGTAGTGACGAGCAGAAGATATACGAACACCCTAGTGGTGAAGGAACACTCTAGCAGTGACGAGCTGAAGAGATACGAACACCCAAGGTGTGAAGGAACACTAAAGGAGTGACGAGTAGAAGACGTACGGACACCCTAGTGGTGAAGGAACACTCTAACAGTGATAAGTATAAGAAATATGATTACCCTGATGGTGAAGGAACACTAAAGGAGTGACGAGCTGAAGACGTACGAACACCCTAGTGATGAAGGAACACTCTAGCAGTGACGAGCAAAAGAGAAATGAACACCTTAGTGTTGAAGGAACACTCTAGTAGTGACGAGCGGATGAGATACGAACACCCTAGTGGTGAAGGAACACTCTAGTAGTGACGAGCGGATGAGATACGAACACCCTAGTTGTGAAGGAACACTAAAGGAGTGACGAGCATAAGACGTACGAACACCCTAGTGGTGAAGGAACACTCTAGCAAGGATAAGCATAAGACATACGAACACCCTAGTGGTGAAGGAACATTCTAGCAGTGACGAGCAGAAGACATACGAACACCCTAGTGGTGAAGGAATACTCTAGTAGTGACGAGCAGAAGTCATACGAACACCCTAGTGGTGAAGGAACACTCTAGCAGTGACGAGCAGAAGACATACGAACACCCTAGTGGTGAAGGAACACTCTAGTAGTGATGAGCAGATGAGAAACGAACACCCTAGTGGTGAAGGAACACTCTAGCAGTGACAAGCGGAAGAGATACGAACACCCAAGTTTTGAAGGAACACTAAAGAAGTGACGAGTAAAAGACATACGAACACCCTAGTGGTGAAGGAACACTCTAGCAGTGACGAGCTGAAGAAATACGAACACCTTAGTGGGGAAGGAACACTCTAGCAGTGACGAGCAGAAGACATACGAACACCTTAGTGTTAAAGGAACATTCTAGTAGTGATGAGCGGAAAAGATACGAACACCCTAGTTGTGAAGGAACACTCTAGCTGAGACGAGCAAAAGAGATACGAACACCCTAGTGGTGAAGGAACACTCTAGTAGTGACGAGCGGATGAGATACGAACACCCTAGTTGTGAAGGAACACTAAAGGAGTGACGAGCATAAGACGTACGAACACCCTAGTGGGGAAGGAACACTCTAGCAAGGATAAGCATAAGACATACGAACACCCTAGTGGTGAAGGAACATTCTAGCAATGACGAGTAGAAGACATACGAACACCCTAGTGGTGAAGGAATATTCTAGCAGTGACGAGCAGAAGACATACGAACACCCTAGTGGTGAAGGAATACTCTAGTAGTGACGAGCAGAAGTCATACGAACACCCTAGTGGTGAAGGAACACTCTAGCAGTGACGAGCAGAAGACATACGAACACCCTAGTGGTGAAGGAACACTCTAGTAGTGATAGGCAGATGAGAAACGAACACCCTAGTGGTGAAGGAACACTCTAGTAGTGACGAGCGGATGAGATACGAACACCCTAGTTGTGAATGAACACTAAAGGAGTGACGAGCATAAGACGTACGAACACCCTAGTGGTGAAGGAACACTCTAGCAAGGATAAGCATAAGACATTCGAACACCCTAGTGGTGAAGGAACATTCTAGCAGTGACGAGCAAAAGACATACGAACACCCTAGTGGTGAAGGAATACTCTAGTAGTGACGAGCAGAAGTCATACAAACACCCTAGTGGTGAAGTAACACTCTAGCAATGACTAGCAGAAGACATACGAACACCCTAGTGGTGAAGGAACACTAAAGCAGTGACGAGCAGAAGACATACGAACACCCTAGTGGTGAAGGAACACTCTAGCAGTGACGAGCTGAAGAAATACGAACACTTTAGTGGGGAAGGAACACTCTAGCAGTGACGAGCAGAAGACATACGAACACCTTAGTGTTAAAGGAACATTCTAGTAGTGATGAGCGGAAAAGATACAAACACCCTAGTTGTGAAGGAACACTCTAGCTGAGACGAGCAAAAGAGATACGAACACCCTAGTGGTGAAGGAACACTCTAGTAGTGACGAGCGGATGAGATACGAACACACTAGTTGTGAAGGAACACTAAAGGAGTGACGAGCATAAGACGTACGAACACCCTAGTGGTGAAGGAACACTCTAGCAAGGATAAGCATAAGACATACGAACACCCTAGTGGTGAAGGAACATTCTAGCAATGACGAGTAGAAGACATACGAACACCCTAGTGGTGAAGGAATATTCTAGCAGTGACGAGCAGAAGACATACGAACACCCTAGTGGTGAAGGAATACTCTAGTAGTGACGAGCAGAAGTCATACGAACACCCTAGTGGTGAAGGAACACTCTAGCAGTGACGAGCAGAAGACATACGAACACCCTAGTGGTGAAGGAATACTCTAGTAGTGACGAGCAGAAGTCATACGAACACCCTAGTGGTGAAGGAACACTCTAGCAGTGACGAGCAGAAGACATACGAACACCCTAGTGGTGAAGGAACACTCTAGTAGTGATGAGCAGATGAGAAACGAACACCCTAGTGGTGAAGGAACACTCTAGTAGTGACGAGCGGATGAGATACGAACACCCTAGTTGTGAATGAACACTAAAGGAGTGACGAGCATAAGACGTACGAACACCCTAGCGGTGAAGGAACACTCTAGCAAGGATAAGCAGAAGACATTCGAACACCCTAGTGGTGAAGGATCATTCTAGCAGTGACGAGCAAAAGACATACGAACACCCTAGTGGTGAAGGAATACTCTAGTAGTGACGAGCAGAAGTCATACGAACACCCTAGTGGTGAAGGAACACTCTAGTAGTGACGAGCGGATGAGATACGAACACCCTAGTTGTGAAGGAACACTAAAGGAGTGACGAGCATAAGACGTACGAACACCCTAGTGGGGAAGGAACACTCTAGCAAGGATAAGCATAAGACATACGAACACCCTAGTGGTGAAGGAACATTCTAGCAATGACGAGTAGAAGACATACGAACACCCTAGTGGTGAAGGAATATTCTAGCAGTGACGAGCAGAAGACATACGAACACCCTAGTGGTGAAGGAATACTCTAGTAGTGACGAGCAGAAGTCATACGAACACCCTAGTGGTGAAGGAACACTCTAGCAGTGACGAGCAGAAGACATACGAACACCCTAGTGGTGAAGGAACACTCTAGTAGTGATAGGCAGATGAGAAACGAACACCCTAGTGGTGAAGGAACACTCTAGTAGTGACGAGCGGATGAGATACGAACACCCTAGTTGTGAATGAACACTAAAGGAGTGACGAGCATAAGACGTACGAACACCCTAGTGGTGAAGGAACACTCTAGCAAGGATAAGCATAAGACATTCGAACACCCTAGTGGTGAAGGAACATTCTAGCAGTGACGAGCAAAAGACATACGAACACCCTAGTGGTGAAGGAATACTCTAGTAGTGACGAGCAGAAGTCATACGAACACCCTAGTGGTGAAGGAACACTCTAGCAGTGACGAGCAGAAGACATACGAACACCTTAGTGGGGAAGGATTAGTCTAGCAGTGACGAGCAGAAGACATATGAACACCCTAGTGGTGAAGTAACACTCTAGCAATGACTAGCAGAAGACATACGAACACCCTAGTGGTGAAGGAACACTAAAGCAGTGACGAGCAGAAGACATACGAACACCCTAGTGGTGAAGGAACACTCTAGCAGTGACGAGCTGAAGAAATACGAACACCTTAGTGGGGAAGGAACACTCTAGCAGTGACGAGCAGAAGACATACGAACACCTTAGTGTTAAAGGAACATTCTAGTAGTGATGAGCGGAAAAGATACGAACACCCTAGTTGTGAAGGAACACTCTAGCTGAGACGAGCAAAAGAGATACGAACACCCTAGTGGTGAAGGAACACTCTAGTAGTGACGAGCGGATGAGATACGAACACCCTAGTTGTGAAGGAACACTAAAGGAGTGACGAGCATAAGACGTACGAACACCCTAGTGGTGAAGGAACACTCTAGCAAGGATAAGCATAAGACATACGAACACCCTAGTGGTGAAGGAACATTCTAGCAATGACGAGTAGAAGACATACGAACACCCTAGTGGTGAAGGAATATTCTAGCAGTGACGAGCAGAAGACATACGAACACCCTAGTGGTGAAGGAATACTCTAGTAGTGACGAGCAGAAGTCATACGAACACCCTAGTGGTGAAGGAACACTCTAGCAGTGACGAGCAGAAGACATACGAACACCCTAGTGGTGAAGGAACACTCTAGTAGTGATGAGCAGATGAGAAACGAACACCCTAGTGGTGAAGGAACACTCTAGTAGTGACGAGCGGATGAGATACGAACACCCTAGTTGTGAATGAACACTAAAGGAGTGACGAGCATAAGACGTACGAACACCCTAGTGGTGAAGGAACACTCTAGCAAGGATAAGCATAAGACATTCGAACACCCTAGTGGTGAAGGAACATTCTAGCAGTGACTAGCAAAAGACATACGAACACCCTAGTGGTGAAGGAATACTCTAGTAGTGACGAGCAGAAGTCATACGAACACCCTAGTGGTGAAGGAACACTCTAGCAGTGACGAGCAGAAGACATACGAATATCTTAGTGGGGAAGGAACAGTCTAGCAGTGACGAGCAGAAGACATATGAACACCCTAGTGGTGAAGTAACACTCTAGCAATGACTAGCAGAAGACATACGAACACCCTAGTGGTGAAGGAACACTAAAGCAGTGACGAGCAGAAGACATACGAACACCCTAGTGGTGAAATAACACTCTAGCAATAACGAGCATAAGACATACGAACACCTTAGTGTTGAAGGAACATTCTAGCAGTGATGAGCGGAAAAGATACGAACACCCTAGTGGTGAAGGAACACTCTAGCAGTGACGAGCAGAAGAAATACGAACACCTTAGTGGGGAAGAAAGACTCTAGCAGTGACTAGCAGAAGACATACGAACACCCTAGTGGTGAAGGAACACTCTAGCAGTGACGAGCGGAAGAGATACGAACACCCTAGTGGTGAAGGAACACTCTAGCAGTGACGAGCAGAAGAAATACGAACACCTTAGTGGGGAAGGAACACTCTAGCAGTGACGAGCGGAAGAGATACGAACACCCAAGTTTTTAAGGAACACTCTAGCAGTGACGAGCGAAAGAGATACGAACACCCTAGTGGCGAAGGAACACTCTAGTAGTGACGAGCAGAAGACATATGATTATCCTAATGGTGGAGGAACACTAAAGGAGTGACGAGCATAAGACATACGAACACCCTAGTGGTGAAAAAACACTCTAGTAGTGACGAGCAGATAGGAAACGAACACCCTAGTTGTGAAAGAATACTCTAGCAGTAACGAGCGGAAGAGATACGAACACCCAAGTTGTGAAGGAACACTACAGGAGTGACGAGTAGAAGACGTACGAACACCCTAGGGGTGAAGGAACACTCTAACAGTGACTAGTAGAAGAAATATGATTACCCTAATGGTGAAGGAACACTAAAGGAGTGATGAGCTGAAGACGTACGAAAACCCTAGTGATGAAGAAACACTTTAGCAGTGACGAGCAAAAGAGAAACGAACGCCCTAGTGCAGAAGGAACACTCTAGCAGTGACGAGCTGAAGAGCCATGAACACCCTAGTAGTGAAGGAACACTTTAGCAAGGATAAGCAGAAGACATACGAACACCCTAGTGGTGAAGGAACACTCTAGCAGTGACGAGCAGAAGAAATACGAACACCTTAGTGGGGAAGGAACACTCTAGCAGTGACGAGCAGAAGACATACGAACACCCTAGTGGTGAAGGAACACTCTAGCAGTGACGAGCGGAAGAGATACGAACACCCAAGTTTTGAAGGAACACTAAAGGACTGATGAGTAAAAGACATACGAACACCCTAGTGGTGAAGGAACACTAAAGGAGTGACGAGCTGAAGATGTAAGAACACCCTAGTGATGAAGGAACACTCTAGCAGTGACAGGCAAAAGAGAAACGAACACTCTAGTGCTGAAGGAACACCCTAGCAGTGATGAGCTGAAGAGCTATGAACACCCTAGTAGTGAAGGAACACTCTAGCAAGGATAAGCAGAAGACATACGAACACCCTAGTGGTGAAGGAACACTCTAGCAATGACGAGCAGAAGACATACGAACACCCTAGTGTTGAAGGAACATTCTAGCAGTGATGAGCGCAAAAGATACGAACACCCTAGTTGTGAAGGAACACTCTACCTGAGATGAGCAAAAAACATACGAACACCCTAGTGGGGAAGGAACACTAAAGGAGTGACGAGCAGAAGACGTACGAACACCCTAGTGATGAAGGAACACTCTAGCAGTGACGAGCAGAAGACATACGAACGTCCTAGTGGTGAAGGAACACTCTAACAGTTACGGGCAGTAGATATACGAACACCCTACTAGTGAAGGAACACTCTAGTAGTGACGAGCAGAAGATATACGAACACCCTAGTGGTGAAGGAACACTCTAGCAGTGACGAGCTGAAGAGATACGAACACCCAAGGTGTGAAGGAACACTAAAGGAGTGACGAGTAGAAGACGTACGGACACCCTAGTGGTGAAGGAACACTCTAACAGTGATAAGTATAAGAAATATGATTACCCTGATGGTGAAGGAACACTAAAGGAGTGACGAGCTGAAGACGTACGAACACCCTAGTGATGAAGGAACACTCTAGTAGTGACGAGCAAAAGAGAAACGAACACCCTAGTGCTGAAGGAACACTCTAGCAGTGACGAGCTGAAGAGCTATGAACATCCTAGTAGTGAAGGAACACTTTAGCAAGGATAAGCAGAAGACATACGAACACCCTAGTGGTGAAGGAACACTCTAGCAGTGACGAGCAGAAGACATACGAAAACCTTAGTGGGAAAGGAACAGTCTAGCAGTGACGAGCAGAAGACATATGAACACCCTAGTGGTGAAGTAACACTCTAGCAATGACTAGCAGAAGACATAAGAACACCCTAGTGGTGAAAGAAATACTGTAGTAGCGACGAGCAGAAGACATACGAACACCCTAGTGGTGAAGGAACACTCTAGTAGTGACGAGCAGAAGACATTCGAACACCCTAGTGGTGAAGGAACACTCTAGCAGTGACGAGCAAAAGACATACGAACACCCTAGTGGTGAAGGAACACTCTAGCAGTGACGAGCAGAAGAGATACGAACACCTAAGTTGTGAAGGAACACTAAAGGAGTGACGAGTAGAAGACGTACGAACACCCTAGTGGAAAAGGAACACTCTAGTAGTGACGAGCAGAAGACATATGATTACCCTAATGGTGAAGGAACACTAAAGGATTGATGAGCTGAAGACGTACGAAAACCCTAGTGATGAAGAAACACTTTAGCAGTGACGAGCAAAAGAGAAACGAACGCCCTAGTGCAGAAGGAACACTCTAGCAGTGACGAGCTGAAGAGCCATGAACACCCTAGTAGTGAAGGAACACTTTAGCAAGGATAAGCAGAAGACATACGAACACCCTAGTGGTGAAGGAACACTCTAGCAGTGACGAGCAGAAGAAATACGAACACCTTAGTGGGGAAGGAACACTCTAGCAGTGACGAGCAGAAGACATACGAACACCCTAGTGGTGAAGGAACACTCTAGCAGTGACGAGCGGAAGAGATACGAACACCCAAGTTTTGAAGGAACACTAAAGGACTGATGAGTAAAAGACATACGAACACCCTAGTGGTGAAGGAACACTAAAGGAGTGACGAGCTGAAGATGTACGAACACCCTAGTGATGAAGGAACACTCTAGCAGTGACAGGCAAAAGAGAAACGAACACCCTAGTGCTGAAGGAACACCCTAGCAGTGATGAGCTGAAGAGCTATGAACACCCTAGTAGTGAAGGAACACTCTAGCAAGGATAAGCAGAAGACATACGAACACCCTAGTGGTGAAGGAACACTCTAGCAATGACGAGCAGAAGACATACGAACACCCTAGTGTTGAAGGAACATTCTAGCAGTGATGAGCGCAAAAGATACGAACACCCTAGTTGTGAAGGAACACTCTACCTGAGATGAGCAAAAAACATACGAACACCCTAGTGGGGAAGGAACACTAAAGGAGTGACGAGCAGAAGACGTACGAACACCCTAGTGATGAAGGAACACTCTAGCAGTGACGAGCAGAAGACATACGAACGTCCTAGTGGTGAAGGAACACTCTAACAGTTACGGGCAGTAGATATACGAACACCCTACTAGTGAAGGAACACTCTAGTAGTGACGAGCAGAAGATATACGAACACCCTAGTGGTGAAGGAACACTCTAGCAGTGACGAGCTGAAGAGATACGAACACCCAAGGTGTGAAGGAACACTAAAGGAGTGACGAGTAGAAGACGTACGGACACCCTAGTGGTGAAGGAACACTCTAACAGTGATAAGTATAAGAAATATGATTACCCTGATGGTGAAGGAACACTAAAGGAGTGACGAGCTGAAGACGTACGAACACCCTAGTGATGAAGGAACACTCTAGCAGTGACGAGCAAAAGAGAAACGAACACCCTAGTGCTGAAGGAACACTCTAGCAGTGACGAGCTGAAGAGCTATGAACATCCTAGTAGTGAAGGAACACTTTAGCAAGGATAAGCAGAAGACATACGAACACCCTAGTGGTGAAGGAACACTCTAGCAGTGACGAGCAGAAGACATACGAACACCTTAGTGGGAAAGGAACAGTCTAGCAGTGACGAGCAGAAGACATATGAACACCCTAGTGGTGAAGTAACACTCTAGCAATGACTAGCAGAAGACATAAGAACACCCTAGTGGTGAAAGAAATACTGTAGTAGCGACGAGCAGAAGACATACGAACACCCTAGTGGTGAAGGAACACTCTAGTAGTGACGAGCAGAAGACATTCGAACACCCTAGTGGTGAAGGAACACTCTAGCAGTGACGAGCAAAAGACATACGAACACCCTAGTGGTGAAGGAACACTCTAGCAGTGACGAGCAGAAGAGATACGAACACCTAAGTTGTGAAGGAACACTAAAGGAGTGACGAGTAGAAGACGTACGAACACCCTAGTGGAAAAGGAACACTCTAGTAGTGACGAGCAGAAGACATATGATTACCCTAATGGTGAAGGAACACTAAAGGATTGATGAGCTGAAGACGTACGAAAACCCTAGTGATGAAGAAACACTTTAGCAGTGACGAGCAAAAGAGAAACGAACGCCCTAGTGCAGAAGGAACACTCTAGCACTGACGAGCTGAAGAGCCATGAACACCCTAGTAGTGAAGGAACACTTTAGCAAGGATAAGCAGAAGACATACGAACACCCTAGTGGTGAAGGAACACTCTAGCAGTGACGAGCAGAAGAAATACGAACACCTTAGTGGGGAAGGAACACTCTAGCAGTGACGAGCAGAAGACATACGAACACCCTAGTGGTGAAGGAACACTCTAGCAGTGACGAGCGGAAGAGATACGAACACCCAAGTTTTGAAGGAACACTAAAGGACTGATGAGTAAAAGACATACGAACACCCTAGTGGTGAAGGAACACTAAAGGAGTGACGAGCTGAAGATGTACGAACACCCTAGTGATGAAGGAACACTCTAGCAGTGACAGGCAAAAGAGAAACGAACACCCTAGTGCTGAAGGAACACCCTAGCAGTGATGAGCTGAAGAGCTATGAACACCCTAGTAGTGAAGGAACACTCTAGCAAGGATAAGCAGAAGACATACGAACACCCTAGTGGTGAAGGAACACTCTAGCAATGACGAGCAGAAGACATACGAACACCCTAGTGTTGAAGGAACATTCTAGCAGTGATGAGCGCAAAAGATACGAACACCCTAGTTGTGAAGGAACACTCTACCTGAGATGAGCAAAAAACATACGAACACCCTAGTGGGGAAGGAACACTAAAGGAGTGACGAGCAGAAGACGTACGAACACCCTAGTGATGAAGGAACACTCTAGCAGTGACGAGCAGAAGACATACGAACGTCCTAGTGGTGAAGGAACACTCTAACAGTTACGGGCAGTAGATATACGAACACCCTACTAGTGAAGGAACACTCTAGTAGTGACGAGCAGAAGATATACGAACACCCTAGTGGTGAAGGAACACTCTAGCAGTGACGAGCTGAAGAGATACGAACACCCAAGGTGTGAAGGAACACTAAAGGAGTGACGAGTAGAAGACGTACGGACACCCTAGTGGTGAAGGAACACTCTAACAGTGATAAGTATAAGAAATATGATTACCCTGATGGTGAAGGAACACTAAAGGAGTGACGAGCTGAAGACGTACGAACACCCTAGTGATGAAGGAACACTCTAGCAGTGACGAGCAAAAGAGAAACGAACACCCTAGTGCTGAAGGAACACTCTAGCAGTGACGAGCTGAAGAGCTATGAACATCCTAGTAGTGAAGGAACACTTTAGCAAGGATAAGCAGAAGACATACGAACACCCTAGTGGTGAAGGAACACTCTAGCAGTGACGAGCAGAAGACATACGAACACCTTAGTGGGAAAGGAACAGTCTAGCAGTGACGAGCAGAAGACATACGAACACCCTAGTGGTGAAGGAACACTCTAGTAGTGACGAGCAGAAGACATTCGAACACCCTAGTGGTGAAGGAACACTCTAGCAGTGACGAGCAAAAGACATACGAACACCCTAGTGGTGAAGGAACACTCTAGCAGTGACGAGCAGAAGAGATACGAACACCTAAGTTGTGAAGGAACACTAAAGGAGTGACGAGTAGAAGACGTACGAACACCCTAGTGGAAAAGGAACACTCTAGTAGTGACGAGCAGAAGACATATGATTACCCTAATGGTGAAGGAACACTAAAGGAGTGACGAGCATAAGACATACGAACACCCTAGTGGTTAAAGAACACTCTAGTAGTGACGAGCAGATGGGAAACGAACACCCTAGTTGTGAAAGAACACTCTAGCGGTGACGAGCAAAAGAGAAACGAACACCCTAGTGCAGAAGGAACACTCTCGCAATGACGAGCTGAAGAGCCATGAACACCCTAGTAGTGAAGGAACACTTTAGCAAGGATAAGCAGAAGACATACGAACACCCTAAGTGTGAAGGAACACTCTAGCAGTGACGAGCAGAAGAAATACGAACACCTTAATGGGGAAGGAACACTCTAGCAGTGACGAGCAGAAGACATACGAACACCCTAGTGGTGAAGGAACACTCTAGCAGTGACGAGCGGAAGAGATACGAACACCCAAGTTTTGAAGGAACACTAAAGGAGTGACGAGTAAAAGACATATGAACACCCTAGTGGTGAAGGAACACTCTAACAGTGATGAGTATAACAAATATGATTACCCTGATGGTGAAGGAACACTAAAGGAGTGACGAGCTGAAGAAGTACGAACACCCTAGTGATGAAGGAACACTCTAGCAGTGACGAGCAAAAGAGAAACGAACACCCTAGTGCTGAAGGAACACCCTAGTAGTGATGAGCTGAAGAGATATGAACACCCTAGTAGTGAAGGAACACTCTAGCAAGGATAAGCAAAAGACATACGAACACCCTAGTTGTGAAGGAACACTAATGCAGTGACGAGCAGAAGACATACGAACACCCTAGTGGTGAAGGAACACTCTAGCAATGACGAGCAGAAGACATACAAACACCCAAGTGTTGAAGGAACATTCTAGCAGTGATGAGCGGAAAAGATACGAACACCCTAGTTGTGAAGGAACACTCTACCTGAGATGAGCAAAAGATATACGAACACACTAGTGGGGAAGAAACACTAAAGGAGTGACGAGCAGAAGACGTACGAACACCCTAGTGATGAAGGAACACTCTAGCAGTGACGAGCAGAAGACATACGAACATCCTAGTGGTGAAGGAACACTTTAGCAAGGATAAGCAGAAGACATACGAACACCCTAGTGGTGAAGGAACACTCTAGCAGTAACGAGCAGAAGAAATACGAACACCTTAGTGGGGAAGGAACACTCTAGCAGTGACGAGTAGAAGACATACGAACACCCTAGTGGTGAAGGAACACTCTAGCAGTGACGAGCGGAAGAGATACGAACACCCAAGTTTTGAAGGAACACTAAAGGAGTGACGAGTAAAAGACTTACGAACACCCTAGTGGTGAAGGAACACTCTAACAATGATGAGTATAACAAATATGATTACCCTGATGGTGAAGGAACACTAAAGGAGTGACGAGCAGAAGACATACGAACACCCTAGTGATGAAGGAACACTCTAGCAGTGACGAGCAAAAGAGAAACGAACACCCTAGTGCTGAAGGAACACCCTAGCAGTGATGAGCTGGAGAGCTATGAACACCCTAGTAGTGAAGGAACACTCTAGCAAAGATAAGCAGAAGACATACGAACACCCTAGTGGTGAAGGAACACTAAAGCAATGACAAGCAGAAGACATACGAACACCCTACTAGTGAAGGAACACTCTAGTAGTGACGAGCAGAAGATATACGAACACCCTAGTGGTGAAGGAACACTCTAGCAGTGACGAGCTGAAGAGCTATGAACATCCTAGTAGTGAAGGAACACTTTAGCAAGGATAAGCAGAAGACATACGAACACCCTAGTGGTGAAGGAACACTTTAGCAGTGACGAGCAGAAGAAATACGAACACCTTAGTGGGGAAGGAACACTCTAGCAGTAACGAGCAGAAGACATACGAACACCTTAGTGTTAAAGGAACATTCTAGTAGTGATGAGCGGAAAAAATACGAACACCCTATTTGTGAAGGAACACTCTAGCTGAGACGAGCAAAAGAGATACGAACACCCTAGTGGTGAAGGAACACTCTAGTAGTGACGAGCGGATGAGATACGAACAACCTAGTTGTGAAGGAACACTAAAGGAGTGACGAGCATAAGACGTACGAACACCCTAGTGGTGAAGGAACACTCTAGCAAGGATAAGCATAAGACATACGAACACCCTAGTGGTGAAGGAACATTCTACCAGTGACGAGCAGAAGACATACGAACACCCTAGTGGTGAAGGAATACTCTAGTAGTGACGAGCATAAGTCATACGAACACCCTAGTGGTGAAGGAACACTCTAGCAGTGACGAGCAGCAGACATACGAACACCCTAGTGGTGAAGGAACACTCTAGTAGTGATGAGCAGATGAGAAACGAACACCCTAGTGGTGAAGGAACACTCTAGTAGTGACGAGCGGATGAGATACGAACACCCTAGTTGTGAATGAACACTAAAGGAGTGACGAGCATAAGACGTACGAACACCCTAGTGGTGAAGGAACACTCTAGCAGTGACGAGCTGAAGAAATACGAACACCTTAATGGGGAAGGAACACTCTAGCAGTGACGAGCAGAAGACATACGAACACCTTAGTGTTAAAGGAACATTCTAGTAGTGATGAGCGGAAAAGATACGAACACCCTAGTTGTGAAGGAACACTCTAGCTGAGACGAGCAAAAGAGATACGAACACCCTAGTGGTGAAGGAACACTCTAGTAGTGACGAGCGGATGAGATACGAACACCCTAGTTGTGAAGGAACACTAAAGGAGTGACGAGCATAAGACGTACGAACACCCTAGTGGTGAAGGAACACTCTAGCAAGGATAAGCATAAGACATACGAACACCCTAGTGGTGAAGGAACATTCTAGCAATGACGAGTAGAAGACATACGAACACCCTAGTGGTGAAGGAATATTCTAGCAGTGACGAGCAGAAGACATACGAACACCCTAGTGGTGAAGGAATACTCTAGTAGTGACGAGCAGAAGTCATACGAACACCCTAGTGGTGAAGGAACACTCTAGCAGTGACGAGCAGAAGACATACGAACACCCTAGTGGTGAAGGAACACTCTAGTAGTGATGAGCAGATGAGAAACGAACACCCTAGTGGTGAAGGAACACTCTAGTAGTGACGAGCGGATGAGATACGAATACCCTAGTGGTGAAGGAACACTCTAGCAGTGACGAGCAGAAGACATACGAACACCCTAGTGGTGAAGGAACACTCTAGCAAGGATAAGTATAAGACATTCGAACACCCTAGTGGTGAAGGAACATTCTAGCAGTGACGAGCAAAAGACATACGAACACCCTAGTGGTGAAGGAATACTCTAGTAGTGACGAGCAGAAGTCATACGAACACCCTAGTGGTGAAGGAACACTCTAGCAGTGACGAGCAGAAGACATACGAACACCTTAGTGGGGAAGGAACAGTCTAGCAGTGACGAGCAGAAGACATATGAACACCCTAGTGGTGAAGTAACACTCTAGCAATGACTAGCAGAAGACATACGAACACCCTAGTGGTGAAGGAACACTAAAGCAGTGACGAGCAGAAGACATACGAACACCCTAGTGGTGAAATAACACTCTAGCAATGACGAGCAGAAGACATACGAACACCTTAGTGTTGAAGGAACATTCTAGCAGTGATGAGCGGAAAAGATACGAACACCCTAGTGGTGAAGGAACGCTCTAGCAGTGACGAGCAGAAGAAATACGAACACCTTAGTGGGGAAGAAACACTCTAGCAGTGACGAGCAGAAGACATACGAACACCCTAGTGGTGAAGGAACACTCTAGCAGTGACGAGCGGAAGAGATACGAACACCCTAGTGGTGAAGGAACACTCTAGCAGTGACGAGCAGAAGAAATACGAACACTTTAGTGGGGAAGGAACACTGTAGCAGTGACGAGAATAAGACATACGAACACCCTAGTGGTGAAGGAATACTCTACAGTGACGAGCGGAAGAGATACGAACACCCTAGTGGCGAAGGAACACTCTAGTAGTGACGAGCAGAAGACATATGATTACCCTAATGGTGAAGGAACACTAAAGGAGTGACGAGTATAAGACATACGAACACCATAGTGGTGAAAAAACACTCTAGTAGTGACGAGCAGATAGGAAACGAACACCCTAGTTGTGAAAGAATACTCTAGCAGTAACGAGCGGAAGAGATACGAACACCCAAGTTGTGAAGGAACACTACAGGAGTGACGAGTAAAAGACGTACGAACACCCTAGGGGTGAAGGAACACTCTAACAGTGACTAGTAGAAGAAATATGATTACCCTAATGGTGAAGGAACACTAAAGGAGTGACGAGCTGAAGACGTACGAAAACCCTAGTGATGAAGGAACACTCTAGCAGTGACGAGCAAAAGAGAAACGAACACCCTAGTGCAGAAGGAACACTCTAGCAGTGACGAGCTGAAGAGCCATGAACACCCTAGTAGTGAAGGAACACTTTAGCAAGGATAAGCAGAAGACATACGAACACCCTAGTGGTGAAGGAACACTCTAGCAGTGACGAGCATAAGAAATACGAACACCTTAGCGGGGAAGGAACACTCTAGCAGTGACGAGCAGAAGACATACGAACACCCTAGTGGTGAAGGAACACTAAAGGAGTGACGAGTAGAAGACGTACGAACACCCTAGTGGCGAATGAACACTCTAGTAGTGACGAGCAGAAGACATATGATTACCCTAATGGTGAAGAAACACTAAAGGAGTGACGAGCATAAGACATACGAACACCCTAGTGGTGAAAGAACACTCTAGTAGTGACGAGCAGATAGGAAACGAACACCCTAGTTGTGAAAGAACACTCTAGCAGTAACGAGCGGAAGAGATACGAACACCCAAGTTGTGAAGGAACACTACAGGAGTGACGAGTAGAAGACGTACGAACACCCTATTGATGAAGGAACACTCTAACAGTGACTAGTAGAAGAAATATGATTACCCTAATGGTGAAGGAACACTAAAGGAGTGACGAGCTGAAGACGTACGAAAACCCTAGTGATGAAGGAACACTATAGCAGTGACGAGCAAAAGAGAAACGAACACCCTAGTGCAGAAGGAACACTCTAGCAGTGACGAGCTGAAGAGCCATGAACACCCTAGTAGTGAAGGAACACTTTAGCAAGGATAAGCAGAAGACATACGAACACCCTAGTGGTGAAGGAACACTCTAGCAGTGACGAGCAGAAGAAATACGAACACCTTAGTGGGGAAGGAACACTCTAGCAGTGACGAGCAGAAGACATATGAACACCCTAGTGGTGAAGGAACACTCTAGCAGTGACGAGCGGAAGAGATACGAACACCCAAGTTTTAAAGGAACACTAAAGGACTGACGAGTAAAAGACATACGAACACCCTAGTGGTGAAGGAACACTAAAGAAGTGACGAGCTTAAGACGTACGAACACCCTAGTGATGAAGGAACACTCTAGCAGTGACGAGCAAAAGAGAAACGAACACCCAAGTGCTGAAGGAACACCCTAGCAGTGATGAGCTGAAGAGCTATGAACACCCTAGTAGTGAAGGAACACTCTAGCAAGGATAAGCAGAAGACATACGAACACCCTTGTGGTGAAGGAACACTCTAGCAATGACGAGCAGAAGACATACGAACACCCTAGTGTTGAAGGAACATTCTAGCAGTGATGAGCGCAAAAGATACGAACACCCTCGTTGTGAAGGAACACTCTACCTGAGATGAGCAAAAGACATACGAACACCCTAGTGGGGAAGGAATACTAAAGGAGTGACGAGCAGAAGACGTACGAACACCCTAGTGATGAAGGAACACTCTAGCAGTGACGAGCAGAAGACATACGAACGTCCTAGTGGTGAAGGAACACTCTAACAGTTACGAGGAGTAGATATACGAACACCCTACTAGTGAAGGAACACTCTAGTAGTGACGAGTAGAAGATATACGAACACCCTAGTGGTGAAGGAACACTCTAGCAGTGACGAGCTGAAGAGATACGAACACCCAAGGTGTGAAGGAACACTAAAGGAGTGACGAGTAGAAGACGTACGGACACCCTAGTGGTGAAGGAACACTCTAACAGTGATAAGTATAAGAAATATGATTACCCTGATGGTGAAGGAACACTAAAGGAGTGACAAGCTGAAGACGTACGAACACCCTAGTGATGAAGGAACACTCTAGCACTGACGAGCAAAAGAGAAACGAACACCCTAGTGCTGAAGGAACACTCTAGCAGTGACGAGCTGAAGAGCTATGAACATCCTAGTAGTGAAGGAACACTTTAGCAAGGATAAGCAGAAGACATACGAACACCCTAGTGGTGAAGGAACACTCTAGCAGTGACGAGCAGAAGAAATACGAACACCTTAGTGGGGAAGGAACACTCTAGCAGTGACGAGCAGAAGACATATGAACACCCTAGTGGTGAAGGAACACTCTAGCAGTGACGAGCGGAAGAGATACGAACACCCAAGTTTTAAAGGAACACTAAAGGACTGACGAGTAAAAGACATACGAACACCCTAGTGGTGAAGGAACACTAAAGAAGTGACGAGCTTAAGACGTACGAACACCCTAGTGATGAAGGAACACTCTAGCAGTGACGAGCAAAAGAGAAACGAACACCCAAGTGCTGAAGGAACACCCTAGCAGTGATGAGCTGAAGAGCTATGAACACCCTAGTAGTGAAGGAACACTCTAGCAAGGATAAGCAGAAGACATACGAACACCCTTGTGGTGAAGGAACACTCTAGCAATGACGAGCAGAAGACATACGAACACCCTAGTGTTGAAGGAACATTCTAGCAGTGATGAGCGCAAAAGATACGAACACCCTCGTTGTGAAGGAACACTCTACCTGAGATGAGCAAAAGACATACGAACACCCTAGTGGGGAAGGAACACTAAAGGAGTGACGAGCAGAAGACGTACGAACACCCTAGTGATGAAGGAACACTCTAGCAGTGACGAGCAGAAGACATACGAACGTCCTAGTGGTGAAGGAACACTCTAACAGTTACGAGGAGTAGATATACGAACACCCTACTAGTGAAGGAACACTCTAGTAGTGACGAGTAGAAGATATACGAACACCCTAGTGGTGAAGGAACACTCTAGCAGTGACGAGCTGAAGAGATACGAACACCCAAGGTGTGAAGGAACACTAAAGGAGTGACGAGTAGAAGACGTACGGACACCCTAGTGGTGAAGGAACACTCTAACAGTGATAAGTATAAGAAATATGATTACCCTGATGGTGAAGGAACACTAAAGGAGTGACAAGCTGAAGACGTACGAACACCCTAGTGATGAAGGAACACTCTAGCACTGACGAGCAAAAGAGAAACGAACACCCTAGTGCTGAAGGAACACTCTAGCAGTGACGAGCTGAAGAGCTATGAACATCCTAGTAGTGAAGGAACACTTTAGCAAGGATAAGCAGAAGACATACGAACACCCTAGTGGTGAAGGAACACTCTAGTAGTGACGAGCAGAAGACATACGAACACCTTAGTGGGGAAGGAGCAGTCTAGCAGTGACGAGCAGAAGACATATGAACACCCTAGTGGTGAAGTAACACTCTAGCAATGACTAGCAGAAGACATAAGAACACCCTAGTGGTGAAAGAAATACTGTAGTAGCGACGAGCAGAAGACATACGAACACCCTAGTGGTGAAGGAACACTCTAGTAGTGACGAGCAGAAGACATTCGAACACCCTAGTGGTGAAGGAACACTCTAGCAGTGACGAGCAAAAGACATACGAACACCCTAGTGGTGAAGGAACACTCTAGCAGTGACGAGCAGAAGAGATACGAACACCTAAGTTGTGAAGGAACATTAAAGGAGTGACGAGTAGAAGACGTACGAACACCCTAGTGGCAAAGGAACACTCTAGTAGTGACGAGCAGAAGACATATGATTACCCTAATGGTGAAGGAACACTAAAGGAGTGACGAGCATAAGACATACGAACACCCTAGTGGTGAAAGAACACTCTAGTAGTGACGAGCAGATGGGAAACGAACACCCTAGTTGTGAAAGAACACTCTAGCAGTGACGAGCAAAAGAGAAACGAACACCCTAGTGCAGAAGGAACACTCTAGCAATGACGAGCTGAAGAGCCATGAACACCCTAGTAGTGAAGGAACACTTTAGCAAGGATAAGCAGAAGACATACGAACACCCTAGTGGTGAAGGAACACTCTAGCAGTGACGAGCAGAAGAAATACGAACACCTTAGTGGGGAAGGAACACTCTAGCAGTGACGAGCAGAAGACATACGAACACCCTAGTGGTGAAAGAACACTCTAGCAGTGACGAGCGGAAGAGATACGAACACCCAAGTTTTGAAGGAACACTAAAGGAGTGACGAGTAAAAGACATATGAACACCCTAGTGGTGAAGGAACACTCTAACAGTAATGAGTATAACAAATATGATTACCCTGATGGTGAAGGAACACTAAAGGAATGACGAGCTGAAGAAGTACGAACACCCTAGTGATGAAGGAACACTCTAGCAGTGACGAGCAAAAGAGAAACGAACACCCTAGTGCTGAAGGAACACCCTAGTAGTGAAGGAACACTCTAGCAAGGATAAGCAAAAGACATACGAACACCCTAGTTGTGAAGGAACACTAAAGCAGTGAAGAGCAGAAGACATACGAACACCCTAGTTGTGAAGGAACACTCTACCTAAGATGAGCAAAAGATATACGAACACCCTAGTGGGGAAGAAACACTAAAGGAGTGACAAGAAGAAGACGTACGAACACCCTAGTGATGAAGGAACACTCTAGCAGTGACGAGCAGAAGACATACGAACATCCTAGTGGTGAAGGAACACTTTAGCAAGGATAAGCAGAAGATATACGAACACCCTAGTGGTGAAGGAACACTCTAGCAGTAACAAGCAGAAGAAATACGAACACCTTAGTGGGGAAGGAACACTCTAGCAGTGACGAGCAGAAGACATACGAACACCCTAGTGGTGAAGGAACACTCTAGCAGTGACGAGCGGATAAGATACGAACACCCAAGTTTTGAAGGAACACTAAAGGAGGGACGAGTAAAAGACTTACGAACACCCTAGTGGTGAAGGAACACTCTAACAGTGATGAGTATAACAAATATGATTACCCTGATGGTGAAGGAACACTAAAGGAGTGACGAGTAGAAGACATACGAACACGCTAGTGATGAAGGAACACTCTAGCAGTGACGAGCAAAAGAGAAACGAACACCCTAGTGCTGAAGGAACACCCTAGCAGTGATGAGCTGAAGAGCTATGAACACCCTAGTAGTGAAGGAACACTCTAGCAAGGATAAGCAGAAGACATACGAACACCCTAGTGGTGAAGGAACACTAAAGCAGTGACGAGCAGAAGATATACGAACACCCTAGTGGTGAAGGAACACTCTAGCAATGACGAGCAGAAGACATACGAACACCCTAGTGTTGAAGGAACATTCTAGCAGTGATGAGCGCAAAAGATACGAACACCCTAGTTGTGAAGGAACACTCTACCTGAGATGAGCAAAAGACATACGAACACCCTAGTGGGGAAGGAACACTAAAGGAGTGACGATCAGAAGATGACGAACACCCTAGTGATGAAGGAACACTCTAGCAGTGACGAGCAGAAGACATACGAACATCCTAGTGGTGAAGGAACACTCTAACAGTTACGAGCAGTAGATATACGAACACCCTACTAGTGTTGGAACACTCAAGTAGTGACGAGAAGAAGATATACGAACACCCTAGTGGTGAAGGAACACTCTAGCAGTGACGAGTGGAAGAGATACGAACACCCAAGGTGTGAAGGAACACTAAAGGAGTGACGAGTAGAAGACGTACGGACACCCTAGTGGTGAAGGAACACTCTAACAGTGATAAGTATAAGAAATACGAACACCCAGATGGTGAAGGAACACTAAAGGAGTGACGAGCTGAAGACGTACGAACACCCTAGTGATGAAGGAACACTCTAGCAGTGACGAGCAAAAGAGAAACGAACACCATAGTGGGGAAAGAACACTAAAGGAGTGACGAGCTGAAGAGCTATGAACATCCTAGTAGTGAAGGAACACTTTAGCAAGGATAAGCAGAAGACATACGAACATCCTAGTGGTGAAGGAACACTCTAACAGTTACGAGCAGTAGATATACGAACACCCTACTAGTGAAGAAACACTCTAGTAGTGACGAGCTGAAGATATACGAACACCCTAGTGGTGAAGGAACACTCTAGCAGTGATGAGCTGAAGAGATACGAACACCCAAGGTGTGAAGGAACACTAAAGGAGTGACGAGTAGAAGACGTACGGACACCCTAGTGGTGAAGGAACACTCTAACAGTGATAAGTATAAGAAATATGATTACCCTGATGGTGAAGGAACACTAAAGGACTGACGAGCTGAAGACGTACGAACACCCTAGTGATGAAGGAACACTCTAGCAGTGACGAGCAAAAGAGAAACGAACACCATAGTGCTGAAGGAACACTCTAGCAGTGACGAGCTGAAGAGCTATGAACATCCTAGTAGTGAAGGAACACTTTAGCTAGGATAAGCAGAAGACATACGAACACCCTAGTGGTGAAGGAACAGTCTAGCAGTGACGAGCAGAAGAAATACGAACACCTTAGTGGGGAAGAAACACTCTAGCAGTGACGAGAAGAAGACATACGAACACCCTAGTGGTGAAGGAACACTCTAGCAGTGACGAGCAGAAGACATACGAACACCTTACTGGGGAAGAAACAGTCTAGCAGTGACGAGCAGAAGACATATGAACACCCTAGTGATGAAGGAACACTCTAACAATGACTAGCAGAAGACATAAGAACACCCTAGTGGTGAAAGAAATACTGTAGCAGCGACAAGCAGAAGACATACGAACACCCTAGTGGTGAAGGAACACTCTAGCAGTGACGAGCAGAAGACATACGAACACCCTAGTGGTGAAGGAACACTCTAGCAGTGACGAGCAGAAGAGATACGAACACCCAAGTTGTGAAGGAACACTAAAGGAGTGACGAGTAGAAGACGTACGAACACCCTAGTGGCGAATGAACACTCTAGTAGTGACGAGCAGAAGACATATGATTACCCTAATGGTGAAGGAACACTAAAGGAGTGACGAGCATAAGACATACGAAAACCCTAGTGGTGAAAGAACACTCTAGTAGTGACGAGCAGATAGGAAACGAACACCCTAGTTGTGAAAGAACACTCTAGCAGTAACGAGCGGAAGAGATATGAACACCCAAGTTGTGAAGGAACACTACAGGAGTGACGAGTAGAAGACGTACGAACACCCTATTGGTGAAGGAACACTCTAACAGTGACTAGTAGAAGAAATATGATTACCCTAATGGTGAAGGAACACTAAAGGAGTGACGAGCTGAAGACGTACGAACACCCTAGTGCAGAAGGAACACTCTAGCAGTGACAAGCTGAAGAGCCATGAACACCCTAGTAGTGAAGGAACACTTTAGCAAGGATAAGCAGAAGACATACAAACACCCTAGTGGTGAAGGAACACTCTAGCAGTGACGAGCAGAAGAAATACGAACACCTTAATGGGGAAGGAACACTCTAGCAGTGACGAGCAGAAGACATACGAACACCCTAGTGGTGAAGGAACACTCTAGCAATGACGAGCGGAAGAGATACGAACACCCTAGTGGTGAAGGAACACTCTACCTGAGATGAGCAAAAGACATACGAACACCCTAGTGGGGAAGGAACACTAAAGGAGTGACGAGCAGATGACGTACGAACACCCTAGTGATGAAGGAACACTCTAGCAGTGACGAGCAGAAAACATACGAACATCCTAGTGGTGAAGGAACACTAAAGGAGTGACGAGCTGAAGAGCTATGAACATCCTAGTAGTGAAGGAACACTTTAGCAAGGATAAGCAGAAGACATACGACCATCCTAGTGGTGAAGGAACACTCTAACAGTTACGAGCAGTAGATATACGAACACCCTACTAGTGAAGGAACACTCTAGTAGTGACGAGCTGAAGATATACGAACACCCTAGTGGTGAAGGAACACTCTAGCAGTGATGAGCTGAAGAGATACGAACACCCAAGGTGTGAAGGAACACTAAAGAAGTGACGAGTAGAAGACGTACGGACACCCTAGTGGTGAAGGAACACTCTAACAGTGATAAGTATAAGAAATATGATTACCCTGATGGTGAAGGAACACTAAAGGAGTGACGAGCTGAAGACGTACGAACACCCTAGTGATGAAGGAACACTCTAGCAGTGACGAGCAAAAGAGAAACGAACACCCTAGTGCTGAAGGAACACTCTAGCAGTGACGAGCTGAAGAGCTATGAACATCCTAGTAGTGAAGGAACACTTTAGCAAGGATAAGCAGAAGACATACGAACATCCTAGTGGTGAAGGAACACTCTAACAGTTACGAGCAGTAGATATACGAACACCCTACTAGTGAAGAAACACTCTAGTAGTGACGAGCTGAAGATATACGAACACCCTAGTGGTGAAGGAACACTCTAGCAGTGATGAGCTGAAGACATACGAACACCCTAGTGTTGAAGGAACATTCTAGCAGTGATGAGCGCAAAAGATACGAACACCCTAGTTGTGAAGGAACACTCTACCTGAGATGAGCAAAAGACATACGAACACCCTAGTGGTGAAGGAACACTCTAGCAGTGACGAGCAGAAGAAATACGAACACCTTAATGGGGAAGGAACACTCTAGCAAGGACGAGCAGAAGACATACGAACACCCTAGTGGTGAAGGAACACTCTAGCAATGACGAGCGGAAGAGATACGAACACCCTAGTGGTGAAGGAACACTCTACCTGAGATGAGCAAAAGACATACGAACACCCTAGTGGGGAAGGAACACTAAAGGAGTGACGAGCAGATGACGTACGAACACCCTAGTGATGAAGGAACACTCTAGCAGTGACGAGCAGAAAACATACGAACATCCTAGTGGTGTAGGAACACTAAAGGAGTGACGAGCTGAAGAGCTATGAACATCCTAGTAGTGAAGGAACACTTTAGCAAGGATAAGCAGAAGACATACGACCATCCTAGTGGTGAAGGAACACTCTAACAGTTACGAGCAGTAGATATACGAACACCCTACTAGTGAAGGAACACTCTAGTAGTGACGAGCTGAAGATATACGAACACCCTAGTGGTGAAGGAACACTCTAGCAGTGATGAGCTGAAGAGATACGAACACCCAAGGTGTGAAGGAACACTAAAGAAGTGACGAGTAGAAGACGTACGGACACCCTAGTGGTGAAGGAACACTCTAACAGTGATAAGTATAAGAAATATGATTACCCTGATGGTGAAGGAACACTAAAGGAGTGACGAGCTGAAGACGTACGAACACCCTAGTGATGAAGGAACACTCTAGCAGTGACGAGCAAAAGAGAAACGAACACCCTAGTGCTGAAGGAACACTCTAGCAGTGACGAGCTGAAGAGCTATGAACATCCTAGTGGTGAAGGAACACTTTAGCAAGGATAAGCAGAAGACATACGAACACCCTAGTGGTGAAGGAACACTCTAGCAGTGACGAGCAGAAGACATACGAACACCTTAGTGGGGAAGGAATAGTCTAGGAGTAACGAGCAGAAGACATATGAACACCCTGGTGGTGAAGTAACACTCTAGCAATGACTAGCAGAAGACATAAGAACACCCTAGTGGTGAAAGAAATACTGTAGTAGCGACGAGCAGAAGACATACGAACACCCTAGTGGTGAAGGAACACTCTAGTAGTGACGAGCAGAAGACATTCGAACACCCTAGTGGTGAAGGAACACTCTAGCAGTGACGAGCAAAAGACATACGAACACCCTAGTGGTGAAGGAACACACTAGCAGTGACGAGCAGAAGAGATACGAACACCTAAGTTGTGAAGGAACACTAAAGGAGTGACGAGTAGAAGACGTACGAACACCCTAGTGGCAAAGGAACACTCTAGTAGTGACGAGCAGAAGACATATGATTACCCTAATGGTGAAGGAACACTAAAGGAGTGACGAGCATAAGACATACGAACACCCTAGTGGTGAAAAAACACTCTAGTAGTGACGAGCAGATGGGAAACGAACACCCTAGTTGTGAAAGAACACTCTAGCAGTGACGAGCAAAAGAGAAACGAACACCCTAGTGCAGAAGGAACACTCTAGCAATGACGAGCTGAAGAGCCATGAACACCCTAGTAGTGAAGGAACACTTTAGCAAGGATAAGAAGAAGACATACGAACACCCTAGTGGTGAAGGAACACTCTAGCAGTGACGAGCAGAAGAAATACGAACACCTTAGTGGGGAAGGAACACTCTAGCAGTGACGAGCGGAAGAGATACGAACACCCAAGTTTTGAAGGAACACTAAAGGAGTGACGAGTAAAAGACATATGAACACCCTAGTGGTGAAGGAACACTCTAACAGTGATAAGTATAACAAATATGATTACCCTGATGGTGAAGGAACACTAAAGGAGTGACGAGCAGAAGACATACGAACACCCTAGTGATGAAGGAACACTCTAGCAGTGACGAGCAAAAGAGAAACGAACACCCTAGTGCTGAAGGAACACCCTAGCAGTGATGAGCTGAAGAGCTATGAACACCCTAGTAGTGAAGGAACACTCTAGCAAGGATAAGCAGAAGACATACGAACACCCTAGTGGTGAAGGAACACTAAAGCAGTGACGAGCAGAAGATATACGAACACCCTAGTGGTGAAGGAACACTCTAGCAATGACGAGCAGAAGACATACGAACACCCTAGTGTTGAAGGAACATTCTAGCAGTGATGAGCGCAAAAGATACGAACACCCTAGTTGTGAAGGAACACTCTACCTGAGATGAGCAAAAGACATACGAACACCCTAGTGGGGAAGGAACACTAAAGGAGTGACGATCAGAAGACGTACGAACACCCTAGTGATGAAGGAACACTCTAGCAGTGACGAGCAGAAGACATACAAACATCCTAGTGGTGAAGGAACACTTTAGCAAGGATAAGCAGAAGACATACGAACACCCTAGTGGTGAAGGAACACTCTAGCAGTAACGAGCAGAAGAAATACGAACACCTTAGTGGGGAAGGAACACTCTAGCAGTGACGAGCAGAAGACATACGAACACCCTAGTGGTGAAGGGACAATCTAGCAGTGACGAGCGGAAGAGATACGAACACCCAAGTTTTGAAGGAACACTAAAGGAGTGACGAGTAAAAGACTTACGAACACCCTAGTGGTGAAGGAACACTCTAACAGTGATGAGTATAACAAATATGATTACCCTGATGGTGAAGGAACACTAAAGGAGTGACGAGCAGAAGACATACGAACACCCTAGTGATGAAGGAACACTCTAGCAGTGACGAGCAAAAGAGAAACGAACACCCTAGTGCTGAAGGAACACCCTAGCAGTGATGAGCTGAAGAGCTATGAACACCCTAGTAGTGAAGGAACACTCTAGCAAGGATAAGCAGAAGACATACGAACACCCTAGTGGTGAAGGAACACTAAAGCAGTGACGAGCAGAAGATATACGAACACCCTAGTGGTGAAGGAACACTCTAGCAATGACGAGCAGAAGACATACGAACACCCTAGTGTTGAAGGAACATTTTAGCAGTGATGAGCGCAAAAGATACGAACACCCTAGTTGTGAAGGAACACTCTACCTGAGATGAGCAAAAGACATACGAACACCCTAGTGGGGAAGGAACACTAAAGGAGTGACGATCAGAAGACGTACGAACACCCTAGTGATGAAGGAACACTCTAGCAGTGACGAGCAGAAGACATACGAACATCCTAGTGGTGAAGGAACACTCTAACAGTTACGAGCAGTAGATATACGAACACCCTACTAGTGTTGGAACACTCAAGTAATGACGAGCAGAAGATATACGAACACCCTAGTGGTGAAGGAACACTCTAGCAGTGACGAGTGGAAGAGATACGAACACCCAAGGTGTGAAGGAACACTAAAGGAGTGACGAGTAGAAGACGTACGGACACCCTAGTGGTGAAGGAACACTCTAACAGTGATAAGTATAAGAAATACGAACACCCTGATGGTGAAGGAACACTAAAGGAGTGACGAGCTGAAGACGTACGAACACCCTAGTGATGAAGGAACACTCTAGCAGTGACGAGCAAAAGAGAAACGAACACCATAGTGGGGAAAGAACACTAAAGGAGTGACGAGCTGAAGAGCTATGAACATCCTAGTAGTGAAGGAACACTTTAGCAAGGATAAGCAGAAGACATACGAACATCCTAGTGGTGAAGGAACACTCTAACAGTTACGAGCAGTAGATATACGAACACCCTACTAGTAAAGAAACACTCTAGTAGTGACGAGCTGAAGATATACGAACACCCTAGTGGTGAAGGAACACTCTAGCAGTGATGAGCTGAAGAGATACGAACACCCAAGGTGTGAAGGAACACTAAAGGAGTGACGAGTAGAAGACGTACGAACACCCTAGTGGTGAAGGAACACTCTAACAGTGATAAGTATAAGAAATATGAGTACCCTGATGGTGAAGGAACACTAAAGGAGTGACGAGCTGAAGACGTATGAACACCCTAGTGATGAAGGAACACTCTAGCAGTGACGAGCAAAAGAGAAACGAACACCATAGTGCTGAAGGAACACTCTAGCAGTGACGAGCTGAAGAGCTATGAAAATCCTAGTAGTGAAGGAACACTTTAGCAAGGATAAGCAGAAGACATACGAACACCCTAGTGGTGAAGGAACATTCTAGCAGTGACGAGCAGAAGAAATACGAACACCTTAGTGGGGAAGAAACACTCTAGCAGTGACGAGAAGAAGACATACGAACACCCTAGTGGTGAAGGAACACTCTAGCAGTGACGAGCAGAAGACATACGAACACCTTACTGGGGAAGAAACAGTCTAGCAGTGACGAGCAGAAGACATATGAACACCCTAGTGATGAAGGAACACTCTAACAATGACTAGCAGAAGACATAAGAACACCCTAGTGGTGAAAGAAATACTGTAGCAGCGACAAGCAGAAGACATACGAACACCCTAGTGGTGAAGGAACACTCTAGTAGTGACGAGCAGAAGACATTCGAACACACTAGTGGTGAAGGAACACTCTAGCAGTGACGAGCAGAAGACATACGAACACCCTAGTGGTGAAGGAACACTCTAGCAGTGACGAGCAGAAGAGATACGAACACCCAAGTTGTGAAGGAACACTAAAGGAGTGACGAGTAGAAGACGTACGAACACCCTAGTGACGAATGAACACTCTAGTAGTGTTGAGCAGAAGACATATGATTACCCTAATGGTGAAGGAACACTAAAAGAGTTACGAGCATAAGACATACGAACACCCTAGTGGTGAAAGAACACTCTAGTAGTGACGAGCATATAGGAAACGAACACCCTAGTTGTGAAAGAACACTCTAGCAGTAACGAGCGGAAGAGATACGAACACCCAAGTTGTGAAGGAACACTACAGGAGTGACGAGTAGAAGACGTACGAACACCCTATTGGTGAAGGAACACTCTAACAGTGACTAGTAGAAGAAATATGATTACCCTAATGGTGAAGGAACACTAAAGGAGTGACGAGCTGAAGACGTACGAAAACCCTAGTGATGAAGGAACACTATAGCAGTGACGAGCAAAAGAGAAACGAACACCCTAGTGCAGAAGGAACACTCTAGCAGTGACAAGCTGAAGAGCCATGAACACCCTAGTAGTGAAGGAACACTTTAGCAAGGATAAGAAGAAGACATACGAACACCCTAGTGGTGAAGGAACACTCTAGCAGTGACGAGCAGAAGAAATACGAACACCTTAATGGGGAAGGAACACTCTAGCAAGGACGAGCAGAAGACATACGAACACCCTAGTGGTGAAGGAACACTCTAGCAATGACGAGCGGAAGAGATACGAACACCCTAGTGGTGAAGGAACACTCTACCTGAGATGAGCAAAAGACATACGAACACCCTAGTGGGGAAGGAACACTAAAGGAGTGACGAGCAGATGACGTACGAACACCCTAGTGATGAAGGAACACTCTAGCAGTGACGAGCAGAAAACATACGAACATCCTAGTGGTGAAGGAACACTAAAGGAGTGACGAGCAAAAGAGAAACGAACACCCTAGTGCTGAAGGAAATCTCTAGCAGTGACGAGCTGAAGAGCTATGAACATCCTAGTGGTGAAGGAACACTTTAGCAAGGATAAGCAGAAGACATACGAACATCCTAGTGGTGAAGGAACACTCTAACAGTTACGAGCAGTAGATATACGAACACCCTACTAGTGAAGGAACACTCTAGCAGTGACGAGCAAAAGAGAAACGAACACCCTAGTGCTGAAGGAAATCTCTAGCAGTGACGAGCTGAAGAGCTATGAACATCCTAGTAGTGAAGGAACACTTTAGCAAGGATAAGCAGAAGACATACGAACATCCTAGTGGTGAAGGAACACTCTAACAGTTACGAGCAGTAGATATACGAACACCCTACTAGTGAAGGAACACTCTAGTAGTGACGAGCTGAAGATATACGAACACCCTAGTGGTGAAGGAACACTCTAGCAGTGATGAGCTGAAGAGATACGAACACCCAAGGTGGGAAGGAACACTAAAGAAGTGACGAGTAGAAGACGTACGGACACCCTAGTGGTGAAGGAACACTCTAACAGTGATAAGTATAAGAAATATGATTACCCTGATGGTGAAGGAACACTCTAACAGTGATAAGTATAAGAAATATGATTACCCTGATGGTGAAGGAACACTAAAGGAGTGACGAGCTGAAGACGTACGAACACCCTAGTGATGAAGGAACACTCTAGCAGTGACGAGCAAAAGAGAAACGAACACCCTAGTGCTGAAGTAACACTCTAGCAGTGACGAGCTGAAGAGCTATGAACATCCTAGTAGTGAAGGAACACTTTAGCAAGGATAAGCAGAAGACATACGAACACCCTAGTGGTGAAGGAACACTCTAGCAGTGACGAGCAGAAGACATACGAACACCTTAGTGGGGAAGGAATAGTCTAGCAGTAACGAGCAGAAGACATATGAACACCCTAGTGGTGAAGTAACACTCTAGCAATGACTAGCAGAAGACATAAGAACACCCTAGTGGTGAAAGAAATACTGTAGTAGCGACGAGCAGAAGACATACGAACACCCTAGTGGTGAAGGAACACTCTAGTAGTGACGAGCAGAAGACATTCGAACACCTTAGTGGTGAAGGAACACTCTAGCAGTGACGAGCAAAAGACATACGAACACCCTAGTGGTGAAGGAACACTCTAGCAGTGACGAGCAGAAGAGATACGAACACCTAAGTTGTGAAGGAACACTAAAGGAGTGACGAGTAGAAGACGTACGAACACCCTAGTGGCAAAGGAACACTCTAGTAGTGACGAGCAGAAGACATATGATTACCCTAATGGTGAAGGAACACTAAAGGAGTGACGAGCATAAGACATACGAACACCCTAGTGGTGAAAAAACACTCTAGTAGTGACGAGCAGATGGGAAACGAACACCCTAGTTGTGAAAGAACACTCTAGCAGTGACGAGCAAAAGAGAAACGAACACCCTAGTGCAGAAGGAACACTCTAGCAATGACGAGCTGAAGAGCCATGAACACCCTAGTAGTGAAGGAACACTTTAGTAAGGATAAGCAGAAGACATACGAACACCCTAGTGGTGAAGGAACACTCTAGCAGTGACGAGCAGAAGAAATACGAACACCTTAGTGGGGAAGGAACACTCTAGCAGTGACGAGCAGAAGACATACGAACACCCTAGTGGTGAAGGAACACTCTAGCAGTGACGAGCGGAAGAGATACGAACACCCAAGTTTTGAAGGAACACTAAAGGAGTGACGAGTAAAAGACATATGAACACCCTAGTGGTGAAGGAACACTCTAACAGTGATGAGTATAACAAATATGATTACCCTGATGGTGAAGGAACACTAAAGGAGTGACGAGCAGAAGACATACGAACACCCTAGTGATGAAGGAACACTCTAGCAGTGACGAGCAAAAGAGAAACGAACACCCTAGTGCTGAAGGAACACCCTAGCAGTGATGAGCTGAAGAGCTATGAACACCCAAGTAGTGAAGGAACACTCTAGCAAGGATAAGCAGAAGACATACGAACACCCTAGTGGTGAAGGAACACTAAAGCAGTGACGAGCAGAAGATATACGAACACCCTAGTGGTGAAGGAACACTCTAGCAATGACGAGCAGAAGACATACGAACACCCTAGTGTTGAAGGAACATTCTAGCAGTGATGAGCGCAAAAGATACGAACACCCTAGTTGTGAAGGAACACTCTACCTGAGATGAGCAAAAGACATACGAACACCCTAGTGGGGAAGGAACACTAAAGGAGTGACGATCAGAAGACGTACGAACACCCTAGTGATGAAGGAACACTCTAGCAGTGACGAGCAGAAGAAATACGAACACCTTAGTGGGGAAGGAACACTCTAGCAGTGACGAGCATAAGACATACGAACACCCTAGTGGTGAAGGAACACTCTAGCAGTGACGAGCGGAAGAGATACGAACACCCAAGTTTTGAAGGAACACTAAAGGAGTGACGAGTAAAAGACATATGAACACCCTAGTGGTGAAGGAACACTCTAACAGTGATGAGTATAACAAATATGATTACCCTGATGGTGAAGGAACACTAAAGGAGTGACGAGCAGAAGACATACGAACACCCTAGTGATGAAGGAACACTTTAGCAGTGACGAGCAAAAGAGAAACGAACACCCTAGTGCTGAAGGAACACCCTAGCAGTGATGAGCTGAAGAGCTATGAACACCCTAGTAGTGAAGGAACACTCTAGCAAGGATAAGCAGAAGACATACGAACACCCTAGTGGTGAAGGAACACTAAAGCAGTGACGAGCAGAAGACATACGAACACCCTAGTGGTGAAGGAACACTCTAGCAATGACGAGCAGAAGACATACGAACACCCTAGTGTTGAAGGAACATTCTAGCAGTGATGAGCGCAAAAGATACGAACACCCTAGTTGTGAAGGAACACTCTACCTGAGATGAGCAAAAGACATACGAACACCCTAGTGGGGAAGGAACACTAAAGGAGTGACGATCAGAAGACGTACGAACACCCTAGTGCAGAAGGAACACTCTAGCAGTGACAAGCTGAAGAGCCATGAACACCCTAGTAGTGAAGGAACACTTTAGCAAGGATAAGCAGAAGACATACGAACACCCTAGTGGTGAAGGAACACTCTAGCAGTGACGAGCAGAAGAAATACGAATACCTTAATGGGGAAGGAACACTCTAGCAGTGACGAGCAGAAGACATACGAACACCCTAGTGGTGAAGGAACACTCTAGCAGTGACGAGCGGAAGAGATACGAACACCCTAGTGGTGAAGGAACACTCTACCTGAGATGAGCAAAAGACATACGAACACCCTAGTGGGGAAGGAACACTAAAGGAGTGACGAGCAGATGACGTATGAACACCCTAGTGATGAAGGAACACTCTAGCAGTGACGAGCGGAAGACATACGAACATCCTAGTGGTGAAGGAACACTAAAGGAGTGACGAGCTGAAGAGCTATGAACATCCTAGTAGTGAAGGAACACTTTAGCAAGGATAAGCAGAAGACATACGAACATCCTAGTGGTGAAGGAACACTCTAACAGTTACGAGCAGTAGATATACGAACACCCTACTAGTGAAGGAACACTCTAGTAGTGACGAGCTGAAGATATACGAACACCCTAGTGGTGAAGGAACACTCTAGCAGTGATGAGCTGAAGAGATACGAACCCCCAAGGTGTGAAGGAACACTAAAGAAGTGACTAGTAGAAGACGTACGGACACCCTAGTGGTGAAGGAACACTCTAACAGTGATAAGTATAAGAAATATGATTACCCTGATGGTGAAGGAACACTAAAGGAGTGACGAGCTGAAGACGTACGAACACCCTAGTGATGAAGGAACACTCTAGCAGTGACGAGCAAAAGAGAAACGAACACCCTAGTGCAGAAGGAACACTCTAGCAGTGACGAGCTGAAGAGCTATGAACATCCTAGTAGTGAAGGAACACTTTAGTAAGGATAAGCAGAAGACATACGAACACCCTAGTGGTGAAGGAACACTCTAGCAGTGACGAGCAGAAGAAATACGAACACCTTAGTGGGGAAGGAACACTCTAGCAATGACTAGCAGAAGACATAAGAACACCCTATTGGTGAAAGAAATACTCTAGCAGTGAGGAGCAGAAGACATACGAACACCCAAGTTTTGAAGGAACACTAAAGGAGTGACGAGTAAAAGACATATGAACACCCTAGTGGTGAAGGAACACTCTAACAGTGATGAGTATAACAAATATGATTACCCTGATGGTGAAGGAACACTAAAGGAGTGACGAGCAGAAGACATACGAACACCCTAGTGATGAAGGAACACTCTAGCAGTGACGAGCAAAAGAGAAACAAACACCCTAGTGCTGAAGGAACACCCTAGCAGTGATGAGCTGAAGAGCTATGAACACCCTAGTAGTGAAGGAACACTCTAGCAAGGATAAGCAGAAGACATACGAACACCCTAGTGGTGAAGGAACACTAAAGCAGTGACGAGCAGAAGACATACGAACACCCTAGTGGTGAAGGAACACTCTAGCAATGACGAGCAGAAGACATACGAACACCCTAGTGTTGAAGGAACAGTCTAGCAGTGATGAGCGCAAAAGATACGAACACCCTAGTTGTGAAGGAACACTCTACCTGAGATGAGCAAAAGACATACGAACACCCTAGTGGGGAAGGAACACTAAAGGAGTGACGATCAGAAGACGTACGAACACCCTAGTGCAGAAGGAACACTCTAGCAGTGACAAGCTGAAGAGCCATGAACACCCTAGTAGTGAAGGAACACTTTAGCAAGGATAAGCAGAAGACATACGAACACCCTAGTGGTGAAGGAACACTCTAGCAGTGACGAGCAGAAGAAATACGAACACCTTAATGGGGAAGGAACACTCTAGCAGTGACGAGCAGAAGACATACGAACACCCTAGTGGTGAAGGAACACTCTAGCAGTGACGAGCGGAGGAGATACGAACACCCTAGTGGTGAAGGAACACTCTACCTGAGATGAGCAAAAGACATACGAACACCCTAGTGGGGAAGGAACACTAAAGGAGTGACGAGCAGATGACGTATGAACACCCTAGTGATGAAGGAACACTCTAGCAGTGACGAGCAGAAGACATACGAACATCCTAGTGGTGAAGGAACACTAAAGGAGTGACGAGCTGAAGAGCTATGAACATCCTAGTAGTGAAGGAACACTTTAGCAAGGATAAGCAGAAGACATACGAACATCCTAGTGGTGAAGGAACACTCTAACAGTTACGAGCAGTAGATATACGAACACCCTACTAGTGAAGGAACACTCTAGTAGTGACGAGCTGAAGATATACGAACACCCTAGTGGTGAAGGAACACTCTAGCAGTGATGAGCTGAAGAGATACGAACACCCAAGGTGTGAAGGAACACTAAAGAAGTGACTAGTAGAAGACGTACGGACACCCTAGTGGTGAAGGAACACTCTAACAGTGATAAGTATAAGAAATATGATTACCCTGATGGTGAAGGAACACTAAAGGAGTGACGAGCTGAAGACGTACGAACACCCTAGTGATGAAGGAACACTCTAGCAGTGACGAGCAAAAGAGAAACGAACACCCTGGTGCAGAAGGAACACTCTAGCAGTGACGAGCTGAAGAGCTATGAACATCCTAGTAGTGAAGGAACACTTTAGTAAGGATAAGCAGAAGACATACGAACACCCTAGTGGTGAAGGAACACTCTAGCAGTGACGAGCAGAAGAAATACGAACACCTTAGTGGGGAAGGAACACTCTAGCAGTGACGAGCAGAAGACATACGAACACCCTAGTGGTGAAGGAACACTCTAGCAGTGACGAGCGGAAGAGATACGAACACCCAAGTTTTGAAGGAACACTAAAGGAGTGACGAGTAAAAGACATATGAACACCCTAGTGGTGAAGGAACACTCTAACAGTGATGAGTATAACAAATATGATTACCCTGATGGTGAAGGAACACTAAAGGAGTGACGAGCAGAAGACATACGAACACCCTAGTGATGAAGGAACACTCTAGCAGTGACGAGCAAAAGAGAAACGAACACCCTAGTGCTGAAGGAACACCCTAGCGGTGATGAGCTGAAGACCTATGAACACCCTAGTAGTGAAGGAACACTCTAGCAAGGATAAGCAGAAGACATACGAACACCCTAGTGGTGAAGGAACACTAAAGCAGTGACTAGCAGAAGATATACGAACACCCTAGTGGTGAAGGAACACTCTAGCAATGACGAGCAGAAGACATACGAACACCCTAGTGTTGAAGGAACATTCTAGCAGTGATGAGCGCAAAAGATACGAACACCCTAGTTGTGAAGGAACACTCTACCTGAGATGAGCAAAAGACATACGAACACCCTAGTGGGGAAGGAACACTAAAGGAGTGACGATCAGAAGACGTACGAACACCCTAGTGATGAAGGAACACTCTAGCAGTGACGAGCAGAAGAAATACGAACACCTTAGTGGGGAAGGAACACTCTAGCAGTGACGAGCATAAGACATACGAACACCCTAGTGGTGAAGGAACACTCTAGCAGTGACGAGCGGAAGAGATACGAACACCCAAGTTTTGAAGGAACACTAAAGGAGTGACGAGTAAAAGACATATGAACACCCTAGTGGTGAAGGAACACTCTAACAGTGATGAGTATAACAAATATGATTACCCTGATGGTGAAGGAACACTAAAGGAGTGACGAGCAGAAGACATACGAACACCCTAGTGATGAAGGAACACTTTAGCAGTGACGAGCAAAAGAGAAACGAACACCCTAGTGCTGAAGGAACACCCTAGTAGTGAAGGAACACTCTAGCAAGGATAAGCAGAAGACATACGAACACCCTAGTGGTGAAGGAACACTAAAGCAGTGACGAGCAGAAGACATACGAACACCCTAGTGGTGAAGGAACACTCTAGCAATGACGAGCAGAAGACATACGAACACCCTAGTGTTGAAGGAACATTCTAGCAGTGATGAGCGCAAAAGATACGAACACCCTAGTTGTGAAGGAACACTCTACCTGAGATGAGCAAAAGACATACGAACACCCTAGTGGGGAAGGAACACTAAAGGAGTGACGATCAGAAGACGTACGAACACCCTAGTGCAGAAGGAACACTCTAGCAGTGACAAGCTGAAGAGCCATGAACACCCTAGTAGTGAAGGAACACTTTAGCAAGGATAAGCAGAAGACATACGAACACCCTAGTGGTGAAGGAACACTCTAGCAGTGACGAGCAGAAGAAATACGAACACCTTAATGGGGAAGGAACACTCTAGCAGTGACGAGCGGAGGAGATACGAACACCCTAGTGGTGAAGGAACACTCTACCTGAGATGAGCAAAAGACATACGAACACCCTAGTGGGGAAGGAACACTAAAGGAGTGACGAGCAGATGACGTATGAACACCCTAGTGATGAAGGAACACTCTAGCAGTGACGAGCAGAAGACATACGAACATCCTAGTGGTGAAGGAACACTAAAGGAGTGACGAGCTGAAGAGCTATGAACATCCTAGTAGTGAAGGAACACTTTAGCAAGGATAAGCAGAAGACATACGAACATCCTAGTGGTGAAGGAACACTCTAACAGTTACGAGCAGTAGATATACGAACACCCTACTAGTGAAGGAACACTCTAGTAGTGACGAGCTGAAGATATACGAACACCCTAGTGGTGAAGGAACACTCTAGCAGTGATGAGCTGAAGAGATACGAACACCCAAGGTGTGAAGGAACACTAAAGAAGTGACTAGTAGAAGACGTACGGACACCCTAGTGGTGAAGGAACACTCTAACAGTGATAAGTATAAGAAATATGATTACCCTGATGGTGAAGGAACACTAAAGGAGTGACGAGCTGAAGACGTACGAACACCCTAGTGATGAAGGAACACTCTAGCAGTGACGAGCAAAAGAGAAACGAACACCCTAGTGCAGAAGGAACACTCTAGCAGTGACGAGCTGAAGAGCTATGAACATCCTAGTAGTGAAGGAACACTTTAGTAAGGATAAGCAGAAGACATACGAACACCCTAGTGGTGAAGGAACACTCTAGCAGTGACGAGCAGAAGAAATACGAACACCTTAGTGGGGAAGGAACACTCTAGCAGTGACGAGCAGAAGACATACGAACACCCTAGTGGTGAAGGAACACTCTAGCAGTGACGAGCGGAAGAGATACGAACACCCAAGTTTTGAAGGAACACTAAAGGAGTGACGAGTAAAAGACATATGAACACCCTAGTGGTGAAGGAACACTCTAACAGTGATGAGTATAACAAATATGATTACCCTGATGGTGAAGGAACACTAAAGGAGTGACGAGCAGAAGACATACGAACACCCTAGTGATGAAGGAACACTCTAGCAGTGACGAGCAAAAGAGAAACGAACACCCTAGTGCTGAAGGAACACCCTAGCAGTGATGAGCTGAAGAGCTATGAACACCCTAGTAGTGAAGGAACACTCTAGCAAGGATAAGCAGAAGACATACGAACACCCTAGTGGTGAAGGAACACTCTAGTAGTGACGAGCAGAAGACATTCGAACACCTTAGTGGGGAAGGAACACTCTAGCAGTGACGAGCGGAGGAGATACGAACACCCTAGTGGTGAAGGAACACTCTACCTGAGATGAGCAAAAGACATACGAACACCCTAGTGGGGAAGGAACACTAAAGGAGTGACGATCAGAAGACGTACGAACACACTAGTGATGAAGGAACACTCTAGCAGTGACGAGCAGAAGAAATACGAACACCTTAGTGGGGAAGGAACACTCTAGCAGTGACGAGCATAAGACATACGAACACCCTAGTGGTGAAGGAACACTCTAGCAGTGACGAGCGGAAGAGATACGAACACCCAAGTTTTGAAGGAACACTAAAGGAGTGACGAGTAAAAGACATATGAACACCCTAGTGGTGAAGGAACACTCTAACAGTGATGAGTATAACAAATATGATTACCCTGATGGTGAAGGAACACTAAAGGAGTGACGAGCAGAAGACATACGAACACCCTAGTGATGAAGGAACACTTTAGCAGTGACGAGCAAAAGAGAAACGAACACCCTAGTGCTGAAGGAACACCCTAGTAGTGAAGGAACACTCTAGCAAGGATAAGCAGAAGACATACGAACACCCTAGTGGTGAAGGAACACTAAAGCAGTGACGAGCAGAAGACATACGAACACCCTAGTGGTGAAGGAACACTCTAGCAATGACGAGCAGAAGACATACGAACACCCTAGTGTTGAAGGAACATTCTAGCAGTGATGAGCGCAAAAGATACGAACACCCTAGTTGTGAAGGAACACTCTACCTGAGATGAGCAAAAGACATACGAACACCCTAGTGGGGAAGGAACACTAAAGGAGTGACGATCAGAAGACGTACGAACACCCTAGTGCAGAAGGAACACTCTAGCAGTGACAAGCTGAAGAGCCATGAACACCCTAGTAGTGAAGGAACACTTTAGCAAGGATAAGCAGAAGACATACGAACACCCTAGTGGTGAAGGAACACTCTAGCAGTGACGAGCAGAAGAAATACGAACACCTTAATGGGGAAGGAACACTCTAGCAGTGACGAGCAGAAGACATACGAACACCCTAGTGGTGAAGGAACACTCTAGCAGTGACGAGCGGAAGAGATACGAACACCCTAGTGGTGAAGGAACACTAAAGGAGTGACGAGCAGATGACGTATGAACACCCTAGTGATGAAGGAACACTCTAGCAGTGACGAGCAGAAGACATACGAACATCCTAGTGGTGAAGGAACACTAAAGGAGTGACGAGCTGAAGAGCTATGAACATCCTAGTAGTGAAGGAACACTTTAGCAAGGATAAGCAGAAGACATACGAACATCCTAGTGGTGAAGGAACACTCTAACAGTTACGAGCAGTAGATATACGAACACCCTACTAGTGAAGGAACACTCTAGTAGTGACGAGCTGAAGATATACGAACACCCTAGTGGTGAAGGAACACTCTAGCAGTGATGAGCTGAAGAGATACGAACACCCAAGGTGTGAAGGAACACTAAAGAAGTGACTAGTAGAAGACGTACGGACACCCTAGTGGTGAAGGAACACTCTAACAGTGATAAGTATAAGAAATATGATTACCCTGATGGTGAAGGAACACTAAAGGAGTGACGAGCTGAAGACGTACGAACACCCTAGTGATGAAGGAACACTCTAGCAGTGACGAGCAAAAGAGAAACGAACACCCTAGTGCAGAAGGAACACTCTAGCAGTGACGAGCTGAAGAGCTATGAACATCCTAGTAGTGAAGGAACACTTTAGTAAGGATAAGCAGAAGACATACGAACACCCTAGTGGTGAAGGAACACTCTAGCAGTGACGAGCAGAAGAAATACGAACACCTTAGTGGGGAAGGAACACTCTAGCAGTGACGAGCAGAAGACATACGAACACCCTAGTGGTGAAGGAACACTCTAGCAGTGACGAGCGGAAGAGATACGAACACCCAAGTTTTGAAGGAACACTAAAGGAGTGACGAGTAAAAGACATATGAACACCCTAGTGGTGAAGGAACACTCTAACAGTGATGAGTATAACAAATATGATTACCCTGATGGTGAAGGAACACTAAAGGAGTGACGAGCAGAAGACATACGAACACCCTAGTGATGAAGGAACACTCTAGCAGTGACGAGCAAAAGAGAAACGAACACCCTAGTGCTGAAGGAACACCCTAGCAGTGATGAGCTGAAGAGCTATGAACACCCTAGTAGTGAAGGAACACTCTAGCAAGGATAAGCAGAAGACATACGAACACCCTAGTGGTGAAGGAACACTCTAGTAGTGACGAGCAGAAGACATTCGAACACCTTAGTGGGGAAGGAACACTCTAGCAGTGACGAGCGGAGGAGATACGAACACCCTAGTGGTGAAGGAACACTCTACCTGAGATGAGCAAAAGACATACGAACACCCTAGTGGGGAAGGAACACTAAAGGAGTGACGATCAGAAGACGTACGAACACACTAGTGATGAAGGAACACTCTAGCAGTGACGAGCAGAAGAAATACGAACACCTTAGTGGGGAAGGAACACTCTAGCAGTGACGAGCATAAGACATACGAACACCCTAGTGGTGAAGGAACACTCTAGCAGTGACGAGCGGAAGAGATACGAACACCCAAGTTTTGAAGGAACACTAAAGGAGTGACGAGTAAAAGACATATGAACACCCTAGTGGTGAAGGAACACTCTAACAGTGATGAGTATAACAAATATGATTACCCTGATGGTGAAGGAACACTAAAGGAGTGACGAGCAGAAGACATACGAACACCCTAGTGATGAAGGAACACTTTAGCAGTGACGAGCAAAAGAGAAACGAACACCCTAGTGCTGAAGGAACACCCTAGTAGTGAAGGAACACTCTAGCAAGGATAAGCAGAAGACATACGAACACCCTAGTGGTGAAGGAACACTAAAGCAGTGACGAGCAGAAGACATACGAACACCCTAGTGGTGAAGGAACACTCTAGCAATGACGAGCAGAAGACATACGAACACCCTAGTGTTGAAGGAACATTCTAGCAGTGATGAGCGCAAAAGATACGAACACCCTAGTTGTGAAGGAACACTCTACCTGAGATGAGCAAAAGACATACGAACACCCTAGTGGGGAAGGAACACTAAAGGAGTGACGATCAGAAGACGTACGAACACCCTAGTGCAGAAGGAACACTCTAGCAGTGACAAGCTGAAGAGCCATGAACACCCTAGTAGTGAAGGAACACTTTAGCAAGGATAAGCAGAAGACATACGAACACCCTAGTGGTGAAGGAACACTCTAGCAGTGACGAGCAGAAGAAATACGAACACCTTAATGGGGAAGGAACACTCTAGCAGTGACGAGCAGAAGACATACGAACACCCTAGTGGTGAAGGAACACTCTAGCAGTGACGAGCGGAAGAGATACGAACACCCTAGTGGTGAAGGAACACTCTACCTGAGATGAGCAAAAGACATACGAACACCCTAGTGGGGAAGGAACACTAAAGGAGTGACGAGCAGATGACGTATGAACACCCTAGTGATGAAGGAACACTCTAGCAGTGACGAGCAGAAGACATACGAACATCCTAGTGGTGAAGGAACACTAAAGGAGTGACGAGCTGAAGAGCTATGAACATCCTAGTAGTGAAGGAACACTTTAGCAAGGATAAGCAGAAGACATACGAACATCCTAGTGGTGAAGGAACACTCTAACAGTTATGAGCAGTAGATATACGAACACCCTACTAGTGAAGGAACACTCTAGTAGTGACGAGCTGAAGATATACGAACACCCTAGTGGTGAAGGAACACTCTAGCAGTGATGAGCTGAAGAGATACGAACACCCAAGGTGTGAAGGAACACTAAAGAAGTGACGAGTAGAAGACGTACGGACACCCTAGTGGTGAAGGAACACTCTAACAGTGATAAGTATAAGAAATATGATTACCCTGATGGTGAAGGAACACTAAAGGAGTGACGAGCTGAAGACGTACGAACACCCTAGTGATGAAGGAACACTCTAACAGTGACGAGCAAAAGAGAAACGAACACCCTAGTGCTGAAGGAACACTCTAGCAGTGACGAGCTGAAGAGCTATGAACATCCTAGTAGTGAAGGAACACTTTAGCAAGGATAAGCAGAAGACATACGAACACCCTAGTGGTGAAGGAACACTCTAGCAGTGATGAGTAGAAGACATACGAACACCTTAGTGGGGAAGGAATAGTCTAGCAGTAACGAGCAGAAGACATATGAACACCCTAGTGGTGAAGTAACACTCTAGCAATGACTAGCAGAAGACATAAGAACACCCTAGTGGTGAAAGAAATACTGTAGTAGCGACGAGCAGAAGACATACGAACACCCTAGTGGTGAAGGAACACTCTAGTAGTGACGAGCAGAAGACATTCGAACACCCTAGTGGTGAAGGAACACTCTAGCAGTGACGAGCAAAAGACATACGAACACCCTAGTGGTGAAGGGACACTCTAGCAGTGACGAGCAGAAGAGATACGAACACCTAAGTTGTGAAGGAACACTAAAGGAGTGACGAGTAGAAGACGTACGAACACCCTAGTGGCAAAGGAACACTCTAGTAGTGACGAGCAGAAGACATATGATTACCCTAATGGTGAAGGAACACTAAAGGAGTGACGAGCATAAGACATACGAACACCCTAGTGGTGAAAAAACACTCTAGTAGTGACGAGCAGATGGGAAACGAACACCCTAGTTGTGAAAGAACACTCTAGCAGTGACGAGCAAAAGAGAAACGAACACCCTAGTGCAGAAGGAACACTCTAGCAATGACGAGCTGAACAGCCATGAACACCCTAGTAGTGAAGGAACACTTTAGCAAGGATAAGCAGAAGACATACGAACACCCTAGTGGTGAAGGAACACTCTAGCAGTGACGAGCAGAAGAAATACGAACACCTTAGTGGGGAAGGAACACTCTAGCAGTGACGAGCAGAAGACATACAAACACCCTAGTGGTGAAGGAACACTCTAGCAGTGACGAGCGGAAGAGATACGAACACCCAAGTTTTGAAGGAACACTAAAAGAGTGACGAGTAAAAGACATATGAACACCCTAGTGGTGAAGGAACACTCTAACAGTGATGAGTATAACAAATATGATTACCCTGATGGTGAAGGAACACTAAAGGAGTGACGAGCAGAAGACATACGAACACCCTAGTGATGAAGGAACACTCTAGCAGTGACGAGCAAAAGAGAAACGAACACCCTAGTGCTGAAGGAACACCCTAGCAGTGATGAGCTGAAGAGCTATGAACACCCTAGTAGTGAAGGAACACTCTAGCAAGGATAAGCAGAAGACATACGAACACCCTAGTGGTGAAGGAACACTAAAGCAGTGACGAGCAGAAGACATACGAACACCCTAGTGGTGAAGGAACACTCTAGCAATGACGAGCAGAAGACATACGAACACCCTAGTGTTGAAGGAACATTCTAGCAGTGATGAGCGCAAAAGATACGAACACCCTAGTTGTGAAGGAACACTCTACCTGAGATGAGCAAAAGACATACGAACACCCTAGTGGGGAAGGAACACTAAAGGAGTGACGATCAGAAGACGTACGAACACCCTAGTGATGAAGGAACACTCTAGCAGTGACGAGCAGAAGACATACGAACATCCTAGGGGTGAAGGAACACTTTAGCAAGGATAAGCAGAAGACATACGAACACCCTAGTGGTGAAGGAACACTCTAGCAATAACGAGCAGAAGAAATACGAACACCTTAGTGGGGAAGGAACACTCTAGCAGTGACGAGCAGAAGACATACGAACACCCTAGTGGTGAAGGAACACTCTAGCAGTGACGAGCGGAAGAGATACGAACACCCAAGTTTTGAAGGAACACTAAAGGAGTGACGAGTAAAAGACTTACGAACACCCTAGTGGTGAAGGAACACTCTAACAGTGATGAGTATAACAAATATGATTACCCTGATGGTGAAGGAACACTAAAGGAGTGACGAGCAGAAGACATACGAACACCCTAGTGATGAAGGAACACTCTAGCAGTGACGAGCAAAAGAGAAACGAACACCCTAGTGCTGAAGGAACACCCTAGCAGTGATGAGCTGAAGAGCTATGAACACCCTAGTAGTGAAGGAACATTCTAGCAAGGATAAGCAGAAGACATACGAACACCCTAGTGGTGAAGGAACACTAAAGCAGTGACGAGCAGAAGACATACGAACACCCTAGTGGTGAAGGAACACTCTAGCAATGACGAGCAGAAGACATACGAACACCCTAGTGTTGAAGGAACATTCTAGCAGTGATAAGCGCAAAAGATACGAACACCCTAGTTGTGAAGGAACACTCTACCTGAGATGAGCAAAACACATACGAACACCCTAGTGGGGAAGGAACACTAAAGGAGTGACGATCAGAAGACGTACGAACACCCTAGTGATGAAGGAACACTCTAGCAGTGACGAGCAGAAGACATACGAACATCCTAGTGGTGAAGGAACACTCTAACAGTTACGAGCAGTAGATATACGAACACCCTACTAGTGATGGAACACTCAAGTAGTGACGAACAGAAGATATACGAACACCCTAGTGGTGAAGGAACACTCTAGCAGTGACGAGTGGAAGAGATACAAACACCCAAGGTGTGAAGGAACACTAAAGGAGTGACGAGTAGAAGACGTACGGACACCCTAGTGGTGAAGGAACACTCTAACAGTGATAAGTATAAGAAATACGAACACCCTGATGGTGAAGGAACACTAAAGGAGTGACGAGCTGAAGACGTACGAACACCCTAGTGATGAAGGAACACTCTAGCAGTGACGAGCAAAAGAGAAACGAACACCATAGTGGGGAAAGAACACTAAAGGAGTGACGAGCTGAAGAGCTATGAACATCCTAGTAGTGAAGGAACACTTTAGCAAGGATAAGCAGAAGACATACGAACATCCTAGTGGTGAAGGAACACTCTAACAGTTACGAGCAGTAGATATACGAACACCCTACTAGTGAAGGAACACTCTAGTAGTGACGAGCTGAAGATATACGAACGCCCTAGTGGTGAAGGAACACTCTAGCAGTGATGAGCTGAAGAGATATGAACACCCAAGGTGTGAAGGAACACTAAAGGAGTGACGAGCAGAAGACATACGAACACCCTAGTGGTGAAGGAACACTCTAGCAGTGACGAGCGGAAGAGATACGAACACCCAAGTTTTCAAGGAACACTAAAGGAGTGACGAGTAAAAGACTTACGAACACCCTAGTGGTGAAGGAACACTCTAACAGTGATGAGTATAAGAAATATGATTACCTTGATGGTGAAGGAACACTAAAGGAGTGACGAGCTGAAGACGTACGAACACCCTAGTGATGAAGGAACACTCGAGCAGTGATGAGCAACAGAGAAACGAACACCCTAGTGCTGAAGGAACACCCTAGCAGTGATGAGCTGAAGAGCTATGAACACCCTAGTAGTGAAGGAAGACTCTAGCAAGGATAAGCAGAAGACATACGAACACCCTAGTGGTGAAGGAACACTAAAGCAGTGACGAGCAGAAGACATACGAACACCCTAGTGGTGAAGGAACACTCTAGCAATGACGAGCAGAAGACATACGAACACCCTAGTGTTGAAGGAACATTCTAGCGTGATGAGCGCAAAAGATACGAACACCCTAGTTGTGAAGGAACACTCTACCTGAGATGAGCAAAACACATACGAACACCCTAGTGGGGAAGGAACACTAAAGGAGTGACGATCAGAAGACGTACGAACACCCTAGTGATGAAGGAACACTCTAGCAGTGATGAGCAGAAGACATACGAACATCCTAGTGGTGAAGGAACACTCTAACAGTTACGAGCAGTAGATATACGAACACCCTACTAGTGATGGAACACTCAAGTAGTGACGAGCAGAAGATATACGAACACCCTAGTGGTGAAGGAACACTCTAGCAGTGACGAGTGGAAGAGATACAAACACCCAAGGTGTGAAGGAACACTAAAGGAGTGACGAGTAGAAGACGTACGGACACCCTAGTGGTGAAGGAACACTCTAACAGTGATAAGTATAAGAAATACGAACACCCTGATGGTGAAGGAACACTAAAGGAGTGACGAGCTGAAGACGTACGAACACCCTAGTGATGAAGGAACACTCTAGCAGTGACGAGCAAAAGAGAAACGAACACCATAGTGGGGAAAGAACACTAAAGGAGTGACGAGCTGAAGAGCTATGAACATCCTAGTAGTGAAGGAACACTTTAGCAAGGATAAGCAGAAGACATACGAACATCCTAGTGGTGAAGGAACACTCTAACAGTTACGAGCAGTAGATATACGAACACCCTACTAGTGAAGGAACACTCTAGTAGTGACGAGCTGAAGATATACGAACACCCTAGTGGTGAAGGAACACTCTAGCAGTGATGAGCTGAAGAGATACGAACACCCAAGGTGTGAAGGAACACTAAAGGAGTGACGAGTAGAAGACGTACGGACACCCTAGTGGTGAAGGAACACTCTAACAGTGATAAGTATAAGAAATATGATTACCCTGATGGTGAAGGAACACTAAAGGAGTGACGAGCTGAAGACGTACGAACACCCTAATGATGAAGGAACACTCTAGCAGTGACGAGCAAAAGAGAAACGAACACCATAGTGCTGAAGGAACACTCTAGCAGTGACGAGCTGAAGAGCTATGAACATCCTAGTAGTGAAGGAACACTTTAGCAAGGATAAGCAGAAGACATACGAACACCCTAGTGGTGAAGTAACACTCTAGCAGTGACGAGCAGAAGAAATACGAACACCTTAGTGGGGAAGGAACACTCTAGCTGTGACGAGCAGAAGACATACGAACACCCTAGTGGTGAAGGAACACTCTAGTCGTGACGAGCAGAAGATATACGAACACCCTAGTGGTGAAGGAACACTCTAGCAGTGACGAGCATAAGACATACGTACACCCTAGTGGTGAAGGAACACTCTAGCAGTGACGAGCGGATGAGATACGAACACCCTAGTTGTGAAGGGACAATAAAGGAGTGATGAGCATAAGTAGTACGGACACCCTAGTGGTGAAGGAACACTCTAACAGTGATAAGTATAAGAAATATGATTACCCTGATGGTGAAGGAACACTAAAGGAGTGACGAGCTGAAGACGTACGAACACCCTAGTGATGAAGGAACACTCTAGCAGTGACGAGCAACAAAGAAACGAACACCCTAGTGCTGAAGGAACACCCTAGCAGTGATGAGCTGAAGAGCTATGAACACCCTAGTGTTGAAGGAACATTCTAGCAGTGATGAGCGCAAAAGATACGAACACCCTAGTTGTGAAGGTACACTCTACCTGAGATGAGCAAAAGACATACGAACACCCTAGTGGGGAAGGAACACCAAAGGAGTTACGAGCAGAAGACGTACGAACACCCTAGTGATGAAGGAATACTCTAGCAGTGACGAGCATAAGACATACGAACATCCTAGTGGTGAAGGAACACTCTAACAGTTACGAGCATTAGACATACGAACACCCTACTAGTGAAGGAACACTCTAGCAGTGACGAGCAGAAGAGATACGAACACCCAAGGTGTGAAGGAACACTAAAGGAGTGATGAGTAGAATACGTACGGACACCCTAGTGGTGAAGGAACACTCTAACAGTGATAAGTATAAGAAATATGATTACCTTGATGGTGAAGGAACACTAAAGGAGTGACAAGCTGAAGATGTACGAACACCTTAGTGATGAAGGAACACTCTAGCAGTGACGAGCAAAAGAGAAACGAACACCCTAGTGCTGAAGGAACACTCTAGCAGTGACGAGCTGAAGAGCTATGAACATCCTAGTAGTGAAGGAACACTTTAGCAAGGATAAGCAGAAGACATACGAACACCCTAGTGGTGAAGGAACACTCTAGTAGTGACGAGCAGAAGACATTCGAACACCCTAGTGGTGAAGGAACACTCTAGCAGTGACGAGCAGAAGACATTCGAACACCCTAGTGGTGAAGGAACACTCTAGTAGTGACGAGCAGAAGACATTCGAACACCCTAGTGGTGAAGGAACACTCTAGCAGTGACGAGCAGAAGACATTCGAACACCCTAGTGGTGAAGGAACACTCTAGCAGTGACGAGCAGAAGACATTCGAACACCCTAGTGGTGAAGCAACACTCTAGTAGTGACGAGCAGAAGACATTCGAACACCCTAGTGGTGAAAGAAATACTGTAGCAGCGACAAGCAGAAGACATACGAACACCCTAGTGGTGAAGGAACACTCTAGTAGTGACGAGCAGAAGACATTCGAACACCCTAGTGGTGAAGGAACACTCTAGCAGTGACGAGCAGAAGACGTACGAACACCCTAGTGGTGAAGGAACACTCTAGCAGTGACGAGCGGAAGAGATACGAACACCCAAGTTTTTAAGGAACACTAAAGGAGTGACGAGTAGAAGACGTACGGACACCCTAGTGGTGAAGGAACATTCTAACAGTGATAAGTATAAGAAATATGATTACCCTGATGGTGAAGGAACACTAAAGGAGTGACGAGCTGAAGACGTACGAACACCCTAGTGATGAAGGAACACTCTAGCAGTGACGAGCAAAAGAGAAACAAACACCCTAGTGCTGAAGGAACACTCTAGCAGTGACGAGCTGAAGACCTATGAACATCCTAGTAGTGAAGGAACACTTTAGCAAGGATAAGCAGAAGACATACGAATACCCTAGTGGTGAAGGAACACTCTAGCAGTGACGAGCAGAAGACATACGAACACCTTAGTGGGGAAGGAACAGTCTAACAGTGACGAGCAGAAGACATATGAACACCCTAGTGGTGAAGGAACACTCTAACAATGACTAGTAGAAGACATAAGAACACCCTAGTGGTGAAAGAAATACTGTAGCAGCGACGAGCAGAAGACATACGAACACCCTAGTGGTGAAGGAACACTCTAGTAGTGACGAGCAGAAGACATTCGAACACCCTAGTGGTGAAGGAACACTCTAGCAGTGACGAGCAAAAGACATACGAACACCCTAGTGGTGAAGGAACACTCTAGCAGTGACGAGCGGAAGAGATAGGAACACCCAAGTTTTTAAGGAACACTAAAGGAGTGACGAGTAGAAGACGTACGGACACCCTAGTGGTGAAGGAACACTCTAACAGTGATAAGTATAAGAAATATGATTACCCTGATGGTGAAGGAACACTAAAGGAGTGACGAGCTGAAGACGTACGAACACCCTAGTGATGAAGGAACACTCTAGCAGTGACGAGCAAAAGAGAAACGAACACCCTAGTGCTGAAGGAACACTCTAGCAGTGACGAGCTGAAGAGCTATGAACATCCTAGTAGTGAAGGAACACTTTAGCAAGGATAAGCAGAAGACATACGAACACCCTAGTGGTGAAGGAACACTCTAGTAGTGACGAGCAGAAGACATTCGAACACCCTAGTGGTGAAGGAACACTCTAGCAGTGACGAGCAGAAGACATTCGAACAGCCTAGTGGTGAAGGAACACTCTAGTAGTGACGAGCAAAAGACATTCGAACACCCTAGTGGTGAAAGAACACTCTAGCAGTGACGAGCAGAAGACATTCGAACACCCTAGTGGTGAAGGAACACTCTAGCAGTGACGAGCAGAAGACATTCGAACACCCTAGTGGTGAAGGAACACTCTAATAGTGACGAGCAGAAGACATTCGAACACCCTAGTGGTGAAAGAAATACTGTAGCAGCGACAAGCAGAAGACATACGAACACCCTAGTGGTGAAGGAACACTCTAGCAGTGACGAGCAGAAGACATTCGAACACCCTAGTGGTGAAGGAACACTCTAGCAGGGACGAGCAGAAGACGTACGAACACCCTAGTGGTGAAGGAACACTCTAGCAGTGACGAGCGGAAGAGATACGAACACCCAAGTTTTTAAGGAACACTAAAGGAGTGACGAGTAGAAGACGTACGGACACCCTAGTGGTGAAGGAACACTCTAACAGTGATAAGTATAAGAAATATGATTACCCTGATGGTGAAGGAACACTAAAGGAGTGACGAGCTGAAGACGTACGAACACCCTAGTGATGAAGGAACACTCTAGCAGTGACGAGCAACAAAGAAACGAACACCCTAGTGCTGAAGGAACACCCTAGCAGTGATGAGCTGAAGAGCTATGAACACCCTAGTGTTGAAGGAACATTCTAGCAGTGATGAGCGCAAAAGATACGAACACCCTAGTTGTGAAGAAACACTCTACCTGAGATGAGGAAAAGACATACGAACACCCTAGTGGGGAAGGAACACTAAAGGAGTGACGAGCAGAAGACGTACGAACACCCTAGTGATGAAGGAACACTCTAGCAGTGACGAGCATAAGACATACGAACATCCTAGTGGTGAAGGAACACTCTAACAGTTACGAGCAGTAGACATACGAACACCCTACTAGTGAAGGAACACTCTAGCAGTGACGAGCAGAAGAGATACGAACACCCAAGGTGTGAAGGAACACTAAAGGAGTGATGAGTAGAATACGTACGGACACCCTAGTGGTGAAGGAACACTCTAACAGTGATAAGTATAAGAAATATGATTACCCTGATGGTGAAGGAACACTAAAGGAGTGACAAGCTGAAGATGTACGAACACCCTAGTGATGAAGGAACACTCTAGCAGTGACGAGCAAAAGAGAAACGAACACCCTAGTGCTGAAGGAACACTCTAGCAGTGACGAGCTGAAGAGCTATGAACATCCTAGTAGTGAAGGAACACTTTAGCAAGGATAAGCAGAAGACATACGAACACCCTAGTGGTGAAGGAACACTCTAGTAGTGACGAGCAGAAGACATTCGAACACCCTAGTGGTGAAGGAACACTCTAGCAGTGACGAGCAGAAGACATTCGAACACCCTAGTGGTGAAGGAACACTCTAGTAGTGACGAGCAGAAGACATTCGAACACCCTAGTGGTGAAGGAACACTCTAGCAGTGACGAGCAGAAGACATTCGAACACCCTAGTGGTGAAGGAACACTCTAGCAGTGACGAGCAGAAGACATTCGAACACCCTAGTGGTGAAGCAACACTCTAGTAGTGACGAGCAGAAGACATTCGAACACCCTAGTGGTGAAAGAAATACTGTAGCAGCGACAAGCAGAAGACATACGAACACCCTAGTGGTGAAGGAACACTCTAGTAGTGACGAGCAGACGACATTCGAACACCCTAGTGGTGAAGGAACACTCTAGCAGTGACGAGCAGAAGACGTACGAACACCCTAGTGGTGAAGGAACACTCTAGCAGTGACGAGCGGAAGAGATACGAACACCCAAGTTTTTAAGGAACACTAAAGGAGTGACGAGTAGAAGACGTACGGACACCCTAGTGGTGAAGGAACATTCTAACAGTGATAAGTATAAGAAATATGATTACCCTGATGGTGAAGGAACACTAAAGGAGTGACGAGCTGAAGACGTACGAACACCCTAGTGATGAAGGAACACTCTAGCAGTGACGAGCAAAAGAGAAACAAACACCCTAGTGCTGAAGGAACACTCTAGCAGTGACGAGCTGAAGACCTATGAACATCCTAGTAGTGAAGGAACACTTTAGCAAGGATAAGCAGAAGACATACGAATACCCTAGTGGTGAAGGAACACTCTAGCAGTGACGAGCAGAAGACATACGAACACCTTAGTGGGGAAGGAACAGTCTAACAGTGACGAGCAGAAGACATATGAACACCCTAGTGGTGAAGGAACACTCTAACAATGACTAGTAGAAGACATAAGAACACCCTAGTGGTGAAAGAAATACTGTAGCAGCGACGAGCAGAAGACATACGAACACCCTAGTGGTGAAGGAACACTCTAGTAGTGACGAGCAGAAGACATTCGAACACCCTAGTGGTGAAGGAACACTCTAGCAGTGACGAGCAGAAGACATACGAACACCCTAGTGGTGAAGGAACACTCTAGCAGTGACGAGCGGAAGAGATAGGAACACCCAAGTTTTTAAGGAACACTAAAGGAGTGACGAGTAGAAGACGTACGGACACCCTAGTGGTGAAGGAACACTCTAACAGTGATAAGTATAAGAAATATGATTACCCTGATGGTGAAGGAACACTAAAGGAGTGACGAGCTGAAGACGTACGAACACCCTAGTGATGAAGGAACACTCTAGCAATGACGAGCAAAAGAGAAACGAACACCCTAGTGCTGAAGGAACACTCTAGCAGTGACGAGCTGAAGAGCTATGAACATCCTAGTAGTGAAGGAACACTTTAGCAAGGATAAGCAGAAGACATACGAACACCCTAATGGTGAAGGAACACTCTAGCAGTGACGAGCAGAAGACATATGAACACCCTAGTGGTGAAGGAACACTCTAGCAATGACTAGCAGAAGACATAAGAACACCCTATTGGTGAAAGAAATACTGTAGCAGCGACGAGCAGAAGACATACGAACACCCTAGTGGTGAAGGAACACTCTAGTAGTGACGAGCAGAAGACATTCGAACACCCTAGTGGTGAAGGAACACTCTAGCAGTGACGAGCAGAAGACATATGAACACCCAAGTGGTGAAGGAACACTTTAGCAAGGATAAGCAGAAGACATACGAACACCCTAGTGATTAAGGAACACTCTAGCAGTGACGAGCAAAAGAGAAACGAACACCCTAGTGCTGAAGGAACACTCTAGCAGTGACGAGCTGAAGAGCTATGAACATCCTAGTAGTGAAGGAACACTTTAGCAAGGATAAGCAGAAGATATACGAACACCCTAGTGGTGAAGGACCACTCTAGTAGTGACGAGCAGAAGACATTCGAACACCCTAGTGGTGAAGGAACACTCTAGCAGTGACGAGCAGAAGACATTCGAACACCCTAGTGGTGAAGGAACACTCTAGTAGTGACGAGCAAAAGACATTCGAACACCCTAGTGGTGAAAGAACACTCTAGCAGTGACGAGCAGAAGACATTCGAACACCCTAGTGGTGAAGGAACACTCTAGCAGTGACGAGCAGAAGACATTCGAACACCCTAGTGGTGAAGGAACACTCTAATAGTGACGAGCAGAAGACATAAGAACACCCTAGTGGTGAAAGAAATACTGTAGCAGCGACGAGCAGAAGACATACGAACACCCTAGTGGTGAAGGAACACTCTAGTAGTGACGAGCAGAAGACATTCGAACACCCTAGTGGTGAAGGAACACTCTAGCAGGGACGAGCAGAAGACGTACGAACACCCTAGTGGTGAAGGAACACTCTAGCAGTGACGAGCGGAAGAGATAGGAACACCCAAGTTTTTAAGGAACACTAAAGGAGTGACGAGTAGAAGACGTACGGACACCCTAGTGGTGAAGGAACACTCTAACAGTGATAAGTATAAGAAATATGATTACCCTGATGGTGAAGGAACACTAAAGGAGTGACGAGCTGAAGACGTACGAACACCCTAGTGATGAAGGAACACTCTAGCAGTGACGAGCAAAAGAGAAACGAACACCCTAGTGCTGAAGGAACACTCTAGCAGTGACGAGCTGAAGACCTATGAACATCCTAGTAGTGAAGGAACACTTTAGCAAGGATAAGCAGAAGACATACGAATACCCTAGTGGTGAAGGAACACTCTAGCAGTGACGAGCAGAAGACATACGAACACCTTAGTGGGGAAGGAACAGTCTAACAGTGACGAGCAGAAGACATATGAACACCCTAGTGGTGAAGGAACACTCTAACAATGACTAGTAGAAGACATAAGAACACCCTAGTGGTGAAAGAAATACTGTAGCAGCGACGAGCAGAAGACATACGAACACCCTAGTGGTGAAGGAACACTCTAGTAGTGACGAGCAGAAGACATTCGAACACCCTAGTGGTGAAGGAACACTCTAGCAGTGACGAGCAGAAGACATACGAACACCCTAGTGGTGAAGGAACACTCTAGCAGTGACGAGCGGAAGAGATAGGAACACCCAAGTTTTTAAGGAACACTAAAGGAGTGATGAGTAGAAGACGTACGGACACCCTAGTGGTGAAGGAACACTCTAACAGTGATAAGTATAAGAAATATGATTACCCTGATGGTGAAGGAACACTAAAGGAGTGACGAGCTGAAGACGTACGAACACCCTAGTGATGAAGGAACACTCTAGCAGTGACGAGCAAAAGAGAAACGAACACCCTAGTGCTGAAGGAACACTCTAGCAGTGACGAGCTGAAGAGCTATGAACATCCTAGTAGTGAAGGAACACTTTAGCAATGATAAGCAGAAGACATACGAACACCCTAGTGGTGAAGGAACACTCTAGTAGTGACGAGCAGAAGACATATGAACACCCTAGTGGTGAAGGAACACTCTAGCAATGACTAGCAGAAGACATAAGAACACCCTATTGGTGAAAGAAATACTGTAGCAGCGACGAGCAGAAGACATACGAACACCCTAGTGGTGAAGGAACACTCTAGTAGTGACGAGCAGAAGACATTCGAACAACCTAGTGGTGAAGGAACACTCTAGCAGTGACGAGCAGAAGACATATGAACACCCAAGTGGTGAAGGAACACTTTAGCAAGGATAAGCAGAAGACATACGAACACCCTAGTGGTGAAGGAACACTCTAGCAGTGACGAGTAGAAGACATACGAACACCTTAGTGGGGAAGGAACAGTCTAGCAGTGACGAGTAGAAGACATATGAACACCCTAGTGGTGAAGGAACACTCTAGCAATGACTAGCAGAAGACATAAGAACACCCTATTGGTGAAAGAAATACTCTAGCAGTGAGGAGCAGAAGACATACGAACGCCCTAGTGGTGAAGGAACACTCTAGCAGTGACGAGCGGAAGAGATACGAACACCCAAGTTTTTAAGGAACACTAAAGGAGTGACGAGTAGAAGACGTACGGACACCCTAGGGGTGAAGGAACACTCTAACAATGACTAGCAGAAGACATAAGAACACCCTGGTGGTGAAAGAAATACTGTAGCAGCGACAAGCAGAAGACATACGAACACCCTAGTGGTGAAGGAACACTCTAGTAGTGACGAGCAGAAGACATTCGAACACCCTAGTGGTGAAAGAACACTCTAGCAGTGACGAGCAGAAGACGTACGAACACCCTAGTGGTGAAGGAACACTCTAGCAGTGACGAGTGGAAGAGATACGAACACCCAAGTTTTTAAGGAACACTAAAGGAGTGACGAGTAGAAGACGTACGGACACCCTAGTGGTGAAGGAACACTCTAACAGTGATAAGTATAAGAAATATGATTACCCTGATGGTGAAGGAACACTAAAGGAGTGACGAGCTGAAGACGTACGAACACCCTAGTGATGAAGGAACACTCTAGCAGTGACGAGCAAAAGAGAAACGAATACCCTAGTGCTGAAGGAACACTCTAGCAGTGACGAGCTGAAGAGCTATAAACATCCTAGTAGTGAAGGAACACTTTAGCAAGGATAAGCAGAAAACATACGAACACCCTAGTGGTGAAGGAACACTCTAGCAGTGACGAGCAGAAGACATATGAACACCCTAGTGGTGAAGGAACACTCTAGCAATGACTAGCAGAAGACATAAGAACACCCTATTGGTGAAAGAAATACTGTAGCAGCGACGAGCAGAAGACATACGAACACCCTAGTGGTGAAGGAACACTCTAGTAGTGACGAGCAGAAGACATTCGAACACCCTAGTGGTGAAGGAACACTCTAGCAGTGACGAGCAGAAGACATATGAACACCCTACTAGTGAAGGAACACTTTAGCAAGGATAAGCAGAAGACATACGAACACCCTAGTGCTGAAGGAACACTCTAGCAGTGACGAGTAGAAGACATACGAACACCTTAGTGGGGAAGGAACAGTCTAGCAGTGACGAGCAGAAGACATATAAACACCCTAGTGGTGAAGGAACACTCTAGCAATGACTAGCAGAAGACATAAGAACACCCTATTGGTGAAAGAAATACTCTAGCAGTGACGAGCAGAAGACATACGAACGCCCTAGTGGTGAAGGAACACTCTAGCAGTGACGAGCGGAAGAGATACGAACACCCCAGTTTTTAAGGAACACTAAAGGAGTGACGAGTAGAAGACGTACGGACACCCTAGTGGTGAAGGAACACTCTAACAATGACTAACAGAAGACATAAGAACACCCTAGTGGTGAAAGAAATACTGTAGCAGCGACGAGCAGAAGACATACGAACACCCTAGTGGTGAAGGAACACTCTAGTAGTGACGAGCAGAAGACATTCGAACACCCTAGTGGTGAAGGAACACTCTAGCAGTGACGAGCAGAAGACATACGAACACCCTAGTGGTGAAGGAACACTCTAGCAGTGACGAGCGAAAGAGATACGAACACCCAAGTTTTTAAGGAACACTAAAGGAGTGACGAGTAGAAGACGTACAGACACCCTAGTGGTGAAGGAACACTCTAACAGTGATAAGTATAAGAAATATGATTACCCTGATGGTGAAGGAACGAACACCCTAGTGATGAAGGAACACTCTAGCAGTGACGAGCAAAAGAGAAACGAACACCCTAGTGCTGAAGGAACACTCTAGCAGTGACGAGCTGAAGACCTATGAACATCCTAGTAGTGAAGGAACACTTTAGCAAGGATAAGCAGAAGACATACGAATACCCTAGTGGTGAAGGAACACTCTAGCAGTGACGAGCAGAAGACATACGAACACCTTAGTGGGGAAGGAACAGTCTAACAGTGACGAGCAGAAGACATATGAACACCCTAGTGGTGAAGGAACACTCTAACAATGACTAGCAGAAGACATAAGAACACCCTAGTGGTGAAAGAAATACTGTAGCAGCGACGAGCAGAAGACATACGAACACCCTAGTGGTGAAGGAACACTCTAGTAGTGACGAGCAGAAGACATTCGAACACCCTAGTGGTGAAGGAACATTCTAGCAGTGACGAGCAGAAGACATACGAACACCCTAGTGGTGAAGGAACACTCTAGCAATGACTAGTAGAAGACATAAGAACACCCTATTGGTGAAAGAAATACTGTAGCAGTGATGAGCAGAAGACATACGAACACCCTAGTGGTGAAGGAACACTCTAGTAGTGACGAGCATAAGACATTCGAACACTCTAGTGGTGAAGGAACACTCTAGCAGTGACGAGCGGAAGAGATACGAACACCCAAGTTTTTAAGGAACACTAAAGGAGTGACGAGTAGAAGACGTACGGACACCCTAGTGGTGAAGGAACACTCTAACAGTGATAAGTATAAGAAATATGATTACCCTGATGGTGAAGGAACACTAAAGGAGTGACGAGTAGAAGACGTACGGACACCCTAGTGGTGAAGGAACACTCTAACAGTGATAAATATAAGAAATATGATTACCCTGATGGTGAAGGAATACTAGAGGAGTGACGAGCTAAAGACGTACGAACACCCTAGTGATGAAGGAACACTCTAGCAGTGACGAGTAGAAGACATACGAACACCTTAGTGGGGAAGGAACAGTCTAGCAGTGACGAGCAGAAGACATATAAACACCCTAGTGGTGAAGGAACACTCTAGCAATGACTAGCAGAAGACATAAGAACACCCTATTGGTGAAAGAAATACTCTAGCAGTGACGAGCAGAAGACATACGAACGCCCTAGTGGTGAAGGAACACTCTAGCAGTGACGAGCGGAAGAGATACGAACACCCCAGTTTTTAAGGAACACTAAAGGAGTGACGAGTAGAAGACGTACGGACACCCTAGTGGTGAAGGAACACTCTAACAATGACTAACAGAAGACATAAGAACACCCTAGTGGTGAAAGAAATACTGTAGCAGCGACGAGCAGAAGACATACGAACACCCTAGTGGTGAAGGAACACTCTAGTAGTGACGAGCAGAAGACATTCGAACACCCTAGTGGTGAAGGAACACTCTAGCAGTGACGAGCAGAAGACATACGAACACCCTAGTGGTGAAGGAACACTCTAGCAGTGACGAGCGAAAGAGATACGAACACCCAAGTTTTTAAGGAACACTAAAGGAGTGACGAGTAGAAGACGTACGGACACCCTAGTGGTGAAGGAACACTCTAACAGTGATAAGTATAAGAAATATGATTACCCTGATGGTGAAGGAACGAACACCCTAGTGATGAAGGAACACTCTAGCAGTGACGAGCAAAAGAGAAACGAACACCCTAGTGCTGAAGGAACACTCTAGCAGTGACGAGCTGAAGACCTATGAACATCCTAGTAGTGAAGGAACACTTTAGCAAGGATAAGCAGAAGACATACGAATACCCTAGTGGTGAAGGAACACTCTAGCAGTGACGAGCAGAAGACATACGAACACCTTAGTGGGGAAGGAACAGTCTAACAGTGACGAGCAGAAGACATATGAACACCCCAGTGGTGAAGGAACACTCTAACAATGACTAGTAGAAGACATAAGAACACCCTAGTGGTGAAAGAAATACTGTAGCAGCGACGAGCAGAAGACATACGAACACCCTAGTGGTGAAGGAACACTCTAGTAGTGACGAGCAGAAGACATTCGAACACCCTAGTGGTGAAGGAACACTCTAGCAGTGACGAGCAGAAGACATACGAACACCCTAGTGGTGAAGGAACACTCTAGCAATGACTAGTAGAAGACATAAGAACACCCTATTGGTGAAAGAAATACTGTAGCAGCGACGAGCAGAAGACATACGAACACCCTAGTGGTGAAGGAACATTCTAGTAGTGACGAGCAGAAGACATTCGAACACCCTAGTGGTGAAGGAACACTCTAGCAGTGACGAGCGAAAGAGATACGAACACCCAAGTTTTTAAGGAACACTAAAGGAGTGACGAGTAGAAGACGTACGGACACCCTAGTGGTGAAGGAACACTCTAACAGTGATAAGTATAAGAAATATGATTACCCTGATGGTGAAGGAACACTAAAGGAGTGACGAGTAGAAGACGTATGGACACCCTAGTGGTGAAGGAACACTCTAACAGTGATAAGTATAAGAAATATGATTACCCTGATGGTGAAGGAATACTAGAGGAGTGACGAGCTAAAGACGTACGAACACCCTAGTGATGAAGGAACACTCTAGCAGTGACGAGCAAAAGAGAAACGAACACCCTAGTGCTGAAGGAACACTCTAGCAGTGACGAGCTGAAGAGCTATGAACATCCTAGTAGTGAAGGAACACTTTAGCAAGGATAAGCAGAAGACATACGAACACCCTAGTGGTGAAGGAACACTCTAGCAGTGACGAGCAGAAGACATATGAACACCCTAGTGGTGAAGGAACACTCTAGCAATGACTAGCAGAAGACATAAGAACACCCTATTGGTGAAAGAAATACTGTAGCAGCGACGAGCAGAAGACATACGAACACCCTAGTGGTGAAGGAACATTCTAGTAGTGACGAGCAGAAGACATTCGAACACCCTAGTGGTGAAGGAACACTCTAGCAGTGACGAGCAGAAGACATATGAACACCCTACTAGTGAAGGAACACTTTAGCAAGGATAAGCAGAAGACATACGAACACCCTAGTGGTGAAGGAACACTCTAGCAGTGACGAGTAGAAGACATACGAACACCTTAGTGGGGAAGGAACAGTCTAGCAGTGACGAGCAGAAGACATATAAACACCCTAGTGGTGAAGGAACACTCTAGCAATGACTAGCAGAAGACATAAGAACACCCTATTGGTGAAAGAAATACTCTAGCAGTGACGAGCAGAAGACATACGAACGCCCTAGTGGTGAAGGAACACTCTAGCAGTGACGAGCGGAAGAGATACGAACACCCCAGTTTTTAAGGAACACTAAAGGAGTGACGAGTAGAAGACGTACGGACACCCTAGTGGTGAAGGAACACTCTAACAATGACTAACAGAAGACATAAGAACACCCTAGTGGTGAAAGAAATACTGTAGCAGCGACGAGCAGAAGACATACGAACACCCTAGTGGTGAAGGAACACTCTAGTAGTGACGAGCAGAAGACATTCGAACACCCTAGTGGTGAAGGAACACTCTAGCAGTGACGAGCAGAAGACATACGAACACCCTAGTGGTGAAGGAACACTCAAGCAGTGACGAGCGAAAGAGATACGAACACCCAAGTTTTTATGGAACACTAAAGGAGTGACGAGTAGAAGACGTACGGACACCCTAGTGGTGAAGGAACACTCTAACAGTGATAAGTATAAGAAATATGATTACCCTGATGGTGAAGGAACACTAAAGGAGTGACGAGCTGAAGACGTACGAACACCCTAGTGATGAAGGAACACTCTAGCAGTGACGAGCAAAAGAGAAACGAACACCCTAGTGCTGAAGGAACACTCTAGCAGTGACGAGCTGAAGACCTATGAACATCCTAGTAGTGAAGGAACACTTTAGCAAGGATAAGCAGAAGACATACGAATACCCTAGTGGTGAAGGAACACTCTAGCAGTGACGAGCAGAAGACATACGAACACCTTAGTGGGGAAGGAACAGTCTAACAGTGACGAGCAGAAGACATATGAACACTCTAGTGGTGAAGGAACACTCTAACAATGACTAGCAGAAGACATAAGAACACCCTAGTGGTGAAAGAAATACTGTAGCAGCGACGAGCAGAAGACATACGAACACCCTAGTGGTGAAGGAACACTCTAGTAGTGACGAGCAGAAGACATTCGAACACCCTAGTGGTGAAGGAACACTCTAGCAGTGACGAGCAGAAGACATACGAACACCCTAGTGGTGAAGGAACACTCTAGCAATGACTAGTAGAAGACATAAGAACACCCTATTGGTGAAAGAAATACTGTAGCAGTGACGAGCAGAAGACATACGAACACCCTAGTGGTGAAGGAACACTCTAGTAGTGACGAGCAGAAGACATTCGAACACTCTAGTGGTGAAGGAACACTCTAGCAGTGACGAGCGGAAGAGATACGAACACCCAAGTTTTTAAGGAACACTAAAGGAGTGACGAGTAGAAGACGTACGGACACCCTAGTGGTGAAGGAACACTCTAACAGTGATAAGTATAAGAAATATGATTACCCTGATGGTGAAGGAACACTAAAGGAGTGACGAGTAGAAGACGTACGGACACCCTAGTGGTGAAGGAACACTCTAACAGTGATAAGTATAAGAAATATGATTACCCTGATGGTGAAGGAATACTAGAGGAGTGACGAGCTAAAGACGTACGAACACCCTAGTGATGAAGGAACACTCTAGCAGTGACGAGCAAAAGAGAAACGAACACCCTAGTACTGAAGGAACACTCTAGCAGTGACGAGCTGAAGACCTATGAACATCCTAGTAGTGAAGGAACACTTTAGCAAGGATAAGCAGAAGACATACGAACACCCTAGTGGTGAAGGAACACTCTAGCAGTGACGAGCAGAAGACATATGAACACCCTAGTGGTGAAGGAACACTCTAGCAATGACTAGCAGAAGACATAAGAACACCCTATTGGTGAAAGAAATACTGTAGCAGCGACGAGCAGAAGACATACGAACACCCTAGTGGTGAAGGAACATTCTAGTAGTGACGAGCAGAAGACATTCGAACACCCTAGTGGTGAAGGAACACTCTAGCAGTGACGAGCAGAAGACATACGAACACCCTAGTGGTGAAGGAACACTCTAGCAGTGATGAGCGAAAGAGATACGAACACCCAAGTTTTTATGGAACACTAAAGGAGTGACGAGTAGAAGACGTACGGACACCCTAGTGGTGAAGGAACACTCTAACAGTGATAAGTATAAGAAATATGATTACCCTGATGGTGAAGGAACACTAAAGGAGTGACGAGCTGAAGACGTACGAACACCCTAGTGATGAAGGAACACTCTAGCAGTGACGAGCAAAAGAGAAACGAACACCCTAGTGCTGAAGGAACACTCTAGCAGTGACGAGCTGAAGACCTATGAACATCCTAGTAGTGAAGGAACACTTTAGCAAGGATAAGCAGAAGACATACGAATACCCTAGTGGTGAAGGAACACTCTAGCAGTGACGAGCAGAAGACATACGAACACCTTAGTGGGGAAGGAACAGTCTAACAGTGACGAGCAGAAGACATATGAACACCCTAGTGGTGAAGGAACACTCTAACAATGACTAGCAGAAGACATAAGAACACCCTAGTGGTGAAAGAAATACTGTAGCAGCGACGAGCAGAAGACATACGAACACCCTAGTGGTGAAGGAACACTCTAGTAGTGACGAGCAGAAGACATTCGAACACCCTAGTGGTGAAGGAACACTCTAGTAGTGACGAGCAGAAGACATACGAACACCCTAGTGGTGAAGGAACACTCTAGCAATGACTAGTAGAAGACATAAGAACACCCTATTGGTGAAAGAAATACTGTAGCAGTGACGAGCAGAAGACATACGAACACCCTAGTGGTGAAGGAACACTCTAGTAGTGACGAGCATAAGACATTCGAACACTCTAGTGGTGAAGGAACACTCTAGCAGTGACGAGCGGAAGAGATACGAACACCCAAGTTTTTAAGGAACACTAAAGGAGTGACGAGTAGAAGACGTACGGACACCCTAGTGGTGAAGGAACACTCTAACAGTGATAAGTATAAGAAATATGATTACCCTGATGGTGAAGGAACACTAAAGGAGTGACGAGTAGAAGACGTACGGACACCCTAGTGGTGAAGGAACACTCTAACAGTGATAAGTATAAGAAATATGATTACCCTGATGGTGAAGGAATACTAGAGGAGTGACGAGCTAAAGACGTACGAACACCCTAGTGATGAAGGAACACTCTAGCAGTGACGAGCAAAAGAGAAACGAACACCCTAGTACTGAAGGAACACTCTAGCAGTGACGAGCTGAAGAGCTATGAACATCCTAGTAGTGAAGGAACACTTTAGCAAGGATAAGCAGAAGACATACGAACACCCTAGTGGTGAAGGAACACTCTAGCAGTGACGAGCATAAGACATATGAACACCCTAGTGGTGAAGGAACACTCTAGCAATGACTAGCAGAAGACATAAGAACACCCTATTGGTGAAAGAAATACTGTAGCAGCGACGAGCAGAAGACATACGAACACCCTAGTGGTGAAGGAACATTCTAGTAGTGACGAGCAGAAGACATTCGAACACCCTAGTGGTGAAGTAACACTCTAGCAGTGACGAGCAGAAGACATATGAACACCCTACTAGTGAAGGAACACTTTAGCAAGGATAAGCAGAAGACATACGAACACCCTAGTGGTGAAGGAACACTCTAACAGTGATAAGTATAAGAAATATGATTACCCTGATGGTGAAGGAATACTAGAGGAGTGACGAGCTAAAGACGTACGAACACCCTAGTGATGAAGGAACACTCTAGCAGTGACGAGCAAAAGAGAAACGAACACCCTAGTACTGAAGGAACACTCTAGCAGTGACGAGCTGAAGAGCTATGAACATCCTAGTAGTGAAGGAACACTTTAGCAAGGATAAGCAGAAGACATACGAACACCCTAGTGGTGAAGGAACACTCTAGCAGTGACGAGCATAAGACATATGAACACCCTAGTGGTGAAGGAACACTCTAGCAATGACTAGCAGAAGACATAAGAACACCCTATTGGTGAAAGAAATACTGTAGCAGCGACGAGCAGAAGACATACGAACACCCTAGTGGTGAAGGAACATTCTAGTAGTGACGAGCAGAAGACATTCGAACACCCTAGTGGTGAAGTAACACTCTAGCAGTGACGAGCAGAAGACATATGAACACCCTACTAGTGAAGGAACACTTTAGCAAGGATAAGCAGAAGACATACGAATACCCTAGTGGTGAAGGAACACTCTAGCAGTGACGAGTAGAAGACATACGAACACCTTAGTGGGGAAGGAACAGTCTAGCAGTGACGAGCAGAAGACATATGAACACCCTAGTGGTGAAGGAACACTCTACCAATGACTAGCAGAAGACATAAGAACACCCTATTGGTGAAAGAAATACTCTAGCAGTGACGAGCAGAAGACATACGAACGCCCTAGTGGTGAAGGAACACTCTAGCAGTGACGAGCGGAAGAGATACGAACACCCCAGTTTTTAAGGAACACTAAAGGAGTGACGAGTAGAAGACATACGGACACCCTAGTGGTGAAGGAACACTCTAACAATGACTAACAGAAGACATAAGAACACCCTAGTGGTGAAAGAAATACTGTAGCAGCGACGAGCAGAAGACATACGAACACCCTAGTGGTGAAGGAACACTCTAGTAGTGACGAGCAGAAGACATTCGAACACCCTAGTGGTGAAGGAACACTCTAGCAGTGACGAGCAGAAGACATACGAACACCCTAGTGGTGAAGGAACACTCTAGCAGTGACGAGCGAAAGAGATACGAACACCCAAGTTTTTAAGGAACACTAAAGGAGTGACGAGTAGAAGACGTACGGACACCCTAGTGGTGAAGGAACACTCTAACAGTGATAAGTATAAGAAATATGATTACCCTGATGGTGAAGGAACACTAAAGGAGTGACGAGCTGAAGACGTACGAACACCCTAGTGATGAAGGAACACTCTAGCAGTGACGAGCAAAAGAGAAACGAACACCCTAGTGCTGAAGGAACACTCTAGCAGTGACGAGTTGAAGAGCTATGAACATCCTAGTAGTGAAGGAACACTTTAGCAAGGATAAGCAGAAGACATACGAACACCCTAGTGGTGAAGGAACACTCTAGCAGTGACGAGCAGAAGACATATGAACACCCTAGTGGTGAAGGAACACTCTAGCAATGACTAGCAGAAGACATAAGAACACCCTATTGGTGAAAGAAATACTGTAGCAGCGACGAGCAGAAGACATACGAACACCCTAGTGGTGAAGGAACATTCTAGTAGTGACGAGCAGAAGACATTCGAACACCCTAGTGGTGAAGGAACACTCTAGCAGTGACGAGCAGAAGACATATGAACACCCTACTAGTGAAGGAACACTTTAGCAAGGATAAGCAGAAGACATACGAACACCCTAGTGGTGAAGGAACACTCTAGCAGTGACGAGTAGAAGACAGACGAACACCTTAGTGGGGAAGGAACAGTCTAGCAGTGACGAGCAGAAGACATATGAACACCCTAGTGGTGAAGGAACACTCTACCAATGACTAGCAGAAGACATAAGAACACCCTATTGGTGAAAGAAATACTCTAGCAGTGACGAGCAGAAGACATACGAACGCCCTAGTGGTGAAGGAACACTCTAGCAGTGACGAGCGGAAGAGATACGAACACCCCAGTTTTTAAGGAACACTAAAGGAGTGACGAGTAGAAGACGTACGGACACCCTAGTGGTGAAGGAACACTCTAACAATGACTAACAGAAGACATAAGAACACCCTAGTGGTGAAAGAAATACTGTAGCAGCGACGAGCAGAAGACATACGAACACCCTATTGGTGAAGGAACACTCTAGTAGTGACGAGCAGAAGACATTCGAACACCCTAGTGGTGAAGGAACACTCTAGCAGTGACGAGCAGAAGACATACGAACACCCTAGTGGTGAAGGAACACTCTAGCAGTGACGAGCGAAAGAGATACGAACACCCAAGTTTTTAAGGAACACTAAAGGAGTGACGAGTAGAAGACGTACGGACACCCTAGTGGTGAAGGAACACTCTAACAGTGATAAGTATAAGAAATATGATTACCCTGATGGTGAAGGAACACTAAAGGAGTGACGAGCTGAAGACGTACGAACACCCTAGTGATGAAGGAACACTCTAGCAGTGACGAGCAAAAGAGAAACGAACACCCTAGTGCTGAAGGAACACTCTAGCAGTGACGAGCTGAAGAGCTATGAACATCCTAGTAGTGAAGGAACACTTTAGCAAGGATAAGCAGAAGACATACGAACACCCTAGTGGTGAAGGAACACTCTAGCAGTGACGAGCAGAAGACATATGAACACCCTAGTGGTGAAGGAACACTCTAGCAATGACTAGCAGAAGACATAAGAACACCCTATTGGTGAAAGAAATACTGTAGCAGCGACGAGCAGAAGACATACGAACACCCTAGTGGTGAAGGAACATTCTAGTAGTGACGAGCAGAAGACATTCGAACACCCTAGTGGTGAAGGAACACTCTAGCAGTGACGAGCAGAAGACATATGAACACCCTACTAGTGAAGGAACACTTTAGCAAGGATAAGCAGAAGACATACGAACACCCTAGTGGTGAAGGAACACTCTAGCAGTGACGAGTAGAAGACATACGAACACCTTAGTGGGGAAGGAACAGTCTAGCAGTGACGAGCAGAAGACATATGAACACCCTAGTGGTGAAGGAACACTCTAGCAATGACTAGCAGAAGACATAAGAACACCCTATTGGTGAAAGAAATACTGTAGCAGCGACGAGCAGAAGACATACGAACACCCTAGTGGTGAAGGAACATTCTAGTAGTGACGAGCAGAAGACATTCGAACACCCTAGTGGTGAAGGAACACTCTAGCAGTGACGAGCGAAAGAGATACGAACACCCAAGTTTTTAAGGAACACTAAAGGAGTGACGAGTAGAAGACGTACGGACACCCTAGTGGTGAAGGAACACTCTAACAGTGATAAGTATAAGAAATATGATTACCCTGATGGTGAAGGAACACTAAAGGAGTGACGAGCTGAAGACGTACGAACACCCTAGTGATGAAGGAACACTCTAGCAGTGACGAGCAAAAGAGAAACGAACACCCTAGTGCTGAAGGAACACTCTAGCAGTGACGAGCTGAAGAGCTATGAACATCCTAGTAGTGAAGGAACACTTTAGCAAGGATAAGCAGAAGACATACGAACACCCTAGTGGTGAAGGAACACTCTAGCAGTGACGAGCAGAAGACATATGAACACCCTAGTGGTGAAGGAACACTCTAGCAATGACTAGCAGAAGACATAAGAACACCCTATTGGTGAAAGAAATACTGTAGCAGCGACGAGCAGAAGACATACGAACACCCTAGTGGTGAAGGAACATTCTAGTAGTGACGAGCAGAAGACATTCGAACACCCTAGTGGTGAAGGAACACTCTAGCAGTGACGAGCAGAAGACATATGAACACCCTACTAGTGAAGGAACACTTTAGCAAGGATAAGCAATAAGCAGAAGACATACGAACACCCTAGTGGTGAAGGAACACTCTAGCAGTGACGAGTAGAAGACATACGAACACCTTAGTGGGGAAGGAACAGTCTAGCAGTGACGAGCAGAAGACATATGAACACCCTAGTGGTGAAGGAACACTCTACCAATGACTAGCAGAAGACATAAGAACACCCTATTGGTGAAAGAAATACTCTAGCAGTGACGAGCAGAAGACATACGAACGCCCTAGTGGTGAAGGAACACTCTAGCAGTGACGAGCGGAAGAGATACGAACACCCCAGTTTTTAAGGAACACTAAAGGAGTGACGAGTAGAAGACGTACGGACACCCTAGTGGTGAAGGAACACTCTAACAATGACTAACAGAAGACATAAGAACACCCTAGTGGTGAAAGAAATACTGTAGCAGCGACGAGCAGAAGACATACGAACACCCTAGTGGTGAAGGAACACTCTAGTAGTGATGAGCAGAAGACATTCGAACACCCTAGTGGTGAAGGAACACTCTAGCAGTGACGAGCAGAAGACATACGAACACCCTAGTGGTGAAGGAACACTCTAGCAGTGACGAGCGAAAGAGATACGAACACCCAAGTTTTTATGGAACACTAAAGGAGTGACGAGTAGAAGACGTACGGACACCCTAGTGGTGAAGGAACACTCTAACAGTGATAAGTATAAGAAATATGATTACCCTGATGGTGAAGGAACACTAAAGGAGTGATGAGCTGAAGACGTACGAACACCCTAGTGATGAAGGAACACTCTAGCAGTGACGAGCAAAAGAGAAACGAACACCCTAGTGCTGAAGGAACACTCTAGCAGTGACGAGCAGAAGACATATGAACACCCTAGTGGTGAAGGAACACTCTAGCAATGACTAGCAGAAGACATAAGAACACCCTATTGGTGAAAGAAATACTGTAGCAGCGACGAGCAGAAGACATACGAACACCCTAGTGGTGAAGGAACATTCTAGTAGTGACGAGCAGAAGACATTCGAACACCCTAGTGGTGAAGGAACACTCTAGCAGTGACGAGCAGAAGACATATGAACACCCTACTAGTGAAGGAACACTTTAGCAAGGATAAGCAGAAGACATACGAACACCCTAGTGGTGAAGGAACACTCTAGCAGTGACGAGTAGAAGACATACGAACACCTTAGTGGGGAAGGAACAGTCTAGCAGTGACGAGCAGAAGACATATGAACACCCTAGTGGTGAAGGAACACTCTACCAATGACTAGCAGAAGACATAAGAACACCCTATTGGTGAAAGAAATACTCTAGCAGTGACGAGCAGAAGACATACGAACGCCCTAGTGGTGAAGGAACACTCTAGCAGTGACGAGCGGAAGAGATACGAACACCCCAGTTTTTAAGGAACACTAAAGGAGTGACGAGTAGAAGACGTACGGACACCCTAGTGGTGAAGGAACACTCTAACAATGACTAACAGAAGACATAAGAACACCCTAGTGGTGAAAGAAATACTGTAGCAGCGACGAGCAGAAGACATACGAACACCCTATTGGTGAAGGAACACTCTAGTAGTGACGAGCAGAAGACATTCGAACACCCTAGTGGTGAAGGAACACTCTAGCAGTGACGAGCAGAAGACATACGAACACCCTAGTGGTGAAGGAACACTCTAGCAGTGACGAGCGAAAGAGATACGAACACCCAAGTTTTTATGGAACACTAAAGGAGTGACGAGTAGAAGACGTACGGACACCCTAGTAGTGAAGGAACACTCTAACAGTGATAAGTATAAGAAATATGATTACCCTGATGGTGAAGGAACACTAAAGGAGTGACGAGCTGAAGACGTACGAACACCCTAGTGATGAAGGAACACTCTAGCAGTGACGAGCAAAAGAGAAACGAACACCCTAGTGCTGAAGGAACACTCTAGCAGTGACGAGCAGAAGACATATGAACACCCTACTAGTGAAGGAACACTTTAGCAAGGATAAGCAGAAGACATACGAACACCCTAGTGGTGAAGGAACACTCTAGCAGTGACGAGCAGAAGACATATGAACACCCTAGTGGTGAAGGAACACTCTAGCAATGACTAGCAGAAGACATAAGAACACCCTATTGGTGAAAGAAATACTGTAGCAGCGACGAGCAGAAGACATACGAACACCCTAGTGGTGAAGGAACATTCTAGTAGTGACGAGCAGAAGACATTCGAACACCCTAGTGGTGAAGGAACACTCTAGCAGTGACGAGCAGAAGACATATGAACACCCTACTAGTGAAGGAACACTTTAGCAAGGATAAGCAGAAGACATACGAACACCCTAGTGGTGAAGGAACACTCTAGCAGTGACGAGTAGAAGACATACGAACACCTTAGTGGGGAAGGAACAGTCTAGCAGTGACGAGCAGAAGACATATGAACACCCTAGTGGTGAAGGAACACTCTACCAATGACTAGCAGAAGACATAAGAACACCCTATTGGTGAAAGAAATACTCTAGCAGTGACGAGCAGAAGACATACGAACGCCCTAGTGGTGAAGGAACACTCTAGCAGTGACGAGCGGAAGAGATACGAACACCCCAGTTTTTAAGGAACACTAAAGGAGTGACGAGTAGAAGACGTACGGACACCCTAGTGGTGAAGGAACACTCTAACAATGACTAACAGAAGACATAAGAACACCCTAGTGGTGAAAGAAATACTGTAGCAGCGACGAGCAGAAGACATACGAACACCCTAGTGGTGAAGGAACACTCTAGTAGTGACGAGCAGAAGACATTCGAACACCCTAGTGGTGAAGGAACACTCTAGCAGTGACGAGCAGAAGACATACGAACACCCTAGTGGTGAAGGAACACTCTAGCAGTGACGAGCGAAAGAGATACGAACACCCATGTTTTTAAGGAACACTAAAGGAGTGACGAGTAGAAGACGTACGGACACCCTAGTGGTGAAGGAACACTCTAACAGTGATAAGTATAAGAAATATGATTACCCTGATGGTGAAGGAACACTAAAGGAGTGACGAGCTGAAGACGTACGAACACCCTAGTGATGAAGGAACACTCTAGCAGTGACGAGCAAAAGAGAAACGAACACCCTAGTGCTGAAGGAACACTCTAGCAGTGACGAGCTGAAGAGCTATGAACATCCTAGTAGTGAAGGAACACTTTAGCAAGGATAAGCAGAAGACATACGAACACCCTAGTGGTGAAGGAACACTCTAGCAGTGACGAGCAGAAGACATATGAACACCCTAGTGGTGAAGGAACACTCTAGCAATGACTAGCAGAAGACATAAGAACACCCTATTGGTGAAAGAAATACTGTAGCAGCGACGAGCAGAAGACATACGAACACCCTAGTGGTGAAGGAACATTCTAGTAGTGACGAGCAGAAGACATTCGAACACCCTAGTGGTGAAGGAACACTCTAGCAGTGACGAGCAGAAGACATATGAACACCCTACTAGTGAAGGAACACTTTAGCAAGGATAAGCAGAAGACATACGAACACCCTAGTGGTGAAGGAACACTCTAGCAGTGACGAGTAGAAGACATACGAACACCTTAGTGGGGAAGGAACAGTCTAGCAGTGACGAGCAGAAGACATATGAACACCCTAGTGGTGAAGGAACACTCTACCAATGACTAGCAGAAGACATAAGAACACCCTATTGGTGAAAGAAATACTCTAGCAGTGACGAGCAGAAGACATACGAACGCCCTAGTGGTGAAGGAACACTCTAGCAGTGACGAGCGGAAGAGATACGAACCCCCAAGTTTTTAAGGAACACTAAAGGAGTGACGAGTAGAAGACGTACGGACACCCTAGTGGTGAAGGAACACTCTAACAATGACTAACAGAAGACATAAGAACACCCTAGTGGTGAAAGAAATACTGTAGCAGCGACGAGCAGAAGACATACGAACACCCTAGTGGTGAAGGAACACTCTAGTAGTGACGAGCAGAAGACATTCGAACACCCTAGTGGTGAAGGAACACTCTAGCAGTGACGAGCAGAAGACATACGAACACCCTAGTGGTGAAGGAACACTCTAGCAGTGACGAGCGAAAGAGATACGTACACCCAAGTTTTTATGGAACACTAAAGGAGTGACGAGTAGAAGACGTACGGACACCCTAGTGGTGAAGGAACACTCTAACAGTGATAAGTATAAGAAATATGATTACCCTGATGGTGAAGGAACACTAAAGGAGTGACGAGCTGAAGACGTACGAACACCCTAGTGATGAAGGAACACTCTAGCAGTGACGAGCAAAAGAGAAACGAACACCCTAGTGCTGAAGGAACACTCTAGCAGTGACGAGCTGAAGACCTATGAACATCCTAGTAGTGAAGGAACACTTTAGCAAGGATAAGCAGAAGACATACGAATACCCTAGTGGTGAAGGAACACTCTAGCAGTGACGAGCAGAAGACATACGAACACCTTAGTGGGGAAGGAACAGTCTAACAGTGACGAGCAGAAGACATATGAACACCCTAGTGGTGAAGGAACACTCTAACAATGACTAGCAGAAGACATAAGAACACCCTAGTGGTGAAAGAAATACTGTAGCAGCGACGAGCAGAAGACATACGAACACCCTAGTGGTGAAGGAACACTCTAGTAGTGACGAGCAGAAGACATTCGAACACCCTAGTGGTGAAGGAACACTCTAGCAGTGACGAGCAGAAGACATACGAACACCCTAGTGGTGAAGGAACACTCTAGCAATGACTAGTAGAAGACATAAGAACACCCTATTGGTGAAAGAAATACTGTAGCAGTGACGAGCAGAAGACATACGAACACCCTAGTGGTGAAGGAACACTCTAGTAGTGACGAGCATAAGACATTCGAACACTCTAGTGGTGAAGGAACACTCTAGCAGTGACGAGCGGAAGAGATACGAACACCCAAGTTTTTAAGGAACACTAAAGGAGTGACGAGTAGAAGACGTACGGACACCCTAGTGGTGAAGGAACACTCTAACAGTGATAAGTATAAGAAATATGATTACCCTGATGGTGAAGGAACACTAAAGGAGTGACGAGTAGAAGACGTACGGACACCCTAGTGGTGAAGGAACACTCTAACAGTGATAAGTATAAGAAATATGATTACCCTGATGGTGAAGGAATACTAGAGGAGTGACGAGCTAAAGACGTACGAACACCCTAGTGATGAAGGAACACTCTAGCAGTGACGAGCAAAAGAGAAACGAACACCCTAGTGCTGAAGGAACACTCTAGCAGTGACGAGCTGAAGAGCTATGAACATCCTAGTAGTGAAGGAACACTTTAGCAAGGATAAGCAGAAGACATACGAACACCCTAGTGGTGAAGGAACACTCTAGCAGTGACGAGCAGAAGACATATGAACACCCTAGTGGTGAAGGAACACTCTAGCAATGACTAGCAGAAGACATAAGAACACCCTATTGGTGAAAGAAATACTGTAGCAGCGACGAGCAGAAGACATACGAACACCCTAGTGGTGAAGGAACATTCTAGTAGTGACGAGCAGAAGACATTCGAACACCCTAGTGGTGAAGGAACACTCTAGCAGTGACGAGCAGAAGACATATGAACACCCTACTAGTGAAGGAACACTTTAGCAAGGATAAGCAGAAGACATACGAACACCCTAGTGGTGAAGGAACACTCTAGCAGTGACGAGTAGAAGACATACGAACACCTTAGTGGGGAAGGAACAGTCTAGCAGTGACGAGCAGAAGACATATGAACACCCTAGTGGTGAAGGAACACTCTACCAATGACTAGCAGAAGACATAAGAACACCCTATTGGTGAAAAAAATACTCTAGCAGTGACGAGCAGAAGACATACGAACGCCCTAGTGGTGAAGGAACACTCTAGCAGTGACGAGCGGAAGAGATACGAACACCCCAGTTTTTAAGGAACACTAAAGGAGTGACGAGTAGAAGACGTACGGACACCCTAGTGGTGAAGGAACACTCTAACAATGACTAACAGAAGACATAAGAACACCCTAGTGGTGAAAGAAATATTGTAGCAGCGACGAGCAGAAGACATACGAACACCCTAGTGGTGAAGGAACACTCTAGTAGTGACGAGCAGAAGACATTCGAACACCCTAGTGGTGAAGGAACACTCTAGCAGTGACGAGCAGAAGACATACGAACACCCTAGTGGTGAAGGAACACTCTAGCAGTGACGAGCGAAAGAGATACGTACACCCAAGTTTTTATGGAACACTAAAGGAGTGACGAGTAGAAGACGTACGGACACCCTAGTGGTGAAGGAACACTCTAACAGTGATAAGTATAAGAAATATGATTACCCTGATGGTGAAGGAACACTAAAGGAGTGACGAGCTGAAGACGTACGAACACCCTAGTGATGAAGGAACACTCTAGCAGTGACGAGCAAAAGAGAAACGAACACCCTAGTGCTGAAGGAACACTCTAGCAGTGACGAGCTGAAGACCTAAGAACATCCTAGTAGTGAAGGAACACTTTAGCAAGGATAAGCAGAAGACATACGAACACCCTAGTGGTGAAGGAACACTCTAGCAGTGACGAGCAGAAGACATATGAACACCCTAGTGGTGAAGGAACACTCTAGCAATGAGTAGTAGAAGACATAAGAACACCCTATTGGTGAAAGAAATACTGTAGCAGCGACGAGCAGAAGACATACGAACCCCCTAGTGGTGAAGGAACACTCTAGTAGTGACGAGCATAAGACATTCGAACACCCTAGTGGTGAAGGAACACTCTAGCCGTGACGAGCAGAAGACATATGAACACCCTAGTAGTGAAGGAACACTTTAGCAAGGATAAGCAGAAGACATACGAACACCCTAGTGGTGAAGGAACACTCTAGCAGTGACGAGTAGAAGACATACGAACACCTTAGTGGGGAAGAAACAGTCTAGCAGTGACGAGCAGAAGACATATGAACACCCTAGTGGTGAAGGAACACTTTAGCAATGACTAACAGAAGACATAAGAACACCCTATTGGTGAAAGAAATACTCTAGCAGTGACAAGCAGAAGACATACGAACGCCCTAGTGGTGAAGGAACACTCTAGCAGTGACGAGCGGAAGAGATACGAACACCCAAGTTTTTAAGGAACACTAAAGAAGTGACGAGTAGAAGACGTACGAACACCCTAGTGGTGAAGGAACACTCTAACAATGACTAGCAGAAGACATAAGAACACCCTAGTGGTTAAAGAAATACTGTAGCAGCGACAAGCAGAAGACATACGAACACCCTAGTGGTGAAGGAACACTCTAGTAGTGACGAGCAGAAGACATTCGAACACCCTAGTGGTGAAGGAACACTCTAGCAGTGACGAGCAGAAGACGTACGAACACCTTAGTGGCGAATGAACACTCTAGTAGTGACGAGCAGAAGAGATACGAACACCCAAATTGTGAAGGAACACTAAAGGAGTGACGCGTATAAGACATACGAACACCCTAGTGGTGAAAGAACACTCTAGTAGTGACGAGCAGATAGGAAACGAACACCCTAGTTGTGAAAGAACACTCTAGCAGTAACGAGCGGAAGAGATACGAACACCCAAGTTGTGAAGGAACACTATAGGAGTAACGAGTAGAAGACGTACGAACACCCTAGTGGTGAAGGAACACTCTAACAGTGACTAGTAGAAGAAATATGATTACCCTAATGGTGAAGGAACACTAAAGTAGTGACGAGCTGAAGACGTACGAAAACCCTAGTGATGAAGGAACACTCTAGCAGTGACGAGCAAAAGAGAAACGAACACCCTAGGGCAGAAGGAACACTCTAGCAGTGACGAGCTGAAGAGCCATGAACACCCTAGTAGTGAAGGAACACTTTAGCAAGGATAAGCAGAAGACATACGAACACCCTAGTGGTGAAGGAACACTCTATCAGTGACGAGCATAAGAAATACGAACACCTTAGTGGGGAAGGAACACTCTAGCAGTGACGAGCAGAAGACATACGAACACCCTAGTGGTGAAGGAACACTCTAGCAGTGACGAGCGGAAGAGATACGAACACCCAAGTTTTGAAGGAACACTAAAGGAGTGACAAGTAAAAGACATACGAACACCCTAGTGGTGAAGGAATACTCTAACAGTGATGAGTATAACAAAAATGATTACCCTGATGGTGAAGGAAAACTAAAGGAGTGACGAGCTGAAGACGTACGAACACCCTAGTGCTGAAGGAACACCCTAGCAGTGATGAGCTGAAGACCTATGAACACCCTAGTAGTGAAGGAACACTCTAGCAAGGATAAGCAGAAGACATACGAACACCCTAGTGGTGAAGGAACACTAAAGCAGTGACGAGCAAAAGACATACGAACACCCTAGTTGTGAAGGAACACTCTAGCAATGACGAGCAGAAGACATACGAACACCCTAGTGTTGAAGGAACATTCTAGCAGTGATGAGCGCAAAAGATACGAACACCCTAGTTGTGAAGGAACACTCTACCTGAGATGAGCAAAAGACATACGAACACCCTAGTGGGGAAGTAACACTAAAGGAGTGACGAGCAGAAGACGTACGAACACCCTAGTGATGAAGGAACACTCTAGCAGTGACGAGCATAAGACATACGAACATCCTTGTGGTGAAGGAACACTCTAACAGTTACGAGCAGTAGATATACGAACACCCTACTAGTGAAGGAACACTCTAGTAGTGACGAGCAGAAGATATACGAACACCCTAGTGGTGAAGGAACACTCTAGCAGTGACGAGCTGAAGAGATACGAACACCCAAGGTGTGAAGGAACACTAAAGGAGTGATGAGTAGAAGACGTACGGACACTATAGTGGTGAAGGAACACTCTAACAGTGATAAGTATAAGAAATATGATTACCCTGATGGTGAAGGAACACTAAAGGAGTGACGAGCTGAAGACGTACGAACACCCTAGTGATGAAGGAACACTCTAGCAGTGACGAGCAAAAGAGAAACGAACACCCTAGTGCTGAAGGAACACTCTAGCAGTGACGAGCTGAAGAGCTATGAACATCCTAGTAGTGAAGGAACACTTTAGCAAGGATAAGCAGAAAACATACGAACACCCTAGTGGTGAAGGAACACTCTAGCAGTGACGAGCAGAAGACATACGAACAACTTAGTGGGGAAGGAACAGTCTAACAATGACGAGCAGAAGACATATAAACACCCTAGTGGTGAAGGAACACTCTAACAATGACTAGCAGAAGACATAAGAACACTCTAGTGGTGAAAGAAATACTGTAGCAGCGACGAGCAGAAGACATACGAACACCCTAGTGGTGAAGGAACACTCTAGTAGTGACGAGCAGAAGACATTCGAACACCCTAGTGGTGAAAGAACACTCTAGCAGTGACGAGCAGAAGACATACGAACACCCTAGTGGTGAAGGAACACTCTAGCAGTGACGAGCAGAAGAGATACGAACACCCAAGTTGTGAAGGAACACTAAAGGAGTGACAAGTAGAAGACGTACGAACACCCTAGTGGCGAATGAACACTCTAGTAGTGACGAGCAGAAGACATATGATTACCCTAATGGTGAAGGAACACTAAAGGAGTGACGAGCATAAGACATACGAACACCCTAGTGGTGAAAGAACACTCTAGTAGTGACGAGCAGATAGGAAACGAACACCCTAGTTGTGAAAGAACACTCTAGCAGTGACGAGCTGAAGAGATACGAACACCCAAGGTGTGAAGGAACACTAAAGGAGTGATGAGTAGAAGACGTACGGACACCGTAGTGGTGAAGGAACACTCTAACAGTGATAAGTATAAGAAATATGATTACCCTGATGGTGAAGGAACACTAAAGGAGTGACGAGCTGGAGACGTACGAACACCCTAGTGATGAAGAAACACTCTAGCAGTGACGAGCAAAAGAGAAACGAACACCCTAGTGCTGAAGGAACACTTTAGCAGTGACGAGCTGAAGAGCTATGAACATCCTAGTAGTGAAGGAACACTTTAGCAAGGATAAGCAGAAGACATACGAACACCCTAGTGGTGAAGGAACACTCTAGCAGTGACGAGCAGAAGACATACGAACAACTTAGTGGGGAAGGAACAGGCTAACAATGACGAGCATAAGACATATGAACACCCTAGTGGTGAAGGAACACTCTAACAATGAGTAGCAGAAGACATAAGAACACTCTAGTGGTGAAAGAAATACTGTAGCAGCGACGAGCAGAAGACATACGAACACCCTAGTGGTGAAGGAACACTCTAGTAATGACGAGCAGAAGACATTCGAACACCCTAGTGGTGAAAGAACACTCTAGCAGTGACGAGCAGAAGACATACGAACACCCTAGTGGTGAAAGAACACTCTAGCAGTGACGAGCAGAAGAGATACGAACACCCAAGTTGTGAAGGAACACTAAAGGAGTGACAAGTAGAAGACGTACGAACACCCTAGTGGCGAATGAACACTCTAGTAGTGACGAGCAGAAGACATATGATTACCCTAATGGTGAAGGAACACTAAAGGAATGACGAGCATAAGACATACGAACACCCTAGTGGTGAAAGAACACTCTAGTAGTGACGAGCAGATAGGAAACGAACAACCTAGGTTTGAAAGAACAATCTAGCAGTAACGAGCGGAAGAGATACAAACACCCAAGTTGTGAAGGAACACTACAGGAGTGACGAGTAGAAGACGTACGAACACCCTAGTGGTGAAGGAACACTCTAACAGTGACTAGTAGAAGAAATATGATTACCCTAATGGTGAAGGAACACTAAAGGAGTGACGAGTTGAAGACGTACGAAAACCCTAGTGATGAAGGAACACTCTAGCAGTGACGAGCAAAAGAGAAACGAACACCCTAGTGCAGAAGGAACACTCTAGCAGTGACGAGCTGAAGAGCCATGAACACCCTAGTAGTGAAGGAACACTTTAGCAAGGATAAGCAGAAGACATACGAACACCCTAGTGGTGAAGGAACACTCTAGCAGTGACGAGTAGAAGAAATACGAACACCTTAGTGGGGAAAGAACACTCTAGCAGTGACGAGCAGAAGACATACGAACGCCCTAGTGGTGAAGGAACACTCTAGCAGTGACGAGCGGAAGAGATACGAACACCCAAGTTTTTAAGGAACACTAAAGGAGTGACGAGTAGAAGACGTACGGACACCCTAGTGGTGAAGGAACACTCTAACAGTGATAAGTATAAGAAGTATGATTACCTTGATGGTGAAAAAACACTAAAGGAGTGACGAGCTGAAGACGTACGAGCACCCTAGTGATGAAGGAACACTCTAGCAGTGACGAGCAAAAGAGAAACGAACACCCTAGTGCTGAAGGAACACCCTAGCAGTGATGAGCTAAAGAGCTATGAACACCCTAGTAGTGAAGGAACACTCTAGCAAGGATAAGCGGAAGACATACGAACACCCTAGTGGTGAAGGAACACTCTAGCAATGACGAGCAGAAGACATACGAACACCCTAGTGTTGAAGAAACATTCTAGCAGTGATGAGCACAAAAGATACGGACACCCTAGTTGTGAAGGAACACTCTACCTGAGATGAGCAAAAGACATACGAACACCCTAGTGGGGAAGGAACACTAAAGGAGTGACGAGCAGAAGACGTACGAACACCCTAGTGATGAAGGAACACTCTAGCAGTGACGAGATGAAAAGATACGAACACCCAAGTTGTGAAGGAACACTAAAGGAGTGACGAGTAGAAGACGTACGAACACCCTAGTGGTGAATGAACACTCTAGTAGTGACGAGCAGAAGACATATGATTACCCTGATGCTGAAGGAACACTAAAGGAGTGACGAGCTGAAGACGTACGAACACCCTAGTGATGAAGGAACACTCTAGCAGTGACGAGCAAAAGAGAAACGAACACCCTAGTGCTGAAGGAACACTCTAGCAGTGACGAGCTTAAGAGCTATGAACATCCTAGTAGTGAAGGAACACTTTAGCAAGGATAAGCAGAAGACATACGAACACCCTAGTGGTGAAGGAACACTCTAGCAGTGACGAGCAGAAGACATACGAACACCTTAGTGGGGAAGGAACAGTCTAACAGTGACGAGCAGAAGACATATGAACACCCTAGTGGTGAAGGAACACTCTAACAATGACTAGCAGAAGACATAAGAACACCCTAGTGGTGAAAGAAATACTGTAGCAGCGACGAGCAGAAGACATACGAACACCCTAGTGGTGAAGGAACACTCTAGTAGTGACGAGCAGAAGACATTCGAACACCCTAGTGGTGAAGGAACACTCTAGCAGTGACGAGCAGAAGACATACGAACACCCTAGTGGTGAAGGAACACTCTAGCAGTGACGAGCGGAAGAGATACGAACACCCAAGTTTTTAAGGAACACTAAAGGAGTGACGAGTAGAAGACGTACGGACGCCCTAGTGGTGAAGGAACACTCTAACAGTGATAAGTATAAGAAATATGATTACCCTGATGGTGAAGGAACACTAAAGGAGTGACGAGCTGAAGACGTACGAACACCCTAGTGATTAAGGAACACTCTAGCAGTGACGAGCAAAAGAGAAACGAACACCCTAGTGCTGAAGGAAATCTCTAGCAGTGACGAGCTGAAGAGCTATGAACATCCTAGTAGTGAAGGAACACTTTCGCAAGGATAAGCAGAAGACATACGAACACCCTAGTGGTGAAGGAACACTCTAGCAGTGACGAGCAGAAGACATATGAACACCCTAGGGGTGAAGGAACACTCTAGCAATGACTAGGAGAAGACATAAGAACACCCTATTGGTGAAAGAAATACTGTAGCAGCGACGAGCAGAAGACATACGAACACCCTAGTGGTGAAGGAACACTCTAGTAGTGACGAGCAGAAGACATTCGAACACCCTAGTGGTGAAGGAACACTCTAGCAGTGACGAGCAGAAGACATATGAACACCCTAGTGGTGAAGGAACACTCTAACAATGACTAGCAGAAGACATAAGAACACCCTAGTGGTGAAAGAAATACTGTAGCAGCGACAAGCAGAAGACATACGAACACCCTAGTGGTGAAGGAACACTCTAGCAGTGACGAGCAGAAGACATACGAACACCCTAGTGGTGAAGGAACACTCTAGCAGTGACGAGCAGAAGAGATACGAACACCCAAGTTGTGAAGGAACACTAAAGGAGTGACAAGTAGAAGACGTACGAACACCCTAGTGGCGAATGAACACTCTAGTAGTGACGAGCAGAAGACATATGATTACCCTAATGGTGAAGGAACACTAAAAGAGTGACGAGCATAAGACATACGAACACCCTAGTGGTGAAAGAACACTCTAGTAGTGACGAGCAGATGGGAAACGAACACCCTAGTTGTGAAAGAACACTCTAGCAGTAACGAGCGGAAGAGATACGAACACCCAAGTTGTGAAGGAACACTACAGGAGTGACGAGTAGAAGACGTACGGACACCCTAGTGGTGAAGGAACACTCTAACAGTGACTAGTAGAAGAAATATGATTACCCTAATGGTGAAGGAACACTAAAGGAGTGACGAGCTGAAGACGTACGAACACCGTAGTGATGAAGGAACACTCTAGCAGTGATGAGCAACAGAGAAACGAACACCCTAGTGCTGAAGGAACACCCTAGCAGTGATGAGCTGAAGAGCTATGAACACCCTAGTAGTGAAGGAACACTCTAGCAAGGATAAGCAGAAGACATACGAACACCCTAGTGGTGAAGGAACACTAAAGCAGTGACGAGCAAAAGACATACGAACACCCTAGTGGTGAAGGAACACTCTAGCAATGAAGAGCAGAAGACATACGAACACCCTAGTGTTGAAGGAACATTCTAGCAGTGATGAGCGCAAAAGATACGAACACCATAGTTGTGAAGGAAAACTCTACCTGAGATGAGCAAAAGACATACGAACACCCTAGTGGGGAAGGAACACTAAAGGAGTGACGAGCTGAAGACGTACGAACACCCTAGTGATGAAGGAACACTCTAGCAGTGACGAGCATAAGACATACGAACATCCTAGTGGTGAAGGAACACTCTAACAGTTACGAGCAGTAGATATACGAACACCCTACTAGTGAAGGAACACTCTAGTAGTGACGAGCATAAGATATACGAACACCCTAGTGGTGAAGGAACACTCTAGCAGTGACGAGCTGAAGAGATACGAACACCCAAGGTGTGAAGGAACACTAAAGGAGTGATGAGTAGAAGATGTACGGACACCCTAGTGGTGAAGGAACACTAAAGGAGTGACGAGCTGAAGACGTACGAACACCCTAGTGATGATGGAACACTCTAGCAGTGATGAGCAACAGAGAAACGAACACCCTAGTGCTGAAGGAACACCCTAGCAGTGATGAGCTGAAGACCTATGAACACCCTAGTAGTGAAGGAACACTCTAGCAAGGATAAGCAGAAGACATACGAACACCCTAGTGGTGAAGGAACACTAAAGCAGTGACGAGCAAAAGACATACGAACACCCTAGTTGTGAAGGAACACTCTAGCAATGACGAGCAGAAGACATACGAACACCCTAGTGTTGAAGGAACATTCTAGCAGTGATGAGCGCAAAAGATACGAACACCCTAGTTGTGAAGAACACTCTACCTGAGATGAGCAAAAGACATACGAACACCCTAGTGGGGAAGTAACACTAAAGGAGTGACGAGCAGAAGACGTACGAACACCCTAGTGATGAAGGAACACTCTAGCAGTGACGAGCATAAGACATACGAACATCCTAGTGGTGAAGGAACACTCTAACAGTTACGAGCAGTAGATATACGAACACCCTACTAGTGAAGGAACACTCTAGTAGTGACGAGCAGAAGATATACGAACACCCTAGTGCTGAAGGAACACTCTAGCAGTGACGAGCTGAAGAGCTATGAACATCCTAGTAGTGAAGGAACACTTTAGCAAGGATAAGGAGAAGACATACGAACACCCTAGTGGTGATGTAACACTCTAGCAGTGACGAGTAGAAGACATACGAACACCCTAGTGGTGAAGGAACACTCTAGCAGCGACGAGCAGAAGACATATGAACACCCTAGTGGTGAAGGAACACTCTAGCAATGACTAGCAGAAGACATAAGAACACCCTATTTGTGAAAGAAATACTGTAGCAGCGACGAGCAGAAGACATACGAACACCCTAGTTGTGAAGGAACACTCTAGTAGTGACGAGTAGAAGACGTACGAACACCCTAGTGGTGAAGGAACACTCTAACAGTGACTAGTAGAAGAAATATGATTACCCTAATGGTGAAGGAACACTACAGGAGTAATGAGCTGAAGACGTACGAAAACCTAGTGATGAAGGAACACTCTAGCAGTGACGAGCAAAAGAGAAACGAACACCCTAGTGCAGAAGGAACACTCTAGCAGTGACGAGCTGAAGAGCCATGAACACCCTAGTAGTGAAGGAACACTTTAGCAAGGATAAGCAGAAGACATACGAACACCCTAGTGGTGAAGGAAAACTCTAGCAGTGACGAGCAGAAGAAATACGAACACCTTAGTGGGGAAGGAACACTCTAGCAGTGACGAGCGGAAGACATACGAACACCATAGTGTTGAAGGAACATTCTAGCAATGATGAGCGGAAAAGATACAAACACCCTAGTTGTGAAGGAACACTCTAGCGGAGACGAGCAAAAGAAATACGAACACCCTAGTGGGGAAGGAACACTAAAGGAGTGACGAGCAGAAGACGTATGAACATCCTAGTGGTGAAGGAACACTCTAGCAGTGACGAGCACTAGATATACGAACACCCTACTAGTGAAGGAACACTCTAGTAGTGACGAGCAGAAGATATACGAACACCCTAGTGGTGAAGGAACACTCTAGCAGTGACGAGCAGAAGACATACGAACACCCTAGTGGTGAAGGAACACTCTAGCAGTGACGAGCGGATGAGATACGAACACTCTAGTTGTGAAGGAACACTAAAGGAGTGACGAACATAAGACGTACGAACAGCCTAGTGGTGAAGGAACACTCTAGCAAGGATAAGCAGAAGACATACGAACACCCTAGTGGTGAAGAAACACTCTAGCAGTGACAAGCAGAAGACATACGAATACCCTAGTGGTGAAGGAACACTCTAGCAATGACGAGTAGAAGACATACGAACACCCTAGTGTTGAAGGAACATTCTAGCAGTGATGAGCGCAAAAGATACGAACACCCTAGTTGTGAAGGAACACTCTACCTGAGATGAGCAAAAGACATACGAACACCCTAGTGGGGAAGGAACACTAAAGGAGTGACGAGCAGAAGACGTACGAACACCCTAGTGATGAAGGAACACTCTAGCAGTGACGAGCATAAGACATACGAACATCCTAGTGGTGAAGGAACACTCTAACAGTTACGAGCAGTAGATATACGAACACCCTACTAGTGAAGGAACACTCTAGTAGTGACGAGCAGAAGATATACGAACACCCTAGTGGTGAAGGAACACTCTAGCAGTGACGAGCTGAAGAGATACGAACACCCAAGGTTTGAAGGAACACTAAACGAGTGACGAGTAGAAGACGTACGGACACCCTAGTGGTGAAGGAACACTCTAATAGTGATAAGTATAAGAAATATGATTACCCTGATGGTGAAGGAACACTAAAGGAGTGACGAGCTGAAGATGTACGAACACCCTAGTGATGAAGGAACACTCTAGCAGTGACGAGCAAAAGAAAAACGAACACCCTAGTGCTGAAGGAACACTCTGGCAGTGACGAGCTGAAGAGCTATGAACATCCTAGTAGTGAAGGAACACTTTAGCAAGGATAAGCAGAAGACATACGAACACCCTAGTGGTGAAGGAACACTCTAGCAGTGACAAGCAGAAGACATACGAACACCTTAGTGGGGAAGGAACAGTCTAACAATGACGAGCAGAAGACATATGAACACCCTAGTGGTGAAGGAACACTCTAACAATGACTAGCAGAAGACATAAGAACACCCTAGTGGTGAAAGAAATACTGTAGCAGCGACGAGCAGAAGACATACGAACACCCTAGTGGTGAAGGTACACTCTAGTAGTGACGAGCAGAAGACATTCGAACACCCTAGTGGTGAAGGAACACTCTAGCAGTGACGAGCAGAAGACATACGAACACCCTAGTGGTAAGGGAACACTCTAGCAGTGACGAGCATAAGAGATACGAACACCCAAGTTGTGAAGGAACAATAAAGGAGTGACAAGTAGAAGACGTACGAACACCCTAGTGGCGAATGAACACTCTAGTAGTGACGAGCAGAAGACATATGATTACCCTAATGGTGAAGGAACACTAAAAGAGTGACGAGCATAAGACATACGAACACCCTAGTGGTGAAAGAACACTCTAGTAGTGACGAGCAGATGGGAAACGAACACCCTAGTTGTGAAAGAACACTCTAGCAGTAACGAGCGGAAGAGATACGAACACCCAAGTTGTGAAGGAACACTACAGGAGTGACGAGTAGAAGACGTACGGACACCCTAGTGGTGAAGGAACACTCTAACAGTGATAAGTGTAAGAAATATGATTACCCTGATGGTGAAGGAACACTAAAGGAGTGACGAGCTGAAGACGTACGAACACCCTAGTGATGAAGGAACACTCTAGCAGTGACGTGCAAAAGAGAAACGAACACCCTAGTGCAGAAGGAACACTCTAGCAGTGACGAGCTGAAGAGCCATGAACACCCTAGTAGTGAAGGAACACTTTAGCAAGGATAAGCAAAAGACATACGAACACCCTAGTGGTGAAGGAACACTCTAGCAGTGACGAGTAGAAGAAATACGAACACCTTAGTGGGGAAGGAACACTCTAGCAGTGACGAGCAGAAGACATACGAACACCCTAGTGGTGAAGGAACACTCTAGCAGTGACGAGCAGAAGATATACGAACACCCTAGTGGTGAAGGAACACTCTAGCAGTGACGAGCATAAGACATACGTACACCCTAGTGGTGAAGGAACACTCTAACAGTGATAAGTATAAGAAGTATGATTACCCTGATTGTGAAGGAACACTAAAGGAGTGACGAGCTGAAGACGTACGAACACCCTAGTGATGAAGGAACACTCTAGCAGTGACGAGCAAAAGAGAAACGAACACCCTATTGGTGAAAGAAATACTGTAGCAGCGACGAGCAGAAGACATACGAACACCCTAATGGTGAAGGAACACTCTAGTAGTGACGAGCAGAAGACATTCGAACACCCTAGTGGTGAAGGAACACTCTAGCAGTGACGAGCAGAAGACATACGAACACCCTAGTGTTGAAGGAACATTCTAGCAGTGATGAGCGCAAAAGATACGAACACCCTAGTTGTGAAGGAACACTCTACCTGAGATGAGCAAAAGACAAACGAACACCCTAGTGGGGAAGGAACACTAAAGGAGTGACGAGCAGAAGACGTACGAACACCCTAGTGATGAAGGAACACTCTAGAAGTGACGAGCAGAAGACATACGAACATCCTAGTGGTGAAGGAACACTCTAACAGTTACGAGCAGTAGATATACGAACACCCTACTAGTGAAGGAACACTCTAGTATTGACGAGCAGAAGATATACGAACACCCTAGTGGTGAAGGAACACTCTAGCAATGACAAGCTGAAGAGATACGAACACCCAAGGTGTGAAGGAACACTAAAGGAGTGATGAGTAGAAGACGTACGGACACCCTAGTGGTGAAGGAACACTCTAACAGTGATAAGTATAAGAAATATGATTACCCTGATGGTGAAGGAACACTAAAGGAGTGACAAGCTGAAGACGTACGAACACCCTAGTGATGAAGGAACACCCTAGCAGTGACGAGCAAAAGAGAAACGAACACCCTAGTGCTGAAGGAACACTCTAGCAGTGACGAGCTGAAGAGCTATGAGCATCCTAGTAGTGAAGGAACACTTTAGCAAGGATAAGCAGAAGACATACGAACACCCTAGTGGTGAAGGAACACTCTAGCAGTGACGAGCAGAAGACATACGAACACCTTAGTGGGGAAGGAACAGTCTAACAGTGACGAGCAGAAGACATATGAACACCCTAGTGGTGAAGGAACACTCTAACAATGACTAGCAGAAGACATAAGAACACCCTAGTGGTGAAAGAAATACTGTAGCAGCGACGAGCAGAAGACATATGAACACCCTAGTGGTGAAGGTACACTCTAGTAGTGACGAGCAGAAGACATTCGAACACCCTAGTGGTGAAGGAACACTCTAGCAGTGACGAGCAGGAGACATACGAACACCCTAGTGGTAAGGGAACACTCTAGCAGTGACGAGCATAAGAGATACGAACACCCAAGTTGTGAAGGAACACTAAAGGAGTGACAAGTAGAAGACGTACGAACACCCTAGTGGCGAATGAACACTCTAGTAGTGACGAGCAGAAGACATATGATTACCCTAATGGTGAAGGAACACTAAAGGAGTGACGAGCATAAGACATACGAACACCCTAGTGGTGAAAGAACACTCTAGTAGTGACGAGCATATAGGAAAAGAACACCCTAGTTGTGAAAGAACACTCTAGCAGTAACGAGCGGAAGAGATACGAACACCCAAGTTGTGAAGAAACACTACAGGAGTGACGAGTAGAAGACGTACGAACACCCTAGTGGTAAAGGAACACTCTAATAGTGACTAGTAGAAGAAATATGATTACCCTAATGGTGAAGGAACACTAAAGGAGTGACGAGTTGAAGACGTACGAAAACCCTAGTGATGAAGGAACACTCTAGCAGTGACGAGCAAAAGAGAAACGAACACCCTAGTGCAGAAGGAACACTCTAGAAGTGACGAGCAGAAGACATACGAACATCCTAGTGGTGAAGGAACACTCTAACAGTTACGAGCAGTAGATATACGAACACCCTACTAGTGAAGGAACACTCTAGTAGTGACGAGCAGAAGATATACGAACACCCTAGTGGTGAAGGAACACTCTAGCTGTGACAAGCTGAAGAGATACGAACACCCAAGGTGTGAAGGAACACTAAAGGAGTGATGAGTAGAAGACGTACGGACACCCTAGTGGTGAAGGAACACTCTAACAGTGATAAGTATAAGAAATATGATTACCCTGATGGTGAAGGAACACTAAAGGAGTGACCAGCTGAAGACGTACGAACACCCTAGTGATGAAGGAACACTCTAGCAGTGACGAGCAAAAGAGAAACGAACACCCTAGTGCTGAAGGAACACTCTAGCAGTGATGAGCTGAAGAGCTATGAACATCCTAGTAGTGAAGGAACACTTTAGCAAGGATAAGCAGAAGACATACGAACACCCTAGTGGTGATGGAACACTCTAGCAGTGACGAGTAGAAGATATACGAACACCTTAGTGGGGAAGGAACAGTCTAGCAGTGACGAGCAGAAGACATATGAACACCCTAGTGGTGAAGGAACACTCTAGCAATGACTAGCAGAAGACATAAGAACACCCTATTGGTGAAAGAAATACTGTAGCAGCGACGAGCAGAAGACATACGAACACCCTAATGGTGAAGGAATACTCTAGTAGTGACGAGCAGAAGACATACGAACACCCTAGTGGGGAAGGAACACTAAAGGAGTGACGAGGAGAAGACATACGAACACCCTAGTGTTGAAGGAACACTCTAGAAGTGACGAGCAGAAGACATACAAACATCCTAGTGGTGAAGGAACACTCTAACAGTTACGAGCAGTAGATATACGAACACCCTACTAGTGAAGGAACACTCTAGTAGTGACGAGCAGAAGACATACAAACATCCTAGTGGTGAAGGAACACTCTAACAGTTACGAGCAGTAGATATACGAACACCCAAGGTGTGAAGGAACACTAAAGGAGTGACGAGCTGAAGACGTACGAACACCCTAGTGATGAAGGAACACTCTAGCAGTGACGAGCAGAAGACATACGAACACCCTAGTGTTGAAGGAACATTCTAGCAGTGATGAGCGGAAAAGATACGAACACCCTAGTGGTGAGGGAAAACTCTACCTGAGATGAGCAAAAGACATACGAACACCCTAGTGGGGAAGGAACACTAAAGGAGTGACGAGCAGAAGACGTACGAACACCCTAGTGATGAAGGAACACTCTAGCAGTGACGAGCATAAGACATACGAACATCCTAGTGGTGAAGGAACACTCTAACAGTTACGAGCAGTAGATATACGAACACCCTACTAGTGAAGGAACACTCTAGTAGTGACGAGCAGAAGATATATGAACACCCTAGTGGTGAAGGAACACTCTAGCAGTGACGAGCTGAAGAGATACGAACACCCAAGGTGTGAAGGAACACTAAACGAGTGACGAGTAGAAGACGTACGGACACCCTAGTGGTGAAGGAACACTCTAACAGTGATAAGTATAAGAAATATGATTACCCTGATGGTGAAGGAACACTAAAGGAGTGACGAGCTGAAGATGTACGAACACCCTAGTGATGAAGGAACACTTTAGCAGTGACGAGCAAAAGAAAAACGAACACCCTAGTGCTGAAGGAACACTCTAGCAGTGACGAGCTGAAGAGCTATGAACATCCTAGTAGTGAAGGAACACTTTAGCAAGGATAAGGAGAAGACATACGAACACCCTAGTGGTGAAGGAACACTCTAGCAGTGACGAGTAGAAGACATACGAACACCTTAGTGGGGAAGGAACAGTCTAGCAGTGACGAGCAGAAGACATATGAACCCCCTAGTGGTGAAGGAACACTCTAGCAGTGACGAGCAGAAGAGATACGAACACCCAAGTGGCGATGGAACACTCTAGTAGTGACGAGCAGAAGACATATGATTACCCTAATGGTGAAGGAACACTAAAGGAGTGACGAGCATAAGACATACGAACACCCTAGTGGTGAAAGAACACTCTAGTAGTGACGAGCATATAGGAAAAGAACACCCTAGTTGTGAAAGAACACTCTAGCAGTAACGAGCGGAAGAGATACGAACACCCAAGTTGTGAAGAAACACTACAGGAGTGACGAGTAGAAGACGTACGAACACCCTAGTGGTGAAGGAACACTCTAATAGTGACTAGTAGAAGAAATATGATTACCCTAATGGTGAAGGAACACTAAAGGAGTGACGAGTTGAAGACGTACGAAAACCCTAGTGATGAAGGAACACTCTAGCAGTGACGAGCAAAAGAGAAACGAACACCCTAGTGCAGAAGGAACACTCTAGAAGTGACGAGCAAAAGACATACGAACATCCTAGTGGTGAAGGAACACTCTAACAGTTACGAGCAGTAGATATACGAACACCCTACTAGTGAAGGAACACTCTAGTAGTGACGAGCAGAAGATATACAAACACCCTAGTGGTGAAGGAACACTCTAGCAGTGACAAGCTGAAGAGATACGAACACCCAAGGTGTGAAGGAACACTAAAGGAGTGATGAGTAGAAGACGTACGGACACCCTAGTGGTGAAGGAACACTCTAACAGTGATAAGTATAAGAAATATGATTACCCTGATGGTGAAGGAACACTAAAGGAGTGACCAGCTGAAGACGTACGAACACCCTAGTGATGAAGGAACACTCTAGCAGTGACGAGCAAAAGAGAAACGAACACCCTAGTGCTGAAGGAACACTCTAGCAGTGACGAGCTGAAGAGCTATGAACATCCTAGTAGTGAAGGAACACTTTAGCAAGGATAAGGAGAAGACATACGAACACCCTAGTGGTGAAGGAACACTCTAGCAGTGACGAGTAGAAGACATACGAACACCTTAGTGGGGAAGGAACAGTCTAGCAGTGACGAGCAGAAGACATATGAACCCCCTAGTGGTGAAGGAACACTCTAGCAATGACTAGCAGAAGACATAAGAACACCCTATTGGTGAAAGAAATACTGTAGCAGCGACGAGCAAAAGACATACGAACACCCTAATGGTGAAGGAACACTCTAGTAGTGACGAGCAGAAGACATTCGAACACCCTAGTGGTGAAGGAACACTCTAGCAGTGACGAGCAGAAGACATACGAACACCCTAGTGGTGAAGGAACACTCTAGCAGTGACGAGCAGAAGAGATACGAACACCCAAGTGGCGATGGAACACTCTAGTAGTGACGAGCAGAAGACATATGATTACCCTAATGGTGAAGGAACACTAAAGGAGTGACGAGCATAAGACATACGAACACCCTAGTGGTGAAAGAACACTCTAGTAGTGACGAGCAGATAGGAAAAGAACACCCTAGTTGTGAAAGAACACTCTAGCAGTAACGAGCGGAAGAGATACGAACACCCAAATTGTGAAGGAACACTATAGGAGTGACGAGTAGAAGACGTACGAACACCCTAGTGGTGAAGGAACACTCTAATAGTGACTAGTAGAAGAAATATGATTACCCTAATGGTGAAGGAACACTAAAGGAATGACGAGTTGAAGACGTACGAAAACCCTAGTGATGAAGGAACACTCTAGCAGTGACGAGCAAAAGAGAAACGAACACCCTAGTGCAAAAGGAACACTCTAGCAGTGACGAGCTGAAGAGTCATGAACACCCTAGTAGTGAAGGAACACTTTAGCAAGGATAAGGAGAAGACATACGAACACCCTAGTGGTGAAGGAACATTCTAGCAGTGACGAGTAGAAGAAATACGAACACCTTAGTGGGGAAGGAACACTCTAGCAGTGACGAGCAGAAGACATACGAACGCCCTAGTGGTGAAGAAACACTCTAGAAGTGACGAGCGGAAGAGATACGAACACCCAAGTTTTTAAGGAACACTAAAGGAGTGACGAGTAGAAGACGTATGGACACCCTAGTGGTGAAGGAACACTCTAACAGTGATAAGTATAAGAAGTATGATTACCCTGATGGTGAAGGAACACTAAAGGAGTGACGAGCTGAAGACGTACGAACACCCTAGTGATGAAGGAACACTCTAGCAGTGACGAGCAAAAGAGAAACGAACACCCTAGTGCTGAAGGAACATCCTAGCAGTGATGAGCTGAAGAGCTATGAACACCCTAGTAGTGAAGGAACACTCTAGCAAGGATAAGCGGAAGACATACGAACACCCTAGTGGTGAAGGAACACTCTAGCAATGACAAGCAGAAGACATACGAACACCCTAGTGTTGAAGGAACATTCAAGCAGTGATGAGCGCAAAAGATACGAACACCCTAGTTGTGAAGGAACACTCTACCTGAGATGAGCAAAAGACATACGAACACGCTAGTGGGGAAGGAACACTAAAGGAGTGACGAGCAGAAGACGAACGAACACCCTAGTGATGAAGGAACACTCTAGCAGTGACGAGCAGAAGACATACGAACATCCTAGTGGTGAAGGAACACTCTAACAGTTACGAGCAGTAGATATACGAACACCCTACTAGTGAAGGAACACTCTAGTAGTGACGAGCAGAAGATATACGAACACCCTAGTGGTGAAGGAACACTCTAGCAGTGACAAGCTGAAGAGATACGAACACCCAAGGTGTGAAGGAACACTAAAGGAGTGATGAGTAGAAGACGTACGGACACCCTAGTGGTGAAGGAACACTCTAACAGTGATAAGTATAAGAAATATGATTACCCTGATGGTGAAGGAACACTAAAGGAGTGACCAGCTGAAGACGTACGAACACCCTAGTGATGAAGGAACACTCTAGCAGTGACGAGCAAAAGAGAAACGAACACCCTAGTGCTGAAGGAACACTCTAGCAGTGACGAGCTGAAGAGCTATGAACATCCTAGTAGTGAAGGAACACTTTAGCAAGGATAAGCAGAAGACATACGAACACCCTAGTGGTGATGGAACACTCTAGCAGTGACGAGTAGAAGATATACGAACACCTTAGTGGGGAAGGAACAGTCTAGCAGTGACGAGCAGAAGACATATGAACACCCTAGTGGTGAAGGAACACTCTAGCAATGACTAGCAGAAGACATAAGAACACCCTATTGGTGAAAGAAATACTGTAGCAGCGACGAGCAGAAGACATACGAACACCCTAATGGTGAAGGAATACTCTAGTAGTGACGAGCAGAAGACATTCGAACACCCTAGTGGTGAAGGAACACTCTAGTAGTGACGAGGAGAAGACATACGAACACCCTAGTGTTGAAGGAACATTCTAGCAGTGATGAGCGCAAAAGATACGAACACCCTAGTTGTGAAGGAACACTCTACTTGAGATGAGGAAAAGACATACGAACACCCTAGTGGGGAAGGAACACTAAAGGAGTGACGAGCAGAAGACGTACGAACACCCTAGTGATGAAGGAACACTCTAGAAGTGACGAGCAGAAGACATACAAACATCCTAGTGGTGAAGGAACACTCTAACAGTTACGAGCAGTAGATATACGAACACCCTACTAGTGAAGGAACACTCTAGTAGTGACGAGCAGAAGACATACAAACATCCTAGTGGTGAAGGAACACTCTAACAGTTACGAGCAGTAGATATACGAACACCCAAGGTGTGAAGGAACACTAAAGGAGTGACGAGCTGAAGACGTACGAACACCCTAGTGATGAAGGAACACTCTAGCAGTGACGAGCAGAAGACATACGAACACCCTAGTGTTGAAGGAACATTCTAGCAGTGATGAGCGGAAAAGATACGAACACCCTAGTGGTGAGGGAAAACTCTACCTGAGATGAGCAAAAGACATACGAACACCCTAGTGGGGAAGGAACACTAAAGGAGTGACGAGCAGAAGACGTACGAACACCCTAGTGATGAAGGAACACTCTAGCAGTGACGAGCATAAGACATACGAACATCCTAGTGGTGAAGGAACACTCTAACAGTTACGAGCAGTAGATATACGAACACCCTACTAGTGAAGGAACACTCTAGTAGTGACGAGCAGAAGATATATGAACACCCTAGTGGTGAAGGAACACTCTAGCAGTGACGAGCTGAAGAGATACGAACACCCAAGGTGTGAAGGAACACTAAACGAGTGACGAGTAGAAGACGTACGGACACCCTAGTGGTGAAGGAACACTCTAACAGTGATAAGTATAAGAAATATGATTACCCTGATGGTGAAGGAACACTAAAGGAGTGACGAGCTGAAGATGTACGAACACCCTAGTGATGAAGGAACACTCTAGCAGTGACGAGCAAAAGAAAAACGAACACCCTAGTGCTGAAGGAACACTCTAGCAGTGACGAGCTGAAGAGCTATGAACATCCTAGTAGTGAAGGAACACTTTAGCAAGGATAAGGAGAAGACATACGAACACCCTAGTGGTGAAGGAACACTCTAGCAGTGACGAGCAGAAGACATATGAACACCTTAGTGGGGAAGGAACAGTCTAGCAGTGACGAGCAGAAGACATATGAACACCCTAGTGGTGAAGGAACACTCTAACAATGACTAGCAGAAGACATAAGAACACCCTAGTGGTGAAAGAACACTCTAGTAGTGACGAGCAGAAGACATTCGAACACCCTAGTGGTGAAGGAACACTCTAGCAGTGACGAGCAGAAGACATACGAACACCCTAGTGGTGAAGGAACACTCTAGCAGTGACGAGCAGAAGAGATACGAACACCCAAGTTGTGAAGGAACACTAAAGGAGTGACGAGTAGAAGACGTACGAACACCCTAGTGGCGAAGGAACACTCTAGTAGTGACGAGCAGAAGACATATGATTACCCTAATGGTGAAGGAACACTAAAGGAGTGACGAGCATAAGACATACGAACACCCTAGTGGTGAAAGAACACTCTAGTAGTGACGAGCAGATGGGAAACGAACACCCTAGTTGTGAAAAAACACTCTAGCAGTAACGAGCGGAAGAGATACGAACATCCAAGTTGTGAAGGAACACTACAGGAGTGACGAGTAGAAGACGTACGGACACCCTAGTGCTGAAGGAACACCCTAGCAGTGATGAGCTGAAGAGCTATGAACACCCTTGTAGTGAAGGAACACTCTAGCAAGGATAAGCAGAAGACATACGAACACCCTAGTGGTGAAGGAACACTAAAGCAGTGACGAGCAAAAGACATACGAACACCCTAGTGGTGAAGGAACACTCTAGCAATGAAGAGCAGAAGACATACGAACACCCTAGTGTTGAAGGAACATTCTAGCAGTGATGAGCGCAAAAGATACGAACACCCTAGTTGTGAAGGAACACTCTACCTGAGATGAGCAAAAGACATACGAACACCCTAGTGGGGAAGGAACACTAAAGGAGTGACGAGCTGAAGACGTACGAACACCCTAGTGATGAAGGAACACTCTAGCAGTGACGATCATAAGACATACGAACATCCTAGTGGTGAAGGAACACTCTAACAGTTACGAGCAGTAGATATACGAACACCCTACTAGTGAAGGAACACTCTAGCAGTGACGAGCAGAAGACATATGAACACCTTAGTGGGGAAGGAACAGTCTAGCAGTGACGAGCAGAAGACATATGAACACCCTAGTGGTGAAGGAACACTCTAACAATGACTAGCAGAAGACATAAGAACACCCTAGTGGTGAAAGAACACTCTAGTAGTGACGAGCAGAAGACATTCGAACACCCTAGTGGTGAAGGAACACTCTAGCAGTGACGAGCAGAAGACATACGAACACCCTAGTGGTGAAGGAACACTCTAGCAGTGACGAGCAGAAGAGATACGAACACCCAAGTTGTGAAGGAACACTAAAGGAGTGACGAGTAGAAGACGTACGAACACCCTAGTGGCGAAGGAACACTCTAGTAGTGACGAGCAGAAGACATATGATTACCCTAATGGTGAAGGAACACTAAAGGAGTGACGAGCATAAGACATACGAACACCCTAGTGGTGAAAGAACACTCTAGTAGTGACGAGCAGATGGGAAACGAACACCCTAGTTGTGAAAAAACACTCTAGCAGTAACGAGCGGAAGAGAGACGAACATCCAAGTTGTGAAGGAACACTACAGGAGTGACGAGTAGAAGACGTACGGACACCCTAGTGCTGAAGGAACACCCTAGCAGTGATGAGCTGAAGAGCTTTGAACACCCTTGTAGTGAAGGAACACTCTAGCAAAGATAAGCAGAAGACATACGAACACCCTAGTGGTGAAGGAACACTAAAGCAGTGACGAGCAAAAGACATACGAACACCCTAGTGGTGAAGGAACACTCTAGCAATGAAGAGCAGAAGACATACGAACACCCTAGTGTTGAAGGAACATTCTAGCAGTGATGAGCGCAAAAGATACGAACACCCTAGTTGTGAAGGAACACTCTACCTGAGATGAGCAAAAGACATACGAACACCCTAGTGGGGAAGGAACACTAAAGGAGTGACGAGCTGAAGACGTACGAACACCCTAGTGATGAAGGAACACTCTAGCAGTGACGAGCATAAGACATACGAACATCCTAGTGGTGAAGGAACACTCTAACAGTTACGAGCAGTAGATATACGAACACCCTACTAGTGAAGGAACACTCTAGCAATGACGAGCAGAAGACATACGAACACCCTAGTTGTGAAAGAACACTCTAGCAGTAACGAGCGGAAGAGATACGAACACCCAAGTTGTGAAGGAACACTACAGGAGTGACGAGTAGAAGACGGACGGACACCCTAGTGGTGAAGGAACACTCTAACAGTGATAAGTGTAAGAAATATGATTACCCTGATGGTGAAGGAACACTAAAGGAGTGACGAGCTGAAGACGTACGGACACCCTAGTGCTGAAGGAACACCCTAGCAGTGATGAGCTGAAGAGCTATGAACACCCTTGTAGTGAAGGAACACTCTAGCAAGGATAAGCAGAAGACATACGAACACCCTAGTGGTGAAGGAACACTCTAGTAGTGACGAGGAGAAGACATACGAACACCCTAGTGTTGAAGGAACATTCTAGCAGTGATGAGCGCAAAAGATACGAACACCCTAGTTGTGAAGGAACACTCTACTTGAGATGAGGAAAAGACATACGAACACCCTAGTGGGGAAGGAACACTAAAGGAGTGACGAGCAGAAGACGTACGAACACCCTAGTGATGAAGGAACACTCTAGAAGTGACGAGCAGAAGACATACGAACATCCTAGTGGTGAAGGAACACTCTAACAGTTACGAGCAGTAGATATACGAACACCCTACTAGTGAAGGAACACTCTAGTAGTGACGAGCAGAAGATATACGAACACCCTAGTGGTGAAGAACACTCTAGCAGTGACAAGCTGAAGAGATACGAACACCCAAGGTGTGAAGGAACACTAAAGGAGTGATGAGTAGAAGACGTACGGACACCCTAGTGGTGAAGGAACACTCTAACAGTGATAAGTATAAGAAATATGATTACCCTGATGGTGAAGGAACACTAAAGGAGTGACGAGCTGAAGACGTACGAACACCCTAGTGATGAAGGAACACTCTAGCAGTGACGAGCAGAAGACATACGAACACCCTAGTGTTGAAGGAACATTCTAGCAGTGATGAGCGGAAAAGATACGAACACCCTAGTGGTGAAGGAAAACTCTACCTGAGATGAGCAAAAGACATACGAACACCCTAGTGGGGAAGGAACACTAAAGGAGTGACGAGCAGAAGACGTACGAACACCGTAGTGATGAAGGAACACTCTAGCAGTGACGAGCATAAGACATACGAACATCCTAGTGGTGAAGGAACACTCTAATAGTTACGAGCAGTAGATATACGAACACCCTACTAGTGAAGGAACACTCTAGTAGTGACGAGCAGAAGATATATGAACACCCTAGTGGTGAAGGAACACTCTAGCAGTGACGAGCTGAAGAGATACGAACACCCAAGGTGTGAAGGAACACTAAACGAGTGACGAGTAGAAGACGTACGGACACCCTAGTGGTGAAGGAACACTCTAACAGTGATAAGTATAAGAAATATGATTACCCTGAGGGTGAAGGAACACTAAAGGAGTGACGAGCTGAAGATGTACGAACACCCTAGTGATGAAGGAACACTCTAGCAGTGACGAGCAAAAGAAAAACGAACACCCTAGTGCTGAAGGAACACTCTAGCAGTGACGAGCTGAAGAGCTATGAACATCCTAGTAGTGAAGGAACACTTTAGCAAGGATAAGGAGAAGACATACGAACACCCTAGTGGTGAAGGAACACTCTAGCAGTGACGAGCAGAAGACATATGAACACCTTAGTGGGGAAGGAACAGTCTAGCAGTGACGAGCAGAAGACATATGAACACCCTAGTGGTGAAGGAACACTCTAACAATGACTAGCAGAAGACATAAGAACACCCTAGTGGTGAAAGAACACTCTAGTAGTGACGAGCAGAAGACATTCGAACACCCTAGTGGTGAAGGAACACTCTAGCAGTGACGAGCAGAAGACATACGAACACCCTAGTGGTGAAGGAACACTCTAGCAGTGACGAGCAGAAGAGATACGAACACCCAAGTTGTGAAGGAACACTAAAGGAGTGACGAGTAGAAGACGTACGAACACCCTAGTGGCGAAGGAACACTCTAGTAGTGACGAGCAGAAGACATATGATTACCCTAATGGTGAAGGAACACTAAAGGAGTGACGAGCATAAGACATACGAACACCCTAGTGGTGAAAGAACACTCTAGTAGTGACGAGCAGATGGGAAACGAACACCCTAGTTGTGAAAAAACACTCTAGCAGTAACGAGCGGAAGAGATACGAACATCCAAGTTGTGAAGGAACACTACAGGAGTGACGAGTAGAAGACGTACGGACACCCTAGTGCTGAAGGAACACCCTAGCAGTGATGAGCTGAAGAGCTATGAACACCCTTGTAGTGAAGGAACACTCTAGCAAAGATAAGCAGAAGACATACGAACACCCTAGTGGTGAAGGAACACTAAAGCAGTGACGAGCAAAAGACATACGAACACCCTAGTGGTGAAGGAACACTCTAGCAATGAAGAGCAGAAGACATACGAACACCCTAGTGTTGAAGGAACATTCTAGCAGTGATGAGCGCAAAAGATACGAACACCCTAGTTGTGAAGGAACACTCTACCTGAGATGAGCAAATGACATACGAACACCCTAGTGGGGAAGGAACACTAAAGGAGTGACGAGCTGAAGACGTACGAACACCCTAGTGATGAAGGAACACTCTAGCAGTGACGAGCATAAGACATACGAACATCCTAGTGGTGAAGAAACACTCTAACAGTTACGAGCAGTAGATATACGAACACCCTACTAGTGAAGGAACACTCTAGCAGTGACGAGCAGAAGACATATGAACACCTTAGTGGGGAAGGAACAGTCTAGCAGTGACGAGCAGAAGACATATGAACACCCTAGTGGTGAAGGAACACTCTAACAATGACTAGCAGAAGACATAAGAACACCCTAGTGGTGAAAGAACACTCTAGTAGTGACGAGCAGAAGACATTCGAACACCCTAGTGGTGAAGGAACACTCTAGCAGTGACGAGCAGAAGACATACGAACACCCTAGTGGTGAAGGAACACTCTAGCAGTGACGAGCAGAAGAGATACGAACACCCAAGTTGTGAAGGAACACTAAAGGAGTGACGAGTAGAAGACGTACGAACACCCTAGTGGGGAAGGAACACTAAAGGAGTGACGAGCAGAAGACGTACGAACACCCTAGTGCTGAAGGAACACCCTAGCAGTGATGAGCTGAAGAGCTATGAACACCCTTGTAGTGAAGGAACACTCTAGCAAGGATAAGCAGAAGACATACGAACACCCTAGTGGTGAAGGAACACTCTAGTAGTGACGAGGAGAAGACATACAAACACCCTAGTGTTGAAGGAACATTCTAGCAGTGATGAGCGCAAAAGATACGAACACCCTAGTTGTGAAGGAACACTCTACTTGAGATGAGGAAAAGACATACGAACACCCTAGTGGGGAAGGAACACTAAAGGAGTGACGAGCAGAAGACGTACGAACACCCTAGTGATGAAGGAACACTCTAGCAGTGACGAGCATAAGACATACGAACATCCTAGTGGTGAAGGAACACTCTAACAGTTACGAGCAGTAGATATACGAACACCCTACTAGTGAAGGAACACTCTAGTAGTGACGAGCAGAAGATATATGAACACCCTAGTGGTGAAGGAACACTCTAGCAGTGACGAGCTGAAGAGATACGAACACCCAAGGTGTGAAGGAACACTAAACGAGTGACGAGTAGAAGACGTACGGACACCCTAGTGGTGAAGGAACACTCTAACAGTGATAAGTATCAGAAATATGATTACCCTGATGGTGAAGGAACACTAAAGGAGTGACGAGCTGAAGATGTACGAACACCCTAGTGATGAAGGAACACTCTAGCAGTGACGAGCAAAAGAAAAACGAACACCCTAGTGCTGAAGGAACACTCTAGCAGTGACGAGCTGAAGAGCTATGAACATCCTAGTAGTGAAGGAACACTTTAGCAAGGATAAGGAGAAGACATACGAACACCCTAGTGGTGAAGGAACACTCTAGCAGTGACGAGCAGAAGACATATGAACACCTTAGTGGGGAAGGAACAGTCTAGCAGTGACGAGCAGAAGACATATGAACACCTTAGTGGGGAAGGAACACTCTAGTAGTGACGAGCAGAAGACATTCGAACACCCTAGTGGTGAAGGAACACTCTAGCAGTGACGAGCAGAAGACATACGAACACCCTAGTGGTGAAGGAACACTCTAGCAGTGACGAGCAGAAGAGATACGAACACCCAAGTTGTGAAGGAACACTAAAGGAGTGATGAGTAGAAGACGTACGAACACCCTAGTGGCGAAGGAACACTCTAGTAGTGACGAGCAGAAGACATATGATTACCCTAATGGTGAAGGAACACTAAAGGAGTGACGAGCATAAGACATACGAACACCCTAGTGGTGAAAGAACACTCTAGTAGGGACGAGCAGATGGGAAACGAACACCCTAGTTGTGAAAAAACACTCTAGTAGTAACGAGCGGAAGAGATACGAACATCCAAGTTGTGAAGGAACACTAAAGGAGTGACGAGTAGAAGACGTACGGACACCCTAGTGCTGAAGGAACACCCTAGCAGTGATGAGCTGAAGAGCTATGAACACCCTTGTAGTGAAGGAACACTCTAGCAAGGATAAGCAGAAGACATACGAACACCCTAGTGGTGAAGGAACACTAAAGCAGTGACGAGCAAAAGACATACGAACACCCTAGTGGTGAAGGAACACTCTAGCAATGAAGAGCAGAAGACATACGAACACCCTAGTGTTGAAGGAACATTCTAGCAGTGATGAGCGCAAAAGATACGAACACCCTAGTTGTGAAGGAACACTCTACCTGAGATGAGCAAAAGACATACGAACACCCTAGTGGGGAAGGAACACTAAAGGAGTGACGAGCTGAAGACGTACGAACACCCTAGTGATGAAGGAACACTCTAGCAGTGACGAGCATAAGACATACGAACATCCTAGTGGTGAAGGAACACTCTAACAGTTACGAGCAGTAGATATACGAACACCCTACTAGTGAAGGAACACTCTAGCAGTGACGAGCAGAAGACATATGAACACCTTAGTGGGGAAGGAACAGTCTAGCAGTGACGAGTAGAAGACATATGAACACCCTAGTGGTGAAGGAACACTCTAACAATGACTAGCAGAAGACATAAGAACACCCTAGTGGTGAAAGAACACTCTAGTAGTGACGAGCAGAAGACATTCGAACACCCTAGTGGTGAAGGAACACTCTAGCAGTGACGAGCAGAAGACATACGAACACCCTAGTGGTGAAGGAACACTCTAGCAGTGACGAGCAGAAGAGATACGAACACCCAAGTTGTGAAGGAACACTAAAGGAGTGACGAGTAGAAGACGTACGAACACCCTAGTGGCGAAGGAACACTCTAGTAGTGACGAGCAGAAGACATATGATTACCCTAATGGTGAAGGAACACTAAAGGAGTGACGAGCATAAGACATACGAACACCCTAGTGGTGAAAGAACACTCTAGTAGTGACGAGCAGATGGGAAACGAACACCCTAGTTGTGAAAAAACACTCTAGCAGTAACGAGCGGAAGAGATACGAACATCCAAGTTGTGAAGGAACACTACAGGAGTGACGAGTAGAAGACGTACGGACACCCTAGTGCTGAAGGAACACCCTAGCAGTGATGAGCTGAAGAGCTATGAACACCCTTGTAGTGAAGGAACACTCTAGCAAGGATAAGCAGAAGACATACGAACACCCTAGTGGTGAAGGAACACTAAAGCAGTGACGAGCAAAAGACATACGAACACCCTAGTGGTGAAGGAACACTCTAGCAATGAAGAGCAGAAGACATACGAACACCCTAGTGTTGAAGGAACATTCTAGCAGTGATGAGCGCAAAAGATACGAACACCCTAGTTGTGAAGGAACACTCTACCTGAGATGAGCAAAAGACATACGAACACCCTAGTGGGGAAGGAACACTAAAGGAGTGACGAGCTGAAGACGTACGAACACCCTAGTGATGAAGGAACACTCTAGCAGTGACGAGCATAAGACATACGAACATCCTAGTGGTGAAGGAACACTCTAACAGTTACGAGCAGTAGATATACGAACACCCTACTAGTGAAGGAACACTCTAGCAATGACGAGCAGAAGACATACGAACACCCTAGTTGTGAAAGAACACTCTAGCAGTAACGAGCGGAAGAGATACGAACACCCAAGTTGTGAAGGAACACTACAGGAGTGACGAGTAGAAGACGGACGGACACCCTAGTGGTGAAGGAACACTCTAACAGTGATAAGTGTAAGAAATATGATTACCCTGATGGTGAAGGAACACTAAAGGAGTGACGAGCTGAAGACGTACGGACACCCTAGTGCTGAAGGAACACCCTAGCAGTGATGAGCTGAAGAGCTATGAACACCCTTGTAGTGAAGGAACACTCTAGCAAGGATAAGCAGAAGACATACGAACACCCTAGTGGTGAAGGAACACTAAAGCAGTGACGAGCAAAAGACATACGAACACCCTAGTGGTGAAGGAACACTCTAGCAATGAAGAGCAGAAGACATACGAACACCCTAGTGTTGAAGGAACATTCTAGCAGTGATGAGCGCAAAAGATACGAACACCCTAGTTGTGAAGGAACACTCTACCTGAGATGAGCAAAAGACATACGAACACCCTAGTGGGGAAGGAACACTAAAGGAGTGACGAGCTGAAGACGTACGAACACCCTAGTGATGAAGGAACACTCTAGCAGTGACGAGCATAAGACATACGAACATCCTAGTGGTGAAGGAACACTCTAACAGTTACGAGCAGTAGATATACGAACACCCTACTAGTGAAGGAACACTCTAGCAGTGACGAGCAGAAGACATATGAACACCTTAGTGGGGAAGGAACAGTCTAGCAGTGACGAGCAGAAGACATATGAACACCCTAGTAGTGAAGGAACACTCTAACAATGACTAGCAGAAGACATAAGAACACCCTAGTGGTGAAAGAACACTCTAGTAGTGACGAGCAGAAGACATTCGAACACCCAAGTGGTGAAGGAACACTCTAGCAGTGACAAGCAGAAGACAGACGAACACCCTAGTGGTGAAGGAACACTCTAGTAGTGACGAGCAGAAGAGATACGAACACCCAAGTTGTGAAGGAACACTAAAAGAGTGACGAGTAGAAGACGTACGAACACCCTAGTGGCGAAGGAACACTCTAGTAGTGATGAGCAGAAGACATATGATTACCCTAATGGTGAAGGAACACTAAAGGAGTGACGAGCATAAGACATACGAACACCCTAGTGGTGAAAGAACACTCTAGTAGTGACGAGCAGATGGGAAACGAACACCCTAGTTATGAAAAAACACTCTAGCAGTAACGAGCGGAAGAGATACGAACAACCAAGTTGTGAAGGAACACTACAGGAGTGACGAGTAGAAGACGTACGGACACCCTAGTGCTGAAGGAACACCCTAGCAGTGATGAGCTGAAGAGCTATGAACACCCTTGTAGTGAAGGAACACTCTAGCAAGGATAAGCAGAAGACATACGAACACCCTAGTGGTGAAGGAACACTAAAGCAGTGACGAGCAAAAGACATACGAACACCCTAGTGGTGAAGAAACACTCTAGCAATGAAGAGCAGAAGACATACGAACACCCTAGTGTTGAAGGAACATTCTAGCAGTGCTGAGCGCAAAAGATACGAACACCCTAGTTGTGAAGGAACACTCTACCTGAGATGAGCAAAAGACATACGAACACCCTAGTGGGGAAGGAACACTAAAGGAGTGACGAGCTGAAGATGTACGAACACCCTAGTGATGAAGGAACACTCTAGCAGTGACGAGCATAAGACATACGAACATCCTAGTGGTGAAGGAACACTCTAACAGTTACGAGCAGTAGATATACGAACACCCTACTAGTGAAGGAACACTCAAGCAATGACGAGCAGAAGACATACGAACACCCTAGTTGTGAAAGAACACTCTAGCAGTAACGAGCGGAAGAGATACGAACACCCAAGTTGTGAAGGAACACTACAGGAGTGACGAGTAGAAGACGGACGGACACCCTAGTGGTGAAGGAACACTCTAACAGTGATAAGTGTAAGAAATATGATTACCCTGATGGTGAAGGAACACTAAAGGAGTGACGAGCTGAAGACGTACGAACACCCTAGTGATGAAGGAACACTCTAGCAGTGATGTGCAAAAGAGAAACGAACACCCTAGTGCAGAAGGAACACTCTAGCAGTGACGAGCTGAAGAGCCATGAACATCCTAGTAGTGAAGGAACACTTTAGCAAGGATAAGCAAAAGACATACGAACACCCTAGTGGTGAAGGAACACTCTAGCAGTGACGAGTAGAAGAAATACGAACACCTTAGTGGGGAAGGAACACTCTAGCAGTGACGAGCAGAAGACATACGAACACCCTAGTGGTGAAGGAACACTCTAGTAGTGACGAGCAGAAGATATACGAACACCCTAGTGGTGAAGGAACACTCTAGCAGTGACGAGCATAAGACATACGTACACCCTAGTGGTGAAGGAACACTCTAGCAATGAAGAGCAGAAGACATACGAACACCCTAGTGTTGAAGGAACATTCTAGCAGTGATGAGCGCAAAAGATACGAACACCCTAGTTGTGAAGGAACATTCTACCTGAGATGAGCAAAAGACATACGAACACCCTAGTGGGGAAGGAACACTAAAGGAGTGACGAGCTGAAGACGTACGAACACCCTAGTGATGAAGGAACACTCTAGCAGTGACGAGCATAAGACATACGAACATCCTAGTGGTGAAGGAACACTCTAACAGTTACGAGCAGTAGATATACGAACACCCTACTAGTGAAGGAACACTCTAGCAGTGACGAGCAGAAGACATATGAACACCTTAGTGGGGAAGGAACAGTCTAGCAGTGACGAGCAGAAGACATATGAACACCCTAGTGGTGAAGGAACACTCTAACAATGACTAGCAGAAGACATAAGAACACCCTAGTGGTGAAAGAACACTCTAGTAGTGACGAGCAGAAGACATTCGAACACCCAAGTGGTGAAGGAACACTCTAGCAGTGACAAGCAGAAGACATACGAACACCCTAGTGGTGAAGGAACACTCTAGTAGTGACGAGCAGAAGAGATACGAACACCCAAGTTGTGAAGGAACACTAAAGGAGTGACGAGTAGAAGACGTACGAACACCCTAGTGGCGAAGGAACACTCTAGTAGTGATGAGCAGAAGACATATGATTACCCTAATGGTGAAGGAACACTAAAGGAGTGACGAGCATAAGACATACGAACACCCTAGTGGTGAAAGAACACTCTAGTAGTGACGAGCAGATGGGAAACGAACACCCTAGTTGTGAAAAAACACTCTAGCAGTAACGAGCGGAAGAGATACGAACATCCAAGTTGTGAAGGAACACTACAGGAGTGACGAGTAGAAGACGTACGGACACCCTAGTGCTGAAGGAACACCCTAGCAGTGATGAGCTGAAGAGCTATGAACACCCTTGTAGTGAAGGAACACTCTAGCAAGGATAAGCAGAAGACATACGAACACCCTAGTGGTGAAGGAACACTAAAGCAGTGACGAGCAAAAGACATACGAACACCCTAGTGGTGAAGAAACACTCTAGCAATGAAGAGCAGAAGACATACGAACACCCTAGTGTTGAAGGAACATTCTAGCAGTGATGAGCGCAAAAGATACGAACACCCTAGTTGTGAAGGAACACTCTACCTGAGATGAGCAAAAGACATACGAACATCCTAGTGGGGAAGGAACACTAAAGGAGTGACGAGCTGAAGATGTACGAACACCCTAGTGATGAAGGAACACTCTAGCAGTGACGAGCATAAGACATACGAACATCCTAGTGGTGAAGGAACACTCTAACAGTTACGAGCAGTAGATATACGAACACCCTACTAGTGAAGGAACACTCTAGCAATGACGAGCAGAAGACATACGAACACTCTAGTTGTGAAAGAACACTCTAGCAGTAACGAGCGGAAGAGATACGAACACCCAAGTTGTGAAGGAACACTACAGGAGTGACGAGTAGAAGACGGACGGACACCCTAGTGGTGAAGGAACACTCTAACAGTGATAAGTGTAAGAAATATGATTACCCTGATGGTGAAGGAACACTAAAGGAGTGACGAGCTGAAGACGTACGAACACCTTAGTGATGAAGGAACACTCTAGCAGTGATGTGCAAAAGAGAAACGAACACCCTAGTGCAGAAGGAACACTCTAGCAGTGACGAGCTGAAGAGCCATGAACATCCTAGTAGTGAAGGAACACTTTAGCAAGGATAAGCAAAAGACATACGAACACCCTAGTGGTGAAGGAACACTCTAGCAGTGACGAGTAGAAGAAATACGAACACCTTAGTGGGGAAGGAACACTCTAGCAGTGACGAGCAGAAGACATACGAACACCCTAGTGGTGAAGGAACACTCTAGTAGTGACGAGCAGAAGATATACGAACACCCTAGTGGTGAAGGAACACTCTAGCAGTGACGAGCATAAGACATACGTACACCCTAGTGGTGAAGGAACACTCTAGCAGTGACGAGCGGATGAGATACGAACACCCTAGTTGTGAAGGAACACTAAAGGAGTGACGAGCATAAGACGTACGAACAACCTAGTGGTAAAGGAACACTCTAGCAAGGATAAGCAGAAGACATACGAACACCCTAGTGGTAATGGAACACTCTAGCAGTGACGAGCAGAAGACATACGAACACCCTAGTGGTGAAGGAACACTCTAGTAGTGACGAGCAGAAGACGTACGAACACCCTAGTGATGAAGGAACACTCTAGCAGTGACGAGCAGAAGACATACGAACATCCTAGTGGTGAAGGAACACTCTAACAGTTACGAGCAGTAGATATACGAACACCCTACTAGTGAAGGAACACTCTAGCAGTGACGAGCAGAAGACATACGAACACCCTAGTTGTGAAAGAACACTCTAGCAGTAACGAGCGGAAGAGATACGAACAGCCAAGTTGTGAAGGAACACTACAGGAGTGACGAGTAGAAGACGTACGAACACCTTAGTGGTGAAGGAACACTCTAACAGTGACTAGAAGAAATATGATTACCCTAATGGTGAAGGAACACTAAAGGAGTGACGAGTTGAAGACGTACGAAAACCCTAGTGATGAAGGAACACTCTAGCAGTGACGAGCAAAAGAGAAACGAACACAATAGTGCAGAAGGAACACTCTAGCAGTGACGAGCTGAAGAGCCATGAACACCCTAGTAGTGAAGGAACACTTTCGCAAGGATAAGCAGAAGACATACGAACACCCAAGTGGTGAAGGAACACTCTAGCAGTGACGAGTAGAAGAAATACGAACACCTTAGTGGGGAAGGAACACTCTAGCAGTGACGAGCAGAAGACATACGAACGCCCTAGTGGTGAAGGAATACTCTAGCAGTGACGAGCGGAAGAGATACGAACACCCAAGTTTTTAAGGAACACTAAAGGAGTGACGAGTAGAAGACGTACGGACACCCTAGTGGTGAAGGAACACTCTAACAGTGATGAGTATAACAAATATGATTACCCTGATGGTGAAGGAACACTAAAGGAGTGACGAGCTGAAGACGTACGAACACCCTATTGATGAAGGAACACTCTCGCAGTGACGAGCAAAAGAGAAACGAACACCCTAGTGCTGAAGGAACACCCTAGCAGTGATGAGCTGAAGAGCTATGAACACCCTAGTAGTGAAGGAACACTGTAGCAAGGATAAGCGGAAGACATACGAACACCCTAGTGGTGAAGGAACACTCTAGCAATGACGAGCAGAAGACATACGAACACCCTAGTGTTGAAGGAACATTCTAGCAGTGATGAGCGCAAAAGATACGAACACCCTAGTTGTGAAGGAACACTCTACCTGAGATGAGCAAATAACATACGAACACCTTAGTGGGTAAGGAACACTAAAGGAGTGACGAGCAGAAGACGTACGAACACCCTAGTGGCGAATGAACACTCTAGTAGTGACGAGCAGAAGACATATGATTACCCTAATGGTGAAGGAACACTAAAGGAGTGACGAGTATAAGACATACGAACACCCTAGTGGTGAAAGAACAGTCTAGTAGTGACGAGCAGATAGGAAACGAACACCCTAGTTGTGAAAGAACACTCTAGCAGTAACGAGCGGAAGAGATACGAACACCCAAGTTGTGAAGGAACACTACAGGAGTGACGAGTAGAAGACGTACGAATACCCTAGTGGTGAAGGAACACTCTAACAGTGACTAGTAGAAGAAATATGATTACCCTAATGGTGAAGGAAAACTAAAGGAGTGACGAGCTGAAGACGTACGAAAACCCTAGTGATGAAGGAACACTCTAGCAGTGACGAGCAAAAGAGAAACGAACACCGTAGAGCAGAAGGAACACTCTAGCAGTGACGAGCTGAAGAGCCATGAACACCCTAGTAGTGAAGGAACACTTTAGCAAGGATAAGCAGAAGACATACGAACACCCTAGTGGTGAAGGAACACTCTAGCAGTGACGAGCATAAGAAATATGAACACCTTAGTGGGGAAGGAACACTCTAGCAGTGACGAGGAGAAGACATACGAACACCCTAGTGGTGAAGGAACACTCTAGCAGTGACGAGCGGAAGAGATACGAACACCCAAGTTTTGAAGGAACACTAAAGGAGTGACAAGTAAAAGACATACGAACACCCTAGTGGTGAAGGAACACTCTAACAGTAATGAGTATAACAAATATGGTTACCCTGATGGTGAAGGAACACTAAAGGACTGACGAGCTGAAGACGTACGAACACCCTAGTGATGAAGGAACACTCGAGCAGTGATGAGCAACAGAGAAACGAACACCCTAGTGCTGAAGGAACACCCTAGCAGTGATGAGCTGAAGAGCTATGAACACCCTTGTAGTGAAGGAACACTCTAGCAAGGATAAGTAGAAGACATACGAACACCCTAGTGGTGAAGGAACACTAAAGCAGTGACGAGCAAAAGACATACGAACACCCTAGTGGTGCAGGAACACTCTAGCAATGAAGAGCAGAAGACATACGAACACCCTAGTGTTGAAGGAACATTCTAGCAGTGATGAGCGCAAAAGATACGAACACCCTAGTTGTGAAGGAACACTCTACCTGAGATGAGCAAAAGACATACGAACACCCTAGTGGGGAAGGAACACTAAAGGAGTGACGAGCTGAAGACGTACGAACACCCTAGTGATGAAGGAACACTCTAGCAGTGACGAGCATAAGACATACGAACATCCTAGTGGTGAAGGAACACTCTAACAGTTACGAGCAGTAGATATACGAACACCCTACTAGTCAAGGAACACTCTAGTAGTGACGAGCAGAAGATATACGAACACCCTAGTGGTGAAGGAACACTCTAGCAGTGACGAGCTGAAGAGATACGAACACCCAAGGTGTGAAGGAACACTAAAGGAGTGATGAGTAGAAGACGTACGGACACCCTAGTGGTGAAGGAACACTCTAACAGTGATAAGTATAAGAAATATGATTACCCTGATGGTGAAGGAACACTAAACGAGTGACGAGCTGAAGACGTACGAACACCCTAGTGATGAAGGAACACACTAGCAGTGACGAGCAAAAGAGAAACGAACACCCTAGTGCTGAAGGAACACTCTAGCAGTGACGAGCTGAAGAGCTATGAACATCCTAGTAGTGAAGGAACACTTTAGCAAGGATAAGCAGAAGACATACGAACACCCTAGTGGTGAAGGAACACTCTAGCAGTGACGAGTAGAAGACATACGAACACCTTAGTGGGGAAGGAACACTCTAGCAGTGACGAGCATAAGAAATATGAACACCTTAGTGGGGGAAGGAACACTCTAGCAGTGACGAGGAGAAGACATACGAACACCCTAGTGGTGAAGGAACACTCTAGCAGTGACGAGCGGAAGAGATACGAACACCCAAGTTTTGAAGGAACACTAAAGGAGTGACAAGTAAAAGACATACGAACACCCTAGTGGTGAAGGAACACTCTAACAGTAATGAGTATAACAAATATGGTTACCCTGATGGTGAAGGAACACTAAAGGACTGACGAGCTGAAGACGTACGAACACCCTAGTGATGAAGGAACACTCGAGCAGTGATGAGCAACAGGGAAACGAACACCCTAGTGCTGAAGGAACACCCTAGCAAGGATAAGCAGAAGACATACGAACACCCTAGTGGTGAAGGAACACTAAAGCAGTGACGAGCAAAAGACATACGAACACCCTAGTGGTGAAGGAAAACTCTAGCAATGAAGAGCAGAAGACATACGAACACCCTAGTGTTGAAGGAACATTCTAGCAGTGATGAGCGCAAAAGATACGAACACCCTAGTTGTGAAGGAACACTCTACCTGAGTTGAGCAAAAGACATACGAACACCCTAGTGGGGAAGGAACACTAAAGGAGTGACGAGCTGAAGACGTACGAACACCCTAGTGATGAAGGAACACTCTAGCAGTGACGAGCATAAGACATACGAACATCCTAGTGGTGAAGGAACACTCTAACAGTTACGAGCAGTAGATATACGAACACCCTACTAGTGAAGGAACACTCTAGTAGTGACGAGCAGAAGATATACGAACACCCTAGTGGTGAAGGAACACTCTAGCAGTGACGAGCTGAAGAGATACGAACACCCAAGTTTTTAAGGAACACTAAAGGAGTGACGAGTAGAAGACGTACGGACACCCTAGTGGTGAAGGAACACTCTAACAGTGATGAGTATAACAAATATGATTACCCTGATGGTGAAGGAACACTAAAGGAGTGACGAGCTGAAGACGTACGAACACCCTATTGATGAAGGAACACTCTAGCAGTGACGAACAAAAGAGAAACGAACACCCTAGTGCTGAAGGAACACTCTAGCAGTGACGAGCTGAAGAGCTATGAACATCCTAGTAGTGAAGGAACACTTTAGCAAGGATAAGCAGAAGACATACGAACACCCTAGTGGTGAAGGAACACTCTAGCAGTGACGAGTAGAAGACATACGAACACCCTAGTGGTGAAGGAACACTCTAGTAGTGACGAGCAGAAGTCATACGAACACCCTAGTGGTGAAGGAACACTCTAGCAGTGACGAGCAGAAGACATACGACCACCCTAGTGGTGAAGGAACACTCTAGTAGTGATGAGCAAATGAGAAACGAATACCCTAGTGGTGAAGGAACACTCTAGCAGTGACGAGCGGAAGAGATACGACCACCCTAGTGGTGAAGGAACACTCTAGCAGTGACGAGCAGAAGACATACGAACACCCTAGTGGTGAAAGAACACTCTAGCAGTGACGAGCATAAGAGATACGAACACCCAAGTTGTGAAGGAACACTAAAGGAGTGACAAGTAGAAGACGTACGAACACCCTAGTGGCGAATGAACACTCTAGTAGTGACGAGCAGAAGACATATGATTACCCTAATGGTGAAGGAACATTAAAGGAGTGACGAGCATAAGACATACGAACACCCTAGTGGTGAAAGAACACTCTAGTAGTGACGAGCAGATAGGAAAAGAACACCCTAGTTGTGAAAGAACACTCTCGCAGTAACGAGCGGAAGAGATACGAACACCCAAGTTGTGAAGGAACACTACAGGAGTGACGAGTTGAAGACGGACGAAAACCCTAGTGATGAAGGAACACTCTAGCAGTGACGAGCAAAAGAGAAACGAACACCCTAGTGCAGAAGGAACACTCTAGCAGTGACGAGCTAAAGAGCCATGAACACCCTAGTAGTGAAGGAACACTTTAGCAAGGATAAGCAGAAGACATACGAACACGCTAGTGGTGAAGGAACACTCTAGCAGTGACGAGTAGAAGAAATACGAACACCTTAGTGGGGAAGGAACACTCTAGCAGTGACGAGCAGAAGACATACGAACGCCCTAGTGGTGAAGGAATACTCTAGCAGTGACGAGCGGAAGAGATACGAACACCCAAGTTTTTAAGGAACACTAAAGGAGTGACGAGTAGAAGACGTACGGACACCCTAGTGGTGAAGGAACACTCTAACAGTGATGAGTATAACAAATATGATTACCCTGATGGTGAAGGAACACTAAAGGAGTGACGAGCTGAAGACGTACGAACACCCTATTGATGAAGGAACACTCTAGCAGTGACGAGCAAAAGAGAAACGAACACCCTAGTGCTGAAGGAACACCCTAGCAGTGATGAGCTGAAGAGCTATGAACACCCTAGTAGTGAAGGAACACTGTAGCAAGGATAAGCGGAAGACATACGAACACCCTAGTGGTGAAGGAACACTCTAGCAATGACGAGCAGAAGACATACGAACACCCTAGTGTTGAAGGAACATTCTAGCAGTGATGAGCGCAAAAGATACGAACACCCTAGTTGTGAAGGAACACTCTACCTGAGATGAGCAAATAACATACGAACACCTTAGTGGGTAAGGAACACTAAAGGAGTGACGAGCAGAAGACGTACGAACACCCTAGTGGCGAATGAACACTCTAGTAGTGACGAGCAGAAGACATATGATTACCCTAATGGTGAAGGAACACTAAAGGAGTGACGAGTATAAGACATACGAACACCCTAGTGGTGAAAGAACAGTCTAGCAGTGACGAGCAGAAGATATACGAACACCCTAGTTGTGAAGGATCACTCTAGCAGTGACAAGCTGAAGAGATACGAATACCCAAGGTGTGAAGGAACACTAAAGGAGTGATGAGTAGAAGACGTACGGACACCCTAGTGGTGAAGGAACACTCTAACAGTGATAAGTATAAGAAATATGATTACCCTGATGGTGAAGCAACACTAAAGGAGTGACGAGCTGAAGACGTACGAACACCCTAGTGATGAAGGAACACTCTAGCAGTGACGAGCAAAAGAGAAACGAACACCCTAGTGCTGAAGGAACACTCTAGCAGTGACGAGCTGAAGAGCTATGAACATCCTAGTAATGAAGGAACACTTTAGCAAGGATAAGTAGAAGACGTACGAACACCCTAGTGGTGAAGGAACACTCTAGCAGTGACGAGTAGAAGACATACGAACACCTTAGTGGGGAAGGAACAGTCTAGCAGTGACGAGCAGAAGACATATGAACACCCTAGTGGTGAAGGAACACTCTAGCAATGACTAGCAGAAGACATAAGAACACCCTATTGGTGAAAGAAATATTGTAGCAGCGACGAGCAGAAGACATACGAACACCCTAGTGGTGAAGGAACACTCTAGTAGTGACGAGCAGAAGACATTCGAACACCCTAGTGGTGAAGGAACACTCTAGCAGTGACGAGCAGAAGACATACGAACACCCTAGTGGTGAAGGAACACTCTAGCAGTGACGAGCAGAAGAGATACGAACACCCAAGTGGCGAAGGAACACTCTAGTAGTGACGAGCAGAAGACATATGATTACCCTAATGGTGAAGGAACACTAAAGGAGTGACGAGCATAAGACATACGAACACCCTAGTGGTGAAAGAACACTCTAGTAGTGACGAGCAGATGGTAAACGAACACCCTAGTTGTGAGAGTACACTCTAGCAGTAACGAGCGGAAGAGATACGAACACCCAAGTTGTGAAGGAACACTACAGGAGTAACGAGTAGAAGACGTACGAACACCCTAGTGGTGAAGGAACACTCTAACAGTGACTAGTAGAAGAAATATGATTACCCTAATGGTGAAGGAACACTAAAGGAGTGACGAGCTGAAGACGTACGAAAACCCTAGTGATGAAGGAACACTCTAGCAGTGACGAGCAAAAGAGAAACGAACACCCTAGTGCAGAAGGAACACTCTAGCAGTGACGAGCTGAAGACCCATGAACACCCTAGTAGTGAAGGAACACTTTAGCAAGGATAAGAAGAAGACATACGAACACCCTAGTGGTGAAGGAACACTCTAGAAGTGACGAGCAGAAGAAATACGAACACCTTAGTGGGGAAGGAACACTCTAGCAGTGACGAGCAGAAGACATACGAACACCATTGTTTTGAAGGAACATTCTAGCAATGATGAGCGGAAAAGATACAAACACCCTAGTTGTGAAGGAACACTCTAGCGGAGACGAGCAAAAGAAATACGAACACCCTAGTGGGGAAGGAACACTAAAGGAGTGACAAGCTGAAGACGTACGAACACCCTAGTGATGAAGGAACACTCTAGCAGTGACAAGCAGAAGACATACGAACATCCTAGTGGTGAAGGAACACTCTAGCAGTGACGAGCAGTAGATATACGAACACCCTACTAGTGAAGGAACACTCTAGTAGTGACGAGCAGAAGATACACGAACACCCTAGTGGTGAAGGAACACTCTAGCAGTGACGAGCAGAAGACATACGAACACCCTAGTGGTGAAGGAACACTCTAGCAGTGACGAGCAAAAGAGAAACGAACACCCTAGTGCTGAAGGAACACTAAAGGAGTGACGAGCATAAGACGTACAAACAACCTAGTGTTGAAGGAACACTCTAGCAAGGATAAGCAGAAGACATACGAACACCCTAGTGGTGAAGGAACACTCTAGCAGTGACGAGCAGAAGACATACGAACACCTTAGTGGGGAAGGAACAGTCTAGCAGTGACGAGCAAAAGACATATGAACACCCTAGTGGTGAAGGAACACTCTAACAATGACTAGCAGAAGACATAAGAACACCCTAGTGGTGAAAGAACACTCTAGTAGTGACGAGCAGAAGACATTCGAACACCCTAGTGGTGAAGGAACACTCTAGCAGTGACGAGCAGAAGACATACGAACACCCTAGTGGTGAAGGAACACTCTAGCAGTGACGAGCAGAAGAGATACGAACACCCAAGTTGTGAAGGAACACTAAAGGAGTGACGAGTAGAAGACGTACGAACACCCTAGTGGCGAAGGAACACTCTAGTAGTGACGAGCAGAAGATATATGATTACCCTAATGGTGAAGGAACACTAAAGGAGTGACGAGCATAAGACATACGAACACCCTAGTGATGAAGGAACACTCTAGCAGTGACGAGCAGAAGAGATACTAACACCCAAGTTGTGAAGGAACACTACAGGAGTGACGAGTAGAAGACATACGGACACCCTAGTGGTGAAGGAACACTCTAACAGTGATAAGTGTAAGAAATATGATTACCCTGATGGTGAAGGAACACTAAAGGAGTGACGATCTGAAGACCTACGAACACCCTAGTGATGAAGGAACACTCTAGCAGTGACGTGCAAAAGAGAAACGAACACCCTAGTGCAGAAGGAACACTCTAGCAGTGACGAGCTGAAGAGCCATGAACACCCTAGTAGTGAAGGAACACTTTAGCAAGGATAAGCAAAAGACATACGAACACCCTAGTGGTGAAGGAACACTCTAGCAGTGACGAGCAGAAGACATATGAACACCCTAGTGGTGAAGGAACACTCTAACAATGACTAGCATAAGACATAAGAACACCCTAGTGGTGAAAGAACACTCTAGTAGTGACGAGCATAAGACATTCGAACACCCTAGTGGTGAAGGAACACTCTAGCAGTGACGAGCATAAGACATACGTACACCCTAGTGGTGAAGGAACACTCTAGCAGTGACGAGCGGATGAGATACGAACACCCTAGTTGTGAAGGAACACTAAAGGAGTGACGAGCATAAGACGTACAAACAACCTAGTGTTGAAGGAACACTCTAGCAAGGATAAGCAGAAGACATACGAACACCCTAGTGGTGATGGAACACTCTAGCAGTGACGAGCAGAAGACATACGAACACCCTAGTGGTGAAGGAACACTCTAGTAGTGACGAGCAGAAGACGTACGAACACCCTAGTGATGAAGGAACACTCTAGCAGTGACGAGCAGAAGACATACAAACATCCTAGTGCTGATGGAACACTCTAACAGTTACGAGCAGTAGATATACGAACACCCTACTGGTGAAGGAACACTCTAGTAGTGACGAGCAGAAGATATACGAACACCCTAGTGGTGAAGGTACACTCTAGCAGTGACGAGCTGAAGAGATACGAACACCCAAGGTGTGAAGGAACACTAAAGGAGTGACGAGTAGAAGACGTACGGACACCCTAGTGGTACAGGAACACTCTAACAGTGATAAGTATAAGAAATATGATTACCCTGATGGTGAAGGAACACTAAAGGAGTGACGAGCTGAAGACGTACGAACACCCTAGTGATGAAGGAACACTCTAGCAGTGACGAGCTGAAGAGCTATGAACATCCTAGTAGTGAAGGAACACTTTAGCAAGGATAAGCAGAAGACATACGAACACCCTAGTGGTGAAGGAACACTCTAGCAGTGACGAGCAGAAGACATACGAACACCTTAGTGGGGAAGGAACAGTCTAGCAGTGACGAGCAAAAGACATATGAACACCCTAGTGGTGAAGGAACACTCTAACAATGACTAGCAGAAGACATAAGAACACCCTAGTGGTGAAAGAACACTCTAGTAGTGACGAGCAGAAGACATTCGAACACCCTAGTGGTGAAGGAACACTCTAGCAGTGACGAGCAGAAGACATACGAACACCCTAGTGGTGAAGGAACACTCTAGCAGTGACGAGCAGAAGAGATACGAACACCCAAGTTGTGAAGGAACACTAAAGGAGTGACGAGTAGAAGACGTACGAACACCCTAGTGGCGAAGGAACACTCTAGTAGTGACGAGCAGAAGATATATGATTACCCTAATGGTGAAGGAACACTAAAGGAGTGACGAGCATAAGACATACGAACACCCTAGTGATGAAGGAACACTCTAGCAGTGACGAGCAGAAGAGATACTAACACCCAAGTTGTGAAGGAACACTACAGGAGTGACGAGTAGAAGACATACGGACACCCTAGTGGTGAAGGAACACTCTAACAGTGATAAGTGTAAGAAATATGATTACCCTGATGGTGAAGGAACACTAAAGGAGTGACGATCTGAAGACCTACGAACACCCTAGTGATGAAGGAACACTCTAGCAGTGACGTGCAAAAGAGAAACGAACACCCTAGTGCAGAAGGAACACTCTAGCAGTGACGAGCTGAAGAGCCATGAACACCCTAGTAGTGAAGGAACACTTTAGCAAGGATAAGCAAAAGACATACGAACACCCTAGTGGTGAAGGAACACTCTAGCAGTGACGAGCAGAAGACATATGAACACCCTAGTGGTGAAGGAACACTCTAACAATGACTAGCATAAGACATAAGAACACCCTAGTGGTGAAAGAACACTCTAGTAGTGACGAGCATAAGACATTCGAACACCCTAGTGGTGAAGGAACACTCTAGCAGTGACGAGCATAAGACATACGTACACCCTAGTGGTGAAGGAACACTCTAGCAGTGACGAGCGGATGAGATACGAACACCCTAGTTGTGAAGGAACACTAAAGGAGTGACGAGCATAAGACGTACAAACAACCTAGTGTTGAAGGAACACTCTAGCAAGGATAAGCAGAAGACATACGAACACCCTAGTGGTGATGGAACACTCTAGCAGTGACGAGCAGAAGACATACGAACACCCTAGTGGTGAAGGAACACTCTAGTAGTGACGAGCAGAAGACGTACGAACACCCTAGTGATGAAGGAACACTCTAGCAGTGACGAGCAGAAGACATACAAACATCCTAGTGCTGATGGAACACTCTAACAGTTACGAGCAGTAGATATACGAACACCCTACTGGTGAAGGAACACTCTAGTAGTGACGAGCAGAAGATATACGAACACCCTAGTGGTGAAGGTACACTCTAGCAGTGACGAGCTGAAGAGATACGAACACCCAAGGTGTGAAGGAACACTAAAGGAGTGACGAGTAGAAGACGTACGGACACCCTAGTGGTACAGGAACACTCTAACAGTGATAAGTATAAGAAATATGATTACCCTGATGGTGAAGGAACACTAAAGGAGTGACGAGCTGAAGACGTACGAACACCCTAGTGATGAAGGAACACTCTAGCAGTGACGAGCTGAAGAGCTATGAACATCCTAGTAGTGAAGGAACACTTTAGCAAGGATAAGCAGAAGACATACGAACACCCTAGTGGTGAAGGAACACTCTAGCAGTGACGAGCAGAAGACATACGAACACCTTAGTGGGGAAAGAACAGTCTAGCAGTGACGAGCAGAAGACATATGAACACCCTAGTGGTGAAGGAACACTCTAACAATGACTGGTATAAGACATAAGAACACCCTAGTGGTGAAAGAACACTCTAGTAGTGACGAGCAGAACACATTCGAACACCCTAGTGGTGAAGGAACACTCTAGCAGTGACGAGCAGAAGACATACGAACACCCTAGTGGTGAAGGAACACTCTAGCAGTGACGAGCAGAAGAGATACGAACACCCAAGTTGTGAAGGAACACTAAAGGAGTGACGAGTAGAAAACGTACGAACACCCTAGTGGCGAAGGAACACTCTAGTAGTGACGAGCAGAAGACATATGATTACCCTAATGGTGAAGGAACACTAAAGGAGTGACGAGCATAAGACATACGAACACCCTAGTGGTGAAAGAACACTCTAGTAGTGACGAGCAGATGGGAAATGAACACCCTAGTTGTGAAAAAACACTCTAGCAGTAACGAGCGGAAGAGATATGAACACCCAAGTTGTGAAGGAACACTACAGGAGTGACGAGTAGAAGACGTACGAACACCCTAGTGGTGAAGGAACACTCTAACAGTGACTAGTAGAATAAATATGATTACCCTAATGGTGAAGGAACACTAAAGGAGTGACGAGCTGAAGACGTACGAAAACCCTAGTGATGAAGGAACACTCTAGCAGTGACGTGCAAAAGAGAAACGAACACCCTAGTGCAGAAGGAACACTCTAGCAGTGACGAGCTGAAGAGCCATGTACACCCCAGTAGTGAAGGAACACTTTAGCAAGGATAAGCAAAAGACATACGAACACCCTAGTGGTGAAGGAACACTCTAGCAGTGACGAGCAGAAGACATATGAACACCCTAGTGGTGAAGGAACACTCTAACAATGACTAGCATAAGACATAAGAACACCCTAGTGGTGAAAGAACACTCTAGTAGTGACGAGCATAAGACATTCGAACACCCTAGTGGTGAAGGAACACTCTAACAATGACTAGCAGAAGACATAAGAACACCCTAGTGGTGAAAGAACACTCTAGTAGTGACGAGCAGAAGACATTCGAACACCCTAGTGGTGAAGGAACACTCTAGCAGTGACGAGCAGAAGACATACGAACACCCTAGTGGTGAAGGAACACTCTAGCAGTGACGAGCAGAAGAGATACGAACACCCAAGTTGTGAAGGAACACTAAAGGAGTGACGAGTAGAAGACGTACGAACACCCTAGTGGCGAAGGAACACTCTAGTAGTGACGAGCAGAAGACATATGATTACCCTAATGGTGAAGGAACACTAAAGGAGTGACGAGCATAAGACATACGAACACCCTAGTGATGAAGGAACACTCTAGCAGTGACGAGCAGAAGAGATACGAACACCCAAGTTGTGAAGGAACACTACAGGAGTGACGAGTAGAAGACATACGGACACCCTAGTGGTGAAGGAACACTCTAACAGTGATAAGTGTAAGAAATATGATTACCCTGATGGTGAAGGAACACTAAAGGAGTGACGATCTGAAGACCTACGAACACCCTAGTGATGAAGGAACACTCTAGCAGTGACGTGCAAAAGAGAAACGAACACCCTAGTGCAGAAGGAACACTCTAGCAGTGACGAGCTGAAGAGCCATGAACACCCTAGTAGTGAAGGAACACTTTAGCAAGGATAAGCAAAAGACATACGAACACCCTAGTGGTGAAGGAACACTCTAGCAGTGACGAGAAGAAGACATATGAACACCCTAGTGGTGAAGGAACACTCTAACAATGACTAGCATAAGACATAAGAACACCCTAGTGGTGAAAGAACACTCTAGTAGTGACGAGCATAAGACATTCGAACACCCTAGTGGTGAAGGAACACTCTAGCAGTGACAAGCATAAGACATACGTACACCCTAGTGGTGAAGGAACACTCTAGCAGTGACGAGCGGATGAGATACGAACACCCTAGTTGTGAAGGAACACTAAAGGAGTGACGAGCATAAGACGTACAAACAACCTAGTGTTGAAGGAACACTCTAGCAAGGATAAGCAGAAGACATACGAACACCCTAGTGGTAATGGAACACTCTAGCAGTGACGAGCAGAAGACATACGAACACCCTAGTGGTGAAGGAACACTCTAGTAGTGACGAGCAGAAGACGTACGAACACCCTAGTGATGAAGGAACACTCTAGCAGTGACGAGCAGAAGACATACAAACATCCTAGTGCTGATGGAACACTCTAACAGTTATGAGCAGTAGATATACGAACACCCTACTAGTGAAGGAACACTCTAGTAGTGACGAGCAGAAGATATACGAACACCCTAGTGGTGAAGGTACACTCTAGCAGTGACGAGCTGAAGAGATACGAACACCCAAGGTGTGAAGGAACACTAAAGGAGTGACGAGTAGAAGACGTACGGACACCCTAGTGGTACAGGAACACTCTAACAGTGATAAGTATAAGAAATATGATTACCCTGATGGTGAAGGAACACTAAAGGAGTGACGAGCTGAAGACGTACGAACACCCTAGTGATGAAGGAACACTCTAGCAGTGACGAGCAAAAGAGAAACGAACACCCTAGTGCTGAAGGAACACTCTAGCAGTGACGAGCTGAAGAGCTATGAACATCCTAGTAGTGAAGGAACACTTTAGCAAGGATAAGCAGAAGACATACGAACACCCTAGTGGTGAAGGAACACTCTAGCAGTGACGAGCAGAAGACATACGAACACCTTAGTGGGGAAAGAACAGTCTAGCAGTGACGAGCAGAAGACATATGAACACCCTAGTGGTGAAGGAACACTCTAACAATGACTGGTATAAGACATAAGAACACCCTAGTGGTGAAAGAACACTCTAGTAGTGACGAGCAGAACACATTCGAACACCCTAGTGGTGAAGGAACACTCTAGCAGTGACGAGCAGAAGACATACGAACACCCTAGTGGTGAAGGAACACTCTAGCAGTGACGAGCAGAAGAGATACGAACACCCAAGTTGTGAAGGAACACTAAAGGAGTGACGAGTAGAAAACGTACGAACACCCTAGTGGCGAAGGAACACTCTAGTAGTGACGAGCAGAAGACATATGATTACCCTAATGGTGAAGGAACACTAAAGGAGTGACGAGCATAAGACATACGAACACCCTAGTGGTGAAAGAACACTCTAGTAGTGACGAGCAGATGGGAAATGAACACCCTAGTTGTGAAAAAACACTCTAGCAGTAACGAGCGGAAGAGATATGAACACCCAAGTTGTGAAGGAACACTACAGGAGTGACGAGTAGAAGACGTACGAACACCCTAGTGGTGAAGGAACACTCTAACAGTGACTAGTAGAATAAATATGATTACCCTAATGGTGAAGGAACACTAAAGGAGTGACGAGCTGAAGACGTACGAAAACCCTAGTGATGAAGGAACACTCTAGCAGTGACGTGCAAAAGAGAAACGAACACCCTAGTGCAGAAGGAACACTCTAGCAGTGACGAGCTGAAGAGCCATGTACACCCTAGTAGTGAAGGAACACTTTAGCAAGGATAAGCAAAAGACATACGAACACCCTAGTGGTGAAGGAACACTCTAGCAGTGACGACCAGAAGAAATACGAACACCTTAGTGGGGAAGGAACACTCTAGCAGTGATGAGCAGAAGACATACGAACACCCTAGTGGTGAAGGAACACTCTAGTAGTGACGAGCAGAAGATATACGAACACCCTAGTGGTGAAGGAACACTCTAGCAGTGACGAGCATAAGACATACGTACACCCTAGTGGTGAAGGAACACTCTAGCAGTGACGAGCGGATGAGATACGAACACCCTAGTTGTGAAGGAACACTAAAGGCGTGACGAGCATAAGACGTACGAACAACCTAGTGGTAAAGGAACACTCTAGCAAGGATAAGCAGAAGACATACGAACACCCCAGTGGTAATGGAACACTCTAGCAGTGACAAGCAAAAGACATACGAACACCCTAGTGGTGAAGGAACACTCTAGTAGTGACGAGCAGAAGTCATACGAACACCCTAGTGGTGAAGGAACACTCTAGCAGTGACGAGCAGAAGACATACGAACACCCTAGTGGTGAAGGAACACTCTAGTAGTGATGAGCAAATGAGAAACAAACACCTTAGTGGTGAAGGAAAGTTCTAGGAGTGACGAGCGGAAGAGATACGAACACCCAAGTTGTGAAGGAACACTACAGGAGTGACGAGTAGAAGACGTACGAAGACCCTAGTGGTAAAGGAACACTCTAACAGTGATAAGTATAAGAAATATGATTACCGTGATGGTGAAGGAACACTAAAGGAGTGACGAGCTGAAGAAGTACGAACACCCTAGTGATGAAGGAACACTCTAGCAGTGACGAGCAAAAGAGAAACTAACACCCTAGTGCTGAAGGAACACTCTAGCAGTGACGAGCTGAAGAGCTATGAACATCCTAGTAGTGAAGGAACACTTTAGCAAGGATAAGCAGAAGACATACGAACACCCTAGTGATGAAGGAACACTCTAGCAGTGACGAGCATAAGACATATGAACACCTTAGTGGGGAAGGAACAGTCTAGCAGTGACGAGCAGAAGACATATGAACACCCTAGTGGTGAAGGAACACTCTAACAATGACTAGTATAAGACATAAGAACACCCTAGTGGTAATGGAACACTCTAGCAGTGACGAGCAGAAGACATACGAACACCCTAGTGGTGAAGGAACACTCTAGTAGTGACGAGCAGAAGACGTACGAACACCCTAGTGATGAAGGAACACTCTAGCAGTGACGAGCAGAAGACATACAAACATCCTAGTGGTGATGGAACACTCTAACAGTTACGAGCAGTAGATATACGAACACCCTACTGGTGAAGGAACACTCTAGTAGTGACGAGCAGAAGATATACGAACACCCTAGTTGTGAAAAAACACTCTAGTAGTAACGAGCGGAAGAGATATGAACACCCAAGTTGTGAAGGAACACTACAGGAGTGACGAGTAGAAGACGTACGAACACCCTAGTGGTGAAGGAACACTCTAACAGTGACTAGTAGAATAAATATGATTACCCTAATGGTGAAGGAACACTAAAGGAGTGACGAGCTGAAGACGTACGAAAACCCTAGTGATGAAGGAACACTCTAGCAGTGACGTGCAAAAGAGAAACGAACACCCTAGTGCAGAAGGAACACTCTAGCAGTGACGGGCTGAAGAGCCATGTACACCCTAGTACTGAAGGAACACTTTAGCAAGGATAAGCAAAAGACATACGAACACCCTAGTGGTGAAGGAACACTCTAGCAGTGACGAGCAGAAGAAATACGAACACCTTAGTGGGGAAGGAACACTCTAGCAGTGATGAGCAGAAGACATACGAACACCCTAGTGGTGAAGGAACACTCTAGTAGTGACGAGCAGAAGATATACGAACACCCTAGTGGTGAAGGAACACTCTAGCAGTGACGAGCATAAGACATACGTACACCCTAGTGGTGAAGGAACACTCTAGCAGTGACGAGCGGATGAGATACGAACACCCTAGTTGTGAAGGAACACTAAAGGCGTGACGAGCATAAGACGTACGAACAACCTAGTGGTAAAGGAACACTCTAGCAAGGATAAGCAGAAGACATACGAACACCCCAGTGGTAATGGAACACTCTAGCAGTGACAAGCAAAAGACATACGAACACCCTAGTGGTGAAGGAACACTCTAGTAGTGACGAGCAGAAGTCATACGAACACCCTAGTGGTGAAGGAACACTCTAGCAGTGACGAGCAGAAGACATACGAACACCCTTGTGGTGAAGGAACACTCTAGTAGTGATGAGCAGATGAGAAACGAACACCCTAGTGGTGAAGGAACACTCTAGTAGTGATGAGCAGATGAGAAACAAACACCCTAGTGGTGAAGGAAAGTTCTAGGAGTGACGAGCGGAAGAGATACGAACACCCAAGTTGTGAAGGAACACTACAGGAGTGACGAGTAGAAGACGTACGAAGACCCTAGTGGTGAAGGAACACTCTAACAGTGATAAGTATAAGAAATATGATTACCGTGATGGTGAAGGAACACTAAAGGAGTGACGAGCTGAAGAAGTACGAACACCCTAGTGATGAAGGAACACTCTAGCAGTGACGAGCAAAAGAGAAACTAACACCCTAGTGCTGAAGGAACACTCTAGCAGTGACGAGCTGAAGAGCTATGAACATCCTAGTAGTGAAGGAACACTTTAGCAAGGATAAGCAGAAGACATACGAACACCCTAGTGGTGAAGGAACACTCTAGCAGTGACGAGCAGAAGACATACGAACACCTTAGTGGGGAAGGAACAGTCTAGCAGTGACGAGCAGAAGACATATGAACACCCTAGTGGTGAAGGAACACTCTAACAATGACTAGCAGAAGACATAAGAACACCCTAGTGGTGAAAGAACACTCTAGTAGTGACGAGCAGAAGACATTCGAACACCCTAGTGGTGAAGGAACACTCTAGTAGTGATGAGCAGATGAGAAACGAATACCCTAGTGGTGAAGGAACACTCTAGCAGTGACGAGCGGAAGAGATACGAACACCCAAGTTGTGAAGGAACACTAAAGGAGTGACGAGTAGAAGACGTACGAACACCCTAGTGGTGAAGGAACACTTTAGCAAGGATAACCAGAAGACATACGAACACCCTAGTGGTGAAGGAACACTCTAGCAGTGACGAGCAGAAGAAATACGAACACCTTAGTGGGGAAGGAACACTCTAACAGTGATGAGTATAAGAAATACGATTACCCTGATGGTGAAGGAACACTAAAGGAGTGACGAGCTGAAGACGTACGAACACCCTAGTGATGAAGGAACACTCTAGCAGTGACGAGCAAAAGAGAAACGAACACCCTAGTGCTAAAGGAACACTCTAGCAGTGACGAGCTGAAGAGCTATGAACATCCTAGTAGTGAAGGAACACTTTAGCAAGGATAAGCAGAAGACATAGGAACACCCAAGTGGTGAAGGAACACTCTAGCAGTGACGAGCAGAAGACATACGAACACCTTAGTGGGGAAGGAACAGTCTAGCAGTGACGAGCAGAAGACATATGAACACCCTAGTGGTGAAGGAACACTCTAACAATGACTAGCAGAAGACATAAGAACACCCTAGTGGTGAAAGAACATTCTAGTAGTGACGAGCAGAAGACATTCGAACACCCTAGTGGTGAAGGAACACTCTAGCAGTGACGAGCAGAAGACATACGAACACCCTAGTGGTGAAGGAACACTCTAGCAGTGACGAGCAGAAGAGATACGAACACCCAAGTTGTGAAGGAACACTAAAGGAGTGACGAGTAGAAGACGTATGAACACCCTAGTGGCGAAGGAACACTCTAGTAGTGACGAGCAGAAGACATATGATTACCCTAATGGTGAAAGAACACTAAAGGAGTGACGAGCATAAGACATACGAACACCCTAGTGGTGAAAGAACACTCTAGTAGTGACGAGCAGATGGGAAACGAACACCCTAGTTGTGAAAGAACACTCTAGCAGTAACGAGGGGAAGAGATACGAACACCCAAGTTGTGAAGGAACACTACAGGAGTGACAAGTAGAAGACGTACGAACACCCTAGTGGTGAAGGAACACTCTAACAGTGACTAGTAGAAGAAATATGATTACCCTAATGGTGAAGGAACACTAAAGGCGTGACAAGCTGAAGACGTACGAAAACCCTAGTGATGAAGTAACACTCTAGCAGTGACGAGCAAAAGAGAATCGAACACCGTAGTGCAGAAGGAACACTCTAGCAGTGACGAGCTGAAGAGCCATGAACACCCTAGTAGTGAAGGGACACTTTAGCAAGGATAAGCAAAAGACATACGAACACCCTAGTGGTGAAAGAACACTCTAGCAGTGACGAGCAGAAGAAATACGAACACCTTAGTGGGGAAGGAACACTCTAGCAGTGACGAGCAGAAGACATACGAACACCCTAGTGGTGAAAGAACACTCTAGTAGTGACGAGCAGAAGAAATACGAACACCTTAGTGGGGAAGGAACACTCTAGCAGTGACGAGCAGAAGACATACGAACACCCTAGTGGTGAAGGAACACTTTAGTAGTGACGAGCAGAAGATATACGAACACCCTAGTGGTGAAGGAACACTCTAGCAGTGACGAGCATAAGACATACGTACACCCTAGTGGTGAAGGAACACTCTAGCAGTGACGAGGGGATGAGATACGAACACCCTAGTTGTCAAGGAACACTAAAGGAGTGACGAGCATAAGACGTACGAACAACCTAGTGGTGAAGGAACACTCTAGCAAGGATAAGCAGAAGACATACGAACACCCTAGTGGTAATGGAACACTCTAGCAGTGACGAGCAGAAGATATACAAACACCCTAGTGGTAAAGGAACACTCTAGTAGTGACGAGCAGAAGTCATACGAATACCCTAGTGGTGAAGGAACACTCTAGCAGTGACGAGCAGAAGACATACGAACACCCTAGTGGTGAAGGAACACTCTAGTACTGATGAGCAGATGAGAAACAAACACCCTAGTGGTGAAGGAACACTATAGGAGTGACGAGCGGAAGAGATACGAACACCCAAGGTGTGAAGGAACACTAAAGGAGTGACGAGTAGAAGACGTACGGACACCCTAGTGGTGAAGGAACACAATAAAAGTGATAAGTATAAGAAATATGATTACCCTGATGGTGAAGGAACACTAAAGGAGTGACGAGCTGAAGACGTACGAACACCCTAGTGATGAAGGAACACTCTAGCAGTGACGAGCTGAAGAGCTATGAACATCCTAGTAGTGAAGGAACACTTTAGCAAGGATAAGCAGAAGACATACGAACACCCTAGTGGTGAAGGAACACTCTAGCAGTGACGAGCAGAAGACATACGAACACCTTAGTGGGGAAGGAACAGTCTAGCAGTGACGAGCAGAAGACATATGAACACCCTAGTGGTGAAGGAACACTCTAACAATGACTAGCAGAAGACATAAGAACACCCTAGTGGTGAAAGAACACTCTAGTAGTGACGAGCAGAAGACATTCGAACACCCTAGTGGTGAAGGAACACTCTAGCAGTGACGAGCAGAAAACATACGAACACCCTAGTGGTGAAGGAACACTCTAGCAGTGACGAGCAGAAGACATACGAACACCCTAGTGGTGAAAGAACACTCTAGTAGTGACGAGCAGATGGGAAACGAACACCCTAGTCTTGAAAGAACACTCTAGCAGTAACGAGCGGAAGAGATACGAACACCCAAGTTGTGAAGGAACACTACAGGAGTGACGAGTAGAAGACGTACGAACACCCTAGTGGTGAAGGAACACTCTAACAGTGACTAGTAGAAGAAATATGATTACCCTAATGGTGAAGGAACACTAAAGGAGTGACGAGCTGAAGACGTACGAAAACCCTAGTGATGAAGTAACACTCTAGCAGTGACGAGCAAAAGAGAAACGAACACCGTAGTGCAGAAGGAACACTCTAGCAGTGACGAGCTGAAGAGCCATGAACACCCTAGTAGTGAAGGAACACTTTAGCAAGGATAAGCAAAAGACATACGAACACCCTAATGGTGAAAGAACACTCTAGCAGTGACGAGCAGAAGACATACGAACACCCTAGTGGTGAAGGAACACTCTAGTAGTGACGAGCAGAAGATATACGAACACCCTAGTGGTGAAGGAACACTCTAGCAGTGACGAGCATAAGACATACGTACACCCTAGTGGCGAAGGAACACTCTAGCAGTGACGAGGGGATGAGATACGAACACCCTAGTTGTGAAGGAACACTAAAGGAGTGACGAGCATAAGACGTACGAACAACCTAGTGGTGAAGGAACACTCTAGCAAGGATAAGCAGAAGACATACGAACACCCTAGTGGTAATGGAACACTCTAGCAGTGACGAGCAGAAGACATACGAACACTCTAGTGGTGAAGGAACACTCTAGTAGTGACGAGCAGAAGTCATACGAACACCCTAGTGGTGAAGGAACACTCTAGCAGTGACGAGCAGAAGACATACGAACACCCTAGTGGTGAAGGAACACTCTAGTAGTGATGAGCAGATGAGAAACAAACACCCTAGTGGCGAAGGAACACTCTAGCAGTGACGAGCTGAAGAGATACGAACATCCAAGGTGTGAAGGAACACTAAAGGAGAGACGAGTAGAAGACGTACGGACACCCTAGTGGTGAAGGAACACTCTAACAGTGATAAGTATAAGAAATATGATTACCGTGATGGTGAAGGAACACTAAAGGAGTGACGAGCTGAAGACGTACGAACACCCTAGTGATGAAGGAACACTCTAGCAGTGACGAGCAAAAGAGAAACGAACACCCTAGTGCTGAAGGAACACTCTAGCAGTGACGAGCTGAAGAGCTATGAACATCCTAGTAGTGAAGGAACACTTTAGCAAGGATAAGCAGAAGACATACGAACACCCAAGTGGTGAAGGAACACTCTAGCAGTGACGAGCAGAAGACATACGAACACCTTAGTGGGGAAGGAACAGTCTAGCAGTGACGAGCAGAAGACATATGAACACCCTAGTGGTGAAGGAACACTCTAACAATGACTAGCAGAAGACATAAGAACACCCTAGTGGTGAAAGAACACTCTAGTAGTGACGAGCAGAAGACATTCGAACACCCTAGTGGTGAAGGAACACTCTAGCAGTGACAAGCAGAAGACATACGAACACCCTAGTGGTGAAGGAACACTCTAGCAGTGACGAGCAGAAGAGATACGAACACCCAAGTTGTGAAGGAACACTAAAGGAGTGACGAGTAGAAGACGTATGAACACCCTAGTGGCGAAGGAACACTCTAGTAGTGACGAGCAGAAGACATATGATTACCCTAATGGTGAAAGAACACTAAAGGAGTGACGAGCATAAGACATACGAACACCCTAGTGGTGAAAGAACACTCTAGTAGTGACGAGCAGATGGGAAACGAACACCCTAGTTGTGAAAGAACACTCTAGCAGTAACGAGCGGAAGAGATACGAACACCCAAGTTGTGAAGGAACACTACGGGAGTGACAAGTAGAAGACGTACGAACACCCTAGTGGTGAAGGAACACTCTAACAGTGACTAGTAGAAGAAATATGATTACCCTAATGGTGAAGGAATATTAAAGGAGTGACGAGCTGAAGACGTACGAAAACCCTAGTGATGAAGTAACACTCTAGTAGTGACGAGCAAAAGAGAAACGAACACCGTAGTGCAGAAGGAACACTCTAGCAGTGACGAGTTGAAGAGCCATGAACACCCTAGTAGTGAAGGGACACTTTAGCAAGGATAAGCAAAAGACATACGAACACCCTAGTGGTGAAAGAACACTCTAGCAGTGACGAGCAGAAGAAATACGAACACCTTAGTGGGGAAGGAACACTCTAGCAGTGACGAGCAGAAGACATACGAACACCCTAGTGGTGAAGGAACACTCGAGCAGTGACGAGCAGAAGACATACGAACACCCTAGTGGTGAAAGAACACTCTAGTAGTGACGAGCAGATGGGAAACGAACACTCTAGTCTTGAAAGAACACTCTAGCAGTAACGAGCGGAAGAGATACGAACACCCAAGTTGTGAAGGAACACTACAGGAGTGACGAGTAGAAGACGTACGAACACCCTAGTGGTGAAGGAACACTCTAACAGTGACTAGTAGAAGAAATATGATTACCCTAATGGTGAAGGAACACTAAAGGAGTGACGAGCTGAAGACGTACGAAAACCCTAGTGATGAAGTAACACTCTAGCAGTGACGAGCAAAAGAGAAACGAACACCGTAGTGCAGAAGGAACACTCTAGCAGTGACGAGCTGAAGAGCCATGAACACCCTAGTAGTGAAGGAACACTTTAGCAAGGATAAGCAAAAGACATACGAACACCCTAATGGTGAAAGAACACTCTAGCAGTGACGAGCAGAAGACATACGAACACCCTAGTGGTGAAGGAACACTCTAGTAGTGACGAGCAGAAGATATACGAACACCCTAGTGGTGAAGGAACACTCTAGCAGTGACGAGCATAAGACATACGTACACCCTAGTGGCGAAGGAACACTCTAGCAGTGACGAGGGGATGAGATACGAACACCCTAGTTGTGAAAGAACACTAAAGGAGTGACGAGCATAAGACGTACGAACAACCTAGTGGTGAAGGAACACTCTAGCAAGGATAAGCAGAAGACATACGAACACCCTAGTGGTAATGGAACACTCTAGCAGTGACGAGCAGAAGACATACGAACACTCTAGTGGTGAAGGAACACTCTAGTAGTGACGAGCAGAAGTCATACGAACACCCTAGTGGTGAAGGAACACTCTAGCAGTGACGAGCAGAAGACATACAAACACCCTAGTGGTGAAGGAACACTCTAGTAGTGATGAGCAGATGAGAAACAAACACCCTAGTGGCGAAGGAACACTCTAGCAGTGACGAGCTGAAGAGATACGAACATCCAAGGTGTGAAGGAACACTAAAGGAGAGACGAGTAGAAGACGTACGGACACCCTAGTGGTGAAGGAACACTCTAACAGTGATAAGTATAAGAAATATGATTACCGTGATGGTGAAGGAACACTAAAGGAGTGACGAGCTGAAGACGTACGAACACCCTAGTGATGAAGGAACACTCTAGCAGTGACGAGCAAAAGAGAAACGAACACCCTAGTGCTGAAGGAACACTCTAGCAGTGACGAGCTGAAGAGCTATGAACATCCTAGTAGTGAAGGAACACTTTAGCAAGGATAAGCAGAAGACATACGAACACCCAAGTGGTGAAGGAACACTCTAGCAGTGACGAGCAGAAGACATACGAACACCTTAGTGGGGAAGGAACAGTCTAGCAGTGACGAGCAGAAGACATATGAACACCCTAGTGGTGAAGGAACACTCTAACAATGACTAGCAGAAGACATAAGAACACACTAGTGGTGAAAGAACACTCTAGTAGTGACGAGCAGAAGACATTCGAACACCCTAGTGGTGAAGGAACACTCTAGCAGTGACGAGCAGAAGACATACGAACACCCTAGTGGTGAAGGAACACTCTAGCAGTGACGAGCAGAAGAGATACGAACACCCAAGTTGTGAAGGAACACTAAAGGAGTGACGAGTAGAAGACGTATGAACACCCTAGTGGCGAAGGAACACTCTAGTAGTGACGAGCAGAAGACATATGATTACCCTAATGGTGAAAGAACACTAAAGGAGTGACGAGCATAAGACATACGAACACCCTAGTGGTGAAAGAACACTCTAGTAGTGACGAGCAGATGGGAAACGAACACCCTAGTTGTGAAAGAACACTCTAGCAGTAACGAGCGGAAGAGATACGAACACCCAAGTTGTGAAGGAACACTACGGGAGTGACAAGTAGAAGACGTACGAACACCCTAGTGGTGAAGGAACACTCTAACAGTGACTAGTAGAAGAAATATGATTACCCTAATGGTGAAGGAACATTAAAGGAGTGACGAGCTGAAGACGTACGAAAACCCTAGTGATGAAGTAACACTCTAGTAGTGACGAGCAAAAGAGAAACGAACACCGTAGTGCAGAAGGAACACTCTAGCAGTGACGAGTTGAAGAGCCATGAACACCCTAGTAGTGAAGGGACACTTTAGCAAGGATAAGCAAAAGACATACGAACACCCTAGTGGTGAAAGAACACTCTAGCAGTGACGAGCAGAAGAAATACGAACACCTTAGTGGGGAAGGAACACTCTAGCAGTGACGAGCAGAAGACATACGAACACCCTAGTGGTGAAGGAACACTCGAGCAGTGACGAGCAGAAGACATACGAACACCCTAGTGGTGAAAGAACACTCTAGTAGTGACGAGCAGATGGGAAACGAACACCCTAGTCTTGAAAGAACACTCTAGCAGTAACGAGCGGAAGAGATACGAACACCCAAGTTGTGAAGGAACACTACAGGAGTGACGAGTAGAAGACGTACGAACACCCTAGTGGTGAAGGAACACTCTAACAGTGACTAGTAGAAGAAATATGATTACCCTAATGGTGAAGGAACACTAAAGGAGTGACGAGCTGAAGACGTACGAAAACCCTAGTGATGAAGTAACACTCTAGCAGTGACGAGCAAAAGAGAAACGAACACCGTAGTGCAGAAGGAACACTCTAGCAGTGACGAGCTGAAGAGCCATGAACACCCTAGTAGTGAAGGAACACTTTAGCAAGGATAAGCAAAAGACATACGAACACCCTAATGGTGAAAGAACACTCTAGCAGTGACGAGCAGAAGACATACGAACACCCTAGTGGTGAAGGAACACTCTAGTAGTGACGAGCAGAAGATATACGAACACCCTAGTGGTGAAGGAACACTCTAGCAGTGACGAGCATAAGACATACGTACACCCTAGTGGCGAAGGAACACTCTAGCAGTGACGAGGGGATGAGATACGAACACCCTAGTTGTGAAAGAACACTAAAGGAGTGACGAGCATAAGACGTACGAACAACCTAGTGGTGAAGGAACACTCTAGCAAGGATAAGCAGAAGACATACGAACACCCTAGTGGTAATGGAACACTCTAGCAGTGACGAGCAGAAGACATACGAACACTCTAGTGGTGAAGGAACACTCTAGTAGTGACGAGCAGAAGTCATACGAACACCCTAGTGGTGAAGGAACACTCTAGCAGTGACGAGCAGAAGACATACAAACACCCTAGTGGTGAAGGAACACTCTAGTAGTGATGAGCAGATGAGAAACAAACACCCTAGTGGCGAAGGAACACTCTAGCAGTGACGAGCTGAAGAGATACGAACATCCAAGGTGTGAAGGAACACTAAAGGAGAGACGAGTAGAAGACGTACGGACACCCTAGTGGTGAAGGAACACTCTAACAGTGATAAGTATAAGAAATATGATTACCGTGATGGTGAAGGAACACTAAAGGAGTGACGAGCTGAAGACGTACGAACACCCTAGTGATGAAGGAACACTCTAGCAGTGACGAGCAAAAGAGAAACGAACACCCTAGTGCTGAAGGAACACTCTAGCAGTGACGAGCTGAAGAGCTATGAACATCCTAGTAGTGAAGGAACACTTTAGCAAGGATAAGCAGAAGACATACGAACACCCAAGTGGTGAAGGAACACTCTAGCAGTGACGAGCAGAAGACATACGAACACCTTAGTGGGGAAGGAACAGTCTAGCAGTGACGAGCAGAAGACATATGAACACCCTAGTGGTGAAGGAACACTCTAACAATGACTAGCAGAAGACATAAGAACACACTAGTGGTGAAAGAACACTCTAGTAGTGACGAGCAGAAGACATTCGAACACCCTAGTGGTGAAGGAACACTCTAGCAGTGACGAGCAGAAGACATACGAACACCCTAGTGGTGAAGGAACACTCTAGCAGTGACGAGCAGAAGAGATACGAACACCCAAGTTGTGAAGGAACACTAAAGGAGTGACGAGTAGAAGACGTATGAACACCCTAGTGGCGAAGGAACACTCTAGTAGTGACGAGCAGAAGACATATGATTACCCTAATGGTGAAAGAACACTAAAGGAGTGACGAGCATAAGACATACGAACACCCTAGTGGTGAAAGAACACTCTAGTAGTGACGAGCAGATGGGAAACGAACACCCTAGTTGTGAAAGAACACTCTAGCAGTAACGAGCGGAAGAGATACGAACACCCAAGTTGTGAAGGAACACTACGGGAGTGACAAGTAGAAGACGTACGAACACCCTAGTGGTGAAGGAACACTCTAACAGTGACTAGTAGAAGAAATATGATTACCCTAATGGTGAAGGAACATTAAAGGAGTGACGAGCTGAAGACGTACGAAAACCCTAGTGATGAAGTAACACTCTAGTAGTGACGAGCAAAAGAGAAACGAACACCGTAGTGCAGAAGGAACACTCTAGCAGTGACGAGTTGAAGAGCCATGAACACCCTAGTAGTGAAGGGACACTTTAGCAAGGATAAGCAAAAGACATACGAACACCCTAGTGGTGAAAGAACACTCTAGCAGTGACGAGCAGAAGAAATACGAACACCTTAGTGGGGAAGGAACACTCTAGCAGTGACGAGCAGAAGACATACGAACACCCTAGTGGTGAAGGAACACTCGAGCAGTGACGAGCAGAAGACATACGAACACCCTAGTGGTGAAAGAACACTCTAGTAGTGACGAGCAGATGGGAAACGAACACCCTAGTCTTGAAAGAACACTCTAGCAGTAACGAGCGGAAGAGATACGAACACCCAAGTTGTGAAGGAACACTACAGGAGTGACGAGTAGAAGACGTACGAACACCCTAGTGGTGAAGGAACACTCTAACAGTGACTAGTAGAAGAAATATGATTACCCTAATGGTGAAGGAACACTAAAGGAGTGACGAGCTGAAGACGTACGAAAACCCTAGTGATGAAGTAACACTCTAGCAGTGACGAGCAAAAGAGAAACGAACACCGTAGTGCAGAAGGAACACTCTAGCAGTGACGAGCTGAAGAGCCATGAACACCCTAGTAGTGAAGGAACACTTTAGCAAGGATAAGCAAAAGACATACGAACACCCTAATGGTGAAAGAACACTCTAGCAGTGACGAGCAGAAGACATACGAACACCCTAGTGGTGAAGGAACACTCTAGTAGTGACGAGCAGAAGATATACGAACACCCTAGTGGTGAAGGAACACTCTAGCAGTGACGAGCATAAGACATACGTACACCCTAGTGGCGAAGGAACACTCTAGCAGTGACGAGGGGATGAGATACGAACACCCTAGTTGTGAAGGAACACTAAAGGAGTGACGAGCATAAGACGTACGAACAACCTAGTGGTGAAGGAACACTCTAGCAAGGATAAGCAGAAGACATACGAACACCCTAGTGGTAATGGAACACTCTAGCAGTGACGAGCAGAAGACATACGAACACTCTAGTGGTGAAGGAACACTCTAGTAGTGACGAGCAGAAGTCATACGAACACCCTAGTGGTGAAGGAACACTCTAGCAGTGACGAGCAGAAGACATACAAACACCCTAGTGGTGAAGGAACACTCTAGTAGTGATGAGCAGATGAGAAACAAACACCCTAGTGGCGAAGGAACACTCTAGCAGTGACGAGCTGAAGAGATACGAACATCCAAGGTGTGAAGGAACACTAAAGGAGAGACGAGTAGAAGACGTACGGACACCCTAGTGGTGAAGGAACACTCTAACAGTGATAAGTATAAGAAATATGATTACCGTGATGGTGAAGGAACACTAAAGGAGTGACGAGCTGAAGACGTACGAACACCCTAGTGATGAAGGAACACTCTAGCAGTGACGAGCAAAAGAGAAACGAACACCCTAGTGCTGAAGGAACACTCTAGCAGTGACGAGCTGAAGAGCTATGAACATCCTAGTAGTGAAGGAACACTTTAGCAAGGATAAGCAGAAGACATACGAACACCCAAGTGGTGAAGGAACACTCTAGCAGTGACGAGCAGAAGACATACGAACACCTTAGTGGGGAAGGAACAGTCTAGCAGTGACGAGCAGAAGACATATGAACACCCTAGTGGTGAAGGAACACTCTAACAATGACTAGCAGAAGACATAAGAACACACTAGTGGTGAAAGAACACTCTAGTAGTGACGAGCAGAAGACATTCGAACACCCTAGTGGTGAAGGAACACTCTAGCAGTGACGAGCAGAAGACATACGAACACCCTAGTGGTGAAGGAACACTCTAGCAGTGACGAGCAGAAGAGATACGAACACCCAAGTTGTGAAGGAACACTAAAGGAGTGACGAGTAGAAGACGTATGAACACCCTAGTGGCGAAGGAACACTCTAGTAGTGACGAGCAGAAGACATATGATTACCCTAATGGTGAAAGAACACTAAAGGAGTGACGAGCATAAGACATACGAACACCCTAGTGGTGAAAGAACACTCTAGTAGTGACGAGCAGATGGGAAACGAACACCCTAGTTGTGAAAGAACACTCTAGCAGTAACGAGCGGAAGAGATACGAACACCCAAGTTGTGAAGGAACACTACGGGAGTGACAAGTAGAAGACGTACGAACACCCTAGTGGTGAAGGAACACTCTAACAGTGACTAGTAGAAGAAATATGATTACCCTAATGGTGAAGGAACATTAAAGGAGTGACGAGCTGAAGACGTACGAAAACCCTAGTGATGAAGTAACACTCTAGTAGTGACGAGCAAAAGAGAAACGAACACCGTAGTGCAGAAGGAACACTCTAGCAGTGACGAGCTGAAGAGCCATGAACACCCTAGTAGTGAAGGGACACTTTAGCAAGGATAAGCAAAAGACATACGAACACCCTAGTGGTGAAAGAACACTCTAGCAGTGACGAGCAGAAGAAATACGAACACCTTAGTGGGGAAGGAACACTCTAGCAGTGACGAGCAGAAGACATACGAACACCCTAGTGGTGAAGGAACACTCGAGCAGTGACGAGCAGAAGAGATACGAACACCCAAATTGTGAAGGAACACTAAAGGAGTGACGAGTAGAAGACGTATGAACACCCTAGTGGCGAAGGAACACTCTAGTAGTGACGAGCAGAAGACATATGATTACCCTAATGGTGAAAGAACACTAAAGGAGTGACGAGCATAAGACATACGAACACCCTAGTGGTGAAAGAACACTCTAGTAGTGTCGAGCAGATGGGAAACGAACACCCTAGTTGTGAAAGAACACTCTAGCAGTAACGAGCGGAAGAGATACGAACACCCAAGTTGTGAAGGAACACTACAGGAGTGACAAGTAGAAGACGTACGAACACCCTAGTGGTGAAAGAACACTCTAACAGTGACTAGTAGAAGAAATATGATTACCCTAATGGTGAAGGAATACTAAAGGAGTGACGAGCTGAAGACGTACGAAAACCCTAGTGATGAAGTAACACTCTAGCAGTGACGAGCAAAAGAGAAACGAACACCGTAGTGCAGAAGGAACACTCTAGCAGTGACGAGCTGAAGAGCCAAGAACACCCTAGTAGTGAAGGGACACTTTAGCAAGGATAAGCAAAAGACATACGAACACCCTAGTGGTGAAAGAACACTCTAGCAGTGACGAGCAGAAGAAATACGAACACCTTAGTGGGGAAGGAACACTCTAGCAGTGACGAGCAGAAGACATACGAACACCCTAGTGGTGAAAGAACACTCTAGCAGTGACGAGCAGAAGAAATACGAACACCTTAGTGGGGAAGGAACACTCTAGCAGTGACGAGCAGAAGACATACGAACACCCTAGTGGTGAAGGAACACTTTAGTAGTGACGAGCAGAAGATATACGAACACCCTAGTGGTGAAGGAACACTCTAGCAGTGACGAGCATAAGACATACGTACACCCTAGTGGTGAAGGAACACTCTAGCAGTGACGAGGGGATGAGATACGAACACCCTAGTTGTCAAGGAACACTAAAGGAGTGACGAGCATAAGACGTACGAACAACCTAGTGGTGAAGGAACACTCTAGCAAGGATAAGCAGAAGACATACGAACACCCTAGTGGTAATGGAACACTCTAGCAGTGATGAGCAGAAGATATACGAACACCCTAGTGGTGAAGGAACACTCTAGTAGTGACGAGCAGAAGTCATACGAATACCCTAGTGGTGAAGGAACACTCTAGCAGTGACGAGCAGAAGACATACGAACACCCTAGTTGTGAAGGAACACTCTAGTAGTGATGAGCAGATGAGAAACAAACACCCTAGTGGTGAAGGAACACTCTAGGAGTGACGAGCGGAAGAGATACGAACACCCAAGGTGTGAAGGAACACTAAAGGAGTGACGAGTAGAAGACGTACGGACACCCTAGTGGTGAAGGAACACTCTAACAGTGATAAGTATAAGAAATATGATTACCCTGATGGTGAAGGAACACTAAAGGAGTGACGAGCTGAAGACGTACGAACACCCTAGTGATGAAGGAACACTCTAGCAGTGACGAGCAAAAGAGAAACGAACACCCTAGTGCTGAAGGAACACTCTAGCAGTGACGAGCTGAAGAGCTATAAACATCCTAGTAGTGAAGGAACACTTTAGCAAGGATAAGCAGAAGACATACGAACACCCTAGTGGTGAAGGAACACTCTAGCAGTGACGAGCAGAAGACATACGAACACCTTAGTGGGGAAGGAACAGTCTAGTAGTGACGAGCAGAAGACATATGAACACCCTAGTGGTGAAGGAACACTCTAGTAGTGATGAGCAGATGAGAAACGAATACCCTAGTGGTGACGGAACACTCTAGCAGTGACGAGCGGAAGAGATACGAACACCCAAGGTGTGAAGGAACACTAAAGGAGTGACGAGTAGAAGACGTACGGACACCCTAGTGGTGAAGGAACACTCTAACAGTGATAAGTATAAGAAATATGATTACCCTGATGGTGAAGGAACACTAAAGGAGTGACGAGCTGAAGACGTACGAACACCCTAGTGATGAAGGAACACTCTAGCAGTGACGAGCAAAAGAGAAACGAACACCCTAGTGCTGAAGGAACACTCTAGCAGTGACAAGCTGAAGAGCCATGAACACCCTAGTAGTGAAGGAACACTTTAGCAAGGTTAAGCAAAAGACATACGAACACCCTAATGGTGAAAGAACACTATAGCAGTGTCGAGCAGAAGAAATACGAACACCTTAGTGGGGAAGGAACACTCTAGCAGTGACGAGCAGAAGACATACGAACACCCTAGTGGTGAAGGAACACTCTAGTAGTGACGAGCAGAAGATATACGAACACCCTAGTGGTGAAGGAACACTCTAGCAGTGACGAGCATAAGACATACGTACACCCTAGTGGCGAAGGAACACTCTAGCAGTGACGAGGGGATGAGATACGAACACCCTAGTTGTGAAGGAACACTAAAGGAGTGACGAGCAGAAGACGTACGAACACCCTAGTGATGAAGGAACACTCTAGCAGTGACGAGCAGAAGACATACGAACATCCTAGTGGTGAAGGAACACTCTAGGAGTGACGAGCGGAAGAGATACGAACACCCAAGGTGTGAAGGAACACTAAAGGAGTGACGAGTAGAAGACGTACGGACACCCTAGTGGTGAAGGAACACTCTAACAGTGATAAGTATAAGAAATATGATTACCCTGATGGTGAAGGAACACTAAAGGAGTGACGAGCTGAAGACGTACGAACACCCTAGTGATGAAGGAACACTCTAGCAGTGACGAGCAAAAGAGAAACGAACACCCTAGTGCTGAAGGAACACTCTAGCAGTGACGAGCTGAAGAGCTATGAACATCCTAGTAGTGAAGGAACACTTTAGCAAGGATAAGCAGAAGACATACGAACACCCTAGTGGTGAAGGAACACTCTAACAGTGACGAGCAGAAGACATACGAACACCTTAGTGGGGAAGGAACAGTCTAGTAGTGACGAGCAGAAGACATATGAACACCCTAGTAGTGAAGGAACACTTTAGCAAGGTTAAGCAAAAGACATACGAACACCCTAATGGTGAAAGAACACTCTAGCAGTGACGAGCGGAAGAAATACGAACACCTTAGTGGGGAAGGAACACTCTAGCAGTGACGAGCAGAAGACATACGAACACCCTAGTGGTGAAGGAACACTCTAGTAGTGACGAGCAGAAGATATACGAACACCCTAGTGGTGAAGGAACACTCTAGCAGTGACGAGCATAAGACATACGTACACCCTAGTGGCGAAGGAACACTCTAGCAGTGACGAGGGGATGAGATACGAACACCCTAGTTGTGAAGGAACACTAAAGGAGTGACGAGCAGAAGACGTACGAACACCCTAGTGATGAAGGAACACTCTAGCAGTGACGAGCAGAAGACATACGAACATCCTAGTGGTGAAGGAACACTCTAGGAGTGACGAGCGGAAGAGATACGAACACCCAAGGTGTGAAGGAACACTAAAGGAGTGGCGAGTAGAAGACGTACGGACACCCTAGTGGTGAAGGAACACTCTAACAGTGATAAGTATAAGAAATATGATTACCCTGATGGTGAAGGAACACTAAAGGAGTGACGAGCTGAAGACGTACGAACACCCTAGTGATGAAGGAACACTCTAGCAGTGACGAGCAAAAGAGAAACGAACACCCTAGTGCTGAAGGAACACTCTAGCAGTGACGAGCTGAAGAGCTATGAACATCCTAGTAGTGAAGGAACACTTTAGCAAGGATAAGCAGAAGACATACGAACACCCTAGTGGTGAAGGAACACTCTAACAGTGACGAGCAGAAGACATACGAACACCTTAGTGGGGAAGGAACAGTCTAGTAGTGACGAGCAGAAGACATATGAACACCCTAGTAGTGAAGGAACACTTTAGCAAGGTTAAGCAAAAGACATACGAACACCCTAATGGTGAAAGAACACTCTAGCAGTGACGAGCAGAAGAAATACGAACACCTTAGTGGGGAAGGAACACTCTAGCAGTGACGAGCAGAAGACATACGAACACCCTAGTGGTGAAGGAACACTCTAGTAGTGACGAGCAGAAGATATACGAACACCCTAGTGGTGAAGGAACACTCTAGCAGTGACGAGCATAAGACATACGTACACTCTAGTGGCGAAGGAACACTCTAGTAGTGACGAGGGGATGAGATACGAACACCCTAGTTGTGAAGGAACACTAAAGGAGTGACGAGCAGAAGACGTACGAACACCCTAGTGATGAAGGAACACTCTTGCAGTAACGAGCAGAAGACATACGAACATCCTAGTGGTGAAGGAACACTCTAGGAGTGACGAGCGGAAGAGATACGAACACCCAAGGTGTGAAGGAACACTAAAGGAGTGACGAGTAGAAGACGTACGGACACCCTAGTGGTGAAGGAACACTCTAACAGTGATAAGTATAAGAAATATGATTACCCTGATGGTGAAGGAACACTAAAGGAGTGACGAGCTGAAGACGTACGAACACCCTAGTGATGAAGGAACACTCTAGCAGTGACGAGCAAAAGAGAAACGAACACCCTAGTGCTGAAGGAACACTCTAGCAGTGACGAGCTGAAGAGCTATAAACATCCTAGTAGTGAAGGAACACCTTAGCAAGGATAAGCAGAAGACATACGAACACCCTAGTGGTGAAGGAACACTCTAGCAGTGACGAGCAGAAGACATACGAACGCCTTAGTGGGGAAGGAACAGTCTAGTAGTGACGAGCAGAAGACATATGAACACCCTAGTGGTGAAGGAACACTCTAGTAGTGATGAGCAGATGAGAAACGAATACCCTAGTGGTGACGGAACACTCTAGCAGTGACGAGCGGAAGAGATACGAACACCCAAGGTGTGAAGGAACACTAAAGGAGTGACGAGTAGAAGACGTACGGACACCCTAGTGGTGAAGGAACACTCTAACAGTGATAAGTATAAGAAATATGATTACCCTGATGGTGAAGGAACACTAAAGGAGTGACGAGCTGAAGACGTACGAACACCCTAGTGATGAAGGAACACTCTAGCAGTGACGAGCAAAAGAGAAACGAACACCCTAGTGCTGAAGGAACACTCTAGCAGTGACAAGCTGAAGAGCCATGAACACCCTAGTAGTGAAGGAACACTTTAGCAAGGTTAAGCAAAAGACATACGAACACCCTAATGGTGAAAGAACACTCTAGCAGTGACGAGCAGAAGAAATACGAACACCTTAGTGGGGAAGGAACACTCTAGCAGTGACGAGCAGAAGACATACGAACACCCTAGTGGTGAAGGAACACTCTAGTAGTGACGAGCAGAAGATATACGAACACCCTAGTGGTGAAGGAACACTCTAGCAGTGACGAGCATAAGACATACGTACACCCTAGTGGCGAAGGAACACTCTAGCAGTGACGAGGGGATGAGATACGAACACCCTAGTTGTGAAGGAACACTAAAGGAGTGACGAGCAGAAGACGTACGAACACCCTAGTGATGAAGGAACACTCTAGCAGTGACGAGCAGAAGACATACGAACATCCTAGTGGTGAAGGAACACTCTAGGAGTGACGAGCGGAAGAGATACGAACACCCAAGGTGTGAAGGAACACTAAAGGAGTGACGAGTAGAAGACGTACGGACACCCTAGTGGTGAAGGAACACTCTAACAGTGATAAGTATAAGAAATATGATTACCCTGATGGTGAAGGAACACTAAAGGAGTGACGAGCTGAAGACGTACGAACACCCTAGTGATGAAGGAACACTCTAGCAGTGACGAGCAAAAGAGAAACGAACACCCTAGTGCTGAAGGAACACTCTAGCAGTGACGAGCTGAAGAGCTATAAACATCCTAGTAGTGAAGGAACACCTTAGCAAGGATAAGCAGAAGACATACGAACACCCTAGTGGTGAAGGAACACTCTAGCAGTGACGAGCAGAAGACATACGAACGCCTTAGTGGGGAAGGAACAGTCTAGTAGTGACGAGCAGAAGACATATGAACACCCTAGTGGTGAAGGAACACTCTAGTAGTGATGAGCAGATGAGAAACGAATACCCTAGTGGTGACGGAACACTCTAGCAGTGACGAGCGGAAGAGATACGAACACCCAAGGTGTGAAGGAACACTAAAGGAGTGACGAGTAGAAGACGTACGGACACCCTAGTGGTGAAGGAACACTCTAACAGTGATAAGTATAAGAAATATGATTACCCTGATGGTGAAGGAACACTAAAGGAGTGACGAGCTGAAGACGTACGAACACCCTAGTGATGAAGGAACACTCTAGCAGTGACGAGCAAAAGAGAAACGAACACCCTAGTGCTGAAGGAACACTCTAGCAGTGACAAGCTGAAGAGCCATGAACACCCTAGTAGTGAAGGAACACTTTAGCAAGGTTAAGCAAAAGACATACGAACACCCTAATGGTGAAAGAACACTCTAGCAGTGACGAGCAGAAGAAATACGAACACCTTAGTGGGGAAGGAACACTCTAGCAGTGACGAGCAGAAGACATACGAACACCCTAGTGGTGAAGGAACACTCTAGTAGTGACGAGCAGAAGATATACGAACACCCTAGTGGTGAAGGAACACTCTAGCAGTGACGAGCATAAGACATACGTACACCCTAGTGGCGAAGGAACACTCTAGCAGTGACGAGGGGATGAGATACGAACACCCTAGTTGTGAAGGAACACTAAAGGAGTGACGAGCAGAAGACGTACGAACACCCTAGTGATGAAGGAACACTCTAGCAGTGACGAGCAGAAGACATACGAACATCCTAGTGGTGAAGGAACACTCTAGGAGTGACGAGCGGAAGAGATACGAACACCCAAGGTGTGAAGGAACACTAAAGGAGTGACGAGTAGAAGACGTACGGACACCCTAGTGGTGAAGGAACACTCTAACAGTGATAAGTATAAGAAATATGATTACCCTGATGGTGAAGGAACACTAAAGGAGTGACGAGCTGAAGACGTACGAACACCCTAGTGATGAAGGAACACTCTAGCAGTGACGAGCAAAAGAGAAACGAACACCCTAGTGCTGAAGGAACACTCTAGCAGTGACGAGCTGAAGAGCTATGAACATCCTAGTAGTGAAGGAACACTTTAGCAAGGATAAGCAGAAGACATACGAACACCCTAGTGGTGAAGGAACACTCTAACAGTGACGAGCAGAAGACATACGAACACCTTAGTGGGGAAGGAACAGTCTAGTAGTGACGAGCAGAAGACATATGAACACCCTAGTAGTGAAGGAACACTTTAGCAAGGTTAAGCAAAAGACATACGAACACCCTAATGGTGAAAGAACACTCTAGCAGTGACGAGCGGAAGAAATACGAACACCTTAGTGGGGAAGGAACACTCTAGCAGTGACGAGCAGAAGACATACGAACACCCTAGTGGTGAAGGAACACTCTAGTAGTGACGAGCAGAAGATATACGAACACCCTAGTGGTGAAGGAACACTCTAGCAGTGACGAGCATAAGACATACGTACACCCTAGTGGCGAAGGAACACTCTAGCAGTGACGAGGGGATGAGATACGAACACCCTAGTTGTGAAGGAACACTAAAGGAGTGACGAGCAGAAGACGTACGAACACCCTAGTGATGAAGGAACACTCTAGCAGTGACGAGCAGAAGACATACGAACATCCTAGTGGTGAAGGAACACTCTAGGAGTGACGAGCGGAAGAGATACGAACACCCAAGGTGTGAAGGAACACTAAAGGAGTGGCGAGTAGAAGACGTACGGACACCCTAGTGGTGAAGGAACACTCTAACAGTGATAAGTATAAGAAATATGATTACCCTGATGGTGAAGGAACACTAAAGGAGTGACGAGCTGAAGACGTACGAACACCCTAGTGATGAAGGAACACTCTAGCAGTGACGAGCAAAAGAGAAACGAACACCCTAGTGCTGAAGGAACACTCTAGCAGTGACGAGCTGAAGAGCTATGAACATCCTAGTAGTGAAGGAACACTTTAGCAAGGATAAGCAGAAGACATACGAACACCCTAGTGGTGAAGGAACACTCTAACAGTGACGAGCAGAAGACATACGAACACCTTAGTGGGGAAGGAACAGTCTAGTAGTGACGAGCAGAAGACATATGAACACCCTAGTAGTGAAGGAACACTTTAGCAAGGTTAAGCAAAAGACATACGAACACCCTAATGGTGAAAGAACACTCTAGCAGTGACGAGCAGAAGAAATACGAACACCTTAGTGGGGAAGGAACACTCTAGCAGTGACGAGCAGAAGACATACGAACACCCTAGTGGTGAAGGAACACTCTAGTAGTGACGAGCAGAAGATATACGAACACCCTAGTGGTGAAGGAACACTCTAGCAGTGACGAGCATAAGACATACGTACACTCTAGTGGCGAAGGAACACTCTAGTAGTGACGAGGGGATGAGATACGAACACCCTAGTTGTGAAGGAACACTAAAGGAGTGACGAGCAGAAGACGTACGAACACCCTAGTGATGAAGGAACACTCTTGCAGTAACGAGCAGAAGACATACGAACATCCTAGTGGTGAAGGAACACTCTAGGAGTGACGAGCGGAAGAGATACGAACACCCAAGGTGTGAAGGAACACTAAAGGAGTGACGAGTAGAAGACGTACGGACACCCTAGTGGTGAAGGAACACTCTAACAGTGATAAGTATAAGAAATATGATTACCCTGATGGTGAAGGAACACTAAAGGAGTGACGAGCTGAAGACGTACGAACACCCTAGTGATGAAGGAACAGTCTAGCAGTGACGAGCAAAAGAGAAACGAACACCCTAGTGCTGAAGGAACACTCTAGCAGTGACGAGCTGAAGAGCTATGAACATCCTAGTAGTGAAGGAACACTTTAGCAAGGATAAGCAGAAGACATACGAACACCCTAGTGGTGAAGGAACACTCTAACAGTGACGAGCAGAAGACATACGAACACCTTAGTGGGGAAGGAACAGTCTAGTAGTGACGAGCAGAAGACATATGAACACCCTAGTGGTGAAGGAACACTCTAGTAGTGATGAGCAGATGAGAAACGAATACCCTAGTGGTGACGGAACACTCTAGCAGTGACGAGCGGAAGAGATACGAACACCCAAGGTGTGAAGGAACACTAAAGGTGTGACGAGTAGAAGACGTACGGACACCCTAGTGGTGAAGGAACACTCTAACAGTGATAAGTATAAGAAATATGATTACCCTGATGGTGAAGGAACACTAAAGGAGTGACGAGCTGAAGACGTACGAACACCCTAGTGATGAAGGAACACTCTAGCAGTGACGAGCAAAAGAGAAACGAACACCCTAGTGCTGAAGGAACACTCTAGCAGTGACAAGCTGAAGAGCCATGAACACCCTAGTAGTGAAGGAACACTTTAGCAAGGATAAGCAAAAGACATACGAACACCCTAATGGTGAAAGAACACTCTAGCAGTGACGAGCAGAAGAAATACGAACACCTTAGTGGGGAAGGAACACTCTAGCAGTGACGAGCAGAAGACATACGAACACCCTAGTGGTGAAGGAACACTCTAGTAGTGACGAGCAGAAGATATACGAACACCCTAGTGGTGAAGGAACACTCTAGCAGTGACGAGCATAAGACATACGTACACCCTAGTGGCGAAGGAACACTCTAGCAGCGACGAGGGGATGAGATACGAACACCCTAGTTGTGAAGGAACACTAAAGGAGTGATGAGCAGAAGACGTACGAACACCCTAGTGATGAAGGAACACTCTAGCAGTGACGAGCAGAAGACATACGAACATCCTAGTGGTGAAGGAACACTCTAGCAGTGACGAGCAGTAGACATACGAACACCCTACTAGTGAAGGAACACTCTAGTAGTGACGAACAGAAGATATACGAACACCTTAGTGGTGAAGGAACACTCTAGCAGTGACGAGCAGAAGACATACGAACACCCTAGTGGTGAAAGAACACTTTAGTAGTGACGAGCAGAAGACATACGAACACCCTAGTGGTGAAGGAACACTCTAGTAGTGACAAGCAGAAGTCATACGAACACCTTAGTGGGGAAGGAACACTCTAGCAGTGACGAGCAGAAGACATACGAACACCCTAGTGGTGAAGGAACACTCTAGTAGTGACGAGCAGAAGATATACGAACACCCTAGTGGTGAAGGAACACTCTAGCAGTGACGAGCATAAGACATACGTACACCCTAGTGGCGAAGGAACACTCTAGCAGTGACGAGGGGATGAGATACGAACACCCTAGTTGTGAAGGAACACTAAAGGAGTGACGAGCAGAAGACGTACGAACACCCTAGTGATGAAGGAACACTCTAGCAGTGACGAGCAGAAGACATACGAACATCCTAGTGGTGAAGGAACACTCTAGGAGTGACGAGCGGAAGAGATACGAACACCCAAGGTGTGAAGGAACACTAAAGGAGTGACGAGTAGAAGACGTACGGACACCCTAGTGGTGAAGGAACACTCTAACAGTGATAAGTATAAGAAATATGATTACCCTGATGGTGAAGGAACACTAAAGGAGTGACGAGCTGAAGACGTACGAACACCCTAGTGATGAAGGAACACTCTAGCAGTGACGAGCAAAAGAGAAACGAACACCCTAGTGCTGAAGGAACACTCTAGCAGTGACGAGCTGAAGAGCTATGAACATCCTAGTAGTGAAGGAACACTTTAGCAAGGATAAGCAGAAGACATACGAACACCCTAGTGGTGAAGGAACACTCTAACAGTGACGAGCAGAAGACATACGAACACCTTAGTGGGGAAGGAACAGTCTAGTAGTGACGAGCAGAAGACATATGAACACCCTAGTGGTGAAGGAACACTCTAGTAGTGATGAGCAGATGAGAAACGAATACCCTAGTGGTGACGGAACACTCTAGCAGTGACGAGCGGAAGAGATACGAACACCCAAGGTGTGAAGGAACACTAAAGGTGTGACGAGTAGAAGACGTACGGACACCCTAGTGGTGAAGGAACACTCTAACAGTGATAAGTATAAGAAATATGATTACCCTGATGGTGAAGGAACACTAAAGGAGTGACGAGCTGAAGACGTACGAACACCCTAGTGATGAAGGAACACTCTAGCAGTGACGAGCAGAAGACATACGAACATCCTAGTGGTGAAGGAACACTCTAGCAGTGACGAGCAGTAGACATACGAACACCCTACTAGTGAAGGAACACTCTAGTAGTGACGAACAGAAGATATACGAACACCTTAGTGGTGAAGGAACACTCTAGCAGTGACGAGCGGAAGAGATACGAACACCCAAGGTGTGAAGGAACACTAAAGGAGTGACGAGTAGAAGACGTACGGACACCCTAGTGGTGAAGGAACACTCTAACAGTGATAAGTATAAGAAATATGATTACCCTGATGGTGAAGGAACACTAAAGGAGTGACGAGCTGAAGACGTACGAACACCCTAGTGATGAAGGAACACTCTAGCAGTGACGAGCAAAAGAGAAACGAACACCCTAGTGCTGAAGGAACACTCTAGCAGTGACGAGCTGAAGAGCTATGAACATCCTAGTAGTGAAGGAACACTTTAGCAAGGATAAGCAGAAGACATACGAACACCCTAGTGGTGAAGGAACACTCTAACAGTGACGAGCAGAAGACATACGAACACCTTAGTGGGGAAGGAACAGTCTAGTAGTGACGAGCAGAAGACATATGAACACCCTAGTGGTGAAGGAACACTCTAGTAGTGATGAGCAGATGAGAAACGAATACCCTAGTGGTGACGGAACACTCTAGCAGTGACGAGCGGAAGAGATACGAACACCCAAGGTGTGAAGGAACACTAAAGGTGTGACGAGTAGAAGACGTACGGACACCCTAGTGGTGAAGGAACACTCTAACAGTGATAAGTATAAGAAATATGATTACCCTGATGGTGAAGGAACACTAAAGGAGTGACGAGCTGAAGACGTACGAACACCCTAGTGATGAAGGAACACTCTAGCAGTGACGAGCAGAAGACATACGAACATCCTAGTGGTGAAGGAACACTCTAGCAGTGACGAGCAGTAGACATACGAACACCCTACTAGTGAAGGAACACTCTAGTAGTGACGAACAGAAGATATACGAACACCTTAGTGGTGAAGGAACACTCTAGCAGTGACGAGCAAAAGAGAAACGAACACCCTAGTGCTGAAGGAACACTCTAGCAGTGACAAGCTGAAGAGCCATGAACACCCTAGTAGTGAAGGAACACTTTAGCAAGGATAAGCAAAAGACATACGAACACCCTAATGGTGAAAGAACACTCTAGCAGTGACGAGCAGAAGAAATACGAACACCTTAGTGGGGAAGGAACACTCTAGCAGTGACGAGCAGAAGACATACGAACACCCTAGTGGTGAAGGAACACTCTAGTAGTGACGAGCAGAAGATATACGAACACCCTAGTGGTGAAGGAACACTCTAGCAGTGACGAGCATAAGACATACGTACACCCTAGTGGCGAAGGAACACTCTAGCAGTGACGAGGGGATGAGATACGAACACCCTAGTTGTGAAGGAACACTAAAGGAGTGATGAGCAGAAGACGTACGAACACCCTAGTGATGAAGGAACACTCTAGCAGTGACGAGCAGAAGACATACGAACATCCTAGTGGTGAAGGAACACTCTAGCAGTGACGAGCAGTAGACATACGAACACCCTACTAGTGAAGGAACACTCTAGTAGTGACGAACAGAAGATATACGAACACCTTAGTGGTGAAGGAACACTCTAGCAGTGACGAGCAGAAGACATACGAACACCCTAGTGGTGAAAGAACACTCTAGTAGTGACGAGCAGAAGACATACGAACACCCTAGTGGTGAAGGAACACTCTAGTAGTGACAAGCAGAAGTCATACGAACACCTTAGTGGGGAAGGAACACTCTAGCAGTGACGAGCAGAAGACATACGAACACCCTAGTGGTGAAGGAACACTCTAGTAGTGATGAGCAGAAGATATACGAACACCCTAGTGGTGAAGGAACACTCTAGCAGTGACGAGCATAAGACATACGTACACCCTAGTGGCGAAGGAACACTCTAGCAGTGACGAGGGGATGAGATACGAACACCCTAGTTGTGAAGGAACACTAAAGGAGTGACGAGCAGAAGACGTACGAACACCCTAGTGATGAAGGAACACTCTAGCAGTGACGAGCAGAAGACATACGAACATCCTAGTAGTGAAGGAACACTCTAGGAGTGACGAGCAGTAGACATACGAACACCCTACTAGTGAAGGAACACTCTAACAGTGATAAGTATAAGAAATATGATTACCCTGATGGTGAAGGAACACTAAAGGAGTGACGAGCTGAAGACGTACGAACACCCTAGTGATGAAGGAACACTCTAGCAGTGACGAGCAAAAGAGAAACGAACACCCTAGTGCTGAAGGAACACTCTAGCAGTGACGAGCTGAAGAGCTATGAACATCCTAGTAGTGAAGGAACACTTTAGCAAGGATAAGCAGAAGACATACGAACACCCTAGTGGTGAAGGAACACTCTAACAGTGACGAGCAGAAGACATACGAACACCTTAGTGGGGAAGGAACAGTCTAGTAGTGACGAGCAGAAGACATATGAACACCCTAGTGGTGAAGGAACACTCTAGTAGTGATGAGCAGATGAGAAACGAATACCCTAGTGGTGACGGAACACTCTAGCAGTGACGAGCGGAAGAGATACGAACACCCAAGGTGTGAAGGAACACTAAAGGTGTGACGAGTAGAAGACGTACGGACACCCTAGTGGTGAAGGAACACTCTAACAGTGATAAGTATAAGAAATATGATTACCCTGATGGTGAAGGAACACTAAAGGAGTGACGAGCTGAAGACGTACGAACACCCTAGTGATGAAGGAACACTCTAGCAGTGACGAGCAGAAGACATACGAACATCCTAGTGGTGAAGGAACACTCTAGCAGTGACGAGCAGTAGACATACGAACACCCTACTAGTGAAGGAACACTCTAGTAGTGACGAACAGAAGATATACGAACACCTTAGTGGTGAAGGAACACTCTAGCAGTGACGAGCGGAAGAGATACGAACACCCAAGGTGTGAAGGAACACTAAAGGAGTGACGAGTAGAAGACGTACGGACACCCTAGTGGTGAAGGAACACTCTAACAGTGATAAGTATAAGAAATATGATTACCCTGATGGTGAAGGAACACTAAAGGAGTGACGAGCTGAAGACGTACGAACACCCTAGTGATGAAGGAACACTCTAGCAGTGACGAGCAAAAGAGAAACGAACACCCTAGTGCTGAAGGAACACTCTAGCAGTGACGAGCTGAAGAGCTATGAACATCCTAGTAGTGAAGGAACACTTTAGCAAGGATAAGCAGAAGACATACGAACACCCTAGTGGTGAAGGAACACTCTAACAGTGACGAGCAGAAGACATACGAACACCTTAGTGGGGAAGGAACAGTCTAGTAGTGACGAGCAGAAGACATATGAACACCCTAGTGGTGAAGGAACACTCTAGTAGTGATGAGCAGATGAGAAACGAATACCCTAGTGGTGACGGAACACTCTAGCAGTGACGAGCGGAAGAGATACGAACACCCAAGGTGTGAAGGAACACTAAAGGTGTGACGAGTAGAAGACGTACGGACACCCTAGTGGTGAAGGAACACTCTAACAGTGATAAGTATAAGAAATATGATTACCCTGATGGTGAAGGAACACTAAAGGAGTGACGAGCTGAAGACGTACGAACACCCTAGTGATGAAGGAACACTCTAGCAGTGACGAGCAGAAGACATACGAACATCCTAGTGGTGAAGGAACACTCTAGCAGTGACGAGCAGTAGACATACGAACACCCTACTAGTGAAGGAACACTCTAGTAGTGACGAACAGAAGATATACGAACACCTTAGTGGTGAAGGAACACTCTAGCAGTGACGAGCAAAAGAGAAACGAACACCCTAGTGCTGAAGGAACACTCTAGCAGTGACAAGCTGAAGAGCCATGAACACCCTAGTAGTGAAGGAACACTTTAGCAAGGATAAGCAAAAGACATACGAACACCCTAATGGTGAAAGAACACTCTAGCAGTGACGAGCAGAAGAAATACGAACACCTTAGTGGGGAAGGAACACTCTAGCAGTGACGAGCAGAAGACATACGAACACCCTAGTGGTGAAGGAACACTCTAGTAGTGACGAGCAGAAGATATACGAACACCCTAGTGGTGAAGGAACACTCTAGCAGTGACGAGCATAAGACATACGTACACCCTAGTGGCGAAGGAACACTCTAGCAGTGACGAGGGGATGAGATACGAACACCCTAGTTGTGAAGGAACACTAAAGGAGTGATGAGCAGAAGACGTACGAACACCCTAGTGATGAAGGAACACTCTAGCAGTGACGAGCAGAAGACATACGAACATCCTAGTGGTGAAGGAACACTCTAGCAGTGACGAGCAGTAGACATACGAACACCCTACTAGTGAAGGAACACTCTAGTAGTGACGAACAGAAGATATACGAACACCTTAGTGGTGAAGGAACACTCTAGCAGTGACGAGCAGAAGACATACGAACACCCTAGTGGTGAAAGAACACTCTAGTAGTGACGAGCAGAAGACATACGAACACCCTAGTGGTGAAGGAACACTCTAGTAGTGACAAGCAGAAGTCATACGAACACCTTAGTGGGGAAGGAACACTCTAGCAGTGACGAGCAGAAGACATACGAACACCCTAGTGGTGAAGGAACACTCTAGTAGTGATGAGCAGAAGATATACGAACACCCTAGTGGTGAAGGAACACTCTAGCAGTGACGAGCATAAGACATACGTACACCCTAGTGGCGAAGGAACACTCTAGCAGTGACGAGGGGATGAGATACGAACACCCTAGTTGTGAAGGAACACTAAAGGAGTGACGAGCAGAAGACGTACGAACACCCTAGTGATGAAGGAACACTCTAGCAGTGACGAGCAGAAGACATACGAACATCCTAGTAGTGAAGGAACACTCTAGGAGTGACGAGCAGTAGACATACGAACACCCTACTAGTGAAGGAACACTCTAGTAGTGACGAACAGAAGATATACGAACACCTTAGTGGTGAAGGAACACTCTAGCAGTGACGAGCAGAAGACATACGAACACCCTAGTGGTGAAAGAACACTCTAGTAGTGACGAGCAGAAGACATACGAACACCCTAGTGGTGAAGGAACACTCTAGTAGTGACAAGCAGAAGTCATACGAACACCTTAGTGGGGAAGGAACACTCTAGCAGTGACGAGCAGAAGACATACGAACACCCTAGTGGTGAAGGAACACTCTAGTAGTGATGAGCAGAAGATATACGAACACCCTAGTGGTGAAGGAACACTCTAGCAGTGACGAGCATAAGACATACGTACACCCTAGTGGCGAAGGAACACTCTAGCAGTGACGAGGGGATGAGATACGAACACCCTAGTTGTGAAGGAACACTAAAGGAGTGACGAGCAGAAGACGTACGAACACCCTAGTGATGAAGGAACACTCTAGCAGTGACGAGCAGAAGACATACGAACATCCTAGTGGTGAAGGAACACTCTAGGAGTGACGAGCGGAAGAGATACGAACACCCAAGGTGTGAAGGAACACTAAAGGAGTGACGAGTAGAAGACGTACGGACACCCTAGTGGTGAAGGAACACTCTAACAGTGATAAGTATAAGAAATATGATTACCCTGATGGTGAAGGAACACTAAAGGAGTGACGAGCTGAAGACGTACGAACACCCTAGTGATGAAGGAACACTCTAGCAGTGACGAGCAAAAGAGAAACGAACACCCTAGTGCTGAAGGAACACTCTAGCAGTGACGAGCTGAAGAGCTATGAACATCCTAGTAGTGAAGGAACACTTTAGCAAGGATAAGCAGAAGACATACGAACACCCTAGTGGTGAAGGAACACTCTAACAGTGACGAGCAGAAGACATACGAACACCTTAGTGGGGAAGGAACAGTCTAGTAGTGACGAGCAGAAGACATATGAACACCCTAGTAGTGAAGGAACACTTTAGCAAGGTTAAGCAAAAGACATACGAACACCCTAATGGTGAAAGAACACTCTAGCAGTGACGAGCAGAAGAAATACGAACACCTTAGTGGGGAAGGAACACTCTAGCAGTGACGAGCAGAAGACATACGAACACCCTAGTGGTGAAGGAACACTCTAGTAGTGACGAGCAGAAGATATACGAACACCCTAGTGGTGAAGGAACACTCTAGCAGTGACGAGCATAAGACATACGTACACCCTAGTGGCGAAGGAACACTCTAGTAGTGACGAGGGGATGAGATACGAACACCCTAGTTGTGAAGGAACACTAAAGGAGTGACGAGCAGAAGACGTACGAACACCCTAGTGATGAAGGAACACTCTTGCAGTAACGAGCAGAAGACATACGAACATCCTAGTGGTGAAGGAACACTCTAGGAGTGACGAGCGGAAGAGATACGAACACCCAAGGTGTGAAGGAACACTAAAGGAGTGACGAGTAGATGACGTACGGACACCCTAGTGGTGAAGGAACACTCTAACAGTGATAAGTATAAGAAATATGATTACCCTGATGGTGAAGGAACGCTAAAGGAGTGACGAGTTGAAGACGTACGAACACCCTAGTGATGAAGGAACACTCTAGCAGTGACGAGCAAAAGAGAAACGAACACCCTAGTGCTGAAGGAACACTCTAGCAGTGACGAGCTGAAGAGCTATGAACATCCTAGTAGTGAAGGAACACTTTAGCAAGGATAAGCAGAAGACATACGAACACCCTAGTGGTGAAGGAACACTCTAACAGTGACGAGCAGAAGACATACGAACACCTTAGTGGGGAAGGAACAGTCTAGTAGTGACGAGCAGAAGACATATGAACACCCTAGTGGTGAAGGAACACTCTAGTAGTGATGAGCAGATGAGAAACGAATACCCTAGTGGTGACGGAACACTCTAGCAGTGACGAGCGGAAGAGATACGAACACCCAAGGTGTGAAGGAACACTAAAGGTGTGACGAGTAGAAGACGTACGGACACCCTAGTGGTGAAGGAACACTCTAACAGTGATAAGTATAAGAAATATGATTACCCTGATGGTGAAGGAACACTAAAGGAGTGACGAGCTGAAGACGTACGAACACCCTAGTGATGAAGGAACACTCTAGCAGTGACGAGCAAAAGAGAAACGAACACCCTAGTGCTGAAGGAACACTCTAGCAGTGACAAGCTGAAGAGCCATGAACACCCTAGTAGTGAAGGAACACTTTAGCAAGGATAAGCAAAAGACATACGAACACCCTAATGGTGAAAGAACACTCTAGCAGTGACGAGCAGAAGAAATACGAACACCTTAGTGGGGAAGGAACACTCTAGCAGTGACGAGCAGAAGACATACGAACACCCTAGTGGTGAAGGAACACTCTAGTAGTGACGAGTAGAAGATATACGAACACCCTAGTGGTGAAGGAACACTCTAGCAGTGACGAGCATAAGACATACGTACACCCTAGTGGCGAAGGAACACTCTAGCAGTGACGAGGGGATGAGATACGAACACCCTAGTTGTGAAGGAACACTAAAGGAGTGACGAGCAGAAGACGTACGAACACCCTAGTGATGAAGGAACACTCTAGCAGTGACGAGCAGAAGACATACGAACATCCTAGTGGTGAAGGAACACTCTAGCAGTGACGAGCAGTAGACATACGAACACCCTACTAGTGAAGGAACACTCTAGTAGTGACGAACAGAAGATATACGAACACCTTAGTGGTGAAGGAACACTCTAGCAAGGATAAGCAGAAGACATACGAACACCCTAGTGTTGAAGAAACACTCTAGCAGTGACAAGCAGAAGACATACGAACACCCTAGTGGTGAAGGAACACTCTAGTAGTGACAAGCAGAAGTCATACGAACACCCTAGTGGTAAAGGAACACTCTAGCAGTGACGAGCAGAAGACATACGAACACCCTAGTGGTGAAGGAACACTCTAGTAGTGATGAGCAGATGAGAAACGAATACCCTAGTGGTGAAGGAACACTCTAGCAGTGACGAGCGGAGAGATACGAACACCCAAGTTGTGAAGGAACACTAAAGGAGTAACGAGTAGAAGACGTACGAACACCCTAGTGGTGAAGGAACACTTTAGCAAGGATAAGGAGAAGACATACGAACACCCTAGTGGTGAAGGAACACTCTAGCAGTGATGAGCAGAAGAAATACTAACACCTTAGTGGGGAAGGAACACTCTAGCAGTGACGAGAAGAAGACATACGAACTCCCTAGTGTTGAAGGAACATTCTAGCAATGAAGAGCGGAAAAGATACGAACACCCTAGTTGTGAAGGAACACTCTAGCTGAGACGAGCAAAAGAAATACGAACACCCTAGTGGGGAAGGAACACTAAAGTAGTGACGAGCAGAAGACGTACGAACACCCTAGTGATGAAGGAACACTCTAGCAGTGACGAGCAGAAGACATACGAACATCCTAGTGGTGAAGGAACACTCTAGCAGTGACGGGCAGTAGATATACGAACACCCTACTAGTGAAGGAACACTCTAGTAGTGACGAGCAGAAGATATACGAACACCCTAGAGGTGAAGGAACACTCTAGCAGTGACGAGCAGAAGACATACGAACACCCTAGTGGTGAAGGAACACTCTAGCAGTGACGAGCGGAAGAGATACGAACACCCAAGGTGTGAAGGAAACCTAAAGGAGTGACGAGTAGAAGACGTACGAACACCCTAGTGGTGAAAGAACACTCTAACAGTGATGAGTATAAGAAATACGATTACCCTGATGGTGAAGGAACACTAAAGGAGTGACGAGCTGAAGACGTACGAACACCCTAGTGATGAAGGAACACTCTAGCAGTGACGAGCAAAAGAGAAACGAACACCCTAGTGCTGAAGGAACATTCTAGCAGTGACGAGCTGAAGAGCTATGAACATCCTAGTAGTGAAGGAACACTTTAGCAAGGATAAGCAGAAGACATTCGAACACCCTAATGGTGAAGGAACACTCTAGCAGTGACGAGCAGAAGACATACGAACACCCTAATGGTGAAGGAACACTCTAGCAGTGACGAGCAGAAGAGATACGAACACCCAAGTTGTGAAGGAACACTAAAGGAGTGACAAGTAGAAGACGTACGAACACCGTAATGGTGAAGGAACACTCTAGTAGTGACGAGCAGAAGACATATGATTACCCTAATGGTGAAGGAACACTAAAGGAGTGACGGGCATAAGACATACGAACACCCTAGTAGTGAAAGAACACTCTAGTAGTGACGAGCAGATGGGAAACGAACACCCTAGTGGTGAAAGAACACTCTAGCAGTGACGAGCGGAAGAGATACGAACACCCAAGTGGTGAAGGAATACTCTAACAGTGACTAGTAAAAGAAATATGATTACCCTAATGGTGAAGGAAAACTAAAGGAGTGAAGAGCTGAAGACGTACGAACACCCTAGTGATGAAGGAACACTCTAGTAGTGACGAGCAAAAGAGAAACGAACACCCTAGTGCTGAAGGAACACTCTAGCAGTGACGAGCTGAAGAGCTATGAACACCCTAGTAGTGAAGGAACACTTTAGCAAGGATAAGCAGAAGACATACGAACACCCTAGTGGTGAAGGAACACTCTAGCAGTGACGAGCAGAAGAAATACGAACACCTTAGTGGGGAAGGAACACTCTAGCAGTGACGAGAAGAAGACATACGAACACCCTAGTGTTGAAGGAACATTCTAGCAGTGATGAGCGGAAAAGATACGAACACCCTAGTTGTGAAGGAACACTCTAGGTGAGATGAGCAAAAGACATACGAACACCCTACTGGGGAAGGAACACTAAAGGAGTGACGAGCAGAAGACGTAAGGACACCCTAATGGTGAAGGAACACTCTAACAGTGATAAGTATAAGAAATATGATTACCCTGATGGTGAAGGAACACTAAAGGAGTGATGAGCTGAAGACGTACGAACACCCTAGTGATGAAGGAACACTCTAGCAATGACGAGCAAAAGAGAAACGAACACCCTAGTGCTGAAGGAACACTCTAGGAGTGACGAGCTGCAGAGCTATGAACATCCTAGTAGTGAAGGAACTTTTTAGCAAGGATAAGCAGAAGACATACGAACACCCTAGTGGTGAAGGAACACTCTAGCAGTGACGAGCAGAAGACATACGAACACCTTAGTGGGGAAGGAACAGTCTAGCAGTGACGAGCAGAAGACATATGAACAGCCTAGTGGTGAAGGAACACTTTAGCAATGACTAGCAGAAGACATAAGAACACCCTAGTGGTGAAAGAAATACTGTAGCAGCGACGAGCAGAAGACATACGAACACCCTAGTGGTGAAGGAACACTCTAGTAGTGACGAGCAGAAGACAATCGAACACCCTAGTGGTAAAGGAACACTCTAGCGGTGAAGAGAGAAGACATACGAACACCCTAGTGGTGAAGGAACACTCTAGCAGTAACGAGCATAAGACATACGAACAGCCTAGTGGTGAAGGAACACTCTAGCAAGGATAAGCAGAAGATATACGAACACCCTAGTGCTGAAGGAACACTCTAGCAGTGACGAGCTGAAGAGCTATGAACACCCTAGTAGTGAAGGAACACTTTAGCAAGGATAAGCAGAAGACATACGAACACCCTAGTGGTGAAGGAACACTCTAGCAGTGACGAGCAGAAGAAATACGAACACCTTAGTGGGGAAGGAACACTCTAGCAGTGACGAGAAGAAGACATACGAACACCCTAGTGTTGAAGGAACATTCTAGCAGTGATGAGCGGAAAAGATACGAACACCCTAGTTGTGAAGGAACACTCTAGGTGAGATGAGCAAAAGACATACGAACACCCTACTGGGGAAGGAACACTAAAGGAGTGACGAGCAGAAGACGTAAGGACACCCTAATGGTGAAGGAACACTCTAACAGTGATAAGTATAAGAAATATGATTACCCTGATGGTGAAGGAACACTAAAGGAGTGATGAGCTGAAGACGTACGAACACCCTAGTGATGAAGGAACACTCTAGCAATGACGAGCAAAAGAGAAACGAACACCCTAGTGCTGAAGGAACACTCTAGGAGTGACGAGCTGCAGAGCTATGAACATCCTAGTAGTGAAGGAACTTTTTAGCAAGGATAAGCAGAAGACATACGAACACCCTAGTGGTGAAGGAACACTCTAGTAGTGACGAGCAGAAGACATACGAACACCTTAGTGGGGAAGGAACAGTCTAGCAGTGACGAGCAGAAGACATATGAACAGCCTAGTGGTGAAGGAACACTTTAGCAATGACTAGCAGAAGACATAAGAACACCCTAGTGGTGAAAGAAATACTGTAGCAGCGACGAGCAGAAGACATACGAACACCCTAGTGGTGAAGGAACACTCTAGTAGTGACGAGCAGAAGACAATCGAACACCCTAGTGGTAAAGGAACACTCTAGCAGTGAAGAGAGAAGACATACGAACACCCTAGTGGTGAAGGAACACTCTAGCAGTAACGAGCATAAGACATACGAACAGCCTAGTGGTGAAGGAACACTCTAGCAAGGATAAGCAGAAGATATACGAACACCCTAGTGGTGAAGGAACACTCTAGCAGTGACAAGCAGAAGACATACGAACACCCTAGTGGTGAAGGAACACTCTAGCAGTGACGAGCATAAGACATACGTACACCCTAGTGGTGAAGGAACACTCTAGCAGTGACGAGCAGATGAGATACGCACACCCTAGTTGTGAAGGAACACTAAAGGAGTGACGAGCATAAGACGTACGAACAACCTAGTGGTGAAGGAACACTCTAGCAAGGATAAGCAGAAGACATACGAACACCCTAGTTGTAATGGAACACTCAAGCAGTGACGAGAAGAAGACATATGAACACCCTAGTGGTGATGGAACACTCTAGTAGTGACGAGCAGAAGTCATACGAACACCCTAGTGGTGAAGGAACACTCTAGCAGTGACGAGCATAAGATGTACGAATAGCCTAGTGGTGAAGGAACACTCCAGCAAGGATAAGCAGAAGACATACGAACACCCTAGTGGTGAAGAAACACTCTAGCAGTGACAAGCAGAAGACATACAAACACCCTAGTGGTGAAGGAACACTAAAGGAGTGACGAGCTGAAGACATACGAACACCCTAGTGTTGAAGGAACATTCTAGCAGTGATAAGCGGAAAAGATACGAACACCCAAGGTGTGAAGGAAACCTAAAGGAGTGACGAGTAGAAGACGTAAGGACACCCTAATGGTGAAGGAACACTCTAACAGTGATAAGTATAAGAAATATGATTACCCTGATGGTGAAGGAACACTAAAGGAGTGATGAGCTGAAGACGTACGAACACCCTAGTGATGAAGGAACACTCTAGCAGTGACGAGCAAAAGAGAAACGAACACCCTAGTGCTGAAGGAACACTCTAGGAGTGACGAGCTGCAGAGCTATGAACATCCTAGTAGTGAAGGAACTTTTTAGCAAGGATAAGCAGAAGACATACGAACACCCTAGTGGTGAAGGAACACTCTAGCAGTGACGAGCAGAAGACATACGAACACCTTAGTGGGGAAGGAACAGTCTAGCAGTGACGAGCAGAAGATATATGAACAGCCTAGTGGTGAAGGAACACTCTAGCAATGACTAGCAGAAGACATAAGAACACCCTAGTGGTGAAAGAAATACTGTAGCAGCGACGAGCAGAAGACATACGAACACCCTAGTGGTGAAGGAACACTCTAGTAGTGACGAGCAGAAGACAATCGAACACCCTAGTGGTGAAGGAACACTCTAGCAGTGAAGAGAGAAGACATACGAACACCCTAGTGGTGAAGGAACACTCTAGCAGTAACGAGCATAAGACGTACGAACAGCCTAGTGGTGAAGGAACACTCTAGCAAGGATAAGCAGAAGATATACGAACACCCTAGTGGTGAAGGAACACTCTAGCAGTGACAAGCAGAAGACATACGAACACCCTAGTGGTGAAGGAACACTCTAGCAGTGACGAGCATAAGACATACGTACACCCTAGTGGTGAAGGAACACTCTAGCAGTGACGAGCAGATGAGATACGCACACCCTAGTTGTGAAGGAACACTAAAGGAGTGACGAGCATAAGACGTACGAACAACCTAGTGGTGAAGGAACACTCTAGCAAGGATAAGCAGAAGACATACGAACACCCTAGTTGTAATGGAACACTTAAGCAGTGACGAGAAGAAGACATATGAACACCCTAGTGGTGATGGAACACTCTAGTAGTGACGAGTAGAAGTCATACGAACACCCTAGTGGTGAAGGAACACTCTAGCAGTGACGAGCATAAGATGTACGAATAGCCTAGTGGTGAAGGAACACTCCAGCAAGGATAAGCAGAAGACATACGAACACCCTAGTGGTGAAGAAACACTCTAGCAGTGACAAGTAGAAGACATACAAACACCCTAGTGGTGAAGGAACACTAAAGGAGTGACGAGCTGAAGACATACGAACACCCTAGTGGTGAAGGAACACTCTAGTAGTGATGAGCAGATGAGAAACGAATACCCTAGTGGTGAAGGAACACTCTAGCAGTGATGAGCGGAAGAGATACGAACACCCAAGTTGTGAAGGAACACTAAAGGAGTGACGAGTAGAAGACGTACGAACACCCTAGTGGTGAAGGAACACTTTAGCAAGGATAAGCAGAAGACATACGAACACCCTAGTGGTGAAGGAACACTCTAGCAGTGACGAGCAGAAGAAATACGAACACCTTAGTGGGGAAGGAACACTCTAACAGTGATGAGTATAAGAAATACGATTACCCTGATGGTGAAGGAACACTAAAGGAGTGACGAGCTGAAGATGTACGAACACCCTAGTGATGAAGGAACACTCTAGCAGTGACGAGCAAAAGAGAAACGAACACCCTAGTGCTGAAGGAACACTCTAGCAGTGACGAGCCGAAGAGCTATGAACATCCTAGTAGTGAAGGAACACTTTAGCAAGGATAAGCAGAAGACATTCGAACACCCTAATGGTGAAGGAACACTCTAGCAGTGACGAGCAGAAGACATACGAACACCCTAATGGTGAAGGAACACTCTAGCAGTGACGAGCAGAAGAGATACGAACACCCAAGTTGTGAAGGAACACTAAAGGAGTGACGAGTAGAAGACGTACGAACACCGTAGTGGTGAAGGAACACTCTAGTAGTGACGAGCAGAAGACATATGATTACCCTAATGGTGAAGGAACACTAAAGGAGTGACGGCATAAGACATACGAACACCCTAGTAGTGAAAGAACACTTTAGTAGTGACGAGCAGATGGGAAACGAACACCCTAGTGGTGAAAGAACACTCTAGTAGTGACGAGCGGAAGAGATACGAACACCCAAGTGGTGAAGGAACACTCTAACAGTGACTAGTAAAAGAAATATGATTACCCTAATGGTGAAGGAACACTAAAGGAGTGAAGAGCTGAAGACGTACGAACACCCTAGTGATGAAGGAACACTCTAGTAGTGACGAGCAAAAGAGAAACGAACACCCTAGTGCTGAAGGAACACTCTAGCAGGGACGAGCTGAAGAGCTATGAACACCCTAGTAGTGAAGGAACACTTTAGCAAGGATAAGCAGAAGACATACGAACACCCTAGTGGTGAAGGAACACTCTAGCAGTGACGAGCAGAAGAAATACGAACACCTTAGTGGGGAAGAAACACTCTAGCAGTGACGAGAAGAAGACATACGAACACCCTAGTGTTGAAGGAACATTCTAGCAGTGATAAGCGGAAAATATACGAATACCCTAGTTGTGAAGGAACACTCTAGCTGAGATGAGCAAAAGACATACGAACACCCTAGTGGGGAAGGAACACTAAAGGAGTGGTGAGCAGAAGACGTACAAACACCCTAGTGATGAAGGAACACTCTAGCAGTGACAAACAGAAGACTTACGAACATCCTAGTGGTGAAGGAACACTCTAGCAGTGACGAGCAGTAGATATACGAACACCCTACTAGTGAAGGAATACTCTAGTAGTGATGAGCAGAAGATATACGAACAGCCTAGTGGTGAAGGATCATTCTAGCAGTGACGAGCGGAAGTCATACGAACACCCTAGTGGTGAAGGAACACTCTAGCATTGACGAGCAAAAGACATACGAACACCCTAGTGGTGAAGGAACACTCTAGTAGTGATGAGCAGATGAGACACAAACACCCTAGTGGTGAAGGAACACTCTAGCAAGGATAAGCATAAGACATACAAACACCCTAGTGGTGAAGGAACATTCTAGCAGTGACGAGCAGAAGACATACGAACACCCTAGTGGTGAAGGAATACTCTAGTAGTGACGAGCAGAAGTCATACGAACACCCTAGTGGTGAAGGAACACTCTAGAAGTGACGAGCAGAAGACATACGAACACCCTAGTGGTGAAAGAACACTCTAGTAGTGATGAGCAGATGAGAAACGAACACCCTAGTGGTGAAGGAACACTCTAGCAGTGACGAGCGGAAGAGATACGAATACCCAAGTTTTGAAGGAACAATAAAGGAGTGATGAGTAAAAGACATACGAACACCCTAGTGGTGAAGGAACACTCTAACAGTGATGAGTATAACAAATATGATTACCCTGATGGTGAAGGAATACTAAAGGAGTGACGAGCTGAAGACGTACGAACACCCTAGTGATGAAGGAACACTCTAGAAGTGACGAGTAAAAGAGAAACGAACACCCTAGTGCTGAAGGAACACCCTAGCAGTGATGAGCTGAAGAGCTATGAACACCCTAGTACTGAAGGAACACTCTAGCAAGGATAAGCAGAAGACATACGAACACCCTAGTGGTGAAGGAACACTAAAGCAGTGACTAGCAGAAGATATACGAACACCCTAGTGGTGAAGGAACACTCTAGCAATGACGAGCAGAAGACATACGAACACCCTAGTGTTGAAGGAACATTCTAGCAGTGATGAGCGGAAAAGATACGAACACCCTAGTTGTGAAGGAACACTCTACCTGAGATGAGCAAAAGACTTACGAACACCCTAGTGGGGAAGGAACACTAAAGGAGTGACGAGCAGAAGACGTACGAACACCCTAGTGATGAAGGAACACTCTAGCAGTGACGAGCAGAAGACATACGAACATCCTAGTGGTGAAGGAATACTCTAACAGTTACGAGCAGTAGATATACGAACACCCTACTAGTGAAGGAACACTCTAGTAGTGACGAGCAGAAGATATACGAACACCCTAGTGGTGAAGGAACACTCTAGCAGTGAGGAGCTGAAGAGCTATGAACATCCTAGTGATGAAGGAACACTCTAGCAGTGACGAGCAAAAGAGAAACGAACACCCTAGTGCTGAAGGAACACTCTAGCAGTGACGAGCCGAAGAGCTATGAACATCCTAGTAGTGAAGGAACACTTTAGCAAGGATAAGCAGAAGACATTCGAACACCCTAATGGTGAAGGAACACTCTAGCAGTGACGAGCAGAAGACATACGAACACCCTAATGGTGAAGGAACACTCTAGCAGTGACGAGCAGAAGAGATACGAACACCCAAGTTGTGAAGGAACACTAAAGGAGTGACGAGTAGAAGACGTACGAACACCGTAGTGGTGAAGGAACACTCTAGTAGTGACGAGCAGAAGACATATGATTATCCTAATGGTGAAGGAACACTAAAGGAGTGACGGCATAAGACATACAAACACCCTAGTAGTGAAAGAACACTTTAGTAGTGACGAGCAGATGGGAAACGAACACCCTAGTGGTGAAAGAATACTCTAGCAGTGACGAGCAGAAGAGATACGAACACCCAAGTGGTGAAGGAACACTCTAACAGTGACTAGTAAAAGAAATATGATTACCGTAATTGTGAAGGAACACTAAAGCAGTGACGAGCAAAAGACATACGAACACCCTAGTGGTGAAGGAACACTCTAGATAAGATGAGCAAAAGAGAAACGAACACCCTAGTGCTGAAGGAACACTCTAGCATTGACGAGCTGAAGAGCTATGAACATCCTAGTAGTGAAGGAACACTCTAGCAGTGACGAGCAGAAGACATACGAACACCCTAATGGTGAAGGAACACTCTAGCAGTGACGAGCAGAAGAGATACGAACACCCAAGTTGTGAAGGAACACTAAAGGAATGACGAGTAGAAGACGTACGAACACCATAGTGGTGAAGGAACACTCTAGTAGTGACGAGCAGAAAACATATGATTACCCTAATGGTGAAGGAACACTAAAGGAGTGACGGGCATAAGACATACGAACACCCTAGAAGTGAAAGAACACTCTAGTAGTGACGAGCAGATGGGAAACAAACACCCTAGTGGTGAAAGAACACTCTAGCAGTGACGAGCGGAAGAGATACGAACACCCAAGTGGTGAAGGAACACTCTAACAGTGACTAGTAAAAGAAATATGATTACCCTAATGGTGAAGGAACACTAAAGGAGTGAAGAGCTGAAGACGTACGAACACCCTAGTGATGAAGGAACACTGTAGTAGTGACGAGCAAAAGAGAAACGAACACCCTAGTGCTGAAGGAACACTCTAGCAGTGACGAGCTGAAGAGCTATGCACACCCTAGTAGTGAAGGAACACTTTAGCAAGGATAAGCAGAAGACATACGAACACCCTAGTGGTGAAGGAACACTCTAGCAGTGACGAGCAAAAGAAATACGAACACCTTAGTGGGGAAGGAACACTCTAGCAGTGACGAGAAGAAGACATACGAACACCCTAGTGTTGAAGGAACATTCTAGCAGTGATGAGCGGAAAAGATACGAACACCCTAGTTGTGAAGGAACACTCTAGCTGAGATGAGCAAAAGACATACGAACACCCTAGTGGGGAAGGAACACTAAAGGAGTGACGAGCAGAAGACGTACAAACACCCTAGTGAGGAAGGAACACTCTAGCAGTGACAAACAGAAGACTTACGAACATCCTAGTGGTGAAGGAACACTCTAGCAGTGACGAGCAGTAGATATACGAACACCCTACTAGTGAAGGAATACTCTAGTAGTGATGAGCAGAAGATATACAAACACCCTAGTGGTGAAGGAACACTCTAGCAGTGACGAGCAGAAGACATACGAACACCCTAGTGGTGAAGGAACACTCTAGCAGTGACGAGCGGATGAGATACGAACAACCTAGTTGTGAAGGAACACTAAAGGAGTGACGAGCATAAGACGTACGAACACCCTAGTGGTGAAGGAACACTCTAGCAAGGATAAGCATAAGACATACGAACACCCTAGTGGTGAAGGAACATTCTAGCAGTGACGAGCAGAAGACATACGAACACCCTAGTGGTGAAGGAATACTCTAGTAGTGACGAGCAGAAGTCATACGAACACCCTAGTGGTGAAGGAACACTCTAGCAGTGACGAGCAGGAGACATACGAACACCCTAGTGGTGAAGGAACACTCTAGTAGTGATGAGCAGATGAGAAACGAACACCCTAGTGGTGAAGGAACACTCTAGCAGTGACGAGCGGAAGAGATACGAACACCCAAGTTTTGAAGGAACAATAAAGGAGTGATGAGTAAAAGACATACGAACACCCTAGTGGTGAAGGAACACTCTAACAGTGATGAGTATAACAAATATGATTACCCTGATGGTGAAGGAATACTAAAGGAGTGACGAGCTGAAGACGTACGAACACCCTAGTGATGAAGGAACACTCTAGAAGTGACGAGCAAAAGAGAAACAAACACCCTAGTGGTGAAGGAACACCCTAGCAGTGATGAGCTGAAGAGCTATGAACACCCTAGTAGTGAAGGAACACTCTAGCAAGGATAAGCAGAAGACATACGAACACCCTAGTGGTGAAGGAACACTAAAGCAGTGACGAGCAGAAGACATACGAACACCCTAGTGGTGAAGGAACACTCTAGCAATGACGAGCAGAAGACATACGAACACCCTAGTGTTGAAGGAACATTCTAGCAGTGATGAGCGGAAAAGATACGAACACCCTAGTTGTGAAGGAACACTCTACCTGAGATGAGCAAAAGACATACGAACACCCCAGTGGGGAAGGAACACTAAAGGAGTGACGAGCAGAAGACGTACGAACACCCTAGTGATGAAGGAACACTCTAGCAGTGATGAGCAGAAGACATACGAACATCCTAGTGGTGAAGGAATACTCTAACAGTTACGAGCAGTATATATACGAACACCCTACTAGTGAAGGAACACTCTAGTAGTGACGAGCAGAAGATATACGAACACCCTAGTGGTGAAGGAACACTCTAGCAGTGAGGAGCTGAAGAGCTATGAACATCCTAGTAGTGAAGGAACACTTTAGCAAGGATAAGCAGAAGACATACGAACACCCTAGTGGTGAAGGAACATACTAGCAGTGACGAGCAGAAGAAATACGAACACCTTAGTGGGGAAGGAACAATCTAGCAGTGACGAGCAGAAGACATACGAACACCTTAGTGTTAAAGGAACATTCTAGTAGTGATGAGCGGAAAAGATACGAACACCCTAGTTGTGAAGGAACACTCTAGCTGAGACGAGCAAAAGAGATACGAACACCCTAGTGGTGAAGGAACACTCTACTAGTGACGAGCGGATGAGATACGAACACCCTAGTTGTGAAGGAACACTAAAGGAGTGACGAGCATAAGCCGTACGAACACCCTAGTGGTGAAGAAACACTCTAGCAAGGATAAGCATAAGACATACAAACACCCTAGTGGTGAAGGAACATTCTAGCAGTGACGAGGAGAAGACATACGAACACCCTAGTGGTGAAGGAATATTCTAGTAGTGACGAGCATAAGTCATACGAACACCCTAGTGGTGAAGGAACACTCTAGCAGTGACGAGCAGAAGACGTACGAACACCCTAGTGGTGAAGGAACACTCTAGTAGTGATGAGCAGATGAGAAACGAACACCCTAGTGGTGAAGGAACACTCTAGCAGTGACGAGCGGAAGAGATACGAACACCCAAGTTTTGAAGGAACAATAAAGGAGTAATGAGTAAAAGACATACGAACACCCTAGTGGTGAAGGAACACTCTAACAGTGATGAGTATAACAAATATGATTACCCTGATGGTGAAGGAATACTAAAGGAGTGACGAGCTGAAGACGTACGAACACCCTAGTGATGAAGGAACACTCTAGAAGTGACGAGCAAAAGAGAAACAAACACCCTAGTGCTGAAGGAACACCCTAGCAGTGATGAGCTGAAGAGCTATGAACACCCTAGTAGTGAAGGAACACTCTAGCAAGGATAAGCAGAAGACATACGAACACCCTAGTGGTGAAGGAACACTAAAGCAGTGACGAGCAGAAGACATACGAACACCCTAGTGGTGAAGGAACACTCTAGCAATGACGAGCAGAAGACATACGAACACCCTAGTGTTGAAGGAACATTCTAGCAGTGATGAGCGGAAAAGATACGAACACCCTAGTTGTGAAGGAACACTCTACGTGAGATGAGCAAAAGACATACGAACACCCTAGTGGGGAAGGAACACTAAAGGAGTGACGAGCAGAAGACGTACGAACACCCTAGTGATGAAGGAACACTCTAGCAGTGACGAGCAGAAGACATACGAACATCCTAGTGGTGAAGGAACACTCTAGCAGTTACGAGCAGTAGATATACGAACACCTTACTAGTGAAGGAACACTCTAGTAGTGACGAGCAGAAGATATATGAACACCCTAGTGGTGAAGGAACACTCTAGCAGTGACGAGCTGAAGAGCTATGAACATCCTAGTAGTGAAGGAACACGTTAGCAAGGATAAGCAGAAGACATACGAACACCCTAGTGGTGAAGGAACACTCTAGCAGTGACGAGCAGAAGAAATACGAACACCTTAGTGGGGAAGGAACAATCTAGCAGTGACGAGCAGAAGACATACGAACACCTTAGTGTTAAAGGAACATTCTAGTAGTGATGAGCGGAAAAGATACGAACACCCTAGTTGTGAAGGAACACTCTAGCTGAGACGAGCAAAAGAGATACGAACACCCTAGTGGTGAAGGAACACTCTACTAGTGACGAGCGGATGAGATACGAACACCCTAGTTGTAAAGGAACAATAAAGGAGTGACGAGCATAAGCCGTACGAACACCCTAGTGGTGAAGAAACACTCTAGCAAGGATAAGCATAAGACATACAAACACCCTAGTGGTGAAGGAACATTCTAGCAGTGACGAGCAGAAGACATACGAACACCCTAGTGGTGAAGGAATACTCTAGTAGTGACGAGCAGAAGTCATACGAACACCCTAGTGGTGAAGGAACACTCTAGCAGTGACGAGCAGGAGACATACGAACACCCTAGTGGTGAAGGAACACTCTAGTAGTGATGAGCAGATGAGAAACGAACACCCTAGTGGTGAAGGAACACTCTAGCAGTGACGAGCGGAAGAGATACGAACACCCAAGTTTTGAAGGAACAATAAAGGAGTGATGAGTAAAAGACATACGAACACCCTAGTGGTGAAGGAACACTCTAACAGTGATGAGTATAACAAATATGATTACCCTGATGGTGAAGGAATACTAAAGGAGTGACGAGCTGAAGACGTACGAACACCCTAGTGATGAAGGAACACTCTAGAAGTGACGAGCAAAAGAGAAACAAACACCCTAGTGGTGAAGGAACACCCTAGCAGTGATGAGCTGAAGAGCTATGAACACCCTAGTAGTGAAGGAACACTCTAGCAAGGATAAGCAGAAGACATACGAACACCCTAGTGGTGAAGGAACACTAAAGCAGTGACGAGCAGAAGACATACGAACACCCTAGTGGTGAAGGAACACTCTAGCAATGACGAGCAGAAGACATACGAACACCCTAGTGTTGAAGGAACATTCTAGCAGTGATGAGCGGAAAAGATACGAACACCCTAGTTGTGAAGGAACACTCTACCTGAGATGAGCAAAAGACATACGAACACCCCAGTGGGGAAGGAACACTAAAGGAGTGACGAGCAGAAGACGTACGAACACCCTAGTGATGAAGGAACACTCTAGCAGTGATGAGCAGAAGACATACGAACATCCTAGTGGTGAAGGAATACTCTAACAGTTACGAGCAGTATATATACGAACACCCTACTAGTGAAGGAACACTCTAGTAGTGACGAGCAGAAGATATACGAACACCCTAGTGGTGAAGGAACACTCTAGCAGTGAGGAGCTGAAGAGCTATGAACATCCTAGTAGTGAAGGAACACTTTAGCAAGGATAAGCAGAAGACATACGAACACCCTAGTGGTGAAGGAACATACTAGCAGTGACGAGCAGAAGAAATACGAACACCTTAGTGGGGAAGGAACAATCTAGCAGTGACGAGCAGAAGACATACGAACACCTTAGTGTTAAAGGAACATTCTAGTAGTGATGAGCGGAAAAGATACGAACACCCTAGTTGTGAAGGAACACTCTAGCTGAGACGAGCAAAAGAGATACGAACACCCTAGTGGTGAAGGAACACTCTACTAGTGACGAGCGGATGAGATACGAACACCCTAGTTGTGAAGGAACACTAAAGGAGTGACGAGCATAAGCCGTACGAACACCCTAGTGGTGAAGAAACACTCTAGCAAGGATAAGCATAAGACATACAAACACCCTAGTGGTGAAGGAACATTCTAGCAGTGACGAGGAGAAGACATACGAACACCCTAGTGGTGAAGGAATATTCTAGTAGTGACGAGCATAAGTCATACGAACACCCTAGTGGTGAAGGAACACTCTAGCAGTGACGAGCAGAAGACGTACGAACACCCTAGTGGTGAAGGAACACTCTAGTAGTGATGAGCAGATGAGAAACGAACACCCTAGTGGTGAAGGAACACTCTAGCAGTGACGAGCGGAAGAGATACGAACACCCAAGTTTTGAAGGAACAATAAAGGAGTAATGAGTAAAAGACATACGAACACCCTAGTGGTGAAGGAACACTCTAACAGTGATGAGTATAACAAATATGATTACCCTGATGGTGAAGGAATACTAAAGGAGTGACGAGCTGAAGACGTACGAACACCCTAGTGATGAAGGAACACTCTAGAAGTGACGAGCAAAAGAGAAACAAACACCCTAGTGCTGAAGGAACACCCTAGCAGTGATGAGCTGAAGAGCTATGAACACCCTAGTAGTGAAGGAACACTCTAGCAAGGATAAGCAGAAGACATACGAACACCCTAGTGGTGAAGGAACACTAAAGCAGTGACGAGCAGAAGACATACGAACACCCTAGTGGTGAAGGAACACTCTAGCAATGACGAGCAGAAGACATACGAACACCCTAGTGTTGAAGGAACATTCTAGCAGTGATGAGCGGAAAAGATACGAACACCCTAGTTGTGAAGGAACACTCTACGTGAGATGAGCAAAAGACATACGAACACCCTAGTGGGGAAGGAACACTAAAGGAGTGACGAGCAGAAGACGTACGAACACCCTAGTGATGAAGGAACACTCTAGCAGTGACGAGCAGAAGACATACGAACATCCTAGTGGTGAAGGAACACTCTAGCAGTTACGAGCAGTAGATATACGAACACCTTACTAGTGAAGGAACACTCTAGTAGTGACGAGCAGAAGATATATGAACACCCTAGTGGTGAAGGAACACTCTAGCAGTGACGAGCTGAAGAGCTATGAACATCCTAGTAGTGAAGGAACACGTTAGCAAGGATAAGCAGAAGACATACGAACACCCTAGTGGTGAAGGAACACTCTAGCAGTGACGAGCAGAAGAAATACGAACACCTTAGTGGGGAAGGAACAATCTAGCAGTGACGAGCAGAAGACATACGAACACCTTAGTGTTAAAGGAACATTCTAGTAGTGATGAGCGGAAAAGATACGAACACCCTAGTTGTGAAGGAACACTCTAGCTGAGACGAGCAAAAGAGATACGAACACCCTAGTGGTGAAGGAACACTCTACTAGTGACGAGCGGATGAGATACGAACACCCTAGTTGTAAAGGAACAATAAAGGAGTGACGAGCATAAGCCGTACGAACACCCTAGTGGTGAAGAAACACTCTAGCAAGGATAAGCATAAGACATACAAACACCCTAGTGGTGAAGGAACATTCTAGCAGTGACGAGCAGAAGACATACGAACACCCTAGTGGTGAAGGAATACTCTAGTAGTGACGAGTAGAAGTCATACGAACACCCTAGTGGTGAAGGAACACTCTAGCAGTGACGAGCAGAAGACATACGAACACCCTTGTGGTGAAGGAACACTCTAGTAGTGATGAGCAGATGAGAAACGAACACCCTAGTGGTGAAGGAACACTCTAGCAGTGACGAGAGAAAGAGATACGAACACCCAAGTTTTGAAGGAACAATAAAGGAGTGATGAGTAAAAGACATACGAACACCCTAGTGGTGAAGGAACACTCTAACAGTGATGAGTATAACAATTATGATTACCCTGATGGTGAAGGAATACTAAAGGAGTGACGAGCTGAAGACGTACGAACACCCTAGTGATGAAGGAACACTCTAGAAGTGACGAGCAAAAGAGAAACAAACACCCTAGTGCTGAAGGAACACCCTAGCAGTGATGAGCTGAAGAGCTAAGAACACCCTAGTAGTGAAGAAACACTCTAGCAAGGATAAGCAGAAGACATACGAACACGCTAGTGGTGAAGGAACACTAAAGTAGTGACGAGCAGAAGACATACGAACACCCTAGTGGTGAAGGAACACTCTAGCAATGACGAGCAGAAGACATACGAACACCCTAGTGGTGAAGGAACACTCTAGTAGTGATGAGCGGAAAAGATACGAACACCCTAGTTGTGAAGGAACACTCTACCTGAGATGAGCAAAAGATATATGAACACCCTAGTGGGGAAGGAACACTAAAGGAGTGACGAGCAGAAGATGTACGAACACCCTAGTGATGAAAGAACACTCTAGCAGTGACGAGCAGAAGACATACGAACATCCTAGTGGTGAAGGAACACTCTAAGAGTTACGAGCAGTAGATATACGAACACCCTACTAGTGAAAGAACACTCTAGTAGTGACGAGCAGAAGATATACGAACACCCTAGTGGTGAAGGAACACTCTAGCAGTGAGGAGCTGAAGAGCTATGAACATCCTAGTAGTGAAGGAATACTTTAGCAAGGATAAGCAGAAGACATACGAACACCCTAGTGGTGAAGGAACACTCTAGCAGTGACGAGCAGAAGAAATACGAACACCTTAGTGGGGAAGGAACACTCTAGTAGTGACGAGCAGAAGACATACGAACACCTTAGTGTTAAAGGAACATTCTAGTAGTGATGAGTGGAAAAGATACGAACACCCTAGTTGTGAAGGAACACTCTAGCTGAGACGAGCAAAAGAGATACGAACACCCTAGTGGGGAAGGAACACTAAAGGAGTGACGAGCAGAAGACGTACGAACACTCTAGTAGTGACGAGCAGAAGATATACGAACACCCTAGTGGTGAAGGAACACTCTAGCAGTGAGGAGCTGAAGAGCTATGAACATCCTAGTAGTGAAGGAATACTTTAGCAAGGATAAGCAGAAGACATACGAACACCCTAGTGGTGAAGGAACACTCTAGCAGTGACGAGCAGTAGATATACGAACACCCTACTAGTGAAGGAACACTCTAGTAGTGACGAGCAGAAGATATACGAACACCCTAGTGGTCAAGGAACACTCTAGCAGTGATGAGCAGAAGACATACGAACACTCTAGTGGTGAAGTTACACTCTAGTAGTGACGAGTGGATGAGATACGAAAACCCTAGTTGTGAAGGAATATTAAAGGAGTGACGGACATAAGACGTACGAACACCCTAGTGGTGAAGGAACACTCTAGCAAGGATAAGCATAAGACATACGAACACCCTAGTGGTGAAGGAACTTTCTAGGAGTGACGAGCAGAAGACATACGAAATCCCTAGTAGTGAAGGAATAATCTAGTAGTGACGAGCAGAAGTCATACGAACACCCTAGTGGTGAAGGAACACTCTAGCAGTGACGAGCAGAAGACATACGAACACCCTAGTGGTGATGGAACACTCTAGTAGTGATGAGCAGATGAGAAACGAACACCCTAGTGGTAAAGGAACACTCTAGCAAGGATAAGCAGAAGAGATACGAAAACCCAAGTTGTGAAGGAACACTAAAGGAGTGACGAGTAAAAGACATACGAACACCCTAGTGGTGAAGGAACAATCTAGCAGTGACGAGCAGAAGACATACGAACACCCTAGTGGTGAAGGAACACTCTAGTAGTGATGAGCAGATGAGAAACGAACACCCTAGTGGTGAAGGAACACTCTAGCAGTGACGAGCGGAAGAGATACGAACACCCAAGTTTTGAAGGAACACTAAAGGAGTGACGAGTAAAAGACATACGAACACCCTAGTGGTGAAGGAACACTCTAACAGTGACGAGCTGAAGAGCTATGAATATCCTAGTAGTGAAGGAACACTTTAGCAAGGATAAGCAGAAGACATTCGAACACCCTAATGGTGAAGGAACACTCTAGCAGTGACGAGCAGAAGACATACGAACACCCCAATGGTGAAGGAACACTCTAGCAGTGACGAGCAGAAGAGATACGAACACCCAAGTTGTGAAGGAACATTAAAGGACTGACGAGTAGAAGACGTACGAACACCGTAGTGGTGAAGGAACACTCTAGTAGTGACGAGCAGAAGACATTTGATTACCCTAATGGTGAAGGAACACTAAAGGAGTGACGGGCATAAGACATACGAACACCCTAGTAGTGAAAGAACACTCTAGTAGTGACGAGCAGATGGGAAACGAAAACTCTAGTGGAGAAAGAACACTCTAGCAGTGACGAGCGGAAGAGATACGAACACTCAAGTGGTGAAGGAACACTCTAACAGTGACTAGTAAAAGAAATATGATTACCCCAATGGTGAAGGAACACTAAAGGAGTGAAGAGCTGAAGACGTACGAACACCCTAGTGATGAAGGAACACTCTAGCAGTGACAAACAGAAGATATACGAACACCCTAGTGGTGAAGGAACACTCTAGCAGTGACGAGCAGAAGACATACGAACACCCTAGTAATGAAGGAACACTCTAGTAGTGACGAGCGGATGAGATACGAACACCCTAGTTGTGAAGGAACACTAAAGGAGTGACGAGCATAAGACGTACGAACACCCTAGTGGTGAAGGAACACTCTAGCAAGGATAAGCATAAGACATACGAACACCCTAGTGGTGAAGGAACATTCTAGCAGTGACGAGCAGAAGACATACGAACACCCTAGTGGTGAAGGAACACTAAAGCAGTGACGAGCAGAAGAGATACGAACACCCTAATGGTGAAGGAACACTCTAGCAGTGACGAGCAGAAGAGATACGAACACCCAAGTTGTGAAGGAACACTAAAGGAGTGACGAGTAGAAGACATACGAACACCGTGGTGGTGAAGGAACACTCTAGTAGTGACGAGCAGAAGACATATGATTACCCTAATGGTGAAGGAACACTAAAGGAGTGACGGGCATAAGACATACGAACACCCTAGTAGTGAAAGAACACTCTAGTAGTGACGAGCAGATGGGAAACGAACACCCTAGTGGTGAAAGAACACTCTAGCAGTGACGAGCGGATGAGATACGAACACCCAAGTGGTGAAGGAACACTCTAACAGTGACTAGTAAAAGAAATATGATTACCCTAATGGTGAAGGAACACTAAAGGAGTGAAGAGCTGAAGACGTACGAACACCCTAATGATGAAGGAACACTCTAGTAGTGACGAGCAAAAGAGAAACGAACACCCTAGTTCTAAAGGAACACTCTAGCAGTGACGAGCTGAAGAGCTATGAACACCCTAGTAGTGAAGGAACACTTTAGCAAGGATAAGCAGAAGACATACGAACACCCTAGTGGTGAAGGAACACTCTAGCAGTGACGAGCAGTAGATATACGAACACCCTACTAGTGAAGGAACACTCTAGTAGTGACGAGCAGAAGATATACGAACACCCTAGTGGTCAAGGAACACTCTAGCAGTGATGAGCAGAAGACATACGAACACTCTAGTGGTGAAGTTACACTCTAGTAGTGACGAGTGGATGAGATACGAAAACCCTAGTTGTGAAGGAATATTAAAGGAGTGACGGACATAAGACGTACGAACACCCTAGTGGTGAAGGAACACTCTAGCAAGGATAAGCATAAGACATACGAACACCCTAGTGGTGAAGGAACTTTCTAGGAGTGACGAGCAGAAGACATACGAAATCCCTAGTAGTGAAGGAATAATCTAGTAGTGACGAGCAGAAGTCATACGAACACCCTAGTGGTGAAGGAACACTCTAGCAGTGACGAGCAGAAGACATACGAACACCCTAGTGGTGATGGAACACTCTAGTAGTGATGAGCAGATGAGAAACGAACACCCTAGTGGTAAAGGAACACTCTAGCAAGGATAAGCAGAAGAGATACGAAAACCCAAGTTGTGAAGGAACACTAAAGGAGTGACGAGTAAAAGACATACGAACACCCTAGTGGTGAAGGAACAATCTAGCAGTGACGAGCAGAAGACATACGAACACCCTAGTGGTGAAGGAACACTCTAGTAGTGATGAGCAGATGAGAAACGAACACCCTAGTGGTGAAGGAACACTCTAGCAGTGACGAGCGGAAGAGATACGAACACCCAAGTTTTGAAGGAACACTAAAGGAGTGACGAGTAAAAGACATACGAACACCCTAGTGGTGAAGGAACACTCTAACAGTGACGAGCTGAAGAGCTATGAACATCCTAGTAGTGAAGGAACACTTTAGCAAGGATAAGCAGAAGACATTCGAACACCCTAATGGTGAAGGAACACTCTAGCAGTGACGAGCAGAAGACATACGAACACCCCAATGGTGAAGGAACACTCTAGCAGTGACGAGCAGAAGAGATACGAACACCCAAGTTGTGAAGGAACATTAAAGGACTGACGAGTAGAAGACGTACGAACACCGTAGTGGTGAAGGAACACTCTAGTAGTGACGAGCAGAAGACATTTGATTACCCTAATGGTGAAGGAACACTAAAGGAGTGACGGGCATAAGACATACGAACACCCTAGTAGTGAAAGAACACTCTAGTAGTGACGAGCAGATGGGAAACGAAAACTCTAGTGGAGAAAGAACATTCTAGCAGTGACGAGCGGAAGAGATACGAACACTCAAGTGGTGAAGGAACACTCTAACAGTGACTAGTAAAAGAAATATGATTACCCCAATGGTGAAGGAACACTAAAGGAGTGAAGAGCTGAAGACGTACGAACACCCTAGTGATGAAGGAACACTCTAGCAGTGACAAACAGAAGATATACGAACACCCTAGTGGTGAAGGAACACTCTAGCAGTGACGAGCAGAAGACATACGAACACCCTAGTAATGAAGGAACACTCTAGTAGTGACGAGCGGATGAGATACGAACACCCTAGTTGTGAAGGAACACTAAAGGTGTGACGAGCATAAGACGTACGAACACCCTAGTGGTGAAGGAACACTCTAGCAAGGATAAGCATAAGACATACGAACACCCTAGTGGTGAAGGAACATTCTAGCAGTGACGAGCAGAAGACATACGAACACCCTAGTGGTGAAGGAACACTAAAGCAGTGACGAGCAGAAGAGATACGAACACCCTAATGGTGAAGGAACACTCTAGCAGTGACGAGCAGAAGAGATACGAACACCCAAGTTGTGAAGGAACACTAAAGGAGTGACGAGTAGAAGACATACGAACACCGTGGTGGTGAAGGAACACTCTAGTAGTGACGAGCAGAAGACATATGATTACCCTAATGGTGAAGGAACACTAAAGGAGTGACGGGCATAAGACATACGAACACCCTAGTAGTGAAAGAACACTCTAGTAGTGACGAGCAGATGGGAAACGAACACCCTAGTGGTGAAAGAACACTCTAGCAGTGACGAGCGGATGAGATACGAACACCCAAGTGGTGAAGGAACACTCTAACAGTGACTAGTAAAAGAAATATGATTACCCTAATGGTGAAGGAACACTAAAGGAGTGAAGAGCTGAAGACGTACGAACACCCTAATGATGAAGGAACACTCTAGTAGTGACGAGCAAAAGAGAAACGAACACCCTAGTTCTAAAGGAACACTCTAGCAGTGACGAGCTGAAGAGCTATGAACACCCTAGTAGTGAAGGAACACTTTAGCAAGGATAAGCAGAAGACATACGAACACCCTAGTGGTGAAGGAACACTCTAGCAGTGACGAGCAGTAGATATACGAACACCCTACTAGTGAAGGAACACTCTAGTAGTGACGAGCAGAAGATATACGAACACCCTAGTGGTCAAGGAACACTCTAGCAGTGATGAGCAGAAGACATACGAACACTCTAGTGGTGAAGTTACACTCTAGTAGTGACGAGTGGATGAGATACGAAAACCCTAGTTGTGAAGGAATATTAAAGGAGTGACGGACATAAGACGTACGAACACCCTAGTGGTGAAGGAACACTCTAGCAAGGATAAGCATAAGACATACGAACACCCTAGTGGTGAAGGAACTTTCTAGGAGTGACGAGCAGAAGACATACGAAATCCCTAGTAGTGAAGGAATAATCTAGTAGTGACGAGCAGAAGTCATACGAACACCCTAGTGGTGAAGGAACACTCTAGCAGTGACGAGCAGAAGACATACGAACACCCTAGTGGTGATGGAACACTCTAGTAGTGATGAGCAGATGAGAAACGAACACCCTAGTGGTAAAGGAACACTCTAGCAAGGATAAGCAGAAGAGATACGAAAACCCAAGTTGTGAAGGAACACTAAAGGAGTGACGAGTAAAAGACATACGAACACCCTAGTGGTGAAGGAACAATCTAGCAGTGACGAGCAGAAGACATACGAACACCCTAGTGGTGAAGGAACACTCTAGTAGTGATGAGCAGATGAGAAACGAACACCCTAGTGGTGAAGGAACACTCTAGCAGTGACGAGCGGAAGAGATACGAACACCCAAGTTTTGAAGGAACACTAAAGGAGTGACGAGTAAAAGACATACGAACACCCTAGTGGTGAAGGAACACTCTAACAGTGACGAGCTGAAGAGCTATGAACATCCTAGTAGTGAAGGAACACTTTAGCAAGGATAAGCAGAAGACATTCGAACACCCTAATGGTGAAGGAACACTCTAGCAGTGACGAGCAGAAGACATACGAACACCCCAATGGTGAAGGAACACTCTAGCAGTGACGAGCAGAAGAGATACGAACACCCAAGTTGTGAAGGAACATTAAAGGACTGACGAGTAGAAGACGTACGAACACCGTAGTGGTGAAGGAACACTCTAGTAGTGACGAGCAGAAGACATTTGATTACCCTAATGGTGAAGGAACACTAAAGGAGTGACGGGCATAAGACATACGAACACCCTAGTAGTGAAAGAACACTCTAGTAGTGACGAGCAGATGGGAAACGAAAACTCTAGTGGAGAAAGAACATTCTAGCAGTGACGAGCGGAAGAGATACGAACACTCAAGTGGTGAAGGAACACTCTAACAGTGACTAGTAAAAGAAATATGATTACCCCAATGGTGAAGGAACACTAAAGGAGTGAAGAGCTGAAGACGTACGAACACCCTAGTGATGAAGGAACACTCTAGCAGTGACAAACAGAAGATATACGAACACCCTAGTGGTGAAGGAACACTCTAGCAGTGACGAGCAGAAGACATACGAACACCCTAGTAATGAAGGAACACTCTAGTAGTGACGAGCGGATGAGATACGAACACCCTAGTTGTGAAGGAACACTAAAGGTGTGACGAGCATAAGACGTACGAACACCCTAGTGGTGAAGGAACACTCTAGCAAGGATAAGCATAAGACATACGAACACCCTAGTGGTGAAGGAACATTCTAGCAGTGACGAGCAGAAGACATACGAACACCCTAGTGGTGAAGGAACACTAAAGCAGTGACGAGCAGAAGAGATACGAACACCCTAATGGTGAAGGAACACTCTAGCAGTGACGAGCAGAAGAGATACGAACACCCAAGTTGTGAAGGAACACTAAAGGAGTGACGAGTAGAAGACATACGAACACCGTGGTGGTGAAGGAACACTCTAGTAGTGACGAGCAGAAGACATATGATTACCCTAATGGTGAAGGAACACTAAAGGAGTGACGGGCATAAGACATACGAACACCCTAGTAGTGAAAGAACACTCTAGTAGTGACGAGCAGATGGGAAACGAACACCCTAGTGGTGAAAGAACACTCTAGCAGTGACGAGCGGATGAGATACGAACACCCAAGTGGTGAAGGAACACTCTAACAGTGACTAGTAAAAGAAATATGATTACCCTAATGGTGAAGGAACACTAAAGGAGTGAAGAGCTGAAGACGTACGAACACCCTAATGATGAAGGAACACTCTAGTAGTGACGAGCAAAAGAGAAACGAACACCCTAGTTCTAAAGGAACACTCTAGCAGTGACGAGCTGAAGAGCTATGAACACCCTAGTAGTGAAGGAACACTTTAGCAAGGATAAGCAGAAGACATACGAACACCCTAGTGGTGAAGGAACACTCTAGCAGTGACGAGCAGAAGAAATACGAACACCTTAGGGGGGAAGGAACACTCTAGTAGTGACGAGAAGAAGACATACGAACACCCTAGTGTTGAAGGAACATTCTAGCAGTGATGAGCGGAAAAGATACGAACACCATAGTTGTGAAGGAACACTCTAGCTGAGATGAGCAAAAGACATACGAACACCCTAGTGGGGAAGGAACACTAAAGGAGTGACGAGCAGAAGACGTACAAACACCCTAGTGATGAAGGAACACTCTAGCAGTGACAACTAGAAGATATACGAACACCCTAGTGGTGAAGGAACACTCTAGCAGTGACGAGCAGAAGACATACGAACACCCTAGTGGTGAAGGAACACTCTAGTAGTGACGAGAGGATGAGATACGAACACCCTAGTTGTGAAGGAACACTAAAGGAGTGACGAGCATAAGATGTACGAACACCCTAGTGGTGAAGGAACACTCTAGCAAGGATAAGCATAAGACATACGAACACCCTAGTGTTGAAGGAACATTCTAGCAGTGATGAGCAGAAGACATACGAACACCCTAGTTGTGAAGGAACACTCTAGCAAGGATAAGCATAAGACATACGAACACCCTAGTGGTGAAGGAATATTCTAGCAGTGACGAGCAGAAGACATATGAACACCCTAGTGGTGAAGGAATACTCTAGTAGTGACGAGCAGAAGTCATACGAACACCCTAGTGGTGAAGGAACACTCTAGCAGTGACGAGCAGAAGACATACGAACACCCTAGTGCTGAAGGAAAACTCTAGTAGTGATGAGCAGATGAGAAACGAACACCCTAGTGGTGAAGGAACACTCTAGCAGTGACGAGCGGAAGAGATACGAACACCCAAGTTTTGAAGGAACACTAAAGGAGTGACGAGTAAAAGACATACGAACACCCTAGTGGTGAAGGAACACTCTAACAGTGATGAGTATAACAAATATGATTACCCTGATGGTGAAGGAACACTAAAGGAGTGACGAGCTGAAGACGTACGAACACCCTAGTGATGAAGGAACACTCTAGAAGTGACGAGCAAAAGAGAAACGAACACCCTAGTGCTGAAGGAACACCCTAGCAGTGATGAGCTGAAGAGCTATGAACACCCTAGTACTGAAGGAACACTCTAGCAAGGATAAGCAGAAGACATACGAACACCCTAGTGGTGAAGGAACACTAAAGCAGTGACGAGCAGAAGACATACGAACACCCTAGTGGTAAAGGAACACTCTAGCAATGACGAGCAGAAGACAAACGAACACCCTAGTGTTGAAGGAACATTCTAGCAGTGATGAGCAGAAGACATACGAACACCCTAGTTGTGAAGGAACACTCTACCTGAGATGAGCAAAAGACATACGAACACCCTAGTGGGGAAGGAACACTAAAGGAGTGACAAGCAGAAGACGTACGAACACCCTAGTGATGAAGGAACACTCTAGCAGTGACGAGCAGAAGACATACGAACATCCTAGTGGTGAAGGAACACTTTAGCAGTTACGAGCAGTAGATATACGAACACCCTACTAGTGAAGGAACACTCTAGTAGTGATGAGCAGAAGATATACGAACACCCTAGTGGTGAAGGAACACTCTAGCAGTGACGAGCTGAAGAGCTATGAACATCCTAGTAGTGAAGGAACACGTTAGCAAGGATAAGCAGAAGACATACGAACACCCTAGTGGTGAAGGAACACTCTAGCAGTGACGAGCAGAAGAAATACGAACACCTTAGTGGGGAAGGAACACTCTAGCAGTGACGAGCAGAAGACATACGAACACCTTAGTGTTAAAGGAACATTCTAGTAGTGATGAGCGGAAAAGATACGAACACCCTAGTTGTGAAGGAACACTCTAGCTGAGACGAGCAAAAGAGATACGAACACCCTAGTGGTGAAGGAACAGTCTAGTAGTGACGAGCGGATGAGATACGAACACCCTAGTTGTGAAGGAACACTAAAGGAGTGACGAGCATAAGACGTACGAACACCCTAGTGGTGAAGGAACACTCTAGCAAGGATTAGCATAAGACATACAAACACCCTAGTGGTGAAGGAACATTCTAGCAGTGACGAGCAGAAGACATACGAACACCCTAGTGGTGAAGGAATACTCTAGTAGTGACGAGCAGAAGTCATACGAACACCCTAGTGGTGAAGGAACACTCTAGCAGTGAAGAGCAGAAGACATACGAACACCCTAGTGGTGAAGGAATACTCTAGTAGGGATGAGCAGATGAGAAACGAACACCCTAGTGGTGAAGGAACACTCTAGCAGTGACAAGCGGAAGAGATACGAACACCCAAGTTTTGAAGGAACACTAAATGAGTGACGAGTAAAAGACATACGAACACCCTAGTGGTGAAGGAACACTCTAACAGTGACGAGTATAACAAATATGATTATCCTGATGGTGAAGGAACACTAAAGGAGTGACGAGCTGAAGACGTACGAACAACCTAGTGATGAAGGAACACTCTAGCAGTGACGAGCAAAAGAGAAACGAACACCCTAGTGCGGAAGGAACACCCTAGCAGTGACGAGCTGAAGAGCTATGAACACCCTAGTAGTGAAGGAACACTCTAGCAAGGATAAGCATAAGACATACGAACACCCTAGTGGTGAAGGAACACCAAAGCAGTGACGAGCAGAAGACATACGAACACCCTAGTGGTGAAGGAACACTCTAGCAATGACGAGCAGAAGACATACGAACACCCTAGTGTTGAAGGAACATTCTAGCAGTGATGAGCGGAAAAGATACGAACACCCTAGTTGTGAAGGAACACTCTACCTGAGATGAGCAAAAGACATACGAACACCCTAGTGGGGAAGGAACACTAAAGGAGTGACGAGCAGAAGACGTACAAACACCCTAGTGGTGAAGGAACACTCTACCTGAGATAAGCAAAAGACATACGAACACCCTAGTGGGGAAGGAACACTAAAGGAGTGACGAGTAAAAGACATACGAACACCCTAGTGGTGAAGGAACACTCTAACAGTGATGAGTATAACAAATATGATTACCCTGATGGTGAAGGAACACTAAAGGAGTGACGAGCTGAACACGTACGAACACCCTAGTGATGAAGGAACACTCTAGAAGTGACGAGCAAAAGAGAAACGAACACCCTAGTGCTGAAGGAACACCCTAGCAGTGATGAGCTGAAGAGCTATGAATACCCTAGTAGTGAAGGAACACTCTAGCAAGGATAAGCTGAAGACATACGAACACTCTAGTGGTGAAGGAACACTAAAGCAGTGACGACCAGAAGACATACGAACACCCTAGTGGTGAAGGAACACTCTAGCAATGACGAGCAGAAGACATACGAACACCCTAGTGTTGAAGGAACATTGTAGCAGTGATAAGCAGAAGACATACGAACACCCTAGTTGTGAAGGAACACTCTACCTGAGATAAGCAAAAGACATACGAACACCCTAGTGGGGAAGGAACACTAAAGGAGTGACGAGCAGAAGACGTACGAACACCCTAGTGATGAAGGAACACTCTAGCAGTGACGAGCAGAAGACATACGAACATCCTAGTGGTGAAGGAACACTCTAGCAGTTACGAGCAGTAGATATACGAACACCTTACTAGTGAAGGAACACTCTAGTAGTGACGAGCAGAAGATATATGAACACCCTAGTGGTGAAGGAACACTCTAGCAGTGACGAGCTGAAGAGCTATGAACATCCTAGTAGTGAAGGAACACGTTAGCAAGGATAAGCAGAAGACATACGAACACCCTAGTGGTGAAGGAACACTCTAGCAGTGACGAGCAGAAGAAATACGAACACCTTAGTGGGGAAGAAACACTCTAGCAGTGACGAGCAGAAGACATACGAACACCTTAGTGTTAAAGGAACATTCTAGTAGTGATGAGCGGAAAAGATACGAACACCCTAGTTGTGAAGGAACACTCTAGCTGAGACGAGCAAAAGAGATACGAACACCCTAGTTGTGAAGGAACACTAAAGGAGTGACGAGCATAAGACGTACGAACACCCTAGTGGTGAAGGAACACTCTAGCAAGGATTAGCATAAGACATACGAACACCCTAGTGGGGAAGGAACATTCTAGCAGTGACGAGCAGAAGACATACGAACACCCAAGTGGTGAAGGAATACTCTAGTGGTGACGAGCAGAAGTCATACGAACACCCTAGTGGTGAAGGAACACTCTAGCAGTGACGAGCAGAAGACATACGAACACCCTAGTGGTGAAAGAACACTCTAGTAGTGATGAGCAGATGAGAAACGAACACCCTAGTGGTGAAGGAACACTCTAGCAGTGACGAGCGGAAGAGATACGAACACCCAAGTTTTGAAGGAACACTAAAGGAGTGACGAGTAAAAGACATACGAACACCCTAGTGGTGAAGGAACACTCTAACAGTGATGAGTATAACAAATATGATTATCCTGATGGTGAAGGAACACTAAAGGAGTGACGAGCTGAAGACGTACGAACACCCTTGCGATGAAGGAACACTCTAGCAGTGACGAGCAAAAGAGAAACGAACACCCTAGTGCGGAAGGAACACCCTAGCAGTGACGAGCTGAAGAGCTATGAACACCCTAGTAGTGAAGGAACACTCTAGCAAGGATAAGCATAAGACATACGAACACCCTAGTGGTGAAGGAACACTAAAGCAGTGACGAGCAGAAGACATACGAACACCCTAGTGGTGAAGGAACACTCTAGCAATGACGAGCAGAAGACATACGAACACCCTAGTGTTGAAGGAACATTCTAGCAGTGATGAGCGGAAAAGATACGAACACCCTAGTTGTGAAGGAACACTCTACCTGAGATGAGCAAAAGACATACGAACACCCTAGTGGGGAAGGAACACTAAAGGAGTGACGAGCAGAAGACGTACAAACACCCTAGTGGTGAAGGAACACTCTACCTGAGATAAGCAAAAGACATACGAACACCCTAGTGGGGAAGGAACACTAAAGGAGTGACGAGTAAAAGACATACGAACACCCTAGTGGTGAAGGAACACTCTAACAGTGATGAGTATAACAAATATGATTATCCTGATGGTGAAGGAACACTAAAGGAGTGACGAGCTGAAGACGTACGAACACCCTAGTGATGAAGGAACACTCTAGCAGTGACGAGCAAAAGAGAAACGAACACCCTATTGCTGAAGGAACACCCTAGCAGTGACGAGCTGAAGAGCTATGAACACCCTAGTAGTGAAGGAACACTCTAGCAAGGATAAACATAAGACATACGAACACCCTAGTGGTGAAGGAACACTAAAGCAGTGACGAGCAAAAGACATACGAACACCCTAGTGGTGAAGGAACACTCTAGCAATGACGAGCAGAAGACATACGAACACCCTAGTGTTGAAGGAACATTCTAGCAGTGATGAGCGGAAAAGATACGAACACCCTAGTTGTGAAGGAACACTCTACCTGAGATGAGCAAAAGACATACGAACACCCTAGTGGGGAAGGAACACTAAAGGAGTGACAAGCAGAAGACGTACAAACACCCTAGTGATGAAGGAACACTCTAGCAGTGACAAACAGAAGATATACGAACACCCTAGTGGTGAAGGAACACTCTAACAGTGACGAGCAGAAGACATACGAACACCCTAGTGGTGAAGGAACACTCTAGTAGTGACGAGTGGATGAGATACGAACACCCTAGTTGTGAAGGAACACTAAAGGAGTGACGAGCATAAGACGTACGAACACCCTAGTGGTGAAGGAACACTCTAGCAAGGATAAGCATAAGACATACAAACACCCTAGTGGTGAAGGAACATTCTAGCAGTGACGAGCATAAGACATATGAACACCCTAGTGGTGAAGGAATACTCTAGTAGTGACGAGCAGAAGACATACGAACACCCTAGTGGTGAAGGAACACTCTAACAGTGATAAGTATAAGAAATATGATTACCCTGATGGTGAAGGAATACTAAAGGAGTGAGGAGCTGAAGACGTACGAACACCCTAGTGGTGAAGGAACACTCTAGCAGTGACGAGCAGAAGAAATACGAACACCTTAGTAAGGAAGGAACACTCTAGCAGTGACGAGCAGAAGACATACGAACACCTTAGTGTTAAAGGAACATTCTAGTAGTGATGAGCGGAAAAGATACGAACACCCTAGTTGTGAAGGAACACTCTAGCTGAGACGAGCAAAAGAGATACGAACACCCTAGTGGTGAAGGAACAGTCTAGTAGTGACGAGCGGATGAGATACGAACACCCTAGTTGTGAAGGAACACTAAAGGAGTGACGAGCATAAGACGTACGAACACCATAGTGGTGAAGGAACACTTTAGCAAGGATAAGCATAAGACATACAAACACCCTAGTGGTGAAGGAACATTCTAGCAGTGACGAGCAGAAGACATACGAACACCCAAGTGGTGAAGGAATACTCTAGTGGTGACGAGCAGAAGTCATACGAACACCCTAGTGGTGAAGGAACACTCTAGCAGTGACGAGCAGAAGACATACGAACACCCTAGTGGTGAAAGAACACTCTAGTAGTGATGAGCAGATGAGAAACGAACACCCTAGTGGTGAAGGAACACTCTAGCAGTGACGAGCGGAAGAGATACGAACACCCAAGTTTTGAAGGAACACTAAAGGAGTGACGAGTAAAAGACATACGAACACCCTAGTGGTGAAGGAACACTCTAACAGTGATGAGTATAACAAATATGATTATCCTGATGGTGAAGGAACACTAAAGGAGTGACGAGCTGAAGACGTACGAACACCCTTGCGATGAAGGAACACTCTAGCAGTGACGAGCAAAAGAGAAACGAACACCCTAGTGCTGAAGGAACACCCTAGCAGTGACGAGCTGAAAAGCTTTGACCACCCTAGTAGTGAAGGAACACTCTAGCAAGGATAAGCATAAGACATACGAACACCCTAGTGGTGAAGGAACACTAAAGCAGTGACGAGCATAAGACGTACGAACACCCTAGTGGTGAAGGAACACTCTAGCAAGGATTAGCATAAGACATACGAACACCCTAGTGGGGAAGGAACATTCTAGCAGTGACGAGCAGAAGACATACGAACACCCAAGTGGTGAAGGAATACTCTAGTGGTGACGAGCAGAAGTCATACGAACACCCTAGTGGTGAAGGAACACTCTAGCAGTGACGAGCAGAAGACATACGAACACCCTAGTGGTGAAAGAACACTCTAGTAGTGATGAGCAGATGAGAAACGAACACCCTAGTGGTGAAGGAACACTCTAGCAGTGACGAGCGGAAGAGATACGAACACCCAAGTTTTGAAGGAACACTAAAGGAGTGACGAGTAAAAGACATACGAACACCCTAGTGGTGAAGGAACACTCTAACAGTGATGAGTATAACAAATATGATTATCCTGATGGTGAAGGAACACTAAAGGAGTGACGAGCTGAAGACGTACGAACACCCTTGCGATGAAGGAACACTCTAGCAGTGACGAGCAAAAGAGAAACGAACACCCTAGTGCGGAAGGAACACCCTAGCAGTGACGAGCTGAAGAGCTATGAACACCCTAGTAGTGAAGGAACACTCTAGCAAGGATAAGCATAAGACATACGAACACCCTAGTGGTGAAGGAACACTAAAGCAGTGACGAGCAGAAGACATACGAACACCCTAGTGGTGAAGGAACACTCTAGCAATGACGAGCAGAAGACATACGAACACCCTAGTGTTGAAGGAACATTCTAGCAGTGATGAGCGGAAAAGATACGAACACCCTAGTTGTGAAGGAACACTCTACCTGAGATGAGCAAAAGACATACGAACACCCTAGTGGGGAAGGAACACTAAAGGAGTGACGAGCAGAAGACGTACAAACACCCTAGTGGTGAAGGAACACTCTACCTGAGATAAGCAAAAGACATACGAACACCCTAGTGGGGAAGGAACACTAAAGGAGTGACGAGTAAAAGACATACGAACACCCTAGTGGTGAAGGAACACTCTAACAGTGATGAGTATAACAAATATGATTATCCTGATGGTGAAGGAACACTAAAGGAGTGACGAGCTGAAGACGTACGAACACCCTAGTGATGAAGGAACACTCTAGCAGTGACGAGCAAAAGAGAAACGAACACCCTATTGCTGAAGGAACACCCTAGCAGTGACGAGCTGAAGAGCTATGAACACCCTAGTAGTGAAGGAACACTCTAGCAAGGATAAACATAAGACATACGAACACCCTAGTGGTGAAGGAACACTAAAGCAGTGACGAGCAAAAGACATACGAACACCCTAGTGGTGAAGGAACACTCTAGCAATGACGAGCAGAAGACATACGAACACCCTAGTGTTGAAGGAACATTCTAGCAGTGATGAGCGGAAAAGATACGAACACCCTAGTTGTGAAGGAACACTCTACCTGAGATGAGCAAAAGACATACGAACACCCTAGTGGGGAAGGAACACTAAAGGAGTGACAAGCAGAAGACGTACAAACACCCTAGTGATGAAGGAACACTCTAGCAGTGACAAACAGAAGATATACGAACACCCTAGTGGTGAAGGAACACTCTAACAGTGACGAGCAGAAGACATACGAACACCCTAGTGGTGAAGGAACACTCTAGTAGTGACGAGTGGATGAGATACGAACACCCTAGTTGTGAAGGAACACTAAAGGAGTGACGAGCATAAGACGTACGAACACCCTAGTGGTGAAGGAACACTCTAGCAAGGATAAGCATAAGACATACAAACACCCTAGTGGTGAAGGAACATTCTAGCAGTGACGAGCATAAGACATATGAACACCCTAGTGGTGAAGGAATACTCTAGTAGTGACGAGCAGAAGACATACGAACACCCTAGTGGTGAAGGAACACTCTAACAGTGATAAGTATAAGAAATATGATTACCCTGATGGTGAAGGAATACTAAAGGAGTGAGGAGCTGAAGACGTACGAACACCCTAGTGGTGAAGGAACACTCTAGCAGTGACGAGCAGAAGAAATACGAACACCTTAGTAAGGAAGGAACACTCTAGCAGTGACGAGCAGAAGACATACGAACACCTTAGTGTTAAAGGAACATTCTAGTAGTGATGAGCGGAAAAGATACGAACACCCTAGTTGTGAAGGAACACTCTAGCTGAGACGAGCAAAAGAGATACGAACACCCTAGTGGTGAAGGAACAGTCTAGTAGTGACGAGCGGATGAGATACGAACACCCTAGTTGTGAAGGAACACTAAAGGAGTGACGAGCATAAGACGTACGAACACCATAGTGGTGAAGGAACACTTTAGCAAGGATAAGCATAAGACATACAAACACCCTAGTGGTGAAGGAACATTCTAGCAGTGACGAGCAGAAGACATACGAACACCCAAGTGGTGAAGGAATACTCTAGTGGTGACGAGCAGAAGTCATACGAACACCCTAGTGGTGAAGGAACACTCTAGCAGTGACGAGCAGAAGACATACGAACACCCTAGTGGTGAAAGAACACTCTAGTAGTGATGAGCAGATGAGAAACGAACACCCTAGTGGTGAAGGAACACTCTAGCAGTGACGAGCGGAAGAGATACGAACACCCAAGTTTTGAAGGAACACTAAAGGAGTGACGAGTAAAAGACATACGAACACCCTAGTGGTGAAGGAACACTCTAACAGTGATGAGTATAACAAATATGATTATCCTGATGGTGAAGGAACACTAAAGGAGTGACGAGCTGAAGACGTACGAACACCCTTGCGATGAAGGAACACTCTAGCAGTGACGAGCAAAAGAGAAACGAACACCCTAGTGCTGAAGGAACACCCTAGCAGTGACGAGCTGAAAAGCTTTGACCACCCTAGTAGTGAAGGAACACTCTAGCAAGGATAAGCATAAGACATACGAACACCCTAGTGGTGAAGGAACACTAAAGCAGTGACGAGCAGAAGACATACGAACACCATAGTGGTGAAGGAACACTCTAGCAATGACGAGCAGAAGACATACGAACACCCTAGTGTTAAAGGAACATTCTAGCAGTGATGAGCGGAAAAGATACGAACACCCTAGTTGTGAAGGAACACTCTACCTGAGATGAGCAAAAGACATACGAACACCCTAGTGGGGAAGGAACACTAAAGGAGTGACGAGCAGAAGACGTACGAACACCCTAATGATGAAAAACCACTCTAGCAGTGACGAGCAGAAGACATACGAACATCCTAGTGGTGAAGGAACACTCTAGCAGTTACGAGCAGTAGATATACGAACACCCTACTAGTGAAAGAACACTCTAGTGGTAAAGGAACACTCTAGCAGTGACGAGCAGAAGACATACGAACACCCTAGTGGTGAAGGAACACTCTAGTAGTGATGAGCAGATGAGAAACGAACACCCTAGTGGTGAAGGAACACTCTAGCAGTGACGAGCGGAAGAGATACGAACACCCAAGTTTTGAAGGAACACTAAAGGAGTGACGAGTAAAAGACATACGAACACCCTAGTGGTGAAGGAACACTCTAACAGTGATGAGTATAACAAATATGATTATCCTGATGGTGAAGGAACACTAAAGGAGTGACGAGCTGAAGACGTACGAACACCCTTGCGATGAAGGAACACTCTAGCAGTGACGAGCAAAAGAGAAACGAACACCCTAGTGCTGAAGGAACACCCTAGCAGTGACGAGCTGAAGAGCTATGAACACCCTAGTAGTGAAGGAACACTCTAGCAAGGATAAGCATAAGACATACGAACACCCTAGTGGTGAAGGAACACTAAAGCAGTGACGAGCAGAAGACATACGAACACCCTAGTGGTGAAGGAACACTCTAGCAATGACGAGCAGAAGACATACGAACTTCCTAGTGTTAAAGGAACATTCTAGCAGTGATGAGCGGAAAAGATACGAACACCCTAGTTGTGAAGGAACACTCTACCTGAGATCAGCAAAAGACATACGAACACCCTAGTGGGGAAGGAACACTAAAGGAGTGACGAGCAGAAGACGTACGAACACCCTAATGATGAAAGACCACTCTAGCAGTGACGAGCAGAAGACATACGAACATCCTAGTGGTGAAGGAACACTCTAGCAGTTACGAGCAGTAGATATACGAACACCCTACTAGTGAAGGAACACTCTAGTAGTGACGAGCAGAAGATATACGAACACCCTAGTGATGAAGGAACACTCTAGAAGTGACGAGCAAAAGAGAATAACGAACACCCTAGTGCTGAAGGAACACCCTAGCAGTGATGAGCTGAAGAGCTATGAATACCCTAGTAGTGAAGGAACACTTTAGCAAGGATAAGCAGAAGACATACGAACACCCTAGTGGTGAAGGAACACTCTAGCAGTGACGAGCAGAAGAAATACGAACACCTTAGTGGGGAAGGAACACTCTAGCAATGACGAGCAGAAGACATACGAACTCCTTAGTGTTAAAGGAACATTCTAGTAATAATGAGCGGAAAAGATACGAACACCCTAGTTGTGAAGGAACACTCTAGCTGAGACGAGCAAAAGAGATACGAACACCCTAGTGGGGAAGGAACACTAAAGGAGTGACGAGCAGAAGATGTACGAACGCCCTAGTGATGAAGGAACACTCTAGCAGTGACGAGCAGAAGACATACAAACATCCTAGTGGTGAAGGAACACTCTAGCAGTGACGAGCAGTAGATATACGAACACCCTACTAGTGAAGGAACACCCTAGTAGTGGCGAGCATAAGATATACGAACACCCTAGTGGTGAAGGAACACTCTAGCAGTGACGAGCAGAAGACATACGAACACCCTAGTGGTGAAGTTACACTCTAGTAGTGACGAGCGGATGAGATACGAACACCCTAGTTGTGAAGGAACATTTAAGGAGTGACGGGCATAAGACGTACGAACACCCTAGTGGTGAAGGAAAACTATAGCAAGGATAAGCATAAGACATACAAACACCCTAGTGGTGAAGGAACATTCTAGCAGTGACGAGCAGAAGACATACGAAATCCCTAGTAGTGAAGGAATACTCTAGTAGTGACGAGCAGAAGTCATACGAACACCCTAGTGGTGAAGGAACACTCTAGCAGTGACGAGCAGAAGACATACGAACACCCTAGTTGTGATGGAACACTCTAGTAGTGATGAGCAGATGAGAAACGAACACCCTAGTGGTAAAGGAACACTCTAGCAGTGACGAGCGGAAGAGATACGGAAACCCAAGTTGTGAAGGAACACTAAAGGAATGACGAGTAAAAGACATACGAACACCTTATTGGTGAAGGAAAACTCTAACAGTGATGAGTATAAGAAATATGATTACCCTGATGGTGGAGGAACACTAAAGGAGTGACGAGCAAAAGCGAACCGAACACCCTAGTGCTGAAGGAACACCCTAGCAGTGACGAGCTGAAGAGCTATGAACACCCTAGTAGTGAAGGAACACTCTAGCAAGGATAAGCATAAGACATACGAACACCCTAGTGGTGAAGGAACACTAAAGCAGTGACGAGCAGAAGACATACGAACACCCTAGTGGTGAAGGAACACTCTAGCAATGACGAGCGGAAAAGATACGAACACCCTAGTTGTGAAGGAACACTCTACCTGAGATGAGCAAAAGACATACGAACACCCTAGTGGGGAAGGAACACTAAAGGAGTGACGAGCAGAAGACGTACAAACACCCTAGTGGTGAAGGAACACTAAAGCAGTGACGAGCAGAAGACATACGAACACCCTAGTGGTGAAGGAACACTCTAGCAGTGACGAGCAGAAGACATACGAACACCCTAGTGTTGAAGGAACATTCTAGCAGTGATGAGCGGAAAAGATACGATCACCTTAGTTGTGAAGGAACACTCTACCTGAGATGAGCAAAAGACATACGAACACCCTAGTGGGGAAGGAACACTAAAGGAGTGACGAGCAGAAGACGTACGAACACCCTAGTGATGAAGGAACACTCTAGCAGTGACGAGCAGAAGACATACGAACACCCTAGTAGTGAAGGAACACTCTAGTAGTGATGAGCAGATGAGAAACGAACACCCTAGTGGTGAAGGAACACTCTAGCAGTGACGAGCGGAAGAGATACGAACACCCAAGTTGTGAAGGAACACTAAAGGAGTGACGAGTAAAAGACATACGAACACCCTAGTGGTGAAGGAACACTCTAACAGTGATGAGTATAACAAATATGATTATCCTGATGGTGAAGGAACACTAAAGGAGTGACGAGCTGAAGACGTACGAACACCCTTGCGATGAAGGCACACTCTAGCAGTGACGAGCAAAAGAGAAACGAACACCCTAGTGCTGAAGGAACACCCTAGCAGTGACGAGCTGAAGAGCTATGAACACCCTAGTAGTGAAGGAACACTCTAGCAAGGATAAGCATAAGACATACGAACACCCTAGTGGTGAAGGAACACTAAAGCAGTGACGAGCAGAAGACATACGAACACCCTAGTGGTGAAGGAACACTCTAGCAATGACGAGCAGAAGACATACGAACACCCTAGTGTTAAAGGAACATTCTAGCAGTGATGAGCGGAAAAGATACGAACACCCTAGTTGTGAAGGAACACTCTACCTGAGATGAGCAAAAGACATACGAACACCCTAGTGGGGAAGGAACACTAAAGGAGTGACGAGTAGAAGAGGTACGAACACCCTAGTGATGAAGTAACACTCTAGCAGTGACGAGCAGAAGACATACGAACATCCTAGTGGTGAAGGAACACTCTAGCAGTTACGAGCAGTAGATATACGAACACCCTACTAGTGAAGGAACACCTAGTAGTGACGAGCAGAAGATATACGAACACCCTAGTGGTGAAGGAACACTCTAGCAGTGACGAGCTGAAGAGCTATGAACATCCTAGTAGTGAAGGAACACGTTAGCAAGGATAAGCAGAAGACATACAAACACCCTAGTAGTGAAGGAACACTAAAGAAGTGACGAGCAGAAGACATACGAACACCCTAGTGGTGAAGGAACACTCTAGCAGTGACGAGCAGAAGACATACGAACACCCTAAGGTTGAAGGAACATTCTAGCAGTGATGAGCGCAAAAGATACGAACACCCTAGTTGTGAAGGAACACTCTACCTGAGATGAGCAAAAGACATACGAACACCCTAGTGGGGAAGGAATACTAAAGGAGTGACAAGAAGAAGACGTACGAACACCCTAGTGATGAAGGAACACTCTAGCAGTGACGAGCAGAAGACATACGAACACCCTAGTTGTGAAGGAACACTCTAGTAGTGATGAGCAGATGAGAAACGAACACCCTAGTGGGGAAGGAACACTAAAGGAGTGACGAGCAGAAGAGGTACGAACACCCTAGTGATGAAGTAACACTCTAGCAGTGACGAGCAGAAGACATACGAACATCCTAGTGGTGAAGGAACACTCTAGCAGTTACGAGCAGTAGATATACGAACACCCTACTAGTGAAGGAACACCTAGTAGTGACGAGCAGAAGATATACGAACACCCTAGTGGTGAAGGAACACTCTAGCAGTGACGAGCTGAAGAGCTATGAACATCCTAGTAGTGAAGGAACACGTTAGCAAGGATAAGCAGAAGACATACAAACACCCTAGTAGTGAAGGAACACTAAAGTAGTGACGAGCAGAAGACATACGAACACCCTAGTGGTGAAGGAACACTCTAGCAGTGACGAGCAGAAGACATACGAACACCCTAGTGTTGAAGGAACATTCTAGCAGTGATGAGCGCAAAAGATACGAACACCCTAGTTGTGAAGGAACACTCTACCTGAGATGAGCAAAAGACATACGAACACCCTAGTGGGGAAGGAATACTAAAGGAGTGACAAGAAGAAGACGTACGAACACCCTAGTGATGAAGGAACACTCTAGCAGTGACGAGCAGAAGACATACGAACACCCTAGTAGTGAAGGAACACTCTAGTAGTGATGAGCAGATGAGAAACGAACACCCTAGTGGTGAAGGAACACTCTAGCAGTGACGAGCGGAAGAGATACGAACACCCAAGTTATGAAGGAACACTAAAGGAGTGACGAGCGGAAGAGATACGAACACCCTAGTGGTGAAGGAACACTCTAACAGTGATGAGTATAAGAAATATGATTACCCTGATGGTGAAGGAACACTAAAGGAGTGACGAGCTGAAGAAGTACGAACACCCTAGTGATGAAGGAACACTCTAGCAGTGACGAGGAAAAGAGAAACGAACACCCTAGTGCTGAAGAAACACCCTAGCAGTGACGAGCTGAAGAGCTATGAACACCCTAGTAGTGAAGGAACACTCTAGCAAGGATAAGCACAAGACATACGAACATCCTAGTGGTGAAGGAACACTAAAGCAGTGACGAGCAGGAGACATACGAATACCCTAGTGGTGAAGGAACACTCTAGCAATGACGAGCAGAAGACATACGAACATCCTAGTGGTGAAGGAACATTCTAGAAGTTACGAGCAGTAGATATACGAACACCCTACTAGTGAAGGAACACTCTAGTAGTGACGAGCAGAAGATATACAAACACCCTAGTGGTGAAGGAACCATCTAGCAGTGACGAGCTGAAGATATACGAACACCCTAGTGATGAAGGAACACTCTAGCAGTGACGAGCAAAAGAGAAACGAACACCCTAGTTCTAAAGGAACACCCTAGCAGTGATGAGCTGAAGAGCTATGAACACCCCAGTAGTGAAGGAACACTCTAGCAAGGATAAGCAGAAGACATACAAACACCCTATTGGTGAAGGAACACTAAAGGAGTGAAGAGTAGAAGACGTACAAACACCCTAGTGATGAAGGAACACTCTAGTAGTGACGAGCAGAAGACATACGAACATCCTAGTGGTGAAGGAACACTCTAGCAGTTACGAGCAGTAGATATACGAACATCCTACTAGTGAAGGAACACTCTAGTAGTGACGAGCAGAAGATATACGAACACCTTAGTGGTGAAGGAACACTCTAGCAGTGACGAGCTGAAGAGCTATGAACATCCTAGTACTGAAGGAACACTTTAGCAAGGATAAGCAGAAGATATACGAACACCCTAGTGGTGAAGGAACACTCTAGCAGTGACGAGCAGAAGAAATACGAACACCTTAGTAGGGAAGGAACACTCTAGCAGTGATGAGCAGAAGACATACGAACACCCTAGTGGTGAAGGAACACTCTAGTAGTGATGAGCAGATGAGAAACGAACACCCTAGTGGTGAAGGAACACTCTAGCAGTGACGAGAGGAAGAGATACGAACACCCAAGTTGTGAAGGAACACTAAAGGAGTGACGAGTAAAAGACATATGAACACCCTAGTGGTGAAGGAACACTCTAACAGTGATGAGTATAAGAAATATGATTACCCTGATGGTGAAGGAACACCCTAGTAGTGAAGGAACACTCTAGCAAGGATAAGCAGAAGACATACGAACACCCTAGTGGTGAAGGAACACTAAAGCAGTGACGAGCAGAAGACATACGAACACCCTAGTGGTGAAGGAACACTCTAGCAGTGACGAGCAGAAGACATACGAACACCCTAGTGTTGAAGGAACATTCTAGCAGTGATGAGCGGAAAAGATACGAACACCCTAGTTGTGAAGGAAAACTCTACCTGAGATGAGCAAAAGACATACGAACACCCTAGTGGGGAAGGAACACTAAAGGAGTGACGAGCAGAAGAGGTACGAACAACCTAGTGATGAAGGAACACTCTAGCAGTGACGAGCAGAAGACATACGAACATCCTAGTGGTGAAGGAACACTCTAGCAGTTACGAGCAGTAGATATACGAACACCCTACTAGTGAAGGAACACTCTAGTAGTGACGAGCAGAAGATATACGAACACCCTAGTTGTGAAGGACCACTCTAGCAGTGACGACCAGAAGACATACGAATACCGTAGTTGTGAAGGAACACTCTAGCAGTGACGAGCGGATGAGAGACAAACACCCTAGTTGTGACGGAACACTAAAGGAGTGACGAGCATAACGCGTATAACACCCTAGTGGTGAAGGAACACTCTAGCAGGGACGAGCAGAAGACATATGATTACCCTAATGGTGAAGGAACACTAAAGGAGTGACGAGCAGAAGAGAAACGAACACCCTAGTGGTGAAGGAACAATGTAGCAATGATTATACATCACACGAGATCTTTTTGATTATACATCCATCATCGTAATGTGAACACTTCATGTTCCAACGTCAATTTTTTCTTTTAAAAAAAATTCTCAAATATTTTTTATTCCTGAAATCTTTCTCCCTGAGTTCTTTCTCTCAAGTGTTTATGTGATTTGGTGTGAAGATACAATCACATGGTGGGCTATTTATTGGGAAAAGGGGAAACTTTGCTATGTAATTGCATTAGAGGTAAGTAACATCACAAACACATCGTAGCTGACTCACAATTTTGCTATGGAAGAACCACGTCGCAATAATGTCGCAATATTGCCAAGCCATAGCAATAGCCGACTATCCATCGCAAGGACGTAGAAACAACATCGCAAGTGTGTCGCAATATTGCGACACTGTAATACGTCGCAACATTACGACGTCGTTGCGATGTTGAGTTATTCGTCGCAACGTATTTCCAACATCATCGCAACATCGTTGCAAAAATGTTGCAATATTGCGATGTTGGTTTTCTTTGTTGTTTTGCATTTATGGTTTATTTTTACTATGGTAGTTTTTTGATATAATTGATGGATTTTTATGAGTGGAATATGGTAGAGGTTGGTGGAATTATGTATACTAACTCTTTTACGTTTTTCGTTCAAGAAGGAAAAGATCTTTGAGGAGCAGCAAACCTCACACCCTTGTCCCCAGCATTACCACTTTCCGTAAACTTAGGGGTTAATATGGTAGTTCTTTGGTAGATTTTGGTGGAGTTAGGGAATAGTATGGTAGAGGTTGGTGGGGTTTGGTAGACTACCTTTTTTTACGTTTTTCTTTCTAGAAGGAACGGATCTCTGAAGAGCATCCAACCTCACAGATTTTATTCCCACGATTACCACCTTCTAGAAATCTAGAGGTTAGTATTATCATTCTTGGTTGAGTTATATTATAGCATGGTATAGTGTGGTGGATTTTGGTGTAGTTGTGTATGCTAACTCTAATACGTTTTTCTTTATAGAATGAATGGATTTTTGAGGGCCAGCACACCTCACAGACTCTATCCCTAGCATTACAGCTTTCTAAAAACCTAGATGTTAGTATGGTGGTTCTTTGATAGTGTTTGATGGAATTAGTTAATACCATGGTAGTGTTTAGGAGATTGTGGTGGATTTTGTTTAATTTAATCTTTTACCTTTTTCTTTCCAAAATGAATAGATACTTAGGGAGCAAAAAACCTCCGACCCTCTGTCCCAGTATTAAAAATTGTTAGAAACCCAGAGGTTAGTAGTAACCTAGAACTCCAACCAAACTTTTATCGTGGATGTCGAGTTAACTCCAGAGCAGTCTCAACTCTCATCATCAGTCTTAATGAAGATAGTGATCGTCATATTTTTGAAAAACCTATCGAAGTCGATAAAGGCAACGACCTGATGCTGACAAATACTCTTTAAAGTCATCTACTAGTTGGTTCATACTTCTCTCGGTTATGTTTCCTTCACTTTTAATAGACATCAACCTACATGCTAATGACAGTTTGGATAGACCTTTTCTACATCCCTCATAGATAGGTTGATTAGCAGCATCAAGCATATCATAAAACTGTTTCGCTTCTGCGTTAGGTTCTTCAATAGTATTTTCACTACCAACTGGAATAGATCCATGATATTCATCTGTAACCATATCATAATACCTATTACCTTGAAGATGCTCATAACCTTCAAACATATTTTGGCCATAATTATAATTAGCATTATCACTAGGTAGATCATCACCACCAGCACCCATACTACTACTCCCAGCACCGAAACTATAGCCTCCCCATGTGAAAACCATACATAATAGTTTGAAGTAAATTCCCTATTATATACATGTCGTTTCACCTTATCAACATTCAAATATTTGGTGTTCCCACACTTTACACATGGACAAAAGATGTTACCATCATTCAGAGTAAATGGGTTATTAGCCGCCTGGTTTATGAATGCTCACAACCCATCTCGAAACTCTTTCGTAACTTCTCCCGTCTCCAGATCTTTTTGATTATACATCAATCGTCGAAATATGAACACTTCATGTTCCAACGTCAATTTTTTCTTTAAAAAAAATTCTCAAATATTTTTTATTCCTGAAATCTTTCTCCTTGTGTTCTTTCTCTCAAAGTGTTTATGAGATTTGGTGTGAAGATACAATCACATGGTGGGCTATTTATTGGGAAAAGGGAAAACTTTGCTATGTAATTGCATTAGAGGTAAGTAACATCACAAACACATCGTAGCTGACTCAGAATTTTGCTATGGAAGAACCACGTCGCAACAATGTCGCAATATTGCCAAGCCATAGCAATAGCCAACTATCCATCGCAAGGACGTAGAAATAACATCGCAAGTGTGTCGCAATATTGCGACACTGTGATATGTCGCAACATTACGACGTCGTTGCGATTTTGAGTTATTCGTCGCAACATCTTTCCAACATCATCGCAACATCGTTGCAACAACAATGCAATATTGCGATGTTGGTTTTCTTTGTTGTATTGCATCTATGGTTTATTTTTACTATGGTAGTTCTTTGATAGAATTGAAGGATTTTTATAAGTAGAATATGGTAGATGTTGGTGGAATTAGGTATACTAACTCTTGTACATTTTTCTTTCAAGAAGGAAAAGATCTTTGAAGAGCAGCAAACCTCACACCCTTGTCCCCAGCATTACCACTTTCCGTAAACTTAGGGGTTAGTATAGTAGTTCTTTGGTAGATTTTGGTGGAGTTAGGGAATAGTATGGGAGAGGTTGGTGGGGTTTGGTAGACTAACTCTTTTACATTTTTCTTTCTAGAAGGAACGGATCTCTGAGGACCAGCCAACCTCACAGATTTTATCCCCACGATTACCACCTTCTAGAAACCTAGAGGTTAGTATTATCATTCTTGGTTGAGTTATATTATAGCGTGGTATAGTGTGTTGGATTTTGGTGGAGTTGTGTATGCTAACTCTAATACGTTTTTCTTTATAGAATGAACGGATTTTTGAGGACCAGCAAACCTCACAGACTCTATCCTTAGCATTACGAGTTTCTAAAAACCCAGATGTTAGTATGGTGGTTCTTTGATAGTGTTTGATGGAATTAGTTAATACCATGGTAGTGTTTAGTAGATTGTTGTGGATTTTGTTTAATTTAATCTTTTACCTTTTTCTTTCCAAAATGAATAGATACTTAGGGAGCAAAAAACCTCCGACCCTCTGTCCCAGTATTAAAAATTGTTAGAAACCCAGAGGTTAGTAGTAACCTAGAACTCCAACCAAACTTTTATCGTGGATGTCGAGTTAACTCCAGAGCAGTCTCAACTCCCATCATCAGTCTTAATGAAGATAGTGATCGTCATATTTTTGAAAAACCTATCGAAGTCGATAAAGGCAACGACTTGATGCTGGCAAATACTCTTTAAAGTCATCCACTAGTTGGTTCATACTTCTCTCGGTTATGTTTCCTTCACTTTTAATAGACATCAACCTACATGCTAATGACAGTTTGGATAGACCTTCTCTACATCCCTCATAGATAGGTTGATTAGCAGCATCAAGCATATCATAAAACTGTTTCGCTTCTGCGTTAGGTTCTTCAATAGTATTTTCACTACCAACTGGAATAGATCCATGATATTCATCTGTAACCATATCATAATACCTATTACCTTGAAGATGCTCATAACCTTCAAACATATTTTGGCCATAATTATAATTAGCATTATCACTAGGTAGATCATCACCACCAGCACCCATACTACTACTCCCAGCACCGAAACTATAGCCTCCCCATGTGAAAACCATACATAATAGTTTGAAGTAAATTCCCTATTATATACATGTCGTTTCACCTTATCAACATTCAAATATTTGGTGTTCCTACACTTTACACATGGACAAAAGATGTTACCGTCATTCAGAGTAAATGGGTTATTAGCCGCCTGGTTTATGAATGCTTACAACCCATCTCGAAACTCTTTCGTAACTTCTCCCGTCTCCAGATCTTTTTGATTATACATCAATCGTCGAAATATGAACACTTCATGTTCCAACGTCAATTTTTTCTTTAAAAAAAATTCTCAAATATTTTTTATTCCTGAAATCTTTCTCCTTGAGTTCTTTCTCTCAAAGTGTTTATGAGATTTGGTGTGAAGATACAATCACATGGTGGGCTATTTATTGGGAAAAGGGGAAACTTTGCTATGTAATTGCATTAGAGGTAAGTAACATCACAAACACATCGTAGCTGACTCAGAATTTTGCTATGGAAGAACCACGTCGCAACAATGTCGCAATATTGCCAAGCCATAGCAATAGCCAACTATCCATCGCAAGGACGTAGAAATAACATCGCAAGTGTGTCGCAATATTGCGACACTGTGATATGTCGCAACATTACGACGTCGTTGCGATTTTGAGTTATTCGTCGCAACATCTTTCCAACATCATCGCAACATCGTTGCAACAACAATGCAATATTGCGATGTTGGTTTTCTTTGTTGTATTGCATCTATGGTTTATTTTTACTATGGTAGTTCTTTGATAGAATTGAAGGATTTTTATAAGTAGAATATGGTAGATGTTGGTGGAATTAGGTATACTAACTCTTGTACATTTTTCTTTCAAGAAGGAAAAGATCTTTGAAGAGCAGCAAACCTCACACCCTTGTCCCCAGCATTACCACTTTCCGTAAACTTAGGGGTTAGTATAGTAGTTCTTTCGTAGATTTTGGTGGAGTTAGGGAATAGTATGGTAGAGGTTGGTGGGGTTTGGTAGACTAACTCTTTTACATTTTTCTTTCTAGAAGGAACGGATCTCTGAGGACCAGCCAACCTCACAGATTTTATCCCCACGATTACCACCTTCTAGAAACCTAGAGGTTAGTATTATCATTCTTGGTTGAGTTATATTATAGCGTGGTATAGTGTGGTGGATTTTGGTGGAGTTGTGTATGCTAACTCTAATACGTTTTTCTTTATAGAATGAACGGATTTTTGAGGACCAGCAAACCTCACAGACTCTATCCTTAGCATTACGAGTTTCTAAAAACCCAGATGTTAGTATGGTGGTTCTTTGATAGTGTTTGATGGAATTAGTTAATACCATGGTAGTGTTTAGTAGATTGTGGTGGATTTTGTTTAATTTAATCTTTTACCTTTTTCTTTCCAAAATGAATAGATACTTAGGGAGCAAAAAACCTCTGACCCTCTGTCCCAGTATTAAAAATTGTTAGGAACCCAGAGGTTAGTAGTAACCTAAAACTCCAGACCAAACTTTTATCGTGGATGTCCAGTTAACTCCAGAGCAGTGTCAACTCCCCATCATCAGTCTTAATGAAGATAGTGATTGTCATATTTTTGAAAAACCTATCGAAGCCGATAAAGGCAACGACCTGATGCTGGCAAATACTCTTTAACACATCCACTAATTGGTTCATACTTCTCTCGGTTATGTTTCCTTCACTTTTAATAGACATCAACCTACATGCTAATGACAGTTTGGATAGACCTTCTCTACATCCCTCATAGATAGGTTGATTAGCAGCATCAAGCATATCATAAAACTGTTTCGCTTCTGCGTTAGGTTCTTCAATAGTATTTTCACTACCAACTGGAATAGATCCATGATATTCATCTGTAACCATATCATAATACCTATTACCTTGAAGATGCTCATAACCTTCAAACATATTTTGGCCATAATTATAATTAGCATTATCACTAGGTAGATCATCACCACCAGCACCCATACTACTACTCCCAGCACCGAAACTATAGCCTCCCCATGTGAAAACCATACATAATAGTTTGAAGTAAATTCCCTATTATATACATGTCGTTTCACCTTATCAACATTCAAATATTTGGTGTTCCTACACTTTACACATGGACAAAAGATGTTACCGTCATTCAGAGTAAATGGGTTATTAGCCGCCTGGTTTATGAATGCTTACAACCCATCTCGAAACTCTTTCGTAACTTCTCCCGTCTCCAGATCTTTTTGATTATACATCAATCGTCGAAATATGAACACTTCATGTTCCAACGTCAATTTTTTTTCTTTAAAAAAAATTCTCAAATATTTTTTATTCCTGAAATCTTTCTCCTTGAGTTCTTTCTCTCAAAGTGTTTATGAGATTTGGTGTGAAGATACAATCACATGGTGGGCTATTTATTGGGAAAAGGGGAAACTTTGCTATGTAATTGCATTAGAGGTAAGTAACATCACAAACACATCGTAGCTGACTCAGAATTTTGCTATGGAAGAACCACGTCGCAACAATGTCGCAATATTGCCAAGCCATAGCAATAGCCAACTATCTATCGCAAGGACGTAGAAATAACATCGCAAGTGTGTCGCAATATTGCGACACTGTGATATGTCGCAACATTACGACGTCGTTGCGATGTTGAGTTATTCGTCGCAACATCTTTGCAACATCATCGCAACATCGTTGCAACAACGTTGCAATATTGCGATGTTGGTTTTCTTTGTTGTATTGCATCTATGTTTTATTTTTACTATGGTAGTTCTTTGATAGAATTGAAGGATTTTTATAAGTAGAATATGGTAGATGTTGGTGGAATTAGGTATACTAACTCTTGTACATTTTTCTTTCAAGAAGGAAAAGATCTTTGAAGAGCAGCAAACCTCACACCCTTGTCCCCAGCATTACCACTTTCCGTAAACTTAGGGGTTAGTATAGTAGTTCTTTGGTAGATTTTGGTGGAGTTAGGGAATAGTATGGTAGAGGTTGGTGGGGTTTGGTAGACTAACTCTTTTACATTTTTCTTTCTAGAAGGAACGGATCTCTGAGGACCAGCCAACCTCACAGATTTTATCCCCACGATTACCACCTTCTAGAAACCTAGAGGTTAGTATTATCATTCTTGGTTGAGTTATATTATAGCGTGGTATAGTGTGGTGGATTTTGGTGGAGTTGTGTATGCTAACTCTAATACGTTTTTCTTTATAGAATGAACGGATTTTTGAGGACCAGCAAACCTCATAGACTCTATCCTTAGCAATACGAGTTTCTAAAAACCCAGATGTTAGTATGGTGGTTCTTTGATAGTGTTTGATGGAATTAGTTAATACCATGGTAGTGTTTAGTAGATTGTGGTGGATTTTGTTTAATTTAATCTTTTACCTTTTTCTTTCCAAAATGAATAGATACTTAGGGAGCAAAAAACCTCTGACCCTCTGTCCCAGTATTAAAAATTGTTAGGAACCCAGAGGTTAGTAGTAACCTAAAACTCCAGACCAAACTTTTATCGTGGATGTCCAGTTAACTCCAGAGCAGTGTCAACTCCCCATCATCAATCTTAATGAAGATAGTGATTGTCATATTTTTGAAAAACCTATCGAAGCCGATAAAGGCAACGACCTGATGCTGGCAAATACTCATTAACACATCCACTAGTTGGTTCATACTTCTCTCGGTTATGTTTCCTTCACTTTTAATAGAAATCAACCTACATGCTAATGACAGTTTGGATAGATCTTCTCTACATCCCTCATAGATAGGTTGATTAGCAGCATCAAGCATATCATAAAACTGTTTCGCTTCTGCGTTAGGTTCTTCAATAGTATTTTCACTACCAACTGGAATAGATCCATGATATTCATCTGTAACCATATCATAATACCTATTACCTTGCAGATGCTCATAACTTTCAAACATATTTTCGCCAGAATTATAATTAGCATTATCACTAGGTAGATCATCACCACCAGCACCCATACTACTACTTCCAGCACCGAAAATATACCTTTCCCCATGTGAAAATCATACATAATAGTTTGGAGTAAATTCCCTATTATATACATGTCGTTTCACCTTATCAACATTCAAATATTTGGTGTTCCCACACTTTATACATGGACAAAAGATGTTACCGTAATTCGGAGTAAATGGGTTATTAGCCGCCTGGTTTATGAATGCTCACAACCCATCTCGAAACTCTTTCGTCACTTCTCTCGTCTCCAGATTTTTTTGATTATACATCCATCGTCGTAACACTTCATGTTCCAACGTCAATTTATTCTTTAAAAAAAAATTCTCAAATATTTTTTATTCCGAAATCTTTCTCCCTGAGTTCTTTCTCTCAAAATGTTTATGAAATTTGGTTTGAAGATACAATCACATGGTGGGCTATTTATTGGGAGAAGGGGAAACTTTGCTATGTAATTGCATTAGAGGTAAGTAACATCACAAACACATCGTAGCTGACACACAATTTTGCTATGGAAGAACCACATCGTAACAACGTCGCAATATTGCCAAGCCATAGCAATAGCCGACTATCCATCGCAAGGACGTAGAAACAACATCGCAAGTGTGTCGCAATATTGCGACACTGTAATACGTCGCAACATTATGACATCGTTGCGATGTTGAGTTATTCGTCGCAACGTCTTTCCAACATCATCGCAACATCGTTGCAAAAATGTTGCAATATTGCGATGTTGGTTTTCTTTGTTGTTTTGCATTAATGGTTTATTTTTACTATGGTAGTTCTTTGATATAATTGATGGATTTTTATGAGTAGAATATGGTAGAGGTTGGTGGAATTAGGTATACTAACTCTTTTACATTTTTCTTTCAAGAAGGAAAAGATCTTTGAAGAGCAGCAAACCTCACACCCTTGTCCCCAGCATTACCACTTTCCATAAACTTAGGGGTTAGTATGGTAGTTCTTTGGTAGATTTTGGTGGAGTTAGGGAATAGTATGGTAGAGGTTGGTGGGGTTTGGTAGACTAACTCTTTTACATTTTTCTTTCTAGAAGGAACGGATCTCTGAGGACCAGCCAACCTCACAGATTTTATCCCCACGATTACCACCTTCTAGAAACCTAGAGGTTAGTATTATCATTCTTGGTTGAGTTATATTATAGCGTGGTATAGTGTGGTGGATTTTGGTGGAGTTGTGTATGCTAACTCTAATACGTTTTTCTTTATAGAATGAATGGATTTTTGAGGACCAGCAAACCTCACAGACTCTATCCCTAGCATTACGACTTTCTAAAAACCCAGATGTTAGTATGGTGGTTCTTTGATAGTGTTTGATGGAATTAGTTAATACCATGGTAGTGTTTGGTAGATTGTGGTGGATTTTGTTTAATTTAATCTTTTACCTTTTTTTTTCCAAAATGAATAGATACTTAAGGAGCAAAAAACTCTGATCCTCTGTCCTAGTATTAAAAATTGTTAGGAACCCAGAGGTTAGTAGTAACCTAAGACTCCAGACCAAACTCTTATCGTGGATGTCGAGTTAACTCAGAGCAGTCTCAACTCCCCATCATCAGTCTTAATGAAGATAGTGATTGTCATATTTTTGAAAAACCTATCGAAGCCGATAAAGGCAACGACCTGATGCTGGCAAATACTCTTTAAACGCATCCACTAGTTGGTTCATACTTCTCTCGGTTATGTTTCCTTCACTTTTAATAGACATCAACCTACATGCTAATGATAGTTTGGATAGACCTTCTCTACATCCCTCATAGATAGGTTGATTAGCAGCATCAAGCATATCATAAAACTGTTTCGCTTCTGCGTTAGGTTCTTCAATAGTATTTTCACTACCAACTGGAATAGATCCATAATATTCATTTGTAACCATATCATAATACCTATTACCTTGAAGATGCTCATAACTTTCAAACATATTTTCGCCATAATTATAATTAGCATTATCACTAGGTGGATCATCACCACCAGCACCCATACTACTACTCCTAGCACCGAAAATATACCCTTCCCTATGTGAAAACCATACATAATAGTTTGGAGTAAATTCCCTATTATATACATGTCGTTTCACCTTATCAACATTCAAATATTTGGTGTTCCCACACTTTATACATGGACAAAAGATGTTACAGTCATTCGGAGTAAATGTTTTATTAGCCGCCTGGTTTATGAATGCTCACAACCCATCTCGAAACTCTTTCGTTACTTCTCTCGTCTCCAGATCTTTTTGATTATACATCTATCATCGTAATGTGAACACTTCATGTTCCAACGTCAATTTTTTCTTTTAAAAAAAATTCTCAAATATTTTTTTTCCCGAAATCTTTCTCCCGGAGTTCTTTCTCTCAAAGTGTTTATGAGATTTGGTTTGAAGATACAATCACATGGTGGGCTATTTATTGGGAAAAGGGGAAACTTTGCTATGTAATTGCATTAGAGGTAAGTAACATCACAAACACATCGTAGATGACGCACAATTTTGCTATGGAAGAACCACATCGTAACAACGTCGCAATATTGCCAAGCCATAGCAATAGCCGACTATCCATCGCAAGGACGTAGAAACAACATCGCAAGTGTGTCGCAATATTGCGACACTGTAATACGTCGCAACATTATGACGTCGTTGCGATGTTGAGTTATTCGTCGCAACATCTTTCCAACATCATCGCAACATCGTTGCAAAAATGTTGCAATATTGCGATGTTGGTTTTCTTTGTTGTTTTGCATTAATGGTTTATTTTTACTATGGTAGTTCTTTGATATAATTGAAGGATTTTTATGAGTAGAATATGGTAGAGGTTGGTGGAATTAGGTATACTAACTCTTTTACATTTTTCTTTCAAGAAGGAAAAGATCTTTGAAGAGCAGCAAACCTCACACCCTTGTCCCCAGCATTACCACTTTCCGTAAACTTAGGGGTTAGTATGGTAGTTCTTTGGTAGATTTTGGTGGAGTTAGGGAATAGTATGGTAGAGGTTGGTGGGGTTTGGTAGACTAACTCTTTTACATTTTTCTTTCTAGAAGGAACGGATCTCTGAGGACCAGCCAACCTCACAGATTTTATCCCCACGATTACCACCTTCTAGAAACCTAGAGGTTAGTATTATCATTCTTGGTTGAGTTATATTATAGCGTGGTATAGTGTGGTGGATTTTGGTGGAGTTGTGTATGCTAACTCTAATACGTTTTTCTTTATAGAATGAATGGATTTTTGAGGACCAGCAAACCTCACAGACTCTATCCCTAGCATTACGACTTTCTAAAAACCCAGATGTTAGTATGGTGGTTCTTTGATAGTGTTTGATGGAATTAGTTAATACCATGGTAGTGTTTGGTAGATTGTGGTGGATTTTGTTTAATTTAATCTTTTACCTTTTTTTTTCCAAAATGAATAGATACTTAAGGAGCAAAAAACTCTGATTCTCTGTCCTAGTATTAAAAATTGTTAGGAACCCAGAGGTTAGTAGTAACCTAAGACTCCAGACCAAACTCTTATCGTGGATGTCGAGTTAACTCAGAGCAGTCTCAACTCCCCATCATCAGTCTTAATGAAGATAGTGATTGTCATATTTTTGAAAAACCTATCGAAGCCGATAAAGGCAACGACCTGATGCTGGCAAATACTCTTTAAACGCATCCACTAGTTGGTTCATACTTCTCTCGGTTATGTTTCCTTCACTTTTAATAGACATCAACCTACATGCTAATGATAGTTTGGATAGACCTTCTCTACATCCCTCATAGATAGGTTGATTAGCAGCATCAAGCATATCATAAAACTGTTTCGCTTCTGCGTTAGGTTCTTCAATAGTATTTTCACTACCAACTGGAATAGATCCATAATATTCATTTGTAACCATATCATAATACCTATTACCTTGAAGATGCTCATAACTTTCAAACATATTTTCGCCATAATTATAATTAGCATTATCACTAGGTGGATCATCACCACCAGCACCCATACTACTACTCCTAGCACCGAAAATATACCCTTCCCTATGTGAAAACCATACATAATAGTTTGGAGTAAATTCCCTATTATATACATGTCGTTTCACCTTATCAACATTCAAATATTTGGTGTTCCCACACTTTATACATGGACAAAAGATGTTACAGTCATTCGGAGTAAATGTTTTATTAGCCGCCTGGTTTATGAATGCTCACAACCCATCTCGAAACTCTTTCGTTACTTCTCTCGTCTCCAGATCTTTTTGATTATACATCTATCATCGTAATGTGAACACTTCATGTTCCAACGTCAATTTTTTCTTTTAAAAAAAATTCTCAAATATTTTTTTTCCCGAAATCTTTCTCCCGGAGTTCTTTCTCTCAAAGTGTTTATGAGATTTGGTTTGAAGATACAATCACATGGTGGGCTATTTATTGGGAAAAGGGGAAACTTTGCTATGTAATTGCATTAGAGGTAAGTAACATCACAAACACATCGTAGATGACGCACAATTTTGCTATGGAAGAACCACATCGTAACAACGTCGCAATATTGCCAAGCCATAGCAATAGCCGACTATCCATCGCAAGGACGTAGAAACAACATCGCAAGTGTGTCGCAATATTGCGACACTGTAATACGTCGCAACATTATGACGTCGTTGCGATGTTGAGTTATTCGTCGCAACGTCTTTCCAACATCATCGCAACATCGTTGCAAAAATGTTGCAATATTGCGATGTTGGTTTTCTTTGTTGTTTTGCATTAATGGTTTATTTTTACTATGGTAGTTCTTTGATATAATTGAAGGATTTTTATGAGTAGAATATGGTAGAGGTTGGTGGAATTAGGTATACTAACTCTTTTACATTTTTCTTTCAAGAAGGAAAAGATCTTTGAAGAGCAGCAAACCTCACACCCTTGTCCCCAGCATTACCACTTTCCGTAAACTTAGGGGTTAGTATGGTAGTTCTTTGGTAGATTTTGGTGGAGTTAGGGAATAGTATGGTAGAGGTTGGTGGGGTTTGGTAGACTAACTCTTTTACATTTTTCTTTCTAGAAGAAACGGATCTCTGAGGACCAGCCAACCTCACAGATTTTATCCCCACGATTACCACCTTCTGGAAACCTAGAGGTTAGTATTATCATTCTTGGTTGAGTTATATTATAGCGTGGTATAGTGTGGTGGATTTTGGTGGAGTTGTGTATGCTAACTCTAATACGTTTTTCTTTATAGAATGAACGGAGTTTTGAGGACCAGCAAACCTCACAGACTCTATCCCTAGCATTACGAGTTTCTAAAAACTCAGATGTTAGTATGGTAGTTCTTTGATAATGTTTGATGGAATTAGTTAATACCATGGTAGGGTTTGGTAGACTGTGGTGGATTTTGTTTAATTTAATCTTTTATCTTTTTCTTTCCAAAATGAATAGATACTTAGGGAGGAAAAAACCTCTGACCCTCTGTCCTAGTATTAAAAATTTTTAGGAACCCAGAGGTTAGTAGTAACCTAAAACTCCAAAGAAAACTTTTATCGTGGATGTTGAGTTAAATCCAGAGTAGTCTCAACTCCCCATCATCAGCCTCAATAAAGGTAACCACCTGATATATATGGAGGACGTGCTGCCCAAACCAACTAGACCATGTACCCTTGTTGCGAACCTGGTATTGTTTGCTAGAGTTTCTAGACTATGTTGTTTAGTTTGGTGGAGGTAGACTGTAACTGGGTTGACTTTGGAGGAGTTTGGTGGAGTTTGAGATGACAATGTTAGACTTAAGTTGAGGTAACTATTTTTTTCTGTTTCTTACAGATAAAATAACGTTTTGTGTCGAATATAGAAATCCCCGTTCGAAGGAGGTTCTGTTGTTAAGCGTATTATAGAGGATGAGGTAGCGCCTAACTCATACAATCCATTTGGGCCAGTACAAAGATTCAAAGTGGTTCAGCTGCGTAACCTTATCAGGCGCGAAATGTAAGTCTAGTATTTTCACTGTTAAAATGTTTTTTGAGTTACCAATCAGTACATTATTTTTGTTTGTTGATTACCCACATTTCTAGAATTAACTCGATTGATGACGTCACTTCTTTAGATGAGTTCAATCTTCAGTTGCTCATGCCTAGAAAATATTGGCGAGTGAAACAATATGGATGGTTCACAGATCTAGTAAATTCCTTGAAGTTTGCTTATCTAAGCTTTGTTAACTTTGATTGACTTAATATTGTGTTACTCTTTTTTTGCAGTATATGTCAAGCGGTATGAACGTGTTCTGTCAAAAAAGTATGCAGACTCCATCTCCATATAAGAGTGATAGGATTGCGTTCCTTGATCTTGGACTATGTGCATGCTGGTGTGCCTAGTACAAGGTCTTCACGGGAAATGAGAAGAAGTATATGTTTGATTATTATTTTCACCAAATGTATATAGGAAAAGCCCCAGTATGGTGTCCAATGAACAAGCAGAGGTTTCGAGATGTTGACACCTTGTACGTTGCTCATAACATCAAGAACGTCCATTGGGTAGAACTGGAGATCGATTTACTTAAGCAATACATTAAAATCTACGATTTGACCCTCTTAGCCGTGACCTATGATGATCTGATTGAGTTAGTCAGGTAATGTCGATACACTATGCATAGATTGGTTGAATTTGATTGCTAGAGTCTGGTAGACTATTATAGATAGTTTGGATGAGTTTAGTAGACAATAGTAGATTGTGGTAGATCTTGGTAGACAATGGTAGACAGTGGTAGACAATGGTAGATCTTTATTCTAAATGTTGATTACATTTATTCATGCAAGTTGGCCGTACGCGAGGATGCTTCCATATTTTGTTAGGAGGATGACACCAAAGGAGATGCAGAAACATGTTAATGTGAAGGCTTACACTATCTATAGGGTGAAGTCTACCCCATTGAACATCCAATCCGGTGACTGTGGCATGTATACGCTGAAGTTCAATGAGTGTTTAGCCCTGGGATGTGGATTTAATGGACTAAAAGATAAGTTTGTCCCTTTTATCCGTATGAAATTCGGCATTGACATCATGGAAGAGCTTCCACTACCAGAGACCATTTCATCAACTGATCTCAATCCGTGTGGGGGTAAAATTGATAAGGAAGTATTGATAACAGCGTCACATGGGTTACTTTTTGATTGGTATAGTTAGGTATATTATTCGTTAGTATTGTAGAGTTTGTATATGCAATTAGCAAAACTTTTATCTTTTGTTAACAAATACTTCCAAACGACCAATATTTTTTATGACCTAGATGATGGTCCTATGAGAGTATTAATATTATTTTGTAATTAACAAAAGAAAACTTTGCCTCTGTAATGAATAGATTTTAGTAGATTTACTTGTTCCACGACTAGGCAACTGCGGTAAGAACGCCACTGTAAAGTTTAGTATAGTTGAGCTAATACATAACATGAAAAAGTTTAGAAGACTTGGACGTAGCGTTTGGTTGACCTTACACATAACATGGTAGATCTTGATAGACTTATAGTAGAGTTTAGTATAGTTAACATACCACATGGTAAATGTTGGTAGATTTATAAAAGAGTTAGGTAAAGCTAGGATACAGCATGTTGGAAAACAAATTTTACGAGTTCAAGATTGGATGTCTGCTCTACATGTTCGAGCAATATGTCTCATACCTTTACATCTAGAACAAGTGCTCGCTTTCCTTGGTTGTTTTGCCTCCAATGAGAACTTAAACCAACTTTTCAATCGTGAGTTCTTTGGCCTATCAGGTTGGTTACGTACAACAGGAGGTTTACAAACTTTACTAGTGACATCTTCAGGTAATGGAAGTGCGGCATCTCTTGGCATCACACATTTGGCGTATGAATGGTACAAGTAACTCGTATAATACTAAGGATTCGTGAGGTCGATCTTCGAACGCTACCATGCTTCTGCTGTGGCTAAGGCATGCACACAAGGTATTTTTTCCACGTCAAACCATTTGCAAGAACACGTTTTCTCTGTCAGATTTACCAAATGTAACGATGCCGAGCATGTGACAACAACTTGATGCTAATCTATGTCTTGAACATTGTACTACGTGGCTTTGAGAAGTTTATTCTGCATGGACAAAAAATAAATACCATAAATTAAACTCTGCCAAAACAAAAAAAGGCTCATACCAAACTCAACTACATAGTTATCCAAGATCAACCAAACTATTCGAAACTCTACTACATAGTTATCCAAAATCTACCAAACTCTGTCATAAAGCATTCGTAACTCCACTAAACTCTACGAAGCCAACCCTTTAGAAGTTTTTCGATAGCCGTAGTGAGAATGATCATTGTTGCCCCTGCCTTTGCCCTCCTCTTCGCGAACCACCTTGTTAACATTGCCCTAATGGCATCAATAAGCTGCACAATAGGAAAAGTTCTCGCTTCAGCTAACGCATGATTGATAGATTATGATGTTTGACGTGGTAAAATTGTATCTATTTCTATGAAAATGTACACGACTCCACAAACGAACATCTGCCCTTAGCAAATACTCATATAGCCTTGGATCTACTCTCTCTATTTGGCTGAAGATGGCGCTAAACTCGTCAAGCATATATGCAGTTGCTGCCTTCTTAAACAACTTAAAGGGCTCTCCTCCTCTAAAATTGGACAAAATATTTTTACGTAGATGGTAAGTGCAAATTCCCTGAGTGGCGAGCGGATACACTTTTGTTATTGCTTTGGCTATTGATCTATGCCAATCTAAAATGATGGCCAATTCTTGATCATCAGGAATGACGCGGTTGAGTTATCTAAAAAACTATTCCCAAGATTCATCATTTTCGGTATCAACCACACCAAAAGCCATAGGGAAAATGTTGAAATTTTCGTCTTGCATTGTGGCCGTAAGGAGACTCCCTTTATATTTTCCTTGTAAAAATGTTTCATCCACAACAACAACCTTTCTCATATACGGAAATCCTCTGACGCTTGCATCGAATGCAAGGAATAGAAACTTGAACCTATTATCTCTGTCTACTTATAGCTTGATAAATGCTCTCAGATTTTCTTGTCTAATCATATACAAATACGAGGGAAGTTCTTCAAAACTACTATCTGCAATTCCTGTTACTATAGCCCGAGCTTCCTTTAAAGTATGATGTGCCTTCTAGTACTTCATCTATACAAAATGCAAACAGAGCATAAAAGATATATCTGCATCTATCAAACTCTGCTAAAATCAATCATCTCAACCAAACTCTACTAAATTATGCCACAAAGGATTTGTAGCTCCACCAAAAATTTCATGCTCTACTAAAGTCTACTAAAGAATTCTACTGAAATCTACCAAAGTCTACCATGTACTATCATAATTATGCCAAACTCTACCATGAAGGAATTGTACCTTAAAACTGAATCGTTTGTTCAGTGATTAAGCAAGATGAGAAGGAAGAACAGAAGGCCCAACACCACCAAAAAATTCCAAGTATAAACGACCAAGAATATCGGGCGTTGCTAGACGTGCCCGAGATGACCTCTCTGTAATGGAGCAAGTGTTCTCCACAGTAGATCCAGATATAGAAACACGGACTCTCAGCATCGTGGCGTGAAGCACAGAGTCTCCAAATGCAATTTCGAACCCAGCATTTCACAACCAACAACATCTTCGATAAAGAGACGACATCAAAGTCAAACCTATGTAAAATAGAATATGTTTTCAACCTTAACTCAAGATCGTCTTGTGTGGGATAAATTTGTCCAACAGCTAAATTAAGTGACCTCATTTTCATGTCTAAATACTCATCATCAAATGTTGAATCTCTTTTCTTAGGGGGTAAGTTGTTACTATCTTCTTCTTTACAGTTCCTCTGAACACTTATGAAGTCTTCATCACTAGAGCTTGCACCATATTCATCCTCGCAGTAGTCGAATCTCATTTTTGCTTCCATATCTTCTTCAACGTAGTCAACGAGTTCCTCTTCTTGTTGCATAATATGCCTAACTTTACCACACATTGAAGATAGTCTACAAAACATAGTATCAAATTTATCAAAGGAAGGCTCGCATTTAGGCTCAAATCTTTTACCTTGTTCAACAGCTACATGAGATCTCCTTGAAATCTCTACACAAAGACGAATTGCCTCTTTTTGAAATTGTTGGACATACCCACGCAGTTGCCTCTCGTTGGTCACAAAGATAGGTGATGTATCTTGTGATAGTGCATGCATGAGTTCGTTTGATATGTAACTCAGTTTTACCTTATAGATCTGTTGATTTAGATTGACATCTTCATGCACCATCCTCACAAACTCATCAAAACTTACATCTTCACTCACTTTCATATTTTTACAACCAAGAGAAGTATCTACTAAAAAGAACCAATGATTTTGGTCGAATTTTCAATTTCCACAAACTAAGATGATATGATCCATAGATCCAAAAACAAGAAACCAAGGTCACAAGATAAGAAATGAGCTCAAGAAACAATGGTGATTTGTGCGCTTCAATGGTGTTTGGCTGCAGTAAGTGAGAGCGAAAGAAGCTAGGTGATCTAATAATTGAAGGCTAAAATCGTCATTCTACAAACTAGGTCAAATTAACTAACTCTGCCTAACTCTATCAACATCTGTCACACTATCAAATATAACTCTGCCAAAATCTGCTACATAGTGTACAAACTCTATCAAACTCTATCACACTATCGTTACTAACTCTGCCAAGCTATGATAAATAACTCTGCCAAAATCTGTTACTTTGGCGATACTAACTCTGTCAAAATCTACTACAAAGGGTCCAACGTCTACTAAACTCTATTAATTCTACCCAACTGAAAACTTTTGTCAACACACCTCATACACTTTGTCCCTAGCAATACGACTTCCTAATAACCCATAGGTTAGTATGGTAGTTCTTTGACAGTACTTGGTGGAGGCAAATAATAGCATGATAGAGTTTGGTAAAGTGTGGTGGACGTTGCACTGACGTGGCACTAATTATGGTAGACTTAGCCGTGCGGATCGCGCTTACGTGACACATTTCATTAATGATATTTTTCGTTATTATGTTTTTGTTTACACTTCTAAAAAGGGCAAAATAGCATTTTAGGATTTTATTATAGTATTTGAGTAATTACCATATTAATATGGAGTATTCTAGCAAATCACTTCTTTTTTTTATGAATAATTTTTTCCATCAAAAAAAATTTCTACCAAAACATTTTTGCCGCCAAATTTTATTTTTCAGCTCAAAATATGGTTATATAAATTTATAAGGTTTTATAAGAGATCTTATACAACCTTCTAAATAGTATTTTATAAATTATCTTATAAAACCTTATAAAAATCAATTTACATGTTATCTTATTAAAACTTTATAAATAAACTATTTTGAACAAAAAAACTATACCCTAATTGGATGACTAAACAATGGAATGATCAAAATTTAGTAAATCAAACTAAAACTACACCCTAAAAAGACTCAATGGATACATAAATCCAAAAGAATAAATATTTTAACTCTTGAATAAAAAAAATAAAATAAACTCTAATTGATGTCTAAACCCAATGGAAAGATCAAAATAAGTAATAAAGTTAAATATTATACCCTAAACAAAAGAGTTGGATGGCTAAAATCAACTGAATGATTATAACAATTCTTGAATGAAAAAAAAAACTAAATGCTAATTGAATGCCCCAACCCAAGTGAATGATCTAAATTAGTAAATTATGCTAAATAATATACCTTAAACAAACCCACTTTATGTCTAAACCCATAAGAATGATTATAACTCCAAAATTTCAAAATAACTTATTTAACAAGTTTAAGATAAATTATAAATTCTAGTAAATAGTATTTTTATTAACTTTAGTATAATAAATTATAAATCTGCATAACACATGATCAAAAGTAGTAAAAGTTGGTTTTTTATAATGTTTTATAACATAACTTATAAATGTATTATTTATAAGTTTTTATTAGATCTCGGATAAAGCCTTATAAATTTATAAAACAAAAATTTTGAGATTTCAAAAAATATTTGGCGATAAAAAAAAAATTCGTGAAAAAAAAATTTCATAAAAACCATTAAGGGAATTTTCGGTTTTTTCATTAGTGAAGGACATTTTTTACAAAACAAAATTACAAGGACATTTTTGTTAAAGGGAACCACAAAAAAGGTATTACTCAAAATTTCTCAAAATTATATGTAATCATAACTCTTTGCTCGATCTTATCTGACTATTACTATTAGAAAATATTAAAGTAGATCATTCTGTCCAATATTTATACAAATTTACATCTTATCATGTGCTTCTTCTTTCTATTACATTCATCTAATCAAATGCCTTCAAAATAATAACATTAATACGTTCTTTCTAATATATGCATTATATATGAAACTATAAATAATATTGATAAAGGAAAAAAATATGTTATACAACAAATACAATAATGACTATAATAGATGTAAAAAATTGATTATATTGGTGTGACTCAAATAGAAAAATATTTGAAATAAGCTTTTATTATTTTATTCAAATATGAATTTTAACTGTTACATAAGATTCATATACATATAGTACTGATATAGGGTCCAACATATATAACAGATGTTTGATATGGGACAAATACAAGCAGTACAACATTTTGAAATCTAATCACTAGTAAAAAAAAGGGCTATACCCACGAAAAAGCCACAAAAATTTTCGTGGATATAGCCCAAAAGGCACAAAATGCCACAAAAAACCACGATGAACAGTAATCTTATACCCGCGAAAATTTTCGTGGCTTTTTCGTGGGTTATTTCGTGGGTATTATATTACCTACGAAAAATTTTGTGGGTTTTCATGGGTATTATTTTACCCGCTAAATATTTCGTGGCATTTCGTGGGTTTTTCGTGGGTATTACATTACCCACGAAACTTTTAGTGGCTTTTCGTGGGTTTTTCGAATTTTTTTGAATTTTCCCAAAAAAAAAAAAAATTTCCAACCCAACTCGACCCGACCCAATTTTTTTGTTTCAGTTATTTCGGACCAGTTTTCTACTAACCGAATAACCCGATTACCGATCGGCTCGACCCGACCCGACCCGAATTCCTACCCCTAAGTATGTTGTAATATTTATTAATATAGCTTGCTGTGTTCTACTAAAAAATTGTGTCGTTATGTTTAAAACTTTTTTTCTTATAGAATACATAATTACTGGTACATCATTATAAAAAAGTCACATGAAATGAAAATTCGATGACCGTATTTAAAAAATAAACTATCTTAAATAATTACGAACATCCATTACTAATGATATATATTAGTAATGGTATTGCTTACCAAGAATTGTCCTTAGCTCCGCTGGTAACGTCCCTATAATGATTCACAAGGGGTCCCGAGTTCGAATCCCAAATTGCCAAAAAGAAGGGATTAAAAGCACCATTTGAGACCCGAGTTCGAATCCATGCAGATGCGGTAAAATGAATATACAATTACCCATGAAAATTTTCGTGGGTTTTAGTGGGTGTAGCCATGAAATACCCACGAAAAATTTAGTGGCTTTTCGCGGGTAGCTCAACGCGCAAAAAGCCACGAAATCTTTTACCCACGATACCATACCCACGAAATTTCTTTGTATTTACCCACAAAATTTTCGCGGGTATTTGCCTTTTTTTTACTAGTGCATCACTGAGACGTGTCATTCATCATCATCATTATTGCTTCTTGTGTTATTGTCTTTTTTGTTTCGTTAAAAAATTTCTAAAAAAAAATCAATGGGAAAAACCATAGAGAGAAAAAAAATAGTACAATGATGTAAACTCTCCCTATAATGATAAGGATCGCACTTAGACTTATCCAAATATGTGATTTTTTCATGCAACATGACACATATCCATTGAAAGGTTGTAAGATTTGATCTCATGATCAATAGTCTTATCATTCATTGCATACCTTTAAAAATTTAGTCAAACCATTTTGTGAACTATATGATGAGTAAGCTTAATATTGTCATCATTCAATAAACATTGAATGCATGAAATGTCAATTCACCAATATTGTCTAATCTAGCTCTTCTTCTTGTTGAGGAAGGCATGGTACAACATGCCTTAATCAATGAACGCCTCCTTAAGGCGATGGAAAACAGACTAGGGGAGGTGATGCTTGCCTTGGAAGGCGCCAAGAAGTTTGATGCTCAAGGTGAGTCTCATAGAAGTGAGACTCGAGAAGGCGATGGTGCAGGGGGTGGTGTGACGGGGAAGAAGGTGATGGTGCAGCTGGTGTTGATGCCACTTCAATGCAAAAATCGGTACGTAAGAGTCTACTTGATGATTATGACTGAGACGTATCAAAGATCTTATTATGTTGTATTCAAAAGCAATAATTGGAGTTTGGTGGACTTTGTAAACTCTGTGGCAGAGTTTGCTGGACTTTGTTGATAATGTGTTCTAGACATGAATAATGTTTGGTTGAGTTTGTTTTTGTAATACTTGGTTGAGTTTGTTTTTAGTATGGTAGAGTTTAATGGATAATGTTTTCTTTGACAGAGAAGGTCGATTTTGATGACATATGGTAGATTTAGGAAAATGTAGTATGGTAGAGTTTGGTTGATTTTGATGGAATATTAGTACAGTATGGTAGAGTATGGTAGAGTTTGGTGGAGTTTGTGTATAGTATGGTAGAGTTTGGTATACTAACTGTTTTAATTTTTTCACTTCCAGAAAGAATGGAGTTTTGAGGAGTAGCAACCTCAGACCCTATGTGCCCAACATTACAACTTGTTAAAAACCCAGAGGTCAGTAATAACCTTAAAAAATACAAACTCAAGAGCATACACAAATAGTGGATAAAGGTGTTGATGGACCTACCCAAATGTCGTAGTTCGCCATCATCAGTCTCACTGATAATAGTGAATATCGTATTTTGGACATGAAAAGTAAATCCGGTAAAAATAATGCGATTGGTAACGATCTTATATATATGGAGGATGTGCTGCCCAGAACTGTTAGACAACGTACCGTTGCTGCGAACAAGGTGTTGCAATGTAAATATGTTAGTTTGGCATATGTTGGTTGACTTTGTTATGCAGGGTAGTAGAGTTTAGTGGAGTTAGAATGTACCTTGGTAGACCTTAAATGAGTTAACATTATTTTACAAAAAAGTTAAAATAACATTTTTTCTTGAACAAAAGTCTTCTTTCGAAGAAAATTCGCTTGTTAAGGGTATTATGATGGATAAGGTAGCGCTTACCACATCCTATAATAAATTTGGCCCTATACAAAAAAGAAATGTGATTCGGTTGCGTAAAGCCCCCTATTTTCTTTGTTAAATGGGCCTCATCAATACATTAGTTTTCTTTGATGATTACCGAAATTTTTAGGGATACCACCATTGAGAACGTTAGTCGTCTAGCTGATGTGATATTGGATGGTTTTGAGCACACTCGACTAACACACTCGATCAGTGGCAGCTCGAGTGAAGCTGAGGAGCTGGAGAATGTCTACACTAAACCACCAAACTGGATCCAAAACAACTTGAATGTAGACATGGAGCTCAAAGAGAAAGAGATAATGCACGTACCTGCTAGAGCAATGACGAGAGCAAAGACCAAGATCTTTAACCAAGCCATTGGAGGATTTATCAACCAAATCCAAAATCATGAAGAAGACTATCCAAATCTGGCCACAACGGTTCTAACTTGCATTCAGCAAATAGGTGTGTAATCCATTTGTATTTTTTTCTCTTAGTTGGTTTTATCTCATTGGATTTTCCACTAAGGTTTTTAATGAGGCAAACTGGATTACACAACATAAGAGGCCCATTTTGCAGAATTAAAGACTCAGCCCATCATCTCTCTAAAACTCTAGGATCACCCTTGTGTTTTCTTTCAACAACCTTTTAATCAGAAATCTCTTATGAAATTGTTCAACTCTATGGTGTGTTATATCTAAAGAACCAATGGAATATCAAAGATCTTCTGCAACCTTTGTGCGACCTAACAATCCATTTACGATTTTTTCTTCTTCTCATGAATCAGATCAAGCCATCTTTATCCTCTCAACTCATTCTGAAGTGAAGATCTTAGGAGATTTGTATCAAGTTTGATTTTGAGTTTTTGGAACCTATGGTGTGTAATATCCATAGTTGTTTGTTGGTGTGTCATATCCAACAAACAAACCTCAGTTTCTTTGGTGCATTATATCCTGAGAAATCAAGTCGAGAATATCAAGGGCCTTCTGCATCCCTTGTGCGACCCTTCAATCCATGGAATATCAAAGGTATCTTGATACAAATCTCTTAAGATCTTCACTTCAGAAGGAGTTAAGATGATAGAGATGGCTTGATCTGATTTGTGAGAAGAAAAAGAAGTCGTAGATGGATCATTACGTTGCACAAATGTTGCGGAAGACCTTTGAAATTCTGTTGGTTCTTTGGATATGACACACCAAATAGTTGAACAATTTCATAAGAGATTTCTGATTAGAAATTTGTTGAAAGAAAAGAGTTTACAACATAAGCTTAGATAGCAAAAGACAAGGTTGATCCTAGGGTTTTAGAGAGATGATGGACTGAGTCTTTAATTCAGCAAAATGGGCCCCTTGTGTTGTGTAATCCAATTTGCCTCATTAAAAAGCTTGATGGAAAACTCTATGGGATAACACCAACTAAGGGAAAGATAGTAGAAATGGATTACACACCCATTTGTTGAATGCAAGTAAGAAACATTGTGGTCGGACTTGGATAGTCTTCTTCATGATTTTGGATTTAGTTGATAAGTCCTCCAATGGCTAGGTTGAAGATCTTGGTCGTTGCTCTCGTCATTGGTCCAGTAGGTAAGTGCATGATCTCTTCCTCTTTGAGCTCCATACCTACACTCAAGTTATCTTGGATCGAGTTTGGTGGTCGAGTGTAGACATTCTCCAGCTCCACGACTTCACTCGAGCTGCCACTAATCGACTGTGTTGGTCGAGTGTGTTCCAAGCTATCCAATATCACAAGCAGACCGTATGCGAGGATGATTATTTGAATGGTTAAAAGGTCCACACTAGTTGATATGCATAAACATATAAGTACGAAAGCTTACACCATCTATAAAACAAAATCGGTTCCACGGTACCTTCAATCCAGTGATTGTGGCGTGTTTACTCTCAAGTATATTAAGTGTTTAGCCCTAAGATGCGGATTCAAGGGACTAGAAGATCAGCTCGCCCCTTTCATCCGCATGAAATATGTAGTTGATATCATGGATGAGCTTCCACTACCAGAGATAATTTCATCTACTGATCCCAATCCTCATGAGGAAATCTTTGATAAGGCCATCTTGATTTCAGCATCACAGGGCATGCTTCTGGAGTGGTAGAGTTTGGGAGATTATTTTTTATTACAGTGAAGTTTGTATATGCAATTACCAAAACTCTTTTTCTGTTATCCCATAATTGTTTGCGAACCAATACTCCCAAAACACCAATATTTTATAGATTATGGTCTGATAAGAGTATTAATATTATTTTGTATTGAACCAATTTAGTTAACAAATTAAAACGATTGACTACTTCATAATAAAACTAGAAGTGTGTTTAGAACGCCTTAATAGAGTTTGGTAGATTTCACTTATAACATATGAGAGTTTAGTAGAGTTTACATTTAACATGGGAGGATTTGGTAAAGTTTACAAATAACATGGGAGAGTTTGGTAGAGTTTATGTGAAATACAAACTTTACTAGTTCAAAAATTGGACATTTATTGTACATGTTCGTGCATTATGACCCACTCCTTTACATCTTGAACAAGTAGTAACTTTCTTTGGACATGTATACCTCCAATGAGCACTCAAACCAAAGCGATTTTTTTGGCCTACCTGGTTGGTTACGTACAAGAACAGGTCTACAAACTTTACTAGCGACACCTTCAGATATAGGAAGTGATGCATCTCCTGACATTATACATTTCGAGTACGCATTGTACAAGTAACTCTTATGATAGTAACGATGTGTGAGGTCGATCTTCGAATGCTGCCATGCTTCAGTTGCGGCTAAGGCATGCACACACGGTATTTTATCCACGATAAACCATTTGCAAGAACACATTTTCACGGTCAGATTTATCAAATGCGAAGATGATGAGCAGGTGACAATAAATTGATGCTCATCTATGTCTTGCACATTATACGGCATGGCTTTGAGAAGTCTATTTTGCATGGATAAAAAACAAATATCGTAAATTAAATCTGCCAAACTCAAACATAATTCTACCAAACACTACCACACAAGATCCCAAACTTGTCCAAACTCTACAAAACTCTAACGAACTCTACCAAACTCTACAACACATGTGTCCAAACTCTACCAAACTCTAATTACCAAACTCAATGAAACACTTTCAAACACTGCCTCAAAGGATTCCAAACTCCACCAAAAATCTACCATACTTTTAGAAGTTTTTCGATTGATGTAGTGAGAATTGTCGGTGTTGATCCTGTCTTTGCCCTCCTCCTCACGAACCATCTTATTGACATTGCCCTAATAGCATCTATAAGCTGTATAATATGGAAATTTCTCACTTCCGCTATAATTAATAGATTCTGCTATGTTTGACGTGGTGAAGTTGTATCTATTTCCAAGAAAATGTACAAGCCTCCACAAACAAACATCCGCCCTTTGCAAATACTCATGAAACCTTGGATCTACTCTCTTTATATGGCCGAAGATGGTATTGAACTTGTCAAACCTATATGCAGTCGCAGCTTTCTTAAACAACATAAAGAACTCTCCTCCTCTAAATTTGGACAAAATGTTTTTATGTAGATGATAGGTGCAAATTCCTCGAGCGAAAAGCGGATACACTTTTGTTATTGTTTTGGCTATTGATTTATACCCATCTGAAATGATGGCTAGTTCTTCTTCATCAGGAACAATACAGTTGAGTAATCTAAAAACTCATTCCCAAGACTCGTCATTTTCAGTATCAACCACAACAAAAGTTATTGGAAAAATGTTGAAATTTCCTTCTTGCATTGTGGCCGTTAGAAGAGACCCTTTATATTTTCTTTGTAGAAACGTTCCATCCGCAACAACAACCTTTCTCATATACAGAAATCCTCTGATGCTTGCATCGAATGGAAGGAATAGAAATTTGAAGCTATCATCTTCGTCTACATCCAGCTTGATAAGTGTTCCCGGATTTGCTCGTCTAATCATATACAAATACGAGGGAAGTTCTTCAAGACTATTTTTTGCAGTTTATGTAACTAGCGCTCGAGCTTGCTTTAAAGTACGATGTGCCTTCTAGTACTCCATCTGTATAAAATGCAACAAAGTTTCAAAAGATATAATTGACTCAACCAAACTCTACACACAAAGACAAATTGCATATTTCCAAAAATGTTGCACATACCCACGCAATCGTCTATCGTTGGTCTGATACATAAAGTTTTAACCCTAGAATCAACCGCAAGTGCACAGCAAATCGAAGTAATATTTAGGGATAAAATCCACGAGAACCAAGTTGCTACACTATCAACTCTTTAACCATATTAGAGCTAAGACAAGGAGATTTATGATTGGGAATCCAAATAACGATAATTAATAAGTAACTTAACTTCAACAAATCAAAACATCAAGCTTAGGGAAATCATCACGAAGTCAAGGATCTAACCTAGATACTATTCAGGGTACAAATTAAGAATCATACTTGAACTCGAAACACTAATTTATAGCAAACCCACTGTCGTGGCATCGACTACTATGTCTAGCAACTTAGAATTCTAAACTATCGTTTGAACCTAAAATTCTAAATATGCGTTACAGTTCAGGCTTGATATGTTCACAAAATTTCCTTAACATCAACTTTAGTTGGTTAAGGACAATTTGCTCACCTATGTTCTTTCAGACATTTAATCAAACACTTTTGGTGCGTTAAACTTCCTATGATCATAAACTAGATGGCCAATTTAGCCTAAGCATTGAACCCAATAATACATGAAGAATTCTAACGATAAACACCCTATTTGGTCCTAATTCCTTAATCCCTTAATTCCTCAGAAACCCCTAAACTTGATTTGAGAATTACTCAGACATAGTAAAAGAAGCAAGCAAAGCAATTAGATAAGACATAATCAAAAACTAAATTAATTAAATAGGGAGTTTAGAAATCTTCTCAAAAAAGTAGAGTTGAATCCAATCTCCTAGCTAAAAATCTAGAGAGAAACTAAGAGTTGTTACTTGAATAAAATGAATGAATGCTCCTCTAAATGTATTAGAAAAACCTAGTTAAAAAGTCCCAAAATTGTTCTTGTTTTGTTTAAGTTAACCACACGAAAGTAAATGGAAAAACTTGGAAATTCGCGAGACCGGTCTGGATCGATCGATCGATCCCAAAGATATGTGACGGCGTCTTCGACTTGAGATCGATCGGTCTCTATTGTCCAGGTCGTTCGCGGGCATGTATGGAATTCAAGATTGATTGGTCTAGAGGTGGACCGATCAATCTGAGATTGGATCGACTGGCATGGGTCTTTGGTCGGTATGTAGGTCATCTGCAGGTTCTTTTAGGCAAAGGTGAAATCGATCAATCCAACAACGAACCGATCGATCCCAGCTCCTGAACAATGAATTTGATCTTTTTGCTGTAATCCATATTTTGAATGCCCAACTCCATCTTGGCTCGTTCTGGACCTGAAAAGACACTAAAAGACTACAAAAGACTTGAAAAACCGATGAAAATATTAGTTACAAACCGATAAAAATGCCACATATCCTAGTCACAAAGATATGAGGTGTATCTTTTGGTAGTGTTTGCATGAGTTCATTTGATATGTTACTCAGTTTCACCTTATAGATCTGTTGATTTAGATAGACATCTTCATGCACCATCCGCACAAACTCATCATAACGTACATCTTCGCTCATTCCTAGAATTTTATAGCCAAGATACTTATCAACAACAAAGAACCAATGATTTTGGCCGAATTTTCAATTACCACAAACTAAGATGATTTGATCCATATATCCAATAACAAAAAAAGAGCTCAAAAGATAATAAAAAATGAGCTCAACCAACAAAGGTGTTTTATGTGCTTCAATGGTGTATGGTCGAATTAAGTGTGGAAGGAAGAAGGTAGGTGATCTAATAATTGAGGGTTAAACTCATCATTTTACAAACTAGGTTAAATGAACTAACTCAGCCGAACTCTCCCAAATAAAGCATAATTTTGACCAAACTCAACCACACTGTCTGACCAAACTCTGCCAAACTATATCTTAATTCCAGGCAAACTCTCCCAAACATCAGTGAAAACTCTCCCAAACTAGCGGAGCTAACTATGCCATGCTAACCTATAAAATCGACCATACTCTGTCTTACAAGATCCAAAATTTTCCAAACTCTCCTACATTGTCAGAGCTAACTCTGGCAAGCTTACTTATAAAACCAACCAAACTCTGCTATACAAGCTCCAAAATTAACATGATCCATACTAGATCGGCACTTCAGAAGGAGGAAAATGATAGATTTGACCTTGATAACACTCGGCTGAGAGCTTCCAAGACTCAACGATGGATTGATAGGTCGCATAAGAGCTGCGGAGACTCTTGATATTCAGTTTACTCTTTGGATATGACACACCAAAGAAAGTGAACAAATTTCAGAAATGTTGTTGATAAGAAAAGAGTTGACACCAAATGAAAGTTTACAAATGGTTTAAATAGAAAAGACAAGCTAAAACCCTAATGGATAAGGAGATGGGCCGAGTCTTCAATTCAACAAATGGACCCTTTTGTAAAGTGTAATCCAATTGCCTCATTAAAACCTTACTTGGAAAACTCATTGGGACAAAACCAAGTGAAGGAAAAAGAGTACAAATGGATTACACACTCATTTGTTGAATGCAAGTCAAAACCAATGTGGTAAAACCTGAATGATAATCTTCATGAGTTTTAATACGCCTGAGGAGTCCTCCAATAGCTTGGTTGAAAAGCTTGGTCCTTGATCTTGTCATAGCTCCTGCGGGTACATGCATGATATCATCTTCCTTGTGCTCCAAGTCTTCACTCGAGTTGATGCTGGTCGAGTCTATGTGTCGAGTTCCATCTTTCTCCAGTTCCTCATCTTCACTCGAGTTGTTTCCATCCGAGTGTATAAGTCGAGTGTGTTCCAAGCTATCCAATATCACGTCATCCTCCCCTTCTTGAAGAGGATTTGACCTCAAATTTGTTTCATCTGCAATGAAAGGAACTAAGTCAGAGACATTAAAGCTTGAACTCACATTATACGTACCTTGCATATCAAGTTGATAAGCATTGTTGTTGATCCTTTTGATCACAGTGAATGGGCCATCAATCCTTGGCATGAGTTTCTATTTTCTTTCAGCTGAAAAATCGTCTTTCCTTAGATGCACCCAAACTTGATCGTCCTCATTAAAAATAAGCTCGTGTCTCCTTTTGTTGGCTGCTTTAGCATACGCCTTAGTCTTAGCCTTAATGTTCAGCTTTGCCTTCTCATGTATCTGTCGCACAAGTTCTGCTTTTCTCTTCCCATCTAAGCTAGTTCTTTCATACTCAGGTAAAGGTGTTAGATCCAATGGTGACAAAGGATTAAAACCGTAAACAATTTGAAAAGGAAAAAATTTAGGTGCAAAATGCATTGCATGATTGTAAACAAATTCTACATGTGGCAAACAATCTTTCCAAGACTTTAAATTCTTTCTAATCAATGCACACAACAGGGTGGACAAGGTACGATTAACAACCTAAGTCTGACCATCAGTTTGAGGGTGACAAGTAGTAGAAAAGATCAACTTACTACCTAGCTTAGACCATAATGTACGCCAAAAATGACTTAGAAATTTTGTGTCACGATCAGAAACAATAGTTCTAGGCATGTCATGCAGTCTAACATGAGATGCATCATCAATTTTGTGACAAGCTATAAAGTGAGTCATTTTTGAGAATCTATCAACCACCACATATATGGAATCCTTACCAGTCCTAGTCCTAGGCAATCCTACCACAAAGTCCATAGATATATCAACTCAAGGATGATCAGGAATAGGTAATAGAGTATACAAACTGTGTGGCTGAACTGTTGACTTAGCTTGTTTACAAGTATAACATCTAGCACAGACTCGGTCTACATCCTTACGCATGTGTGGCCAATGAAAGTGATCTTGCATGACTTTGAGAGTCTTAGCCACGCCAAAGTGACCCATGAGAGCTCCTCCATGCGCTTCCCTAACTAAAAGATCTCGAATAGAACAGTTAGGTACACACAAGCGGTTCTCATAGAATAGGAAACCATCATGCTTAAAGTAATGACCCGAACCGTGTTTAGAACAATCAGCAAATATGGTTTTAAAATCAGGATCATTCTCATAATGTTCTTTCAAATGTTCAAAACCCAGCAGTTTGGTTTCAAGTGTAGAGAGTAGAGTGTACCTCCTTGACAATGCATCAGTAACCACATTATCTTTACCTTGTTTGTAGCGGATGACATAAGGAAAAGTTTAGATGAATTCCACCCATCTAGCATGTCTTTTATTGAATTTGTGATGTCCTTTGAGATGTTTAAGAGACTCATGGTTTGTATGAATCACAAATTATTTTGGCCAGAGGTTATGCTGCCACATTTGTAAAGCTCGAACTAGTGCATACAGCTCCTTATCATACGTTGGGTAGTTGAGGGTAGCTCTTCCAAGTTTCTCACTGAAATAAGCAATGGCTTTCTTATCTTGCAGTAAGACAGCTCCAATACCCACGTTAGAAGCATCACATTCTATTTCAAAAGTTTTAAGAAAGTCTGGTAAAGATAGAGTGGGGGTGTTGATAAGCTTAGCCTTTAACGCTTGGAATGCATTCTCTTAAGCCTCTGTCCATTTAAACCCGATTTCCTTCTTGATTATCTCTATCAATGGAGCAGCCAAAGTGCTAAAATCCTTCACAAACCTCTGATAGAACCCAGCCAATCCATGGAAGCTCCTGACTTCACTTAGAGTTTTAGGCGTGGGCCATTCCCTGATTGCTCTCACCTTCTCCTCGTCCACTTTAATACCATCTGCACTTACAATAAAGCCTAGAAACACAAGATTGTTTGTGCAAAAGGTACACTTTTTTAGATTTGCATACAAACTTTCTTGTCTAAGCACTCCTAGAACTTTTCTAATATGTTCTATATGCTCATCTAAAGACTTGCTGTAGACTAGAATGTCATCAAAATAAACCACAACAAATTCACCATTCGTATGAAAGTACTAGGTTCGTTTGTTAATCCAAATGGCATAACCAACCATTCGTACAGCCCATGCTTAGTCTTAAAGGCAGTTTTCTATTCATCCCCTTCTTTCATCCTAATCTGATGATAGCTAACTTTTAAATCTATTTAAGAGAACACAACAGAACCATATAACTCATCAAGTATATCATCAAGTCTAGGGATAGGATGGCGATACTTAACCGTTATGTTGTTGATTGCTCTACAATCAACACACATGCGCCAGCTACCATCTTTCTTTGTAGCTCTTTAGTCTCCACAGGGTTGGTCGTATAAGCGGGTCTGTTTGGTAGAGAAGTGTCTGGCACAAAGTCTATCTGATGTTCAATGCCTCTTATTGGAGGTATAAACCATTAGTGATTTCCTCAGGGAATACATCCGAAAAGTTCTGCAAGGAAAAGTTAATTTGCTCTATAGTACCGGCTGTAGATTAGTAATAGTAGATAAAACTCCCTTAAAGACAAAAAGAAGCATAGGTTGCTTGGCTATAAAAGCTTGCAGTTTAGGAATCGACTTAATGTAGAAGTTGGTGGCCTTGCGGTATTTATTTTCTGTCACACGAGTCTTGGTGAGCTGCAGCTGGTCCTTATAAACCTCATGTGGTGACAAAGGCAGTAGAATGATTTTCTGGCCATTATGAACAAAGGTGTGCCGATTGGTGAAACCATCATGTATCACTTTCCTATCAGATTGCCATGGTCTCCCTAATAGAATGTGACTAGCTTCCATACAGATTATGTCACACAGAATCTCATCGTTATACTCACCAATGGACAGAGGCACCCTTACTTGCTCAGTAACCTTCAATTCGCCCTCTTAACTTAGCCACTGAAGATTATAAGGTAATGGATGCTTAATAGCTTGCAATCCAAGCCTCTTTACCATAGATTCACTTGCGACATTGGTGCAGCTTCCTCCATCTATAATCATACTACAAAGCTTTCCTTGCAATATACATCTCGTGTGGAAGAGATTCTCTCTCTGTTCTTGTTCTTCGGTTTTGGTATTTAAACTAAGAGCTCTTCTTGCCACAATGATTTTTCCTTTCAAAGGGGTTGCTTCAAATGTTGGTATTGCCTCATCGTGGTTAGGTGAAGATGGCATAGAGTTGGGTTCCTCTTCTTCAGTTTCGTACTCACCATTAAGTAACAACACCATTACTCTCTAATTCGAACAAGCTTTGGCATAGTGTCCTCTCCCCTAACACTTGAAGCATCTAACCTCTCTGGTCCTAGGTTTGGCTTCACTCTTTCCTTTGAGCTTGTAGCCTCCGCTATGATTTTTAGCTCAGTCTTGACCACTTATGTTTTAGCAAACTCCCTCGACTTCTCATCTTTGGCATAACTTGACCGTGAGTTATTAGTGCTATGAATGTAGCTACTTCGAGTATTGCCTTTTCGTTTGAGTTGTTGTTCAAACAACATAGCCTTGTGAAGCATGTCTTCAATCTCCACATAATATTCCATTTCCAATCTATCTTGTATCTCATGGTTTAATCTGTCCTGAAACCTAGCCACAGTTGCTTCTTTATCCTCCATAATGTTAGCTCGGAGCATAAGAATCTCCATCTCTTGATAGTAATCTTCAACTGACCGATTCCCTTGAGTAAGTCTCCTCAACTTTTGATGCAAGTCTCTGTGATAATGTTGAGGTATAAAACGCTTTCTCATGGCTACCTTCATCTCTTTCCATGTACAAATTGGATACTCTTCATTCCTTCTTATGTTAGTGATAAGCTGATCCCACCAGCACAATGCATAATCAAAGCAAAATCTACCAAACTATCGGAACAAACTCTGCCAAACGATCAGAACTGACTCTGCCAAACTAACCTCCCAAGGTCGACCATACTCTGCTAAACTAACATCAAACTCTACTAAACTCCTTCAACTATCGAAGCAAACTTTGCCAAACTATTGGAGCATTTTTGTTATTACGTTTTGGTTTACACATCAACAAAAGTCAAAAATGCATTTTAAGATTTTATGAGAGTATTTGAGTAATTATGAAATAATATAAAGTATATAAGTAATTAACACTTTAATGTGGAGTATTTGAGCTAATCACTCTAAAACCAATCATGTCACATGTATAGAAATTTTTTATCTATTAAATCACATATAGTTGGCATTTATCACTTCCTTCAATCAGGTCTAACAACCTTGTATTATGTTTACAATAAATTAAATGCATCTTATGCAAATTAGAATAAAGTTCTAATATTTTTTCCAATATAAGTTTTTTCCAAAGAACTAAATACTATATACTATTTAAGATATATCTCCTCGAAATTCAATGAATTCTCTTTAGAATATTGAATATCTAAAGCTTAATCTATAAAAATACTTATTTACCCGAGAAAAACAAATTTGACATTTTTGCCATTTGTTTTAGTTAGGTCTGAAAACCCCATATTATGCATCTTACGAAGAAATTTTAAGATTTTTTTCAATATTAAGCTTTTATCATGGAACTGAGTACTATATACCTCTCAAAGTATACTTCCTCCAAACTTTATATGTAGAAAAATATGTTCCACCGAGGAAGTTTTTCAACTTCCTTTAATCAAGTCTGAATACCCCATATTACGTCAACTATTCTATGTCAGTTCAGAGTAATATTTTTTTACGCCTCAGGAATAATGTGTAATGAATAATGTGTAATGTACCACTATTTGATATATAATATGGTAACGAAATAACCCACATTATAGGAAATCAAACTGACAATTCTAACAATATTTAAATAAAAATTAAATACATATATACAATTTTTAATATCACTCCATATTCTTCTTCACATTTGTGTTTCCTCTTGTTTTGATAACGTCATTTCCGACTTGCTCATATTATTCCCAAATCTTGAATTTAATCTTGAATTCATTTCTCATTCTGTTACTGTCGTGGGTGAATTGCTGGGTAATAGCTGAGAATCATTCTTAGAGTTAATTGAGAATGATTTTGTGAGCTCTTATAAATAGAGGTGCTTGTGGAGCAATAGTGATACGACTACAACACATCAATTTTGTTTCTATCTTCTATTCTTGCTCCATATCTGTAAGCTTCATCTCACATACTGAGTGCACAGTTTGTGAGAGCATAGTGTACTCTTGAGTAACCCCGTCTGATACTTTGCACAAAGGAGGCGGTATATTTTTCTCAAGTTCAACAGCTTTTTGTGACTCTGCAATCTCCATTTCCCTTGTTTGTTTTGGTTTTCTTCCAACAATCTTGAGCAAAATAATAGTTGGTTCAACACCTCACTCTTGTCTTTAACCATGCCAAAGAATTCTGTTGTTCTTAATTTGTCAAAGATGCAACCATCGTTGAGAGCTGACTAACGAAGGAGGTCCGAAGAACTCTTGGCTGTGAGAACTGAGCTGAAGTGGAGAATCAATTAGGAAGAAAAATTAAAAGACTCAATTCTGATAAAGGAGGTGAGTAAGAATCAGACTTACTTAATTCTTTTTCTGTTAAAGAAGGTATTTTCATGAGCGGACTACACCTTATTCTCCTTAGCAAAATGGCATAGCTGCAAAGAAAAAAATAGGACCTTAAAAAATATGATGAATGTTATGCTTATTAGTTCTGGCCTATCAGATAAATTTTGAGGGGGAGCTGTTTTGTCTGCTTGTTATCTTTTAAATAAGGTTCCACATACAGCAATGGCATCCACTACTTATGAACTATGGAAAGGTCATGCACCTAATTTAAGTCATTTAAGGGTGTGGGGTTATCTTGGTAAAGTTGCATTGCCGATTAATAAAATGAGCTCCATAGGACCTAAGACTATGGCTGCTATCTTCATTGGTTATGCATATGATAGTTCTAAATATCGTTGTTTGACTTTTAAGCATGATTCCTTGATTTTTGACAATGTGGAGTTGTTTGAGCAGGTTTTTCCTTTTCTGAGATTTGTGGATAAAGTTTCATCATTTATTCCAGTTCACAAATGTGTTCTAGAGCCTGAATGTGAAGAACCTAGGAGGAGTAAACGAATTAGAAAAGCTGTTGATTTTGGTCCTGATTTTATCACTGGTTTTTTTGCTGGGTATGATGAAGTTAGTGAGGAATTGGTTCTAACGTTTTTGATGGAGGAAGATCCTAAAACTTTAAGTGAACCTATGAAGTCAATGGATGCCATATTCTGGAAAGAGGTTGTAAGTAATGAGTATAATTCTATTATGACTAATCATACTTAGGAAGTTGTTGATTTGCCTAGGGGTATTAAAGCCATAAGATGTAAACGTATTTTGAAGAAAAAAGTCAAAGCAGATGGCTCGATATACAAATAAAAGCTAGGTTGGTGGCTTAAGGATTCTCACAAAAATAGGGAGTTGATTTCTTTGATACATATGCACCAATAACTAGAATTGCATCTATACGAATCTTGATTGCATTTGCATATGCTCATAAGTTGATTATTCATCAAATGGTTGTGAAAACAACATTTTTGAATGTTGATTTAAATGAGAAAATTTACATGATGCCACCTGAAGGTTTTGTTATAGAAAGTCAAGAAGATAGCGTGTATGTTGATTAAGTCTTTATATGGTCTTATACAAGCACTTCAACAATTGTTTGAGAAGTATAATAAGACTTTATTAGATAACTAGTTGGGGACCCGTTTTTCGGGCGAGATTTGTATTATTGCGAATTAATTTATGAAACACTCTTAATAAGAAAAAAATAATTCTTTCCGTGAGAAAAAGAAAATCACCATCTATCAAACCTTGTTATGTCAAAGCCACTAATGAAGTAGATTGTTCATTCTTTCAAAAGATCTTTGAATACATGTAGGTGGTGAACATGAATAGAACATTATATGACTGTTGATTGCAAGATAGAAGGTAATATTTAGAAATACATGTCGTATTTGAGTAGTTTATTCGATGTTAGTCATGGAAGTCGCTATACCTTTTCATCAAGGAGCAACATGTCGACCCCTATAAACTCTTAAAAACACAAATACCTTGAAATAACATGTTGTGAACTCCGACCAGCTTTTCATTCTGAAAAACAAAGGTGGGTAGTTTCCATCATGTTTAATTTAGTGTGGATTTGAAAGAAGTCATTTGTAATGAATAACAATGATCATTTAGATTAACCAAATGATCTATTTATAAGAGAAGAGGAGGAGGAAGTTATATTTTAGAGAGTTAAGATAATATAGTGGAGAGTTAAGAAAAGGTAGTGGAGCTAAATTTGTCATTACTCTTGGTCATTTATTTGTTCTTTCAATATGTATGAATTTATTCTTTTACTTGGGTATATGAGGAGTCAAAAGTATGCATCAAATAAACTACTAAGACTATTTTGTTATACTTGATGTTATGACATTTTGTGGGAGTATTGTTTTTGGATTCTGCATATGATTTGCAAGTTTCAGAAGCATCATATACAGAAATTTGACAAATGAGTTAATCTGTTAATACCAATTAAAGCTGATTAAATATATTAAAAATAGCAAAACTTTTAGGATTATTGATGGATTCTGAAGTAGTCCGAAACATATATGTTTTAGAAAATTAATTTAAGAGATATTTTATTTTTATCGGATAACTTTACGTTCAAATAAGTTATTATATGTTTTTCTTAGGAAGAGTAATTTGGTAATGTGAGCACTATTTTTTTTGTTTTTTGTGTGTGTAATTAAATGTAGTGAATTGATTAGAAGGTCCACTATGTTTTTATATCTATGAAGTGAATTAATAAATTTTCTTTTTGATTAAGATGTTGATTAGTTTTGTATTATAGATTTTAAATTTAAAAGGTAATTTAAATGAGTTGATGAGGTGGCACTCTAAGAAGAGAGCAAAATTTAACTTTATATATATAAACTAGTAAGTGATCCGCCCTTCGGGCAGACTTTGTATTACTGTTAAATATATATAACATAAATAGTTGTTTTATTGTATGAAAAGTAGTAGATCCTATTTTTCCGTCTGAAAGTTGTAGTATTATTAAAAGGCCCAAAAACAAAAAAAAAATACATATTTGTATGAGAATGGGCTCAACAATAGCCCAAAAAGCATCAACCCTAGGTTGGAAGGATCGAGATCATGAGCAGCCATGCATCCGTGAATGACTCTGCCACCTGTCGATTTACTAGGTTACCACCATGAAACCGCCTCCGATGAAGCAGCGAGGAAGACGTTGCCATTCTCCTGTCCAAACCGCCTACAATTAAAAAATGACCAGAAAATAGTTAAGAAGAAACGCCACCAATTTGTCATTCCGAAAATTTTAACGCGTCAAAATTCAACCTTGTTGTCTTAAAGTTTATCCACATGTATTGTGGCAGCACTTAAAGAATTACTGCCAAAAGATGAAACTAACGCCAGTAAAGATTCCTAAAGAAAAAGTCTCTGATAATGGTAAGCACAGGGAGAGATGAGCAGATATAAAGAAACGATCGTCAATCTAAACAAGATTAAAACCACCTAAACATGGCCGAGAAGATACCAAATGGAAAAAAGGGGATAATTTTCATAACTCGCTTTGACACAACCGGTAAAACTACATCAAATCTAAAATAAAACAAAACCCTAAAGTAGGGATAAGACGAAGGGAGTCGACGCTGGTGCTATCGAAGCCACCGTCGCCGACTCCAAAGAAGAGCCAAAATGGCTAGGTCAGAGAAAATCCTCACACGAAAAATGTGTATAGCTATGGACTTATTCTCGAAAAAGTAGTAGATCAATTGTACTAAATTGTTAATGTATTCAAAGTGACACAATATCTTTTATTTTTAAATTCAAATTTTCTCTTTTTACTATTGACACTCATAACTCTTTTCATCTTTCTAGCATTTTTACAAAATCTATGTCACAAATCAAACCAGATTTACCTCTGGTGTAGCATGAAGTAATCTATCTAGTCATAAATCTCATTGCTCAAACCTCAAAACCCTTGTCTTTTCCATTCATTCTAAACTCAAACACACAAATTTTATTCTTTCATTCATTCTAAGAAGCTGAAAAAGATATGTGATTATTGACTTATTACATTAATGATTATATTTATGTAATTATGTAAACTAAAGAATATATATATGTGTATATATATATATATGTTTCATTTTCATAGTATATAATTTGAGATACAGGAAGAGTGGTATATTAATAAGTAAAATTAAATATTTATCTTTAGTTACAATATCTTTTTTATTAATTTTGTTTAGAGTATTAAAATGAATAAAAAAGCACCAAAATTATCGTAGTCTAGTGGGTTATATTCCCCAGTTACAGTATTTGGATCACTACTTCGATTCTACGGAATCACATAATTTCTATAAGAAATTGTTTGAGCGTTTTGGGGGGGGTTCGATTATGGATTGGGCCTTCGCAATTTAATTCTTGAAAAAAGAAATTACAAAAAGGGCAAAACATTTTTGTTAAATCATAATCTGTAACAAAAGATTTTGATTTACAGAAATTAAGAAGTTTGTAAATATAATTGAAATGATCTAAACATTACTTTGTTTTTTCATATTTTTCAAGAGATTAAAAGGTTTATAGCATTTTTTCAAATTAAAATATTTTAATAATTTAAATAGTATTTTCATATATTTTTTTAAAAAAAATAGAGATTTAGATATCTTTGTATTATAAAATTTATTTTTAAACTATCTAAAACATTTAAAAATATGATTTAAATAATTTTCTTGTCATTCAATTTAATATACATATTAGTAAAATATTAGAGATTAAGTATTAAATATAATAAATGAATATGATGAATTAAAAAATAAGTTGATGATGTGGCATTATGAGAAGAGAGCAAGATTTAACTTTATATATAAATAGATGGTTTTATATAAATTGGAACCAATTTAGACATCATTTGTGAAACCACATCATTTTTGGGTTCTCAGTTTGACATGAAAGAGCTTGGAGAAGTAGATGTGATTCTTGGCATAAAAGTGATTAAAACTGAATCGGATATTGTTTGAATCAGTCTCATTATGTTTAAAAGATACTTAAAAATTTTGGTTTCTAGGATAAACCAAGTTTCAAATATACCTCTGTTCATTTGTGTAATAATAGAGTTTAGAATCTGCAAAAGTTATAGGGAGTGTAATGTTACCTCATGAATTGTACCAGGCCTGACATAGCTTATGTTGTTGGCTTAGTCGGTACACTCAAAATCCGAGTGTTAAGCATTTGTTTGTATTAGAACGCTTGCTGCAATATTTGAAAAGAACAATATATTAGAATCTCTGTTATTTTGAGTCACCATGTGTGCTTGAAGCATATAGTGATGCTAATTGGGCTTCAGATACTGATGAAATAAACTCAACTAGTGATTATTTATTTACCTTAGCAGGAGGAGCAGTGGCTTGGAAGTCATCAAAACAGACGTGTGTGGCTAGGTCTACGATGGAGTCTGAGTTGGTGGCTTTGGAATCAACATGTCAAGAAGCTGAATGGGTTAGAGGAGTATTGTCTGACTTTCCTTTACCAGATAAAGTATGTTCTAACATCTCTGTGAGATGCGACTCTTAGCCTGCAACTGCAGTCTCAATGAACAAACTTTATAATAGTAAAAAGAGATATATACGACTAAGGCATTAGGTGATACGGGGGTTAATAGAGCCTGGTGTTGTATCATTAGAGTTTGTGAGGTCAGCGAAGAATCTGGTTGATCCCCTAACCCAGGGATTATGTGGAACTTTAGTCGTGGACACTGCAAAAGCAATGGGATTGAAAACTCTGTGAAGATTCATTGTTCTTAAAGCCTCACTGGTGATCTTAATAAATACTTTAGATCTCGGTTCAAGTCGTCAAGTGAGAGAACAATGAATTTTCATGATAAGGAGTTTCCCAAGCTATGTGTAGACATGTGTTCTTGAATATAAGACACGTGGTCTTGAATAAATGTGAACTTATACATTTATGGGGGTGAGTAGAAATACTCACTTGATAAGTCACAAAGCGAAGTGTTGGAAAGTCAATAAGAAGACTCCTGGAGCACTTGTAGAAGAGCGAAAGTGTGCCAAAAGAAAGGTCTGTGTTTGCTCTTAAGTAAGAGTTATTACTCGTTTAATAGTGCGAAGCTCTCAGAAGTTGATCCAAGTCGTTTGTGACATCAACTCATTTCGTCTTTTTAAAAAAAAATTCTAAATAAACTGAAACATGTGGGGGATTATTAGAAGTGTATTGATACTAAGTGATTTGGGATGGGTCTCGTTAATGGGTGTTTAATATCATTCTATTTTCTTCTTCACATTTGTGATTCTTCTTGTTTTGATAACGTCATTTGCAACTTGCTCATTTATTCCCAAATCCTGAAATTAATCTTGAATTCATTTCTCTTCTGTTACAGTCGTGGGTGAATTGCTGGGTAACAAGTGAGAATCATTCTTAGAGTTAATTGAGAATGATTTTGTGAGCTCTTATAAATAGAGCTGCTTGTGGAGCAATAGTGATATGACTACAACACTTATCAATTTTGTTTCTATCTTCTATTCTTCATCCATATCTAAGAGCTTCATCTCACATACTGAGTGAACAGTTTGTAAGAACAAAGTGTACTCTTGAGTAAACCAGTCTTGATATTTTGCACCAAGTAGGCGGTTTATTTTGCTCAAGTCCAATAGTTTTTTGTGACTCTACAATCTCCAATTTCCTTGCTATTTTTGGTTATGTTCCAACATAGAGTCATCCGCATTAAAGTTGGTCAACTCGGCCATAATAACAATATTTAAATAAAAATTGAAACTACACAATACTATATATATAGAGCAATCACTCGTATATATGCTTACAAGTTGGTAATTATGATATTATAGTCCATGGAGACAAAGTCACTCTTTTTTTTGTGAGTGAGTATTATTATTAAAAGCAAAGTAGAATACATGGGTGAAATACATTGATGTAATACTAAAATCGGCAGAATAAAGGAAAATCCCTGAAAACTTGAGCCCAAAAGAAAGAAGCGATATTATTAAACCTCGAAAAGACTAGATAAAGATACTTGAATAAAAAGACTCAAAAAACTTACTACCTCGACTGAAAACCAAAACCACTAAAGATTAACCAACATCCAAACTGATGGTGGAACCTCCTATGACGAATATGAGTACCTCACAAATGAAGAAAAAGCTGGTAAACCGAAATGCCAAACTGCACGAAACCACAGAAAGAAACCTATTTGGAGGCAAGACCAAAGACAAACTAAATGGTTAAGTCAAACTACAACTGAACGTTTTTACACCTCGATAGAGCCCATAATAAGACAAGACCACGATCATGTCCTTAAGTATGAACAAGGAACAAACCAATCTCTGCACGGAGAAACCGAACAAAGACCAGCACAGCTACTGATCGAAGAGCAAATTAAAGAGCCTAAACCAAGAGTCTAACCTAGAATCTAAAAAAGGGTGAACCAAACTTAAGATCTAGCCACTTAAACTATGATAAATGTTCTAACGGAAAAGCAAACCGAGATATCAAGAAACAAGGAGCAAAACCCACCGAACTATCAGTGAAACATTAGATCACTGACGGCCACCTCAGCATACGACAACCATCGTCAGGTTTCAACAAGACAACTATTTTGAGAGAAAACTCTGTTTGAACTCTAAAGAGCCTTCCCCAAACATAACTTAGACCGATTTGAAAATTTCTCTAAACCCTGGCTAGACTAGGTAGAAAACAACAATTGGAGGGGAGTAGATGACATGGTGGCGGGGCTAAGGGAGCCTCCGGCCTCTGGCCACCACTCCCGAACAAAAACCAGCGGCGGAGGGCAAGGATTGAATGAACGCGTCTTCGTCTCTGATTAAAGGAAATAGAAAAAATTGATAGAGATTAAGTCACTCATTCTAACATTATATACTTTTGGATTTATATTGTTGATAACATGTTATAAAACTAATTTTATAATGACTATAATGAGTATAAAAATCTGATTTAGTCAATTTGAATCAATAAATATCATGAAATAAGTTTTTACTATTTGTAAGTATGAATTCTAACTATTCCCCAAAATTATAGCAGTGATGGGTACAACATATATAACAAATATAATACCTTCTCGACAATTGCATTCAGGACGACATAATATATGTTGGAACGTAAACCTAAAAAATGAAGAAAACTAAAACAAAGAAAAGTTGCAGAGCCGCAGAGGAGCTGCTAAACTTAAGTGAATTAGTTCGTCTACTCCGTGACAAGTTACAAGACGAAATCACCCTAGGATTAACTCTGCTCTCATCAATTGATCACGCAACTTCAGAGATGAAGTTCTTAGGAAATGAAAATAAGAAAAGGAAGAGATTACTTTTCTTGATGATTGGTAAACCTAGTGATTCTCCTTCTTATAGGCATAGCTCCATTAACTCTGAATTCATTCACAGAGCAAATAACGCCTTAAGAAATTCAACGTTATCACTCTACAATCATCACGATCTCTATAATGGCAAGAATGTCTTTATGAGAAGATGATTTTCACGGAGATGGGAATAAAGAAGAAGAGGGTTCTTATGTTTCAATATTGACTTTCTAAAACGTTTATGTTTAAGAAGAAGACTCTAAGCCTTCAAGGCCTTGATCCAAAAGAAATATAAGTAGGAAGTGAAAACCCGATTAGCCCATTAGAAGCCCAATAAGAAACATTCCCAACAATCCCCACATGTTTCGATTTAAATGAGAAAATAGAAAAACAATCTGTTGATGTCTAAAAAACTTGAATCAACACCTGAGACCTTCGCATATCAACATATTTACTTAATAGTTAACCATTCCTAACAATGAGTTATACGTTGTCTTCTGCTTGACTCACTCCACTTCATAATGAAACTTCTACGACTTATTACATATCACGAACATATATGTATAAGATCACATCCGAAGCTTCCATTCTACTTCAGAGAATATACACACTCTCGTAGTTAACCAATTGAACCAAGATCTCAAATATAATTTCAAGACTTTGGTTTGGCTTCTAGAATGTGTAAAACTCAAAATAGAATTTTGATCTCATAGACTTGGTATTGTCCAGGACTTGATGTCCACACAAACCTCACAAATTCCAAAGACACAATTACATATGTCTATCTTTGTCATTATAAAGCTTGTTTGAAGCCATTGCACAATTAGTGTAGAACACATTTTCTCAATAAATGGAAAATCTGTCAATACTTTGTTTCCTCATTTGTATACAGTATTTCTAAAATTTGCAACACATGTATGAATCAGTTCAAGTAAACAGATATAAGATTTGGAGTTTATTACTTTTATTATTGAATTTTTATTCAAATAACCAAATCTCTCATCCCATACATGCTTGAAGCATTAGATGGGTTCCCATGAATTGTTTCAAGCACAAACAGATTTTCCCCAAAATAGGCCTTTCCTACATAGTCTCCTTTCCTAGTTATCACTAGTTTACCAGCCTCTATTGTCTACTTGAACCCAGCAATCATTAGTAGAGCCCTAGAAATTAAATTTTTACGCATACTAGGAACAAACAAAACTCTAGTCAACTTGAGGATTTTTCCAGAAGAGTTCTAATTCTACATCCCCAAATCCAGCAACTTTCATAGCACTAGAGTCTCCTAAATACACATTTTCATTGTTAAGACTCATCAAGATTATTGAACAACACCTTCTAGTTGCAGATGTGACGGGTGGAACAGGAATCGATAATCCAATCCACCGCATCAGCTACAGCGTTTACCTCTGTGGTGATGGCAACAAACTCTTCTGTCACATGTGCTTTATTGGACTCCTTTGATAAGGGAGGTAGTTTACAGTCCATCTTCTTATGGTCCAACTTGTTGCATTTCCAGGACTTCACTTTCTTTTTGAACTCAACAGAAGCCTTAGGAGACTAAAATTTGGTGAGGTCTTTGTTCCTGCTTTTGGAGCTACCAACAGTTTCTACAACGTTAGCTGAGGTAGAAACAGAAAGAAAGCCTGAAGAATTACCGATGAACTTTCGATTTGCGTCTTCTATCATGACGTCTGCGATCAGCTCGTCCAACGTCATTTTCTTTTTATCATGTTTTAGCTTAGATCGGAAGGCATTCCACGAAGGAGGCAATTTTTCGATGAGAACAAGGACAGCCAGTTGATTGTCAACAGGAATCCCTTCAGCTTGGATTTTTGAAACGATAGCCTCATACTCATGAAGCTGTTCCTAAATTGGTTCCTCTTCTTTCATCACAAAGGCAGACCACTTTGAGTAACATATTGTTTCTTCCCTTAGTCTTCTCCACCATACTTCTTCTTTAACATATCCCAAATTTCTTTTGCTGACACATAATTCACATATATGTCAAACAACTTTTCAGAGAGATGGCGAATTATGTGTCCTCGAAAAGTGCGATTGTGCTCTTCAAAGATGCCCTCAGATTTTTTAGACTTCACAGGAGGGACAGCACCATCTTTCCCGATAAAATCGTGCGCAACGTTTTTCTCAATTAATACATAATCAAAACCCACTTCTTGGAAAAAGAACATCAGCTCCTCAGACCACCTCCGATAGTTGGCTTTGGTATGAGGTTGTAACTTGGAAAAGTCTGGAGCAACAGAATTTTTAGCCATCAGAGAAATGAACTGTTTTTGGGTTTAACTCAACTTAATTCACTCAAGATTGTTGAAACGTAAACCAAAAAAATGAAGAAAAGTTGCAGAGCCGCAGAGAAGCTGCTCAACTTAAGTGAATTAGTTCGTCTACTCCGTGACAAGTTACAAGGCGAAATCACCCAAGGATTAACTCTGCTCTCATCAATTGATCACGCAATTTCAGAGATGAAGTTCTCAGGAAATGAAAATAAGAAAAGGAAGAGATTACTTTTCTTGATGATTGGTAAACCTAGTGATTCTCCTTCTTATAGGCATAGCTCCATTAACTCTGAATTTATTCACAGAGCAAATAACGCCTTAAGAAATTCAACGTTATCACTCTACAATCATCACGATCTCTATAACGGCAAGAACGTCTTTATGAAATTTTAGAAGAAAATAGAAGAAGAAAATAAAATCTTTCTCTCTCCTCTCCCCGTAACTCTCTCTTGCAGGCAAACCTCTCTCCTCCCGATTTCCCTTTCCGGTGGCCGGTGCTCCTCACCTCCGCCGGAAAAGGGACCCCCTTGACTGTGGCATCTTCGCCGTCCCGACAGCTGCGTCAACCATGGCCGGACGCTCCGTGGTAGCTTGTCTTCGTCTCTTGTCTCGGGCTTGGAGGGTAAGAAGCTCTATTTCTTCACCGGTGCTTCGTTACTCTCCGACGTGGTGAACCGGTTAGTTGGTGTTCACGGTGAAGAATGAGCTACTGTCGAGCTCTCCTTCTCCCTCTTTTAGGGGTTTTGGATTAGATCCACCTACCGTGTGCTCCGCCGCTCTCGAGGACGGTGTCGGCGAGCTTTGTTGCTGGTGGATCTCGCTTGGCTTGTGGTCTTGCTAGAGTTACTTGCTTTTCCTAGCTATTGGCTCGCTTCTTCATCCTAGTGAGTTCGATTTAGTTGGGTCTTCTTCTAGGTGGCTTGTGGACAGTCTTCTCCTAGGCTTGTTGGCTCTCTCTAGCTCGTGTTTCATTAGAATTGGAGTGGTCTTGTATTTCTGAGTTTTGAGCTGTCGATTCTCCACTAGTTTTCTTTCAAGGTTGCTTTCAACGGTCAGTTTGGTTTAGGAAAGAATTACGTAGGCTTCGTTGGTGTTGGTCCGTTTAGCTAGGAGTTTGGAGGACTTAGTAAGACCTTGCAGTTGTTCCACGTGCTTCGCTCTGCCGACCTCATTGGGCTTTGTGTTGAGCTTGGTAGTTGGAAGTGTCGGTTTTCGTCTCTTGGTTTGTGAGGTTCCGCTATGAGTTTGCTCATTGTTCTTGAGCCTCCGGTGAAAATCTTCCTTTCGCTTTGGCTTCATCGGGATAACATCTAGTGCTGCTCATCTTAATGCTCTTCTAGAAGATGTCTTCATTTTGATTTATCAAATGGCTTATCGCTTCATTGATTCAAAATTGCTTATGCTTTTGAAGATCGATGGACTGATTTTATTTGCTTCCATGTTTTTTAATCTTTTTTTGGCATGGAACAAAATTTTAAGGTTATATCTTGTGTAAATCCTGCAAATTTTCATTAATGAAATATTTACATTTTATCAGAAAAAAAAAGAGCGTCTTTATGAGAAGATGATTTTACGGAGATGGGAATAAAGAAGAAGAGGGTTTTTATGTTTCAATATTGACATTCTAAAACGTTGAGGTTGAAGAAGAAGACTCTAAGCCTTCAAGGCCTTGATCGAAAAGAAATATAAATAGAAAGTGAAAAACCGATTAGCCCATTAGAAACCCAATAAGAAACATTCCCAACAATATATACATACATATATATGTGTAGTACGAAAAATATGATAATTATTTGAAAGTAGTGCATTTGATAACGCAGCCAATTTGGTGGGCAAAATGCAACAGTATCAAACCAGAGAGTAGGGCTGTTACGGACCGGATATCTATCCCAATTTGGCCTATCCGTATTCGTATCTGGTGGATAGTACGATTCGTTATCCGTATTTGTATCCGAAAGGGCCGGATATCCGTTTTTTTATATACATTTATTCAAATTATTCATACTCTTCAATTGGAAATATTTGTGTTTAAATTATTCAAATTTTTCAACTACAAACTAGTGTCATGTATCTAGATCACAAACAAATACATCATTTGTAATTGTTTAAACCTCCAAAGTTCAATCCAGTCAAAGATTGTGTTTAAACCCACCACAATGACATAGATTGAAATTTCCACATGTCTTCCACCTCTTATCACCTGTGTGGCAATCAACAACAAAATGAAACATAGGTAAGTAGAAGAGTAAAAAGAGAGTACTACTTAAATCTGCATAGGTGTTTGAACCATGAACGTTTTGCGCTTCAGCAAGTCACCATCTGATACCTTTCTCTGGATTTTTCTTGAGAAGATTTGACAAGAATTGACATAAAGAAGAAGACCATATCAATAAGGTCTATCATAAAAGCTTGCTTCAACACATTCACAAGCAGAATAATCACATCAACAACACATTTAGTTTGATAAAAATTACCTTGCTCACGCCACAAATCCATGAAACGATTTGCATCCTAACAAAGATATAAAAGAAAACTCATAAGTGGAAAGCACCATATCATATTAACACAATATAATTCACCAAACACCAAACAAATTTATCTCTGCTTGTAGTATTGATTCTTACACAAGCAAGGGATTCTTACACAACAGAAGAGAGAAGGGATTCTTACACAATTCACAGTTGAATGCTTGTAGTATTGATCTCCGCATAAGAGAGAACAAGATATTAGAATGGAAAAGCGTTTAAGATATAATAAAAGTGTAAAACAAGAAAAGATGTACATGATTCAATGTTCTCAACCTCATTAAGCAATTCTTCTACATTTAAATCCACATCATCATCATGATACCAATCTTGAGTGCATATAAGAGCTTCCACAATTCTTGGTGTAAGTGAACTACGGAAACGGTCAAGCACTCGACCTCCTGTGCTAAACGCAGACTCGGATGCAACACTTGAAACTGGAATAGCCAACAAGTCTCTTGCCATCAGACTCAAAACCTTGTACTTAGAACCTGTTGTCTTCCACCAACTCAGTATTCTAAATTATGGATTCTTTCTATCCTCTCGAATATCATCTAAATAAGAATCTAGCTCTGATTTTACAATCTCAGACCCTTCACTCTCTTCAGCATCGTCAAACATTTCATCCATTAGAGCATGTCTCTTCTTTTTCTCCTTAGATGGTGGTTCAGAATTTTTTTGTGAAGATATCACTGCATCTTGTGATATCAAAGACAAGTAGTATGCAAATAATCTGTTCAAAGCATCGATGATCTTCTCAACCAAACAGTTAGCCTCATAAGGTGGATACGTACCTTCAATCATCCACTTTACCCATCGCATTTTGTATCGCGGATCAAGAATTGCAGCAACATAGATCATCATGTTTGTGTTGTCGAAATTCCCCCAATACTTATAAAACTTCAGCCTCATTTTTTCAGCCATAGCCTGCTTGTGTTCATCCTCTGCTGTGTCCATCTTCACTATCATTCAGCCCACTCCAAATATCTCTTTCATATATGTATTGCCAGTAACATATTTAGACCCAGAGATGTTCACAGTTGCATCATAGAAATACTGTAAAATCTCTGTCAATGCACTAGCATATGACCAATCACTTTCACTTGGTTGAGCATTGCAGATTCTACTAAGTTCTGCAACGTACTTGTCATCTTCTACCTCAAGTATATCAAACCCTTTCTTCAAACTTACAGCAGCTTGTAACATCAGAAATGTTGAATTCCATCTCGTTTCAACATCTAAATAAAGACCAGCCTTTGATTCAACGTTTTGAATCTCCAAACACTCCTTAAACCTTTTCAACCTCCAGGTGAAGATCGAACATACCTAACAGTTGATCTGATCCTAAACATTGAACCATGTGCTTCTTGAAGACCGTCTTTCACAATCAGACTTAGAATGTGTGCTCCACACCGCATATGCAAAAACTCTCCACCCAAGACCGTTGTTCCCCACGAAGTCAACTTCTTCTTCAGGTATTTTAATGCAAGGTCATTCGAACTTGCATTATCTACGGTTATGGTGAACACTCTCCTAGTTCCCCAGAAACTGCAGCACTTCTCAAGCATTTTACCTATCGTTTCACCAGCATGATTATCAACTACGCAGAAATTGATGACTCTTTTGTGCAGCATCCAATACTCATCTACATAGTGCGCAGTTAGACACATGTAACTGAGATTTTGAATGGAGGTCCAACAATCTGTTGTCAAACAAATACTACCTTTGTAGTTTCTAAAAAACTTCCTAAGCTTTCCCCTTTCATCTTCATAAAACCTTAAACAATCTCTAGCTATTGTTTGCCAACAAGGGATTTCAAACCACGGCTGAAGAACACTCATGAATCTTCTAAATCCCCTATGTTCAACAAACCTAGTTCATCCATGATGATCATTTCCACTAAAGCCTTACGAGATGCTGGTTGACTAAATGTTGTATGTGATGGTACTCTACTTCCTACAGAGTCATCTACTTGATTACGATGAAATAAAGTTGATTGCTTCAACTTTTTACCATCACTTTCACTATCGGCTTCTTCTCTAGACATCAATTTGCATTTAGATATGTGGTTTAACATTGCACTAGTTGTGGGACCATGCCTAGTTCTACATGAAATCAATGCTTCACAATGATTCCACTTCGCTTTATATAAATTATCAGTCTTCACAAAATGCAGCCAAACCTTAGATCTTTTCTTTGAATCTCCAATATATTCCGAAGATTTCGTCGCTGGATATTGTTCACATGACTCTTGCTTGGAGCTGCCAGCATCAGTGCCACAATCTTGAGTTGATTTTGCAGTGTCCTCCATTGAAGCCATCTACAAAAGATCCAAGCAAAAGATATGATCACTCAAAGTAAGCAGATATCTATATGGTTTCCTAGATAAACTTTTCCAGGAAAAAGGAGAATCTACCCAATTTTATATAAACACTTGAGTGCAATGATCATGTTAATTAAAGCAAACAAATAGAGACTTCACACTGCAGCACATAAAAAGCTTTCAACATTAAACCTTATAAATTACTAAAAAACAAAGAAAGAAACCAAAAGATTATGAATTTTTTAACAAAATATTAATGTATTCTTAGAAAGCATACTATATACTCTAATTGACAATGATTATTTACCCCAAAATTTCATCAAGTATGACCTAAAACTAACCTAATTGTATAAACTGAAAACTAACTGTATCTTCAAGTTAAGAGTTATGTTCCATTAGATGTAAACTATACCAAAAACAATCTTCTAAATTCATCCCAATTCCTAACTAAACTCTTTCCTTAAAATACCGACTTATAATTATTAAAATCAAATCTCCTGTCAAATTACAATTACATTAATAATCAGAAGTCTCAATTTCACAAGTTAACAACTTATCTAATTTCACCAAACATGAAAAGCGTTCACGTCTTTTTTTTTCTTGGTAAATACCAAAATCGATATGGATTAAGCAGGACCTACCAGTCCTACTTGGGAAAACAATCCAAAACTAATCAAAATGAAGAAATTAAAAAAAACAGAGAAAAAAATATAATCCATTTAAAATCCTTTGTTCTTCTTCAGAATATCCAATCGCAACCACAAAAAATTCTCAGTGAACAAGAGACAGAACAAATTGTCTTATTGAACATAGAAACCAAAACAGACTAGAGACAGAACATAAAAAGCAAACGAGATTTGTTATTTATGAATGAAAAACAAGAAAACCAGATATGAAGAACTGTAATGCAACCCATTATGGTGTAATACATTTTTAGCAATGGCCTCAGCTCTATGGTTATGTTACGCATATAAAATGCAAAATACTTGTACAAACTCTAATATTTTCTTACCATACACGATCTCTCCAAATTCGTGAGACCCCCACTTTAAGAATTGTTTTTTAATTCTGAAATTCAACAATGTCTTAAACCCCAAAGCTAGATACTTTTGTTTACATTACTCAAAAGATGAGTCAAAGTCAAACAAAATAGCCCTTTTGTAATGTGGACTCTTAACACTAGGGCTGTTACAAGAAATTTAGAATAACTACTTAAGTACAAGAAATTAGAATTGGCAAGAAAATGTCTATCTGTAACGGTAACAAAACTATAAGAAGCAAACTACAATCACTTCAATTAATGCAAATAGCTCTCTATATAGCATGGACCAGTATTTTAAGAAGCAAAAATGGTGACAAGTATATTCCACAGTTTAACTGAGACACAGATTAGGGAATACAAATACTAACTTGATGATTCTGCATAACCAAACAATCTGTACTGAGTTTTACCAACAACTCTGGAGGAAATCTGCGATATGTGAACAATACTATTATATATAGAATCTTTTACAAAACGTGAAGATTTAGTAATATATATACATCACGACGCTGCTTGCACTTTTGGAATACGGTTCCTTTGATTTTAATATTTTCAACAAATTGGAGACTTGATGCAGAATATTTTGCATCAACCTTTTCAAGAATGTCTCTGTTCTGTTACGAAGGCAAGGATTAGAGACTCTTCCTGATAATTTCAAACTTTCTTATATAATAAAGTACATTCTCAGTCACAATTAAGAGAGGGATAAGCTTAAATGAGAAGCACTCAGTTTGACATGACACTATGACAACAAGTGTTTGGTTAACAAGTGTACATTTCGATCACATGGCAGTAATATACTAATCTAATAAAATCCAGACGGTTATTTATCCACATAAAGGTCTCAAAAATCGAAGCAGAGATTCAAAAACTGATTTTGTTAAATAGCATCAAAAACATAACATCGGATCCACATCTAAGAGGATTTTGCTATGTAGGAAGCAATCTTATCAGCTTCACTTAAATAAACCACATCAAAGAAAGCAAGAAAGTCTTTCAAAAGGAATTTACACTTTAGATAGCGAAAGAGCATATAACATAAATTGGTATCTAAGAAGCAAGAACAGATAAACTGTCAAAATTAATTGCTTAATAACTTCATATTAAGCACAAGGAAAAGCGCTGTTAAAAAAAATCAAGCACAAGGAAAAAGAAAAAGACTCACAAAAAGTCTCGAAGCAAGAATGAAATTGGTGTTAAGGGAAAAGAAGCAAAAATTACGAAATCAACACTCACAATCTCAAAATCGAATGAATCAACAAGAAATCAATATATCCACATATTTAATTCGGAACCCAAACATTCAATATTTCAACCTCACAAAGCTATCTAAGAGAAATCGAAGAAAAGAAACAAGAGAAGAAATGTGAGACCTATCGCAAAAAAGAAGCGCCACCAGATAAAGGATGGCCGTCGGAGTGAGGAGCGCCGCCGGAGCCGGAGACGTCGAGGTTGACAGCGTCGAGAAGACAAGAAGAAGAGATGAACCCTAGAAATCTAGAAATCGTGTGTCGACTATGGAGAAGAGAATACAAGAAAAATTATGATTTCAAGTAATGGGCTCTGATAATTCTGATAATGGGCTCTATAATGGTTCTGAAATTTTCAATAAGGTAATGGGCTCTGAAATTTCAATAAGGTAATTATTTCCAAAAATCCATATCCGTATCCGGCGGATATACAAATTTCAAATCCGTATCAGTATCCGTTTTGTCCGGATATCCGTATTACAGATCAAAATCTAGATACGGATACGGATATCCGGCAAATACGGATCTTAATTAACAGCCCTACCAGAGAGTAATGAAAGACGCGTTGAAGGAGATGAGAAAAATCAAAGGAATTTTGGGTTTATTGCTGCATCCTCACATCAAATCCAGGTCGGTCACTTATGTATCTTTCGCATCATCATTGCACTCAGTGCTCTCAGATTTCACAAATCCATGAGCCCTCAAAAACAATAAACCTTAAATGTAATTCTTTTGTCCATTGTGTAATGCCCAATCAAAATCCCCAAATTTTAATTCTTTTTTGCTCGGAAAGTTGCAGACTTTTAAGCTCATAATACACCCCTAGAAACAAGATCAAGTGGTTGTTACTTCACATGAGCGGAATTCACACCCCTTGACTTCGTATCTGAATTATGGGACTTGAAGAGTCACTTTTCGGATCAATCTGATCACAGATAGAGAGCCAAATGGAAAATGATGGATCGCGGAAGGACTAAACTCGAATGGATCCAGTCGAGGGATCAACCCGAGTATACCAAAATGCAACAGTGGTTGAGGGATGGTCGAGCAGAAGCCGAAAAGGTGCGATGCGGGTTGACGAATGGTCGAAGATGGTTGATGTGGGTCGAGGTGGAATTGATGTGAACTATCAAAAGTGATGGAAAGCTTTTGATCTTCAACTTACACTCACTCAGAATATGACACACGAGAGTGAAGAGCAAGAGAGTGATTTTGAGGCCACTAGGATCAAACAAGAGAGGTTCTTAGCAGAAAAAGTTTGATGATTTCATTCCAAGGCTACAAAGGGTTTATAAAGGAGACAACAAAGGAAAAGAGATTTTTAAGATGGGCTATAAACAACTCGGCCCATAAAAAGAAACAACAACATAAAGTACTAAATTCTTCTAAATAAAAATTGACCCACTTAATCCTTGGAGGCTTGAGCAATGTCGCCTAAGGGGTTGTATAGTAGAGTGTATGCAACTTACCTCATTAAAAACCTTGTCTAGAAAACCCAAGTTGGGACAAAACTAGACGAATGGAAAAAGAGTGTAAGAGCATACACCTCTCTTAGGCAACCCTTAGTTGGTTTGTATCAAAACCAATGTGGTTTGATTAGCCTTTGGACTAAGGTTGCTTTCAGCACTTATTAGCATTGCACTAACGGCTTGTTCGAGTAGCTTAGCTTTGGCTCGAGTAATAGGTCCACTAGGCACATCCATAGCTCGTTGTAGTTCCTCGGGTCCAAGCTCTCCTAAATCTCCTTACTTCGGGTCAAGCTGCTGGTCCATTCTTATATCATAATGGGTATCCATCAATCATCTCACTTTTTTTTCATTAAAAAAATGATTGAACAAGGAGATTTTTTCCTTCATTTGTTTCTTCCTTTTTCAATTTTGGATTATTGCCTTATGTTTGTGGTCTTGTCAGAAAAGAATGAATGTTTATCTATTGAATTCACGGTTAATATTGTTTATACAAGGGATTCTCACTCTAGACTAGATACAAATAAGGAAGTAAATATAACAATATAGAAAAATTCTGTATAATGAAAATTCGTAATACCCTCTCAAGGAGGAGAGTGAAGATCAAGAACTCCCATCTTGAGAATAAACTCTGAGAATTCTCTCTTACCAAGAGCCTTGGTCAATATATCAGCTAACTGAATCTTTGTGGAGACATGTTCGGTTACAATTGTTCCATGATTGATCTTGTCTCGAATGAAATGACAATCGGTTTCTACATATTTTGTTCTTTCATGGATACATGGTTTTCACTAAGATGAATAGCTGAGAGACTGCCATAGTGAAGTGGAATCGGTGTCTATACCTGAATACCAAAACAGAGAAGCAAATTTTGTAACCAAAACAGCTCTTGGACCGTATCCGACATTGCTGTGTACTCGACTTTAGCCAAAGAGCGAGAAATTGTCTCATGTTTTCTTGTTTTCCACGAAATCGGAGAACCTCCAAGTTGTATAATCCAAGCAGTGAGGGATCGAAGAGTAAGAGGACACTAGCCCATTCGGAATCACTCCATGCTTGTAGAGTTAATGGTTGACCAGAACGCATGAGTATACATTGTCTTGGCTTCCATTTCAGATACCTTACAACTCGAAGAGCTGCGTCCCAATGATCTTCCTTCGGAGAGTGCATAAATTGTGATAAAACATGAATAGCATATGATAACTCAGGCCTGGTAAATGTAGGGTAGATCAAGCGTCCCACTTACCTTGCGATATTTTGTTGGTTCTGCCAATAGTGGACTCGTTGATAATGCAAGTTTGTGATTCTGATCCATTGGGAATGAGGCCAGTTTAGCACCTAATAAACCAACTTCTACTATGATATTAAGGCTATATTTCCGTTGACACAAGTGTATGCCAGAGCTGTTGCGAGCCACTTCAATGCCTAAGAAATATTTCAACAAGCCTAATCTTTCATTTTGAAGCAATCACTCAAGTATTGTTTAAACTCTGCAGTTACCTAAGGAGAACTTCCTATTATGATCAAGTCGTCAACGTAGACTAGGACGTGTAATTGAACACCATTCCGATAAAAAAAAAAATAGTGAGTAATCTGGTATGAATTGCTGAAACCCGTAGTCAAGGAGAGACGTTGTCAGCTTTTGAAACCAACACCTAGGTGCTTGGCGTAGACCATACAAAGACTTTCGAAGACGACACACTTTAGTCTTATCATAAGTATGAAAACCTGGAGGAAGACGCATGTATACTTCCTCATCTAAATCTCCATAAAGAAAGGCATTATACACATCCATTTGATGCACTTCCCAATCACAAGTAGCCACTATTTCCATAAAACACCGAACTGTTTTCATCTTGGCAACCGGTGCAAAAGTTTCATTAAAATCCTCTCATTCAATCTGGTTGTTCCCAAAGACAACCAATCCCGCCTTATGTCTCTCTATATTGCCATCAGATTTGTATTTGATGCAATATACCCACTTACAGCCCAAGGCCTTCTTTCCTGAAGGTAATGTTTCAATTGTCTAGGTCTTTGTATCTTCCAAAGCGTTAATCTCACCACGCATAGCTTCACAGAAAAATTCATCTTCCATCGCTTGTTTGTATGATGTAGGTACAGTATGAGAAGATATTGCTGCAAGAAAATGCTTGTAATGTTCAGAGAAAGCATCAGAAGATAAGAAATCCTCAAGAGGATAACACGAGGAATCATGTATAGTGTCAGCCACAAAATCCTTTAAGCGAATGGACTTAACTTTTGTCCTATGTCCTCTGCCAAGTTCTGGAATTGTAACTAGTTCTGGACTGGTGATGACTGGTTCATTTTCTGATTCTTTATCCCCCCCCCCCCTCCCCCTTGAGGTATAATTGGTGAATCAGCAGTAATAGGATCAGGTTCTGCAGTTGGAACATCAATATCAGCAGTAGTTAATGTCGTTGGTCTAGAAACTACATCAATATCAGGTTGTGTAAATTGATTGTTCTGATTCTGCAAAGATATCTCGTACAAGAGTGGGATCATTTTCAGGATTCGATGGAGGTTGTTGTGGTTGCGGTACAGTCGGTAATGCTGCAGGTATAACAACACAATCGTCATCACACGGAACAACAAGAGGAGTCTATGTCAGATTCGCAGTTGCAGAGAGTGTATTCTCTGAACTATGTTGATAAGGAAATATGTGCTCAAGAAACTGAACATCACGTGATACAAAGATTTTCCCAGTAGCAATATCATAAAGCCTCCAACCCTTCTTCCTAAAGGGATAGCCAAGAAATACACAAGCTTTGCCACGTTCTTGAAACTTGTCACCACCATGGTTCTTGTTATGTGCATAACATAGACATCCAACAATTCGAAGGTGCTGCAGTGGCGGTGGTCTATCATAGAGCAGCTCAAAAGGTGTCTTACCACCAATAACCTTTTAAGGAGTTTGATTTATTAAGTAGCTTGCTGCCAAGATACACCCACCCCAAAATTCAATAGGAAGGTGAGACTCAAATCTGATTGCACGCGCCATGTTGAGTATATGTCTATGCTTTCGTTCTACACGCCCATTCTGTTGTGGAATAGACACACATGAAGTTTCATGTATAATTCCATTGTCCCTAAAGTATTCAGTAAGAGCCAAAAACTCACTACCATTATCACTGCGGAACCTACGAATTTTGGTTTCAAATTGACGCTCAACAAGAGCAAAGAATTGTTTGATTCGTGTAAGAGCGACCTGCTTATTTGGGAGTAGATATAGCCATACAGCTCTTTTATAGTCATCAACAATGGTGACAAAATACTGAGCTCCACAAAGCCTTTGTACGATAGGGTCCCCACAAGTCACAATGAACCAATTCAAAAGCAGTACTTGTCTTATTCAAACTTGATGGAAACACATCTCTTTATTATCTAACATAGATACAACTCTCACATGCTTTAATGTCAAAAACTTTAGAACTTGAAATATCATAAATAGCTAAAGAATCTAGAGCTTTAGAAGAAGGGTGACCAAGACGCTTGTGCCAAACTTCTCTTGTTGTCTTAGCCGAGCTTGTCACTAACACCTGAGCCACATCAAAGCTTCTAAAGAAATATAAACTGTTTTGCTTCTCACCCGCCCCAATCAAAGTCTTCGTGATGCGGTCCTGAATTATACAAAGAACATCAGAGAATTGGAAGGAGCAACGTCGATCTTTGGCCAATTGAGAAACTGATATCAAATGGCAGTGAAGACCATCAACATAATACACATTCTCAAGACTGAGTTCTGATCCCAAATTAACTGAGCCTTGGTGAGTTGAAATAGTGAAACGACCAACTGGTAGATTTATTATAACCGATTTCATTAACTGAGAGTTAGCTAAAAAATACAATGAACCAGTCATATGATTGGTTGCACCTATATCAAAGATGCAAGACTGGGAAAAAACGTACCAGAAAGACGTTCTGATGGAGTTGATTTTATGTCATTCAACATCGACACCAACGTTTTCCATTGCGTATCAGTAAGACCATTGAATCTGTGATCATCAGGTTGTAACCCTGCAGTCGGGACAGAGTTAACAAAAGCTATTTCTTTTCCCGCACGCTTTGAATTTGGAGCAGGTGTAGAACGAGACTGAGGTATAGTCCAGCGAGGATGATCTCCCCACCATTCTGGGTAACCGATTTGCCGGAAGTATTGTTCAGCTCTATGGCCAGTTTGGCCACAAGCAGTGCACTACACGCTTTTCTCATGAGTATTGGCAGCAGGTTTTTGTTTATATTGAGTTTGCATATCAAAACTCACGCCCTCTGCAGGTTCTGTGTATGACTTGACGCCAAGACGAGAATCTTCCTCTTGAGTTATCATGTGGAAAACATCATCAGGAGAAGGTAAGGTGGGTCGAGATAAAAGTGCAGATCTAGTTGGTATGTACACTTCATCAAGACCACGAAGAAACTCATGAACGCGATCCTCCTCACGTTCTTTCTCCAATTCAGTGGTTAAGCTGCAAACACACGCACCACATTTACAGCTCTTCGGTGGACGATAATCAGCCAACGTCGTCCATAGGCGATTGAGATTACCAAAGTATGCTTCAACAGTCTGGCCATTCTGTCAAATGTTAGCAATCTCAGTCTTAATTCTCTGTATTTTCATGCCGCTTTTGACAGAGAATCTCTTCTGGATGTGTTGCCATAACTCACAGGCAACATCACGGTGAGACAAGTTCGATCTCACAGTAGATTCAATGGTGAGCTTTATCCAGGAAATCATCAATGCATTGTTGGTCCACGAGTCTACAAGATCTGGCGAGTCAACAACTGGTTGAGGTATTGTCCCATCAACAAACTCAAACTTCTTCGTATCCTTCAACACATATCTTAGATTTGATGACTATTTATCATAATTTGGTCCACGGAGCAACGGTTGAGAGATGATACATCCGTGATTATCACTCGATGTCAAGTCATATGGCGATATTGTTCGTCGTTGAACAATAACCGTTTCAGTTGGAAGAGTCCTTGAAGAGGAGTCATCAGTCATGATGTTCGGAGAAAAATAGCTTTAACGGTGAGTTTAGGAGAGAATGAAAACTCAGTTGTTGCTACTAGTGTAGAGTTAGAAAACCCTAATACCGTGTCAGAAACTGAAAGAATGAATGTCTCTGTATTGAATTCACGGTCATTGACCTTTGTTTATACAGGGGATTGTTACTCTAGACTAGATACAAATTAGGAAGTAAATATCAACAATATGGAAAGTTTCTACACAATGAAGATCCGTAATAGGTATAATATACTTGTGAATTTTTATATATAGTTAATATACTTTTACGCGGAAGAGTTTTTTTCCTCCACTGTCCACAAGGCATTGATTCTCTCTTCCTCTCTCTCTCTCTGTGTATTTTCGCGGCTAGCTCTGCTCTGGTTTTGATTTTGATTCCTCGTGTTCCCATAAAGATTTATTTTTTTGTTTTATATATGTAAATAAGGAGATTAAAAAACAAATTGATTTTCCTCTTTCCATGGATGCTTTCTCTGGCTTCCTCTTAGCAGTAGGTTTGTTTTTGTGTAGCTGTTGTACACATTTTTAACATTCCATAGTGAAATTCAGATTCATAGCTCTTTTCTTTTATTCCATCCTCTCACCATCACCTCCAAAATTTGTTATATAAATATGCATTTCCCCTCCCTTAGTTTCTCTTATATTTTCCTTTGTCTTTTCTTTTCTGACTCTACCAAAAATCAGAAAAGCAGACAAAATCTGCAAATTTATAACAACAATGAGCTATTCTTGTCAAAGCATGGGTTATGGTCTGTTTCTCCTTCTTCTTGTTTGTTTCATGTCATGTTTTCTTAGTGTTTTGTTGTGAATTTTGAAGTGTATTACTGTGTGTTTGTAGTTCTGTTATGTGATTGCTCTGCTTGAATATGTTTCTTGACACAATCTCTGTAGGTAGTAGAAGTGCAAGGAGCTATGCGTTTGGAAGGACTTATGTTGTGAGGCCTAAAGGAAAGCAGCAAGCCACTATTGTTTGGTTGCACAGTCTTGGGGACAATGGCTCCAGGTAATATAATATCCTATCACTTGCCTTGTTTGTATGTTCAGAGTCAAGTTTTAAAGAAATTTTATGCTTTAAATGCTTGAAGTCATACTTCTCAAGACAATGCCTAAATAAAAGATATATAAATAAACAAAAAAACTGTTCTTAGGACAAAAGTTGTCAACATTTGCCACTGTTAGTTGGACAATTTAAGTTTAAATGTGTCATTAAAAGCTTTAACTTTTGGTATAATTGACTACAACATATAAAAGGAGCTTTAGAAAGTTGAAATTTGGCGTGTTTTTTGATAACAACGTCTCACTTTGTCTCTGTTCTCTCTGCAGCTCGTCTCAGCTCTTGGAGAGCCTACCTCTTCCAAACGTAAGGATAGATGACTCTTGGAAGTAATTTTATTTATTACTAAATTCTCATTCAAGGTTTCTGAGTCTGACAAAGATTATATGCTATGCAACACAGATAAAATAGATTTGCCCAACTGCTCCTTCACGTCCTGTTTCGCTTCTGGGTGGATTCCCTTGCACTGCCTGTAAGATCATTCAAGTTCTTTAAACTTCACACGAAACATTCTTTCAAGCAATCACTAAAACAGTGAACTAACCTCTTTGATTCTCAGGGTTTGACGTGGGAGAAATTTTTGAAGATCTTCAAGATGATATAGAAGGCTTAGATGCTTCAGCTGCACATATTGCTAACCTCTTATCCATTGAACCAGCAGATGGTGAGCTAACCAAGAGTTATATATATACATCTCTGTTCCTCTCGCCACCTTGAATTTATCCATCATAATCTCTAGCTTAACTTAAAAATGTTATTTGTGGTTTGTGTCAGTCAAAGTTGGGATCGGAGGTTTCAGTATGGGTGCAGCTATAGCTCTGTACTCGACGACATGCTACGCTCTTGGACGTTATGGAACCGAACATCCGTTTTACCATAAACCTGCGTGCTACTGTAGGACTTAGTGGTTGGCTTCCTGGTTGGAGGTATATATATTTGTTCCACCCCTTCATGCACTAGATAACACAGAGACTTAACTATTGGAAGCTTAAACATAACAATGCAGGAGCTTAAGGAGCAAAATAGAAAGTTCAAATGAGGTTGTAAGGCGTGCTGCATCAATACCAATCATACTTGCACATGGAACTTGTATGTTTACACATCATTATGTGATTTACTGTTGCTTGATAAAATCACCAAAGAGAATTTGATTTTCTTAACTTGACTGATGTGTTCTTTGGTTGCAGCGGATGATGTAGTTCCTTATAGATTTGGAGAAAAATCTGCTCAGGCACTTGTCATGTCTGGATTTCGACAACTTGTGTTCAAGCCATGTGAAGGGTAAATATTGCAACTCATATACTAAAGTTATCAGTCTAATTTGCATTAGTGTTTTGGTCTGAGATTGTGAAGTTAATGTCAATTGTGTAGGCTTGGTCACTATACAGTTCCTAAAGAAATGGATGAGATGGTTCACTGGCTCGCCTCAAGGCTGTTCTCGAGGGCTCACGTTAAAACTCTGCAATGATCTTCTGATCATCTATAGTTACAATACATGGTGTAGATATATATATTTCATATATATATATAAGAGAATGGGTGGGTTTCTTGAGGTATACGGTGTTTTTATGTTTTAAATGTTCTGTGATTTTTGTTTTTGTTTTTCCGTCAAATGTTTTGTGATTTATTTTTGCTTTTGTGCTCTTCGATTTGTTAATTTTGAGAGGCTCATTTTGGTGCTGCTTTTTTCCTCTATAACTCACCAAGTTTTCTTCATACATAATCCAAAGAATTTGAGTTTCTTACACATTATTGGCGTACATCAAAATATGTTTCTGTAAAGAGAAAGAGAATTTTCTTATCAAAAAAAAAAAGAGAAAAAGAAAAACATAATAAAATTCATTCAGCAGTCAGCATATCACTTCAGTCTTTGGATTAATCTTGGTTTCCTGCTACATCTTTAAGCTTCTGCTCCAGTTCACCTTCCTGGAATTGTAAAAGGAACTTTATGATCAAAAGAATGAAAAAACGGAAAATAACCTTGTGCATATTAAGAATGATGTCTGAGCCACCAATGAACTCTCCTTTAGTGAAGATCTGTGGAAACGTAGGCCAGTGGCTGCACAGAAAAAAAGACTCATGAATTAAAAGAGCTTCGACAACAAAGTCAAGCTTATGCTCAAGCTTTTAGTTAAAACTTTGAGGAGAGATTATAGAGCTTTCTTTATGTAACTTTTAAATTTAGTTGTGTCCACACACTAACGTGAAGGATTTCACAGTGTTTTTCAACTCTTGGTCTTCTAGAATGTTTCTAGCACTGATAGGAACATCTAAAAAGAGGAGATCACAAGATAACATAATGAGAACTCACAACACCCTACATTCACAAAAGGCTTCAGTAACAGTCCAAAGCACATCAGAACTTACTGTACTGTTGCAATACTCTCACGGCTAATGAGCTAAACCCACACTGAAGAGCTTCCGGGACACCTTTCATGTAGATCATAACAGGATTATCCTTCACATCATACACAACAAATGCTAACATAGCATTAGCGAAAAACCTAACCAGATTCAGAATCAAATTATTGTAGAGGCCTAAACATAAACATGAACTTAAAATCTACTTCAGTTTACATTCTCAACGATATCTTCAAGTGAGTCCATAGACCCAGAAGAGACTTTCTGTGTAGACTTGAAATCATCATGTGTGTCTGAACCGTTTGGCACTTTAGAGGAGTATCTAATCATCACATTTTGGTAGACTGATGCATATGCCTACAAACATAAACCAGAAATTAAACAATAAACCACAAAAATTGCCTACATACCGAATAATCTTTTATCGAAAAACAAGTCGATTTCATGGAATTCAAAATCAGAACCCAAATGCCTTAAAATGGAATATAAGAGAGGAAAAGGAACAACTTTTAAGGGATTTACCATGTGCAAAGGGCTAAAATTTGATTGCGCACGCATCAGATAGATCAATCCAACAAAAAGGGTTACACTACAAGAAAACTGCCAATTTGCGATGGCCGAAATCGTTGCAAATCCGTCGCAAATGGCCATTTTGCGATGAATCTGCGACACCATCAAAAACGTCGCAATTCGTGTGTCGCAAATTGGATTCGTCGCAAAATCATCGCAGAAATTGCGACGTATTAATGTCGTCGCAAAGCTGCGACGGCCAAGATCATCTCAAATTCGTCGCAGGATTTGCGACGAACCTGCGACGTCAGATCTGCGAGGAAATTGCGACGTCATTTTGCGACACTGTTGCGACGTCTGTTTTGCGACGTATTTGCGACGGCTATTTAAAATATATTATTTTTTTAATTCAGAAATTTTAATAAAATATTTTTTAATTATTTTTAAAATTGTTTAAATAAACTTTAAATTAAAATAAAAATATTAAATATAATATTTTTAATATATTACAAAAATAAATAAAAATCTAAAAATTGTCCGATAGGTCTACGTTGGAGTCCAAAATCTTGTCTGGGTTTTGATCCGTGCTCCCGTCCGAGTTTGCTGAATTTGATCCGAGCTCACCGGATTATATCGCGTTTAGCTGAGCAGCCCGACGTCTTTTGAAGCCAACGTAAAGATCAACTGGTTGAACTTGGCGATGTGGTCCTGCAACTAGTTTTACAACATAGATGTTAGGAGTCGTTCTTAACTTTTTTTGAATTACAATTTGCAAAATGTTTTAAAACGGTTTATTAAATTCTAATCGTATTTGGAATTAACATAATTCATTAAAAACTGTTGTACAAATTTGTAATTGTAATTTTTAAAATGTTTTTGAATTTTTTTTATAAAAAATCATAACCGTTTAAAAAAATGTAAAATGTTTAAAAAATTAAAAAAAAAGTTTAAAAAAATCCAAAAAACATTTTGTAATATCAAAAAAAAATTTCAAAAACGTTTTTAAAAATTCAAAAATGTTTAAAAAATTCAAAAACGTTTTTAAAAATTCAAAAATGTTTTAAAAAATTTAAAATCGTTTTTAAAAATTCAAAAATGTTTAAAAATTTCAAAAAACGTTTTTAAAAATATAAAAATGTTTTAAAAAATTTAAAATCGTTTTTAAAAATTCAAAAATGTTTAAAAATTTCAAAAAACGTTTTTAAAAATTCAAAAATGTTTTAAAAATTTCAAAAAATGTTTTTAAAATACAAAAACAAAATTAAAAAAAAAACAAATATCGTTTTTAAAAATCCAAAAAACATTTTAAAATTTCAAAAATCATATTTAAAAAATCCAAAAATGTTTTAAAAATCTTAAATTGTTTTAAAAAACCAAAAAGTGTTTTTAAAAATCCAAAAATGTTTTTAAAATACAAAATCGTTTAGAAAAATCGAAAAAACGTTTAGAAAAAATTCAAAAAATTCACAAAAATGATGAAATCGTTCCATGGCCTAATCTATCGTTTATCTTCCAAATCCTAAGTTCTATGGCCTAATCTAACATGTATGTTCCATGTCCTAATCTAACATGTAAGAAGACTTACCTTGGCGTTGGGAAGAGAGGAAGTCGCGGTAGAGAGGAAGAGATCCGAGGAGAGTAAGCCCACGGGAAGAAAGGAAGAGATCCGAGCAGAAGATGGGACGTGGGAGAAGAAAAAGAAGAAGAAAAGAGGAAGAGGAAGAAGAAGAGAAGAAGAGGAAGAAGAAGAAGATAGGAAGAGAGAAGAATAATTGCGGAAGAAAGAGAGAGAGGGAAAGAAATCAGGAATGATAGGAAGAGAAAGAGAAGAGGAAAGAAAACCACGCGGCTAGTAATTCTAAACCGCTATGCGACGGCCTTGCGACGGAAATTAGGGTTTTTGGCCGTCGCAAACCTGCGAGGGATTTGCGATGTTCTGCATCCGGGCGTCGCAATTCCATAGCAGATTTGCGACGGAATTGCGACGTTTGGGGTAAAAACTCTAATGTTTAGCGGTTTATCCACTTCCTTGCAACATAACGAATGTCCGAACAACGTATCAAAGATAAATACGAAAAGACCAAGAATACAACAATGATCATTCGTCAATTGAATTTGGTATGTGTAATTCTCAACAAAACCGACAAACTATGTAGCGAGATTGAAAATACATATATCTATAGTTTAGCGGTTTTGTGGATGCTTATACAGACCAAATTCAATTGATGAATGATCATTGTTGTATTCTTGGTCTTTTCGTATTTATCCTCGATACGTTGTTTCGGCCATCCGTAATGTTTCAAGGTAGTGGATAAACTGATAAACATTACAGTTTTACCCAAACGTCGCAATTCCCTCGCAAATTTGCTATGGAATTGCGACGTTTGGGGTAAAAACGTCGCAATTCCGTCGCAAGTTTGCTATGGATTTGCGACGTTTGGGATAAAAACTCTAATGTTTAGCGGTTTATCCACTTCCTTGCAACATAACGAATGTCCGAACAACGTATCAAAGATAAATACGAAAAGACCAAGAATACAACAATGATCATTCGTCAATTGAATTTGGTATGTGTAATTCTCAACAAAACCGACAAACTATGTAGCGAGATTGAAAATACATATATCTATAGTTTAGCGGTTTTGTGGTTGCTTATACAGACCAAATTCAATTGATGAATAATCATTGTTGTATTCTTGGTCTTTTCGTATTTATCCTCGATACGTTGTTCCGGCGACGTCTGGGGTAAAAACTCTAATGTTTAGCGGTTTATCCACTTCCTTGCAACATAACGAATGTCCGAACAACGTATCAAAGATAAATACGAAAAGACCAAGAATACAACAATGATCATTCGTCAATTGAATTTGGTATGTGTAATTCTCAACAAAACCGACAAACTATGTAGCGAGATTGAAAATACATATATCTATAGTTTAGCGGTTTTGTGGATGCTTATACAGACCAAATTCAATTGACGAATGATCATTGTTGTATTCTTGGTCTTTTCGTATTTATCCTCGATACGTTGTTCCGGCCATCCGTAATGTTTCAAGGTAGTGGATAAACTGATAAACATTACAGTTTTACCCCAAACGTCGCAATTCCCTCGCAAATTTGCTATGGAATTGCGACGTTTGGGGTAAAAACGTCGCAATTCCGTCGCAAGTTTGCTATGGATTTGCGACGTTTGGGATAAAAACTCTAATGTTTAGCGGTTTATCCACTTCCTTGCAACATAACGAATGTCCGAACAACGTATCAAAGATAAATACGAAAAGACCAAGAATACAACAATGATCATTCGTCAATTGAATTTGGTATGTGTAATTCTCAACAAAACCGACAAACTATGTAGCGAGATTGAAAATACATATATCTATAGTTTAGCGGTTTTGTGGTTGCTTATACAGACCAAATTCAATTGATGAATAATCATTGTTGTATTCTTGGTCTTTTCGTATTTATCCTCGATACGTTGTTCCGGCGACGTTTGGGGTAAAACTGTAATGTTTATCGGTTTATCCACTACATTATCAATTCCGTATATATGTGTTCTTCGATGTATTCAAGAATGAATAATCACTAACAAATGCGGAACACCGTAATTCCGTAAAAAAGTGTTGTTGTTTCTGTGGGTCAGAGAATGAATTACGGTGTTCCGCATTTGTTAGTGATTAATTGTTCATTCTTTAATACATCGATGAACACATATATTTGTCGCAAAAATTTAGTAAGATTTAATCGATTAAATGTTTATGAGATGTTGTGTGAATATACAATCACATTGTGGGGTATTTATAGGGAATTGGGGAAATTTGCAATGTAATTGCGATGGATGTCATCCACCTCGCAAAAACATCGCAAATGCCTCGCAGGATTGCGATGGAAAAAAAACGTTGCAAAAACGTCGCAATTTTGCGACGTGTATGCAACGCCAATATCTACGTCGCAAGTACAACGCAAAAATATCGCAAGGATGTCGCAAATTTGCGATGTTTTAAAACGTCGCAAATTTGCGACGTCGTTGCGAGGTCACATATTACGTCGTAATTCCATTGCAACGACGTTGCAATTTTGCGACATTTTTTTTCCATCGCAAATTGATGTCGCAAATCATGTGTTTTCTTGTAGTGTTATGAGAAGATCTCACCAATATGCTAGAACGAAGAGCGTGGAAGGTAGAGGTTCCTTTCATAAGTCTGCTCGACAAAGAAGCCGCCATTTCAAAATCGTGCGGACTCATTGAATCACTACAAGAATATGGCCATATAGCCACTAATTTTCCAGTGGCTATATCTTAATATCGATTGCGAAATTGAATTTTGCAACCGTTAGCAATCAGAATTTTTGGTTGCATATCGATGATAGCTAAATAATATTTGGTGAAGAGTGGTGGCGAGCAGTAGTTAATTAGCAACCGCGTCGCAACGAAACATTTTGGTTGCTAACGAACCACTGAATTGCAACTATTAAATCAGTATCAATTAGCAACTCACTTAGTCACTAATACAGTGTAGGTAACTAGCAACGTGTGTAGCCACTAAAATAATAGTGATTATTTGTAGTTTGGTCACTGTTAGCGACAAAATAAATGGTAGCCATTAGTGACTGATATAGCCACCAATATAATTTTGTTCTAAAATATTTGTATTATTCATAAACAAAATAGTAATCTTGTTGATAAGTTAAAACTAAACTAAACAACTAATAAATAATAAAACTTAGTTCCAAAATATTAGCCGATTATATACAAAAAAATATTAGCCTAGATATAAGCTTAACATAGCCTTAGCATAAGATGACTTAGTTCCAAAAACTTAGAACTTTCAACACATATTAGCCTAATTTCTAAAATCGATGAGAGGGTGAAGGAACGGATGGTTCTGCTGGCCTAGATGGAGTTGATGTAGGTTATGTTAGTCTTTGAACAAGTAAATTAAAAAATTTTTGCATTGTGTCAAACTTCTCACCAAAACCGAAAACATGTGATTTAAGAGCAGAGACAGTCTCCTTCATTTTTAAAACCTCTGCCTCCAAATTAACTTGACTTGAACGATATGGTGTGGATGCTTTGGACAAATCGCCTTAATAAAATTGAACTGAGTCTAAACCAAAGTAATTTTGTAGAAAACTCCATGCACCTTTGAAATCATTTTGGCATATGGAGTTTATATCGATTCTAACGCAGTAACAAACAGAGAACATAAATTGTGAGTTCTTAGTTTGACAATTCTTAATAAACAGAGAGCATGATTGACAACCATTACCAACAATAACACCTTTGAAATCATTTTAGCGAGATAGACTACAGCAAACCGATTAATTTATAAATCAGATATACTAAAATCTAAGTCCATACTAAAATCAAACCACATAATTCATGAACTAACTTCAAACCAAAAAGAAGAAAACATGAAATAAATAAAACCAAAGGCATGTAACTACGGTAAAAGCTCAATTTACTGGCAATCTACTTCCGGTCTCCTTTACAATTTGACAATTAATATACTTGAAATTGTTTAGTGACCTCATGTATGGTTTATCACATTATATTATGCTATAAACCCAATATGGCAGATCAAACTGAAACTCATGGAATAAAGCTAACATCCCAACCGAATCAATGGCGGAGAAGGACTAGAAAAACTAAGTGTTCTAAACTTAAGACAAGCAACGAAGATTGAGGTGATTATAGAAACATTAATATACACAATCATACAAAACAAAACTTTTTAAAAATAAACATAGAAAACTGTATAGATATTACGAACTAAAATGAAGTTTTTACCAAACATCCATAGGTAAATTTAATCTGTCAGGATGTAATCGAGACTTGAGCTGACGACCCATTATCTCATCCAAGCTCATTGGGGAAATGTCTGAAGAAGCCAATGTTGCAGAAGAATCCACTCTCAAGCTTCCAGATGTCGTCAAAACTCTCCTCACTCGAGGCACATAATGAACATGAAGAGATTTTGAAGGATTTATACTCAAACCCAAAAAAAAAATTAAAGCACTTTCAACTTGAAATACAGTAAAATATAAGAGGGTTTTGAGAATGATAGTGAAGAGAAGAAAGAGCGGCGTGAAGAAAAAGTAGAGAAGAATAAAAGAAGTGCAGAGAAAAATCGTAGAAGAAACAGGGAGAAAAAGAAGAATAGAAACGTAGAGAAAAAACGGCGAAGACTTAGAGTTTTCAGATTTTTTGCATACCACCAATTGGCAACCAATGTTTCGGTGGATAAGCAAATAATGAGGGGAAAATTTCCCGGGCTACAAAATTTTTCAAACTCTCGGAATTTTATTACTATGAAGCTAAAATTAGCAACCAAATATTGGTGCTCAAACCACTTTTTGAAATCCCAAAACATAAATTTAAATAAATTGTAGCTCTACTTCTAATATATATAAATTTACTAGAACTTAAATTTTCAAAATTTTAAACTAAACAAAATTAACCAATTAAAACATTAATAATTTAAAAAGTGAATAGTATATCTAGAACCACTTCATAATAATTATATGTCTAATCACGCATATTATGTTCAAACATATTGTTGCACGTGAATTGGATCGATCATGAGTGTCAAACTTAGTATTTATGTGTGTTTTAAGATAAGTCAAGTTCATTAGTCAGTGTTGAGTTTTATCTAGTTTTATTTATATTTTTCAATTAGTGATCTTTCCCACATCACATTTCTTGTTTTCTAAGAGTTATGCCCTCTTCTTTCACGTTAATGTATTAAGCAATTTACAAAATCTTAGGGTATATACTCTACTATGGATATTTTTATCAATTTGAAATATTGGTTGATAATATCTTATTTTCTTAGATTTTAGTAGCACTAACAAATCAGAAGTGATTTTATATAGTAATAAGTATATATAAACACTTAGTAACTCTAACACATTCATATACTTAGTCTCATTATATAGACAAATATATAATAAAAACTGTTAAAAATAACTTGGTTAGAATAACATAACATAAGATTATGAATTATTGTTTTACAAAATATTCTAGCCACCGTCAATTCAATTCCCTAAACCCCAAAACATATACTTAACACATGTTTTAGCTACCAACCATTTTACTATATCTAAGATAATATATTATTTAAATAACACAAATTATTGGCTACAATAATATCAATATTTAATCAGTGACTAATTAGCTATTGGGTTGACCACCGATGATCTCCGTTACTAATTAACTACTGATTTGTCACCTGTCTTACCAAACTGTCATTAACATTATGATAATTATCAGTAGCTAATCGATTATGTTTTTTAGCCACCAACCAAATATCAATAGCTGATTTGACATTACCTTGTAGTGAATGATCTAGGATTTTGATCTAAAACCCTGTCTAGAAATTCATCAAAAGCATGAAAGATAAACAAGGTTAGAACCAAAAATTTCAGATTTTTTTGGCTTACGAGGAGGAAGATGTTTTCTTCATTTGTTTCTTTAAACTTAAAACGATGTCGTTTCATATAACTCATAGCCCTAAGCTTCAATACGGTGTCGTTTCTTATTGATGATCATCCTATTTTGCTTTTTTCGGTTCTCGACATTAACTGAAAGTTTTTGTTCAGAAAAAGTTAAATATCAACATCGAAATGTGTATTACAGTGTGATATCTTAATTTAGTCCCAACATTAGATTAACTGTATAATAGTCTAATCTTAGTTTTCATTATACATTTTACCACAAAAGATCTAAGAGATTACACCAATGCACCTTATAATAGACAGACGCATTTGTTACCTACCTAACCGTATGGTACATGAAGGTTAATTTCCTAATTCAGTTTTAAGTTTTAAACGGTCGATCGCTTACGGCAATAATGCTTTGAAATCATCATATGAAGTGTAGCATGATATGTATAATAACTGTTTATTAATTATTATAGTAAAAATACAAATTGGACGACGCAAAAGCTGTGACGGGATCAAATCTATCTATCTTATTCGCTGGAAATTAGAAGTCTCCAGGATCACCGTCGCAACGACAAAAACAACGGAATCACATGACACAACGCAACAGAAAAAATTACAAAACCAAACACAGAATTCAAAAGAACAACAGACACTAAGACACTTCCATCACTGACTCACTTCCTCTGGTAAGTCTGGTGAGTGGGATCAGTGGTCCGAGTTGTAGCAGTAGTTGTCGTAGTACTTCCTGGATACTGCTCCCTGTCTTCATCCTCTGTAGCCATCCCAAAAGTATGCTTCACTGCATCAGCTGCTCCCATAGCCATCTGCTTCACATGCTCACCGGTCTGGCTCAAGAACCCACCGGTCTTGTCTCTACCAGCTTCGGCCGACTCCTTCGTGTACTGAGCCGCACCTTGAGCCGTCTCCTTTGTGTACTGAGCCGCGTCTTGGGCCTTGTTCTTTATGGCTTCTCCTGTCTCAGACAAGTAGCTCCCGGTCTTGTCCTTGGACTCACGAGCTTTCTCTTGAGCCGTCTGAGCAGCTTGAGATGTCTTGTCTTTTGCTGCTTGAGTGGTATCATGGGCCTTTTGTTGGGCCGTTTGAGCAGTTTGATATGTCTTGTCTTTTGCTGATTGGGCCGTCTCATGGGCCTTTTGTTGGGCGGTTTGGGTAGTTTGAGAAGTCTTATCCTTTGCTGATTGAGCCGTTGCTTGAGTCTTGTCCTTACCCTCCTCAGCCTTGTCCCTCATTGTTCCCATAGCTTGTCCAGTCTTCTCCTGTCATTCACAACCAAAACATTTTAAAGAGCTTGAAATAGAATGTGAACTTACATATAAATAAATAAGATATTATTATTATTATTACCTGGGTCTTGCCTCTGGTTTCACCAGCTTTGTAGCTCTGTTGGTGAGATGCCATTTTTCTTTCTTTCTTCAAATGTGTAAAAAATGAAGCGACACAAAGACAGATTTGAGATACTTCTGAAAGTGTTTGTTGCTGTGTAAGAAGTGTGGATTGTCTCCCCAAACACCGGGTACATTTGTAGTAAGTCTTGGTCGGTTGGAGAAGAAGACACGTGTAAGGAAAGAGACACGTGTATAGGTGCGTGGTGTGTTGAGATTAAAATGGAATTAAACATTAGGATGAGTTTGAGAGTGTTAGTATGCGGTTTTCTGGGTCTGATAACGTGTTGCCCTCTGCGGTTGCAACACGTCATGGTTAAAGGGAAGTTGATTGCTACGTGGCGACACCACAAGTGTTATCTCCGCATGTTATAATAAAGGCTATTTTCATTTTGTTCATTGTATCGGTCGTTTACATATTCCGTGACGTATCAAACATATATATGTTTATTTGCCCGAGCAACTTCCACATATATATACACTTAGGATAGAACGATTAATAAATTACTCGAGGGTTAATCATGAACCCAAGCAACTTCCATCCCTGCTAATTATTGAACTACGTACTCATGCCTACATAATTAGTATTACTATCAGCCAATGATTATTCGCCACGTAATCAAATGCAATTAGAATTACCAATTTCCTATGCATTATGTTTTTAAACACAGGCCGAATGACACACAAGGTAGTGGCGAGATTTTACCTCTTTCATTGTTTTTAATTATACCATTCTTAATTCTTAATTATATTGTTTTGTTTTTTCTTATAGCCATTCCTAGCCGCTATCCAAATCTTAACATATTGTATAAGGTTTGTACAAACTATTTTCATTAAAAGAAATCATATTGGTTTATATATATAGCTTTATATCTTTTTTCATTAGTTGGACTTTTATTTCGTAAAATATCTTCTATTTTCTTCACCTTGATAAGTTTATTGATCCTTTATCAAACTATGTTGAATTCAAACGTGAAGATAATGAAAGCAAATATATAAATACGACACAAGAGGTAGCAACAAGTATGACGAACACTCAATCATGGGACAAAAGTCATAAGACGCCCACAATAACTCGAGAACTAACCATAATTTTTTTATCAATAAATAGTCATTAAATCGACAATAAAATTTGATTCATAGTCTAAGTTCTCTAAATAAACAGGATGAACCATATATTCTAATTAATTAGACCACTACTGCTTATTCTTCTTTTTTATTTTTTTTATTTTTTTTATTTTCAATTTCAAATTGTATTAAACGAAACCTTTTTGGTTATGCATTAATTTTACAACGTTTGAGAGCATAATAAAGGTTTTGTTATTGGGTATAATGGTTAGAGGTATAAAAAAAAGGTAATTACTTAAAATTTAGTAATGAAAATATAAAAGTAAGGGTGGAGAGAGAGGTGGATGCATGGATGGGAGTCCCAACGAGAATCGAATCACCTCAGCTCCTTTCTTTTTTTTTCCCCACTTTACCCTTCTCCAAGAGAATGGACTCCAGATATTACCATTTTTTCCTTTTTTTTTATTTTCTCCATTATAATAAAAGAAATAATATAGTTATATATTTAGAAGAAGATTGCCATTGTTTTGGACTGATTGTGCTAGTTCATTTTTAATTACAAATGGGAATAAAACAAGGAGAGAAATAAAGGAAAAATAAAGTGAGAAATAAAGGAAAAGATGGTCAAAACGAAAACATCGAAGAATTATTCCGTCACCATCACCAAATTTATCTTTATTGAAACTCTCTATTTTGCCTCATCTCCTTTTGATTTTCCCTTTATCTTTTCTTTTCCCCTCTTTTTATGTTTTTTTGACCCATTATTATTATTATTATTATTATTATTATTATTATTATTATTATTTGGTTTCCTCATTCCTATCCCATCCACACATTCTCACTATTTTCTTCTTTATACCATTTTCAACTTCATCGTATGAATTTCTTCTTTACAATTCAAATATCTTAATCACTTTTAGCATCCATCGACGTTACCTTCAATTAAATTCTTTTAAAGAAGAATTGTATAATATACCATGTAATTAAAAATGGGAAAACCTAGCACCTCATGTAAAACATATCAATATCCATCACAATGAATCAATGATCATTTTTTTCTTCTTAAAGTTTAGAAATTTTGTTACGTTGGCGCTAAGCAAAGGAGAACTCTTAAATTATATATATGTTTTAAATAAAAAGAGAAAGAGGAACAAAAAAATAAGAGTGAATATTCAAAAAAATGAAAAAGTAAAATAAATTTTGATTCGTGTGTAGGAGGTGGATTCCTTTGCCTCCTTAAAGCAGAAATGAAAGAGACTTAGCAAGAGATAATTGAGAGATTAAGCCACATACAAGATACCGAATCGATTCCCTATTCTAAGACGTGGCATCTTTTTATTTATTTATCTACACCTTTTTCCAATTTCATATTTTGCAATTCTCTTTCTCACCCATACCCTAGAGTTTAATACACTATTACTATCCACTAATTAACAACATTAAGATACATATGTGTATCATGACATATGCAATCAATACGGATTTTCCACAAAATTGTATTGTTTAATGACCTGTTTTAGATAGAGAATATTTGTCTTGTTCCGTCCAAAATATATAATTGTTTCAGATAGATTCCGGACAATTATTTTTCTTAGTATAGAATGATACTCTTTTTTGTTAAAGATATAGAATAATACTTATATATTTTTTTCAACTAAATTAACAAATTCTAATCAATAGTAAATTCAACTCATTTCTAAAATCTCTTACTCATATATAGTAGAGTGGAATCGAACATATCTAAATCATTAAACGAGACATACAACCACCAGACTAAAAAGAATTCGACATAATTCTTATAATTTCAAATTAGTTGAAAACTAAAAGTAATCAAAGTCCGGATATTATACAAAACTAGTGTGAAAGTTTGTTAACAAGTTTTAATAGAAAAAAATCCAGTCATGTTATTGTTACTCTAGTACCATGCAAAAAAACATTTATATGTAGAAATATGCATATTCAAATTTTCTTTCTACATTTTGCTTATTTTCAACTTATTCTGTGTATATATATATATATATATATCATTTCTAGTTGTGAAATTACTATATATATATATATATAGGTTTTTAGTTGTGAAATTATTAGTTCTATTAAGGTTACGGTGTTGATTGTTTTATGAAAGGTAAGCAAAGTGATCTAGCTAGTACAAGCTACTTGAATTAAAAAATATTGTTCATTGGTAACTAAATGATGAGCTTCCTTGGTGTTGAAGTGCATAATCATAAGTTTAAAATATAAAATGTAAGTTACGAATTGCATTAAGAGATAGAGAGGGGGTCCAAAAAGGTAACGAGTCAAAGGAGTTTTGTGTAGAGCTAGAGGTTTACAAGATCTTCTTCTTTTAGTTGAGTGTGGGCTCCTAACTTATTTGTTGGTTTCTTCCCACTCTTAATTACTTAATTAACTTATAATTCTAACTGTGATTTGACCCTATTTTCTTACCAAAGTACTTTATAATTTTACTACTATTACATAAAAATTGAAGTGACTAAAATTATCAAAAATTTAATAGTTTAAAACTTAAGTGACCACCACTAAATCATGTCGAGTGAAATTCAAGTTGCAGATTCAAATGTTGAGTTTATCTTCGATTGCAGTTAGTTTTGCATAAATCAAAAGTTAATTTGAATATAAACTTTTGAACTATATATGTTTATATATCTTTGTAAATTTTTAATTTAAAATATAACTTTGTATTAATACTAGAATCGGTAAAATATAATCTATAACTTAAACTTTAAGATAATTATTTGGAGTCAAACTCTAGAAAATAGAACTTTAATTCTTAATATGAAGTTGTATATTGTGAATAAGTCAACTGAATTCTATGTAATTGAATATAAAAGTAATTAAGTAAGTGTTACATGAACTTATGCATCAATATAAATATACTTAATTATATCACAACACAACAAACACTCAAAGGTGTGGCCAAAGTAATTATCAATATAGTATTAAAATTGCTAGCTAGGCTTCGGTATCACAGCCGGAATGTTCACTTAATTAATTTTAAATATTTTCGTTTCTTTGTTTTTGCTCTTCTTTTGCGAAAGTTTACAGTTTGAGGTGAAGAAAATGAAAAGTAATTATTAACAATATTTATTTATCATAAAACGAGCCACCAACTGTTCTTATGTGTTCTATTTAAGCCCGACCTCCCTCACATCACCCTTTCAAAGCCTCCTGTCTACTAAACTCTTGTTCACTTCTCTCTCAATTTCGTCAAAGGTCAGCCTTTTCATTTTTGTTATTTCGTAACTTTTTTTTTTATTCAATTAGATATTGATTTAGGAAATATCTTATTAGCCATAAATAATTGGCAACTAATACGTAAAATAATTCATCTTCTAAACTGGAATAAGCGTTCAAAGATATATGTATATCCACTATTATTTTCCTTAATTAGTTGCATGGTACTCAGCAATATTTAGTTTTTTAGAATGTAAGGTAAAATTCATTTAATAACTAGAAAACATATTTAAATTCATTTATTGAAGTATCTAATATAAATATTTAAACTTGTTGGGCATGTTACAGAAATTAATATAACGTATACAAGTAGTGAAGATGAGCAGACCAGGAGATTGGAACTGCAGGTCATGCAGCCACCTCAACTTTCAGCGTCGTGACTCATGCCAGCGATGCGGTGACTCTCGTTCCGGTCCGGGTGGAGTCGGTGGCTTAGACTTCGGTGGTTTTGGTGGCAGAAGTATGTCTGCTTTCGGATTCACCACGGGCTCCGATGTCCGTCCAGGTGATTGGTACTGCACAGTTGGAAATTGTGGAACCCACAACTTCGCTAGCCGTTCCACTTGCTTCAAATGCGGAACGTTCAAGGACGAATCCGGCGGTGGAGGAGGAGGAGGAGGCGGCGGAGTTGGTGGTCCGGCTATGTTTGACGCCGACGTTATGCGGTCTAGAATCTCTGGTAACGGTGGCCGCTCCAGCTGGAAATCCGGTGACTGGATTTGTACTAGGTAACCAAATTAACACATTAGGTTTATGTAATTCTATATAGTTTTATATATTTGTTAAATAAATTAATAAGATTAAACTTGGAATGAAAATAGGATTGGATGCAATGAGCATAACTTTGCAAGCAGAATGGAATGCTTCAGATGCAATGCACCAAGGGACTTCAGCAACAGAACCTCTTTCTAAATTATACAAACTGCTTTTGAACTAGCCTTGTCTCCAATCTCTTGGGTAAATTCTATTTGTTTTTTTTCCCTTTCAAGTTGTTGTAATTAACTAAATTGTTATGTTTATTTATTTGGTTTAATTTGAATTTGATAATTTTTATATAGGCACGGTTTTGAATCAATGGAAAGGAGAAGCAGGAGCAAGGGAGAATTAAAGATGATAATTTTGTTAGATGTTGCAATGAGACCCAAATATTGTAACTTTAGCTGTGCTGCTTTTGGATGTATTATCCATTTTTATTAAATTTCTTTTTTTTTCTCTCTTTTTTTCCTTAATTAGTGATTTTTCTTTTGCAGTTTCTTTTTAAGAGTTTTAATTATTCTAATCATTGTACGCTGCATGTCTTTCTTAAAAGAAGATTCTCTTCTCAATTTCATCGCTTTATACATGAGTTGCTACTTTTTTGGTTTTTGTTTTTTTGTTGTCCAGCCTTTTCAACGTTTATTCTAATACCCTATGGCTATATATATTACCCAACACTTCACTTTTACTAGACATTCTTATAAAACATAGTGACTAGTTATTGCAAATCATTTGCAAATATATCCCAAAATTATAAGATGTGGAACTTACAATCATCTTTTCTCTAGGCTAACTCCAAAAACAAAAAAAAACAAAAAACAAAAAAAGAAGAAAAAACTATCCCTGCAGAGATTGTTTGGACTTTTGGAGAGATTTTGGTAAATAGCAATATTTTCGTTTTTTGACCCGATTTCTAGACCTTAGCACACTAGATTTCACGATTTTGATAAGTTAAATTCTTATTAAAAAACTGAAAAACATTTTTTAACTACTTGGAAAACATAACATTATATTATTATTTAAGGGAGATGCAAAACATTTTAATAACTTTTTATATAAACAAACAAAAAGGTATATAAATCTTCAATTTATATATGGAAATATCCTATTTTTTTGTTCTTTCTGAAAGATTTTTGGTTTGAAGATTTGTTTTAGGGTTGGGAATTCGGGTCGATCGGGTCGGGTTAATCGGAAATCGGGTTTTTCGGATAGTAAAAAATCGGTCCGAAATAACCGAACCAAAAAATTGGGTCGGTTCGGGTCGGGTCAATTTTTTTTTTCTTTTTTGTAAAATTCTATTAAAAAAACAAAAAAGTCCGAAAACCCGACCCGAATGGATCCGAACCGTCCGAAAACCCGACCCGAATTCCGATTTTTTAATTTTTTCGGAAAAATTCTAAAAATATCCTAGCCGACCCGAAAAACCCGATCCAAATTTTGGTTCGGATCGGATCGGACAAAACGGGTCGGGTCAAATTCCCAACCTAATTTGTATAGTGATGATCAAATTTGGAAGCTTTAGGCATCTGATTAGTAATGGGTCAATTATGGGCTTAGAATCATAGGTTAAAAAGCCCAAATAACATTACAGTTATCTTTCGTGCTTACAGACCACTCTGGTTGTATCGACCGAGCGAACCCAAACCAACGACGAGTTTTAACCTCAAAATTTGATTTGATCATCTTCACACTCGTCAAATCGTCTTCCTCATTCTTCAGCTTTATAATCTCATTCTCTGCCTTACGTTCTCTGTCTCGAATCTTTGTTCCCCTCCATGGCTTCCTGTAAGTTTCTCTACATGTATCTTGTTGTCTTCTCAATTTTAATTCTTCCAGTTTTCCGGGGTTTTGTTCACACATTCAAATTTGAATGATTTCATATTTTGGGTTGTCATAAAACCATATTCATCGAGAAGTTGGAAGCTTTGCTTACTGAGTGATATAGGACACTCAGAAATAAACTTAATTTGAACAATTAAGATAATTTTGGTATAAATTAGCGATCTAAAGTTGAAGAATATCTCGACAGTCTTCGTCTCAATGGCGATGCGATTAACATGAGTGTACTCGTAGACGTTATATCTTGAAATACTTAGAAAACTTATGGAGTTATCTCGTATTGAGTGTTTAAGTTTTGCTTATGTTCAATTTCTGTAATTGAGACCTTGGCTGATATTTCAGGTAGCCTAGGAGTTCCTAAAATTAAAATCTCTGCAGTAGAACATAGTATAGTAAGATCTGGAAACGTACTGATACCATACAGTCAAAGATCATTGCGTGGGCAAAGGCCGGTGAAGTACCCGAGTCTGAGGATAAATCTTAGATCTGTGAAAGCTGTCCAAGTGTCCACTGTCCCAGCTGCAGAAACAGCAGGTACACTTGTCTCTACGTATTCTGATTTTCGGGTCTTTTTCTATGGCAGATGTGCATTTTAGCGATTTTACTGTTTATATGATTTGCATCACTGAGTCAGATTGTGTCTACATATGGACTGATATAAACATGGAAATTTATCCTCTTTTTTTTCTTTTCCGCTAAATGTTTTCTGACTTAATCTTCTTATCCTCAGCGACTGTAGAAGTAGCAGATTCTGAAGATACTCAATCGTCTCCATTAAACGCTCAGCTCGCTCCGAAGCCCGCTGAGGTGAGGTTTTTATTAGAATGTCATTTGTGGAAAATTAAGTTGCTGCATGCACAATATAAACAAATATTGAGTTGGTTTCTTTAGTTGGATGCATTCAGTTTGATTGCTTATTCTTTCTTTTAGGTGGAAGCTCTTGTCACTGAAATATGCGATTCCTCATCAATTGCAGAGTTTGAACTGAAAGTAAGGTCACACTCAATCGATTCGTAGTTCTGTTATACCTCAGAAAAGTTTCAAATAGGATTCATGTCTAATGTTTTTTTGCATCTTTTATTGGTAAATTCTCATAGCTGGGGGGTTTCCGCCTATATGTAGTAAGGAACGTAGATGACAAAAGTAGTCCACAATCTCAGTCTATTCCTTCTGTGGTTGCTGCAAGTGCAACAACCGAGAGTCGTGATTCTAACGGATCAGCTTCCTCTACTTCATTGGCTATCACAAAACCAGCATCTTCAGCTGCTGATCAGGGTTTGATGATTCTTCAATCTCCAAAAGTAAGAGACCACACAACTCACAACCTCTAGGAACAATATCTGAGCTTTCATTTATCCTATTGGGCAATGTCCTCTTTTCTGATTCTAACTAAGTAACTGGACGATGCTAATCTTCCCTTAAAAAGGTGAAACAAGAGATTTGAGTTTTAAAAAGAAAGTCAGTCCCCAATCCAAATGACGTGGTAATGTGCAGGTAGGGTTCTTCAGGAGATCCAAAACCATGAAGGGTAAACGCACTCCTTCGGCCTGTGAAGAGGTAGCAGCAACCTTCTTGAGTAGAATAGTCTGTTTGATGTTCTGGGGAAACTCGTTGATCACTCTCTTCTTTGCTTTTGTTTACTTTTGACAGAAAGACCAAGTGAAAGAAGGTCAAGTTTTGTGTTACATTGAACAACTTGGTGGCCAATTTCCAATAGAGGTTATATGCTAAACCAGTTTGATTACTGATATACTAATTACTATCTCTTACTTCCACAAAGTCCGTTAAAATCGCTTCTTTGTTTCTTGATGAATCTTCCAGTCTGATGTTACCGGCGAAGTTGTCAAAATACTCCGAGAGGATGGAGGCAAGTCTTTCTTTGTCTTTAATCTTTCCTTGGTTTCTCAAGAATATATTTAGGGAAAACTATTGTTGCACCATATTCACGTAACTAGACATACTTAACGTTGATAATGTGTCATTTTATACATGAAGAGTTCATGATGCATGTGAATTTTAAGTTATTATAACTGAACAAACGTTGGACATATGAAAACATTATAACCATACAGTTTTTAGTTAACCGGAGATCGGACATCGACTCCAGTCAGTAGTTTTTCAATACTAAAATCAAACAAAAAATTTTGGTTTACTACAAAATTAGATCGTATGATTTTGCTAACAAAAATTGGTATCTGAACACACAAGCCCAATACTAACTTTGACCTTTACTCGTTTATTTATTTATTTTATCTAAAATAACTGCTTAATGATTACTTTCTTGTCTTTTATCATTGGGAACAGAGCCTGTAGGATACAGTGATGCTCTTATCTCGATCCTTCCCTCGTTCCCTGGGATCAAGAAGCTTCAGTAAAACCAGATTCAAACATGTTTTGAGTTATGACACTATAGCTTGTGTATGCTTTTAGACAAATTTACTTCATTTATATATGGGTGAATTACTAAACAAGTGTTTTGTCAAGTGAATTATTAAACAAGTGTTTTGTCACCCCTAATTGACTACAAGAATTCAAAATTTTTTTTATTATAATTCTACTCTTTTCAAGATTGTAATATTGTTTTACCCATCTTTTCTTTGAAAATAAAATAATAATTACGAAACTGCTATTAATAAGTAATTCTACGTTATCAGACAAAAAACCTACGAAAAACTTTTGAAGTGGTGTAGGTTTTGTCGTCAAGTGTTGTAGGTTTTCATTTTCTTTTGTTATAGGTTTAATTGTCTCAAGTTATGTAGGTTTACAAGTTTAATTGTCCGGATCTAGTTCTCCTGGTTTTAGTTTTTTTGTTGTAGGTCTTCGTTGAATTCTCTTAATTATGTAGGTTTACAAATTCAACTTTATATGATATTTCTTGTATAGAACTCTGAACACATTCGTTTTGTAGGTTTGTGTTCATCTTTGTTGTCGGTTTAGTTGCTCGTTTTGTAGGTTTTGTTTTTTATTTGTTGTAGGCTTGAGTTTACAAGATATTCTTCTCTTTCGTAGGTTTATCTATCAGGTATTGTACGTTTTGTAAGATTGATTTTTCTTCTTTCTCGACTTAGTTCTCTCGTTATGTAGGTTTTGTTTTTGTTTTTGTTTATTGTAGGTTTAAAGATTCTTTATTGTAGGTTTCTAAGGTCTTCGTTGTAGGTTTATTTTTCATATCTAAGGTATTTGTTGTAGGTTTCTAAGGTTTTTGATGTAGATTTATTTTTCATTTCTACAAGTCTTTGTTGTAGGTATCCCTTCTTTAATACTTAATACATTCGTTTTGTAGGTTTATATGTGTAAGACATCCTTCTTTAATTGTACGTTTACTTTTACGTCTTGTAAGTTTTCCTACTTTATCGTTCTTCTGCTATCATACGACTTAGTTATTCTGCATTGTAGGGTTTTTTTAGTATATTCTAGGTTTTCTGTGTCTCTTTTGTAGGTTTTCCGGGTATAAGACCTAGAAGTTTTAAAGGGTATTTACCCCAACATTTAAACCACACATAACTTCTTCTTCTATATTAACCACACAGTCAACAACCATTGACACCATTTTTCATCTTCATTTAAGCTAGGGTGATTTACTCAAGTAGTCTATTATGATTCTAGCTCGTACTGAAATAGACTAAAAAGATTGAAATTACTAGACTCCGTTTTTCATGTTTTTAATACCGTTTTACCCCTATATCCTTTGAAAAGAAAAAAAAATTACGAAACTGCCATTAATGAATAATTCCACGTCATATGTTATGTAGGTTTTTTGTTTCGTAGGTTTTTAGTTTATGTTATGTAGGTTTTTTGTTTCGTAGGTTTTTAGGTAATGTTTCGGTCTCTTACATTAAACTGATCATAACTTTCTCAATACAACTCCGATCAACAAACAGTTTCAAGCTACAGATTCTTGAAATCGAGATCTTTCCAACCATACCAAAAACATGACGAACGGATCAGTGGCCGAAGAGTTATAGCCCCCCAAAATAAGTTCACTAAAAACCTACATAATATAAACTAAAAACCAACATAACATAAACTAAAAACCTACATAACATAAACTAAAAACCTATATAACATCAACGAAAAACCTACACAATGTTATGTAGGTTTTTAGTTTATGTTATGTTGGTTTTTAGTTTATGTTATGTAGGTTTTTAGGTAATGTTTCGGCCTCTTACCTTAAACTGATCGTAACTTTCTCAATACAACTCCGATCAACGAACGGTTTGAAGCTGCAGATTTTTGAGAGTGAGATCTTTCCAACCGTACAAAAAACACGACGAACGGATCAGTGACCAAAGAGTTATAGCCCCCGAAAATAAGTCCACAAGACTTGTTGGTTTTCATTTTTCTTTGTTGTAGGTTTAAGTGTCTCATGTTATGTAGGTTTATATGTTTCTTTGTTGTAAGTTTTTTGTCAAGTGTTGTAGGTTTCATTTTTCTTTGTTGTAGGTTTTTTGTCAAGTGTTGTAGGTTTTCATTTTTCTTTGTTGTAGGTTTTTTGTCAAGTGTTGTAGGTTTTTATTTTATGTTATGTAGGTTTTTAGGTAATATTTCGGCCTCTTACATTAAACTGATTGTAACTTTCTCAATATAACTCCGATCAACAAACGGTTTGAAACTACGGATTTTTGAGATCGAGATCTTTCTAACCATACCAAAAACACGACGAACGGATCAGTGACCGAAGAGTTATAGCCCCCGAAAATAAGTCCACTAAAAACCTACATAACATATACTAAAAACCTACATAATATTAACTAAAAACCTACATAACATAAACTAAAAAGCTACATAAAGTTGTGTAGGTTTTTAGTTTATGTTATGTAGGTTTTTAGTTTATGTTACGTAGGTCCTATCAAGTTTATGTTATGTAGGTTTTTAAACCTAAAAATTACATAAGATAAAATAAAAACCTACATAACATAAACTAAAAAGAGGGAAGAAGAAGAAGATGAGGACAACGGCGGAGGAGAAGAAGAAAAAGAGGGAAGAAGAAGAAGAGAGAAGAAGAAGAGACTAAGAAGAAGAGAAGAGGAGAACTGCGAGACGACAACGGAGAAGAGAAGAGAAGAAAAGAAGAGGAGAAGAGAAGAGAAGAGGAGAACGGCGGAGGAAAGAAGAGGAAGACAACGACAGAGAGAAGAAGAAAAAAAAATTAATAAGAATGGCATTCTTGTAATAAATGGATCATTGTGGAAAGTTATGGACATTTCCACACCTTGTCACTATTTGAGGATCAAAAGAAACTATTCTAGTAATTACAAGATCATAATGAACTATTTGAGTAATTCTTTCTTTAAGCTATTACTTATTTTTGTAGGTTTAATTCTCATGTTTCCTAAATTCAATTTGCATGTTATATAGATTTGTGTTTCAAATCCTTAGTTTAATTATTGAGTTTAGACACCTCAAACTAGAAATGCCATAAAGTGATAGAAAAATCTCAAGTCACACGTTTTTGACTGCAAGTATCCGAAAAAAATAATTTAGACAAACCTACAGGCCTTTAAACAAAACGTTTAAATTAAAAAAGTTTTGAAAAATTGTTTTTTCTGCAAAAAATAAATAAATTATAATGACATTCTCGTAATAAAAATGAAAAACAAAACAATTTTTTTTTAATCAGAATAACATTCTCGTAATAAAAACGTAACAAAAAAAAATTCAAGACATTTCTACACCTTTTGCCTTATGAAGTGTGACAAAATACTATTGTGTTATTAGTGGGTGATAATGGACTATTCCACTCCTTCTTTTTTTGTAAACCGATGTGTACTCTTCTTATATCGCTTGTCTGAAAGTTTTATTCTTTTCTTCTTAGATATATATAGAAAACATAATGATACCTTTTTCATAATACATAGATGATTATATACATATACAATCCCAAGAGTTTTGAAGATCTCTTGAATTAAAAGCAGCCATATGTAATGATTGTAATAGTTAAAAGATTTGGGCATTGCTGTTATTGACAGTTGATTCAAACCGTTGGAGCTGCTTTCTGAATCTCTGTATAAATGCCTCTGCACTTTCGTTGATGTCATGCTCCTTCACTGCCGGCTTCTTCGTCGGAATGTTCTCCAACATTGCCGCTCTTGTCGGCTGCTCTCTGGCCTTCCTTGGCTCGTAGGCTGATGCTACGTCAGCAGAGGACATGAGATGGGGGAACCGTCGATCCATGATTGTTTTTTCAACACTAATGCTTCTTGCTTTGTCTTTTACTTTACTTGGTACTCATATGATGATTTGTGTTGACATATATATAGCTATGTATTTGAATAACCTATGTATGGAGATGCCTCTAGATACAATGAACTGTTTATAGAATAAAATTTTTGGATTATGATAATCATATTATTGTATGATGCAAACCTAAGATACGCATATGTTTGCTAAGAACACGTTTGCCTCTAGTAATTTTCTACTTTTCAATAATCAAATTTTATTCTTGGTTATTCTTAGCTTTTTCTTTCCTTCATTGTTTTGAAAATTAACTACTTGGTATCCAACACAAAATAATTATTTTAATAGTATAGATTTTTGTAGTTAACATCCAGAAACAAATTGATGAATTGAAAGTTTCCAGAAATACTAATAATCCCAAAAAAGTATGTGCCGTGGTGAAAGAATTCAACTATGACCTAAATATCTGCCTAACTCTTGCTTTCAATAGCCAAGCATATATCCTTGAGGAGATTTGCGAAATGATTAAATGAAGAGCTAAACAGAATAATCTAGCTGTCGCATTTTTTTTGTCTAATATATTATATTATATTACTTTTAATTGTCAAGAATCAGGCTTAAAATTAGAATAATTCCTAGATAAATTACAAACAGTATGAACTAACCAAGCCGTTGATATTGTTAATAAAGGATACATTAATTCTTTTATTTCTAAAATTTTTGTGTATAAAGTATAAATCCTATCAGGAGAACCAAACTGTTGTGAACAAAAGAAAAATGAAATACAAGACCAATAATTAATCATCAAAACGTTGGAAGCAATTCAACCGAATTCTTCAAACTAATTATATCTCTCTAGCCGGTGATGTAAACCATACATTAACTCTCAAATAAAATACACAAAAATATATTACATACAATGGAATGAATGGATTCCCTAATCAAAATTTACGCAACTATAGTTTTGCTGTCTCTCTTCGCAATCCTTGCCCAACACGAAACCTAAAAAGAAGAAAATAACAGACTATACAGGAAATTAATTATATACAAATATGTTAATTAAATATGACAAGAAAATAAAAAAATTACCTCGAGTTTAGGCTAACTAGTTCCTGTCCAGTAATTTGAGAACTGTGACACAATAAAATAAAATGTATACATTATTTAACTTAAAGTTTTACACGCAAAATATATGTTGAAAGTAAATAGAATTGGACCTGAGAAATTGGGAGGAGAGTTACTCAAGATGTACAAAGCGTCATGCCAATCCTGAAGTGTTTTCTTAGAAGCCATGGCTCGGCCGATTGTGACCAAAGCCAGTGGGAGGCCGTCGCACTTGGCTGCAACCTCCTGAGCCACCTTGGTTATGTCAGGGTGGCTCTTCAGTGACTCTTCTCCAGCATTCCTCTTAAACAAGTCCCAAGCTCTATCCCATGGCAGTTTCTCCATTTTGATCTTCGTTTGTGCTCCCATTTCCCGACAAACCTCCTCCGAACAGGTTGTGAACACAATCTTCGATCTATTCACTCCGTCCGGAGGTGGCACACCAGCTTTCACTGTTTGACAGATTTTGAAAACCATAACAATTAGGACCAATTCAAGAAAACTTGGTTCTCAAGTTATAATCGTTGTATTAGTTTATTACCTAGATCTACTTTCTCCCAAACATCGTCGAGGAACAAAGCGAATCTTCTCTTGCTAAGTATCTCAAAGATCTTATTGGCTTTCTCTACCTCGGTCTTGCTCGTCCATGACCTGTCAAGAAACCCTATCTTCTCTCGAATCGTGTCCTGAATCTTCTCAAGGTTTGGATTCTTGGACACAAAAACCCAAATCACAAAGTCAAACCCATTTGATTTATGCTCAAGCAACATGTTGTTGACCTGAGTCAGCATTGTCGTCTTCCCAACACCTTCCACACCGTACAACCCAATAATCCCGGTGTTATCAACCGTCACACACCTCCACACTAGCCCCAAAACCGCCTCGAATCCAACCGTTTGATCATCTCTGTTAACGTTTGAGATCATCATCGATCCACCAATGCCGCTATTCTCAACCACCACGTCGAATGTTCCTCTGCTCTTTATCTCCTGAACCTCCTTTAGCTTCTTGCAAAGCTTCTTGTCCAACTTGTGACAACTCATTATGCTCGACCCATTTGAAGAAGAAGAAGAAGAAGAAGAAGAAGAAGCCATCACCATTATTAACATATCTTCTGCTTCTTTGATTGCTACATCGGCTTGTCTAAGCCAGACCTGAACTTTCTCGAGCCTTTTCAGCTTCTGTTGGTCTTCGTACATTATGACCCTCTTCATAATATTGTTGCGTAGATCCTTGAGCTCCTCCGTGACCGTAGTCAGTTTCTTCACACGATCGTTCTCTTTTCCGACGTAGATGCAACGTGTCACCATACTCTTAAAATCTTTCCCCATCCTCCTTAAGTCTCGTTTTTACTTTTAATTCCACGAGCCAATCTCTTAAAGAACATAGTAGTACTTATAACCCATATGTACATAGATGATCGAGTTAGCATAGCTTGTACTGATCCGCACGTTGTCTTTTATTTAATTAGTCAAGTGTTAGTTGTTGGAGGACCTTAGGATTTAATTATCCTATAAGTATTCGATCGTGTGATTAAGTGATTTATGTTAATATGAATTGACTAGCTACTTTGACAATAATATGCATTAAATAAATTTAAGTCTTTGGGTGGTTAATAACAATGACTTTTAAATTGGCAGAGGATGATCTGCAATGCCTGACTGTTTCTGCGAATTCAAGCTGCAATCTATAGACACAAGTTACGAATATCTCTTCCCTAACTAAAACTATTCAAATCTCCATCACCTGAATGGAAGTCTAAGACAAGGCTGCTAAAGAACACAAACATTGCTGATTTTAAGATTAAAAAGAATTGTTGTTTATATGATTCTACAGTTTAAAAGCCACAAAAAGATGCTGGCTACAAAGGTGATGAACCAAGCGTTGCACAAGTTTGACTTCCTTACCAACGCAAGCTATCTTTGTAGTCTCAGTCTTTATGTGTTATAACGAGCAAACCCAATGTACCAATGAGTATATACTGGAACAAGAGAAGATGGAATGTATGTTATCGTGAGTACATATATCTCTCAAGTTATAAACCATGACAAATCGCAGACCGTGTTAGAAGATTGTACCTTGATAATAGGCTGTTCTGTCATGATTATAGTCACCCATCCAATGTAAGGCAAAAACCTAAAACAGAACAAGAGGGAATCATTTACGACTATTGAGATTTTCGGAGCAGTTTAGATGAGATCAGACAGGCACGAAACCTTGTTGAGTTAGAGTATGTACCCAACAGCTCTACCCATGATATGGTGTCTATGAAGCCAAACCTGTCCTTCGGCATAGAGACTAATGTCATCGATGTCATTGTTGTCACCTGGAAAAGCAAAGGTGTGTTAAGTAATCCTTAACTACACACATTACTGTAAATGGTTAACATTCAAACCAACAAAAACTAGCACCTTTTGTTAGAACATCAACTTCTCCAGTATTTCCTCTCTCATGAACCTGTGTTGTGTTAAATAACAAATACAAAAAGGAGTACGACGTAAGTGCAAGTATCCTGAACAATCCAGTTCAATAATTTCCAGAGATGATACTGAGAGGAGAATATAGAGAAACAAATACTTTGATGGCACGATGAACAATGGGAATGGGACGACCCTGAAAGAAGAAGCATGAAGGTAGATTGGTCCAATTAGTAGATAAGACACTGAAATGAAGATCGGAATTTGATGGAGGGGTACGAGAAACACACTTACATCAACACTGAATACAACAATCTCGCCAGTTCGAATAGGCTCCTTGGTCATGTGCAAGAACAATATATCTCCCTATCACATTGGTCTCAAATCAATAACCAAGACGCAAATAATCTATTGCAATAACTAAACTTGTTTCAAACATATGTGACTTACTCTCTGAAAGCCAGGTTCCATGCTTTCTGAGAGAACAACCACCACTGGTGATTCACTGCCAGTCACACATATCAAGGCCTTCCATATCATCAACACAGATGTAAAGATCAGACCTATAAAAAAAACATAACAACCAAACAACAGATTCTGTCATAACAAGAACAACTTAACCATCATATCTCTAAATTATGCTTCTCAAGATGAAGCATTGGTGAGTTAAGATACGAATTTCTCGTATCCAAACACAAATTATGTTAAATCAAATCATATCGAAACGAACCGAACCGAGATTGATAGCCTGCGTGAGATGCTGACGAATTTTGATAGATTTGATGGAATCTACTGTTTCTCCGATCCAACCCATGACTCTACTTCCTTCAATTTCCTGTATCCCAGCACAAATAAATTTCAGATCCCTTGAATCTTCTCCTCAAGTGTTTCAATGGAGAAGAGAAGAAATACGATTTCTTCCAGAGCGTTTCTTCGAATCGGTTTTCAAATCAAACCGGTTTAAACATTAATAATTAAATTTTGAGTTTAAAAGCCCTTGACTATCCATTATTATAAAACTAAATGAACACCGGAAAAAATTATATTTTGGTACATATTTATAAATTATTAAAAAAATTTGAATATTAGGTTATATTTTTATATATCTAAGTTAGTAATATTTATATACATATATACGTATATCTATGTTAATAAATATTAGTAATAGACATATATATATATATATGTTTGTTTTTCTTTTTCGTTATATATATGTATGTTTATTTAAAATTAGTAGTAGCTTACTATAAATTATTTTATAATTTAAAAATATAATTATATTATAAGAAATGTGTTTATATTTTTCAAATTATGCTATAATATAAAAAAAAATTTATGCAATAAATATTATAATGTCGATCAAAAGGAAACTAAAACAATAAATAGTTTTAGAAATAACAAATTAAAAGAATGATTTTCTAAAAGTAAAAACCGCAAAGCAAAAGTTGACTTCATAATCTCATAAACAAATCTCACACATAAAAGATTTATTCATGTCATTATCAATATCATAACAATACCGAAAATTATTGTACTATACGAATTTGGTAGTTCAACTAGCACAATTACGCTTGTCTTTGATGTAAGATCTTTTAAACTTTGAACATACACCGTACATATTGGACATGAGATATATGTCAATTCAAAACTGTATTTTTCAAGGTTTTCTAATGTTTTTGACATTCGGGGCATTAGAAGAGAAGACAAAATTTTAAAACCTTTTGGTTTATCTTTACCTCCAATATATATTAAAATAACAACATAAAGATATGTGACGTCAAATAAATTACCTCGAGAAGCTCTATAAGCAATTTTAGTTTGTCATTTTTATGTTGGTCATAAAAATAGCAGATTAATCATAACCTATACAAAACTTCAAGATAACCACATCTGTTAAATTAAAATTGTAATTTGAATAGTTCTACATCCGTTTAATAATTGAAAGATCTTCAGAGTCACTTGTATCTTCAAAACAATCAATTAGGAAAACTTTCTTATTGCACACGTTGCAGCTTAAGTAGCATCATCCATAGTCAGAATCAATAGAAAGAATTGTGACCATTGTAACTCAAGAACCAATCTAAAAGAAATAGATAAAATCTAATTTAAGACTAACAAAAACATTATCCAAAAAATAAATATAAATAAATGTTTAGTATTAATAAAATAGGAATAATTACAAAGGAATAATATTACAAGCAAATGAATAATCTCTAAATAATATTACAAACAAATTAATAATTACCAACGAACAATATCAATAAAATAAAAAAATAAGATGGCGAACCAATCAGTTAAAGAATCTTATCAAGATACAAATCTATTAATGTTACAATTTTATTATATATAGAGATAATTTAGGAAACTTAATATTGGCTAAACTATTTAATAATTAAAAAAAGAAGTCTAATTAACCTAATTTTCGCAAGTGGTCTTTAGTCTAGTGGCAGACGGTAAGTCCACTAAAGACAGCGCATTTGCACAACCAGGGATCGAGTCCCACCGCCTACATTATGTAGGAACTTGGTTAATGGACCGGCCAATTGTGACCCAATGTTGACAAAAAAAAAATTAACCTAATTTTCTGTACACTATTTCTTCTTCTTTGTATTCTTCTACATAGAGAAAGCATGGGCATAAAACCTGACCTGAAGACTCGAACTTGGACCAGACCTCAAAAAAAGACCCAAACTCGAATCCGAAATGCCTAAATACCAGAACGGGTCCAAAAATTTAGACTCAAAGAATCGGATTCGAACCAAGAACCGAAGGAGTACCTAAAAACTCAATTTTATAGTATTTTTAGGTATTTTAAGAGTTTTTAATGAGTATTTTTGGGTATTTTTAGATATTTGGGTATTCAATTTTTTTTTTCCAGTATTTTAGGTACCTTTTTGATATTTTTAAGTATTTGTTTTGATATTTTTAGGATTTTTTTAGATATTTCTCGGGATTTCGTGTATTCGGGTAATTTTTGGCTTTTAAAATTTGGATCCAAACCGACCCGAATCCAAATGGAACTGACTCGAAACCGAATCAAAATAATAACGGGTCCTATATAAGTATAAAAATTCAAGACCCGAAAGAACTGGACCTGAAAGAACTAGACCCCAAAGAATCCGACCCGAAGACCCGAATGCCCAAAGCTATAGAGAACAACCAAAAGTGTTTTCAATCTTGCATTTAGTGATTCTAATTAAGCTATTTCCTGTTTTAAACTATATATATATATATATATATATATATATATATATATATATTTATATATAGTAGATGAACCTCGTGTCTTGCACGGGAAAAATTATGTTTTTTTGGTGTAAATTATTAAAAATTTGAATATTAGGTTCTATTTTTTAAAAATCTAATTTAGTAATAGGTATATACATATATATATATATACCTATGTTAGTAAATATTAGTAATAGGCATATATATATGTTTGTTTATTTAAAATTAGTAGTCGCTTACTATGAATTATTTTATAATTTAAGAATATAACTATATTATTAGAAATGTGTTTATGTTTTCTTAATTGTATTATAACATAAATATATTCTTATGCAAAAAATATTATAATTTCGATCAAAAGAAACTAAAACAATAAATAGTTTTAGAAAATAACAAATTAAAAGAATGACTTTCTAAAAGTAAAAACCACGAAGCAAAAGTTGACTTCATAATCCCATAAACAAATCTCACACACAAAAGAGTTAGTCATGTCATTATCAACATCGTAACGATGCCGAAAATTATTGTTCTTTACGAATTTGGTAGTTCAACTATAACAATTACACTTGTCTTTGATATAAGATATTTTCAACTTTGGACATACACCATACATATTGGACCCAAGATGTATTTCAATTAAAAACTGTATTTTAAGGTTCTCTAACATTTTTGATATCGGGGCATTAGAAGAGGAGACAAATTTTGAAATCTTTTGGTTTATCTTTACCTCCAATACATATGAGAATAACAGCATAAAGATATGTGGCATCAAAGAAATTACTTCAAGAAACTCCATTAAGCAATTTTAGTTTGTCATTTTTATGTTGGTCATAAAAATAGCAGATTAATCATAACCTATACAAAGCTTTAGGATTTCCAACAACCACATCTGTTACATTAAGATTGTAATTTGAGTAGTCCAACATCCGTTTAATAATTGAAAGATCTTCATAGTCACTTGTGTCTTCAAAACAATCAATTAGGAAAACTTTCTTATTGCACACGTTGCAGCTTAAGTAGCATCATCCATAGTCAGAATCAATAGAAAGAATTGTGACCATTATAACTTCAGAACCAATCTAAAAAAAAATAGATAAAATCTAATTTAAGACTAACGAAAAAATTATCCAAAAAATAAATATAAAAAAAGGATTACCTCTTTTGTTTCTAGAAATTCTCTAATTGTTTTTTTGGATAATGTTTAAAGAAATCCTCACGAACACATTAAAAATTTTCCTCGTTATTTTGGATATAATTTGTCAAATCAATATGCAAATCATAATTAAGAAGCCTAAAATACAGATTCATATATATTATGAGTTATATTCTCTTATATAAAAACTAACGGAAAAAACAGAATTTTTGAAGTGTATATACTTCAAGTCCAAGACTTATGAAATTTTGTTCATTACCAAACGAGATTTGAGTACACTCATAACTATTATAATTAATTATGATATCTGAAATAAATAAGTAAAGATTAAAAACAATATTTTAAATTATAAATTAATTAGAATTAAAAATAATATATATATATATATATATCTAAATATGTTTATCTTGCAAACATGCAAAACAATTATATATTGTTTTGGGGGGGAATTTATTCTTGGCTTTTTCTTCAACTATCTCAGCATATTTTTCCCACATAACACAAGTAATTCTGAGATCTCAGTATGTAATAAAATATAAATTTTGTATCATAAAATATTTTATAAATAAAAAATGTTTAAAAAATAATAATATAACAAAAACTTACTTAGCATTTATAAGACTAATGTTATTCGCTTAGTTGGTTTTTCATTCATTTCTATAACTTTAGTACTCTTAGCACGAACCAGCTATCCGTTGATATCTATAAAACAAAAAAATGTGAAATAATTAAAATTTATAATCAATAAAAAGTAACGTAAATTAAAATATAAAATATTTTTTAAAAAAAAACTATTTATCTATAAGATATATATCTTCAAGACCTTTATCAAGTAATTCTCGGTAATTGACAAATTTTAATCCCAAAACCGAGTTTGAGAGAGGATCAATTGACTTAACCAAAATTTTGTACACAAAGGAGATTTTTTTATTTATGAGTAGAAGTACGGTAAGATCCACTTGCAGGACAAACATATAGGTTTGTAATGATCTTAATACTTCTCTGCTCAAGAAGATTTACGAATTTGGAAACCAATTCTTTCTTCACATTACAACAAATTTTATTACCCTACAAAAATATAAATTAATTAGAAAGTATTCATAATTTTATAAAAAATTTAAATAGATAAATTATTAGTTACATACCTTAGAATCACAAAGAACCATTATCAATAGTTTGACCAAATTCTTTAGTATATATCTTTGAGAGCTTTAGAATCTTAACTTTAATTCTCGAGTTTTGTTTGCAGGATTTCAACGAAAAAAATTCAGAGAAAGACATGATGAAAAAAATAAAAAATCGAGAGATAAAAGAGATTTAAAATCGTTGGAGAGAAAAAGAGTTAGAATCGTTGCTGTTGTGATAATAGTTTTAGGATGCATCTTAAATATATCTCGTTTCATATATTTTCTATTAGGATTTGAAAAAAGAAAGTTAAAAATATATATCGATTAGGAATATCTATTGTATAATAATATAGCCTAAATATAAGGTATTTGTTATCTATATTTAAAGATAATTGCAAACAAAAAAAATTACAAACGTAATAATTTGTTATTTAAGTTTTCCCTTTTTTTCATTGATCAAACTCCAATAAGTGGAAACAAACGAATAAGATTTTTGTTCCTTTTAGTATTAATAAAATAGGAATAATATTACAAACAAATCAATAATCTAAATAATATTAATTATTTAAAATAATTACAAACGAACAATATTAATAAAATAGGAAAATAAGATGACAAATCAATTAGTTAAAGAATCTTATCAAAAAATAAACAATTATTTTTATTATTATAAAATATACGAATATGTTAACGCTACGGTTTTATCATTTATCAAAATTAATCTAAAGAAACTCGACTCCAATTGCTAAGTTTGACTCTTATGATTAAGAGAATTGTTTGATCTCGATGCACTAAAAATCACATACTTTTTTTTTGGGTCAAAAACACCTACCTTCTTCTATTGTTTAAAGATTAAGAATACATTACATATATGGGAAGGCTATGCTAAACAACGACTGAATAAACGAAATATATAACTTAAAAATTATATGGGTAGAGAAACTCAAACACATCGGCAATCTTGGATAGATGATGGACTTGCGTTCTTGATTCTGCAGTAGATTCTAAACTAATTCAAGTTCTGCTGCCATATAGGACAGTCGAACTGAAAGGGACCTCTTTGAAGAACTGAGCTTTGATACAAAACCTCTATGGCAGAGAAATGGCGTGAAACACTTTTCTCCCACTTGGAGGGTATTAGGAGATATAACTTTATGCCAAAATATGTAAACCCTAGAACAAGTTTTAAAGCTAATGGGTATCCACATAATTTCATTTTAAGGTCCATACGAAATTTCTTGTCCTCACCAGAAAATTTTATTGGGCTTGAAAGAATAGAAAAAATATAATACCTTGAAGAAATGAAAACCATAAACACTACAAGAAAACTGTCAATTTGCAATGGCAAGGGCCGTTGCAACAGTGTCGCAAATGGCCTACTTGTAACACCATTGCGACATCGTCAAATTCGTCGCATTACATGTGTCACAAATCAAAAACGTCGCAAATACGTCGCAGGTATTGCGACAACAAATAAACGTCGCAATCCTGCGATGGAAATAGGCCTTCCACATACGTCGCAGGTTCTGCGACTCCATTGGGAGGCGGGTGACTACGACTTTGTTGCGAGGCTCAGTTCTGCAACTCCATTGCAAGGCTAGTTTCTGCGACTCTATTGCGAGGCGGTGGTCTGTGACTCCCTTGCGAGGCGTGATTTTGCGACACCATTGCGAGTCGGAGCTCTGCGACTCCATTGCGAGGCGAAGACTTGCGACACCATTAAGACATCTTTTTTTTTTTATAAATAAAGTTTTATTAAAATATATTTAATTTAATTTAAAATATGTTTAAATTATGTATATTAAAATAAAAATATTTTACAAAATATATTTTAATTTTTACAAACTTGATCCGGGCTCATCGTGTCGCTACTCGTTCAGCGTAGCAGCTAAGTCAGGGTCTTTTGCAGCTAAAACCGAGAAGAACTTAGTGAACTGCACGATGTTTAGCTGCAGGGACGAAATAAGCTAATCCTGTGCTTGAACCTTAATCTCCAACTCTGCCACTTTTGAAAAATCGATAGAGGGTTGAGACTGCGAGCTTTGCGATCAGGTTCTCTGCTCGATTTGCGAGCCAAGGGAGCGTCCGGTCCCGAAGAGTCTCCCCTTTTTAATGGGAGCAACCTGAAAAGAAAAAAAACAATTATTAAGTCATGTAAAAAAAATTGTAACAAAAGAAACACGATAGAAATAGGGAAATTCATACCTCAGCATAAATCGCGTTCTTTTGAGCGGTTGAAGGCACGACAGATTAAGTGCTCTCGTCACCGCAATCATGGGTACCCTGCTGCATCTTCGCAGTGACCTCGTTGTAGATCTGCTCGGTCTTTTTGTCGACGAAGACACCGGTCTTGTTAGTTTTGTCTGGTAGAGCGTCTCTACCAGATCCGGGTGAGGATCCTCGGTCTCTTCTTGCTGAAATGCTTTTTTTTTTTAAATAATTAATAAAATATGTAAAGTATTGTGTAAATTAATTGAGGATATAATATACCATCTTCCGGGCTTGGGGCCTGAATGACGTTTTCCCTGAGCAATGCTTATAGGGACCGAAACCATTGGGATCGGCTAAGCGAGCTGCCTGCGTACTAACAATCTTCTGCTCGGACCTAGGGTCTTGCCTATAGCAGACAATACCCTCCCACACCTCGGTGTTGAACCACTACAGCATTGCTTGGTCGCCAAGGACCCTCCATTTGGCCTTCCAACGGCCGACCTGGTCGCATAGGCGACTTTTCAGGACCTCCTCAAACTTGTTACGGACTTCACCTGTAATCAAGGGACTCCAATGATACCGATGCTGGAAAAAAACAGTAAGTACTAAATTTTTGTTTAAAAAAAATACGTTTGATTTAAAAGGATTAAAAAACGTACCGCAAACGTTTTGAACCACCTATCGACGACGTAGTTTGGGACTTGCATAAAATTGGCATGTGGCTCCATGAAATCTCGTTCAAAGATTTCACGAATAGCAGTCGCCAATTTTTGATCATCATTAAACCTAGATTATTAAACAAAAAAATTATTTTAAGTTTGAATGACAAAAGTAAGAATTTACAACAATAAGGTGTTAGGACATACCAAAATGTTCCCGCCTGGGGTGGAGAGTGGGCATGAAGTGGTGGTCCGCATCAGCCAATTTATCTTCTATAGACATCGTGGCAGCAACCTCGGGCGTTAATGGTTGGTAAGCTTGGGGTGGAGGAGGTGCGGACTCCGTGTCCCGTACCAGAGTGTAACCCATCTGCGAGTTAAAACTACATCCCGGCGTGGACGGGACAGAGCGATTGGCTGGAGAATGGGTGGGATGTGACGTCCTTTCCTTGTAAGGCGGTTGGGAATGCGAGCCGGGAGGCGTGCGCGGGTAAGATCTCCCGCCATCAGTAAGGAAGCTAGTATAAGGGTTTTGACGTCCGGACATCTGAAATCACGAGGATTTAGATGTACAGAGTCGTTATTAGGAATTTTTTATACGAGTAATTTATAAAATTGTAACTACAATTAATAATTAAAAATTGCGAACACTTCAAAAAACGAAATATATTTAAGATTCACTTAATAATTGAAAATTACGAAACATTCTAAGTAAAATTATGTATTCATTTATATTGTTTTTGATAATATTTTTGTTTTAATAAATTATATTTATAAAATTAAAAATATTTATAAAATAGTTATGAAATTAAAAAAATTCTTAAAAATATTTTAAATTTTTTACAAAATTAAGAAAAAAACATAATAATGGTTTAAAACGTTTTGTAAAAATTAAAATCTATTTTTAAAATTCAAAACAATTGTTGAAATGGTATGAAAATTAACAAAAACATAGAAAATGGTTTTAAATACTTTTTAAAATTATCCAAAAACAGAAAAACGTTTTAAAAATATGTTTATAAAATACCAAAATAAGTTTTAAAAAAACATTAAAACGTTTATAAAATACCAAAATTCATTTTAAAAATTCAAAAACAGTTTCTAAAATGGTTTTAAAATGAGAAAAACGCCTTAAAACATTTTTTAAAATTCTATCAAAATTTCTAAAACGTTTTTCTAAATCAAAAACGTTTTATATTATCTAAAATGTTTTTTTAAATTCTCTTAAAATTACAAAAAACATTGAAACATTTTTTAAATAACAAAATATATTTAAAAATTTCAAAAAAAATTTAAAACGTTTTGAAAATTAAAAAACGCAGTAAAAAGTTATTTAAAACTCTGTAAATTCTTTAAAAAATTACTAAAACGTTTTGAAACGTTTTAGTGTTTTTTGTACCCTTTTGCGAGGCCACTGCGACATCCACAAACCAGGACGTCACAGTGGCCTCGTAGATAATTAAACCTCTACACTTAACCGCGAAACCCCAACCTTACCGTAAAAACATAAGCCGACACCTTGGACACAATAACAAAGATCAACACGAGAGACTGAGAATACATCGTCTAAGTCTAAACAAAACCGAAAACATTTCAATGTGATTGTAAACACTTATATAAAAATTTTGGTTTAGTTTAGTCTTATTTGTACCGCATTGAATTTATGATTGATCGACGATGTATTCTTGGACACTTGTTTTGATTGTTGATACGGTGTGAAGGATATCGGATTATGTTTTTACCGTAAGTTTGGGGTTTATGCGGTTTAGTATTTCAGTGGTTTCATACTCTACGAGGCCACTGCGACGTCTTGTCTTTCGATGTCGCAGTGGCCTCGCAAATTACGGCTCACTTACGATATTTAATGATTCAACGTCGCAAGTGAATCGCAACTTGCGAGGCCACTGCGACATCGAGAGACATGACATCACAGTGGCCTCGCAGAGTATGAAACCACCAAAACATTAAACCGCATAAACCCCAAACTTACGGTAAAAACATAATCCGATATCCTTCACACCGTATCAACGATCAAAACGAGTGTCCAAGAATACATCGTCGATCAATCATAAATTCAATGCGGTACAAATAAGGCTAAACTAAACCGATAACGACAATCACCATTCATAAAAGGTTCTGTAGTACATTACAGATTATCCAAGCATACAATGTCATTTCTTAATCAATTGAATGTCGTACGCTTACGTCTACACAAACCAACAATATATGTTATATAAGTGTTTTTAATCATGTTGTTAAGATGTTGGTTGTTAAGGATTAAGTACATTGCGAGGCTTTGAGGACGTTTAAGGCATGTATGTCGCAATGGTGTCGTAGTTTTCGAGTCCATTGCGACGTAGAGGGTCTGTACGTCGCAGTGGCCTCGCAGAATTGTGAGATCCTTGCGACGTACAGACCCTACACGTTGCAATGGACTCGCAACGTTATGTTTAAAAAATATATATATATATAATGTACATATACGATACAAAGAAAATATAAAGTACACCAACATTTAGTTATTTTCATTATCGGACTCTTCGTCTTCCATGTTTTCTTCTTCGTCCGTCTCTTCTAACTCGTCACAGTCCGCATTTTCATGTCCTTCATCGTCGATGTCTTCTACTTTTAGTTGAGAATCCATGATATCATCTACGGATTCCAGAGCTATGGAAACATCTAACGCTCTTTCTTGTTGCATAAGCACATCGTCGATTTCCCCCACTATACGACCTCTCAGATTCACTTTTACCACAAATAGCCATGTCTCGCGTCTTTGCTTTACACGAGGATACGAAATAAAACACATTTGTTCTGCTTGACATGCTAGAATAAAAGGGTCAAACTTCGAATAAGTTTGGTTTGCATTTACATCGGTTATCCCTAACTGGTTAGTACGCACTCCTCGACCATCAATTGTACTATACCAATGACATTGGAATAAAATGCATCTCAGTCCGAGAACTCCTGGAAATGTGACTTCGACAATTTTGTTCAAAATACCGTAGAAGTCGGTTTCACCAGGCACGTGGATTCAAAAATTTCCTGTTGATTTATTTGAACCATGGTCGTAAGTATGAAAAGTATACCCGCGCGTCAAATATATTGGTGCTGTCACGATCCTTGCAATTGGTTCATCAACAATCTCATGCAGCCATAACGGTAAAGGCTTCTTTACACATCCATTCTTGACCTACAAAATGCATAAATAAATATATATATATATATATATATATATATTAATTACAACATTATGTGGTTATATATTACATTTTTAGTAAATATCCGCAATTATGTTACTTACGTAGTATTTTGACCATCCAGTAAAATCGTGTTCTTTGTAGGTATCATATTCTGTCTCACTTAGCGCAGAGAATGCTTCGCATATCTGTCTGTCGAATTCACTGCAAATTCAAGTTGATATTATTTTACTAAACTATATATAATAAGTTGATATTCAACTATATATATATACCTCTCAAATGGTACTACATCTTCGCAATTCCTCAGTATATATTTATGGGTTGCACGACTGTACGAGTGACTTTTGTAGTACTCGTCCTTTATTTTCCCAGCAAGTCTTCCAATCTGAGTGAAGATATTAGGAACTGCTATGGCATATGATGGTGCAACCCCTCCGTCATCATATCGTCCTACTTGTGTTCTTTTGGTTTTGACGTTTGGACTAAAGTAATATGAAGTGAAATGAGATGGTTCATCTGTCAAACTTCCTGCAACGATCGAGCCTTCTACTTTTGCTTGATTTTTTACATTTCTTTTTATATGTCCCATGAATCGCTCAAACGGGCCACCAAGAGCTGCTTCATGAGGTAGATGAATTGGAAGATGTTCCATCATGTCAAAAAGGAGGGTGGAAAGATTTTTTCCAAGCTACAGAGCAACACTGGGATATTTACTTGTAATTGCGCAATGTCATCCTTCATTAGTGTTTGTATACATAAATCCCTGATAAATGCTCCGATTTCCTACAACTTGGAAGTAATTTTATTTAACAAACTATATGTTTTACTTAAATGACAAATTTAAATCCAAGTACCATACTTACCTGCAATTGCTTCGTGGACAGCTGTGGGTAGAAGATCAAGTAATGCAAATGGCAATAGTCTCTGCATGAAAACATGGCAATCATGACTCTTCATACTAGAGTTTTTTTTCCTTTGCTCGATACAGTAGGAGAATTTTGACACGTAGTCATCAGGAAACTTTACATCTTCATAAATCCATTTAAATAGTGCCTGCCTCGCTTCTCCATTTAAATATGAGAATTGGTTGTTTCCCATCCCGTGTAATATATAATTCGCTTCTCACACATATTTCAGCTATGTCCAACCTTGATTTCAAATTGTCTTTACTCTTTCCCTGCACAATCAAAATCGTGTTCATGATGTTATCGAAAAGTTTTTAACGATGTGCATCGGATCAAGGTTGTGTCGTAGTAAGAGATCTTTCCAATATGGGAGTTCCCAAAAGATACTCTTTTTGTGTCAGTTATGAGATTTTGTATATCCGTCAGACATGTTTGCTGGAGTGTGCCAATTGCCCCCTCGTTTACATGTTTCCTCACCACCATAATAATCAATCTACTTCAAAATATAATCCCCTGACATGTGTGTTGGAGGAGGGATGCACACAACCTTGTTCTTCTTGAACAATTTCTTGTTCCTACGATAAGGGTGGTGCATAGAGAGAAACCGACGATGACAATTAAACCAACATGATTTCTTACCACGCTTTAATTGAAATACATCTAACCATTTCATACAATATGGACAAGATAGCCTACCATGTGTAGTCCACCCAGATAACATTTTGATGAGGACATGGATGCTGTGGATAAACTGCTTGTACCTGATGTGCCTCAAGGAGCCATTACTAGGAGCCGTGCCAAAGCCTTGAAGAACAAATTCAATGCGTTTGTGCAATCCTACATAGAAGACATAGTTGCTGGACCTGAAGACACATATTCAGCTGCCATAGTAGAAGAGGGTGTTTGGACACTGCTCAGCCGTGGAAATGATGCTCCCGGCGTCTTCACCATTTCCATGAGGTGAGGACACTTTGAAGACCTTGAATGGACCTGTACTCTTTCCTACCCTAGGTTTTTCCCACTGGGTTTACTAGGAAGGTTTTAATGAGGCAACTAAGTTCAGGGCATTCTACCTACTCCAATCAGTTCCACAACTTAGAAACATAATGATAAGCTGTGAAACTGAAGGTAGGATTTTATCCCAAAAGACAACTATCTTATGAGTCTTTTATTGCATTTTGCTGAGTTTGTTTTAGTTTCTTTTTACTTGTAAGTTGTTGGGCTAGACTTATGCAAAAGCTATATGGTTGTTTTATGTTTATGGACCTTGGGCTATTGTGTGTAAAGCCCAAGTCTCTTATTATAAATCCTTGTAAGTCTCCAGCAAAGAGGAATACAATGAACTTTTACCAAAAATGCTTCAAGCACTTATCCTAGAGATTAGGGTTTTCTCTCTTCAGCCTTGAAGCCTAGCTCGGCCAGAGGAGATCTCGAATTGTATCAAGGGCTTCCACTCCCCTTGTGGTACTCATCGCTCCACCATCATCCACTGGAAGAGTTCAGCTGAGCCTCTCGCCACTCTTCCCCACCCCGCAGTTGAATCAAGAAGTGCAGCTTGGAATCCAAGGTTCATATCATTTGGTATCAGAGCCAAAGTTCCTGATTAAGTTGTGTCTATCCTCTTTATCATCTCATCTTTGCCTTTTCCTTCTGTTCCATTAAGAAAATCTCATAAAAATCGCATCTTTTCCATATTTTTACGCATTCTCTTGCATTTTCTTTGCTGTTTGTGTTTTGATATGAGAAAACAAACCATAAAAATCTAGTCCTTTCTATGTTTGTGTTCTTGAGCTTAGTTGCATTTTCATGGCTGCAGAATTTTGAAATTGAACTAGGTTGAAGAAGAGTTTGGTTTGTTTGTTTCCTCTTTTTGCCCATACAGCATTTTCACTTTTTTAACTTCTGTTTTTACCTTTCCTCTTTCTGCCTGTTGTACTTTCTGTTGTTTCAGCTGGTCCCCCCCTTTTTGCAGAACTCATTTCAAAATTTAAATTTAAAGCTTAGAGGTATTGCTGGAAAGTTATTTAATTTGGCTGGTTTGTTTTATCTTGCAGGAACCCATCTTGCATTTCAACATGGCTGAGCAGCCCAATCTCGTGGGCCTCATAGCTGATATCCAGGCACAGCTATAGCAGCTGGGTGATAGAATGACCAGACTAGAACAACCACCAGCTCTTGGAAGACAAGACCAAGACTCGGTCGTAGATGAGCTTTCCGAGACTGGAAGTCATCCCGCACCACCACCAAGAAGGGTCCGACCCAGAAGAAGAATGGATGAAGAGGACCACCGCGATCAGCCTCCTCCAAGACTCCAAGCACCGAGTCTCAAGCTGAGTGCTCCAACATTTGCAGGCAAGGTGGATCCCGAAGCCTATTTGGACTGGGAAAGAAGGATGGATCATATTTTTGAGTGTTATAATTATGAAGAGCATCGGAAGGTTACTTATGCTGCAGCTCAGCTCACCGATCATGCACTTACTTGGTGGGATCGTGACATGTCCGAGAGGAGGAGAAATAGGGAAGGACCGGTAGCTTCTTGGGATGTGATGAAGTTCATCATGAAGAGGAGATATGTGCCACCATTATATCACAGAGAACTCCAGAAAAAGTTTAGAAGACTCACTCAAGGCAGTAAAAGTGTTGAAGAATACTATGAGGAGTTTGAACATTTATGTAATAGGCTGCAGCTTAATGAGGAAGAAGAGACTCTCATGGCTCAATTTCTGGATGGTTTACAAGACCGAATAGTGAGAAAGGTGGAGAGACAAACCTATAGCGGATTTGATGAGTTATTGCACTTAGCTATCCAAGTGGAGCAACAAGTTAAAAGAAAGGCTGCAAGTGCTCCTAGGACAAAGCCTCCAACAAATGCACTATGGAACCCACGATCACCTTAACCTGGTACTAGCTCACGTCCCATGGACAAAAGGAAGTCTCCAGCAGCTGATGCACGTTTCCCAGCCACTCCCTTTGCACCAACACGAGATGCCAAGAAGTTGATCAGGACTGACCCGAACGTGCAGCGGTCTCATGATATAACATGCTTCAAGTGTCGTGGCCAAGGACATTATGCCCATGAGTGCCCAAATCAACGGGCGATGATCATGACACCCTCTGGTGAAATTGAATCCCAAGATGAGGAAGGGTCTGAAGAGGAGGATAAAGACCTAGAAGAAGAAGTTGTGTATCCTGATACCGGAGAGCTCCTAATCACGCGGCGGATACTCAGTGCAGCCCACGTTCCCGACGATCTAGCTCAACGCGAAAACATCTTCCATATGAGATGTACGGTAAGAGGAAAGGTATGTGGCTTGATAATTGATGGTGGTTCTTGTACTAATGTTGCTAGCACTGACATGGTTGAGAATCTGAATTTAGATACTACTAAGCATCCCACACCTTATAAGCTGAGATGGTTGAATGATAGAACCGAATTGAACATAACTGAACAAGTCTTAGTATCATTTAGTGTTGGTAAGTATCTAGATCAAGTCTTGTGTGATGTAGTCCCTATGCAGGCTAGCCACCTATTACTTGGGAGACCATGGCAGTTTGATAAGGAAACTACTCACTTGGGTAGAACTAACCTATACACATTTGTGCATAATAAGAAGAAGATTACTTTAGCACCACTATTGCCTTCACAAGTTCATGAACTGCAGATTAAGCTATCTAAGGATAGGGTTGTTGCTAAGGCTAATTTTCTGATTGCACCTAGTGAAGTTAGGAAGGTTCTTCATGATAATTCATTATCTATCGTGCTAATGGTTTACAAAGAAACTCTCAGAGCAGGTGAACTAGGTACTGAGCTCCCTAGGGAGGTCACTCACGTGCTAGACAGGTTCAAGGATGTGTTTCCAGAGGAAATACCCGATGGGCTGTCACCAAAACGTGGTATTGAGCACCAGATTGATTTTATTTCTGGATCACCACTCCCAAACCGACCTGCCTATAGAATCAATCCCCAAGAAGCCCAAGAATTGGAAAAACAAGTGGCAGACTTAATGGCTAAGGGGTACGTGAGGGAGAGCTTGAGCCCATGTGCTGTACCTGTCTTGTTGGTGCCAAAGAAAGATGGGACTTGGAGGATGTGCGTGGACTGTAGAGCTATTAATAATATCACTATCAAGTATCGACACTCAATCCCGCGACTTGATAATATGCTGGACGAATTGAGTGGAGCAGCATTGTTCTCAAAAATTGATCTCAAGAGTGGGTATCATCAAGTAAGACTGAGAGAAGGAGATGAATGGAAAACAGCCGTCAAGACTAAGCAAGGGCTGTATGAGTGGCTGGTTATGCCATTCGGACTCTCCAATGCACCAAGCACATTCATGCGTCTCATAAACCATGTGTTGAGACCATACATTAGTAAGTTTGTAGTGGTTTATTTTGATGATATTTTAATCTACAGCAAGTGTTTAACTGACCATGTGACACATCTTAAGCAAGTATTGAGCACACTCCGATCAGAAGGGTTTTATGCAAATCTCAAGAAGTGCACATTCTGCACTAATGAAGTCGTCTTTTTAGGTTTTGTTGTAAGTTCTCAGGGCCTGCAGGTGGATAATGAGAAGATACAAGCTATTCAAGATTGGCCAACTCCAACAAGCATCAGCCAAGTGAGAAGTTTTCATGGGCTAGCTAGTTTCTATAGGAGATTTGTGAGGGATTTCAGCACCATTGCAGCACCATTAATTTCAGTGATCAAGAAGAGTGTTGGGTTTTCATGGGGTGAAGCACAAGAGAAGGCTTTCTGTGAGCTGAAGCAACGCCTAACACAAGCACCAGTTTTGACACTTCCAGATTTCTCTAAGACCTTTGAGGTGGAGTGTGATGCATCAGGTGTGGGTATAGGAGCAGTTCTAACACAAGGAGGAAGGCCAGTTGCATATTTTAGTGAGAAGCTGAGTGGAGCTTCCTTAAACTACCCTACCTACGATAAGGAGTTATATGCATTGGTGAGGGTTATGCAAACGTGGCAGCATTACCTCATATCTAAGGAGTGTGTTATCCACATTGATCATGAAACGCTGAAGCACTTGAGAGGTCAAACTACCTTAAAGAAATGACATGCTAAGTGGCTGGAAATCATTGAGAGCTTTCACTATGTTATCAAATACAAGAAAAGGAAGGACAACATTGTAGCTGATGCATTGTCAAGGAGGCATACTCTTATCACAGTTTTGGATTCTAAGTTGTTGGGGTTTGAATCGATGAAGACTCAATATGAGGATGATCCAGATTTCAGAGAAAGCTACATGGAGCATGGTAAAGGGGCTTACAGCCAGTTCTATTTGAGTGATGGGTTTCTTTTCAGGGAAAAGAGGCTATGTGTTCCGCAGGGATCCATGAGGGAATTATTGATTAGAGAAGCACATGGTGGCAGTTTAATGGGTCATTTTAGGATTGAGAAGACTTTAAGTGTGTTGAAGGAGCACTTCTACTGGCCACGGTTGAGGCGTTTTGCTCAAAGTGTATTGTGTGCAAGAGAGCCAAGTCACGTGTGCACCCTCATGGTTTGTACATGCCACTGCCCATACCAACTTCTCCATGGGTGGACATCTCTATGGATTTTGTTTTGGGGCTGCCAAGAATTCAACACAAGGACTCCATTTTTGTGGTAATGGATCGATTCTCCAAAATGGCACACTTCATTCCTTGTGCCAAGACGAATGATGCTACTCAAACCGCCTCTCTATTCTTCAAGGAAGTAGTTCGATTGCATGGAATATCTAGGACAATAGTTTCAGACCGTGATGCTAAATTCTTGAGTCATTTCTGGAAAACACTATGGAAGAAGCTAGGGACTAAATTGTTGTTCTCCACTACTTGCCACCCTCAGACTGATGGGCAAACAGAGGTTGTCAATCGGACGTTAGGAATGCTTTTGAGAGCTACTATTGGGAAGAATTTGAAGTCTTGGGTTGAGTGTCTACCCTTTGTGGAGTTCGCATACAACCGAGCACAACACTCAGCCACTAAACTCTCCCTTTTCCAAGTGGTGTATGGATTCAACCCAAAGGCTCCAGTGGATCTGATTTCCCTACCACCTAATGAGATGGTGAGCCAAGATGGGGTTTCTAAAGCTGAGTACATCCAGAAACTGCATGAGAAGGTTCGAGCCAACTTAGAGAAAAAGACCGAGAGCTACGCTAGGACTGCCAACAAAGGACGTAAGCAGATTACCTTTGAACCCGGAGATTGGGTGTGGTTGCACATGAGGCCTGAGCGTTTTCCAAACAACCGGAAGAACAAGTTGGCACCAAGAGGAGATGGACCATTCAAGATCATAGAGAAGATCAACAACAACGCTTATCGTTTAGAACTCCCAGGTGATTGGGTGTGGTTGCACATGAGGCCTGAGCGTTTTCCAAACAACTGGAAGAACAAGTTGGCACCAAGAGGAGATGGACCATTCAAGATCATAGAGAAGATCAACAACAACACTTATCGTTTAGAACTCCTAAGTGAGTTTAAGATTTCTCCTTCATTCAATGTTACTGATTTGCCTCCTTTTGATGTAGGTGATGAACTTGTTTTGAGGTCAAAACCTCTTGAAGAGGGAGGGAATGATGAGGACATGGATGTTGTGGATAAACTGCTTGTACCTGATGTGCCTCAAGGAGCCATTACTAGGAGCCGTGCCAAAGCCTTGAAGAACAAATTCAATGCGTTTGTGCAATCCTACATAGAAGACATAGTTGCTGGACCTGAAGACACATATTCAGCTGCCATAGTAGAAGAGGGTGTTTGGACACTGCTCAGCCGTGGAAATGATGCTCCCGGCGTCTTCACCATTTCCATGAAGTGAGGACACTTTGAAGACCTTGAATGGACCTGTACTCTTTCCTACCCTAGGTTTTTCCCACTGGGTTTACTAGGAAGGTTTTAATGAGGCAGCTAAGTTCAGGGCATTCTACCTACTCCAATCAGTTCCACAACTTAGAAACATAATGATAAGCTGTGAAACTGAAGGTAGGATTTTATCCCAAAAGACAACTATCTTATGAGTCTTTTATTGCATTTTGCTGAGTTTGTTTTAGTTTCTTTTTACTTGTAAGTTGTTGGGCTGGACTTATGCAAAAGCCATATGGCTAGGACCTGGCACTAGAATGGTCATACACAAGAATTCGCTTTGCATACACATATCAGGTGGAAGATTGTATGGAGTAAAGATGACTAGCCATAGAGAATATTGTGTCCCCGACAAACCAAATGGACTAAATCCATCTGTGCATAAACCAAGATATACGTTTCTGACTCTTTTGCAAAGTCAGAATGTACCGTCTGAAAGTGCTTCCAGGCTTTTGCATCTGACAGATGTTTAACCTCCCCATCATTTGTTGTGTGTTCTGCATGTCATCTCATTGCCGTTGATGTCCTTTCTGATTGGTATAGTCGTTTCAATCTATCAGTGATTGACAAATACCATATACGTTTGTATGGGACACGATTCCTTCCACCTGTTGCTCAATATCTCGGCTTCCCGCAAAAATGACATTCCTGCAACTTATCATCATCTTTCCAGAAAATCATGCAATTGTCAATGCAAACATCAATCGTTTCTGATGGTAATCAGAGACCCGTAACTAACTTCTGCATTTCATAATAACTCTCAGCAGAATTATTATCTGCTGGCAGATACTCTTTAAACGCATCCACTAATTGATTCATACTTCTCTCGGTTATGTTTCCTTCACTTTTAATAGACATCAACCTAGATGCTAATGACAGTTTAGATAGACCTACGCTACATCCCTCATAGATAGGTTGATTAGTAGCATCAAGCATATCATAAAACTGTTTCGCTTCTGCGTTAGGTTCTTCAATAGTATTTTCACTACCACCTTGAATGGACCCATGATATGAATCTGTAACCATATCATGATATCTATTACTTTGCAAATGCTCATAACTTTCAAATATATTATTGCCATAATTGCAATTAGCATTTTCAATAGGTTGATCATCAACACCCGCTCCCATACTACTACTCCCGGCACCAAGTCTATACCCCTCCCCATGTGAAAACCACACATAATAATTCGGAGTAAATCCTCTATTATATACATGCCGTTTCACCATTTAAATATTTGGTGTTCTCACACTTAACACATGGGCAAAAGATGTTACCGTCATTCGGAGTAAATGGGTTATTAGCTGCTTGGTTTATGAATCTTCGTAATCCATCTCGAAACTCTTTCATCACTTCTCCTGTCTCCAGATCTTTCCGATTATACATCCATCGCCATACTGTGAACACTTCATGTTCAGACGTCATTTTCTTAAATTTTTATTAAAAAAAATTCAAATTTTTCTCCCTTCTATCTTTCTACACGAATTCTTTCTCTCTATAAGATTTGGTGTGAAAACATAATCACATTGTAAGCTATTTATATAGAAAAAGTGAAAATTTGCTATGTATTTGCGATGTAGGTAAAAGACATCGCAAAAATATCGCAAATACCTCGCAGGATTGCTATGGAAGTAACGCATCGCAAAAACATCGCTAATTTGCTACGTATTTGCGATAGCATAATGTGAATCACAAACACGTTCCAATCACATCGCAACCACGTCGCAATATTGCGACGTATATAAATGTCTTAATATTGCGATGTGGTTGCGATTGTGCAAAATACGTCGCACGGGTGTTGCAAATACGTTGCAAAATTGCGACAATATTTTGCCATCGCAAAATGATGTCGCAAATTGGGTATTTTCTTGTAGTGAAAATAAGTCTTAAAACTAGTGGATCTCGTAATAAATCTTTCTTAAGGTCCATAAGCAAAGCTTTTTCCTCAGCAGCAAATTCTAATGGGCTTGAGGGATTAAATAGAAAACCTAATCAAGATATACCTCTGTTGGATGAGGTAGGCGGCGTCGGAACCGCTGACTTCATCGCAGAAAAAATGTCGGTGCTCCGGGAAGCTGAAGGCTCGCCGGAAAAGACCTTTTATATCTCGATATATGTTCTCCAATCCAAATCCTCGACAACTTCGATCCACTTTTCTTAACAGCTGCAAAACGGGAAAGGAGGTGGACTTGATGAAACAGCTTGTTGGTGGAGAGAAAACTCCAGTGAAGACTCCACTGGCCAAAGCAACACCTAGCAAAACACGTGACCTCAGACATGGGTATGGAGGCGGAGAGGATTTAGATCTAGCCCAAACCTTGTCGGGGCCGAGGAGAACCAGATCCTAAAGATTAAGACTAGAATCATTGAGTGATGGAAGGTGGAGATGTCCCTTGTCAGCTAAGAGTCACCGGAAAACTCAAAGTAACCGTTACCATAACTAAAGCACAAAGAAAAAGAAGCAAAGAAGACACAGGGAAAGAAAGAGCAACGTGAGATGAAGAGCAAGATATACGCCAGCGGCCAAGGGCACCGCCGCAGGCGAAAAGAGGAAGAAGAAATGAAAAAGCCTCTTCTTTTTTTTTTTTACTTTTATGGTCTTAAAAGAAATCACATACTTTTAAGGTGGAGAATTGTAGATTTTGAATCTATATGGTGAAGTCTATGAAAACAAGTAGAATACAAAATCAGATTTTTTCCTTCCGAAACTTTCAATTAATAATCTAAAATATAGATAACCGAAGAGATAAAAAATGTTAATACAACACAGTAAACTTTAAGTCGTTTCACTCTACTTACAAATCCCATATTGTATTCTGCAACAGTTGTGTTTTTGGTTGCTGCATTGATTGCACCAAAATACAAGTTTGCTCTGGCAATTCTGTAGTTGACAACATATATGTGGTAAGAGCTGAGCACTCTAGTCCTAGTACGACAAATGTGGACATTCCTATCACGTTTACGCATTTTCCTTGTGCGAGTGGTCCTAATCCTAATGATGCAATTTCTATTTTAACATCTCTCAAGAAAACCTCTGTGCACGGTATTGTGTTGCTACAGCTGAAATCAACGGCGTACTCTGACTTGGACATTCCAATGAAATTACTGTAAATCACTTTACTCACTTCCACAACAGATAAATTATAAGCCAAAACAAATAAAATACAAAATTACACTTTTCTTATCAAAATGATCAGAGTACAATCTTTGTTTGCGTTTTACCTTATGATCTTTGGTTTTATCAGAATCTCCATTATTGTAGAGCTGGTCAATTATGATTTGATATTTGATATTATCTAATGTAATTTTATGGAAGATAATCATTCTCGCGTAACCTGATCCACCCTATGTCAATTATTGCAAAATTGTGTCAATTAATGATTGATTATGGTGGACCGTCTATTTTGACATGTAAAGATTGCATTAATTCATAAACCCGTTTCAAAATGCTTTTGTTTTGATTTTAAAATATCTTCTATATAATAAAAAGATAACACTTTAATAATGTGTTATATTATGTCATTAAAAATCAGTTAATACATTAGAATAATAAGGTAATTTCTGTAACATTACATTTCGTAGAGTATTAATGACACTATATATCTTATGTAAACTTATTTATTACAAAATCATTATTACATCAAAATATAATCCTATTATTAACTCATAATCAATATTATTTGATTTATTAAATATCTTAATTATATTTTTGCCCACACTAAAATTATTCACTTATTTGCAAGATATTCATTTATTACGAAAATATAATAAATTATTACTGGTCATTAATATATAAATCATATACTCATTTATTACGAAATATATACTGTATATTCACTTATGCAAAAAAAAAGAGATGTTTGAAATATGTTCCCATATCGATTTTGTTTCCTTAAAAATATCAAATCAAATAGTCACTTATGCATTAAGAGTGTCACATGTGGGATATGTCAGCGGGCCCATAAAATTTGAGGGCCTACTATAAATTTTGTTATTAATTATTTTTAAATGGTTTTAAGTTAAATTTGATAGTTTTGTAATAACTACACACGTAGGAACTCTTACATAAAAGATCTTTTAATTTTGTAATCCATTAATTATTTACGATATTATTGTTTTAAACTTTCATGGTAACTAACTAATATTGATTGCCCTTTTCACGTTCACCATTATAACTTGTCCTTTCATTTTTTTTCCAACAATTACATCAACAATATTCGATCTATATCGTAAAGTCCACCTCTAAAATTTATTTTTAAGCTACTATAATGTAGCGGATAGAAATCGAATTTTGGTGTCAAGTCATTAGCTAGATCATCCTAACCACTAGACTGAGAGCAACTTGACACTTGTTCTTTTTTTTTTGTCAACACTAGGTCACTACTGGCCGGTCTATTAGTCAAGTTCCTACATAATGTAGGCAGTAGGATTCAATCCCTAGATGTGCAAGTGCATATACCTTTAGTGGACTTACCACATGCCACTAGACTAAAGACCACCTGTGCACTTGTTCTTTCATTTCTAATAATTAAAAATACTTCTATTAATTTGATTGATTTAGTTAGGGAAGACGTTCTATTTCCACCACAAAAGTTTGCATATAACATCAATTACACCACATGTTGACATTGTACTCTAATTGCACCATAATCCAAAGTTTTCAACACGATTGCACATAAAATAAGTGTTTAGAAATCTAATTCTACACACGTGTTAGATAGGTCGGGAAATCAATGGTTTATTGTGTACCAGACATACGATTAAACCATGAAATTCAACGTTAACCATACTAAACCAAAAATAGATCCGATTAGAGACCCATTTAAGTGATTTAAACCCAAGAAAAGAGCAGAGAAGAAGAATCATCATCGTCGGTGTACAATAATCGACGAAATTCCCAATGAAAATACAGTAATCTAAAGAGTGAGCTCATCTTCCTCGTTCCAGATCCGATTGCTCGCCGGCGAAGCTGAAATCTCGTTATTCTTTTTATTCGTTAACGAGCAGAGTTAGAGGCTACATATAATAATCAAAGAGATAAAGACCCTCTTTATGCCAGACAAGTCTAAAACTTGATACTAGAGGATTTAAAGAAAGAACCTGTAAGTATTATCACTATCCTCAACTAATTGATAACTCTGCAAAGCCTTAGCGTTGATTACAGCCTCCATCCCAGATAGGTGTTTCAGGAACTCACTATTATTGCTTTCTTAACTACAGTAATCGAAAAAGTGAGCTTGATTAACCATGGAGAGACCTTAATTAAGCCTGGTTCACAGCTTGAGGAGTTTTGGGTTCAAGAAATCTGTGGAAAGAAAAGCCAAGAAGGTGGACGTGCGGGATGAGAAAGAGGAGAAGCGGAGGAAGAAGGAAAAGGAGGAGAGAAAGAAGAAGGAAAAAGGGAAAAAGAAGGAAAACGAAGTTGAGACTGAGGAGGTTAGTGATGATATTGATATGAGTATCAAACTAAAAGAGTTGAAGAAGTGGAAACAGAAAAGAAAAGAGAAGATGGGAAATGCTAGTTGTTGGTGTCTTCTAAGAGGATGGATTCAGTGGAGTCTAGAGGCCTCAAAAGTTTGTTTGAGACCTTCATCTGCAATATGATTGGGAAAAACAGATGTACCAACACCACCTACAAAGTCTTTCTATAAACGTCCTAGTATATCTGGAGTTGCTTGCTGCGAACGACATAATCGCTTAGTAATTGAATATGTGTGTCGCCCAAAATAACTCTTAATACAGAAACATGGATTATCTCCAATTGTACTCCTTTTGAACTCTAAACCTTTATTATTTGATGCAAACTCACTTATTTTTTGTGGTAGATTTTTCATATTTTCCTCTTCTTCGTTCTTTAGATGAATTATATTATAGTCTTCATCACCTGAGCTTGCTCGTCGGGATTGTCACAATAGTCAAAGCTGCATTGAGCGTTTTAATCATCATCAATTTTGGTCGGGCAATAACTTGAAAATTTATGACCACCTGCATCAAATCTACCACCAAGGTCAAGTTTTCTTTCTTCAGGTATAACATCTCCTACAATTTTATCCACAACCTCAACACATAGACGAATTCTATCTTTTCTACATAGTTGCAGAACTCCACTAAATTGTCTTGAACTACTTACAAATATTGGAGGAGTATCTTCTGGTAATTTTTTCATAAACTCTTTGGATAACATGTAACTTAATTGTCCCTCATGAGAGCATTGATTTAAACCAAAATCTTTATATATCATCCCAACAAACTCTGCAAAATTTGTTTCCTCATCCACATCTAAAACTCTACATCCTTTACATTTGTCAAAAAAAAAAAAAATACCACCTATTTCTCTCAAATTTCCATTTTCCACACACTATCAAAATCTTATTCATTGATAAGACAAGTGGACCAAGATCTGATTAGTATGAGTGTCAAAAACTAAATATTAGACCCAAAAAACCCATTTTCGTGGAGGCCAATTAACACAAGGACATGATTGTCTTTTTGCATCTAGGGTTTTACATTGAAAAAAATCTATCATAACCAAAAAAAAGTCCACCACTGTACTAAAATAACTCTACTACTGTTGCATTGAAATCATTTTACTTCAAAATGTATAAGGACAATTGCATTTTATAAGGGCAAAATTGATTTTTTGTATCTACGGTTTTACAATCAAATAAGCCTATCATAACATAAACACGAAAGTCTACCATTGAACATAAATAAAGCTACTGTAGCATGAAAAATAAGTTTACCGTCAAATGACAATTATATCTGATTTGACATAAAAACATCTACCATCAAATAATAAAAAATCTGCCATGGAGTAAGTTTAAAGTCAACCATTGAGTCAAAATAACTCTACCGCCAACAACATTTATGTCATATTTGACTCAAAAATAAGTTTGCCATCAAATAAAATAAAGTCTACAATTAAGCAAAAAAAACTACATCGAATCAAAACAAGTCTTCCATCAGATATGAATTATTCCTCATTTGACACAAAACAAGTCTACTGTCACTAATAAATAAACCTACCAGCAACCTAAAGAAACTCTTTAAAACAAACAAAGCATAAGTCTACCACTATGTTAACAATAATTCTACCGTTGAATGAAAATAAATCTACCATTAAGTAGAAAATAATTGTACTGTCACACAACAAATATGTCATAGATAAATCTAGGATTATACATAAATAAAGTCTACTGTGGAGTAGAAAAAAAAGTCTATTATCACACGTTAAAGTTGACTATATTCCAACGATTTAAAGTCTACTACTATATAAACGAAAATCTGCCATCAAACAAAAACAAAGTCTACCACAATGGTCAAACTAAGTCTACCATTGCGGTATAAATTTAACTTAAAATAAGTCTACCGCCAAATAACAGAAAACTTACCGTCAAAAGTCAAACAAATCTACTCTTATATGAAAAATAAGTTTACCATCACAGATAACTTATTGTAAAACAAATTTACTACGAAATAAAATAAAATCTACCATAAAAAACCAAATAAATTTACTGTTGCATGGACATTAACTCTACTGTAGCAGATTAATCAATGTAAAACAAAGCTACCGTCACACAAAAATATAAATCTACCATTACTGAACGGATAAATCTACCATTGCATGATAAGTTCAACAAATTTCCTAAGTAAAACAAGTCTATTTTTAAACAAAATCATATCTACCATCACACACAACGAAAGTCTACCATCATTTGCTAACAAATCTACCGTCAAATCGTTATTTCATCTGCAATTGTATATAAATAAATCTACCACCACATATAATAAATTTACCATTGTTGTCCGTTTTTACAGTGACGGTAGTTTCATTAATGATATTTTTGTAAATATCTTTTTGTCAACAAAGAAAATAAGGATATTTTTGTATTAAATGAGACTCAAAATATATTTGAGTAATATTCAAAATAAGAAGATTATTCTAGTAATTAAACAAAACATTAAGATCATTTTAATTTATTTATTTTTGGCACAAAGAGATCATTTTAATTATTCACCCTTATTTATAAGTGTATTTGGATTATTTATAAATTTTCCTATAAATTATTTTTGGTGCTCTCTCTTTAACCTTATTTATTTGGTTTCACCCAAAAAGCATCCAAGTAATAAATTGAGAGAAGAATAGCCAATATAAGAATGACTTATTACAAAATTTATCAAAACGTTAAAACTTATAAAATATATAAAAATAAATGAAACGTAAATTTATATATTTAAAAATAATTTTATCACGTAGATAGGTTCAATTAGTCCAGTTTCATTCAAAATAAATATAATATAATATCTTAAAACAAATTACTATAATATATAGAGGTCTAAAAACCTAAATGAAAACAGATTAAAATATTCACATACGAAATTCATAATATGTTAAAACTTAAATGAACGGGTCAAAAAAAAAAATTTACACATGACACAAATCATCATCCGTTGTATACTAAAATCTAAAATCATTTTTAGTATATTAGGTAAACACAAACTTAATATGAATTTGTATATACAAACTAACCATTATATAAGTAAAAAGTAAAAAAATATTATATACATATATCATAAATAAATTTAATTATTACTAACTTATATTTATTTTTCACAAAAATATCACGTGCATAACACGTGATATCATGTATTTGTATATTTAAATATTCTCATTTTTTCTCAAAAAAGGACATTAAAATCGAGTTTTCATACCGGTGGCAATGACACAATCATGGGTGATTACGCTGGATAAACCAAAGATATCGATTCCGTCAGTTTTGGGGCTTAATTCCAGCACATTTATCCGTAGATTTGAGATGGTCATATAGTTGCATTCGCTCATGTGAATATGAGCCTGAGGACTATCTACGTGTGTTAATTCACTCAATCTCATGTTGATGCAGCCCTTCAACTTTAATGTCTAATCTCACAAAATCTCTTTGTTAATGAAACAACAATGTTTAGGAAAAGCTAAACCCTAATTAACGTGATGCTTACGGTAGGTCTGGAAATGTCTTTGTGTTCCCACCAGCTTGAACCCTGTCTGTTGATTATGACGTCACCTTCAATTACAAGTCCTCGATGTTTAAGAATAAAATACATTGATCTTTGTTGCCTTTCCAATTCCCTTTATTTGATGCAACCAAATTGCCCAAAATCTTCAATTAAATTAGTAGTGACTAATTTCAGCAAATTCTTTATTACGCATTATCACTTTAACAGAAAAAACAAATAAGTAAGAATGTCAAAAAGTTAAAATACAAGGAAAACATAATACATAGATAACAATAGGGGTGGATTTGCAAGAATCCTAAAACTTTAGGGGCTGTAACATAAATGTCATCCCTGCCGGCACGACAAGCTGCCCATCTCATGTCCCGCTGCAGAAAACTTCCCAAGTTCTCAAGAAAACCTTTTTTTATTTCATATTCTTTTTGAAAAAAAGACTTTAGAAATGTTTTGGATGGATAATGAAGAAATTACGACTAAAAATTCAATCTTTTACCTCAGAATCATCTGTAACTCCATCTCCAATGGCTCCAAATTGAGTAAGATCCAAAGTTTTTGAAGACATAAAGAGTTGGAGAATGAAAAATGAAGAATGAGAAAGTCAAAAACCAAGTCTTGTTCTTCTTCACAAAGTGAAGGGGGCTTTACCATTTGGAAACATAGGATTCTTGCTACACTTGAGATCCTAGGTTTTGACTCAGTTTTGGAAAAGCCAAAACCTGCACCAATTGTAACAAAAGCAAGTTCTAGTGGTGAAGTTGGAAAGGAAACTACTGCTACAGTTACAGTCGCAGTGGCAAAAGATCTTAAGTGGAAAGACAAGGATAGAAGAGCAAGAAATCTGATAAGCATGAGCCTCAGTGACTTAGTGTACATAAAAGTGATGAATGAAACTACAGCCCTTGACCTATGGAATGCTCTAGAGGATGAGTATCAGGTAAAGACTCTCCCACATCGGTTCCATCTCAAGCAAAGCTTTTATAACTTCAAGATGGATGAAGGAAAGAACTTGGACATGAATCTAGATACTTTCAACAAGCTAATCTCAGATTTCTCAAGTCTAAAGGTGGTTATGGATGATGAAGATCAGGGTCCAATCCTCATGAATTCTCTACCTAATAGTATGAGAATCTGGTTCATACTTTGAAGTACAACAATGGAAGAACTGAAATAATGGTCAAGGAGATAATCAGGTCTGCTTATTCAGTTGAAAAGGAATTGAAAGATAAAGGGCTCCTAAAACAAAAGTCAGTTGCTGAGGGACTGGTTGTGACCCAGAGAGGGAGAAGTTATAAGAGATCTGAATCTAGAGGCAAGTCTGCCTCAAGGAGCAAATCCAGAGTGAAAGGGAAACTAGATTGCTGGGTTTGTTGCAACCAAGATCACTTAAAGGCATAATGTCCTAAGAGAAAGAATCAAGCTTCTTCATCTAGATAGTCAAGAAAAGTAATAGCTAAAGCTGCTGCAAAGTCAGTTTGGGTAGAACCTAAGGTGCTAAGAGTGACTGATAATTCGTCCAAGGACAAGTGGGTTTTGGACTCAGGGTGCTCTTACCACATAACATATAGGCGAGACCTAATGACTAAAGTGGAAGGAGATAGATGGAGGAATAGTTATCATGGGGAATGAGACTTACTGCAACATCAAACCATTGGAAAGGTGGAGTTGCTGAACCATGATAATAACATTGTGACATTGACTCAGGTGAGATATGTTCCTACAGCAAGAAGGAATCTAATCTCACTCATATAGTTGGAGTCACAGACCTGCTGGTTTGAATCCAGAGATTTCAGGATGCGGATTTTCAAAGGGGAGAAAGAGGTGATGGTAGGAGATTAAAAAGACACTATATATTTCCTGGATGGAAAAGCTAAGCTGGAAGAGGCAAATGCAGCTGAAAGTGAGTTAGATACAACAAATCTTTGGCATTGTAGACTTGGGCACACTAGTGAAAAGAGTATGAAGCTATTGGCAGATAAGGGTGTACTGAAAAAGGGTGATATAACAAAGTTGGGCAGATGTGAACCGTGTATTCTAGGCAAGTCTCACAACCTTTCATTCAAAAGAGGAAAGCACATTTCTCAAGGAGTTCTAGAATATATTCACTCGCTGGTGGCCTTTAATCTAGTGACAGGTGGTAAGTCCACTAAAGGTAGACGCACTTGCACATCCAGGGATCGGTCTCACTGCCTACATTATGTAAGAACTTGGTTAATGGGCCGGCTAGTTGTGGCTCAGTGTTGACAAAAAAAAGAATACATTCACTCAGACTTGTGGGGTTCTCCAAATGTTACACCAAGTTTATCTAAGTGTCAATTCTACATGACATTCGTGGATGATTTTTCAAGGAAAGTGTGGATACACTTCTTAAAGACAAAGGACGAGGCATTTTCAAAATTTGTGGAATGGAAGGCCCTAGTTGAGAATCAAAGTAACTGAAAGGTGAAAGCTCTAAGGACTGATAATGGTCTTGAGTATTGCAATGCAAACTTTGATGATTATTGCACTAAGAATGGAATTATGAGACACAAAATGTGTCCATATACCCCATAGCAAAATGGGGTTGCTGAGAGGTTGAATAGGACAATCTTGGAAAGGGTAAGAAGCTTCTTCAATGGTGGTCTACTTGCTAAATAGAACACCATCTTCACCAATAAATTTCAGATTCCAGAGGAGATTTGGTCAGGTGTAAAGGTTAATTATTCACATCTCAGTCGATTTGGGTGCTTAATCTACTACCATGTGAACCAAGAAAAGTTGAAACCGAGAGCCAAGAAAGGGATCATGGTTGGTTATCCTCAAGGAGTTAAAGGTTACATGATATGTAATGGTGAAGAAAAGAAATGCATCATTAGCCGTGATGTGACATTTTGTGAAAACGTGTTGTACAAAGATGTCGGGAAGGGGATTGACACTAAGAAAGTATTGCCTAAAATCAGTGGAAATAGGGTGTCTTTTCTATTACCTAATGAAGAGGGTAATGAAGTTTCAAACGAACAACAAGGTGAATCTATAGGTGCAGGTGGAGATGTGTCAGATAGTGGTGAAATGGATGGTGAATCAGCTGAAGAAACTAATAAAACATAACTTGAACACTACCAGGTAGCTAGGGACAGAGAAAGGAGGCAACACGTCAAACCTCATAGCAGATATGATGATGCAGATGTTGTTGCCTATGCCTTTAACATGGCACAACTCATAAACAGAGAAAAACCTAGCTCTTACCAAGAAGCTGTGAGTGGTGAGGATAAAGAATTCTGGATAAGTGCTACAAAGGAAGAAATGGACTCCTTAGGTAAAAATCAGACTTGGAATCTGGTGGACAGACCTAAAGGAAGGAGAATAATTGGCTGTGAATGGATTTTAAAGCCAAGAATTCCCAGAGTTGAAGAACCTAGATACAAGGCAAGGTTGGTTGCAAAGGGGTTTTCTCAGCTAGAGGGAATCGATTACCATAAAGTTTTCTCTCCGGTTGTGAAGCATGTTACTATCATGCTGGTTCTATCTATGGTTGTTGATCGAGATTTGGAGTTAGAGCAGTTGGATGTTAAAACGGCCTTCTACATGGAACACTAGATGAGGAAATTTTCATGGAACAACCAGAAGAGTATTCAGTTGGTGACAAGGTATGTTTGTTGAAAATATCTCTATATGGATTAAAACAGTCCCCTAGACAATGGAATCTCAGATTCGATCAGTTCATGAAGTCTCAAGAATACAAGAGGGGAGAACATGATCCATGTGTCTATTTCAAATGTCTTAGTGATAACAACTATGTTTATCTACTACTATATGTCGATGACATGCTAGTGGCAGCAAAGGATATGAATAAATTAAAAGGCTGAATTGGAGATCCTAAGCCGGGAATTTGAAATGAAGGATCTAGGGGCTGCTAAGAGGATTCTGGGCATTGATATTTTCAGAGATAGAGAAAATGGTATTCAAATACTTTCACAGCAAAACTATCTAGAAAAGGTGCTCAGAAATTTCAACATGGAACAAGCAAGACCAGTGTCAACACCAATGGGTTCCCAATTCAAACTATCTAGCACCAAAGCAGACCTGAAAGCTGAAACATAAAGGAAATAAGGCTGGTACCTTACGCGAGTGTTGTAGGTAGTCTCATGTATGCAATGATAGAGACTCGACCAGATCTTGCCTATGCAGTTGAGCTGATAAGCTGGTCATGAGTCAACCTAATCAAGAGCATTTGGAAGATGTTAAGTGGGTGTTTAGGTATGTAAAGAACACAATAGACTACAACCTAACATTCACTAAGTCAGGAAACATGGAGGTAAAAGGATACAGTGACAGTGACTATGCTTCAGATCTAGACAAGAGGAGAAGTATTACCGGCTATTTTTTCCAAGTCGGAGGAAACACCGTGAGTTGGAGGTCAGGACTGCAGCGAGTCGTCGCTTTGTCGACCACCGAAGCTAAGTACATGGCTTTGGTTGAGGCTGGTAAGGAAGTGTTATGGCTGATAGGAATAATAGAGGAATTGAGTCATCCACAAAGTTAATCAGAGATCTTTTATGATTCAAGCACCCCAATATGTTTATCAAAGAATCATACCTTCCATGAGAGGACAAAGCATATCCATGTCCGTTACAACTTTTTCAAGGAACATGTTGCAGAAGGAACCTTAAAGGTATCGAAAATCAGCAATTTTATCAACCCAGCTGATTTGCTAACAAAATCGATACCAGTTAAGAAGTTTGAGGAAGGATTACATAAACTGGGAGTGCGTAAGCACTGATTCGGCTTGGAATTGAGCTCGTGGAGCTATGTCGGTCAAGTCAGAGGAGTAGCTCCGGCGATGTAGTCGGAGGTAAAGCTTCAGTGGTGGAGATTATTGGCTTCGTTTCAAGTTTCAGACATCAAAGGAGACTTCTATTAATGTTTGGGCCTGAAGTTTATTAAGCCCATTAAGGGAAGGTGCTGTAAAGGCCTGTTTGGTTTAAAACTGCTTTGGGACTCTACTTTTCTCTGTAAGTGTATGACATGTGCATTACAAATAGGAGACAAGAGATACAAAGTTGTGGTGTGGCTAAAAAGAGTGTGAAGACAAGAGTTTGGTCTATCGTGTTTTAGCTTTACAAAGAGAGAAAGGAGAGAATGGTGAGGGGAAACACTTGAGTGAGTATTTTCTATAGTAATCTTTTTCTTTTTTTGGATTTTTTCTCTTGGTGAGTGAAGTGAGCATTGTAGAGAAGTAAACTTGTAACTATTTCATTCTGGTATATGCCATTGAGAGTTGGCTCTTAGCTCTACGAGACGTACCATGGTCGGCCTTAATCATGGGAACTCGTAACCGCCGTGTGCTCCTCTTGTTTTGTCGTCTTTAGATCACTACCTGCAAATCAGTCACAAACAAGCAATAGTTGTTCATTATCAAGTCAAAACTGAACCGAAGTAGCAACACTATTCGTACCAGTCTTAGCATAATTTTTATACGAACGTTTAATGAGAGTGGCTGCACCGTGCTCGGTTGCCTACGTACCCTCGAAAGGGATCAACCTGGTCGTAGTTCTATTTTTAGGTTGTCATATGCTTTGTTGAAGTATTTTGCGTAGATCGAGATTTTCGTATAAGAAGTCTTTATGTCAGCTATGAGCATTTGTTCTCTTTCACCACTAGGGTGTTAGTATAGCTTGTGCTCGTCTTCGTGTAACTCTTGCTCGTCGATCTTCTTCACCACTAGGGTGTTAGTATAGCTTATGCTCGTCTTCTAGTAACCCCTTCTCGTCGATCTTCTTCACCACTAGGGTGTTAGTATAGCTTATGCTCGTCGATCTTGAATGTTCTTCCTTCTTCTCGGTTCTCCTTTAAATGTTCTTCGTTCTTCTGGGTTCTCCTTTGAATGTTCTTCTTATCTCCTCTTTCCTTCTTCATCCAAGCTCCCTTTTATAGTAGGTTCAGGATGAGCAAAGGTTCTTCAGTGGAGTCCAAGTGTCATCTTGCATGTGATTCCAGCTGTGAGCTTCAGAAGGCACGTGTTGGTTTCGCAGGATCCTTCTGCTCGTCGCAGACCTTTCCATTGTTGGGCTTTGGTCTAATGGGCTTCTTCAGTGGGCTTCAATAATTGGGCTAAAAGCCCAATTACCCCTCTACAATCTCTGTTGGGCTGCTCGTTTTTGGGGAAGCGAACAATCTCCTAGGGTTCAGAGGTTACCTTGTTTCATTATAAATAAGTGTCCCTTTCCTTACTTTGTTTCATTTTGCATCTTCTCTTCTTCAAGGTACCTTCTCTCTCTAAGTTTTCCCTTTTTGTCTTCTTTTTCCTTTTTTTTGTCGCTGGTTTTGGGTTCCGAGGTCTGAACTCTTGCTCGGCTTCATCATCTCAATCCTTGCTCGAATTCTACTTCATGTCTCGCGAGAATTCTCGCCCACTGGTCACGACGAGCATGTGGTTGACGAGCACGGGGAATCTGCTCATCTTGCTTTCTTCCCTTTTTCTGGAGATTATCGAATTGAAGTTGGTGGTACAAGTAGGCAACACGACGAACACTGGTTAGCCTTTAATGATGAATATAAGGTTGAAGATATGCTCTTTGAGATGGGGAGTGCTCATCTTCGTGACGAGCATATGTTGTCACCACTTGGTCCGAGATTCGTCAATTTTTTTGGTAGTTCTCGAGGAAGTGCTTCCGCTGATCCTCCCAACGACGAGCATGTGTCAAGCCCTTCTACTATTGTTCGTCGTGAGATCAGGAATCTGAAAGAGTGGCTTGATTCACTGAAGGGTCTTCCTTCTACTTGTGATGACGCATCTGTTCGTCAGTTGATAGAGAATCGCGAGCTGGGAGGTATTGAGTTTCTTATTCCGCAACCCCATGATCGTCCTTGGCGTTCTCCTAATGGCTACTTCTGTGTGTACGAAGGCTTTGTTACGTGTGGTCTTCGTTTTCCTCTCCCGCAGTTATTCATCGATTATTGTGACGAGTGTAGGATGACCTTCACTCAATTGGCTCCTACTTCAGTCCACAATATGTTGATGTTATCCTAGATGGCGAGCAAGTGTAGGGTAGAAGTTGACTGTCCCTTTCTTGAGGAAGTATCAAACATCTCTCGTTGTCTTGATTATCAAGGTGCTTTTTAGTTGAGTATGAAGCCAAAGTACGAGATCATTTGTGGTTTTCCTAACAAACTGTACAACTGGAAGCGTCGGTTCTTTTATGTTAAGATCAGTGAAGCTACTGTTCTCGATGCTCGTCGAGAAGTTCGAGGATCTTGGAGTGCCCTCGTTGGTCTGGTTTTTAGCCTCTTTGATTTTGTTATCTTTAATAGTTCTAACTATTTGTAATAACCTTTTTATTGTGCAGATCGTCATCCAGTTGGTCGTCCATTGCGCCCACATTTCCGAGCAGAGGTTGACAGAATTCGAGATTTTTCGCATCAGCATTTTCTAGCGATAGTAAAAGCTCGAAGTCGACAAAGACAAGCTCGTCTTGATCGAGGTAAGCTCTTTAACTTGTTCAATCTTGATTTCTTCCTTGCTTTATTTTAACTAAGTTTTAACAGATCCTAGCCAAATGGATTACTCTGCTTGTCTTCGTGATTTGGCCAAGAAGAGGAAGGCCAAAGCGTCTGCTCAACAAAGTCCCTCCAAGAGGCCTTCATCTAACAAAGGATGCGAGGATTCTTCTAAGAAAGGATCTCTTCGGGTTTCAATTACACCATCGGGTGTAGACAAGACCTCTGATCGTCCAAGGGCTACGCAGAAGTCAGGGTCTTCTATTTTTCATGAGGATCGCTCTGCTCGTCAGTCTGGCTCGAAGGATTCTCGCAAAGTGGTTCTTTCTTTGGCAGCTGAAAAATCCAAAGAGAAGAAGCATGACGCTGCTCTCTGTTAGTCTAAGCATTCAGGAGCTGGGAGTTCGTCTGCTCGTCCAGATTATCTGGACTTCCATTACGACGAGCGAAGTGCGTTCATTAACAATAGACGAGCATGTAGTGAGTATCTCTACTCAGTGAGGAATTCTGACACGCCCTTTCCTCCACTTGACGAGCTCGAAGAAAAGGAGGCCATTCTGGACTACACTCGTAGTAAGATGCGGGTAATTGCTTCATTATTAATGTATCATTTCATTTTTAGTTAGTGTGTTTCATACTTATGCTCGTCGTATTGGTTTGCAGAGCGATGCAGCCTTGAACCAGTTGATAGCTCAATATCAATTAAAGCTCACTGCTGCTCGTCAAGCTTCAAAGATTGCTAGTGGATCCGAGGACTTAGGGAATGAGCTCAAGAAGAAGAAAGACGAGAACACTCTTCTCAAAGCTCAACTTGGGGATCTCAAGGAGAAGATTGACGAACTCAGGAAAGAGAATGCATCTGTAGTGGCTGATCTGAAAGACGAGCTCACCAACAAGGATAGTGAGCTCGACACTTTGAAAGGAAGCTATCGGAAGCTTCAGTCGACGAGCAAGCGCTATAGGAAGCTCTATGATTCTGTCAAGTCTAAGAACGACAAACTTCGTCTATCTCTTGATCCTCTTTCTGCTCGTCTAGAAAGGTTGCGCCGTCGTCTTGTTTTCCTTAACGAGATCAAAGGACCGTCAGCTTTACTTGATCAATGTGCATGTACCCTTAATTGCCTTAAGTTCCTTAAGGATGATGGAGTTGAAATTCCCCAAGAGACTCTGGACTTGATGGAATTCCCCAAGGACTCGTCGTTTCAGGGAAACAATGTGATGGTGGTGTTGAAGATGAAACACACTACTGCTTGTGAAGACGTACCTGCGAGCGGCGTCGGCGCTGGCAGATGGAGAGATACCTCAAGGCCAAACTAGGGATCCAGAAGTCTGAGCGCTTGTAGCTTTTATGCACCTTAGTTGTACTTTGATATTTTATTTTGTTCGGCATTTTGTAGTTCCTTACTTATGCTCGTTCAATTTTTTGTCTTCTTGGAACTTTGTCTTTTGTTGCTTTTATGAATGAACATTTTGGAACTTATGCGATTTGCAATCTAAATCTAGTACTTTGACATGCTTTTTAAAGCAGCTCCATATTGTGATTCATGTCATTTATTCTTAAATCAAAGATTAGCGTAGAGACAAGCTTGTTACCTTAGTAAAGTTAAATTTGTCTTTGCATGATGATAGTTGATTTGTATTTGTGTCGAGGCTAGGCTCGTGTTTTTTGATGACGTTGGGCTTTGTATTAATGTTGTGAAGCTTTAGACTTATCGCTACGTTTTGAGGATTAGGCTCGTATACATGTTGCGAGAAGCTTGACGCTCGTCGCTGCGTTTTGAGGACTAAGCTCGTATACGCATTGCGAGAGACTTGATGCTCGTCGCTGCGTTTTGAGGACTAGGCTCGTATACGCGTTGTAAGAGACTCGGCACTACGTTTTGAGGACTGAGCTCGTATACGCGTTGTGCGAGGTTTTCATGCTCGTCACTGTGTTTTGAGGACTAAGCTCGTATACGCGTTGCGAGAGACTCAGCACTGCGTTTTGAGGACTAAGCTCGTATAACCAGTTGTGCGAGGTTTTCATGCTCGTCGCTGTGTTTTGAGGACTAAGCTCGTATACACGTTGCGAGAGACTCGACACTGCGTTTTGAGGACTGAGCTCGTATACGTGTTGTGCGAGGTTTTTGTGCTCGTCGCTGCGTTTTAAGGACTAAGCTCGTATATGCGTTTCGAGAGACTCGGCACTGCATTTTGAGGACTGAGCTCGTATACGCGTTGTGCGAGGTTTTTGTGCTCATCGCTGCGTTTTGAGGACTTAAGCTCGTATACGCGTTGTGAGAGACTCGGCACTGCGTTTTGAGGACTAAGCTAGTATACGCGTTGTGCGAGGTTTTTGATGTCTTCAGGTCGTCTTTTATCGTTGACATGATTTTCTTCTGCTTTGGTGAACCTGCAACCTATTCGCATAAATATATATTTTTTTTATTCAAGTGGTTGCACCGTGTTCCGTTGCCTATGTACCCTATTAGAATGGGATCAAGCCAAACGTAGTACTTATTACAAACATTTATAGATAAAAGTACTTAGTTAGTTATATATGTGGAACCACATGTTCTCCGGATTGCTTCAGTAGTAGTAACGGCGCAGGTTTACCGCATGCCAGCTACGTGGTATCACCGTTCCATCCATCTTCAAAAGTTCGTATATACTAGGTTTGACAATCTTTGAAATTATGTAAGGACCTTCCCAATTTATGCCAAGTTTTCCTGCATTTGGTTCCATCGTATTTTCGTATACTCGGTGTAGTACCAAATCTTCTTCTTCAAAATGATGTCCTCGGACTTTGGCGTTATAGTACTTTGCTGCTTTTTGTTGATAATTTTGGAGCTTTAGCAGGGCTTGGTCTTGTAGTTCCTCAACTTGATCTAGGGAATCTTCGATCATTGCGTTGTTCAAGTTGTGTTGTCTTGGAAATTTTGTCCTTCACAAGTTCGGGATGATTGCTTCGGCCGGTGCTAAAGCTTTCGTTCCGTGCGATAATGAGAAGGGGGTTTTTCCTGTCGTGCTTTGAGGGGTTGTTCAGTACGACCACAACACACCGTCCAATTCGTCCGCCCATTTCCCTTTTTTGTCGTCGAGGCGCTTCTTGAGTCCATTTATGATGATTTTGTTTGATGCTTCGGCTAGTCCGTTCCCTTGTGGGTTTCGTGGTGTTGCTTTGCTGAGACGGATCCGCCAATTTGCGCAAAAGTCTTCAAACTTGTTGGAGATAAACTGCGAGCCGTTATCCATCACTATTTCGTATGGGAGTCCGTGGCAGCATATGATGTTTCGCCATACAAATTTTTGAACGTTTGAGTCTTGAATCTTTGTGTAAGAATCTGCTTCGACCCATTTGGTAAAGTAGTCGGTGAGTACTAGTACGAAGCGTTTTTGTCGGAAAGGAGGTAGTGGTTCGACAATGTCCATCGCCCATCTCATGAAAGGATAAGGTGCGGCGGCTGTTGCGAGAAATTCTGCCGGTGAATGGATGATAGGCGCGTGATGTTGACATGCTTCACACTTTGCGGCAAACTTTTCGTAGTCGGAGTTCATGGTAGGCCAAAAGTATCCTAGTTGCCGGACTTTTAAAGCAAGCAATCGTTCGCCAGAATGATTACTTCCTGCTCCTAGATGAACTTCCTGCATAACTCGTATGGTCTCTTTTCCGTAAATGCATGTTAGCAGAGTTCCGTCAATACTTCTTCTTAGCAAATGTTCCTTGTGCAACGTATAGTGGGCACTTTATACTTTTAGTCGTCGTGCCGCCCATCTGTCTTTTGGAAGGGTTCTGTCTGCTATGTATAATTTGATATCCTTTCACCAGTCTACGTGATCTTTGATGATTTGGTTTTCTTCGGGAATTTCTTCCGCGGGTTGGCCTTCTTCTGTTATGCTAAAGCAAGGTCCCTTTGGTAAGCTTATGCTTGGAACTTGGATGCTTTAGACAGGGATTATCTTGTGCCGATCTGGGTCCGAGGTTGATGCTAATGCGGCTAATGCGTCGGCAGAAGTATTTTCTCCTCGTGAGATTTTCGTCAAACAAAATTCTGAGAATTCCAAGAATTTATTTGCTAGTTCTTGCACCACTTTGAGACAAGCGTCCATTCGTTCCTTTTTTGTGTCAAATTCTCCGTTGAATTGACTTGGTACGAGTTGAGAGTTGCAATGTGCTTTCATCTTTTGGACTCCTAGTGATTGGGCTATTCGCAATCTGGCTATTAGGGCTTCGTATTCTGCTTCGTTGTTGGATGCTGCGAACATCAATCAGAACGATTGTATTCCTTCGGGCGATACTAGTTGTATTCCAACTCCTGCCCCGTGTGCGGATGATGATCCATCTACGTAGAGCGTCCACTTTTCTTCAGTACGTTCGTATTCTCGTAATTCTGGTTCTAATTCAATTAAGAAGTCAACTAGGACTTGGGATTTTGCACTAGTTCTTCCTTTGAAGTCGATATCGTATTCACTTAACTCGATTGCCCACTTGGTTAATCTTCCGGACTGATTTGGACTATGCAAAATTGAGCGTAAAGGATGGTTGGTCAAGACCGTTATGGCGTGAAATTGGAAGTAAGGGCGTAGCTTCCTTGCGGATGTTACGACTGCCAGGGCAAGTTTTTTCATTGTAGTGTATCTCGTTTCGGCGTCGTTTAATGACTTGCTGACGTAAAATATGGGCTTTTATTCTCCACAATCTTCTCGGACTAGCACTCCGCTTACTACCGCATGTATTACCGAAATGTAGAGATATAAGGTTTCTCCGTCTTTGGGTTTCACCAAAACCGAGGGTGTAGAAAGGTAACTTTTTAACTCCGTGAAGGCTGACTCGCATCCGTCGTCTCATTCAAATTTTTTGTTGTTGCGGAGAAGTTTGTAAAAAGGAAGACATTTATCTGTAGATCGTGAGATGAAACGGTTAAGTGATGCGATTCTTCCGGTGAGTCGTTGAACTTCTCATTTATTTCTAGGTGACGGTAAGTCAGTTATTGCTTTGATCTGCTTCGGATTGGCTTTGATCCCACACTTAGTTACTACATATCCGAGAAATTCGCATGACGTTGTTTCCACTAACTGATCGATGCGTGGTAATGGGAAACTATCTTTCGGGCAAGCTTTGTTCAGGTTCGTGAAATCCACGCATATTCGCCATTTTCCGTTCTTCTTTTTTACAACCACCGGGTTCGAGACCCACTCGGGATAATGTACTTTGATTATTGATCCAGCTTTGATTAGCCAATCAATTTCTTCGTTTACGGTGCGCGTTCGTTCGGGGCCTTACTTCCTTCTTTTTTGCTTGACCGGCTTGAATGTTGGGTCTATGTTTAGCTCATGTGACGTTACATCCGTACTTATTCCCGGTATGTCTTCAGTTGACCAAGCGAATGTTGCAATGTTTTGCTTAAGGAATTTGATGAGTTTAATCTTTATGTTAATTGGGATTTCAGAACCGATTCCAACACATTTCTTATCATCGGAGGGGTCGATGTTGACTTGCTCGATCTTGTCCAAGATATCGTCTTCGAGTTTGCGACTTTCTCGAGCGCATGTCGAATTCGTGATCATATAAGTTCTTCCTTTGTTTCGGAGTTTGTGTTCCGTAATAAAGCAGGTTCTTACCATTTGTTGATTTCCTCGAACAGTACACACTCCTCCGTTGGTCGGGAATTTGATGCATTGGTGGTAGGTACCGATTACTGCTTTCATCGTGTATATCCACGGGGTTCTTAAGATAGCATTGTAGATCATTGGCTTGTTGACAACAAGAAACTTCACCCAGGTAGTTGTTCCACCGAGGAAGACAGGGAGCTTTATCGTTCCCAGCGTCATGGTTGTGTCTCCATCGAATCCCGTCAATGGGCGAACTGAGTGCTTCATCTTTATGTTTTTCAAATCCATGCGTTGTAATGTTTCTTGGAAAATTAGATCGACGGAGCTTCCGGTGTCGACTAACACTCGAGATACATCACAGTCAGAGATCCTTAACTCTATGATAAGCGGATCATTGTGCGGCGTTGTGAGACCTATTGTGTCTTCTTTTGTAAAGTATATGTCTTGTGCGGGAACCCATTTTGTTTTCCTATTTTCATTGGTTTGGCTTTGGTAGTTTTGCGCTGTTCCTGCTTCTCGTTCGTAGACTTTAATGGCTCGGACCGAATCATTGCATGCGACAAGTCCTCCCATTATCATATTTATCCATTTTCTTGGTGGCGGTAGTTTATCTTTATTGTCGTCATGCGGTCGCTTGGATGATTTCATTGGGGGTTTTGCGCTTGTTGAGGCGTTGCGTTCTTCTTGCGTGCCACTGTTATCTCCTTTTGATGTCCCAGTTTTTTTTTTTCTCTTTCGTGGTGGTTCGTACTTAGGCCACCTTTATCTGGATGCTCTCTTTGGTATCTCTCGAGGAGAATCTGTTGCAACTGTTTACATTGTGAAGTTGAGTGCCCATTTCATTTGTGGAATTCGCAATATACTTGCGTATCTGGAATGTCGGTAGGGGCGCTTTTGTTCCAACGGGGGTTTGGATTCTTCTGTGTTGAACTGCGAGGTGGCGAATCGACATAAAATGTGTTTGCCTTGTTATCGTTTTTGGCATAGTTTCTCCTATATTGCTGTCGAGATTCTTTGCCTTTGTATTCTTCATTTTCTTTAAAGGAATCTTTGGTCGTTGATTGATTGGTGAATCGGGATCTTCGATCCTCTACTTCGGCGAACCTGTTAGCACTGTGTAAGGCGTCTTCGCGGTGTATTGATTTGTAAATCGTCTTTTAGGTTTGAGTCATCTGAAATAGTTACTCTTGACACGATAGCTTTGAATCGCTCAAGGTACGATCGCATGGTCCCTTTCGTCCCTTGGAAGATGGAGTATAGATCTGTGCTCGTTGTTGCCGGTTAGATGTACATTAAGTAGTGTTTGAGAAATACTTTCGATAGCTGTTTGTAAATGTTGATTGAATATGGTTCCAACTTTGAAAACCAATCCAATGCGTCTCCGGTCAGGCTTTCTACAAACATCTGGCAGTACCCGACATCGTATTCTTGCAGCGTATATTGAGCTCTGCCCATCGCGATTCCGAAGGCTGTTAAGAACCTATTCGGATCTGTCTTTCCATCGTATATTGGGCATTTTATTTTGACGTTATGTTGAACTCTAACCGCCAGTAGTTGCCTGCTAAATGGTGTATTCTGCGACTTAGTTAGCATTTGGTCGATCTTTGGGGCTGAACTGGTCGCTATGGAGTCGTGACGCCATCCACTCAATCTCTTTTTTCATTGCTCTAATGGTTACTGCTTGGTCCTCTAGACGGTCAAGTGCTGGAGATGCTGGCTCTGTTGGACTGACGTGTAATTCCTGGCATTAAGGGATCTCGATACATCGGTTCGTCATCCGCTCTTCCTGTAATTCGATCGGCTGTTGGTTTTGCCGAACACCTGAGTTTGGTGACTCTTCGAACCGGACTCTCTGATGAGAGGAATGGTCTGTGCTTATTGGGGTAGCCCTTGCTCGTGCTTCTTCGAGTGCTACAATCTTGTTCTGGAATTCTTCAAACCTTTTGTTCGTATTTCGAACTGTTTCTTCCGATCTCTTTAGGATAGTTTGAAAAAGTTCTGGGATGTCCATATGTTCGTAGGGTGACGCTAGCAATGTCACTTGACGAACCTGGTCGTTCTCCGGTTCGTCGTGGAGAGTGATTTCTTGTCTTGGAGATTGTCCGCTATTAATGTCTTCCACTCGTAGCAACTGTTCGTCACTGCTTCAAGCTCCGTCCAACGGCTCGTCGACCGCCATTATGACTTCTTACGTTTAGAAGAATCTCTGTCACCACAGATGGCGCCAACTGTTCGTACCAGTCTTAGCACAATTTTTATACGAACATTTTATGAGAGTGGCTGCACCGTGCTCGGTTGCCTACGTACCCTCGAAAGGGATCAAGCCGGTCGTAGTTCTATTTTTTATGTTGTCATATGCTTTGTTGAAGTATTTTGCGTGGGTCGAGATTTTCGTATATGAAGTCTTTATGTCAGCTATGAGCGTATGTTCTCTTTCACCACTAGGGTGTTAGTATAGCTTGTGCTCGTCTTCGTGTAACTCCTGCTCGTCGATCTTCTTCACCACTAGGGTGTTAGTATAGCTTATGCTCGTCTTCTAGTAACCCCTTCTCGTCGATCTTCTTCACCACTAGGGTGTTAGTATAGCTTATGCTCGTCGATCTTGAATGTTCTTCCTTCTTCTAGGTTCTCCTTTAAATGTTCTTCGTTCTTCTGAGTTCTTCTTTGAATGTTCTTCTCCTCTCCTCTTTCCTTCTTCATCCAAGCTCCCTTTTATAATAGGTTCAGGATGAGTAAAAGTTCTTCAGTGGAGTCCAGGTGTCATCTTGCATATGATTCTAGGTGTGAGCTTCAGAAGGTACGTGTTGTTTTCGCAGGATCCTTCTGCTCGTCGCAGGTCTTTCTCTTGTTGGACTTTGATCTAATGGACTTCTTCAATAATTAAGCTTCAGTAATTGGACTTCAGTAATTGGGCTTCAATAATTAGACTAAAAGCTCAATTACTACTCTAAAAACACATGCCATTATATTATCTATGTGTTTTCATTTTCTCTTAGTTCCGTTTCCCTCAATTTCAAGGAATTGTAATTTCCAAATTTCACAGAAGTTTATAGATACACTTAACGTTTCACGGAGAAATTGTCAATTAAAGTGTTAAGTAATTAGATGATTATTTCTGTAAATTCTTATATTAGTTCGATACACGTAATTCTAATTATTAATTTTAACATTAAGAAAACCTTTGAACATATTATTGTCTATGCCACAATATATATGATATATACAGTTCATGATCCTTTCAAGAAATTGGAGAATATTTATATATAATAAATCTAGGTAAATGGGATATATCAAGTTGAAAGGGTGGTCCAGGGATACCAAGATATTCAAGTGTGACATGGCTCTATCCTATCAATAACATATCATGCCATATCTTGTTTTCTTTTATACTGGTTTTCAGACCTGACACTTTGTAACTGCGCAGAGCGAATAACAAAGTTTATTGTTAATTTCAACAAAATTTATTGGTTTTCAGACCTAGAAATTGTAAATGTGCAGCGAATAAAGTTGTTCATTATTCTTACGCTTTCAACATTTTACTTCCCTTTGTTTTATTGTAGTATATATATTTTGGCTCAGCTTCCATTTATTATATTCATATGTCCATTTTATTACGCCCATTTCTTGTTACTCATAAACTGCTCTGATTTCTTTAGTTCGAAGAAATATATAGATTTAGAATAATAATTAAATTGATAAGGCTTAATCCATAGTCAAAGTTATCTAATTAAAGATGCGTAGAATTCGAACTCACCACCTGATGCCATCAGAGGACCCACTCCTATAAATGAGAGTTCAGTTGACACACCAAAATTTGGGAAAAATATTTTTTTATATAAAATTAATTTATACTGTTATAAAGAATTAAGCTTCATTCTCTTGTAGTGACACTCTGTAAATTAAAATCCGACTATTACATATATATAGGAATACAAGTATAGGATTTAACCCTAATTATTAATGGACATCTACTACTAATAATCCTATAATGGACATCCATAATATATTCATAACACTCCTCATTGGATAACTAATTCCTATTGCGCATAAAATGATGTCTCGTTAAAAATTTTACCAGGAAAACTCAGTTAAGGGAAAAAGAGTGCAACGCGCATCTCCTCCTCCTGATGAATACATAACATAAGATATTGAGATTATAATATCCAACATGATGAACTATCTTCTTGAAAGTGGAAGTTGAAAGCGTATAGGTAAAAAAAACTATTATATCATTCTTTCGATTGCGTAATGCATGCTTAATTATATGATTCATGATTATCTTCATCAATCACTAAAATCTCTGCATGGTTAGAAAAAATATCTGCAATTGTTTACATCATAGAAACAACAAAATAACAACTCATTATGAATGTGAACACATATCATATATGTGATCTACCATTATAGGCATTAGATAAGTATCATGCATCAAAACAATTATACTATATATATAAAAAATCAATTTAATTTTTATGCAACAAGGTTCTAGAGAACTAGAATATTCTACTTCTAGCAATTTAAATTATTTGAATACTTTTATATAAATATCATTATCAAGTGGTCCATATAAATACATTACAACTAAATCGATTTTCTCTTTTGTTGTCAGACTAATAAAATATCTGAAAATAATTACATGTAAGCATAATTTACATGAATCCTAAGACTTTTAGGCAACATGACTAATCAAATAATAAAATCATAAAAATGGATTAAGAGTTACATCTACTCATCTTGTGAACAAGGAATTGTGAAGCCTTGCATTTTAGCATCTAACACCCAAGACAAATAGTTGTTTCCAATGATATCATGTGCCGCAAATTCAAGCTTTGTGAGGTTACACATTTTGATAATATAAAAATGATTAACTTGAAGAAACTTATGAAACATTTATATTGTGCAATATCACGAATATATAAAAATCTACTTCACGTAAAATATCATAAATTTTTTTATCTTTTAAAATCTGCACAAAATTCAAATTAACATTTTGAAAATCTAAAATCTTCTCAAAATTTGGAATAAACAATTTTCGTAATTGATACACAAAACTTCAATTTAGATAAAATTATTTCTTTTATTATAATTATTTAGACTAAATCAAAATAATTCTTAACCATCAATTTCTCAAACAAACATTAAAGCGGTATGAAATTTGAACATCTCTATTTAGATGGTAAATTATAACATACAAAATCGATTTAAAGAAACAGAAAACCAACTTTATATTATATTATATTAATATATAAATAATCATGATCTTAGCTTAAAAGACACACCAAACAAAATACTAATATATCTAAATAGGCAGAGAATCATAATTGATAAACAAAAGGGTGATTTACTCAACTAGTCTTTTAGAATTCTAGTTCGTACTGAAATAGTCTAAAAAGATTAAAATTACTAGAATAGTTTTTTCGCGTTTTTAATACTATTTTACCCTATATCCTTTAAAAAAAAAAATTACGAAACTGCTATTAATGAATAATTCCACGTCAGCATTATGTGACGTAGGTTTCTCAGTTTCGTAGGTTTCATTCCTTTGTCGTAGGTTTCATTTTCCTTTGTCGTAGGATTCATTTTTCTTTGACGTAGGATTCATTTTCCTTTGGCGCAGGTTTTAGGAACTGTTTCGACCTCTCACATTAAACTGATCATAACTTTCTCCAAACAACTCCGATCAACGAACGGTTTGAAGCTACGGATTCTTGAGACCGAGATCTTTCCAACCGTACCAAGAACATGACGAACGGATCAGTGACCAAAGAGTTATAGCCCTTTCATTTTCCTTTGACGTACGATTCTTTTTCCTTTGACGTAGGATTCATTTTTTTGTCGTAGGTTTCATTCCTTTGTCGTAGGATTCATTCCTTTGTCGTAGGTTTCATTCTTTGTCGTAGGTTTCATTCCTTTGTCGTAGATTTCATTTTCCTTTGTCGTAGGATTCATTTTCCTTTGACGTAGAATTCATTTTCCTTTGGCGCAGGTTTTAGGAACTGTTTCGACCTCTCACATTAAACTGATCATAACTTTCTCAATAAAACTCCGATCAACGAACGGTTTAATAATACGGATTCTTGAGACCGAGATCTTTCCAACCGTACTAAGAACACGACGAACGGATCAGTGACCAAAGAGTTATAGCCCTTTCATTTTCTTTTTACGTACGATTCTTTTTCCTTTGACGTAGGATTCTTTTTCCTTTGACGTAGGATTCATTCCTTTGTCGTAGGTTTCATTCCTTTGTCATAGGATTCATTCTTTTCTCGTAGGTTTCATTCCTTTGTCGTAGGTTTCATTCCTTTGTCGTAGGTTTCATTTTCCTTTGACGTAGGATTCATTTTCCTTTGGCGCAGGTTTTAGGAACTGTTTCGACCTCTCACATTAAACTGATCATAACTTTCTCAATACAACTCCAATCAACGAACGGTTTGAAGCTTCGGTTTTTTGAGACCGAGATCTTTCCAACCGTACCAAGAACACGATGAACGGATCAGTGACCGAAGAGTTATAGCCCCCGAAAATAAGTCTATAAGAGTTGTTGGTTTAGAGTTTAGAAGAAGAAAAAGGGAGAAGAAGAAAAAGAGAGAAGAAGAAGAAGAGGGAAGAAGAAGAGAAGGAGAAGAAGAAGAGACGAAGAAGAAGAGAAGAGGAGAACTGTGAGACAACGACGGAGAAGATAAGAGAAGAAGAGAAGAAGAGAAGAAGAGAAGAAAAGAAGAGGAGAAGAGAAGAGAAGAAGAGAAGAAAAGAAGAGGAGAAGAGAAGAGAAGAAAAGAAGAGGAGAAGAGGAGAACGGCGGAGGGAGGAAAAGAAGAGGAGAACGGCGGAGGGAAGAAGAGGAAGACAACAACAGAGAGAAGAAGAAGAAGAAAAAAATAAAAATAATAAGAATGGCATTCTTGTAATAAATGGATCATTGTGGAAAATTATGGACATTTCCACACCTTGGCAGTTTTGAATGATCAAAAGAAACTATTCTAGTAATTAAAGGATCATATTGAACTATCTGAGTAATTATCTCTAAACAAAACAACAAAATATTAATTGAAACTCACACATCAAAAGTTTTATCAAATCAGTTTGGTTGACACCTCCTTCTAGTCCGACAATTGGTGTTCGTATGGAAGGCTTATTGATATTACTGGAGATACATGAACGAGATATTTTGGCATCTCTCGTACTGCCTCAGTTTCAGAATTGCATTTTCTCCTTTTTCTGGTTGGCTTCCTCATGCCTCTCATGCTCGCTTTTTTGCAGATCTTATATCACATATCCGGTCTCTTCCTCCTCTTCAGACTCTGGTTTTGATAAGGGTTTATGGAAGCACTCTGATGATGATTTTAAAGCTTATTTCTCTTCCTCAAAAACCTGGGACCAAATTCGTATTCATCATCCTTTGGTTCCATGGCATCAGATTTTTGGGTTTTCTCAATCTGTTCCAAGGTTTCCTTTCATTTCTTGGTTTGCTTTGCATAACAGATTATCCACTGGTTCTAGGATGAGACTTTGGGGTTGCACTCAAGATTGTGTTCTTTGTGGTGAAAGAGGAACCCTGAGACCATCTATTCTTTGCTTGTCCATTTAGTTTTTCGGTATGGAATGATTTATGTGGATCTCCTTTTGGTGCCTCTATTTCTCCTGAGTGGTCTGATACTATTTCCTCTCTTATGACTGATAGGAATCTCATTAATTATATCTTGCTCCGATTAGTTTTTCAAACTTCCATATACTACATATGGCGTGAGAGGAACTCTCATATTCATGGTCGTGGGTTTTCTGATATCAATTCTACTTGCAAATTCATTGATAGAGTGATTAGAAACAAGATAAGCTCCTTTCATTATTAATTTCCTCATCGACTTTGAAGTCTAATTCGTCGTTGGTTTGAGGTTCATTATTTTTTTCATTTTTTTGAGCATTCTCCTTGGTGCTCTGTTTATTTAGTATTATGTTTTTATTCACTTTGTATATAAACTCTTTTTTTTGTTGATAAATAAATTTCAAATTTCAAAAAAAAAAATATGAAAACAAAACGATTAAATTCATTTAAATCTAATGTCCAAATATATAATTTACGAAGTGAGGATTATAATAAACAAAGCATGAAAAGACACCAATGAATGCAACCAATATATGTTCGTTTGTCCATCCGGATGGAACATCTGGATAGAGATGTAAACTATTGTTTGTTTAAATGCATAATTGTGCATCATTCGGATGGACATGCTGGATGGAGCATCTCAACTTAGTTTAAATTTTTAGAAATTTTAGATGTGTTTATAAGAAGCAATTGGACGTAGATGGAGTTTATAAAAATTAAAAATACCAAAATACAATTTTCTTCTCTTTTTCTTTTTTTTTACTCTCTTTCTCCTATTGTTTATTCTTTCTCATATTTTTTTACTCTCTCTCTACTTTTTTTACTTTCTCTCCTCTTTTTTACTCTCTCTCCTCTTTTTTACTCTCTCCCCTCTTTTTTATTCGTTCTTATATTTTTTATGCTCTCTCTTCTTTTTTACGCTTTATCTTCTTTTTTACTCTTTCTCTTCTGTTTTACTCTCTCCTCTTTTTACTCTCTCTCCTATTTTTACACTCTCTCTTCTTTTTTACGCTCTCTCTTCTTTTTTACTCTTTCTCCTTTTTTTTACTCTTTCTCCTCTTTTTCCGCTCTGTCCTATTTTTTACTCTATTATAATCATGTTTTTTTGGTCATGTTAAAGGTAGGTCCATTTAGATGTAGATGTCAATTTACAAAACAAACAAACACACATCTAGATGCAACATCTAGATGTAGTATTCACCATGGAAACAAACAACATCCAGCTGCTCTATCTAGATGGTGCATTCAGATGGACCATCTGGATGAAGTAGCTGACAAACAAATAGGGCCTAAGTTATATATTAACACAAATAATAGCTTGATTATTTATTATTATATATATTGGTTCAAATAAGGAGATAACAGGGTTTTATTTTTTCGGTTATGTACTTTGGTTTAATCCACCTTTACTCACTTTCCATATATATTGTAACAGACTCTTTTCTTTCGTTAAGTTGAATAAGATAGTCTTTTTCTCAAATCTGTTTCTCGTCTAACATGGTATCAGAGCCGTTGAAACTAATTTCAACGACTCCGATCTTCTTTTCACCTTAGCTTCTGTATTTCTATTGCTTAGTCGTCTTCTCCGGCGAGCTTCGCTTGTGATTTCACGAGAAATCGCATCTTCTTTCTTCTATTGTTTCTTTTCATTCGGTCTTCATTTACCGACATATTCTCTTTCTTTTCTTGGCTTTTCACCTATTTATCTTCAATCCAAATCACGCTTCCTACACGAAAGACTAAGCGTGTAGTTACTGGTAGAAGATCGACTTCAAGAAGGCAAATCCGATCGTCAAATTTGGAAAATCTTGAGCAAAATCAACCTGTAGAGCACACGAATTCGGTTTCAAATCTTGCTCAAAATCTAAATCAATCTTCATCTCTAGTTTCTCCTGACACTGTTGAGACATCCAAGGCGCAAAATCAGTTCGCGTTCGATGGAATCCAGTATTCTCCATACTTCTTGACAAGTGCTGACAATCTAGGTTCTTTTATTATCTCTGAAGTCCTTGATGGTACTAACTATAGCACTTGGAATATTCCCATTACAACAGCTTTAGAAGCAAAGAACAAACTCGGTTTTGTTAATGGATCGTTGCCTAAACCTACTGAAAATCATCATCTCTTTAAGATTTGGTCCAGGTGCAATAGCATGGTTAAGTCTTGGATATTAAACTCTGTCTCTAAGGAAATCTATAGCAGTATTATGAGACTCCCTGATTCTGCACACATTTGGAAGGACCTGATGTCGAGATTCCATGTCACTAATCTCCCAAGATCATATCAACTTTCTCAGCATATATGGTCACTTCAACAAGGAGGCATGTATCTTTCAACCTATGATTTAGATGGCACGAGCTGTTCAAAAACCTGCAGGAACTGCAATTATTGTAAGTCCATTCAGGTTGAGCATGATAGATCGAAGGTTATTAAATTTTTAGCCGGCCTCAATGATTCATATTCCAACATTAGAAGCCAAATCATAATGAAAAAGACCATTCCCGAATTATCTGAGGTCTATAATCTCCTTGATCAAGATCACAGTCAAAGGAACATTTAACCTGTTCAAAATGCTTCAGTTTTTAACATCTCAAAATCCACTTGTGTACCTACTGCTTCTATTAACGCCTCTGTGGTCAATCAGAAATCTGCTCAAAGACCAGTATGTTCTCACTGTGGTTACGTATGTCACACAGTTGACAAATGCTACAAAATTCATGGCTACCCTCCTGGTTACAAACACAAGACAAAACAAGCTGTCACTAAGCCAATTATTGCTCATCTCAGCCTATCAGATCAAATCAAAGGAGAAACACATGTGAATGGTCTGTTACAGAATCTGTCCAAAGAGCAAATTGAAGGGGTCATTGCATACTTTCACTCTCATCTCTCTGCACCTGACACAACAATCTCTTTACCCTCTTCATCAGGTGGTACGATTACGGTTGCAGATGGTATGACCTTCAATTCTTCTACTTTACACTTTGTTGGAATGTTACAATCTACAAAAACTACTATTTCCAGTCATTCTTGGATTATTGACAGTGGTGCTAGCCACCATGTTGCTCATGATAAGAGTCTCTTTTCGAACATAAACATTACTGTAGATAAACATGTGACTTTGCCAACAAGTGTAGATGTTAAGATTGCGGGTATTGGAGATATTTGTATCAATGATCATCTTGTTCTCAGAAATGTCCTTTTCATACCAGAATTTCGTCTCAGTCTAATGAGTGTTAGCCAATTAACTTGTGATCTGAAATGTCGATTTATATTTGATAATTCTTCTTGTTTGATCCAGGATCATACCAAGGGGCTGATGATTGGACAAGCTGAAAAGATATACAATCTCTATATGCTAGATAGGAGCTCTGTTGACAACAAATCTTCCATTGTTTCTGATTCCTTTTCTCTTAATGTTGTTGATTTTTCTCTTTGGCACAATAGGCTAGGACATCCTCCTTTGTCAAAGATTGAATCTATTACCGATGTTCTTGGTATCAAACAGAAGGCTAAATCTTTTTTTTATTGATCGGTTTGCCCTTTAGCTAAACAAAAACATTTACCTTATGTTTCTCACAATAATATTTGTTCTAATGTCTTTGATCTTTTACATATTGACACTTGGGGTCCCTTTTTAGTTGAAACTAATGAAGGATATCATTTTTTTCTCATCATTATTGATGATCACACTCGCATGACATGGGTTTATCTCATGAGATCGAAGAGTGATGTGTTAAAAAAATTTCCAGACTTTCTCAAAATGATTGAGACCCAGTACAATGCTAAAGTGAAAGGAGTTAGGTCTGATAACGCTCTTGAATGGCGTTTTACTAAGCTCTTCCAATCAAAAGGCATCTTAGCTTATCATTCATGCCCTGAGACTCCACAACAAAACTCAGTGGTTGAATGTAAACATCAACACATCCTCAATGTTTCCAGATCACTCATGTTTCAAGCAAGCATTATGTTGTCTTATTGGGGAGATTGTATTCTCACCTCTGTCTTCTTAATAAACAGGATTCCCACTCCTTTACTTCAAAATCATTCACCCTTTGAAATACTAAATGGACAGCAACCTGATTATAATCTTTTTTGTGTTTTTGGTTGTTTATGTTACAATTCTACTTCTTCAAAACAAAGGACGAAGTTTCAACCTTGGTCAAAGCCTTGTATGTTTCTAGGTTATCCTTTGGGTTACAAAGGATACAAAGTAATGGATCTGGAAACAAATTGTGTCTACATATCCCGCAATGTTGTTTTTTACAAAGATATCTTCCCTTTCAATGATGAAAACTCTGTTGCCCCTGACTTGTCTTCTCTGTTAGAGCTTGTTCCAGATACTACTGTCCTTAATTCTCTTTCTTCACGATCAAACAAGGAAAATAAAGTGTTTGAAGTTACCATTGTTGATTCTAATTCAAGCTCTTCTCAGAATTCACCTGCAGAAAATGGAAATTTAGAAGAACCTCGAACAGCTCATTCCAAAAGAAGTTCCAAACCGCCTCGTCATTTGCAAGATTATTATTGCAATCTTACTAAGACTGATGTCCCTTATCCCTTGGCTGCCTATATGTCTTTTAATGATTTAAGTGAAGAATACAAATCTTATCTTTGCTCTGTTATGCAGTTTGGTGAACCCTCTTCATTTGTTCAAGCAAAGAAATTCGATGAATGGCTTGCATCAATGAATGAGGAGCTTAAATCATTGGAAGATGCAGAGACCTGGGACATAGTTTTCTTACCACCAAATAAACGTGCCATTGGCTGCAAATGGGTGTACAAAACCAAGATGAACGCATATGGGTCCTTGGAATGTCACAAAGCTCGTTTAGTAGCTAAAAGATACACTCAACAACCTGGGATTGACTTTGTAGACACCTTTTCTCATGTTGCTAAAATGACAACTGTTAAAACCGTCTTATCTGTTTCAGCTGCTAAGAAATGGAGCCTTCATCAATTGGACATCTCCAATGCTTTTTTGAATGGAGAATTGACAAAAGAAATTTATATGTCTCTTCCTCTAGGGTATACACCAACACAAGGTTCTGTCTTACCTTCTAATGAGGTTTGTACATTAAAGAAATCGATTTATGGTTTGAAACAAGCATCTAGACAATGGTTTTTAAAGTTTAGTGAAGTGCTTCTTGGTCTCACTTTTCAAAAATCTCAATGTGATCATACTCTTTTTGTGAGAAACATAGGAGGAGAATATATAACAATTCTAGTCTATGTCGATGATATTATCATTGCTTCAAACAATGATGTTGTTGTTTCTTTTCTTAAATCTATATTACATAATTGCTTCAAATTACATGATCTTGGTCCTCTAAGGTATTTTTTTAGGTCTGGAAATTGCAAGATGAGATGCTGGCATCTCTGTTTGTCAAAGAAAGTATACATTGGATCTCCTTGAAGACACTGGATTCTTACCTTGCAAACCTTGCAGTATACCGATGGATCCAAACCTGGAACTGAAACTCAACAGTGATGAACCTTTCTTGCTTGATTCCTCTTGAATATTAAAAACTAGTTGGACGCCTTATGTATCTAACCATAACTCGTCCAGACATCACCTTTGCAGTCAACAAATTGTGTCAATTTTGTTCAGCTCCAAAACAATCTCATCTTCAAGTTGCTTACAATGTTCTCAGATACTTGAAGAATACCATTGAACTTGGCATATTCTATTCAGCTGAAAACAATCTTGTTCTCAAAGCCTTCACTGACGCAGATTGGGCCTCATGTTCGGGCACAAGAAGATCAACATCGGGTTATTGTATGTTTCTTGGCTCTTCTCTCATATCCTGGAAGTCTAAAGAACAAGAAATTGTGTCCTTATCCTCGGCGGAAGCAGAGTACAGAGCAATGCGTTTTGGAGTTAATGAAGTATCTTGGCTTGTAAACCTCCTTATAGAACTTCAAGTCCCTCAAAATTGGTCAGTTCCTTTCTACTGTGACTCAGCCAGAATGCAGATGCGTTAAATGTGGCCTCCTCTATTACACGTGACTATAGGTACCATTCATGCATATCAATTGACGCTCCATCGTGGCTTGCAGCATAAGCATTCACCCCGATTACAGAGGCTGTTGTTTCAGCACTACTAGCTGATAGAGAATATCCTTGTTTTATCCTCTTCTACCTTTCTTTTCTAACCTATTGGTGTGTGATAGTTTTACTGTCTTCTTTGGTAATAAAATAAGTTACTTTCTTGAAGGATAAAAATTGATTTAAACAAAGCATGATTGATCGTATGACTCAATTGATCAAATGAACAGTAAAATAACAAAGAAAATATTTACATGATTTATCAATAATTTTTAATTGAAATAAACGATTCATCAATAAGTTTCAATTAGATTTTTTTTGGTCAACATTGAGCCTCAATTGGCCGGCCCATTAGCCAAATTTCTAAATAATGTAGATAGTGAAACTCAATCTCTAGATGTTAGATAATGTCTTTTTTCAGTGGACTTACCACCTGCCAATAGACCAATGTCACTTCACAATTCAAAATTAGAATTTTCTTTTGTTAACCAATATATAAATTGAAAGACCCCTAAAAGAGGAGAAAGAGTTTACAACACTAAGCCATTAGCTGACTCTCTAATAGAACGAGCGAGAGCATCAGCTATATGGTTTACAGATTACGGGATTACATGGAGAGAGAAAACGCGAAACAAAGATTTTAACCTTTGGAAATCCTCCTGATACGGTTGAAAGGCCGACCATTCTTCTGGACGCATCAGAAACTTCAACACATCCGCATAATCCGTAGCCATCTCCACCTCTAAGTTCTGGAGCATAATCATAGATTTCATAGCCCACAGCACAGCTTCTACCTCTGAATAGAGTGCTGAGAGACTCCTACGAATTCGTCGTGCTCCCATACATCCCCCTGAAACAGCATCGGAAAAACAATTCCAGCCAATCCCGGAATGAATATCTGAACTCTTCCACGACGCATCAACAAAGCATCGGAAGCCCGTAAAAGCCGGGTTAGCGATCGCTGATTTGGCCACCCCTGACAAAGCGTAGCTGAGCTGATTTATCCTAATTGGTTAGCATGACAACTTTGACGCCTAGCATTTGACCATTCTGCCATATCTTGCTCCGCTTGAGCTACCACTTCCCGTGGGTCTTTGTTTGTTCCAGAAAAGCAACAATCATATCTTGCTTTCCAGATATACCATATTAACCATGGAAAAACAGAAACGTTTATTGACTCCGGATTTCTCCATAACAAATAATCGAGATTGTACCATATTGAGTTCCCCGGAAAAATAGCTACTGGCGAGGGAACATGGGATAATGCTCATGATTGAATGGCCGGGGGACATTCAAAAAGGACATGATTAATGGTCTCCTCAATCGCTCCACATCTACCCCATCTAGGGTCACAATTCAAAATTAGATTTTGATTTGTACTTTTAGTGATTTTAAATAAATTCTTTTCCCTTTCCATAATTGATCAATCTATTTGATCTATATTTTTGTTCATATTTGAAGAATTTAAGACATATGTATTGTTTCTCTTTGATCAAATTATCTTTTATGTGACACTAGTTTTTCAAAAAGTGTAAATAAATTATGTATATATATATGAATTGATTTCTTTATTTTGATAGAAATAAAGTTATATTCTTCACTTCAATTCTTTATTGCTGAGATTTATTCCAAAGAGTGTTAATAAACAATGTCAAAACAGCTCTTTTTCAATTATAATTTATATTTTTAATAATACAATTGCTTTTGTTATTATTTGCAGGCATATTTATGGAGAATTTTTAAAAAGAAAAGCTTCATCATCAACACAAAGTGATTTAAACAGTTTATCATAGAATCTTGTCGACAGAAAACAAATTTCAGAGTACCATCACAATCAAAGAAATGAGGTCATTCGAGCTATCTATTGAGAGGTCTATACCAACCTTGCGGTCGTATATTTAAACAAACATTGATATGAGGCATATTGATGCGCTTTAACCCTGATTGGTTTGATCAATATCATAATTGGTTAGAGTCTGGTGTGAAGAAAGATGTTGTTTTTTGCTAATATTGTTGCTTGTTCATAGATAATGTTGACAAAGGTGCAAAAAACGATGCGTGGACTACTAAGGGTTTCTCTAACTGAAATAAGTTCCACAAAATTTCAGAGCATGTAGGAGGTGTTAATATTTTTCATAACCTGCAATCATGAAGTGTGAAAACTTGATGAAACAAGTCAGTCAATAAAGCATGCTTTGCATAAACAAGATGATACTACGCCAAAATGAGTATCAAATTCGCTTGAATGCTTCATTGATGCTTCTATATACTTATTGAGACAAGGATTAGCTTTATGTGGTCATGATGAGAAAGAAGAATTTGTTAATAAGGGAAATTTTGCAGAGCTTTTGAAATATATAGTTGAACAAAACGAAGTTGTGAGTAAAGTTTTTTTTGAAAATGCTCCTGGAAATAGTAAGGTTACGTCTCCAAAGATTCAAGAAGATAGTGTGTATTGTTTTGCATAAGAACTAGTCAAATGTATTATGGAGTAAATTGACCATGATGTATTTGGTTTTGTTGGTAGATGAGTTAGCTGATGTTTCTAATAAAGAACAAATGACAATGGTGTTTTGGTTTGTTGATAAGAAAGGCTAATCAAAGAAAGATTCATCAGTATTACTCATGTGAGTGAGACATTTTAAGCATTCTTGAAATATGTGATTGATTCTTTGTTTGCTAAACATGGATTGAGTATTAAAGAGTGAGAGGACATGGATATGATGAAGCAAGTAACATGAAAGGTGAATTCAATGGGCTAAGGTCATTAATCACAAAAGAAAATTCATCAGCATATTATGTTCATTGATTTGCCCATCAACAACAATTGGTTGTTGTGGCAGTTGCCAAGAAGCATTTTGATATTGGAAATTTTCTTGATATGATTTTTCTATTGTTGAATGGGGTGGGAGCTTCATGCAAAAGGAAAGATATGCTTCAAGATAGTTATAGAGAAACCATTGTGAATGGAATTGAAGATGGTGAACTCAATACTTGAAAATGGTTAAATCAAGAAATTTCTCTTAAAAGACCACAGAATACTCGTTGGGTTCTCATAATAAACCTCTATAGCATTTGGTTGAGTTTTTTTTATTCTATTGTTAAAGTGCTTGAGTGTGTTGAGAATGAAGGCATAGAAGACTCGAAAGGACGCCAAGCACATGATATTCTTAGATACTTTTATAGCTTTGATTTTGTGTTCTACTTGCACATGATGATCCATCTGTTAGGACTCACATATAGCTTGTCCATGGCTTTGCAAAAGAGAGATCAAGATATCTGAATGCTATTTCATTGGTGCATTCAACTAAGAGACAACTGCAAAAGTTTACAGATGATGGATGGAATTCTCTCATGATTAAAGTTTCTTCTTTTTGTAAGAAACATGATATTAAACAGCTAGACATGGAGGATGATTTCATTGACTCAAGGAAACAAAGAAAAAAAATCAGGAGTTACAAATATGCATCACTACAAGGTCAACAGTTCATATGTTGTTTTGGATTTGCAGCTTCAAGATTTCAATAATCGATTTAACGAGGTGAACACTGAATTACTTATTTGTGCTGCTTCTTTATCTCCCATCAATTTTTTCTTTAAATTTATCACACAAAGGTGATGAAGTTATCTACGTTCTACCCATATGACTTAAATCATGGAGAATGTATATCTCTTGAGCAACATTTAGATATATACATTGATAATGTTCAAAATGATGATAGATTTGCTTATCTAGAGAGCCTTGGAGAACTTGCTTGTATGTTGGTGGAAACACGGAAACATATGTCATATCCTTTGATATACATGCTTTTGAAGTAAATTATGATTCTACATGTTGCTACTTCAACTGTAGAGAGATGTTTTTCAGCAATGAAGATTGTAACGACAGATCGACGCAATCGGATTGGAGATCAGTTTATGAATGATTTTTTAGTTTGTTTTATCAAAAAAGATGTGTTCGAGTCTATTACAAATGTGGTTGTAATGAAAAAATTTCAGGATATGAAGGATCGCGTTGTGGTTTTGTAGGATATTTTTGTCGATTGTATTATCTTAAGACTATATTTTCACTTATTACTTATGGTACAAGATGTTTTATGTTTTTATAAAAACATTTTTTATTATTTGACTTACATTATGACTCCGGTAAAAATATTTATTTGTCTGTCACTGCCTGATTCCAACCAATATCAAAGACAAACTATATATTTAATATATATATATATATATATTTATTTATAGAGTATACCTAACATACTTTCTTTTGACAAAAAACCAGCTTTCTTTTGTCTCGACCAAAAAAAACAAAGCTTTCTTTTATTTTTTTTCTCAATCTATTATTGACTTCGTGTTTTGCTTTTAATCAATTTAGTTTTGGCTTTGGTTTTGGGTTCTCTATGTTTTAATTTTTCTATTCGCCTGAAAGAGAAAAAAGTATATACTAATCGTAGTTTATAATAAATTCTAAATGACAATATTTTTCTCCAACTCATAAGGCAAAGTATTCTCATACTTACCAAATTTAGTATGAAAATTTACATGTTCATGTATATTCCAAGATACATGCATAAATACTATTGTGAATAAAATGTCAAACCATCAAGTCTAGTTATGGCCCATCAGAGTCGGCTCATGAGGCTGGGTAAGAGGTGCGATCGCCCAGGGCCTGGTTAAATATTTTTTTACATGACTTATAATTAAAAAAAAATTAATAATAGGGGCCTACAAGAAAAAATACATTGAAAAGGGATCATAAAATTTATAAATATATATCGAAACAAAGATTTAGGGTACAAAAAGGGCCATAATAATCTATAAATATCATGAAAAAAAATATTTTAGGGCCCATAAAAAATTCCATAGAAAATGGACCAACTTATAGTTTATAGTTTATAGTTTATAGATATAGTGAAGAAATTTTTTTTTGTCCAAGGGCCTATAACATTGTTGAGCCGGCTCTGTGACCCATATGATAATATCAGGAGTTGCACTTACTTCCCCAGCAAAGCTCTCAATACTATCCTGAGAACTGCTTGTTCCAATATTTCTTTGACTTTCATAGTTGAACTCATAACTCTCAATTAGCGAGCCACATTATTTAGGATTATAAACTTTTAGATTTTGTATGTAATAGGTTGAAGAAATATTACAATTTGCAGGTAACTACAAATCAAAGGCCTTACCACAATCTACCCCTGTTGCTTATCCTAATATGGTTTGTGTGACTAAATATCATTTTTGATATATAAATCTTACTGGTTGCATTAGCAAATGCTAAATTGATATTGTTAAGATAAGTATTTCCATATTATATCATTGTGCTATAGTTTAGTTTAGTTTCATGCTTATTAGAGTTTGTTGAGATAATATCAATCCAAGGAAAGACGAAAGAAACTTCATTGAATGCATCATCAATCTGAATTACAGAGATTATACTTTTTATAGGTAGAGTATACATAGGTAAGGATTAAACCAAAATGACTAATTAATGATAACCAAGTAAATCGGATAAACTAATTATCCTAATACATCCCCCCCCCTGAAGATGTCAACTATATAGATAACAAAGCCATCTTGTCTATTAAACTATGAAACTGAGTTGCATATAGAGCTTTGGTGAGACTGTCAGCTATGTTGAACTCTGAGCGAATGTGAAGAGGTTTGATTGGACCTTCAATAACCTTTTCTCTGACCTTATGACAGTCAAGTTCAATAGCCTTTGCTCTCTCATAAAAAACTGCATTTTTAGAGATGTGTTATGGCTGCCATTAAATCACAGAAGAAGGCAACAACTTGAGTTCGTAGAACTTGTAACTCTATCAATAACTTGACTAACCATTCCACTTCACGAAACACAAAATGCATTGCTCTATATTCGGATTCTGTAGAAGAAAGTGAGACTGTTTCCTACTTTTTTGATTTCCAGGATATTAAAGATTCACCTAAAAACATGAAGTACCCTGAAGTAGAGCGTCTTGTATCCCGACAAGAGGCCCAATCTGCATCAGTGAAAGCCTTCCAATCTGAAGAACATCAATGAATTTGAGAAACCATTGGTGTGATGCTTGCTTAAGTCAATATAGTGACTTCTTGGGTATATGCATATTGCATTTGGAGGCAAGTTTTCTCCTTCTTTTGTTGTGTAACCTGGTGGAAGGTTCATATAAATCTCCTTTTCTATATCTCCCTTTAGAAATGCATTTGAAATATCCAGCTGAGTGAGGCTCCATCCTTTAGTTGCTGCAACGAAAAGCAATGTTTTGATTGTTGTCATCTTAGCTAGCGGTGAGAAAGTGTGCACAAAGTCAATTCCAACTTGTTGAGTATAGCCTTTCGCAACAAGCCTTGCCTTGTATCCCTCCAAACTTTCATCTGCGTTAAGCTTGGTTTTCATGAAATTACATTAGGAGAAATGTGAATCATGTTAGTTTCTAAATCTAACAACTTATAACCCTTATAAACTACAGGATACCCAAGGAAAATGCAAGGTCGATATCTTGGCATGAACTTATGCCTCTGTTTTAGAGATGTTGTGTTGTAACATAAGCAACCAAACATTCTCATGTCCCCTCATACTTAGGAGCCTTCATGTTCAAAAATTCATAAGGTGGCATATTCTGCAATAAAGGACTTGGCAAAGGATTAATAATGTAGACTGCAGTAAGAATGCATTGTTTTAAGGGAACATTACTTTTAAATAATAGAGATCGAGCAACATCTAAAATATGTTGATGTTTTCTTTCTACCACAGAATTTTGTGAGGTGTTTCTGTACATGAATGTTATGCTTAAATCCCCTTTTCTTTGAATAGAGTCTGGAATCTTAATTATGGAGCATTGTCAGATCTCACACCTTTAACGTTGACTTGATACTGAGTTTCAACAATTTTCAAAAATTCTGTAAATATCTTCAAAATATCACTCTTTAAACGCAACAAATACACCCATGTAGTTCTTGAGAAATTGTCCATTATGGTTAAAAATTATTTGTATTCATCAACTGTTGTGACTAAGAAAGGCCCCCATATGTCATTGTGAAGTAGATCAAAAAAATTGTTTTTTGAATTAAAAAGAAGAATCTTTTGTTTTGCGAGATGACAAATGCTACAATGAAAAAGGTCTTTATTCTTCTCTATTATACCCAATACAAGACTGAGAGACTCTATTTTTGCATTTGATGGATGCCCTAATCTATGATGCCACAAAGATGCATAAGTTGCAATGTTGACCTTAGTACTCGACTTAGATACTAGAGCATCTCACAACTGCTCTTGATCTAGAACATACAGACGGTTGATTTGTTCACCTTGACCAATTTTCTGACCTTGGTAAGCTCCTGAATCTTACAAAATTTCTTGTCAAAAATGACACGGTAGATCAAGTCTTTTTTCAGCTGACTAACACTAAGAAGATTAAGCCTAAACCCTAAAATAAACAGAACATCCTTCAAAACTAAAGAATCATTAAGTATAACTTCTCCTATTCCGACCACTTTAATATTAACTCCAGTCGTCAAAGTCACTGATTTGTTCTCAATAACATTCAGAAAGGAAAACATTTGTCTTTCATGTCCCATATTGTGAGTTGCTCCACTATCTACAATCCAAGATTGAGCTCCCAAAGTCGCACCTGCAGAACGCAAAGCAGCTATAAAGCAAAGGGTTCGAGAAGAGAAAGAAATACTTGAGTGTGCAGTAATTGTTCCTCCTGAGGTCGAAGGTTGTGCTTCAGCAACTGTTGATAATGCCAGTTTAGAGTTGAATAAAGCTAAAACATTTTCAATTTGACCCTTTGAAAGAGTCTGCAGCTGTTAATGAGTTCCCTTTGAGCAATGTTGGATTTCCTTGAATTTTCTTTAACTTTGTGCTTGAAGCGTGGTGGATAGCCATGGATCTTGTAGCACTTGTTTATTGTATGGCCATTGTATCCACAATGAGAACATATGGGTTTTTGTGACTTTGTTCCTTTGTAAGCAGCATTGATCAAACTAGGAGTGTATGTAGATTGTGCAACCTGATAAGCTGATGAGATAGGCTGAGGATTGATATTCCTTTGATTATGGTACTGATCCAAGAGATTATATAATTATGCAAGATTTGGAACTGTCTTCTGCATTATTATATGACTTTTGGCATTTGAATACGACTCATTTAACCCTACTAGGAACTTTATGATTATGGCGTGATCTTCTTTCACTGCAGTGGTTTTACAGCAAGTACATGTGTGACAAGTTTTCACACACTCAGAGCCTTCCAAATCATCCCATAAAGTCTTGAGTTTTGTGTAATATGTTGAAAAGTCTAGCGATCCTTGTTGTAGTGACCATATCTATTGACGCATCTGATAAGATCTTTATAAATTTGTGATATGAAATCTCACAAGAAGGTCTTTCCAGATCTCCCTAGCATCACTAAGCCTCAAAATACTGCCATATATTTGATTAGAAACTGAGTTTAGGATCCAAGATTTTACCGTATTGTTGCATCTTGACCATATCCGATAGTGTTGTTGCGTTTCAAAGGGTCTAGGAAGAGTGCCATCAACAAATGCTATCTTGTTCTTTGCGTCTAAAGCAATGGTCATTGCAATGCTCCACGTATTATAGTTGGAGCCGTCGAGAACTTCAGTGATTATGGATACGCCTGGGTTATCTCCATTTGCGAGAAAGTACGGAGAATTCTGAGCTCCTTCAAAATTTAAAGAATCTTGAGACTTTCCTTGATTCCATGTATTCATCAGACCAAAAGGTGCAAGAGAAGCTCTTGGAGGAGCAGAACGGAACGGGATGGACGTCCATATAGAGAACTCATTGGCATTAAGAACTCCAGATCTCACTTTCGGAAGCTATAACAGGTACTTGTTAGAAGATGCAAGACCATATAGAGAACTCAATGGCAGAATTTTATATCTTACCATCACTCGGGTTGATATAACATATGCTATTCATAGTCCTGTGCATATCGGGATTCTCGTCCTGTTCTGCCCCGCTTCCGTCCTATAATTCTCGTACTTTTCGGGAATGAGAAATTCTTATTTCCCGTTGGGGTCCAAAAAATAATATTCAAACATGTAAGGTAAGGGTCGGGAATGGGTCAGAGAATTCTCTGAATTCCCGTTGGGTATTTGTTTATGTTAACAGAATGTTAAAATATATTGAATTCAAATATTATATATGTTTCAAATATTTAAGATCAAACATATAACAGTATTTGACTTAAATTTTTACAACTTTACAATGAACACAAAGTAATATTTTTGATCAAAAATGGTAATGTTGGTCATTTAATTACAAATTTTAATACTGTAATTTTGTATTTTTTGTTATATTGATTATATAATTTACAATAGTACTCTTAGTTTTTTTATTATTCGTATATTCCAAACTATTTTTTGTACGTGTACAACAATTTTTCGATTTAATAGGACTTTGTAAATAGTTCGGGAAGTAAATTTTGAGTCTCAAAATTCTCATACTATTCCCGATTCCCGAAATTCTCGTCCCATATGTAACGAGAATTGTTTGGAAAGTAAATCTAATTTTCTGAACTAACCGTTACCGATCCGTACCTGTAATTTTCCATCTCATTTCCCATTGTGCACAAGGCTACCTAATACAATGAAAATTCTAAAATTACTCTGTATACTTTCCACGTTCTGTATGTGAAATAATATCTTATAACGAGATATGTCGAGATCCAATGAATAAAACTAATAGTACTAGTTGTTTATGTCATTATATAAACACGTTGCATCCCAAAAGAATTATAACACTAAAGTTGATCTTGATGGACGGTGATGATTGGGATTCAACTTCAACTTCAGCTTCAGCTTCTGAAGCGACGCCGTAACGTTTGGATGCAGAACGTTGGGTGCACGATTTGGATATCATTCGTTTTATGTCTCCCCTATCCTCAAGTCAAGGATTTTATTACAACTTTTATTATTTTATTTGTTCCTTAAATTTTTCAAGATAAGTAGACACCAACTCTTCCCTTTTCTATTTTTTTGACTCTATTTTACGATTTGACATTACATTACCAATTTACATTATTTCGATGTTGAATTACGCAATTCACGTCTTCAAAACATAATTGTTATATCGTTGATTTTGGTAAGATTTACTATTAGTTAAAAACTAAAGGAATCCTAAGAGTAACTATTTTGAAATCAACAAAGTTTAGGGCTGAACAGAAATATGTAGGGTCAATAATTGTTAAAACCATTAAAGCTATGTAGAAATGTAAAACTGAGGCCCCACACGGTCCAATTAATATCGAGCAGCTCCACAAAGTAGCTCTTAAAGAGCTTCTTCTAATCACAGAGGATCAGATCCCGATTTCTTCCTCTGATCATCACCGACTGAGTTTCTCCGATCTTCCAGTTACTGGGTAAAACTCACTGTTAGTATCTCTTTGAATCCTTTACTTCGTCTATTTGAATCTCATCCATTTTGTCTTCTTCTTATTTCCTATATATGTTGGTGCTTGTTCTGCGATAAGAAATCGTGGAGACTTGGTCGTTCCTTGTTTTGAGACACGAGTGGAACACAACACGTTGACTTTATCTTTACTGGTTATCGATCGATTTAGTTTCTACGAGTTTGTTGGATTTCATCGATAATGGTGTGATTTGATGATCACTCTGATCCGATCTTTGTTTTTGAGTTAGATTACTGACTGTAATTTCACTATTGTACTAGATTTTTGTTCTCTTATAAAAAATACTGCGAAATTTTGGCGACTTTAAATTTTGCTGTCGTTTGATACCAGATCTTATTCGATAATTCCTGGATCTCGCTTTTTCTTTTCCCTGTCGGAATTTAAAATAAAAATAAAAATAATAAGGAAAAAGAAAACTAACATGTGCTCACAGTATTCTTATTGTTACAGGTGATAAAATGGCGCAGCATTTGTTGCACGGGACTTTACATGCTACAATCTATGAAGTTGATGCGCTCCATGGTGGTGGACTCAGGTCTAGCTTCTTCGGGAAGGTAATATATATCGACCTATATGTAAATGACATGTACTGCATATATATTTCCTGAGTTTGTAATTAAAATTTTCAATTTATCTTTGTTTCTGTATTGAAACTTGCAGATTATTGCAAATGTAGAGGAGACAGTTGGTGTTGGCAAAGGAGAAACACAACTGTATGCGACGATTGATCTACAAAAAGCTAGAGTTGGGAGAACCAGGAAGATTAAAAATGAACCCAAAAACCCAAAGTGGTATGAATCGTTTCATATTTACTGTGCTCACTTGGCTTCTGATATCATCTTCACTGTTAAAGATGATAATCCTATTGGGGCCACCCTTATTGGAAGAGCATACATTCCTGTTGAAGATGTCATTAATGGGGAGGAAGTCGATCGGTGGGTTGAGATCTTGGATAAAGAGAGAAACCCCATTCAAGGAGGATCAAAGATTCATGTGAAACTCCAGTACTTTCATGTCGAGGAGGATCGTAACTGGAATATGGGTATCAAAAGTGCTAAATTCCCTGGAGTCCCGTATACGTTCTTCTCTCAGAGACAAGGCTGCAAAGTTTCTCTGTACCAAGATGCTCATATTCCTGACAACTTTGTCCCAAATATTCCTCTCGCTGGAGGGAAGAACTATGAGCCTCAAAGATGTTGGGAGGATATTTTTGATGCCATTTCCAATGCTAAACACTTGATCTATATAACTGGTTGGTCTGTTTACACTGAGATTTCCTTAGTGAGGGACTCAAGGAGGCCAAAGCCAGGAGGAGATATGACTATTGGTGAGCTACTTAAGAAGAAGGCTAGTGAAGGTGTCAGGGTTCTTTTGCTTGTTTGGGATGACAGAACCTCTGTTGATGTGCTGAAAAAAGATGGGCTTATGGCTACTCATGATGAAGACACCCAGAATTTTTTCAGCGGAAGCGATGTCCATTGTGTTTTGTGCCCTCGTAACCCCGATGATGGTGGTAGCATTGTCCAGAATTTGTCGGTCTCTACTATGTTTACTCACCACCAGAAAATTGTTGTTGTGGACACTGAGATGCCAAGCAGAGGAGGATCAGAAATGAGAAGAATTATGAGTTTTGTTGGTGGTATTGATCTCTGTGATGGAAGATATGACACCCCGTTCCACTCGTTGTTCAGGACATTAGACACAGTCCACCATGATGACTTCCATCAACCTAACTTCACCGGTGCTGCTATCACCAAAGGTGGTCCAAGGGAGCCTTGGCATGACATTCACTCTCGTCTTGAAGGTCCCATTGCTTGGGATGTCTTGTATAATTTCGAGCAGAGATGGAGCAAGCAAGGTGGTAAAGACATTCTGGTTAAGTTGAGAGATCTCAGTGATATCATTATCACTCCTTCTCCTGTTATGTTCCAAGAGGACCACGACGTGTGGAATGTCCAATTGTTTAGATCCATTGATGGTGGAGCTGCTGCTGGGTTTCCAGAGTCGCCTGAATCTGCTGCGGAAGCCGGGCTTGTAAGTGGAAAAGATAATATCATCGATAGGAGTATCCAAGATGCTTACATTCACGCTATCAGAAGGGCTAAAGATTTCATCTACATTGAAAACCAGTACTTCCTTGGGAGTTCTTATGCTTGGGCAGCCGATGGTATTACTCCTGAGGACATCAATGCCCTGCACTTAATCCCAAAAGAACTATCCCTGAAGATTGTTAGCAAGATCGAGAAAGGAGAGAAGTTTAGGGTTTACGTTGTGGTTCCAATGTGGCCAGAAGGTCTCCCAGAGAGTGGATCAGTGCAAGCCATATTAGATTGGCAGAGGAGGACCATGGAGATGATGTACAAGGATGTGATTGAAGCTCTCAGGGCTCAGGGCCTCGAGGAAGACCCCAGAAACTATCTGACATTCTTCTGCCTTGGAAACCGTGAGGCCAAGAAAGATGGAGAGTATGAGCCTGCAGAGAGACCAGACCCTGATACAGATTATATGCGTGCTCAAGAAGCACGCCGCTTCATGATTTACGTCCACACTAAAATGATGATTGGTAAGTTCACATTCCGAATAAACTTTTTTTCTTTTCTGAGAATCTACATAAATACGTGTACATAACTCACTTGGTGACTCATTTGCAGTTGATGACGAATATGTTATCATTGGATCTGCCAACATCAACCAGAGGTCAATGGATGGTGCAAGGGACTCTGAAATAGCAATGGGAGGCTATCAACCACATCACTTGTCTCATAGACAACCAGCTCGTGGACAGATCCATGGGTTCCGTATGTCACTCTGGTACGAACACCTGGGAATGCTGGATGAGACCTTCCTTGATCCTTCAAGCTTAGAATGCATTGAGAAAGTCAACCGTATTTCTGATAAGTATTGGGACTTGTACTCAAGTGAGTCACTCGAACATGACCTTCCCGGTCACTTGCTTCGGTACCCCATTGGTGTCTCTAGTGAAGGCAACATCACTGAGATTCCAGGATTTGAATTCTTCCCGGACACCAAGGCCCGTATCCTCGGCAACAAATCAGACTACTTGCCTCCAATCCTTACAACCTGATTTCACTGGGTATGTCTAGTAATGATCTCTCTCTCGCTCTCTGCTTTGAATAATAATATGAGTGTCTCTCTACCTTTAGAACTAATAAGTTAATGGTTGGTGTGATGATTACTCCTTTGGTTTTATGTTGGTACAATGACGTGGTGAGAAATTTAGCTTTGTGATCTTCTTTTTGTTTATGTACCGTTGAACTTACGAATCTTATATATCATCTTTTTCTTTTCCTTTTTATTGAATGTCGTTCACATCAAAAAATTTAGTGGTCGTTAGTAGTAGTTGGCCTTGATTAGTTGATGACTCGTCGGGGAATTACTTAAGAGATATCTTAAACAGTTAACCCCAATGGAAATACACTGAACAGTGATAGCAGAAAATGGCATAATTGAGCGAATTTAAGAATAATAATTTCAGCAGAGAATTAATAAACTGTAGCGCTAGTGCTTTAACATCGTCCATAAGGAGTTTCGGAGATGGAAGACTTGTTGTGGAGTAGTTCATTCCAAATACGGAAATTTCAGATTTTTAAAACATGTTGGAATCTTACTGGTTTAATGTTTAGAGACTTTTGGGGTTCTCTAAATTGAAAGAACCCGTGTATGATATATAGTACAAGAGGTCAGTGGTTGACATTCGTCCTAGTTTTTTTTTTTTTTTTTTCAACAAGGTATAGACAAAACCCAATCTATTGTTTAAAATCAATCCTTATAATTTTTTTTAAGCTATTATAATGCAGTGAATAGGAATTGAACTATTATACCAAGTTATTAGCTGAATTATCCTAACTACCAGACTGACTTAGACCAATTCGGCACATTCATCCTAGTTATTATATCATACATTCAGTTTTTTTTTTGTCGCTGAGATTAATTTCTAACAATTCTCGATCGTCTTCATTTTTTTTTCATTATCTTTATTTTTTCTTTAATACTTTTTTTTAAAATATCCAAAGAGAATAATAAGACATACAGACAAGGTAGTGAACTCAATGTTATATGTGATGGTCTTCAACTCTTTGTTCTCAAGTTTTTATCCAACACCATACTCCACCAGAAATTTCCCCCCGCATATTTTATTTTAAAGAAAGATGCAGAAAACATATTCACTTCCAAATTAGTCTAAATATCGACACTAGTAAACAAAATTTAACAGTATTTAAGGTGATCAATACATATGAGAGACTTAATATCGAGTTTTTTTTTTCTAAACTACGATTAACGATTAAAAATTCCAAATTACTTTAATATTATATAAAAAGTGGTCTATAAATCCATGTGTTCCTAAAATATTGAGCTTCTAAGCATTCCAATGATGGTTCCTAAGATTTTGGAGGAGATGAATGACGTGATGATACGATGATGGAAGTGGGGAGAGAGGGAATCCACTAGGAGACCCACCCGATAGCTCGTTGTCTTGAGCTACAAAGGTTGCAGACTTGGCTGTGGGCGGTGTTTTTGGCTCGGGTTCTCGGTTGCAAACAGATTTTGTGCCGGCTAGGTTATGTGTGGATTACCCTAACGGGAAAGATGGTGAGGCCGTTGTATCGATTCATCATGAGGTTTTGGATAGAAAGAATGTGAGATGGTAGAATTGCATGGTTGTGAAAGTTCTCGATAGAAGTGTGAATATTGCCATTCTTTACAAAAAGCTCCACGAACTATGGAGTCGATGGGTTCTATCTCTGTGATTGATCTACCGAGACAATATTTCATAGTTAAATTTAGTTCCAATGACGAATATCTCGCAGCACTCACCGGTAGTATGTGGAAAATCTTTTGTAGTTATCTCCTCATGAAAGCTTGGGACTCAAACTTTGATTCACTTCATAGTGTGATCTCTACTACTCCTGTTTGGGCACGAATCGCTTATCTTCTGATGAGTATGTATGATGAGGCTGTCTTGATGGGTATTGCTAGCGGACTTGGGAAGCCTTTACGTGTGGATTACAATACCTCTAATGCTTTGAGAGCAAGATTCGCGAGTGTGTGTTTTGAAATTAATTTTCGGAAACCTCTAAAGGGTTCCATATTGATTTATGGAGTGAGATACTTCATCTCGTATGAGGGCTTTCCAAATATTTGCTCCAGCTCTGGGATTTATGGTCATTTTGTTCAAGCTTGTCCCCAGGTTGAGAAGAATTATGTGGGTTCTAGTGAAGTTGTACTAGCAGCATTGCAACAAGTGGAACAACTAACTGATTCTGATGGTTTTACTCTCGTAAAGAAAGCTAGTAGGCGTAATAAGGAGGCTTTTAAAGGAGTTGTGGTTTCCGCGGGTGGTCCTTGGGGAGCGTCTACTCGGGTTCTGCAAGATATTTCTAAGTAGAAAGCTCCTAGAGACTCTGTTTCTGCGAATAGCTTTGCTAGTTTGGCCCAGAACCAGGTCACAAAAGGAGGTGAGGCATCTAATGTGATTCGTAATAATAAAGAGAATGTTAAGTCCTCTGGTTTACAGCAGAGTATGGTTTTTGCGAGTAAAGGTATTGTTGAGGCCTCTCTTGTTGTAATTCCTTCATCGGAAGCCCATAATGGAACTAAAATTTCGAAACGTGGAAGTAGTAGTAAGGTGCATGAAGGAGGTCGAATTAAGAATAAGAAAAATCTTACTCGCCTTACACGAGGGCTTATCTTTGGTACAATGACGAGTGTGGTGGAACTCTCGTCTACATGGAAACGATTGCGTTTAGATGATGGAGTCTCTGGCAGGTCTGGAGGTCATTCGGATTATGTGCTTTTGTCGGTTGTGCAAAACTCTACTTTGAAGGTGACTCAATCTGAGACTTTTTCCGGGGATACAAACCATGTCGCAATGGTGAATGGTCCCTCGGGTGTCTCTGCGAAATCTAATGCTATGGTTATAATGAACTAGTCAGATATTCCATTAAAGGATACTCTTAACGTGGGGTTACTGCCTTCTAACCAAGCGGTAATTCAACCCCATGCTTGACCTTTCTCCCCGGTAGTTTCGGTTCTTGAGTTTTAGTTTATGATGATGAATTATCTTCTTTAGAATTACAGGGAGGCTACCAAACCCACTTTTAAAAGATCGATTTGATATATTCTTAAATGTTGAAAGGTAGATATACTCACTATTTTTGAGACCCATGCTGGTGGGGATCATGCTAAGACTAGTTGTCAAAATCTTGGTTTTGACTGCTCCTATCGGGTTGATGCGGTGGGACAGAGCGGAGGTTTATGGCTGCTTTGGAAGTCTAGTGTTGGTCAGATGGTAATTGTTGGGGAGTTTGACCAATTTATTCATGCCAAAGTGAGTGTTGGTTTGAGCTTTTTGAACTTTATTGTTGTTTATGCAGCTCCTTCTGCTAGTAGACGAAGTAGGCTATGGAGATAATTAAAGTCTATTATTGAACCCTTATCTGAGCCAGTTGTTGTGGGTGGGGAATTTAATTCCATTGTTCGTTTGGATGAACGATCTGTAGGTAGTGGGAATCTTTCACCTGATTCTCCCGCGTTTGGAACTTGGATTAATGAGTTATCCTTAATTGACTTGGGGTTTAAGGGAAGACAATTCACTTGGCAAAAAGGTCGTTCTGATCGTACGTTTGTAGCTAAACGGTTGGACCGCATTCTTTGTTGTCCTCAAGCCCATTCGTTATGGCAAGAGGCGTCTGTGACTCACCTCTCTTTCTTATCATCGGACCATTCGCCATTGTTTTTGCAGCTATTACTAGATATGGGTTGTAATGTGGATTGTCGTCCTTTTCATTTTGAAGCAACATGGTTATGTCATGAAGGCTTTAAATATTTACTCACTACTTCTTGGAGTAATGACCTTTCTACGTCTGCAGCCCTTAAGAGACTACAAAAGACTTTAAGGTGATGGAATAAAGAAGTCTTCTGAGATATTAACCGTTGTAAGGATGATCTTCTTTGGAAAATTACAATTATCCATGACTAGATTGACCAATGCCTGACGGTGTCTTTGTTCGAGGAAGAAGTCAGATTGTCTAAATCGTTTGAGGACGTTTTGGAACAGGAAGAGATTCTTTGGTTTCAAAAGTCGAGGGAGAAATGGATAACTCAAGGGGAACGCAATACTACTTTCTTTCACACCTCAATGGTAATACGCAGAAGGAGAAATAAATAGAAATGCTCAGGAACGAAGAAGATACTTGGATTACTGATCGGACATGTTTTGAGCGATTGGCTTTGAATTTTTTACAATCAGCTGTATTCTCTAGATGACTCGGACGCGGTGGTTCCCCTTCTACCTCATACGGGTTTTACACATATTTTACCGAGGGACTTGCTGCTGGTACAAATGACGTGCTTCTAGTCTTGATACCTAAGGTTCCAAATCCAAAATACATTTCTTAGTTTCGTCAAATTAGTTTGTGCAATGTACTTTTCAAGGCGATCACTAAGACTTTGGTGGAGTGTTTGAAGAATGTTATGACTAATCTTATTGGCCCGGCGCAATCTAGTTTTATACTGGGCCATTTAAATGTTAACAACATTGTTGTTGTTTAGGAGACAATACATTCTATGAGGCGTAAGAAGGACCGTAAAGGCTGGATGTTATTGAAACTCGACTTGGAAAAGGCCTATGATATAATACGGTGGGATTTTCTTAAGGATACACTTCGGGCTGCAAAGTTTCCAGACGAGTGGGTATTGTGGATAATGCGTTGTGTCTTAGGTCCTGAGATGAGGTTAATCTGGAATAAAGAAGTCATAGAGGCCTTTCGTCCTAAAAGAGGACTCCGACAAGGAGATCCTATATCTCCATACCTCTTTGTTTTATGTATTGAGAGATTGCGTAGTATGATTGACCAATCAGTTGCAGTTAAAGATTGGAAACCGATAAAGCTATCTCGTGGGGATTCGAGTTTATACCACATTTTTTTGCTGACGGCTTAATCCTCTTTGCGGAAGCTTATGTCAGTCAAATCCGAGTCATCAGGCAAGTCCTAGATCGGTTTTGTACTTCATCAGGGCAGAGAGTAAGCTTAGCGAAATCAAAGATTTAGTTCTCTGCTGAATGTCTCCCGTCACTTAGTTCAGTGTATCAGCTTGGAGAGTGGAATAAGTGTTACAAGGGATCTTGGTAAGTACCTTGGTATTCCAGTCTTGCAAAAGGCTATAAATAAAGACATGTTTAGTGAGTTACTCAAACGTGCTGCACCTCGCCTTGCTAGTTGGAAAAGTAAGTGTTTGAGCTTTGCGGGGAGAGTCACGCTTACTAAATTTATTTTTTCCTCCTTATTTGTTCATGCGATGAGTACTATTTGTCTCCCTAAGTCTATCTTGCACAAGTTAGACAGGTTGGCATGAACCTTTCTGTGGGGAGGACGAAAGAGAAAAAGAAACAACACCTTCTATCATGGAAACGAGTCTGTAGACTGAAGAATGATGGAAGTCTGGGTATACGTCAAGCTAGTGCTATGAATAAAGCTATGATTGCAACGTTGTGTTGGAAGTTGGTGAATGATCCTTCGAGTATGTGGGTTCAATTGGTTAAGCATAAATATAGGGTTAAGGATATAGGGGATTCCTCTTGGCTTCTCCCAAAAAGAGCGTGGTCTTCAACATGGCGTAGCATCTGTGTGGGATTGCAAGATGTCATCTTACCAGGCCTAAGTTGGGTACTAGGTGATGGCTCAAGCGTACAATTTTGGACTGATAGTTGGGTCCTACCATGTCCTCTAATTGATCTTACAACTCAGAATATCTCTGTTTTGCATCTCCAGAATACTGTGCGGGATTTATGGGTCAGTGGTTCAGGCTGGAACCTTAATCAAATTGCTCAATTTGTTCTGCAGAATATCTCACTGACTATTAGTTTTCTAGTGGTTGATGAGGTTAATGGTCTTAGAGATCGTTTGTCGTGGAAGGACTCTTCTTGTGATAAGTTTAGTGTGAGTTCGGCTTACGGGTTATTAACTCGTAATTCCATGCCAAAACAGAGTATTGGATCCTTCTTTTCGCGTGTTTGGCAAATCCAAGTCCCAAAGAGAGTGCGGCTCTTACTATGGTTGGTCTCTAATCAAGCCATTAGGTCCAACCAAGAACGCTTTCGAAGACACTTATGTGACTCGAATATATGTTAGATGTGTCGTGGTAGTGTGGAATCAATACTCCATATTCTACGCGATTGCCCTGCAGCTTCAGGTCTATGGACCCGCCTTGTACCTAATCGTAGCCAGAGATTTTTCTGCTCTCAATCTCTATTAGAATGGCTTTTCTCGAATCTGGGTGAGCATACTATAGTGGAGGGTTGTTCATGGTCAACGATCTTTGCTATAACTTTGTGGTGGTGTTGGAAGTGGGGATATGCGTATGTGTTTGACTATCCTATTCATTGTCGGGATCGTGTCCAATACCTTCAGGATACTGGACGAGAGGTAGCTAATGTTTTTGCGTCTATTGTGAATGGTAATAAGGATAAGATTCAGACCGTAAGGCATATATCTTGGGTTCCACCGGATGACTTGTGGTTGAAGTTAAATTCTGATGGAGCATCGAAAGGTAATCCAAGGATGGCTACTGCAGATGGAGTGATTAGAGATAGCTTGGGATCTTGGCGCGGTGGATTTGCCTTGAACATTAGGATATGCACGGCACCCTTAGCTTAGCTTTGGGGTGTCTACTATGGATTATAAATTGCTTGGGACTTACGAGTTTCTCATTTGGTGGTGGATGTTGACTCAGAGTGTGTGGTTACGTTTCTAAAGTCAGAGATTGAAGACTCTCATGCCAATTGTCTTTCCTGGTACACTTGTGCCAAGGCTTCTTGCTGAAGGATTGGAATGTTCGTATTGTTCACGTGTATAGGGAAGCCAATTGTCTTGCAAATGGGATGGCGAACTATGCTTTTACTCTATCCTTAGGTTTTCATGCTTGTCCTGAGCCCCCTTCAGAGCTCCTTTCATTTTTTTAGAATCAGGGTTTTGACTCCAAGATTTGTTCATTCTTAATTCTTTTACCATTCCACCTCATCTTGCTTTGCTTGAAACGTATATCTTTCTTGATATTTTAAAATATCCCTTTATACGTATACAAATACAATATATAAAAAAGTTGGATGTTTGTCAAATTTTTTCTGTTTGGTTTATGTCCATTTAATGACTTAGACATTTGGAGATTCACTTTACTATATGTGACGTGAGTATAAGATTTTAAAGATGAATTAAGATTAAGTTATGAATCGAGTATTAGCTATCAGTTAACAAAAAAAAGAAAATTGGATATTCAAATGAAGAGATCTATAAATGTTTATTTTCTACCGTTAGGGTTACTTATGAGCTATGAGTTGGTTGGAATTACCACATTAGTAAAAGGAAAAAAATATGTCTTTGTTGTAAATATATATAATAATTACATATGTACCTATACTATAGATATAATGATAACCTAAATAAAATATCTACAATACTTTCACCCCCTCATACTTGCTATAAATAGATGTTTTTTGCCTCTTGTAATTCACACCTTTGAAATAATAATAAAAAGAGCATTACACTCTTCTCTTCACGTCTCGTCTACTTCTTTATTATAATAATATAATATATTAAATTATTAATTTTATAACACGTTATCAGCACGAACTGCTCCCACGCCAGAAAAAAGGTAAAGTTTATTTTTGTCAATTTTGATTTTATACTTTGATACAATAGATGACTTGGGTCCCATATATATATATACTATATATTTTAATTTAATTTATAAGCTGTAATAATGGCCAAATTACCGCATGAGTAATTTAGCCTTCATATTTAAATATTAATTTCAGGAAGATAGGCACTGCCTTCCCCGAATCGATCGTTAGATAGGTTTTGCCTTCACGATCATGATCATATGATAGACTATGATCAATATTTTTACATGTTTAGAAGACATATACAAAATATTCCAGAAGAACATAAAAATCAAAAATATCCTAAGATATTTACTAAAATGTTCCTAAAGAACAGTAAAATAAAATGGATATACATATAAATATGTTTCAGACGAAACAAATAAATTTGTCTAGAAGAAAAATAAATAAAAATAATTTTGTCCTGAAGACAAATAATATATTTAAATTTACTGTTATTGCATCATATTTAATTTATTAAATTGCGTAATTTATACTTTGAATATTTCATGATTATGTTATTATTAATTTTAATAATTTTATTTTTAGATATATTTTTCTAACGGTTATGAAAAAGAAAAAAAAAATTATAATAATACATAATTCTCCAACGGCTCTAAACACTATTTCCAACGACTACATACAAAATTTTAATCTATAAATACACTCATCTTTCACTCATTTTCATTACTCAAAATTTTCTATCTTCTCTCAAATTTTCTCTCTCGAAATCGATTCATTTTTGTAAAATGGATTGGGTTTTAATATTTTGCTTCGGTATTATTTTTTTCACTATTCTCGGATTTTTCATTGGCGATTTCACTCACACGGAATTTTGGGTGCATTTTTGGTTACTTATTTGTTCTTTGTATCTTTTTGTAATCGTCTGCCTATTTCGTTTTTATGTGTTTAATCATTTACAAATTATTGTGCTATATTTTATTTTAAAATTTAATAATAAAATTATAATTATTATGCAGTAATTATGTCAAATTTGGTTAAACTCGAGATCGCTGCCCTAGACATATCAGGAAATAATTATATGAGATGGGCTGTTGAAACAAAAATGCACTTAAGGGGGATAAAACTCTTTGACACAATTGATAAGTCAAAAACGACTTCAGAAGAGCAAAAGGCTAATGCCATGATATTTTTGGTCCATCATATCCACGATGGCTTAAAAAATGAATATATCACAAAAGAAGATCCTGCAGATCTTTGGTAGTCACTAAAAGATAGGTTTGATCACCAGAAATATGTGATCTTACCAAAGGCGAAACATGAGTGGCTGAACCTCCGTTTCCAGGATTATAAAATCATAAGCGAATATAATTCTGCGCTATTTGGAATTTTCTCCAGGATAATGTTGTGCGGAGAAAAGATCACTGATTATGATATGATCGAAAAAACTCTTCAAGTATTTCATCCTGGAAATGTAGTCCTACAACAACAATATAGGGCTAATGGATACAAGAAGTATTCAGAATTAATGCAAGTGCTTCTTGTAGCATAGCTGAATAATGAACTTGTCATCCTAAACAATCAATCTCGTCCTACTGGATCAGCAACATTCCCCGAAGCGAATGTTACATCATCGAATTATAATAATTATGGACGTGGATGTGGTCGAGGTAATTACCGTGGTCGTGGACGAGGAGGATACAAACGTGGATATGGACGTGGGCAAAGAAAAAGATTTTGTCCTAATGATTTCAACGATGATAGAAATCACAAAAGACCAAAAGAAAAAGAAGTTGGAAAAAGGTAACATGAGGAAAGTTATTATAGGTGTGGCATGAAAGGACATTGGTCGCGTACATGCTGTACGCCAAAGTATTTCGTCGAACTACACCAAGAGTCCCAAAAGAAAAAGGGAAAACAAAGAGAAACCAACTTTGTTTATGGCAATATCGGGCATTCTTTTGATAATGAAGCTGGTCCTTCGTTTGACCATGAAGTCGATCCACATCTCGATGATATAAACAATGATACCTATCTCGATGTGGTTGATTTCGCTGTTGATTCCATAGAAATAAATGAAAGCCAAAAAGATTAAAATCTTCCTGAAGAAGAAAGTATAATATAATGTATAATTAGTTATGGTTGCATAATTGTTTTCTGCTTTGTTTGTAAAATAGTTTATCTTGTAATATACAGTTTGTTTTAATATTAACGCATCTTTTATGAATATTTTCAAATCAGAAAATGTTGAAATACGGAAACAAGGATGGAGATATGTGTCTGGCAGATAGTGATACAACGCACACAATACTTAAAGATAGAAATTATTTCTCTTCCCTTAAGATGAACAATTCTGCCGGAAGCGTGAATACTATATCTGGTGATGCAAAAATTATTATAGGCTCCGGAAAAGCTTGTTTTTCAATGCCAAAGGGGACAAAATTTGAAATAGATAATGCATTATATTCCCCAAAATCTTGTAGAAACTTGTTGAGTTTCAAAGATATTCGAAGAAATGGATATCACGTAGAAACAATGAATAAAAATGGTGTTGAATATCTCTGCATCACATCAGTTAACTCGAAAAAGAAATGTATATTAGAAAAGCTTCCAGCTTTATCCTCCGGAATATATTTCACAAAAATAAATATGACTGAATCATATGTTACAGTAAACCCAAAGTTTACATGTACATTCAAAATCTGGCATGAACTCCTAAGGCACCCTGGTTCAGTCATGATGCGAAAGATTGTGGAAAATACAAATGGCCATTCGTTGAAAAACCAGAAGATTTTTCAAACGAAAGAATTTCCATGTAATGCATATTCTCTTGGAAAACTAATAACTCGGCCATCACCAGCCAAAGTTAAGAATGAATCTCTGGTATTCTTGGAAAGAATACATGGTGATATATGTGGACCGATCCATCCACAATGCGGGCCATTTAGATATTTTATGGTATTGATTGATGCATCTAGTAGATGGTCACATGTGTGTCTATTGAGCACACGAAATATGGCTTTCGCAAAATTCATTGCCTAAATAATCAGGTTAAGGGCACAATTTCCTTATTATACAATAAAAAGGGTAAGACTTGACAACGCTGGTGAATTCATGTCACAAGCCTTCAATGACTATTGTATGTCATTGGGAATATATGTTGAACTTCCCGTCCCACATGTCCACACACAAAATGGCATGGCCGAGTCTTTAATCAAACGGTTACAAATTATTGCTAGACTGTTAATAATGAGAACAAAACTCCCAATTTCAATATGGGGTCATGCAATTCTGCATGCTGCGGCACTAATCCAAATAAGGCCAAGTGCATATAATAAATACTCCCCATTAGAATTAACATTTGGCCAGAAGCCAGATATATCTCATCTCCGTATTTTTGGGTGTGCGGTATATGTCCCCATTGCACCACCACAAAGAACAAAAATGGGAGCACAAAGGAGATTGGGAATATATATTAGGTATACATCACCAAGTATAATTCGGTATCTAGAACCAAAAACTGGTGATATGTTTACGTCACGTTTTGCCGATTGCCATTTTAATGAAGATGAATTTCCCGCGTTAAAGGGAGGAACTAAAGAAGCTCCAAAAGACATAACATGGTACACACCATCGTTATGGCACCTTGATCCTCCTACGAAACAACGTGAACTGGAAGTTCAGAAAATTGTGCATTTACAGAATATGGCAAATCAGATACCATATGCATTCACTGATACAAAAAAGGTGACAAAATCATATATTCCCGCTGTGAATGTTCCATCAAGAATTATTGTTCCAGAAGAACAAAATGATGGAAACGTAACAAATAAACCCAATGTTCAGTTAAAAAGGGAGAGACCTATGGGATCAAAAGATAAAAATCCCCGAAAGAAAAAGATTTTGGAAAAAATAAATATAAATGGTCCAGAAGAACCAAATTATACAGAGAAAAGTCTTGAAGACGAAAATAGAGAAAAACATGAGATTTCCATCAACTATGCCCAAAACGGAAATATTTGGGTTAGAAGTGAGATAGAAGATGATGATGGAATTTTCTCATTCTCTGTATCAAAAGAAATTGACAATGAAAGTGATGATCCAGAACCAAAGTCTATATTAGAATGCCAGAAAAGATCTGATTGGGAGAAGTGGAAAATGGCCATGATAACTGAATTGAACTCCCTAAATAAAAGAAAGGTCTTTGGATCTATTGTCATAACTCCTGAACATGTAAAGCCTGTTGGATATAAATGAGTTTTTGTTCGAAAAAGAAATGATAAAAATGAGGTAACAAGGTATAAAGCCCGACTTGTTGCCCAAGGATTTTCTCAAAGACCTGGGATTGATTATGAAGAAACATATTCCCCAGTAATGGATGCAATTACCTTTAGATTTTTGATGAGCTTAACAGCATCTAAAAATCTAGAAATGCATCTAATGGATGTTGTGACAGCATATCTATATGGATCACTTGATAGTGAAATATATATGAAAATCCCAGAAGGATTAAAGATGCCTGAAGCATTGAACGCAAAATCTAAAGAAGTATGTTCAGTCAAATTACAGCGATCACTTTACGGATTAAAACAATTTGGACGCATGTGGTATAATCGTCTAAGTGAATATTTATTGAGTAAAGGATATACCAACAATGCAATATGTCCTTGCGTATTTATTAAGAAATATGTATTTGTATTTGTGATCATAGCTGTATATGTTGATGACCTGAACATAATTGGAACTCAAAAGGAAATTAATATTGCTAGAACTCATATGATAGAAGAGTTCGAAATGAAAGATCTTGGACAGACAAAGTTTTGTCTAGGACTCCAAATCGAGCATCTTCGGAATGGAATTTTTGTACATCAATCAAATTATACGAAAAGGATCTTAAAATGATTTTATATGGACAAAGCAACTCCTTTAAGTACTCCAATGGTTAATAGATCACTCAATATTGATAAAGATCCATTCCGACCTTGTGAAGATAACGAAGAGATATTAGGTTCAGAAGTACCTTATATGAGCGCTATTAGTGGACTCATATATCTTGCAAATTGCACTAGACCAGATATAGCATTCGCTACAAATCTGTTTGCAAGATATAGTTCATCACCTACGCACAGACACTAGAATGGAATAAAACAAATATTTCGTTATCTCCAAGGAACAACTGATTTGGGATTATTTTATAATAGAAATTCTAGTCTCGATCTAGTTGGTTTTGCAGATGCAGGCTATTTATCAGACCCACATAAAGCCCGATCGCAAACCGGATACGTTTTCACAATTAGAGGCACTGCAATTTCTTGGCGTTCTCAAAAGCAGACTCTAGTTGATACCTCCTCGAATCATGTAGAAACAATTGCACTTCATGAAGCATGTAGAGAATGTGTGTGGCTCAGATCTATGACTCAACATATACAAGAAGCAAGTGGAATAACCATAAATAAAGAGCCAACAAAAGTGTTTGAAGACAATGCTGCTTGTGTCACTCAACTTAAAGAATGTTACATTAAAAGCGACCGAACAAAGCACATCCCCCCAAGATTTTTCTCTTACACACGAGAACTTGAGAAGAATCAAGAAGTAAATATTCAGTATATCCGTTCAACAGACAATGCAGCGGATCTGTTCACTAAAGTGTTTCCCACTACAACTTTTAGAAAACATGTTCATGGTATCGGGATGCGTCAATTACGAAATTTATGATACTCATCATTTCAGGAGGAGATTATGTTACTGTACTCTTTTTCCCTCATCATGGTTTTTATCCCACTGGGTTTTTCCATGATAAAGTTTTTAATGAGACAGTACATAATATCACAATAGGTAATTAAGGAGGAGTGTTGTAAATATATATAATAATTACCTATGTACCTATACTATAGATATAATGATAACCTAAGTAAAATATGTACAATACTTTCACCGCCTCATACTTGCTATAAATAGATGTTTTTTACCTTTTGTAATTCACATCTTTGAAATAATAATAAAAGAGCATTACACTTTTCTCTTCACGTCTTGTCTACTTCTTTATTATAATAATATAATATATTAAATTATTAATTTTATAAGTCTTCAATTATGGGAAAGGAGGAAAGGGACTAAAAGAAGAGGAAGAGGAAGAGGGGAAGGAGCGAAATGGGTCAAAGATGGATAAGGTAAGTTATGGGTCCAAAGCCTTATAACTCTACAAAACCACTAACCTCTATACATATGCCTCGTCGTCGTTTCAACTTACGATTATGCGTTGCGTGGGGTCACTCTCTCTTTCAAACTTTCTTCGAAATCAAGTATCCGAAACTTCCAGACTTACGCAAACCTAGCTAATGCGAAAAACAATCGCCTTCTCCTTCTCAAATTCCTTCTTTCGATTTGGATCTTTGACTTACTCAATCGATTGATTTCACTCGAAGATTATTAAGTTTTGCTGTGCACAGGATTCTTCGTTTGATGATCTAAGGACTCTTTTTTTTGTTTCCGCGATGGGGTAAGTCAATTAACTGCTTTTGTGTTGTTTCATTTTGTGGATACTTCTATAGGAACTTTTTCCTATGAATATTTGATAGAAACCGAGGAAAAAGTTGTTTGATTTTTGCATCTCGGCCAATTTGAGCTCAAGAGTTCTTATCTTTAGGTATCAAAAAGATTTGAGCTTTGCTTTTTATTTCCTTACACAAAGGGATCAGCTTTTGGATTGTAAGGATGATGTGATAGTTTGGCTGATAATTTTGGTGTGGGTGTATGCAAGCTTAGCTAGCTATACACAAAATCAATGATACGTTTATGAATTTGTAACTCAGCAGTGGTTGTTTGGCTTGTTTTATTAAGTCGAAAGCAACTACAACTGTAGATGTGGATGGCTCAAAAGATGTGTTAGTAGAAGAAAATTGGAGTGATTTGAGGAACCCTAGTGTAGTTTCCGAAGATTTCTGGACCAATAATACTTTAGATATGGAAAGCAATACTCAGGGAAGTGTTTCTTCAATCAGTAAGTCGAATCTGACTGTTGATTCTCAAGGAGGTGGTTGCAGGTCTACTGAATCTTCTGAAGTTGTTAACCATGGTAAGTGAGAGAGTGAGAGTGCGAGTAAAGCTCTTTCTTTCCTCGTTTGCGTTGCTTCTTAGTGATTGAGCGTTTGAAAAAGAATCTTAGAATTTGCGGTGTTAACAGGTCTTGTTCTGTGGATTCAAACTAGGCAGCAATGGGTGGGGAACAAAAAATCTGAGAGCTGGGAAAAACGAGTTCAAGAACCGGTAATAAAGTGAGTGATCAATAAGACTTGATGACTCTTCTCTGTTGTTTTAGCTGTCAAAAAGAGTATGGCTTTAAAACTATATGATTGTTTTGCAGCGAGAATGTGACTTATGAGAGTCTACTTGGGAGCAACAAGCGCTTTCAGAGGCCTATACCTCTTGGTGTAAGTCCATCTCCTTGGACTGGAGGAAGTTATACTATTCCATTAATCCATAATTCGAGTAACCAACTTTTGTTATTGAAATCTCCACATGGCAGGAAATGGTGCAGTTTCTGGTTGAAGTTTGGGAAGAAGAGGGTCTCTACGCCTGAAAGATTCTTCTTTACAGGATCACATATATGTTGGTGAAAACCGTTCTTTTGTTTTTATTTACACAATTCAGATTCTCATTGGGGAAAACAAAAACAATTCAGATTCTTGCGAATTTGTAAAGAGTCTTAGGAAATGTAACACAAAGAAAAATTTGGTTAATGAATTCATTTTTATTAAATGTCTAACCTTTTTTTCTCAGAGGGAAAAAGAAAAAGAAAATCCTTAATTCCACAAAATGCTTGATTAGAGTAATTTTTACTAATTCTTTGAAATTATTTTATTTATAAAGACCCCAAACACAAGTATAAATATGAGAAATTGGGATATTGAGGCCTAACTTTATCGTTGCGGAATAATGGCGACGGCTTCGTCGAGTACGGTCACAAGCTCTAATCTTTACCGCCAGTCGATTCTCCGGCTGTTCTCACCGCCGTATCAGCTTCATCGTAGAAACCGCTCCCTTCTCGCTAGACCTCGCCGTCTACGTCGCCTCGCCGTTTCTGGTGGCCCTCCTTCTCCTCCTGGTCCTGACCCGCCTCCACCTGAGGACACCACTCAGCTTGCAGGTTTGATTCTTCTTGCCCATTTGATTTTATGTTGCGTTTGAATTCGATTTTGTCTGGTTGGGCTTTGCTGTAGCTTTACTATCAATTATAAAACTGATCTTTTGGATCGAAAGATTCATACTTTTCCCGATATGTTGATGCATAGGTGGTTTGTTGCATACAATAAAAGTCTTCAGAGGTTGGTTCTTGGTATTTGAGTTGATTTATCCAATTTAATTGTGTCCATGGTTCACATCTTGTAACTTGTGGGTTCATGGTCTAGACCATGTCTTGTGGAGATCTTCTAAACTTTCTCTTAAAAGGTGTGGAAGTTGTGCAGTGGCAATGAGTCCATATGTTAAGAATGAATATAGCTTGGTGATAAATGTATAGGCCCAATTTGGCTAAGCTCAATTGTATGACCCAAATCACTTGAAGCCCAGTAAGGAAGAGCCCACTAACGATCAGGCCCAAGTACGCATGGCCCATGATCAGCCTAGACGACACCTGTGATGTGCTGACGAGCATGCGGTTCCGACACGTGTCCCGTAGACACATGCAGACTGACACCTGTCATCGGAGAGCACCTGCTCGTCATCATCAGTCCACTATAAAAAGGGGAACCAAGATCAACAAAAAAAGGGAGAAAAAAATCTGGGAAAAAGTCTGGAATAGAACAAATCTGACGAGCACAGTAACCAATCGACGAACGCAACTCGATAAATCTCTTTGACGAGCGTAAGTACCAATAATATAAAACCTAGTCGTCATAGACGAACATAAAAAAAAAAACTAAACTAAGTATAGAAGGACGAACGTGAGACATATCAATCGACGAGCCTGAACACCCAAGTGGTGAGGCACTCGACGACCATAAGATCGAACGATCAATCGACGAACACAATTACCTTATCAATCGACGAGCCTAAACACCCTAGTGGTGAGGCATTTGACGAATATAAAGATAAAATAAGTAACGAACTCGAAAATTAGACGAACACTCGATGAACAGAGATTCGTCGTTAGGCATTGTATTTAACACCCTAGTGGTGATATATACCGACAAGCACAAACTACAATCAACAAATCACAGATCGACGAGCGCATGATCATCGAATATCATATCTAAAATAAACGACGAGCACAACGGGTAACTGACAACCATCTGACCATATATACGAAGACCTCAACCCACGCAATCTTGACACATGTCCCACTAATACTAAGAACTACGAATTGACTTGATTCCGTAAAACGGATATGTAGGCAACCCAAACAACGGTGCAGTCAAAAATCTTAAACAACCCACGGTACGAACATATTGGCGCCGTCTGTGGGGACGAGAATCTTCTAGACACTTGTTAGGATGGTGGTCAACGTACCAAGGAATGAAGCACAAAACGGTGACGAACAGTCACGACAAGCTGGAGATGCGAGCAATGGACAGGCATTAAGGCCGGAGGCGATTCCCCTCAATGAACAAAATCAATAACCAATTCTTCAAGAAGCCTCGCCCGCGTCAATTAGTGAACAAATGGACATCCCCGAGCTCCTCCAAACTCTTTTAAGAAAAACGGAGGAAGCCTCTCGAAGCACGAATCAAAAGCTCGAGGAATTCCAAAACAAAATTACGATAATTGAAGAAGCACAAACAAGGGCACCCCCTTTAAGCGCGGACCATTCGCCTCACCAAAGAATCCAAATTGAAGAATCGCCAAACTCGGATATACGACAAAACCAGCCAACAATCGGGTTACAAGGAGAACGAATGACAAATAGGCGCCGAAAGACCTCGATACCATGAGTTACGCGCAAGTCCGATCGAGCCATCATGTTCAACGCTCGACCGTTTAGAAGATCAAGCTCTAACGATAAAGACAATGAAAGAAGAAATGGTGAAAATGGCATCACAATTCCATAACGCCACCAGGTCAGCACCCGAGATCGATCAAATGTTGACTCGGACCAGAAACTCGCCATTCACTACACGATTATTGACGATTCAAGTTCAACATACTATCAAGATCAAATGCCTAACATATACCGGGAAGACTGATCCGAACAGGTTTCTCACCGCTTTCGGAATCGCGATGGGCCGAGCGCAGTATTCCCCGCAAGAATACGATACGGGATACTGCCAGATGTTCGTAGAAAGCCTAATTGGAGATGCACTAGATTGGTTTTCCAAGATCGAACCCAATTCTATTGATAACTTTGAACAACTATCGAGGATGTTCCTCAAGCATTACTCGATGTACATTCAGCCAGCGACAACAAGCGCCGATCTTTACACAATCTTTCAGGGACAAAGAGAAAGCTTGCGATTGTACATTGAACGATTCAAAGCCATTGCATCAAAGGTGGCCGTATCTGACGACGTCGCAATCCCAGCTCTTCAAAATGGGTTGCGCGAGGATTCGAATTTCAAGGATGATTTGCATATCAACGCACCACAAACTTGGGAAGATGCTCTCCATCGAGCAAACAAATTCGCCGAGGTCGAGGATCGAAAATTTCGATTCGCTAATCAACCGGCGGCTAGACATAGAGGCAAAGAACCTCGACAACGACAATACAAAGGGAACTATGTCAAGAACAATGACAAGGTAGATGCATTCAACATCAATTCACTGACTTATGAATCGCCACGAGAAAACACGAATTACCGTCGGAACAGAGGCTCCAATGCTTATGTTCCAGATATGCAAGCATATTGCGAATTTCACAAGCGATATGGGCATCTAACGTCGCAATGCATACAATTACAACGTATGCTTCTCGAAAAATATCAAAGGAAGAATCCCGACAAAGGCGGTTTGAGCACGAATCATGAGAAAGACAAAAGGGACGAGGAAACATCAAGAAGAGATGATCGGGAAGTTCGAAAGGAACAAAATTCTTCGCCAAGCACGAGAGCCCCGACGGACTCGTCCAAACGTCCGCATAATGACGATAAAGATAAATTGCCACCGCCAAGAAAAAGAATAAATATGATAATGGGAGGACTCACCTCGTGCAAAGATTCGGTCCGAGCTATCAAAAGTTACGGACGAGAAGCGGGGACGGCTCAAAGTCGTCAAAACCAAACAAACGAGAATAGGCAAACAAAATGGGTTCCCGCACAAGACATATGCTTTACAAGGGAAGATATGATGGGTCTTGCCACGCCGCACAATGATCCACTCGTCATAGAACTGAGAATCTCGGATTGCGACGTATCACGAGTCTTAGTCGATACCGGAAGTTCTGTTGACTTAATCTTCCAAGAGACACAGCAGCGCATGGATCTGAAAGATATACAAATAAAACATTCACTCTGTCCATTGACAGGATTCGATGGAGACACAACCATGACGCTCGGAACAACAAAACTTCCTGTTTTTCTCGGCGGAACAACCACTTGGGTAAAGTTCCGTGTTATCGACAAACCGGTGATCTACAACGTCATCTTGGAAACCCCCTAGATATATACGATGAAAGCCGTAATCTCGACTTATCACCAATGCCTAAAGTTTCCGACCAATGGCGGGGTATGCACCGTACGAGGTAATCAGGAAATGGCGAGAACGTGCTTCGAAACAAGGAAAAAACTTTTATGGTCACAAACTCGGCACTAGTCCAAGACAACCGCAAGTTCGAAGCCGACGTCTTGGAAAAGGTCGAACAAGTGAATATCGATCCTTCCGACGAAAAGAAATGCGTCGGAGTAGGCTCGGAAGTATCGATAGACATAAAAGTCAAAATTATCAAGTTTCTTCGCCAAAATGTCGCGACATTCGCTTGGACAACCGAAGATATGCCGGGAATAAGCACAAAAATAATTTCGCACGAACTGAACGTGGATCCAACGTTCAAACCGGTGAGACAAAAAAGAAGAAAGTTAGGATCAGAACGATCACGCGCCGTGATCGAAGAAGTCGACTGATTATTGAAAGCAGGTTCGATATTCGAGGTACGCTACCCCGAGTGGCTTTCAAATCCAGTCGTCGTCAAAAAGAAGACTGGGAAATGGCGAACATGCGTAGATTTTACCGACCTAAATAAAGCCTGCCCAAAAGATAGCTTCCCGCTACCACGCATCGACCAACTAGTTGAAGCGACATCTGGAAACGAACTCTTATCCTTCATGGATGCTTTCTCAGGTTACAATCAATTTCAAATGCATCCCGGTGACCGCGATAAAACGTCCTTTATCACCGATCGCGGAATATATTGTTATAAAGTCATGCCATTTGGACTCAAGAACGCCGGCGCAACATATCAGCGTTTGGTCAACAAAATGTTCAATGACCAAATAGGCAAAACTATGGAAGTATATATTGACGACATGCTCGTCAAATCAACAAAAGCCGAAGATCATTTGGATCATTTGAAAACCTGCTTCAAAACTCTCAACCAATACGAGATGAAGTTGAACACGACGAAATGTATCTTCGCCGTAAAATCCGGAGAATTTTTGGGTTACATGGTAACGAAGCGAGGAATCGAAGCTAACCCAAAACAAATTAAAGCAATAATGGATTTGCCGTCACCAAAAAACAAACGAGAAGTTCAGCGGCTGACCGGGAGAATCGCGGCACTCAATCGATTTATTTCACGATCCACGGATAAATGTCTTCCCTTCTACAAGTTACTCCGCAACAATAAGAAATTTGAATGGAGTGACGAATGCGAATTAGCATTCGCGGAGTTAAAAAGTTACTTATCGACACCCCCAGTGTTGGTAAAACCCGAAGACGGGGAGACGTTGTATCTCTATATCTCGGTGACGCATGCGGCAGTTAGTGGGGTATTAGTTCGGGATGATCACGGGGAACAAAAACCAATCTTTTATGTCAGTAAATCATTAAACGACGCCGAAACTAGATATGCGACGATGGAAAAACTCGCATTAGCGGTCGTAACATCCGCAAGAAAGCTACGACCATATTTTCAATCTCACGCCGTAACAATCTTGACCAATCATCCCTTGCGATCAATACTGCATAGTCCAAGTCAATCCGGAAGATTGACCAAATGGGCAAAGTCACAAGTTCTCGCCGACTTCATAATCGAATTAGATCCAGAATCACGGGAAAATGATTGCATCGACGAAAAATGGGCCTTATTCGTGGATGGATCGTCATCCGCACGCGGAGGAGGAGTTTGAATACAACTAGTCTCGCCCGAAGGAAGTATCATCGAACAATCGTTTCGATTAATGTTCGCAGCTTCCAACAACGAAGCGGAATACGAGGCTCTTATAGCCGGTTTACGACTTGCTCAGTCACTCGGAGTCCAAAAAATAGAAGCATATTGCGACTCTCAACTTGTGACAAGCCAATTCAGTGGCGAATTTGACGTAAAGAACGAAAGAATGGACGCATACCTTAAAATAGTCCAGGAGATAGCTAAGGAATTTCCAGAGTTTCGCCTAACGAAAATCTCGCGTGGCGAAAATACTTCCGCCGATGCACTAGCTGCGTTAGCATCAACATCAGATCCGGATCGGCACAGAATCATTCCCGTCGAGAGTATTCAAGCTCCAAGTATAACCTTGGCCAAAAGATTATGTTTAAGCATAACAGAAGAAAACGATCCCGCCAAAGAAGCTCCCGAAGATAACCAAATCATAAAAGATCCCGTCGATTGGCGACACGAGATCAAATTATATATAGCTGACAGAACTCTTCCAGAAGACAAATGGGCGGCACGCCGATTAAAAAACCGAAGTACCCATTACACTTTGCACCACGAGCATTTATTAAGAAGAAGCATCGACGGAACAATGCTCACATGCATATACGGAAAAGAGACCATTCGGGTTATGCAAGAGGTTCATCTGGGAGCCGGAGGAAACCACTCGGGTGGAAGATCACTCGTCCTTAAAGTTCTACGACTCGGGTATTTTTGGCCTACTATGAACGCCGACTGCGAAAAATTCGCCGCAAAATGCGAAGCATGCCAACATCACGCACCTCTCATCCATTCGCCGGTAGAATTTCTCGCAACTGCCACTACACCTTATCCGTTCATGAGATGGGCAATGGATATCATCGGACCACTACCTCCATCTCGACAAAAGCGTTTCGTGCTAGTACTCACGGATTACTTCACCAAATGGGTCGAGGCAGAATCTTATAAAAGAATCCAAGACACGGACGTCCGAAAGTTCGTATGGAAAAATATTATTTGTCGCCACGGGCTGCCATACGAAATAGTGTGTGACAATGGTTCACAATTTATATCCGACAAGTTTGAGGATTTTTGCGCAAACTGGCGAATCCGCCTAAGCAAGGCAACGCCACGGCATCCGCAAGGGAATGGACTTGCCGAAACATCGAACAAGATCATCATCAATGGACTTAAGAAACGCTTAGATGAAAAGAAAGGGAAGTGGGCTGATGAACACGATGGCGTATTATGGTCATATAGAACAACTCCTCGAAGCACGACAGGAAAAACTCCTTTCTCATTGTCGCACGGAACAGAAGCACTGGCACCAGCTGAAGCAAGTGTTCCAAACTTGCGAAGAATGGAATCACCAAAGCAACCTAAACTAAATAACGCAATGATCGAGGATTCCTTAGATCAAATAAAAGAGTTGCGAGACCAAGCTTTGCTAAAGCTTCAAAATTATCAACAAAAAGCAGCAAAGTATTATAACGCCAAAGTCCGAGGACGTCATTTCCAAGAAGGAGACCTGGTTCTACGCAAAGTATTTGAAAATACGATGGAACCAAATGCGGGTAAACTAGGCCAGAATTGGGAAGGCCCTTATATAATCTCGAAGATTGTTAAACCAGGAGTGTACGAGCTATTAAAGATGGACGGAACACCAATACCCCGGAGCTGGAACGTTGTCAACTTACGACGTTACTACTACTAAGTATTTCTTACTATGAATATTTGTAAATAGAACTACGTTCGGCTTGATCCCCTTTTAAGAGGGTACGTAGGCAACCGAATACGGTGCAGCCACTGTTAAAAAAAATATCTTACGAACAGATTGCAGGGTCATAAAACAATGTCTGATCAATGGCGATCAACTGTCGTAGAACACAAAAACCTTGAGCCACGTGTTGATCGAAGCCTAGTCTCTCAACACAGTGCCAAGTCTCTTGCTGTGTAGACGAGCCTAGTCTCAATACACAGTGACGAGCACAAAGACCCTGAGCCACGTGTTGTTCGAGGCCTAGTCTCTCAACACAGTGCCAAGTCTCTTGCTGTGTGGACGAGCCTAGTCTCAATACACAGTGACGAGCACAAAGACCCTGAGCCACGTGTTGATCGAGGCCTAGTATCTCAACAGTGCCAAATCTCTTGCTGTGTGGACGAGCCTAGTCTCAATACACAGTGACGAGCACAAAAACCTTGAGCCACGTGTTGATCGAAGCCTAGTCTCTCAACACAGTGCCAAGTCTCTTGCTGTGTGGACGAGCCTAGTCTCAATACACAGTGACGAGCACAAAGACCCTGAGCCACGTGTTGATCGAGGCCTAGTCTCTCAACAGTGCCAAATCTCTTGTTGTGTGGACGAGCCTAGTCTCAATACACAGTGATGAGCACAAAAACCTTGAGCCACGTGTTGATCGAAGCCTAGTCTCAACACAGTGCCAAGTCTCTTTCTGTGTAGACGAGCCCAGTCTCAAAGCACAGTGACGAGTATAATGATCTACTACCACCGTACGAACCCAGATCTCAAAATAATGCAAGGATCCTCGCAACATCTACGAGCGTAAAGTCTTGCATGAATCCAAGATACCAGATCTCTATGGCTTGACGAGCCTAGTCAATGAGATATTTTCGTTACTTCGTATGAAAATAAATTCTAAGTCAGTTTTTGGTTTTGGAACTCAACAGGAATTAAAGACTGGGCGAACGTATAATTACCGAAGAAACTATTCATTATCAAAAGAATGGACGAACGTTAAAACAACGAACGTCATTGCAAATACAGAAGATTACCAAAAAAATTTCTAAGTACAAAAACAGAAGAAAAACAAGTCTACAATCCTAAACTATTCGGCTCGGCTTTCAGGAGCCTCCACGTGAGTAGGAGAAGCTTCGAGCACAGGCTCGACTTCAGCAGGCGGATTACCCTGGACATGTTCACCTTGAGTAGATAAAGGGACAACCATAGCACCGGCATCGCGCCGCTCGTCAATTGTTTCGTCTTGGGCTGAGGCAGGAGCAGACACTGGCTCAAGGTCTGACTCCTCGATGTCGAACAGCTCAACCGCTTTGACTTGACTCTCGTATAACTTCAAGTCTTCTTCCATCAAGTCGAGCGTATCTTGAGGGATTTAGGTCTCTTCCTCTTTTAGAAACTTAAGGCAATTCAGCGTGCCTTGGCATTGGTCGAAAAGTGTCGACGGACCCTTCACTGCATTCAGATAGACGAGCCGGCAGCGCAACCTCTCTAGACGTGCAGAAATTGGATCCATCGACGCTCGCAGCTCGTCGTTTTCAGCCTTGAGGGTATCAATAAGTTTTCGCAATTTTCGATAACGACCCTTCAAAGCGTCAAGCTCGTTCGTCTTGCTCGTCAGTTCGACCTTGAGCCCAGAAATTGTAGCCGAGCTGTCCCGCTCGATATTTTCGATCCGACTCTTGTAGCCAATGATCTCTGACTTGAGGAGCGTGTTCTCATCCTGCTCCCTTTTTAGCTCATCCTTCAATTGCTCGTTGTCCCCAGCACGTTCCAAAGCTTGACGAGCAGCCGTCAACTTCTCTTGGTAGTCGACGATCATTTGATTTAATAGCGCGTCACTCTACAATAAAAAGTGAAAAACGTAAGGAAAATCAATCAAGCAACAACAAAAAAAAACAACACAAGTACTCACCCGAACACTCGCCCGAGAGTAGTTCAGGTAGGTCTCCTTCTCGTCCAAATCGTCGAGCTCGGGAAACGCATAATCCGTATTTCTAACAGAGTAAACATACTCCACGCACGCTCGTCGATGATTGACGAACGATGTCTCTTCATTGCTATAATTAAAGTCAATGAAATTCGGACGAGCGCTGCTAGAAGGACCCGCTTGGCTCGACGAACAAGCGGTGGTTTCACCCCTCTTCCCCTTAGACTTATCAGCCGCCAAGGAGAGCACAACTTGACCCGAAGCGGGTCGACGAGCGGACGTCTCCTTCGGACGAGCCGTCGAACGACGAGCAGAACCCTCCGCAGGATGTGTCGAGCGACAAGCAGAATCGGATTGACGAACGGCTGGTCGACGAGCCGAATCTTCTGGTGCCGCGGGTTTGTTTGCTTGGCGAGCGCTCGACTTCGGAGAAGCTCGTATTTGTTCGCCGAACCTTTGCTCGACAGCATGCCTCTTAGAAGGGCTTTTACGAGCCGATCCCTCGGCTTTTCTTTTATTTGCCGCAGCCTCACGAAGACGAGCGGAATAATCCATGGTTTCAACACCTACAAAATTTCTCAAGTTAAACAGAATCCGAGAATAAGATAGGACATGCTCGTCGAGGAGACTTACCTCTGTCAAGACGAGCGGATCTTTTGCGAAGACGAGCCTCAAGAATTGCTGGAAAGTGCCGATGAGAAAAATCTCGGATCCGTTCGACTTCCTCTCTGAAGTTTGCTCGAAGTGGTCGACCAACTGGATGACGATCTGCAAAATTGAAAAATTATTACAAAATAGTTAGAATCATTAAAAAGGAAAGTGAGATTCAAAGTCAGACCGACGAGGGTACTCCAACGTCCTTGATAGGATCGACGAACGTCGAGCACTGAAGCTTCATTAATCTTCACATAGAAGAATCGGCGCTTCCAGTTGTAAATCTTGTTCGGCGACCCACAAATTATTTCAAATTTGGCCTTCATGCTGACGTAGTAGGCCCCAGGGTAGTCTGTACAGCGAGCGATCGTTGACACTTCCTCAAAAAGACGTACTTCGACCTGAACGTCGCACCTGTTCGCCATCCATGCGAACGTCAGCAAATTATGCACTGAAGTGGGGGCCAACTGCGTAAAGGCGGGATTACGCTCGTCGCAATAGTCGACGAACAACTGCTGAAGTGGAAAACTTAATCCACAAGCGAAGAAACTCTCGTAGACACAAAAATATCCCTCAGGCGCCTGCCATGGACGATCAGCTGGTTGAGGAATTAAGAACTCGATGTTCCCCAACTGACGGCTCTCTATCAATTGACGAACGGACGCCTCGTCGCACATTGACGGAAGACCCCGCAGCGAGTCCAGCCATTCTTGTAAATTTCTGATCGGCCTTTGAATGAATAAGGAGCCGGGCAGATGCTCGTCTCTAGGATCATAGGGGGAAGCACTCCCCTGAGTGCTGCTGGAAAAATCTACGAGCCTCTGCTCTAGTGGAGATATGGGACGCTCGTCGTCACCGAGCGTGGGGGCCTCCATCTCCAAAAGCATCTCTTCAATTTTGCACTCGGCATCGGAGGATGGCATATGCTCGTCACCATGTCTGTTCTCTCCGCCGAGCCCCCTATGATAACCTCCTGAGAAGGGAACGAGGGCGAGTCGATTGGGGTCATCAATACGCTGTGCCATTCCATGCTCCTCATCTATCGGTATATTTGCTATCCCCTCCCCACGAAGAGCGAACTGATGCTCGTCGACATACATTCCTTCCTCGACTTCCGGAAGCTGAGCTGCTTCGTCCCCTAGTGATCGAACACTCTCAGCCTCATCAAGCAATCTAGATGACGAGCCAACTTCAAATTGACGAGCATTATCCTCACGCTCGACCACCCTGAACGACCCATCTGATGATGAGTCGACGAGCGCGTACCCAAAAGTTGCAGAATCCTTACGAGATATTTTGTATGTTCGTCGCCGAGCACGATCAAAACCCGCAAACCAAAAGCAAAAAGGAAAAAAATAAAAAAAACTTAGAGAGAGAAAGTACCTTGAAGAGAGAGGTTGCAAATAGGACGAGTGAAGAAACGACAAAGTCCTATTTATAGCGATCTTCGAGCCCAGGCATGCGTTCGCTTTATCGGGAGAATAAACTCCCCATCGACCTAATGACACGTGGCATTCTTCAGTTCGTCGAATAGCAACTGGGCCGCATTCAACGAACTTGGGGGGGCTGATTGTATAGGCCCAATTTGGCTAAGCCCAATTGTATGGCCCAAATCACTTGAAGCCCAGTAAGGAAGAGCCCACTAACGATCAGGCCCAAGTATGCATGGCCCATGATCAGCCTAGACGACACCTGTGATGTGCTGACGAGCATGCGGTTCCGACACGTGTCCCGTAGACACATGCAGACTGACACCTGTCATCGGAGAGCACCTGCTCGTCATCATCAGTCCACTATAAAAAGGGGAACCAAGATCAACAAAAAAAGGGAGAAAAAAATCTGGGAAAAAGTCTGGAATAGAACAAATCTGACGAGCACAGTAACCAATCGACGAACGCAACTCGATAAATCTCTTTGACGAGCGTAAGTACCAATAATATAAAACCTAGTCGTCATAGACGAACATAAAAAAAAAAACTAAACTAAGTATAGAAGGACGAACGTGAGACATATCAATCGACGAGCCTGAACACCCAAGTGGTGAGGCACTCGACGACCATAAGATCGAACGATCAATCGACGAACACAATTACCTTATCAATCGACGAGCCTAAACACCCTAGTGGTGAGGCATTTGACGAATATAAAGATAAAATAAGTAACGAACTCGAAAATTAGACGAACACTCGATGAACAGAGATTCGTCGTTAGGCATTGTATTTAACACCCTAGTGGTGATATACACCGACAAGCACAAACTACAATCAACAAATCACAGATCGACGAGCGCATGATCATCGAATATCATATCTAAAATAAACGACGAGCACAACGGGTAACTGACAACCATCTGACCATATATACGAAGACCTCAATCCATGCAATCTTGACACATGTCCCACTAATACTAAGAACTACGAATTGACTTGATTCCGTAAAACGGATACGTAGGCAACCCAAACAACGGTGCAGTCAAAAATCTTAAACAACGTTCGTATCTGAAGTGTGCTAAGATCGGTACGAACAATAAATCATTTAGAACATAGAAGAATATGGAAGATGGGAAACGATACACTAGCACCAAATGTAAAATGAACACTCTTCTTGCTTCCTTTTTTCTTTGGATAGGTCTTGTGGGAGCCGTAACAAGAACTCAAGACCGCATAAAAATCTTCCTCGCAGTGCTATTTTGGATGTCTCTCTTCTTCTGGGTTACAGTAACAGATGGGAGGGGTGAAGGAAAAGGCAAGAAGGGTTCGCGTTTCAAATAGTTTCCACAAATGTTAAAAGAGGGTTTTGTGATCATCATCTACTTCACTCTGTTTATAGTATATGTCCAGAGATATCAAATAGCTGTAGAAATTCACCAAGTAAGTAAGCATACGTCTTTCTTGTATATCATTAATTCAGATGATAAAATAGGGTTCATCATAAGATTGCTACAGATGTAGTAATCGTGTTCCTTCAGAGTCGCCACCATTATCAAATTCAGCTTTACGGTGTTGTTTAGTATGTAGTAATGGGCCATAACGATGGGTAGTAATGGGCCTAAACGTCACCACTTTCCGGACACGAAATGAATATTCAATTACAGTTTATATAAGTTTCGAGAAAAGTCGTTAAGTATTTGGCACGTGTATTGCATGGCGACCAAGTGAGTCCCAAATCTGCATTTAATGTGAGCATCCGAATCCGAGTCGTTGTTACCCGTCTAACACCTTTAATCGTGTCATTGCAGTAGGTGATGAGAATGCATTATATCTGTTTTGGATATGGACACGTGGTTAACTTTCATTGGTTTGTTGGTTAATATTCTGTGTTACCACATGTGACTTGATCATACCATACGCTTCTTTGTGACACTAAATTTTCAACCGTCTTCTCTGTGGTCGTGACTCTGTGACTCTTCCTTTCCGACAACCAAACCCTAGGTCATCTGTTGCTTAATTTCCTGAATTTTAACTTGTTGAGTTCTTTTGGTTAAGTTTTGAATTTCTTTTTTTTTGTGATTTTGTTTGTTTCTTTTAATGGTTTCAGAGTTTGTAAAAGAAAGGGAGAGAGATGGGTGGTGAAGAAGATGTTGTATTTATTGAACTACCTGCACCTTCTTCATGGAAGAAATTGGTTTGTTTTCGTTGTTTCCTCTTATAATTTTAGCTAATTGAAGAAAAAGCCCTAGAATTTGTTGTTGTATATGTGAAGTGCAGTCACCAAATCTTTGTCTTCTTTAGTCTTTAACGACCCTGAATATGGTAGCTTTTTGAGGCGAATTGTTACTATAGGTGAAAGTAATTGATGTTGATTTGCTGATTCTGAGGATATGGAATTAAAAATGCCTCATTTGATCTACTACTGCGTCTTCTTCTTCTTCATTGTAAAACTTGATTAAGGCACATCAGGGTCATCTTTCGAATTTAAATTTCAGCCTTTTGAACAACAAATCCCAATTTCCAGACGTTTTCTTTAAAGACCCTGAAGAGTGTAGCTTTTTGTGGCTAATGTTTTAGTATAGGTGAACGTACATGATGTTGATTTGGTGGTTCTAAGGTTAGGGAATTGAAAAAGGCTTCATTAGTGAAGCTACTTAAAGACATTGTAGAACCTGTTTAAGAGACATCAGGGTCGTCTTTAGAATTTGAACTTCAGTCTTTTGAACCTCAAATTCCAATTTCCAATGTTTTCTGAAAAGCCCTTGGATAGAATTGCTTTTCGTGGCTAATGTTAAGTATAGGTGTACCTACTTTATGTTGATTTAGTGATTCTAAGGTTAGGGAATCAAAAATGCCTCATCTGATCTAAAAATACTTCTTCTTTGTTCTTGTATTTACCAGTTCTTATGGATGTTAAGTCATTTGTTTAACCTGTTTAGTCTACATCTCGGTCGTCTTTTGTATTTAAACTTCATTCAAATTCCAATTTCCAGAGGTTTACATTTATGAACTTAAGCTGACTTGTTTTGCAGTTTTACCCCAACAAAGTGGGTTCAGTTAAGAAAACAGAGATTGTGTTTGTTGCTCCAACGGGTGAAGAGATCAGTAACAGAAAGCAGCTGGATCAATATCTCAAATCGCACCCTGGAAACCCGGCTATCACAGAGTTTGATTGGACCAGTAGTGGAACGCCTAGGAGATCTGCAAGACTCAGTGATAAGTCTAAGGCAACACCCTCACCAGATAAAGAGCCCCCCAAGAAGCGAAGTAGAACCAAATCTTCAGGGTCAAAGAAAGATGATCAGAAAGATACAGAAGGTGAGAAACCTGCGGGAAAAGAGGAAATCTCTCATGTGCTAGATACTGAAATGACTCATCCTGAAGTTGTCGTGGTGAATAAGAGTGTAACTGTTGAGGATGACTCTGGTCAAACTGAGAAGGTGAATGATGCAAAAGAAACTCCGGATTTAGCTCCAGTTCAAGAAGCGGCTGAGTCAATGAAAGAGAAATCAATGGAACTAGTTGAAGATATTAGTAAGGAGAAAGTGGAGTCTCAGACTAACAAAGAAGAGGAGACTGGCTCAATTGAAAAGAATTCTGTTGATGGAGATAATAAGACCGTTGAAGCTAGTGGTGAGCAGAAGAAAGAAATTGCAGGCCAAGGAGCTCCTGAGTCTAAAGTTGAGACCTTAAACCATGAAGGAAATGGCCTAACAACAACATAAAATGGCGGAAGGTGAAGCTACTGTAGCCATGCTCTGTTCTGATTCTGTTAGCTTATGAACTGTGACGAGTCGTTTCTATCAATACTAAGAGTTATACTGGGCTACGCCTGGTTATTCTTCTGTAGTATAACAAAAAAGTAGTTGGTCTTATATATCCGAACCTTTTGTTTTTTTCCTTTGACAACTCTTTTTATTGTCAGTCATCAATGTTTAATACTCTACTGTGTATCTTTTTCTTTTGTAAGTTACGTATGATCTACGCAGGAAACCATAAGCCTTTGTAAGCTCGTTCATTGCTTCTAACTCCAGAAATTCTCGCATTGATCACACAAAAAGTCTTGCCTAATTCCAAAACTCTATTATACACCTCCATGAAACTGATAATCTCCACAATGAGATCCATACATATGACATGCATGAAAATCAGAAAAGGTTTTCTTGAACAGTGATTGGACTAATATTACTCTCATATTGGAAGCAGAAATAATTTTAAATTATACCATGGACTAAAATCCACACCATTTCATATTTCAAGACGATTTAGACTAGACGGATAAATACTGTCCGAAATGGGTTTGAATGTCTCATTCTAGACGATATGGAAACGATATTTACTATATGGGAATGACATTTTTCTTGTAGTATATGGTTCCTAAAGATCCTTTATATTTTGTTCTTAAGTCAGGTTTTATATACTTAAAAACTATTTGCAATATACATAACCAAGAACAGTAGGACATTCATGCGGGCAGATATTCCAAGAGATTGCTAACAATTTAATAACATAACGAAGGACAGAATAATCTATGTTTAGTATATACTGAATAATAACTATGATGGCAAGATAACATTTAGCAGCTGATCCACAAACTATCAAGCAAACAAAAACTAGAAATGAAGTGCATGTGGGACTGGGCATTGAGTTGGATTTTGACTGAATTCAGTTGGGAAAAAAAACATATAACTTTCATGTAGCAATAAAATCTTCCAGTGGTCACACACAGTCTTGACTAATGCCAATGAAACTGATATTCCCCACAATGAGACCCAGACATATATATTGTTAGAGTATGATTATCAAATTGATCAAATAGAAAAGCTTATGTTATACATTTGAGTGCGTATATAATAAGAATGAATCTGTTATCTAACAGATTCAGTTAAATCAAACAACTTGAGATGAAAGCAACAGAAAGTCTATAAAAGAGAGTCTGCGAGATTGAATTGTGTAGTGGCTTTAAAAAAGGCTTCATCGTTTAAAACAGAGACTTCTTCCTTTTGAGTTTAATCTCTCTTCAAGCGTGAAACTGAAGTGAGAGCAGAGTACCATTGAAGCTTAACCTTCGAGCATTTTTCATGGGAATTGGAGGCGTATTTGGCTCAAATTCAGAAGAATTCTCTTCGTCTCTGCAATTGATCTTTCTCTGTTTTCCTTATCTCTGATCTTCATTCTTTGTCAGTTTGATTTCTTCGATCTCAAGTTCTAACATATATGACATGTGTAAAGAATTTAAATCCTTAAATAGTCGTATTGAAAACAAAAAAACGTATTCTTAAAGAGTGATTAAACTTAACCTTATCATCATATTGATGCAACAATATTGTTTAATGGTACCATGCTATAAACTAGTCTAAACCATAAGTGACAATAAAGACAGTACTAAACATTCAACAACATTTTTCTTATATCTCTAAATTAATAAGTGCGGTATTCAAATTAACAAACAAAAAAAATAAAGCAAAACGTCAATTCTGCTTTGCAGTTGTTTTGCATTCTCAAATGTCACAAAATCAAACAAACTATGGTTCCTACTCATACTGTCGTTCTTTAAGGCAAACCATGTTGTTGTAGGAATCATGAGTGATCTCTACAACCTAATGTGTGATGGTCCCTCTATCTCCAATTCCTTTAGTAACAGTTGTTGTCAACTCTTGTTTGTTAACTAGGCGTAACCCATCCCTGTGAGTCTAAGCATCTATTTCATATCTTCCTCTCTCACCCGAACCACTTTATGTCTTTCATCCTCCTCCACCATTCCATGCATCCATTTATTTGTCTTTGAAACCCAAATCACGGAAACAAAATGCATTGATAGAGATCAAGAGAGGTTGAACAAAACAAAAAGAAGATCAAGAGAGAAAAATGAGTTTAAGGTATCATACTTGTGGATCAGTAGTTTTTAATATAAACATGAGGTCCAGATAGATCAATCCCATGTAAGCTAATAAGAAGCGCATCATCATAATCATTCACATTATTAGTTTTGCAAATTAACGTCCACATGTGTAATTTCTTGCTTTTAATAGAAAATAACTTGATATATAGACCATTGGCCTAGTAAGACTATCAATAATGGTTAGTTTATTCAACATCGTTTTTAACACTTCACATCATGTCTTCTTCTTCCACATCAATTTCTATTTCTTCCACTTCAAAATTTAACACTCATTCAACTTTCACACTCTACAATAGTTTTGTTTAATATAATTCAACATCATATTTCACCAATTTTATTTCATATTTAATATATATATATATATATATATATGTTTTTTTAAGATTACATACTAATAAAAAATATTGATTAAAATTAAATTAAAATGCTTAATAGTTAAATAACTCCTTTGTTTATTTTCATCTTTAATATTTTTAATTAAATAATTATAAGTATTAAAAGATGAAAAATTGAGAAAGTCATTATTAATAAAATATATATATATATATAGTAAAAATGATGGATTTTTTATGTATCCTTAAGTGAAACAATTCTCTATTTATAGAGAATGAAAAATGATGAATTTTAATATAGAAAATTTAAAATAAAATTTTAATATTTTATAACATAATTGGTCTCAAATAATTGTGGTGAAAATAAAAATATATAGAATCTCAATGTCCAATAGAAAGACAACACACTTTTATCTACAAATTATTATATAATATAAACAATCAAATTTTCACCCTGTATCACGTGTCATAGTGAGACTCACTCTCTTTTGATTCACGGTGTTGAATATATATTCAACTTTGTTAAATCCACATCATCACCATTTCTTTCTTCAACACACCATTATAGGTAGGCCTGAGAATTTAAACCGAACCGATTTGACTGAACCGAACAGAACCGAGATTTGGTCAAATCGGTTCGGTTATTAAAATCAATTTCGGGTTAATCGGTAGGTTTTTAAAATAAATTTCGGTTAGTAATTCGGGTCGGTTCGGTTAGGTTAACCGAACGGTTAACCGAAATTTATTAATAAAAAAAATAAAAAAATCCTAAACCTAGTTGTAATCACTCACCGCCGCTCTTCTCTTCTTCATCTTCTTCGTCTCCTTCTTCCTTCTTCATCTTCTTCCTTCTTCCTTCTTCCTTCTTCCTTCTTCCTTCTTCCTTCTTCCTTCTTCCTTCTTCATCATCTTCTTCCTTCTTCTCTCCTCCGTTCTTCTCCGTTCTTCTTCTCCGCTCTTCTCCGATCTTCTTCTTCTCCGCTCTTCTTCGATCTTCTTCTTCTCCGCTCTTCTCCGCTCTTCTCCGATCTTCTTCCTTCTTCTTCTCCTCCGCTCTTCTCCGTTCTTCTTCTCCGCTTCTTCTCCGATCTTCTTCTTCTCCACTCTTCTTCTTCTCCGCTCTTCTCCAATGTTCTTTTTTTTTCGGTTCAATTCGACACAAAATTCTTTTTCGGAATTAACTGATTACCGAACCGATCCGAACCGAAATTCAATTTCGGTTATTACGGTTCAATTTTAAAATTATATCGGTTAACCAAAAACCGACAAAACCGACCCAAACCAACCGTATAAACCGAATTCCCAGCCCTAATTATAGGTATTCACTAGCTGAATAATTTATTCAACACCCTAAACATGAACCATTGTAAATAGTTTAAGACCATAAAAGATTTAACACCATTCACATCACTTTTTTACCTTCCACATAATTTTCTTAATCTTCTATCTAAGAATTTAACACCTACTAAAATTTTATATCCTAAAATGATTTTGTTGAACAAAATCCAAAATTCTACCCTACATTTTTATTTTATATTATTTTTTTGGGATAATTGACACAATAACCACTTTTGCTAAATATATAAAGAATATAGCCCCCTTTATTGACTAATTAAGTCAATGACACAAAATCCTACATTTTTACTCTCTTACCCTTTCTCACTCATTTTATTTAATTATAATATCATATAATCTTATATACTTTTGCTTCGGTGGATGAGAGAAATGCACAACAAGTCTTTTTATCTAAAGTTAAAAACTATGCTATGATTATAGTCTTTTTAGATATAAGTACACACTTCTAATCTCTAACATAATCACAAGTTTATTAATTTCAAATTCAAAAATGGTTGGTTATACCCAATTCCATCTGTTGGAGGGGAACTCGGTCTTGTTAATTAGAGAGAAGAAGATATTGGAATCCTTTCCCCAGCTGTGAGGAGGCCACCCGATAGGCCAAAGAAATTGGGAATTTCATCTCAAGGGAAATTCAAGAAATGCATTATATTCTATTTTGAGTATATAGTAATACTTCAACATTTAGTTGTATGCTGACATGTATGTCGCAAAAATATCTCAGAAGAAAGGGTCTAAGAGTAGTATAAGAACCACTCGCTGCTATGGTTTATGTCATAACAAGGCATCTTGCAAGAATCTCATATAGGTATGATAACTAAGCCATGTTAGGGAGGGGAAAAGCGATGGGCATGTAAGTATAATTGATTTCTGGAAAATCAAGGTATATTTTGGTATGTTTCGTACGCCCTAAGAAGCTTATTCATATCCGGAAAATGCAAGGTATATTTATAGGATGTGTAATATACCTTGATTTTTTTTGGATGAAATAGCTTGTCTATGTATATGTAATGAATGGACATACTATGGGAACAATGTGATGTCCATGTAATTCTTTTTGATATAGTTAAATGAAGCTCCCCCCCCCTCTTTTGTCAAGCTATATAGTAATCTATACTACGATGTATTCATGGACGTCACAAGTTGAGAGTTCTTTCTACAATTTTATTCATAGATATTTAAATGACTAATAGATCTAGATTAATTACATCATGTATACTTACTATACATATAGATAAACTATATACGATTAGTGTGGATGTGATCTACATGTTACATTGCTAGTTAAACTATAAATTTGTTTATTTCAAAATTGCTTCCAGATTGAATGAAGTGAAATTTTTGATGGCATACCTTTTCGCAGCAACTACTAGGTCATTATTCGCTACATGCTGACATTGCTTAGTTTCCCAACGCATATTGCTCCATGGTAATCATAGTTGCAATTCTAACCAAGTTTGTTAAGAAAATATAAAACTGAGTAAACTAGTGTTGGATATTATAAGTTATATTTTTAAAATGTAAAGTATTTTATAGTTCAAATCTAGTCTTAAACAAACACTTAGGAAGCACCACGTCTTCCATATCGTACAGAAATAGTCTATATACACAAAACAGAATTACTATATCAAAATATGGCACTAACATATAACATTATCACATAATTGACATATCATACATGATTACTATAATGATTGTTCAATATAAGTGTGTTAGATAGTTACAATTACAGAACACTCATAACGAGACACAAGACACAACAATAAAAAATGCATAGTTCGTATTTACCGTATAGAAAACCCATAAGTATACACAAAATCATATCACAATTTGGAATTGGTGCAATTTTAATTTGGTAAAAGTTGTCTATTTTATTTTATATAATACAACTATACGAAGAAGAAAGAATAGCAAGAGATAGAAGAGGGGAGGACTAAAAGAAATTATGTGTAATTGATGTTTATAAAAAAAAGACTTTCTATATAAAAATAGAATATATATAGAACCGAATAATGTGTTTTATTAACATATTTGGCTTTTATAGTAATTATTGGTCATATTTTAAATTTAAATCTCAACATGTAGAGAAAAAAGCTATGTTTTTAAAAGAAATTTTAAATTTGAATTACTTTTTTATTAAAAGATATAATGTAAATAAAAGGAAGGATGAGAGAAGATATTAAAAAGTAAAAAAAAAACTAAATTAAATTAAATGGGTAATGTTGACTTTAGGGTTTTGAGCCACATTCTTAATTATAATCTTAAAAGTGGTTATTTTACCAATTATCCATATTTTCTTTTATGTTTAAAGTTTTATATCTTGATGCCGAGTTTTTTTCAGTCTGGTGGTTAGAATGATCCAGCTAATGACTATGACATCTAAGGTTCGATTCATCTCATCTACTTATAGATTAAATAGAAATTTTAAACATTGAATTAGGCTATGGATCAGGTCTTGTCGATCCAATGTTGACAAAAAAAATTTTTATATCTTGGTATATACCTTATAAAAATCTTTATAAAACCTTATAAGTTATTAAAATATGTGAAAGTGACATACACATATACAAAGAAAAAAAAGTTTATGTGAGATGGATTTGAATAAAATGATTAAAAGAAATTTTTTATGGAGAGATAGTAGAAAACATTTTACAAAAAAAAAATATATGAACTATGTCTTTTCTTATAGAATACAAAAAAGAGAAATTAGCATATATATAACAAAAAAATGGATTAATAATGTAGGAAATAACACAAAGCCCTAAGTCAACTCATATTCAACATATTTTATATAATATTACCACTATACCATTTTCATTTATTTTTTATTTATTTTTTCTTATTCACTCTTCTCTTCTCCTCTAATTCTATTTTCAATATAATTTTTAAAAAATTAATTCAAAATTAAAAATTCTTTTAAAAAAACACGAATTTTTTTCTTTACATACTAATAATATTGAGAAATGGGCCCGCGGCCCACGGGTTGAGCTGGTTTTGGCCCGCACGGGACGGATATGGGCTTAGGTTTTAGAGCCCATTTTTTGGCGGGTTGTGCGGGGCGGGTTAAATTTTTATGCGGGTTCAGGTTTATTCCCCGCGGGTACCCGTAGAAAGAAGACAAAAAACAACATGTTGTTTCAATTATAAGTTTGTGAACGTCGTGTCATTTGGGTTAAAAAAACAACAACATGTTTCAAATTGGGGCAAAACGCGTTGAAAGAAATCGAAGTCCACAAACCACAAATCTGTAACCCTAATTTCGTTCCTTTCTCTCAACTCTCTCAATCGCAACTCTCTGAATCTCAACTCCCAAGTCTTAACTCTCTCAATCCTAACCGCAATCTCTTTATCTCCTTCGCTTGAAACATTTGGAAGTCTCGTTCTTCGCTTGAACACTTTCGAAGGCTCGAAAACTTTTGGAAGTCGGAAGTTTTTCAAAAACAGCAAAGGTTTTGTTTCTCTCTGAACTCCATTCTAGCTTTTGGATTTTCGCTTTAATCGTTGATTTTGTGTGTTAAAGCTTGTTTCTTACACTAATTTCATAAGTCACATGCTTACAATTACACAAACTACATAAACACAAACGCAACCAACGCAGCCAACACAATTACACAAATCACCAACCCACAAACTACTTTCATCACCCGAATGTCACTTTTGACATCCATAACATGTCGATGTAACTCATACATCTCATCTCTTATGGTATTAATCTCAATTCTGTGCTCCCTCACTTCACGTGCATTGTCATTTACCTTTGGTAACAAATCCTCCACTTCCTCTATCAAAGAGTCTTCACACCATTTAAATACATGATCCTACCAATTCACAAAAACCAGCAATCAATTCGTTACACACAGCACAAACCCAATCCTTTAATCAAAAGATAATACCTTCTTCATACTGTCGCAGCCATGAAAGGGACGTCCTGGGTTTTCTGTCGTGTGTGATGTGTACTTCTTTACACCGCGTCCACACTCACATTGTGTCGGAAATCCACGCTTAGCACTTGATGAAGCCATTACACTCTCTGTTAACTCAGTACTCTCTGCAAATCAAGGCAAGGAAGAGCAATAAATATTTGCGATTTCGAACATACTTTTTCGATTTGAAGATTGAGACAGAAAAAAATTGTTTTCATAAACAGCGAAGAAGATGATAAATTGATTTCGACCTTAAACAGTGAAGAAGGTGAGAAAAAGTTTTCGACCTTGAACAGTGAAGAAGCTGAGAAACAACGAAGAATAAGAGAAACAACGAAGAAGAAGAGAAAGAGAAAGAAACAAAATCAATTTTAGGGATTTCAAAATTGAATTTGGGGAAAAAGTAAATTTTAAATGGGTAAAACGCTGCGTTTTGGCCCATCGTTAACCCAATTAACGATACGTTTAAGTTCACTGACGACGCTTAACGCGCGTTAATTTTCCGTAACGGCATACCTAAATCGGCGTGGTCGAAGCAAAGTTTGGGTTTTTTTAGGAGAGAGAAGAAGTTCGAGTTTAAATTGGCAAAAAGAGGTAAGATCAGCATTTGATTCACCGTTTTCCCATTTTAATTATGTAAGACTTCCACAATTTTCGGCAAAAGAATGTTGAAACTTGTGGAAAATCGGCTTTGGACATTTACTTGGATAAACCAGCAATAGACATGAAGTTCTATGCAAACTTAAATGTGCTAGACTATTGGAAGGACAATGATGTGCGCTTTGGAGAGTTATCTGTCATGGCATGTGACATACTAAGCATACCTATCACAACTGTAGCTTCTGAGTCTTCTTTTAGCATAGGTTCTCGAGTTCTAAACAAGTACAGAAGCTGTCTTCTTCCCAAGAATGTTCAGGCTTTGCTATGTGCTCAGAGTTGGCTGCGAGGGTTTTCAGCATTTGACAATGGTAAGTCCTACATTTCTAATTTTTTATTTCTGTTTCTACGAGTACATGGTGGTTGTGTTGTGACTTGTGCTAATTTCCAAAACTTGAAGGATTGGATATTACAAAGGAGCATGACCTTTCTCATAGTGAGAATATGTCTGAGACAGTGACAGAGTCCATTGTGGATTCAACTCATTCTTAGGTTTCATTTCATGTTAATCTTTCAGCTTTTTAAGATCACATTTCAGTTCATGAGTGAATCTGTGTGGACTATGTGGTGTGGATTTGTATACGTGTAGACTTGTCACATGTTGTATTTGAACTTACAATTTAATGTTTGTCATTGGGATTTTCATATTTAGACTCTTAAATTGCTTCATTTGCTTGTATAATTGTATTTCATTTTATGGTGTATGCGGGTTTACTGCGGGTTAACTCCGGGTTTTTTTGCAGGTCAACCGTGGGGTGCCCGCGGGATATTGCGGGGCAGTTATGGGTTTCTTTGTAAAAACCCGCTTGTTCGCGGGACAGGTTCGGGTTCATCACATTTTTCCAATTGCCCGCGGGGCGGGGCGGGCCGGCCCGCCAACACTACATACTAAAACTTAAATATTTTTAAAATGAGCAAATTTTTTAATAAAAAGCGAATATATTATTGACTAATTTTGTATAGAATAGTTATATATATATATATATATATATAATTCTAATTGATATAATATGTTTATTCTTTTAAAACCATTAATGTATACATATTTTTTGGAAAAAGCTCATCAATTTTTATTTATTTGGTATTTTATTCCTCATATTTCTTCCTCTTACTTTTACTTCTCTTCCTACTCCTCCTCCTACTTTTCATCCTCTCCCTTTTCATTATTCTTTTCTTTCTCATTCTCCCATCCTCTTGATGATCCTCCCCCTACTTTTTTTTTTGTTTTTCTCATTCTCATTCTCTTTCTTCTTATTCGTTTCCTCATCCTTATATACCATAGAAATGAATATTTTTTATTGTTATGTACTATATGTTTATAGTGTATAGTAGTTCTATATCATATACTATATCTGGCAATATAGCAGTATTGTAGCAAGTAAACTTGCTCAAATTTCTTTCATCCACATAAATTTTTAATTTTTAATTTTTAATTTTAAGTATAATTATTAAAGGGTTCAAGTTTTAAATAGTTAGGGTTTTGTGTTATTTTCTTAATTACTTAACTACATATGCTATATACTCAATTAAATTAGTGTTTTGTGCTATTTTACCAATTCTCCCTTAAAAATAATAAATTTTGATATAAATTTATATTTAAAAAATATTATACTATAAAATAATTTATTAAATATGAAAGATAAACTAAAATTTGTAATTTTTTGGTACCAAAAAAATAATAATAAAAAATTTAAAAATCTGCATGTGATCTTTAGTCTAGTGGTAGGTAGTAAGTCTACTAAATGTAGGCGCACTTGCACATCTAAAGAACGAGTCTCACTGCCTACATTATGTAGGAACTTGGCTAATGGGCCAGCCAGTTGTGGCCCAGTGTTAAAAAAAAAACTTCAAAATCTCAAAATTTAAATTAACAAATCAGCATATGACACATAGCATCGTGGTCCCTCTCTCTTTTTTATTCAACACCAATTGATCCACATCATCTCAACACCCAAATTCAACAGCCTCATTGCATTATTTAATTGTAACCTCATTGCATCTATTCAACTGCTCAATAAAAGATTCAACATCCTCATTGTACATGGTGTAAGAGGAGATTTTGAGGAATGGTTTTTAGCCCAACACAAGTGCCCGCATTAATACATCTCTCCACAACCAGATCTATTGTCCATATTTCAGTTAATCACTTATAACTCTGATTATTTGGACTAAAAATTATGTACTAAACAGAACAAACCACATATTATATTTATTGATGGAAATATGCAGTTAGAACCGTAAAAAATGTCACCCAAACTTTGTAATTTTCTCTGTGACTGAGTAAAGTCGTCTTCTTTCTGTATAAATTTATTTGAAAACGATATTGAAAAATAGTGGTGTCATAAAAATGTATATGAAAACAATGACCGGAGACAGGAAACACTGTGATTCGGATCAAAAACCCCAACTTGAATGGACCGATAATTGGAGACAGAATATAACGCATTGACGACGGAGATGGAGCTATTCTATTGTGAAGAGAAGACGCATAGTGAAAACCCTCCGGTGTGATCTTCGAAACTAGCAGGATCTTTGAAAAGGCGATGGTAATATAAAGAGAAAGAACTTTTTAGAGTTGGGGCTCAAGATTCTTCAAATGTGAAAAATATGAATCAATCAATGAGATATTAATAAGACTCAATTATCGTCATGAAACAATGAAGGAGACGTAGAGACAAAACCTTAATCAATAAATGAAATTTCTCTATGAAGAATTGTCGAAAATTTGTTAAAAAGGAAAAATAAGAAATCTTGTCCCGTAGTGTTAGAGGTAGGATTGGGTTGGTGGGTTTGCGGGCCCCGCCCCGTAAAAAGCTCGCAAATTTTTTTTTTTTTAATCTGCACTCGTCCTGCCAAAATGCGGGTTTTTAACCCGAAACCCGAACTCGCCCCGCAATAATTCGTAGGACCTGCAGTCAAACTGCAAAAAAAAAACAAAATTATCACGGATCCGCGCAAAACCCGCAAAAAATCCACGGGTCCCACGGGCCAAACCTACAATTAGGCCCAATTTTAAACATCGTGCTATTTTTTTAACTTCAAATGTCACAATGTTCACACACTTGTAATGCAAACATCACGTTGTTTTACAAAAACAACACAATTTTGTTTTTGGGTCCCGTGAGCCATACCAGCAAAAAAAAGAAAACTCGCCCTGCAAAACCCACAAAAAAACGGACTTCAAATCCAAACCTTATATCCGCCCCGCGCGGTCTAAAACCCTCCAAATCTGCAGGCCACGAACCCAATTCCCAAGCCTAGTTAGAAGGTTATCCAGGAATCATTTTTTTATAAATTGTATTTTTCATTATTTGTTTTCTGCTCTGAATTTGATATAATATGAGTTAAGTTGTAAAAATAAAATAAGAAATTTTCAAAAATTTATAGGCTGATGTGATGACGTGAGAATGAACTAAATGTGCGCTGAGGTGGATGGCCTCGAAAACTTATACTTTTATTATATGTAGATTTATGGTATTAAAAATTAATATTTTTCATTTTTTTGTTCAACTAATATTTTGTACATAAAATACCATATATATATATATATATATTTTTATATAATTTATATTAAAATATTATTAATAATTTAGAAAAATAATATATTTTTATATTAAAATCTAACATCAAAATATATTATATAGTTCAGGATTTGAAATTTTAAAATAAACATACACGTTAGCATATTTAAATTATTTAATACAAATAATATATATTATAGAAAATTCATATACTAAATATTCTAATAAATCGGATCGGATCCGGATATCCGGAGGAAAAATATTATTATTCAGATTCGGATCTGTATTTGCAAATCTGTAATTTTTATTAGCTGGATCTAGATTTGTTTATCCCGAATACCTAAAATTTTGGGATAGATCGGGACAGATTACAAATTATATCTTGGATTTAGATAGTATGCCCAAACAGTCGAGATTAAAAATACATAGAGCATTGATAGTATGGACTCTCGCAACCGGTTGGTATTTATCTTACTGTTGACGTGGATTTTCTTTTTTGTCTTTATTAATAAATGGTTAAGTTATAAACAAGTCGGATTAAAGATGAAGGGATATATAAACTTTCCAATCTTCACATGAACATCCACAGAAATAGAATTAGCTATTAAAAATTATGGAAGAAAACAGAAAAAGATTTAAGAGCAGAAGGTTAAAGTTTTGCTTTGAGGGTAAAGTAAGAATCTAATGCAAAGAAAGACATGCAATGTTAGTCTTTCTTATTTCCTTGATTCAGTTTCAATAGAATCTCTTAAAATTTTGCCTCTTTAACAATTTCCCTTGATTCCTTCCTTTTGCATGGTCCCAGTTTAAGAATCTTCGTATCAAGGAACAACACAATACTATAAACGCTTCTTGTTCCCAATTCAGAGCAAAAAAAAAAAACACATCACTTGAGACAGTATCTCAAATGGATTGTTGTGTGTCTCTTCGAAAGTCTCCAACTTCACGTATGCGTTTCACTTCTTTCTTCATCTCGTTTTTCCTCGTCTTCTCTATCTTCTCTTCAGAATCGGTTGTAGCATTCATTGGAACATACGGTGTAAACTACGGCCGTATAGCAGACAATCTCCCCCCTCCCGAAGCCGTAGCAAGTCTCCTTAAAGCAGCAAAGATTAGAAACATTCGTATCTACGATGCAGACCACTCCGTCCTCACGGCGTTCCGTGGGACTGGGATCGAAATCATTGTTGGTTTAGGCAATGAGTTTCTCAAAGACATTAGCGTTGGCGAAGACCGAGCTATGAACTGGCTTAAGGAAAACGTCGAGCCTTACATACGAGGCGGTACTAGAATCAGAGGTATCGCCGTAGGGAATGAGATTTTAGGTGGCACCGATATCGGACTTTGGGAAGCTCTCTTACCCGCGGCCAAGAACGTTTACATAGCTCTTCGCCGTCTTAATCTCCACACTGTCGTCGAGGTACATTACCTTAATCTTGTACTTATCCAAAATCATATCTTAAACTCTTTTGTTTAGAAAAACATTTCAGTTTGACCTTACCCGATAAGTATCTATTTTATAGGTATCGAGTCCACATTCGGAGGCAGTGTTTCAGGACTCGTATCCACCGTCGTCGTGCACATTCAGGGAAGATGTGGCGCCGTTTATGAAACCGTTGTTAGCGTTTTTCTGGCAAATAGGGTCGCCGTTCTACATAAACGCCTACCCTTTTCTTGCTTATAAATCCGACCCGCGTACAATTGACCTCAATTACGCCATTTTCGAGAAAAACAAAGGCATCTTCGACCCCAAAACCAAGCTTCATTACGATAACATGTTTGACGCTATGGTCGATGCTTCTTATGCTGCTCTTGAAAAAGCTGGCTACACTAAAGTCCCGGTACATCCTTCTCATTAGTCATTACTGTTAACTTGGATCCGACTCACTTAACATTCTTGTTCTTCTTCTTTTTTTTGTCATGCGAACCTGATCTAATCATATTCAATTGTACGTAGGTGATTGTTTCGGAGACGGGATGGGCATCAAAAGGTGACGCAGACGAACCAGGAGCATCAGTGAAGAACGCCAAAACTTATAATCGGAATCTGAAGAAGCGGTTGCAGAAGAAGAAAGGAACGCCGTACAAACCAGACATGGTGGTGAGAGCTTATGTATTTGCTCTCTTCAACGAGAATTCGAAACCGGGTCCTACTTCCGAGAGGAACTTTGGTCTTTTTAAACCCGACGGTACTATTGCCTATGATATTGGCTTCTCTGGACTCAAGTCTTCTGCCTCACGGTCTCTTGCTTCCGCTTCTCTTCTTATCTTTCTTCTTCTTCACTCTTTGTTATATTTGTGAGTTCTGAGATTTCTGATTTTACAACTGACCCTTTGGTTTATATATACGTTAACCCCGTAATTCTTGATTTGTATTTGATTAATTAGTCACTTTTAATTTCAAGTGTTAATATAAGAACTTCTTACTTTCTGTAATGTACTTATTTTGAACAATCAATAGTGTTCTAGTGATTATAAATGTTGCATTTCTTTTCTGCGTTTTTGTCTATATTTTCATACTTAGCTTTGAATGGTTGGCAATAAAACATGCAGATTAAATGACAAAAGAATTAATAAAAATTTAATGATTTACTTGCAGATCAAAAAAAAGGAAAAAAGGTGACATACACCTATTTGGTGTTTTACATCAAATTTGTATTTATATTACTTAGTTTGATTATATAGGTTTTGAATAGTAAATGCAGATAATAAATGTAGATCATGCATAATATATGCAAATCATGCCGAACATACAAATTAAAAACTAAAATTGAGTATTTTGATTTTTCTATAACAAATTTGAATTTTTTTCTCTTATGTTTCCCATCTACACTTGGCATGTGATTGGTGACGTTATTTTTGTGGAATTGGACCGCGTTTCCCCATTTTTCACCAATTAGAAAATTATTATAAGTGCGGGACGATTCTAACAAATTTGCAAATCTTAAAATAATGTTATTTTTTGTTCTATATAATTATCCCGCATTTGTGTTCCACGATAACATCTACTATACATGCGGTCCATAACATATCACATGCGGTCCGCTAATGAGAGTCATGCATGGTCATTTTTCTTCTTCTTTGCCTTTTATTGGTAAAAGCAGAAACGCGTATTTGAGGTCAAAATAATTAAAGTTACCAATCATAATATTAATATATTTGTATCTTTGTTATTATAATCAATGTCATATTTTTCTTCACGAAAAAAACAATAACAAAATATTAATTGTCTACAGGATTTAAATACAAATTTAAACTTTAGTTTACAAATTCAAAAAGCAAAATTTATTACTTAGTTTAAAGAAGAAAAATAATAATGATATGAATTAGTTTAAACATAATCAAATTAAGTATGAAAAATAAATATATATATATATATATATATAGATATTTAGATATATAAAGATTATGTGTAAAGCACCAAATTGGTGCATAATTTTTTTTATCTATAAACAAATCATTAAATATTTTAATTATTATTTTTGTATTTTCTTCCGGAGATTTGCCTCCGGTTCAAGATTCGACTTGGATTAGTGGTGACTTCAATTATTTGAGATTCACAATCTCTGATGTTTCTACCGTTCCAAGAGGCAAGTGTGACGGTGGGTGAAGCCTTCCACGGAGTGAATTTCAGCGAGCGTAGATCTTATGCAGCTAATCTGAAAGTGTTTTCTTCAAATATGTGATCCTTATAAAAGCTCAATTGATGAGGAAACAATAGATCTTGCGGTGACGGCGGCTTCTTCAGGACTAGGATCGACTGACGACTTGCATGTCGGAGTTCCTCCAAGGGTGACACATGGCCAAATGATGAATGAGCAAGCATTCTCTAGGGTTTTCTAGATGTAGTCCTCTTTTGTTTTAGCCCATTTGCTCTTCTTTGGTCTTTATCGTTTGTAGGCCTTTAGCCTCTGGATCCATTTGGACAAAATTTTAATAAAATTAATACGACGACAAAAAAAAAATTGTAAAGTAAAGTTTATATTTGTTTTTAAATCCTATAGAAAAATCATATCTTGTTATTAATATTTTTGAAAAAATATAATATTATTTATAAACAAAAATATAAATATATTAAACTTTTGATGACAAGATCATAATTGAAAATATTGCAAACTTATAATAGAAAAATTAAAATATTTTAGTTTTTATTTTGTATGTTCTACATAATTTATATATATTCGTATAATCTATATGATTATATGATTTGTATTTGTATAATTTGCATTTTTCTTAAAGTAATATCACTGATGTGAAATTTTGTTTGGACTCAATCATTGCATTTCTTTTTTCTTGCCAAATCACAGCTTTTATGTAATGAAGAAAGTGAACTATAGAATAATTTCCACTTACTTTGAATCATACACTAATTTTTGACATTCTCATTATTTCAATGAGCATTAATTTGTTCTAACTATAAAACTATTTCATTTGTTTGTTTCATTAAGTGTGTACAATTTGGTATACATGAAGGCTTATTAAATGTTTTTATATTAAATGTGCTTTCACGACAGCATGAAAATGTTGATGAAACTGACGAATCAAATCTACATATAGAGTGAATTAAGTAGTCAAGGTATATATTTTCTCTTTATTAGATTCCCATATATAATAGTCCTATCAAATTTTATACTACCACTTTCTATTTATCTATTAATATTCATACGCACTCTCTAATCCTATATCATCTAACATCCAATATAATATTATTCATGTCAATACACGTTACTTCTTTTGTGTATATATTAAAACAAAAAGTATTTCGATAGAAAATATAGTGCACCTAATACCATGCGCATAAATATGATATATAATCTAATAATTGTTCCCAACTTTTGATTAATTTTATCAACAAAACATTTAATATGGTGAAGGGATGAATCTAGATCTGCTGAACTTATAGTACATTTTTCAGTAATTATGAACTTATAATTTTGTAACATCAACATATATTATGTAGTAGTATAGCAACTTTTAAGTTTATAACACAGAAAGACACAAAGAGAGTCTGTAAACAATCCGTATGGTCCAAATCCAAAGATTGAAAAACGAAAAATGAGATTCGATTTTGTTAAGATTTGAGCATTGAGGGAGACAGAGATTAGTCCTCGACGAAAGGATGCACTTGTTCATCACCAATCTCAACAGGATCATCACCGTTGATTTGGTCAAGCACGACGACCAAACCCATGGCAAAAGCGCCGTCGAAACCGGGTTTAATCTCTAAGGTAAAAACATCTCGACCAAGCATCACGTTCGTTGACGTGTCTACTTTGCGTTTGATCTCAGCCACAGTTCGCTTCTCTGTATCATAAATGACACAGTTTCGTTGTGAGAAGTCTCCATCAATTATGTACTCTTCTCCGTTTCCGTTATATACTTCCACTTCCATTGTACACCGTCCGATTATCGATGATCTTCTTACGCTGAAGATCGGTTTCTGACCTTCCGATCTCTCTCCCAGAAAACCTTCCCATCTCTGATGCAGAGTTGGTCTCTGTTCATCAATAACAAATCCAACGAGTTGACTCAGTTATATATTTGTTTTGACTCAATTTCAATGAACACGGTCTATCAACTGAGTCGATGACTCGTTGATCGACTCGGAACCAAAAACAAAATAAGCATTTGTTCATTTTTTTGCAGATCAATGAAAATTCAACTTTTAAACCAAACCCGTCTATTGAAATCCAGCGAAACAAGTAAAGCATCAAACTTAATTTCGAATCACCGAGTCACCTTCACGAGCTGGCTCTTACTCATCCCAACTCAATTACAAGAAACCAAATATAAAAAGAAAGGCACATATATAGAGATTAATAAAGTAATTCACCTTGCGTTTGACGGTGAGGAGACACTTTCCGATAGCATCCATGAGGACAATCTCATCGTTATCTCTAGTGTCAGGACCGTACGAATCAACCCTGAAGATGATATCGCCGTTGCAATCATAGGCGGCGAAACCATCGCCGGTGTAGAAAAGAGAAGTCTTGCAGACAGTGAGTGGTTTGTCTTCGTCAAAGTGATAAGCTTTGTCCACCACAATTCTTTCTCCCATCTTTTTGCCTTCTTGTGGACTCGTCTCTTCAACTACTTCCATTTGATTTTGTGTGTGTGGACGGAAGTTGGATTTTGTGGTTTGGTTAACGAATGATTCTTATCAATGAATGATATGGACACTCTTCTATTCCTTGGCTTGGCCTCTCTATTTATATATCTAAGTTCACACGCGTGACGCGTATATAATGAATTAATATCTTTTAGTCTTCTTTTTTTTGGCTGAAAAAAGTCACATGCAAATATATAATTTTATAACATGCGATGACTTCAAGATGTTAGTTTACTCTGTTGTATTCTAAAGAAACTACTTTAAGATCTGTTTACACGCCGGTTTTATATCCAAGTCGGTATTTTTACATTTTTTAAAATTTTTATGTCGACTAATGTTTTGTATATTATTTTTCTTCTTTAATGATTTTTGATTATCACAGCTTTGTAAAAAATTGGTCTAGCTACAAAACTTACGTGTAATGAACTTTTTTTTATATATTATATTAGAATGAGAAAACAGTGGACAGATTGGAAATTGATGTGTGGCTGTAGATATTGAGTAAATTATTAAATCAATATCATGGTGAGATCTAGTTGTACATCGTGATTTTTGATAAAGTTAACAAAAGTGAAGAAACATCAACAATGTTCCTGGCCTAGACCAGTAGGCAATCACATCTAATTGAATGAAGATTTAGACAGATAAAATGACTACCTCTTTAACTTACACTTCGGGTATGATTGTTTTGCATAAGTGCCGGGTAATAACGTGAAACTATAAAAATTACACCAATCAACTTATCTTTTAACTATTCGCGTTTTTCCAAACAAAAAGTAAAAGCGTATTTTGTCAAAGCAAAATATGCGAGAGATGTTACTATTTAGAGTCAAATTGGTAATGGTGGTTTTGGCAGGGCAAGTCTAAATACATTACGGTACAAGTACGTGATAAAGTGTGGTGCAATTTTGATAAAAAATATATAATTGGTGAAATATAAACGGTGCAGTTTTAATTTATAAATATAATAAATAATAACTTTTAATTTCTTATTTTTAAAAAATTAGATTATTTGAAAGTTTTAAAAATGTATAATTATTAATGTATCATTTATAAGTTTCATTTTCAGATGCATTAATATCTACCAACATGTCTAATGTACTAGTATATTTTGAGGTAGGTTTGGATTTATAATTTGTGCAATTATTATTTTTTAATAGGAATAGATTAAGCCCAATTTTCTATTTTCTGTCATTAATAATAAGCAAAAAGCCAAAAATTAGAGAATAGATGTGGTAGTAAACATGTGGCACATTCTAAATGGTTATATTAATTATATATGATTATAAAATTATATTTTAATATTTATCATTGAAGTTTCCTGTTTAAAAATAGAAATCCGCTGCATGTCATTAGCTTTTTATGAGTAAAGGCGTTTTTGACTTATTTGTTTGGTAAAAAAATTGGCGTTTTTCTTCCATTTTTTCAAAAAAAAAGCCATTACATGACATATTTTCATGATTGATGACCATTAATCAAAAACTGTGCCACGTCATAAATAACGCACCGCATATAGTGTAACAATCATATCTTTAATAAAATAACGCATATGCTCTCTTGGTGTAGGTGCGGGACAAAAACGCATATACGAGCATAATCTTTTTTATTTTGTTAAAATCAAATGAGGGACATGCATATATCTTATTACATATTAATATTATTTTGATTATTTCACCAAATAAAGATATGAATAACGATAGAATTTTTCTTCACAATAATAATCTATTCATATATCATTTAATAATTTATATGATAATTCTCACACCTCCTCTCGAGATTATAGTTTGTCTAGTTATTAGTCTCGATAATAGTCTATTACACAATTAATTTTGGGTCAGATTAACCGGGCCTCTTTCAATGAGTCGAATCAGTTTGGATGGGATAATGTATATTTAGGCATTAATACCATGATAAATTATAGGGTTCTAACTCAAGACCAATTGATAATGAGTGGAGAGAGTCTTATCTTAAGTCTCATCTAAACTCCCAATATGGAATATTCTCGTAATATATAAATTATCAATATATATATCTTATATATGTATAGATGTATATGTCTGAAATATTTTGGTAACAAAAACATTATTTTGTTAAAAACTATAAGAATATAATAAAAATTTATACAGTTTTAATATTAACAAAATTATATACTTTAAAAAGGTTTTTTCAGTAACACTAATATAATTAATATAGAGACCCCTTAATATAATCTATTTTTAAAAATTAATAAAATTACAGATTTTAATTTTATTAATTATACCTTTTTTAAACCGCACCGCTTATACTATGTCACGAATCATATTTTTAGTCCCACTGTTTTATCAAAACCGCACTTGTATCACACCGCACTTTGTCCTATACTTTTTTTATCAACAATTGGATCGACAAAACCGATTCATAGTCTAAAGCTCACCCCTATAATCTTTTTTTAAACTACCATAATGCAGCGTATAGGAATCGAATCCTGGTGTCAAGTCATTAGTTAGATCATCCTAACCACCAGACTGAAAACAACTCGACCACTTTATCCCATATTTATACCGTATCGTATTTTGTTCCACATTGCCAAAATCATAATTACCGATCAGACCGTTTTTTAATACTAGCGCAATAGCGAAGCATAATATTTGTAGTTGTAATTAATCTTTTTTTGTGATTTTTGGGGAGTCTCAAGAACTGCAATCAATAGGATTTTTCTAGTTTTCTTTTCCCTAAAGAAAAAATGTGAAATTATTTTTCGCTTCCGCATGGATTAAGAAGATTGGATCTAGCTGTAAGAATGTTTGGTTGATAAGTGTTTATTCTCCTCAGTCATTACAAATTGCCCGATCATTCTAAAAGGTATATGTAGAGAAATTTGTATGACATTTGATTTCATTTTTTTGTTTAGAATTTAAATGATTTTAAAAATATATACTTAAATATTTGAAGTTGAATAGATATGAGCGTTTAATATTTTTTTTTAAGAATTAAATATGATCAAAACATATAATCTTAAATATTTTACTAACACCGTGAAAAGCATTTTTCTTGTGATTTACCATCACTATTATAATTAAAGAAGTGAGCTTGTCGAAGGATTGATGAGATCAATTAGCACTCATATTTTATTTATGCTATTTTCATTAATTAATACTATTTGTAATAAAACTTGATGATATGTATTAATCTTATCATTTGATTGGCGGTTTGGTTTATTCTTTTTTTGATGATGTGTCATCTCCAAAATGCACTAAACTGCCATATGTCATATAAAGAGAAATAAACTTGTTTTTTGACCAATGCGATGCACAAGTTTTATAAATAAACTTGATATATATACATGTATAATACTTTAGAAAATATTTAAAAATTTCGTTGACTAGTAATTTTTAAAACCCAATTTTATATAATAGAATTTGAACCCATATTTATATAATATGATTGAATCTTTGAATTTGACACGTGGAAAAATCTCGTTGATTACTAACTTTTGAAACTCATTTTTATACAATAAGATTTTTGAAACATAATTTTATATAATAGGATTTGAAACCCCAACTTTATATAATAGGATTGAATCATTGAATTTGACATGTAAAAGAACTCCGTTAGTCACTAACTTTTGAAATCCAACTTTATATAATAAGATATTACAAAATTTTGAATCATTGGATTTGCTATGTAGAAGAATTTTGTTGATTACTAACTTTTGAAACTCATATTTATATAATAGGATTGTATAAATATAATAAAGATAGTTTTTTATAATTATTTTGTTAGGATTGTGAATAGAGATAAATATTTCATAGTAAATATAAATATTTTAGAAAATGATATTTTAAAATATATATAAATACTACAAAATTTTGGATTATTAGATTTGACTTGTGGAAAATTTATGATAATTACTAATTTTTATAACTCAATTTTATATAATAGGATTATGATTTTTTTAAAGACTAACTCTATATGTAAATTCGTTTCTGATTGTATTTTCTAAAATATAAATTAATATTTATTTTATACTCTATATGTGATATTTTTATTATTTTTATTTTATAATTATAAATAAATATAATTATTAAAAAAAATATGTTAGGATTCTAAATAAAATACTTGGCGATCTCCCACCATCATTTGTTGCACATTCACTCTACTTGATATATGGATGAGTTGATCAACTTCATATATATTAGAATTTCTTTTACATACTTTTCATGTTGCCATCTTATCTGAATGCATGTTACAACTACTATCATAAATTACTTCGAACACAATTATGAGGGTTCTAAAACTGAATTCATCAGGAAAATTACTTCTATCAAATGTTGCACAAAGTTAGGAAGCAAATAAATTATTTTCTTTGTAAAACCATCTCCAATGTATTCCTCTATTTTTTACTCTAAAATAGAAGAACTCTATAATAGATGTGTGTTTTACTCCAATGTATTCCTCTCTTTTTTATTCTAAAAGGGAATATTCTAAATATATTCTATTTTTCTCTAAAAAAATCACATCTAAAATAGAGGAAAAAATAACATTCCCCTATATATAGATGAAAAATAGCATTCTACTATTTTAGAATCAAAAATAGAGGTGGGTTAGAGTGAATTTACTATAAAATAGCATTTAGAGTCAAAAATAGAGTTGAGTTAGAGATGTTATAAGCGTGTGAAAGAGCCAAAAATAAAGAATTGTTTCAAAAATAGGATGATAAAGAGGCAAAGAAAATGAATATATCAAAATAATGTGGTAATATGTGTATTTATAGATAACAAATTAGGGTTATTAGTTTGGAAATAAAATCACAAACCATATGTCTATTGATAAGAAACAAACTAGGGGTGAATATTTCAAAATTTAAAACCTTGATAAGAATATTGATTTTTAAGATAAGTTAAATCAATTTTATATATCTTTATATATTGAATTATGTATAGAGAAAATTATTAAAGTATATATTCAATATTTTATTAAATGATTGATTTGAGTATGGTATTATCCATAAAATTATATTCGGTATTGGTAGCTTTCAATTACTAAGAATGAATATATCTTGAATAGAATCAGTTAGAAAAAATTTCATTGAAATTCAATTAAAAATAAGTAATATCTCACTTAGGAAAAAATAAATTCTGTTTTTCTTAATTTTTATTGAAAACATTATTTATTTAAAGAAATATTGAAATTTAATTTTAAACTTTAATTATTGACGAATAATATTTTTGGGAGTTAAATAAATACTATAGAAATATATGAAATTTTATTGTTTATAATAAAGTTGTATATAAATTTGTGTAATATATAATCTTACTATATCAAAATTAATGTTTTCAATAAACGAATAAAGTATGTTTCTAATATTATAGAAAAAGAAAATATAACTCAAAAAAGAAAAAAATATATTGTTTAATTAATTATATTTTAAGTGATTGATTAAAACCGATTAAAATCAATTGTATTTAAGTTCGAAAATATTTCATTGATTTTAAAGCAAATAAAAAGTCAGTTTTTTTTTAAAAATTAGAATATTCTATGTTTGTATAAGAGATATAGAATATAATTTGACTATAAAATAGGAAATAAAGGCATGTGGTCTTTAGTTTAGTGGCAGATTGCATATTTAGGGATTGAGTCATACTGTCTATATTATGTAAGAATTTGGCTAATATAAAAAAATCTAAGAAGTAGAAAATTTGAGAATTACTTTTAGGGGTTGATTTAAATCAAATATACGAATTTAATATTTTTCACTTTTTAATTAAAATTATTATTAATTAATTATAAATAATATAATAAATTAATAGTATATTTGCTTTTATTGAATTTTTAATGTTTTGTAAATTTTAAAAACAACTTAATCGGATATATAGTAGAAATTTATGTATATTATTATATTAAAGTAATAGGTCATTATGTGATATATATTAAAATAATATTAATATTAGAAAAGACTTCTCAAATATACTATATTTATATTCTATACAATTATATATATTAAGAAAATAGATCCTATATATATTTTATAAAATATTATTGTAAGTTTTATTTTGGGGTCACAAATATATAATTAATGTATTAGGATCATTCTTTAAAAGAGTCAAAAGTTTGTGGATATATTAAATAATTTCTAATTTGATGAAGGACCAATTAGAAATTACTTCTATATAAATAGAAGGTTTTGGTCCCTACAACAACCCTAACAAAAAATTTAAAAAATTCTATGTATCCCATCAACATAGACTATAAGCTATTTTTGGTTCGTTGTGGAAGAACCATTGCCAAAATTCAGATCATAAGTCATGGATCTAAAAGGTACGCTTCCGCTTATGTTCTTATTAATCAGAGACTGACATGTGTTTATGATTGAGAAATCATAAAATATATTTAACAATTGGTATCAGAGCACCATATTTAGTTTTTTTTGATAATCAAGTTATTTTATATAATAAATTCGGATTTATTAATATGTGATATTTTGAAGTTTAATCTAGATTAAGAAATTTGGAATATGTGGTTTTAGGTTATGTTGTTAAGTTTTTTTTTATGAAATTTTTTTTGCATCTAATAATATTGCTCATAAGTTTAATGTTTCTAGAATTTATTTTAGAAATTTTAGAGCAATTTTTTAGATTAAATTCAGAATTAAGGTTCTGGTTTTTAGTCATGATGGCTGAAAAATTTACACAAAATTAGGGTTTTCGTTAGAGACAAGGGTAGTTTTGTTATTTTACAAACTTTATGTTTAATAAATTTTTTGAAGACAAGGGTATCAAGGTGGTGCTTCATTTCAAACTTGTCTTTAACCATTCGGGATACCCAACACTTATTGATATATATATATATATATATATATATATTTGAGCATGAATAATTATTAAGGTTTGAATCAATAATATTTTTGATTGTGCAAGTTTATTATTTGAATTTGGACTACTTGATGCATAATGTTGTCAAAGTAATATCTCTTGTAGATATTTTTTCAAGAATAATATTAAATGTTGTGTGTGTATATATTTATATGAATATTAAATCGACCCAAAGGTAGTTTTATATTTAACCAAATTATATACATACATGTGAGGATAAACATGTGACAATTATTTGGAATAACCATGTGAACAATAAATCGATCCAAAGATACATTATTGTCAGTGTTTGATTATCACAACAAGAGTACCGCTAGCAGTTGATATTATTGTCCAAAGACTTGATGTTAATGTTGCATTTAGTATCTTGAGATGGGTTGTACAATCGTTCATTTTATTATTGTTTTATTTTGATGTAGTAGTGAGTTACTAAAAAAAGATTGTTTTCTTTTCAGCGAATTTCACTGCAGTATCTGCAAACTTAGGTTCAATTCCAACGCTTAATGGTTCCAATTATAAGGAATGGAAAAGTAAAGTTAAGATTGTGCTTGGATGTATGGATCTTGACCTTGCGTTAAGGATGGAACAACCTGCTTCTCCTACAAATGACATCACAACTGAGTATAAGGCTATTTATGAGAAGTGGGAACGTTTTAATCGCATTGGTTTATTGATCATTTTGGACACCATTCCGGAAACCTTTAGAGGTGTTGAGGAGATCAAAGATCTCAAACAATTATTTGCTGAAATGGACTTGTGTTTTGCAAGTAGCGATAAAGCAGAAATAAGTACGCTTATGTATCGCTTTCAAACCATGAGGTACCATAGCAAAGGAAACAACATAAGGGAGTACATTTTGGAAATGTCCAACATTGTTTCAAAACTTAAAACTCTCAAGATTGAGCTTCAAGAAGAAATGCTCATATTTTTTTTTGTCTTAAACTCTCTTCCTCCTCACTTCAATCAAGTGAAATCCAGTTACAACACACATAAGGAGAAATGATCTCTTAATGAGCTCATTTCGTATTGTGTGAATGAGGAGGATATAATGAAACAAGAAAGGTCTGAAAGTGTTCATATGGTTAACACCTCTAAAGGTCAGGGCAAAAGAAGGAAAATTGAGGTAGTTAAGAATGATGCTGCTAAAGGTCCAACTCAAAAGAATTAGACTAAGGTTGAAGATACATGTTTCTTTTGTAAGAAAGTTGGACATATGAAGAAGGACTGCCAAAAGTATCACGCATGGCGTGTAAAGAAAGGTAGTTTCTTTGCTAGGTCTGTTCTGAAGTGAACATAGTTGAAGTACCCAGAAACACTTGGTGGTTAGATACAGCTGCAACTACTAACATCAGTGTTTCAATGCAGGGTTGCCTGAGCTACCGAAAACCAATTGATGCTGAAAGACGCATTTATGTGGCTGATGGATTTGCGGTGGATGTGGAGGCAATTGCACATTTTAGATTTTTTTTAGTATTGGTTGTTTTTTTGGTTTTGAAAGACACTTTTGTTGCATCATCTTTTAGAGATAATTTGGTTTCTGATCCTTATTTAGATAGATCTGGTTATTCTTGTCTATTTTGGAATGGAAAAACTACTTTGTCTTTAAATTCAGTTGTAATTGGAACTGATACACTTATGGATAATCACAATCTTTATATGTTTGACACTATAGATTTTCATAATGAAAACTTATGTGTTGAATCAAGGGGTACTAAACAAAAGTTCAAAAATGCAAGTTCAGGAACTCTGTGGCACAAACGCTTAGGTCACATTTCTAGAATAGAATTGAGCGACTTGTGTCAGATGGTATATTGAGTTATGTTAACTTCACAAATTATGATGTTTGTGTGGCTTGCATTAAAGGAAAACAGACTAAGCATAAGAAATTGGGTGCATACAGAGCTACAGAAGTCCTTGAGTTGATACATACATACATACATTTGTGGACCTTTCCCTATGGCATCTTGGAATGGTCAACAATACTTTATATCTTTCATTGACGACTACTCTTGATATGCATACTTTTTTCTTATTCATGAAAAATCAGTCTTTAGACATGTTCAAGAAGTTTAAGGCTAAAGTTGAGAATCAACTCGACCGAAGGATAAAGTCTATTAGATCTGACCGTGGTGGAGAATATTACGGTTCATGTGAACAACGTCCAAGACCATTTGCCAGATACCTAGATGAGTGCGGAATCATCCCACAATATACCATGCATGGGTCTCCCAGCATGAATGGTGTATTAGAAAGATGAAACCGTACTCTTAAGGACATGGTAAGGAGTATGATCAGACATTCCACATTACCTGAATCACTCTGGGGAGAAGTGCTAAAGACTGCAGTTTACATTCTTAATCGGGTACCAACTAAGACAACTGCAAAAACACCTTATGAGCTTTGGATTGGTAGGAAACCGAGTCTACATCATTTTCACATATGGGGATGTCCAGCTGAGGCTAGGCCTTACAAGCCATTTGACAAAAAGTTGGACTCTAGAACTGTGAGCAGATACTTTATTTGTTATTTTGAGCGATCTTGGGGGTAAAGTTTTATGATCCCACACAAAAGAACATTTTTGAGATGGGAACAGCCATGTTCTTTGAGGATAATGAATTTGGGGGAAGAAATGAAGTTAGAGATATTATCTTTGAGGAAAAATCAGATTCATGTTCTAGACCGATTCATTGAAGCTCTTCCTCAAAATCAAGATGACAATGAAATTCAAATTCAAGATCTTTAAGAACCGGTGCATCAAGAACAGGTACCGGTGCATCAAGAACAAGTGCCAGTGCATCAGGAACAAGTGCCTTTGCGGCGATCCACAAGAGAAAGAAGAAGTGCTATTCCAGATGATTATATAGTAGTTCTTATGGAACAAGAGGAAAATCAAACCTAATTGGAAGATGATCCTATCAACTTCCGTGAGGCCATGGGTAGTTCCAATTCAAATAAGTGGGTCAAAGCTAGTGAAGAAGAGTATCACTCAATGCTAGACAATTATGTTTGGGACATTTTTCAATTACCAGAAGGTGTGAAACCCATTGGTTGCAAATGGATATTTAAAATCAAAATGGACTCAAGTGGTAATGTGGAGAGGTATAAGTTTCATCTAGTAGCTAAAGGCTATACTCAGAAAGAAGCTTCTCATCAATGGTACCACAAGTTTCATCAGGTAATCACCTCTTTGGGTTTTGAGGTGAATTTGGTTGAAGATTGTATGTATCACAAGTTCAGTGAAAGTAAGTGCATTTTCCTAGTATTGTATGTTGATGACATACTACTGGCCACTAACAATATAGATATGTTTCATGAGACCAAAAAATTTCTTAAGGAGAAATTTGAGATGAAAGATCTTGGTGAAGCATCCTTTGTATTAGGAATCCACATTCATCGAGACAAAAGTTGAGGTGTTCTAGGGTTTTCACAAAGGGCCTATATTGATAGAGTATTAAAGAGATTTGGCATGCACGATTGCAAACCAGGAGATACCCCAATCTCTAAGGGAGACAAATTTAGTCTCAAACAATGCCCTAAAGGAAATTTAGAAATTCAGGAGATGTATGCTCAAGTTTTTATGCGTCCAGATTTATCATACATTGTTGGAGTTTTGGGCAGATACTTGAGTAATCCAGGTTTGGACCATTGAAAAGCAGCCAAAAGGGTCATGAGGTATCAGCAGAGAACAAATGACTATATACTCACATATCGGAGATTTAATTACTTAGAGGTCATTGGATATTTTGATTTTGATTTTGCTGGATGTCAAGATAGTAGAAAATCCACTTCAGGCTATGTTTATATGTTGGGTGGTGGAGTAATTGCTTGGTGTAGTGTGAAACAATAACTTGTAGCTTCCTCCATAATGACAGAGCAATTTTTGAGGCATTCAATCATGGACTTTGGCTCAGGAATTTTGTCACTGGGCTGCGGATTGTTGAGGGAATTGAAAGACCACTCAAGTTATATTGTGACAATCAGCTGTTTTGTACTCCAACAAAAATAGAAGCGTGACAAAGTCCAAGTTTATCGAGATTAAGTTTTTCGTTGTTCAAGAGAGGGTACAAATTGGAGAGATTTTTATAGAACACTTAGGCACAAACTCCATAATAGCAGATCTTCTTACGAAATGTATTCCACCAAAGGTCTTTCATGAGCATACTGCTCGAATGGGTGTTTCAATGTTTGAGGAACATTTGGTTTAGTGGGAGTTTTTCATTTGGTTTTGGGTTTTATGTTTTAGTTATGTTTATGCACATTTCATTTTCTGATCAGAATTTAAATACTTAGTTTACTCTTTTGAACAATAAAGTTAAAGGATCTCAATAAGGTAGGACCAGTTGAAAATCGACATGTAGTGATCATTTTTCATGTGATTTTCATGCCACACTTTTCTGTCTTTTGACTATATTGATTTCAGTGACCATGAAAGGTTTAGTTATTTTTTATTATAGCAAAGACCGCCATGATTCTATGTTGTTATAGTCAATGAATGAGATTATTTAAGACTCAAGTATATAATGACCATTTTGAGCTCATAAAGTATAACATTTTCAGGATACATATGTGACCCGGTGGGAGATTAGAAAAATTATTTTGGGGTCACAAATATATAATTAATGTGTTAGGGTCATTATGTAAAAGAGTCAAAAGTATATGGATACATTTAGTCATTTCTAATTTGATGAAGGGTCGAATTAGAAATTGCTTCTATATAAATATAAGGTTTTGAACCCGTAACAACCCTAACAAGAAATACATAAAACTCTCTGCATCCCATCAACAGAGACCTTAAGCTATTCTCGGTTCGTTGTGGAAGAACCATTCCCAAAATTCAGATCATAAGTCATAGATCCAAAAGGTACGTTTCCACTTAGACTACTTACATTGAGGGTGTTGAAAGGGTGTTAAATTTTTTTTTAACAGCTTAATGTGTTGAATTCGTAAAAAATGAGAGAGAAAATGTCATGTGTCAACTTATCATTGGACCAAAATAAATTAAGAGATATTATTGTTTTTTTCTCCATACTATTAAAACTCAATTATTGGATAATATAATAATTACTTTAATTTTATTTTTATATCAAAATTTATAATTTTTTATTTTCTATAAATAGAGATTCGTTTCATTTGATTTGGACACAGAAAAAAAAATATCTTATTTTGTCAAAATGGATTCCAATAATAACCCTTTCAATCCCCCAAAATTCTGGTAATTACTCTTTCAACTACCCAAATCCCAACAATTATCAATTTCAAAATCGACCTCCTAACTAACCCCAACATATACCCAATTATGGGTATCCTCCAAATTTTTTCATATCGTCAGCTATTCCGAATTTTAATCCATACTACAGATCGATGATGTCATATCCATCTCAAGAACCCCCTAATTTCTCTACTCCAACCGACAATGAAGTTGTCTTAAATATTAGTACAACTCAAATTCATGAATTTTTGACACAAATGGTTCTTGGTGGTATGGGCGGTGTTGATGAAGCCACTCCAAATACAGATGATTCAACTCATGTTCATCGCAAAAACCCCAAATGGACCACCGAGCAAAATTTGGTGTTATTGAGTGGTTGGATTAAATATGGAACCGACAGTGTTGTTGGCAAAAACCAAAAAGATGAGGCATATTGGGGTAAAATTGCTGATTATTGAAATGAACATTGCTCATTTCAGTCGCCGCATGATGGAGCTTCATGCAAAAATCATTACATCTACATCAACCAAAGACTTGGCAAATGGATTGGCGTTTACGATAACACTAACCGTATGCAATAAAGCTGATGGTCAGAGAATGATGTATTGGCAAAAGCGCATGAATTATACTTAAGTGTTAATAATGGTCATTTCAATCAAATGTCAGAATGGCACGGTGTTTGTGATTAACCACAGTATAGTAGTTAGGTTGGAGGAAATAGTGGCTCCGGGAGCAGTGGATCTAAGAGATCATGAGAGAGTGATGCAAGTGGTTCTAGCTCTATTGGATCCATTACTCGTCTAATGGGGAGGGATGCAGCTAAAAAAAGGGTAAAAAGAAAAGCAAGAATGTATCCAAACAAACATTGATTGACAGGGGTGGCTCCCTGATATGCATTATTAATGTAGAAAACGACATACATTATTAAAGTAGGTATAGAGAGAAATTATTGAAATAGAAAACAACAGACATTAAAAGCAGAAAAGACAGACATTATTAAAACATGCATGGGGAGAAATTATTGAAATAGAAACGACATACGTTATTAAAGCAGAAAAGATAGACATTATTAAAACATGCATAGGAAGAAATTATTAAAATAGAAAATGACATACATTATTAAAGAAGAAAAAGATAGACATTATTAAATCAGAACACACCAAACAATATTATTAATTTCCAAACATATCTTGACCCAACTTCTCCAATAGCTGTTTACTCCGGTCATCAAGATGCTCTTTCTTACTTAACTTCAAATACATTTTCATCTTCTTATCTTGAGTTTTTTCTTTCATTAATTGGTTAGCTTCGTCTTATCTCATGGCTATTTTGTCTAGCCGTTCCAACTCTTTCTCTCTTGAATTGTTTAAATTCATAATAATAATGCATATCGGGGAGCCACCCCTGACAGTATATATCCTTCTTATCCAACTTTTGTCAAATCAATAAGACTTCCTTAGAGTGAACTAGATGAGTTATTTGCACAACGTCAAGAAGGATGTCGGAAGGACATTGAACGTGCATTCGGAGTGTTGCAAGCTCGTTTTAAAATTATCTATGAACCAGCTCGCATGTGGGTTATAACTAATTTGGCTATGATCATGAGGTCATGTATCATATTACATAATATGATAGTTGAGGATGAGCGAGATACATATGTTTAACATTGGACCGATTATGATCAATTTGAGGCAAGTGGGTCTAGTATACCGCAACCATTCTCGACTGAGGTGCTTCCTCTATTTGCAAATCATGTGCGTGCTAGATCCGAGTTGCGCGATTCAAATATACATCACGAATTGCAAGCGGATTTAGTCAAACATATATGGGCAAAATTCAGAATGTTTAGAGACTAAAATATTTTTTTTTATAAAAAATTGTAATGTAAGAATTTTATAGTTTGTATGTGTAATATAATAATAATAATGTGTGTTTCAATAAAATTTAAGTGTGTTTTAATAAAATTATATGTTTTAATAAAAATGTGGGGTAAGATGTTGAATTTTTTAAACAAAACCATTGTAGTGTGTAAATTAAAATTGGATGTTGAATTATGAGATGGATGAGAGAGAAGATGATGTGGAGTAAAAACGAGGGTGTTGAATATTGAAACCATTGTAAATAGTCTTATGTTCTTATTAATGAATGACTGACATATATTTATGATTGAGAAATCGTAAACTATATTTAACAATTGTTACAAAGAATATTAAATAATATTATATATTATGTATAAAATCCGCTATAGCGTTTTTAAAAAATGTGCGGTTTTGGTTAATTGGCGAAATATTTTTTTTAATAATTTTTTTTTGAAAACAGCCTTTTTTGTTTCAACAATCACGCACTCTCTCTAAATCCGTTATGTTAATGTAGACAAAAATATCAACATTAACATAAAATAATAAAATAAACAACATGTCAGTTCAAAAAATAAAAGCTACCAAAGAAATACCATTGGATACCATGTTTATTCACGGGGGAACTTTTATTCACATTCATATGATATTGCTCCAAATGATTCATATTTCTCAACCGTTCAATTTTAGATTTGTCGCCATGCGTTCTTTGCATAACATTGGACAGCTTTACCCGATCTTAACACTTTTTTAGCTGTTTTAAATACGTTATGTCGTGTGAGTTAATTTAAGTTGAAATATTTATTTTTAACGATAACCATTTTGCCTCTTTCACTTAATATTTTGTTTTTTTTCCTTTATCATCTAAATTTTAATAATTTAATTGAACTAGTCAAAAAAATAAAAGTGGGCAGGGTAGAGATTAAAATAAACCACAGATTTTTTCCTGAGGTATTTAATACTCCAGGAATTATGCTGTCAACGCAATAATCTTAGTGAATAAAAATGTAATTAATGTAATCTCTTAGTTTAGTTGTAGTAGTTAATGTCCTTTCTAGTAATTGTTCTTTGTGTTGAAGTAGTACAACAATATAGATCACCTTTTGAACTTTATAACCCCGACAATAAAAGGACACGTGGTTATGAGTTGGAGATCGACACGATCACATGCATACAAAAAGATTGGTTAGATTCGAGTTTTGTACATCTACTGGTACTTTTAATTAAATAAATAAAATTATGGATGTGAGATAGGTGTTCGTAGGGATGCAAAAACGTATATAATATGGATATGGTTAGTGGAAGGACGAGCAAGAGTCACCATCTCTGCTTTATTCATGCTCACTTGTCAAAGCATTCTTGGTTACTCTACTCAGCTTCCTCTTCCTCGTGTTCTATTCCACTTATCTATTTTTTTTTCTTATTTAAATAGATATTTCCTTATACTAAAGACATGTAACACAAATCGTTTAAATCAACATTTCGTATAGTGAAAGGACTGGCTGATTGTATTTAACGCCTATAAGTTACGGGGTTTGGGTTAATTGTCATTTGTCAGCATCTTAATTATTGTATTTCGATTTTCAGGTATCACTGTTTTTGTTTTCATTTGTTACCGTCCTTTTTGTCATCTTTCTAAATATGATCCACAATTTGATTGATTGGACATAAATATCAGATTCTCATTCATTTACATTATACGGCTCTAGTTTCTCAATATACCATTTATTTTCTTTCTCATGATATATGACATAGCATAAATACATGTTTTTATGCGTCTTTTTGTTGTACGCTTAATTTATTTAACAAAAAGATTTTAGGTGATTAATGAGCTTAAGTAATTATTAGGAATGTATATATTAACATTTTGTCCTTAATGGTCTTTTACATACTATGTAATTAGGTTAAGTCCATATGTATATAAGGTTATTATCTTCTATTGACAATCGTAATCAGTAATAAATATTTTTCTCAAACTTGATTTCTTGTCATGGTACTAGTGCTCTCCTAATGATCTATTAGGCAGGGTTCGATATTTTTTACTTTTTATTTCCTTGGCATTGATATCTTCGACTCTATGTCGAAGTATCCTTCTTATTTGTGTGTTGCCTTTGCTCATTTTGTTTATTATCTTACTCTGTTTTTGATGGCCACACCTATGCACTCAGGGTCAAAACATGAACCTCATGCTTGGATGGAGCCTGCTCAACGTTGCATAGATCTATACTATGTCTCGTCAAGAGAAAATTCTAGAGTTATCATCTCTCACCCACAATTTTGGGGTTCAAATTATGATGAGTGGGCTAAGAATATTCGTTTGGCTTTGCGTGCACGCAAAAAATTTGGATTTGTTGATGGAAGTATCCCTCAAACTACAACTGATTTTAAGGATTTGGAAGATTGGTGGGCTAATAATGCCATGGTTGTTTCTTGGATAAAGTTAACGATGGCACTAGATATGTTTGGTGTTGTGAAGTCATCTTTGCTATCTCGAGATCCTTTACCAACGATTGATGAAGCATATGAGGTGGTATGTCAAGATGAAGACACTCGGAGAGCTAGTAGACATGTCGAGGAGTTAGTTGAGAATGTTAGTTTCTCGGTTCAAACGCTTTCTCGCTCTCGACCTTCTACTGAATTGAAAGACTATCGATTGTCTATACTTTTTGTAGCCGGTATGGTCATCTCACTGTGAAATGCTTTCGAAAAATCGTCTATCAGACTTGGTGGGGTGATTGACCACACTCGAAAACTCAACTCAACACTCGTACTGCTTTAAACCCATCCAAATGAAATGATCATGTTCATGTTAATAATGCTACTCTGGTTGCAGGTCCGAGTTTGGTGTTCGTTAGCACTTTGCATGTCATTACAGAGTCTGATCGACATGGTTTTAGTTGTTTGACTGATTAAAAATGGAAAACTATGGGTTGGGATGTTGAATGAGAGAATGAGGCTGTATTTTTCAATTATCTGATATTGTGTGTATTATTCAGGACTGCATCACACACATGCTGATTGGAGCAACTAAACAAATTAATGGTCTTTATTTCTTTTGAGGTGTAACTGAGGCTTTGCATGCTCAACCATCTGTTCCTTCAAAGGTGTGGCACCAATGGTTAGGATATCCTGCCTCACCTGTTTTGGAGCTACTGAAGTTATCTGATTCTTCTTCTTTATTTGATTATAGCAGTTGTGACATTTGTATTCGTTCAAAACATACAAGAGATATTTTTCCTTTCGAGTTGCAATAGAGCTACTTTAGTTTTTGAGTTAGTACATTGTGATTTGTGGGGTCTTTACCGCACACCATCTTATTGTGGTTCAAAGTATTTCCTAACATTACTAGATGATCACTCAAGATCTTTATTGTTATATCTAATTGAGGAAAAATCGGAAACAACACCATGGTTTTGTGAGTTCATTTCTATGGGTAAACAACAATTTGCAACAAAAGTTAAACGAATAAAGAGTGATAATGGAACCGAGTTCATTGGTATGACATCTTATTTTCGAGAAAATGTTATCGTTCACGTAACATCTTGTGTTGGTACTTCCCAGTAAAACAAACACATTGAACGTAAGCATCAACATTATACTCAACGTCGCTTGTGCTTTACGGTTTCAGGATTATTAACAGCTAGAATTCTAGGGATATTGTGTTCCAACTGCACTATATCTTATTAATCGGACAACAACTCCAATGTCAGAAGGAAAGACTCCTTATGAGATGTTGTATAATCGACCACCAAATCTTGATCACCTTCATGTACTAGGTTGTCTCTGTTACGTGCATAACCAACGACACAGTGGTGACAAGTTCGCAGCTCACAGTACATGATCAGTCTTCCTTGGGTATCCATACAGGAAAAAAGGTCGGAGAGTGTATGGTTTAGAGACTAGAACTAACTCTACATCTCGTGATGTTATCTTCATCCATACGAAATTTCCATTTGCAGTTTCTATTGACATCAATCCATCTACTTTTGTTTTCACACCTCTATCACCTTCACTAGTTGATGATGATCCTCTGTTTCATTATATTTCTTTTTACCTACACCTGTGATAAACGTAAGTGCACCACCTGCATCAGACAATGTTGACCCATTCACTGCTGAACATACTGAATCTCCGCCTGAAATCACACATGAATCTACTGATCCACAACATGTCGAGTCTACTGAACCTCATGACTCGTCTTCGACTCCTCGTGGTGTATCACCTGCACCATAAGAAACTAGTCTCGACGGCAGATCATTGTAGATTGATGACATTTTATATGATGCTGGTGCTATTTTACCTGAAATCTCAGATACACCTACACTTGAACCAGAAATAACTCCACTAATTGATATTGAGCCAAATCTTGGACGAGGATGTCGAAAGAAGATCCCTTTAACCAAACAACATGACTATGTTACTACAACAACACATATTGAATCCGATAGTGCTTTTGTTGATTCCTCTTGGTATCCTATTGAAGATTACATTAATTGCTTCCATTTTTCACCTCAATATTAAGCTTTCCTTGCAGCTATTAGTGCTGGTCAGATACCATGCACATACCAAGCAGCTTTTGAGGATGAAAATTCGAGAGGTGCAATTTGGAGTGAGATTGATGCGCTTGAGGAAGCTGGTACTTGGACAATACAACATTAGCTCCTGGTAAAAACGCTTTGGGCTGTAAATAGGTGTTTACCTTGAAGTACATGTGTCTGATGGCACAATAGAGCGATATAATGCTCGCTTAGTAGTACTTGGCAACACACAGACTGAGGGTATTGACTATACAAAAATGTTTTCACGTTCTTGCCATGTGGTCACTATTCGATCATTTCTTGAAGTCATTGTTGCTCATGATTGGGAGGTTCATTAGATGGATATTCATAACGCCTTCCTACATGGCAATTTGGAAGAGGAAGTTTACATTAAATTTCCTCCTATTTTTGGCATAAATAACAAGAATATGGTCTACAAGTCACATAAATCACTCTACGGTCTTCGGCGCCAAGGTGAGTATAGCCTTAGTCGAGTATGGTTTTGAGCAGAACTAGGATGACTACTATTTATTCGTTTATGCCAAAGGTATTGACCAACTCCACATATTGGTTTACGTGGATGATCTAATTACAATATGTAGCAGTTCAGAGTTAATAAGCTATTTCAAAGCTTATTTAAGTACTTGTTTTCGAATGAATGATCTAGGTATGTTGAAATATTTTCCGAGAATTTAGGTGGCTCAATCACCTTCTAGTATGTACTTGTCACAAAGAAAGTATGCCCTTGACATAATTTCAGAAACTAGATTGCTTTGTGCTAAGCCGGCTTCGCATCCTCTCGAGCAAAATCATCAACTTGCTCTTGTGTCGGGTCCTGCTTACTCTAATCTATCGCAGTATGAGAGATTGGTTGGATACTTAATATATCTTGGAGTCACTCGATGCAGACTTCTCCGAGCTAATACAGACAGCCACATTGATGCGTGGTGCGATGCAAATTGGACTGCCTGTTCGATGTCATACAAATCATTGACTGTATGGTTCATTCAGTTAGGTGGTTCTCCGATTTTTTGAAAAACAAGAAAACAACGTGTTGTTTCTCGTTCTTTTACTGAGATTGAATATCGACCAATGGCAGATACGGTTAGTGAAATTCTATGGTCATTTACACTACACTGTGATAATATGTCGGCTATATACCTTAGTAATAACCCGGTTTTCCATGAGAAAACAAAACATGTTGCTTTTGATTGTCATTTCATTAAGGATGAGATATTGCACAATGTCATCAAGCCATAACATGTCTTAACAACTTCACACTAGCCAACATTCTTACCAAGGCTCTTGGTCGGAAAGAGTTTGAGAAGTTTTTATCCAAGTTGAGTGTTTGTCACATACACACTCCAACTTGGGGGAAGTAATTATGAATGTATATTTTACGTTTGATAGTTAACATTTTGTCCTTAATGATTTTTTACATACGATGTAATTAGATTAAGTCTATATGTATATAAGGCTATTGTTCTCAACCGTAATAAATAAGAAAACCTTTTCTTAAACTTGATTTTTTGTTAGTAATCAAGATAATATTAATCTTGGAAGTTACATTACTCTTTTGTAGGAAGTTTTAGGATCATAAGTGGATTTTCCATTGGGAAACATGTCATTCTTCCTCTTCTTCTCAGGCTCTATAGCCAGCTTAATGATAGCACCCTTGGACATGAGGAGAATGTAAAGTTTGAGAGTTGCAATGGTTTTCGACATCCTTAATGTATTACAATATATTAGGCTGCTTGGCATAAGAGGACACTACACAATCGATCTTCCGGTTGGAGTGGCACTTGGATAATCTTTGATTCATTGGCTGGGAAATACGAAGAGATGAGCAAGAGTCGACACTTAGGCCCTAGTTTTAACATAATTTCAAAAGAATCTCTAGTCAATTAAATTTGTTTTGTTTGGCTTTCATAAATTGTTAATTTATTACCAAAAAGAAAGAGTTAAATCTTACTTTACAAAAGACAAAGTTTATAATTTAGGGAATATCATGGGAAATGTCCATTTTATGTTTTAAATTATGAGAAATGCTCTTTTTTAAAACCTTATGTGAAATCTCCTTTTATGTTTTAAATTATGAGGAATGCCTTGTTTTTGGATTGTAAATTGTGTCTACGGTGGATAAATTTTGTCCAAAGTGTACATATTCAATATATTTGTCTACCGTGTACAAGTATATTGCATTTTTGTCCATTGCATACGTAAATTTACTGAATATGTACACTGTAGACAAAACTTGTTTATCGTAGACGCAATTTACATTTAAAAAAGGGTATTTCCCATAATTTGAAACATAAAAGGAGCATTCGCAGAAGGTTTTAAAAAAGGGGTATTTCGCAGAAGGTTTTAAAAAAGGAGTATTTCGCAGAAGGTTTTAAAAAAGGGGCATTTCTTATAATTTAAAATATAAAAGAGGCATTTTAGATTATTATTTCTATAATATAATGGACCCAAAAATAATTAAAAAGACCCACTTCAAGTACTTAAGAACCATTAGTATGATTAATGGTAATCCTAGCTATACTTAAACTAAAGGGAAAGCAGATTATGATTCCCCTTGATTGGTAATCGAGCAAGCGAGAGTCTCTTATAGTCTTGTTGAGTTGCTTGAAGATACTCCCTTGAGTAGTAGAGATGTTGTAGTACAGTCACATATTTCTCTCCTTCCATATAATGTATTTCAAAGTCCGTGATGCTAATTTCCTAAGGAGCGATAATTGTCTGTAACACCCTCGGTCCGATCTAAACCGGAGACGCTACTGATGCATATCCAAGCCGACGAGCCAAGGAATCCGAAACACATTCGGTCCTTGATCTAAGCTCGAACACACATTCTGTCCTAACATCTCAAGGTTTTGCAACCCGAAACGATAGTCCGTTAGTTTGCCCCGGACCAAGGCTAGCACATACGCGAACCAATTTACATGAAAACAATTTATACCATTTTCAAAAGCGTTTACAAAACAAAACCAAATCCTCGGCCAAGTTTAAAAGAAATTTACAAACCGCATTTGTTTCATACATTTGTAAAAGGAAAAAATCTACACCGACCTCATATGCTTTCCTTCGCGACCTAGGGGTTCTTACTTTGGTCACCTATAAGAGGGAAGTTAGCCGTGAGCAAACACTTGCTCAACGAGTTTGGGAACCACCACTAGGCAACGTTAGTACCATAATACTTAACAACATAATTCACGCATCACACAATTCACATAAGCATAAACACACACCATCTTCAATTACCACTCACATACATTTGTGGACCGTCCGCAATGCAATACCAACAATCCGTATTGCCGGTCCACCACACACATAACAACCTCACTGCGGACCAGTCACAATGTAATATATTTACAATCCGCGTTGCCGGTCCACCACGCACCACGTACACAGTACATGTCGTATCACAACACACACTTCACGTACCCTCAACGGTACGAAATCGAAATCACATTCCGCTTCACGTACCCTCAATGGTACGAAGCCACATTCACACGCTTCACATACCCTCAACGGTATGAAGCCATATTCACACGCTTCACATACCCTCAACGGTACGAAGCCACATTCACACGCTTCACATACCCTCAACGGTACGAAGCCACATTCACACTCACCATCCAAAACCAACTTCAATCATGTGCACATGAAACATTACATAACAATTAACTCACACAGGTATTAATGAGTCATTACGCATCACCACACACATCTTTTATACAACCTTTACTCATATACAACCAACACATAAAACAACACCTACCAATTCTCATAACCTTTATCAACCTATAACCTCCACCATATCCTTAACATAACAATTTCATAACTCTTACTAGTTACCAATAACCCGCAACTACACTTAGTGGATTTTAGTTAACTTCCATCGATTTGTAGGTGCAATTCTCATTCACGGTAAGGACACTAACACCTTATCAACAACGTGGCCAATCATCTATTCAACCTACACCACATTCACGTTATGAACATATCATATCAACATGATCCATCACAACTAACACGCAACACACGACCACACAATCACGCAACAATATACATCCACACAATTCACACAACTACCCACGATAAACCCTAATCTTGCGATCATTCAAACCGAGATTAAACACAACGGTCTCACAATCATGATTCGGCCAACAACTAACGTTTCATCACGACAAACACACGATTATGTTACAATCCTCTATACCAAGTCATCACTTAAAATTTAACACATAATCACATCCACTTTTGCAGTCTTAACCACAAACTCACCTCGTTTGCTCATTCCTTTACTTAGTGGGATTATGCGAATTGGTTTTTCCTTTCTAAGCCCAAATCTCCGATACTTCTGGTAATGATTTAGCAAGAATTTTGACAACAATTTGGAAGCAACACACTTAGGATTTTTCCATCCTTTCTCGTGAGCCTCTCCTCCTATTTATAGATGGATTAAGCTAGAAGCTTAACCAAACTCTCTAGGAGTTTAACCACACAAACTAAATGGTGATTAAGTACTCCTAAAAACACGCCAAGTGTCTACTTAATGACTCATGATATGGTTACTTAACGCTTAAGCTTCATCTTAAGCTTCATGACACTTGGCCCTAAAACTTTCCCTAATATTTTCTAGACAATTTCGTCTCTCTCCTGACCAGCTTAATCATTCCCCATTCTTAGTTATTCATTCCTGACAAATTATCCGAGAACCAAACTTTGTTCACCCAATCTAGTGAGAGTGACTCCCAAAAGATAGTTAACAAGAGGACACCAAAGAAATAAGTGCTCCATTGTTTCAACATAATTATTACATACGCAACATGCATCAGTTGTGCTGACTCCCCAGTTTATTAATCATGTTCTCATTGCCTAGATGTCTACTCTGTTGAGTTTTGTCAAGCACCTAGTAGAGCTAAGTGATCCACTGATCCATGATTCCCACTCCTCAGGAACATGTTTTCTCATCGCCCTGCGCTTGCTTGTTTGTTGGTTTATTTTTCACTATTCTGTTTTGCTTTCACTTTGTTTCTATTATTTTCTCTGTTTTTCCTTTAGCTTATTTTCACGTTCAATCTAGGTTGCTAGATACAAATTACTCTGATTGGCTTAGATTAGAGAATTTGATTGTGTCATGATTGTTAGTTATACTCCCAATTGGTTTGATACCTTTTGTGCTACTTCGACACAGTAGTACAATAGGATTTGAAAACTAGAGTAAAATCATGTTATCAAATTGGTGTTGTTGCCAAATGGGTTATACTAGCTACATTTAGGACTATGAACTTCCTGAGATGAAGTTTCTTTTTGTTTCCCGTTTATTACTCACTTGTGGCCTTGCCTTTGTTGTTTTTTTCAGATTGAGTTGAGTTTACTCATTGTATGCAGACACTGTCAAAGGGCAGTCAGAACCTTCTCCGATTCCTCAACAATATTGATCAGCTTCCACGTGAGTTGACAGAGCAGAGAAGTCGTCCCCAAGGTGAACTAGAAAACTCAGTGGGAATGGATCCTCCACAAGGCTCGAACACAGAACAACTGCTTGTGCATGGACCTCATCAGAGGAGGCCAAGAACAATTGGAGTAGGAGATGCACAGAGCAACACCACCCAACGACATGGGATTTTCCATCCTATTATCCAAAACAATAACTTCGAGATCGAGAGCGGTCTCATCACCATGATCCAAAACCAAAAGCTTTATGGACTGCCTTCTGAAGATCCGCTTGATCATCTCGATGAATTTGAAAGGCTTTGTAGCCTCATGAAAATCAATGGAGTTAGTGAGGATGCATTTAAGCTGCGGTTGTTCCCATTCTCTCTAGGGGAAAAAGAACACATCTGGGAGAAGCATTTACCTCAAGGCTCTATCACCTCCTAGACTAAGTGTAAGACAACCTTTCTTGCAAAGTTTTTCTCCAACTCAGGACTGCAAAGCTCCGCAATGCGATTTCAAGTTTTGTGCAAAACATTTCTGAAGCTTGGGAGCGATTCAAGACCTATCAATCACTCACCATAGTTTCAGCATAAAATCTCTACTTAAGACCCTATTCAGAGGTGTTCTCGTTAAGTTCTGAATGCTCTTGGACATAACGAGCAATGGCAACTTCCTTAACAAGGACTTTGATGATGGTTGGGACTTAATGGAGAATCTTGCTCAAGCAGATGGTCAATACAACGAAGATTATGATAGAACTGTGTCAGGTCCAACTGAATCTGATGTAGTGAGCAGAAAGGAGATCAAGGCTCTGAATGAGAAACTGGATAAGTTACTCATGGTACAGCAGAAACATGTTCATTTTGTGAGATGATGAGTAGGTTCAGGAAGAGGAGGACGATCAGGTTGAAGAGGTTAGTTTTGTGCATAATCAAGGCGGATGTTACAAGCAGTACAACAACTACAAGCAGAATCCGAACCTCTCTTATAGGAACACAAATGTTGCTAACCCCCAAGACCAAGTCTACCCGCCCAAACCCCAACAGGTTCCCACCAAAGCTTATGTGCCTAAACATCAATACCATCAGAGTTTCCAGCCAGCTCCAACCGTGCCACAGGGTTATGAAGCACAAGCTCCACCGCTTACTAAGCAGCCTACATAAGTTATGGATTTGCTACAACAGATTCTCAAGAGTCAGAAGTCTACAGCTACTGAGTTGACACATAAGTTTGTAGAGGTGCACCCAAATATTGACGCTTCTCATAATGATCTCAACTTAGCAAGCTTCTTCTTCCACTGTGAAGACATCTAGGCAACTCCCAGGGAAAACAATTCAAAACTCCAAGGAATATCATGCTAATGCTATTACTCTACGGAGTGGATGTGAGATGTTAATTCGTGCGAAAAGTGGCAAAGATATTGAGGAAAATAAAGCTTAGGAATGGGAGGATTATCTAATCAAGGATAAGGCTAAAAAACCAACTCTATATGTTCAACTCGACCAGTCAGATACTCGAGTGTAGCCTTCTATGGAGAAAGTCTCGCCTAATATGCCACTTGACCAACCAACTAGACCTGCATGTGGTTGAGTGTCACCTTCTGATGTTCAAAAATTGTCAGCCCCTTAGGAAAAGAATAAGCCATTCATACCTCCACCTTATAAACCCCAATTGCCGTTTCCCCAAAGGTTTAAGAAGGATTTAGCAGAGAAATATAACTCTTTTCGATAAGCAAATGAAGGATATTGAGGTAAAAGTTCCTATCCTTGATGCATTTATGCTAATGTCGCTTTAGAAGAGTTGGTAGCAGAAGATAAGTTGCAAGTCGCTTTAACAAAGCCAGCCGCTGATGGGTATTTGAGCAAAGAAATTGAATGTTATGAGAAACTATTAGACCCCCAAAAGTTGGTTAATGGTCAGTTATGATTGAGGAGTTGGTTGGAGAATGTTCTGAGGTCCAGGCAGAAACAGGAGAAGGGACAACCTCAACAAGCCGTGATTTCACAGCTTTCAAAAACAAATCGACTACCCCATTAAATCTAGAAGTGGTCGAGTGTGTCCCCAACTCGTCTAATGAAGACTGGTCTGACCTCAAAGCACCCCAAGTGGAAATGAAACCACTTCCTGCAGGGCTAAGGTACGCTTTCTTAGGTCCTAACTCTACTTATCATGTGATTGTCAATGATGCTTTAAATGATGATCAGTTGAGCATGTTATTGACTAAACTGAAAAAGTTTAGAAAAGCTATAGGATATTCTCTAGCAAACATTAGAGGCATATCACCTAATCTTTGCACTCATAGGATTCATCTCGAAAACGAATCGCATTCAAGCATTGAGCATCAAAGGAGGTTGAATCCTAATCTTAAGGAAGTGGTGAAAAAGGAAATTCTTAAGTTGTTAGATGTTGATGTGATCTACCCAATTTATAATAGTAAGTGTTCATTGTGTCCCTAAAAAGGGAGGAATTACCGTGGTCAGGAATGAGAAAGATGAGATGATTCCCATTAGGAACTGGCCATAGAATGTGCATTGATTATAGGAAGTGGAATTCTTCATCCAGGAAAAATCGTTTCCCACTTCCTTTTATTGATCAAATGGTAGAACGATTAGCTAATCACTAATACTACTGCTTTTTAGATGGGTATAATGGATTTTTCCAAATCTCTATACACCATGATGACCAAGAGAAAACAACATTCACTCGTCCATATGGTACATTTGCATATAAGAGAATGTCATTCGGTTTGTGTAATGCGCTTGCTACTTTCCAATACTGCATGACATATATATTTTCAAATCTGATTGAGGAGATGGTCAAAGTTTTCATGGATGATTTCTCTGTTTATGGCTCTTCCTTCTCCCCTTGTTTGACAAATTTGTGCAGGGTACTTAGCAGGTGTGTGGAAATCAATCTTGTGTTGAACTGAGAGAAATGTCACTTCATGGTTAGGGGAGGAATTGTTTTGGGTCACAAGATATCAGAAAGGAGTATTGAGGTTGATCAAGCTAAGATTAAAGTTATTGTTTAGCTGCAGTCTCCTAAGACAATAAAGGATGTTCGAAGCTTTCTGAGTCATGCTAGGTTCTACAGGAGGTTTATCAAAGACTTCTCCAAAATTGCAAGACCACTGACTAGCCTACTATGCAAAGTGGTTGAGTTCAACTTTGACTCTGACTGTCTTAATGCATTTTCGAAGATCAAAGAAGCTTTGGTGTCTACTCCAATAGTCCATGCCCCAGATTAGACTCTCCCATTTGAGATTATGTGTGATGCAAGCGATTTTGTTGTGGGAGTTGTGCTAGGCCAGAGGAAAGATTAGAAGCTGAATGTTATCTATTACGCCAGCAGAACGCTTGACGATGCCCAAGTTAAGTATGCAACCACTGAGAAAGAACTTCTTGCAGTAGTCTTCGCGTTTGAGAAGTTTAGATCATATCTAGTTGGATCAAATGTGATTGTGCATACAGACCATGCAGCTTTGAAGTACCTAATTAAGAAAAAGGACGCTAAGCCAAGGCTACTAAGGTGGATACTGCTGCTTCAAGAATTGGACATGGAAGTAGTGGATAAACCTGGAGTAGAGAATGGAGTGGCTGATCACCTATCACGAATGATGATAGAGGACCCGATTTCTATTGATGATTCAATGCCAGAAAAGCAGCTCATGACCTTCAAAGTAGTGGAAAATTTGTGTCGAATCAGCGGTAAGCTCGCTGGAGCTACTTTACCTTTGTATGCAGATTTGGTCAACTACCTTGTTGTTGGTGAAGTGCCTAAGAGTCTGGATTCCTATCAGAGGAAGAAATTTTTTAGAAATGGGAATCACTACTTATGGGATGAACCTTATCTTTACAAGAAGGGATCTGATGGTTTGTTCAGAAGGTGCATTGCAAAGGAAGAGGTTCAGGGTGTCTTGGAGCATTGTCGTGGGTCAGCATATGGTGGTCACTTTGCCACATTCAAGACAGTTCAGAAAATTCTACAAGCTGGTTTATGCTGGCCAACTTTGTTTAAAGACACTCACGAGTTCATCTCCAAATGTGATCCTTGCCAGAGAATAGACAACATTAGTAGAAGGAATAAGATGCCTCAAAATCCAATTCTTGAGGTTGAAATATTTGAATGCTAGGGAATAGACTTCATGGGACCATTCAACCCACCATCTCATGGAAACTGCTACATTTTCGTACCAGTGGACTATGTTTCCAACTGGGTTGAAGATGTAGCTTGTCCCACTAATGATGCTAAGGTTGTGATAAAAATGTTTAAGAGCATCATTTTCCCTAGATTTGAAGTGCCTATAGTTGTGATAAATGATGAAGGTTCTCACTTCATTAACAAGCTATTTAAGAATTTGCTGAAGAAGCATGAAGTTAAGCATAAGGTAGCTACACCTTATCACCTACATACGAGTAATCAAGTCGAAGTATCTAACAAGTAGATTAAAGCCATTCTGGCTAGAGTTGTGGGAGTTTCAAAGCGAGATTGGGCAGTCAAGTTAGATGATACGCTGTGGGTTTATAGATCAGCTTTCAAGACTCCAATTGAACGAACTCCGTTCCACTTACTGTATGGGAAGTCATGCCATTTTTCAGTTGAGATAGATTACAAAGCACTGTGGGCAACCAAGTTTCTAAACTTTGACTTGAAATCGGCCCAAAGAAAAAGACTTATGGGTCTACATGAGTTAGAAGAGATAAAACTTGAAGCTTATGAGAGCTCAAAGGGTTATAAGGAAAGAACTAAAGCTTTTCACGATAAGAAAATTGCACCCAAGCAGATCACATCTATTGATCAAGTGCTTCTGTTCAACTCGAGGCTTAATTCCCTAGAAAGTTAAAGTCAAGATGGTCTGGTCCATTCAGAGTCAAGGAAGTTTTATCCTATGGAGCCATCACTTTGGTAAACAAAGAAGGATCAGATTTTACTGTGAATGTTCAAAGGGTGAAGCTTTATATAGCTGATGAGAGTACTCCCGAGAAAATCTTTGTTTCTCTCGATGAACCACCCCACTTCTGATGGGCATGAAAAGTCAAGCTCAGTGACTTTAAACAAGCGTACTTGGGAGGAAGTCCCATGATATCCTTGTAAATTATTGAATCAAGTTTTTAGAATTTCTCTTTTGCTTCTTTTGGTTATATTTCGGTAGTCTGTAGAGTGGTGGTCAATTTTATGTGGTTTGGACAGGAGCTGGTCACTAAATTGTGAACTACTTTGGAATCTGGTGGATAAAGTGGAAACTGGACCCTGACAGTGGAATGGTCTGGTCGAGTCAGATATAAAAAAGAAAAAGGATTCGCACCAAAATCCACCGGATTCCTACTGTATCCTTAACATTACTCTTTTAGTCTACCAAATATACACTGCTTTTAACTTATGGATGGGTAAAAAAATATGAAAGTGGTCTTTGTCTTGGAAAAATAAGTGAAGATGTGATAGATTTTGGCTCATTTCACTCCACACTCTCACGTTGCCATCTTTTGCAAAGGGCCCCCATGTCTCCTTCACATGCATCATTTGGCATATGGCTGGCTTGCGCTTACATTTTCTTTAAAAGCATCACTTCACTCCACTCACAAAAACACTCACCTCTTTCCTCTATTGTCGTATTTTTGCTTGCTTGCTTCTTCATTGTTGTTGTGAAATTTTCATTTTAGTTCAGGTACCACTGTCAAGATCATCCACTCGAAGTCACCCTCGAGTCCATAGTCAAGACGCTGCCACGCCGCTACGTTGCCCCCAATCCGATCGAGCTGCCACAACACCGCATTCTCTGACTCGAGTCAGATGCAGACATGGAGGATATTAGTAGCTCCAGTGAGAGTGACGACATAGTTGATAATGCAGATGATGATTGAAGGCCACAGACTGTGAGCTACAAGGATGCGATGAGAGCTTTCAAACAGATGAAGGTGATGGGAACAAGTACCTTCACAGGGAGACAATGGTGAATCTTGGCATCGCCAATGATGTGGACTATATGCTGTATTTGTGCGGGTTAATGCAATTCGTCTCCAATGCTCGAGTCTTTCACAAAGCAGAAACTCTACAGTTCCTCGCTTCAGTTGAGCTGCGGACATACTATGATAATGAAGAACGGCTCCAAGAATATATGGATTTGGAGCACTCACCTTTGAGGTCCACGACAAGAAATACTCCTTTTCGGTGATTCAGTTCGAACAACTTTTCAAACTCCCACATCCAAATGCACTCGACACTCAGTTCGAGCGAAAAAGTTAAACTATTTGTGGCAGCTGATAACGGGATAATATCCATATGATCTGTCCAAAAGCAAATGAATCAAAATGAAGAACCCCGCAATGAGGTACTTCCAAAAAGTGGTTGTGTGCACTTGTTTCGCTAGACACGAGTCGGGGAACATGAGAACATCCTCAATCATACTGATCACAGGATAACATTTACGAGGAATCTAACCAACAATGGATTTACAAAAGCACTGATGAAGCAGCTGGTTAGCTATAATACGTGGGCTGATCCGTTACAAAACAAGGAAAAGGGAACCATCTACGTTGGTGGGATAGTAACGAGGATACTGGAGGCGTGTAGCGTGAGTTTAAAATCAAAACCAATCAATCTAGAATGGCTCGACACAACGTACCTCCAGCAGCACAAATTTTTAAAGAAAGGGCTAGGAAGAGAAGTTTGGATGTATAAGTTTACATTCCCAGGTGTAGTAGCTGAGGTGAACATTCTGCTTCCAAACATAGACTTGACAGTAGTGGGAGTTGAGGGCAACCTTGCATTTATACCTCTAGCAGAGCTTCTATGTGGAGGTCGAGCCCAGACAGACAGACCAGCGCAGGAGCCAGAGCCAACTGAGATGGACTATGCAGCGCCTGAGTGCTTTCACTTCGACGAGTACGTGGACCAGAAGATGAGCAAAGGTGTAAAAGCAGCTCATAAACATGAAAGTGTGCTACAGCGATGGAACAAGTGGCAAGACAAACAAATATCATCGCTTGTGGCGCAATTCAAGGAGTTCAAACTCGACTCAAACTCTCAAAAAGAGAGGGATGCAACCCCTCCGAACTACAGAGGTCCAACTCCCGCGTCTCTCACACAGTCCACATCATTCTCGCGGGAAATCAGATGGGGTTCTACGTCAATGCAACCTCCCACGACATTATCGCATGTCCAAAGGCCAATGCCGCAACAACAGTAGTAGGAGACAACACCACAGTTTCTGCTCTTTGATCTTAACTCGACCAATCAACTCGAGGTAGCGGATGATTTTGGTGGCGAACGCTACAATTATAATTTTGAGAGGACTCCTGAGTTGAACTTAGAGGAGCACCCTGATCCACCCACTCGACGAGCCTCATCGAGTCGAACTCGAAGGAGGAGAAGTGCAAGCTCCAAACCACAGCTTGAAAGTAGAGAAGTTCAATCTCATGCTTTCACACCGCAAACGGCCATGAACTTCCTAGATCCGTTGGAGTCAACGCCGTACTACACTCTTCCACCAGAATAACAACAGGATCAACCACCCTACCATGACAACATGGATTTGGATCCAGCAGGTTGGTTACTGTTCCAGTGAGGTACCAATTCTCAACTTCTCTTGTGTATATGCATATTTTATTTTGTTTTCCGGTCTAGGATCTTCCTTCAAGCTTTTATTCACACAAGAGATTTTGTGATTTTAGTTCGGGGGAGGGTTCTAGAGGATATTAATGTTGTTTTCTGTGTCTCTTAGTTTTGATTTTCTATATAGTTCATGCATATCACTTAAGGCATAGAAAATCGAAAAATAATTTCCATTCAGTATCTTTGCTCATTACATTGCATATAAGGCATAGAAAAACCAAAAAAATCGTAATTTTTTTTTGTAAATCATAAAAAAAAGATAGTGTCATTTAGTTGCATTCATATAGGATTGAGTCTAGGCGTTGCATTGGGATTATGATGAATTCACCTTGCTAGGAATGTTTAGTTTAAGCTTCATATCTTAGCTGAACTTGCTGTGATTAGACGCCATTCCTTGCTAATTGAGAACCTAAAATGGATGCTTAATTATCAATTCTATGCATTAAGTCTAAACTTGTAGATTACAAAATACTTGGATTTCTTTTAACCATATGCATTTATCTTGTTAATCCAAGTAGACTCCCGCCATGACCTTTACCTTCTTTCGAACCATACATTGTTTGCAATGTGATTTTGAGGTCTGTTTTTCAGTTTAATCTTGGCATAAAGTGCTAGGTGAGCGCCGACACAAACAAGGCTTCATGTAGATGCTGGTTCACGATTCTAGGTGTGAGAAGTTTATTTGTTTTGGATGGGAAATAAATGATAAAAACAAAAGAGTAAAGATCTAAATGAAATAGTCTAAGGGGAGAAAGGGCAGAAAAGTGTGTACATGTTCTTGTAAAGGTTTTGGGAAAAGGAAATGTGAAAAAGGGTTCTAAGAAAAAAATAGGGAAGATAGAGAAAAGTCTAGAATGTCTTATGAATTAAGATAAGTGTTATAAAAAGAACTAGAGTTGTAATTGTTATGATCCAAAACTACTAGAAGTGTTTAATTAAAAAACCTCTCTCCTTAGATTAGCAATGGAAAAGCTTGGGAAGTTGATCTTAAGATGTGTTGTGGCTGAAAGAAAGAAAAACCTTTTTGATTAAAAGGGTATAATTAGGATCAGCTCCTGGGGTTAGAATGAATAGGTCTGAGTTCGATTAGGGTGCATTGGGTAGACGAAGTCTTGCTTATGTATGCATCTATTGGCTCTCACCTTTAACATTATGCTAAAACTTATTCCATTTTTGAGTGATCCTTGTGCAGTTTTGATTGAGCCATATACATGAAAGTGATCACTTTAATCTCTTAGACCTTTCCCTTGGCCAAACAAGTTCTTAGGAGATGCATAGCTTGATTCATGGTTTTGAATTAATGAATGTTAAAAGGGGTGGTTTATTTGAAGGCATATGTAGGTTGAGATTGGACTTGAATTGAACTGTGATCAGCATGACTAACATTTTTAGAGTATAAGTTGTTAGTATTGCATCCTAGAACATCAAAACAGGAAAATGAGTTTAGCATTTGGATATGCTTGATGTGGTTTTGAGTCCCCGCTGTGCAACCTCTTCTCCTAGCTTGTTCTTCTCTGTTTGTTTGAGGGCAAACAAATAATAAGTTTGGGGAAGTTGATATGTTTGCATTTTCACTCATTTTAAGTGTTTCATTTAGTATAGGTTGCATACATTTCTAACATTTGCATCGGCTTTAGAGTCCAATTAGGTTCATTTGCACGCTTTGCATTTGCATTGCACACATATTGTATTGAAAGAGTTTTCAGGTACTTGGAGAGCACAAATTAGAGCATTCTGGACATTGTGGAGACTATGGGATGGGAGCAGTAGGAGTATTGAGACGCATCTGGAGGCAAATGGGAGTAAAAGATGGATAGAACAGAACCAAATCAACGTCATCACTTGAGCTCATGCTTGAGTCACCGTTGCACTCAAGTCGGTGCTCGAGTCGGCACTCAAGTCTGTGGTCAAGTCTGACCCAAGACAGTGGTTAAGTCACAACTCGAGTGGATCCTGTTAGACGGGCCACTTTAGCAGATGGGCTGAATTGGATCAAAACTAACTTCTCGATGGGCCGCTGTAGATGGGCCAAGTTATTCTAGGATTTAGTCTAATTTGGTATAAATACCCTTAGTTGTGACCAAAACGGGATAACCTAGTTTTTGCCACTTTTGTGCAATATCCATTTTTGCTTTTGTAATTTTCAGAACAAAACTTTCTGTTTATGAATTTCTAATGCAATTTCTGTTTTCGTTTAATCTTGTTCATCATTTCGTTTCTAGTTCACTACTGATGTTGCCTAGGGTGATTTCTGTTGTTGTTATTTATTTCATGATTTCTGAGTAGTCCACCTAGGGCTCTTGAGGATGGTTAGATCAATGTGGATCTTAGGTTTTCTAGGTTGTTTGAGGCTATAAAAGTTTAGATCTCATCTGTTACAACTTATTTCACTCTGATCAATTGAAATATGTTATTAGATATTCTAGCACCACTAGCACCCGATAGGTGTTTGGTAGAATATTTGATCGAACCAACTTTAGAGATTTACATTCTTAGCTCGAGGGATCGATTGTCTAAGGCATGAATAGGCTCTAGTTGAGATAATTTGCTACGAGAGTGGATTCAATGTTCTGTGAACTCATTGCCTAGATGTCTGCTCTGTTTAGTTTTGTAAAGCACTTAGTAGAGCTAAGTGATCCACTGATCCATGATTTCCACTCCTCAAGAATCCATTTTCTCATCGCCATGCGCTTGCTTGTCTGCTTCTTTATTTCTCACTATTCTATTTTGCTTTCACTATGTTTCTACTATTTGTTATTTTTTTCCTTTAGCTTATTTTCACGTTTGATCTAGGTTGCTAGATACAAATTACTCTGATTGGCTTGGATTAATCTTCACACGATCAGTCTTCCTTGGGTATCCATATGGGAAAAAGGGTCAGAGAGTGTATGGTTTAGAGACTAGAGCTAAATCTACATCCCGTGATGTTATCTTCATCCAAACGGAATTTCCATTTGTAGTTTTATTGACATCAGTCCATCTACTTTTGTTTTCACAACTCTGTCACCTTCACTAGTTGATGATGATCCTTTGTTTCACTCTATTTATTTACCTACACATGTGATAAACATAAGTGCACCACCTGCATCAGACAATGTTGACCATTAGAGAAGTTCAGTCTCGAGCTCCATCAGAGCCCGCCGTAGTAGAGTATCTGGCTCCACTGGAATCTGCACCTCCGGTCTATCAATTCCCACCAAAACAACAACATGATCCACCTCCTTACAACAATGACAACATGGTTACAGATCCATCAGCTTGGACTTTGTTCTTTGGGTGAGGTAACAACTCCAAACTTCACTATATATACCACATCATATTTCGTTTTTGTTTGAATGGTCTAGGATTTGTCTTTGAGCTTTTGTTACACAAAAGATTGTGTAATTCAAGTTTAGGGGAGTGTTCTATAGGAGATTAACATTGTTTTTTTTATTCTTATCTTCGATTTACATAGTATATCATGCATTTCATCTATGGCATAGAAAATCCCAAAAGATTTTTCATTTTAGCATATTTGATCATGCATTGCATTTATGGCATAGAAAAACAAAAAAAATTAAAAAGTTTTTTCAAAAATCATAAAAAGAATACCATGTAGTTGCCTTCATGTAGGACTGAGTCTAGAATCTGCATTGGGAATTAGGAGAATTTAACCAACAAGCTTGCTGAGTTTTGTACTAGATTCAATATCCTAGTTGTTAGTTCTTTGCTACATACCTAGTCTGCTCTAAAAGTTAAGATTGCACCATGCTAGGAATGTTTAGTTTAAGCTTCATGACTTGATTGAACCATGCTTTGATCTCATGTCATTCCTTACTATGTGATAACCTTAACTTGACTCTTAATTATCAAGTCTATGCATCGAGTTTTTTGTGGATTGCACCAAATACTTGGATTTTCTTTTACCATCTACATCTATCTTGTTAATCCAAGTAGAATCCCGCCCTGAACCTTGCCTTATTTCAAACCATGCATTATTTGTTGCGGATTGTGAGATTTAATTTCGTATTCAGCTTGGTATAAGGTGTTAGCTGAGCGCTGACAGAGGTAAGATCTCATATAGATTCTGGTTCACATCTTTTGGATCAGCTACGTCTAGGTAGGAACAATTTTGGGTGCTAGGTTACTTGTGATTTGTGAATTGGAAAGAAAGAAAAAATATTGGAATGGAATGGAATAAGAGAAAGAGTTAAGAAATCTAGGGGGTGAAAGATCTAAAAAGGGAATAAGTGTTGTAGTAAAGGTTTTGGAGAATTCAAAGTGTGAAAAAAGGTTCTAAGCTAAAACAAAGTGAAATGAAAAGAATACAAGTATCTAAATTATTTTGTTGTATAAAAAAAGAAAAGAAGAACCTCGGGTAAAAGTAATCCCAAATCGCTAGAAAGGAATAAGAGCCCTCTCCTTAGATTAAGAATGAAAAAAAGGAATTTCTGAAGTTGATTCAAAAAAGGGTTTTATTGGCAGAAAATAACCTTGGATGAAAATGGTAGTCTAGGATCGATTTCTTGGGTAGCCGCTGATAGGATGAGTTTGATTATTGGGTGCTTGGGTAGATGAGATCTTATCTATATATGCATCTGTTGGTTCTCACCTTTAGCATTATGCTAAAGCTCAATTCATTCTTGAGTGATCTCCATTCTAGTTTGATTGACCTATATATGATAGAGATCACTTTTATCTCTAAAACCTTACCCTTGAACAAACAAACTCTTAGGAGATGTATAGCTTAATCCATGATTTTGAACTAATGAATATTAAAAGGAATGGCTAATGTGAATGCACATGTAGGTTGAGGCTGAACTTGGGCTAAATTGTGATTGGTATATACTGTTGCAGTTTTTAAGTAAGGTTTTCTTAATTTTCATCTTAGAATCGATACCTAGGACATTGATTTTACATTTGAATCAACTTGTTTTGGTTATGAATTCCCCATTTGCAACATCTCTTCCTTCTTAGTTCTATATGTTTGCTTGAGGGCAAGCAAAGTCTAAGTTTGGGGGAATTGATATGTATGCATTTTAGCTAATTTAAGGAGTCATTTGCCATTCATTTTGCATTGATTCATACAATGTTTGCATCATATTAGAGTCCATTTAGGTTCACTTGTATAGTTTGCATTCGCATTGCATACATTTCGCATTTGGAGTTGTTTACAAGAGCATTTGGGCAATTTAAAGACTAATGCGAACCGGAGAGGGAAGAATCTAGCAGGACATGACAAGGGGGCATATTTTGGAGCTAAATAGGAGAAAAATATGGACAACTTGGATGCAGCTCGAGGGGCCACTCTAGCAGATGGATCCAGTTGATTCTACTCTAACAGAATGCTCCAGTTGATTCCAAAATTAACATGATTTTTTATGCAGTTAACTAATCTCCGATCTAAATTGACTTGATCAAATATAATTTATTTTTTTGTTTCGGGACCTACCCGATAACCAACATTTTGGATCTGTTTTGGTTGAGATGTCACATTAGTTAATAATATACCTAAATTGGCTAAGTCAACTGTAAGTTCAATATCAATTTGGCAAATATGTAGTTGATTATTAATTTGGGCATTTTCTGAAAGTTTACTATTTTTCCGAACAGTGAACAGTAACAATGTTAGTCAACGTGTCTAAATTGGCTCAATCAACAATAATTCAATATTAAATTAGCAAATCTGTAAGTTCTTTATTAATTTGGCTATTTCGTGTAAGTTGAGTATTTTTTACTATTTTCTCTATTTCAAAATACTAGTTATTTGTGAATGATTTGTATTCTTTACTAAAAGCGTTATGCATTATAATAAAATTCAATAAATAGAAATAATCTTTATCCAGGTAGTAATTGTACATATATTTATATAAAAACTATCTGGAGAATTTTCAGAAAAGAAAACAGAAAATAAATGTATGACTATATATAATCTATTGCATTTCTTCTGAGGCCAAACTATTATTATGATAGATCGTGGTGTACTTGTCCCATTAACGTCATTTGAAACCCATCTCGATGTACCAATAGTAAGCAAAACAACAAAGAAGTATGTAACATAATAGATAGCATGTTTAAACAGACTTAACACGAATAAAAAAACTGTGGTATGTGTCAATTGCCAATAATGTCTCTAATACCAACCAATATGGTCAAATGATTTTGTAATTTTGAATTCAATTATGAAATCTATTTTTTGGTATATGAAATAATTAGTTGGAAAAATTGGCCAAATAACAACTTTTGATAAATTAATTAAGTCCAGAGCCAAAACCCTAAACTCACTATTATTCAACATATTTTTATGTTATTTTTCAGACTATCCTTTTAATTTAATTATTAATTTATTTTTTGACTTTTCACTTTTTCATATCTTCAATCATCCTTTTTTTTATTTACATTATATCTTTTAATAAAAAACTAATTCAAATTTATAATTTCTTTAAAAAAACATAGATTTTTTAAAAAAAAATTTAAAAAAATGACCAATAATTATTATAAAATCCAAATATGTCATATAAAACACATTACTTGATTCTATTTTATATTATATAGAACTTCTATTTTCTTTATAAACATCAATTATGCATACTTTAAAAAAAAATCTCATCATCCCCTTTCTCTTAATCATCATCCTCCTCATCCCCCTTCCCAACTTTTAACAGTGGTGCATCCCAAAATTAATAATATGATAATATTCATCGATATTTGGTCTATATAGTACGTATTTATTTTATATAGTATAGAATGTCTATTTTGTATTAGCATAACTAATTTAGTATTTTTGAGAAAATATCATCAATATGAATTTAAAACCTTTTCAACAAACAACTTCTCTCATTTATAGTTCATGTTAGGAAACACATCATTTATGTTTTCATATTAATAATACTTCTATGATCATACAACAATTTTATATCTTATAGAGTAATATAGCTTTAATGTTGGAAAAACATCCCTCCATGTGATGTGAAGGATTTTTAAAAAGAAAATTTGGCAAGATGACTATAAAATGATTTTTATTGTTATGTATTGTATGATTTTATTATATAGTTGTTCTATATATATTAGTATAATTTAAAAAGCTACATTATAGCCTAATTTTATATTGTAGTAAACTAGACTTCTTCAACATTTCTCTCATCCACATAGGACAAAGCAGATTTTCGTTTTATTATTAAGGTAATTATAAGTTGATGTCAAAGGTATTGGAGTAATATGGTAGGGCTTTATGTCATTGACTTAATTAGTCAAATAGAGTGGCTATATTCTTAGTTAATTTATCAAAATATGTTATTCTGCCAATGCTCCCTAATTAGTATCCAATATTCTACAGTTCAGATATTTAATCATTGACTTTTTTTCACACTTCTACTTGCTTACTAATCGGAACATAACATCATATAGCCAAATAGATTCAATGGTTTTTTACTAATCAAAGTGAGCAATTTAAACAAGCAAATAATTAAAAGAAATAGCACATAAGCAAATGCAATTAAAACTAAAATCTATATAGAAAATATAGCAGATTGCAGTAAAACAGAGAACTAAGCAAAAGACAGAATAATAAGCAATGAAATAAGAAAGAGGGTTCCTGAGAAGTGGGAATTATGGATCAGTGGTTTACTTAGGTCTGCTATATTACTTAAAAAACTCACACATAGATGATCTCGCTGCATCAAGTTTATAAGCTACAAAATCCACTCTCATGGAAATTAATCTCAGAGAAGTTATCAACATACCCTATCATCGTAGACGTTTAACAACCTATATGGCATGAAAAAATAACTTGATCTAGCCAATAAACACCCTAAACAGTCAATCTCTTGAGTTAGGAATGCAAATCTTTGAAATGGTTTGGTCGGACATTTTACCAAACACCTTTTGGGTGCTAAAACATCCAAACTCATATTTCAAACAATTAGAATGAAATAAGCATTAAAAGCACAAAAACAGAAGATATCTACCTAATATAACCTTACTCAATCTAGAAAACCTAAAATCCACACTAATTTAACTCATTTTCTTAATAACCCTAAGATAATCTACTCAGAAATAATTAAAGAAACAAGCAAAGCAGAAATCAAAATAAACATCATGATCAGAAAACTAAGAAGGAAATGATAAACAAGATTAAAAGAGAATAAGAATTGCACTAAAAATTCTTAAGAGGAAAGATTTTAGTCTGGAATTACAAAGAGAGAAAACTTCTCAAAAGTTCTTTCACAAAAGAGGCAAAAATTAGGATAATGGTTTCAGTGACATCAAAAAAGTATTTATACTCTCTTTCCACTTAACTCTACAAAAGTCCAAAATAAAAAGTCAACAAAAAAAACTTCGGAATCGTTTAACACGACCACATGGATAGAGCTGAGTGGTCGTGCTGGAGAAATATAATGATCTGGCAATCAACTTGAGCGGGAGGGTCGAGTGGAATCAACTGGAGCAGGAGGGTTGAGTGGAATCAGTTGGAGTGGTTTTCTATCTATTAATATTATTTTTTATTCGCTCTAAGCTTTAAATTTTTTAGATTCAAAGCTAAAACATAGAACATGGAGAGCTTTCTTTCAGGTTATGTAGAGCTTGTAGATCCAAAAAAAATCAAACAAATACATGTATTTCAGAGTTTGCCGAGGATAGAGAGCTTTCTTTCGGGTTAATTGGGTACCTGTTTGGGTATCATTACAAGAAAACATGCAATTTGCGAGGAAATTTTTCCATCGCAAAATTGCTTCTTCGTTGCGACGCGATTGCGAGGATATACAGAACATCACAAATGCGTCGCAATATTGCAACGAATCGGAGCCTCAATAACTTGCAACACTATTGTGATGGGGTTGCGACGTGTTTGCGAGACACAAATTACCTTCGCAATTCCGTAGCAATATTGCAATGAGCTTGCTATTTGCAATTTTCCTTGCAAAATTGCAAGATATTTGCGGTGGATTTGCGATGTACCGCATTTCCATAAAAAATGGGAACAACAAAAAAGTGAAACAGTTAAACCCCAACCTTACCCCAAACACAAAATCTTCTACTCTATGAATGTAGGAAAGTGCAATTCGAATAGGCCGAGAATACATCGATAATCAATCATCAATTAAATTCACTACGTCCAATTCTCGGAATCAATCCCGAACATGTTGTATATGTATTTTTAAACACGTATATGTGCACTGCACTTCGTTTAGTCTTCATTTAAGTGCTTTGCGAGGCCACTGCAAGGCATAGACCAGTTTCCTCACAGATACCTCGCAAATTGTGAGGCTGTTGCGAAGAATTTGGCATATTCCTCGCAGTGGCTTCGCAAATGGGAACACCGAAAAGATGAAACCGTTAAACCCCAAGTTTACCCCAAACACAAAATCGTCTACTGTATGAATGTAGGAAAGTGCAATTCGAAGAGGCCGAGAATACATCTATAATCAATCATCAATTAGATTCACTACGTTTAATTCTCGGAATCAATCTCGAATATGTTGTATGAGTATTTTTTAATCACGTATATGTGCACCGCACTTCGTTTAGTCTTCGTTTAAGTGCTTTGGAAGGCCACTACGTATCAATTACATTCTCTACATTTAAGTCTCCACAAAACTGACAATGTTATATAAGTGTTTTCAATCACGTATCTATGCAACGCTCTTCATTTCGTTTTCTTTTAATTTTTTTAATCTATTTGCGAGGCCATTGCGAGTGCAAGGCAAAATATGTCGCAGATTCCTTGCAATTTGCGAGGCTCTTGCGACGCATTTTGTCTTGCGATGCATTTTGTCTTGCGACTAGGTGGGCCATATATATATATGGCGGGGGGATCTGAGTAAATTAATTACACTGAATGAAGTAATTAGGCTGAAATAGAGATATGTACGCATTCTTCATATATATACAACTAACGTGTTTTTATACGTGAGACACTAGCTCTTAGAGTAATGAGAATCTCATACTCTTCTCTCTTTTCCTATCGTCGAAATATCATACTTGCGTAAAATAAGCGTAATTGTCGCTCTCTCATTTCGTATTCATCGTTTTCGTATGAATTTCTTTAAGGCCAAACAAGTTTTCTTGGAAATGTAATCTCTTATATATATAACTCCTCTCTCTCTATGTAATGACACTCTCCGTTAAATTATAACGGTCATGTCAGACGCCGTAACCAAAACCGTCGTGCCTCTCCAACGTCGCAAATCTAACCCACTTAATGGAAAACACATTAAAGGCGTCACCATTGACGGAACCCACCTAGACGATCACATGGAGAACATTGCTAAGGAAATCGAAGACGACGGAGGAGAGGAAAAATTGAAAAGCAAGGCGGCGTTTATGACGTGGACGGCGCGTGACGTTTTGTACGTGACAAGAAACCATTTGATACCATCTATAGTCGCGACCATAGCTACGTTCTTTGTGTTTGTAGAGTATACATTCCCGATGAATCCCGCTAGTTCTGAGCCGTTCGATCTAGGCTTTGTGGCCACGCGCTCTCTACATCGCATCTTGGCATCTTCACCGAATCTTCACACCGTTTTAGCTGCTCTAAACACGGTACAACATTATATTAAATGATTAGCCCAACATTAGCCCCAGGAAAAAAAATGATTATCCTCAACAATACTTGTTTTTTTCCCGGATATTCACTTGTACTCATTCAAGTTTTGATCTTGATCTAAATTAAAATGGTGGGGTGGGGGCTTAATTAGGTGTTGGTAGCAATGGACACATCATATTTTGCATGGACATGGTTCGTAGAAGGCCGACCACGAGTCACCATCGCCGCTTTATTCATGGTCGCTTGTCGCGGCATTCTCGGTTACACTACTCAGCTCCCTCTTCCTCAGGTTCCATTCCACATCTCTCTCTCTCTCTCTTATTTGTTTCTTAACCTTTTTACTGTTAAAAAAATGATTACCTCCAAATACGGATCGGTCGGTCAATATCAGAATTTAAACATTTTGGACGTGTGATTTCCCATGACCACCACTATCGTATTAAGGAAAGCAGTTTAGGACAATCTCCCAAGTATTTTGATTATTATCTGATGAATCTTTTTGAACAGGAGTTTATAGGATCGGGAGTAGATTATCCGGTTGGGAACTTGTCGTTCTTCCTCTTTTATTCGGGTCATGTTGCAGCCACGACGATTGCATCGTTGGACATGAAGAGAATGAAGAGGTTTAGACTGGCCATGATTTTTGACGTCTACAATGTATTACAGTCCATCAGGCTGCTTGGTACGAGAGGACATTACACAATTGATATTTTGGTTGGAGTTGGGGCTGGCTTAGTCTTTGACTCATTGGCCGGGAAGTACGAAGAGATGAACAAGACACAATTAGGCCCCCCTGATTTTATGTAGAAATTCGTGATAATTCTGTAACATTATTAATTATGTGAATATACAGAATTCAGAATTAATTGTACAAACATTCCGCATATTAGAGATTTTAATTGTGAAAATTTTATATTAAAAATTAACAAGTGACATTGTTTTCTTGTTCAAATGCTGATATTAACATATGTGTTTATATATTTACAGTAAATGAAAATTGGTTCTATTCATCAGAATCGGATAACTCAAGGGGACAAGAGCCGTCATCAACATTGGCGTATGGGTTAAAATGCTCTGAATTTGTATCCATGCACCCAGGAACCAGATCCAGATTACATCTATCTCCCTGAAATTTATTCATTACATTTTTTTTAGTAAGTTATCCAATATAATAATCATTTTAAAATGTATAGTTTGGTAAGAACTTACGCCTTCAACCGTCAAGTTCCCAATCATGGCGCACCGTGTCACAACAACATTCGAGTCAGGAAATATTGCTCTCTCGCAGGCTCCATCTTGGCTCAACTCTTTCGCTAGACCCTTTTTTTGTTTGCACCAATTGATAATTAAGTTGTGCATATAAATGAATAAGCAGTAAATTTAAATCGAAAGAAATTCAAAACAAACCTCATTGAAGAACTCAATAGGTTTGTTCTGCCATCGCTTTGGGACTTGAAACTGAAGTCTGTATGGACCGTCCCAATCCACACCATTGGTGAACGAGAATATCAAATTCACAGCTGAAAATGTAAAAGTCGAATTACTATTTGATCTCAATAAGTGCGCTTGAATTTGGTCTTGATTTTAGAAGAAAACGGACCATGCCTAGGTATGCAAATCTGCATAGTGTAAATTGGAGAATCAGCTTTGCCTCGATCTTTCTTGAGCATTGCTCTTGGCTCACCACCACACATAATAGGTTGGTTAAATCCTCCTGCACCATTATTAGAAGTAACAATCGCAACAGAGTCAACTCACAAGGACACATTTCGAATACAAGTTAATGAGATGTTTTACCAGAAACCCACCATTGAAAGCAACTCCAAAGTCCTCGTCAAGAGTGAGTTTGGTTGCAGCTGGATTATAGAAAAGTTTTAACTTTTCACCCTAATCCAAAAATGTTACATAACAAGTTTGTGTTAAAGAGTGATCTTAACTATAAGCTTAGCATTTAAAAACGGCTAAAGATACTTACTGCAGTTGGAGGAAGACCATTCATGGTTTTCCAGAACACTGGAGCTGTCCCCATCTCGAACATTGCCCATGAAGGAAGCTTATATCTACCAAACATAATCAATCATGAACTCTGTTAGTTATTACTCACTATATTCAAATTGACCAAAGCAGAAAGACTTACTCTTTGATCTCTTCGAGAGGTGCGAGAGTAGTGGCAACAGCTTTTACTTGGAGATCAAGTTTCTTCCTTAGGAATCTCCTTTGTATTGGACCAAACGTTGAACTGCAGACTATATATTATTCAAAAGCTTCATCAATTTTAACATTGTATAAGAGCAATTAACATCAAAGAGTTTGGAATGTTGAGTGATAAAAGACTTACAAAGACCACGTTTAGAGGATAAAGGCTGTGAAGGAGACGCAAAAATCGCGGCGGTATTAGCTGCAGTAGCCATGGAAACCGATTTGATGAGAAGCTTTTTCTTTTTTATGAAAGGAGAAAAATATAGGAATGACTGATATATGGTTTCAAGATAAGGGCTTTTTGGCACCACAAATACAAATATCTTCTAAAGACTTTTTTCTTACACAGAAAAAAACAAAGGCTTTAGGTATCATAGAGAGGAAAAATCATGTTTGAATTATACAACACATCACTTTCACTCTTGGGATTTTTCTGAGTAGATAAGGACAAATGGGCCAGAACAACAAATTTAAGCCCATCTAAGGAGACATAACTAAGCCCAAAATAGGGTGCTCAGAAACAAACTATCAGGGCGGTTTCTTAAGTTTTGAAGAAGATTAGGGGCTTTCAAGTAAAAACAAGAGAAATTTTGAAGGGAAAATCTTCGTTTTGTTGAGCGCCCCAAATCGGCAATCCAAATCCCTAGACCATCTTATCCTCTCTTTCTCTTTGTTATTAGGCACAATGTAGTCCGTGAACCACAAAAAATATCAGTCAGATGACTCAGATCTTCCACGTCTCTCTCATAACAACTACTACTTCTACTTGTATTAAGCATACAAAAAGTACCGACCTTGAATTATACACGCATTCATATTAACATATATGGTGTGTGTATGTATATGTAGGGTTTAAGTCTCTTCTCTTCTTCTCTCCTAGCCTATCACATCGATAATGGCTTCTCTTTTGACTTCTCCTCTAACAAAGCCCAAGCCCGTTTTCCTCTGTTCATCTCCTCGGATTCTTAACACATCAACACCGTCTTTGAATTTCACCAGAATTCCCTTCAACCACCATCAAAAGTTGTCTCCTTTTCAGCCTTCGAGTCTTGTTGTCGCATTCTCTGAGAAGAGTCTGAGGAATAGAGATGTCACTGCTGCTGCAGCGACGGAGGCGTCAGCGTCGGAGGAGGCTGGTGATTACAGAAGGATAATGCTTTCTGATGTGTTGGTGAAGAAGAAAGAAAAGGTTGTTTGGTGGGAGAGAAAATGGCAACCGATGGATTTTGGAGCTCTTGCTGTGGTGTTGTCTATGCATTTGCTTAGTCTCTTGGCTCCTTTTCATTTCAATTGGAGAGCTGTTTCGGTTGCTTTTGGTCTCTACATCGTCACAGGGCTTCTGGGTATCACTTTATCTTTCCATAGGAATCTCTCTCACAAAGCTTTCAAGCTTCCTAAATGGCTTGAGTACTTGTTCGCTTATTGCGGGGCTCAAGCTCTTCAGGTGATTTTATGATAATGCAGTTTTGTTGAATGTGTAAAGCTGAGTGATTTTGCTCCCAAATTGTGTGATTGATGTAGAGTGTTGTTGTTTCTTCTTCAGGGAAACCCAATTGATTGGGTAAGTACACATAGGTACCATCATCAGTTCTGTGATTCAGACAGAGATCCTCATAGCCCACTTGAAGGGTTTTGGTTCAGTCACATGAATTGGATGTTTGATACCAATACAATCACCCAAAGGGTAACTATTTGCTTTATTTCTTTATCATATTAAGATATGTCTGAAGAAATGTATTCTCTTTTGTTTCTGCTGAGTGAAAAAATCTGTTTTTGTTTTTGATGTTTCAAGGTTGGAGGGCCTAATAATGTTGGGGATTTGGAGAAGCAACCATTCTATCAATTCCTTCAATCCACCTACATTTTTCATCCGATAGCTCTAGCGGTTGCACTGTACGCACTTGGAGGATTCCCCTTCATCATTTGGGGAATGGTAAGTTCTGCACCTCACCGAGCACTTTGAATCTGTCACTGTTAATTTTCCTAACTAGCTAAATAGGAAAATGATGTGTGTGTTTAGCTCGGCTTAAACAAGATAAGTCGACCAGTTTTTGTGTAGCTATTAATTGGCTTGGCCAAATCTCCTCATCTGGTTTCCCTTAGACAACTTGCGTTTCTTTTCTTGTCACTTAGTGCATCTTGGATTAATATCCTTAGGCACGCAAGTTGTTTTAGTTGAACAAAGTCAGATATACACAAGTGAATATCTTATCATTCTTTCTTTCTTTCACGAAAGTTCTCTGCCTCATGCTCTTCTCGTGAATGGGTGGTCTAAATTTTATTTGGTAGTTTTTGGAAACATTTGCATGCTAAGACGGAAACTACATTGACAGATTTTAGAAAATAGGAAGAAAAAGACAGAAGAAACTTGATTTTAACTAGTCTTAACATTTCCGTGCAACCACATCTTATTTTTCCGACAATTTTGTCTTGTTCCTTACGTCTGTAATCTTTTTTAATTTTATTTTGGGTTTTTCAGGGCGTAAGGATCGTATGGGTATATCATATAACATGGCTAGTGAACTCAGCTTGTCATGTATGGGGAAAACAAGCATGGAATACTGGAGATTTGTCTAAGAACAACTGGTAAAATTCATTATCGACTAATCCATGGAGACATATCGATATAATTAATGTATAAAATTGACGTCCAATTTGTAATCTTTTAGGTGGGTAGCAGCTCTTGCATTCGGAGAAGGATGGCACAACAATCACCATGCTTTTGAGTTTTCAGCTCGACACGGCTTAGAGTGGTGGCAATTTGATATGACTTGGTACGTTGTTAGGTTTCTCCAAGCCATCGGTTTAGCAACCGATGTTAAGCTTCCAACAGAAGCTCAGAAACGAAGAATGGCATTGACCAGCGACTGATCTTCACATCACTTTGTTATTATACCGGAATCAAAACTGTCCGTACGATTGGAGCTTTAAAATATTAAGAAAGGGAATTTTGCTTTTTCTTTTTTGTGTTTACATTAAGGTATATAAATATCTGTGCAAGTGATTGTATGTGACAAACTGATTATGAATTTTTAATATCTATAAAGATTACATTCAATACAAAAAGATAAACATCTTTTTTACTTTCTCTTTGGCCAAGGTTTCCATGGCAATTCTAGATACTCAACTGGTTTGAGTTTTGGAAATATGGTTTTGAAATCCCATTCAAGGCCTCTAAACACAATCCCTTTTGGAGTTGCCTCATGGGCACATGACGATTTAGGACACATCTGGGCTTCCAGATATGTGTTTTGGATAACGAGTGTGGCCGTTCCTAAGACAGACCGGAGTTGGCAGATGTGAATTGCAGGTATTTTGTTTTCGCCTTTTATGAGAACGATTGGGAATGAGAATTGAATTCCTGGTTTTGTAGATCGATGCCAACCGTAATTCTTGCGTTTGGACTGGCATCGATAGACGATTTCTGGGCGGTCTAATCCGGTCATTGCGTTACGGATTGTTATGTTCATGTTTACATAGTCTGGTTCCTTGATAGCCACGGCAGTTGAAGAGATAATGATGGTTTGTAGAAGAAAGCACCATCCAGCTAGGGTTTTGACGACATTGTTGTTGTTGTTAAGATCCATAGTGTTTTGTGTTAAGAGGATTGTTCATGTTTATCCCTCTCACATGAATATATATATATATATATATAGGTTAAGTATGGTAGCTTACTTGAAATCGAAGCTGTTGAAATATAAAACAAACTAACGGTTTTTATTTTGCCAGCCATAACCAAATGGGTTACATATGCTAAAAATGAACTGATTTAATTTTTGCTTAACGGAAATGAGAATGTTTAAAGCTGTCACATAACGCTTTATTTGTCTGTTCAAAATTTGTCTTTGGGCTTTTTGATTGAGTAGTCTCGGGCCTTTCGGCCCAGAATTTGTCTCACCATTCCACATGCTCCGCACGTGATGAGCAACATGTATCGTCCACGTCAGCAATCGTAAAAATGGTATCGTTACGTAAAGTTCACGTAAACTTTCGATTTGGAAATTAGGGTTGACTCTTTTAATCATAACAACCGACCGCAAATTCAAAATTTCCAACACTACCATCTTATCATCAGACATCAAGTCTCCGTTGACTTTGACATTCATGGATTTTGAGCGAAAATACGAATATATGTTAAAAGTCTAAAGTGTACATTCAAACACTTAATTTATTCCCACTAAATGTTGATAATAGTTGGTCAATACTTTACTTATTTCCCATCATTCTACATTTTTTCCACCACCACTGTCTAGATTTCTTCTAGTTCTCTAACCTATTTAACCAGCTACGATCGACCGATTAGTTACTCACACAGCAATTCATTTAGTCACAATGGTTTCTCAATCAACTTCACTCAAAACACTCTCTCCATTTTCTTCACGTACACTTTTCCAAGGGCAGCAATCAAAACATAACCCTAACAGTCTCCTCTTTGCTTCTTACAATAAACCTAACACAAACTTTCTCCTTCCCAAGAGATTGGTTGTTTCTCACCAAAAAGCCACTTTCATAGTGGAGAATGCATCGAAAGATGCAACAAAAAAGGATGAGGAAAGCAGCCGCTTTGTAGAGGGTGTGAGACAAAAGAGAGCATTTTGGGATAGACCATGGAACTATTGGGATGTGAGCAGGGCAATAGGGATCTTTGGTGTTCATTTTCTCAGCCTCTTTGCACCTTTCCACTTCAACTGGCCGGCTTTACAAGTAGCGGTCGGGCTAAGCTTCATAGCTGGAATGGGAATCACATTGTCATATCACCGAAATTTATCACACCGGAGTTTCACTTTGCCTAAATGGCTAGAGTATTTCTTTGCTTGGTGTGGTACACTTGCTTTTCAGGTTTGGCAAAACATATAGACACACACTAAAGCTTTTGTGAGCATTGCATAATTGATGTTACATTGAATATATATAGGGAGATCCAATAGAGTGGGTGAGCAACCATCGTTACCATCACCAACACTGCGATACAGATCGTGATCCTCATACTCCTCTCCATGGCTTTTGGTTCAGTTACTTTCTCTGGATCTTTGACACTGGTTTTATCCTGAAAAAGGTAATAAAAGTAACTACCCTCATGTTATATCGTTAATCAAGTACTTTAATCACGAGTTTTACATATAGTGTGGAGGGGAAGAGAACGCATCAGATTTGGGGAGACAACCTTTTTATAGGTTTCTTCAAAAAACATGGATATTGAACAACCTCGGACTTTCCCTTCTCCTTTATTTATTTGGCGGCCTTCCTTTCCTCGCATGGGGAATGGTAACTTCAATCATTTTCTCTCTTTTAAAAAAGAAAAGAATCTATTAACTCATTATATATATGTATATTATAATGGTATTCTTAAAATCTTAGTTAAAACTCGATTGTTTTGGAAGACATGAACGGGTTGTCTAAACCATGTTCGATTTTGTTTGTGATTTTTTGGGATAGTACTATAATAAGGGGTTTGCCCCGGCTTCCGACCAAAGAAAAAAAAATCTTAGTTTAAACTTATCATGACAGGGAGTTAGAAATGTGTTCGTCCTACATTCCTCATTTCTGATGACTGCAGCTTCACATATATGGGGAACTCAGCCATGGAAAACCGGAGATCTCTCTAGGAACAATTGGTAAATTTCTATAAAAATAATTAAATTCTGATGGTTTTACTTTTTATAGCTATATTTTCTAAAACATTATATAGTTAAAGTGTAACTATGTAAATAAATATTTAAAAAACAATTGGACTGGTAGGTGGCTTGCGATAACAACATTAGGGGAGAGCTGGCACAATAACCATCATGCGTTCGAGTTCTCAGCAAGACATGGATTAGAGTGGTGGCAACTCGACATTACTTGGTACTTCATTCGACTTCTTCAAGCTCTTGGATTGGCTACAAATGTTAAATTAGTCACCGAAGCTCACAAACACAGATTGACTTGTGATGAGTGAATGTTATATACATGCATCGTCAAGTCTTCACTTGGTGGTGCTTTTTTCTTTTAAGTTATGCAATATAATACTATTTTGTATCTTTTTCCGTGTGAGTTTTCAACGAATATTTTGTCGCAAAATCTGTCTTTTGTAATAGTAATAATAATTTTCCATATAAAAAAATTTAACTTTTTATGAAAATGAATTCTATGTCACTGGAGATTAGTCTTTTTGTCTAGAAAATTATTAAGGTTAATTTCATCAAAATTAATTAACGAATATCATTTAATATTGTGCAAAACTTTTATGTTAAGGGTATCATTGAAATTAATATCTGAATATTTCAAATTTATTTTTTATTATCTATTTTATAATTACTGATCTAATTAAGAAATATATATAATATCATATTGATTGTTAATTGATTGTTAAATACAATTTAAATTATATTAATTGTAATATACATTTCGAATCATATCAATTGTAATATACAATTCGAATCATATTAAATGTTATCAAACCCTACTCCTCTACTATATATATAGTTTATAGATTACCTTTGTTTCACAATTATCATTAACTTCTTCACAATTGTCATTCACCTATAATAAATAATCTTCTACCATGGTATCTAGGTAAGGTCTTTCTCCAAATAATTTGTGTTATATACTATGATCTTTATACTTTTTCTTATTCTAATAATGTTGTTTGATATATTATTCATGTTATTCTTTTTTTTCATACAACTAACACACAATTATTAAATTTTTCAGATTAGCTAAATATCTTTATACATTTGCTCTTTTTAATAATTTAAGAAGAAGTAGACCAAGTTCATTTATGTATAGGATTATGTTGATGAGAGACATCGAAGCAAAATCCAGTCTTTTGAATAGAACAAACCGTCACATCTTAAAGATGACAAAAGAATTTATTGAAACTAGAATTAACTATGGGGATATAATTGGTCATTACTCCAAAAATGAGATGAACTCTTTAATTTGGTGATGTAAAGACCTATAATCATTTTCTTCAATTATGGCCATTTATGTAATGTTATAATTTCATATTACATATGGATTCTTTTATTTTCAATATATTCTATGAACTCTTTTGCTATTACATGTTTATTTATGTCTCAACCTAAAAGAAAATCAAATATAACATAGATATGAATCAAATTATTAAACAAATAGTTATTTTATTTTATTTTCCTTGTAACAATATTTTGATTCTTAGGTATATTAATTTTAAGATTGATCTTTGTAATATATCTTTGCCGGAACATTTAAAAAATCTTTCTTTTACAACACTTTTCATTTGTTTATCGTTTTAGATAACTTTATTGTATTATTCAGTTTGCACATATTAGTACAAGAAAACAGCTCATTTGCGATAGAATATTGCGATGGAAAATATATGTCGCAATATTGCTACGTCGTTGCAATGAGATTGTGAGTAAATACCTAACATCGCAAACGCATCGCAAGATTACGACACAGATAGGCCTTGCAAGATTGCGACACATTTGCGATGTCTCTGCGTGGTGTTTGTGAGGCATATTCTGCAATCACAAGAGTCTAGCAATATTGCAACGTTATGGCGATGCGTGTTCTCCCTACCAAAATTGTGAGACGTTTGCAATCAGATTGCGATGTAAATGTTAAACCCCAATCTTACCCCAAACATAAAACCGTAAATGTTATATAAGTGCTTTCAAGCACGTATATGTGCAACGCACTTCGTTTAGCCTTTATTTAAGTGTTTTGTGACTGCGAGGAATCTGGCCTATTCCTCGTTAAACCTGAATCAATTCTGAACATGTTGTATAAGTATTTTCGATCACGTATAAGTGCAACGCATTTCGTTTACTCTTTGTTTAAATATTTTGCGAGTCCACTACATATCAATCTCATTCTCAACGTTTAAACTCCACAAAATAACAATGTTATATAAGTGTTATCAATCACATATCTATGCACCGCTCTTCGTTTAATTTTCGTTTAAGTGTTTTGCAAGTCCGTTGCGATGGCGTGGCATTGTGTGTCGCAACTGACTCGTAATTTGCGAGTCCATTGCGAGGGCGTGGCATAGGACGTCACAGTGGCCTCGCAAATTGTGAGTCCATTGCTAGGCCGTAGCATACGACGTCGCAATATCCTCGCAAAGCATTTAAAACGGAAAGGTAAAACCGTTGAACCCAAAACTTACCCAAACACAAAACCGAAAACTGTATGAACGTAAAAAAATACGATTTGAAGAGGCCGAGAATACATCGATAATCATTCATCAATTAGATTCACTATGTTTAATTCTTGGAATCAATCCCGAACATGTTTTATAAGTATTTTTCCATCACGTATAAGTGCAACGCATTTCATTTACTCTTCGTGTAAGTGTTTTACTAGTCCACTACGTATCAATCTCATTCTCTACGTTTAAGACTCCACAAAACCGGTAATATTATATACGTGTTTTTAATCATGTATCTATGCACCGCTCTTTGATTCATTTTCGTTTAAGTTTTTTGCGGGTCCATTGCAATGGTGTGGCATTGTGTGTCGCAATTGACTCGCAATTTACTAGTCCATTGCGAGAGCGTGGCATACGACGTCGCAGTGGCCTTGCAATTTGCGAGAACATTGCAAGGGCGTGACATACGACGTCGCAGTGGCCTCGCAAATCACATAAACCAGAAAGATAAAACCGTTGAACTCGAACCTTACCCCAAACACAAAACCGACTACCGTATGAACGTAGGAAATTACGATTGGAGGAGCCCGAGAATACATCGATAATCATTCATCAATTAGATTCACAATATTTAATTTTTGGAATTAATCCTGAACATGTTGTATAAGTATTTTCGATCACGTCTAAGTGCAAAACATTTCGTTTACTCTTCGTTTAAGTGTTTGCGAGTGCACTACGTATCAATCTCATTCTCTACATTTAAGACTTCACGAAACCGACAATATTATATAAGTGTTTTCAATCACGTATCTATGCACCGCTCTTTGTTTCGTTTTCGTTTAAGTGTTTTGCGAGTCCGTTACGATAGCGTGGCATCGTGTGTCGTAACTGACTCGCAATTTGTGAGTCTATTGCTAGGGCATAGCATACAAAGTCGCAGTGGCCTCACAAATTATGAATCCATTGTGAGGCCGTGACATACGACGTCGCAGTGGCCTCGCAAAGCACTTAAACCGGAAAGGTAAAACTGTTGAACCCAAACCTTACCGCAAACACAAAACCAACTCTCGTATGAACATAGGAAAGTGTGATTGGAAGAGGCCGAAAATACATCAATAATCATTCATTAATTAGATTTACTACGTTTAATTCTTGGAATTAATCTCGAACATGTTGTATAAGTATTTTCGATCACATCTAAGTGCAAAACATTTCATTTACTCTTCGTTTAAGTGTTTGCGAGTTCACTACGTATCAATCTCATTCTCTACGTCCAAGACTCCACAAAACCGACAATATTATATAAGTGTTTTCAATTATGTATCTATGCACCGTTCTTCGTTTCGTTTTCGTTTAAGTGTTTTGCGAGTCCATTCGATAACATGGCATTGTGTATCGCAACTGACTCGTAATCTGCGAGTCCGTTACGAGGGCATGGTATACGAAGTCGTAGTGGCCTTGCAAATTGGGAGTCCATTGCGAGGCTGTGGCATACGACGTTGCAGTGGCCTCGCAAACCACTTAAACCGAAAGGTAAAATCATTGAACTTGAACCTTTCCCCAAACACAAAACCGACTACCGTATAAACATAAGAAAGTGCGATTGGAAGAGGCTGAGAATACATCGATAATCATTCATCAATTAGATTCATTACGTTTAATTCCTAGAATCAATCCCAAACATGTTGTATAAGTATTTTTGATCACGTATAAGTGCAACGCATTTCATTTACTCTTCGTTTAAGTGTTTTACGAGTCCACTGCGTATCAATCTCATTCTCTACGTTTAAGACTCCACAAAACCGATAATGTTATATAAGTGTTTTCAATCACATATCTATGCACCGCTCTTTGTTTTGTTTTCGTTTAAGTGTTTTACGAGTCCATTGTGATGGCGTGGCATTGTGTGTCGCAACTGACTCTAAATTTGCGAGTACATTGCGAGGGCGTGACATACGACGTCGCAGTGGCCTCGCAAAGCACTTAAACCAAAAAGGTAAAACCGTTGAACTCGAACTTTGCCTCAAACACAAAACCGACTATCGTATGAACGTAGGAAAGTGCGATTGGAAGATGCCGATAATACATCGATAATCATTCATCAATTAGATTCACTACGTTTAATTCTTGGAATTAATCCAGAACATGTTGTATAAGTATTTTCGATCACATCTAAATGCAATACATTTCATTTACTCTTCGTTTAAGTGTTTTGTGAGTTCACTACTTATCAATCTCATTCTCTACGTTTAAGACTCCACAAAACCGATAATATTATATAAGTGTTTTCAATCACGTATCTATGCACCGCTATTCGTTTCGTTTTTGTTTAAGTGTTTTGTGAGTCTGTTGCGATGGCGTGGCATTGTGTGTCATATTAGTGTATATCAACAAGACAAGAGGAAGAGGCCGAAGACTTTTAAGGTCAAGAAGAAGAAGAAGAGGAGAGTCAAGGTCGAAGTCATCAAGACAAGACCGAAGAGCACCCCAAGGACCTCCAAGAAAGAGGAAAATGGCCACCAAGGACCCATAAGGATCACCAAATCATCAAAAGGTCATGAAAAGGTCGGATGGTACATGTGCTGGAAAAGTCAACGTTGGGTCAGGAAATTCAACAGACGAGTGTTGTGCACCGCGGGTAGGCCATCGGGTCGAGAGGCTTGTACCGCGGGCAAGGAATTCATGTACCACAAGCAAGTCAACAGACGCTGGAAAAAGTCAACGGACGGGTCATGTACCGCGGGAAGCAAACGGGTCGAGGTTCGTGTACCGCGGGTGGAGACACGGTCGTACCGCAGGAAGGTCTTTCGTGTACCGCAGGAAGGTCCTTCGTGTACCGCGGGTCAAAATCAGTACGTACTGCGGGTGGAGACACGAACTTACCATGGGAAGGGTGTTCGTGTACCGCAGGTCGACATCAGCATATACCGCGGGTAAGCCCACGGGTCGAGAGGCACGTACCGTAGGATGAATCCAATACATACCGCAGGTCGGGACATTCATGTACTGCAGGTCGAGAGGCATCGTACTGCTGGTCGAGGAAACTTGTACCATGGTACAAGTCAACGGTCGAGGCAAAAAGTCAACGTACGGGTCAACAGCTGAGACAAAAAGTCAACATTTTGAGAAATCTTCTAAATATTGATTCTAATCAAATGGGATGTTATATAAGCTTATTAGGACCTAATTAAAGCCTAACTAAGTCCAATATGACCGTTGGAAGCTTAGGAAGACATGTGACTTCTCTTTATGCCAAAATCAAGAAAGATGAGATGTCACTTTCAATAGTTGGGAACTCCACTCCTCTCTCCTCTCCAATGACCAAGACTTAGCTACTAGGGTTTATTTTCTACCTAAACACTTCTAAATTCTCCACTAAACTCTTTTTATGCTTTATTTAATTGTTTATTAAATCTAGATGAAACCTAGATCCATTCTCCTTGTTATGGCCAAGTTACTCAATAGTAATATTGGCTTTATCAAGGCGGATTCAACCACAAGTTGGTGTTTTTCTCACTTGAGACCGAGTCCATCTTTTGTGGGTTAAGTGGTTTTATTCACCAAGTGAAGTCTCCACCTTGTATGTTAAGCTTACTCTCATAAAAACCAACATGTCGCAACTGACTTGCAATTTGCGAGGGCGTGGCATACGATGTCGCAGTGGCATCTAAAAACTTTAAACTGGAAAGGTAAAACCGTTGAACCCAAACCTTACCCTAAACACAAAACTGACTACCGTATAAACGTAGGAAAGTGCAATTTGGAAGAGGCCGAGAATACATCGATAATCATTTATCAATTAGATTCAGTACGTTTAATTTTTGGAATCAATCCCGATCACGTTGTATAAGTATTTTTGATCATGTATCAGTGCAACACATTTCATTTACTCTTCGTTGAAGTGTTTTGCGAGACCACTACGTATCAATCTCATTCTCTACGTTTAAGACTCTACAAAACCGACAATATTATAAAAGTGTTTTCAATCACGTATCTGCACCGCTCTTCGTTTTGTTTTGTTTAATTATTTTGCGAGTCCGTTGCGATGGCGTGACATTGTGTGTCGCAATTTGCGAGTCCATTGCGAGTCTGTTGCGACATACTTTGAATTGCCGTCGCAATGGACTCTTAAATTACGAGACCCGGAAACCCTAGTTTCTGTCGCAGGGGCCTTGCAGAGTACACATTAATTTTTTTTGCCGCAACTCTTTTTCTCTTCCCCTTTCTTCTCTTCTCCTATCTTCTCTTCTTTGCAACTCCTTCTTCTTCTTCTTCCGCATATCCTCTCTTCCTCCGCGAATCTGCCTCCGAGCCTCCCTCCTCCACCGCCACCGTCTTCTCCTCCCACTATAAGCACCTACTCCTTTAAACTAGATCTTAGATCTAGGTTTTGAAATATAGATTTAGGTGTTGGATTATTAGATTTAGGTTTGAAATTTTACAAAACAATTTTGGTAATTATTTTAAATATTTTGTAATTTTTTTAAATGTTTTGTAAATCTTAAAAACGTTTTGTAACTTTCAAAAACGATTTTGTAATTTTTTAAAAGTTTTTTTGTAATTTTTCAAAACTTTTTGTATTTTTTTAAAACGTTCTGTAATTTTTAAAAACGTTTTTATAATATTTTATAATTATAAAAATATTTTAAAAACCTTTTTAATTTTTAAATGTTTTCTAATTTTTAATAACGTTTTTAAAAATAAAAAAACGTTTTATAATTTTTAAAAACGTTTTAAAAATATTTTGTAATATTAAAAACCTTTGTAAAAGTTTTTTGTTATTTTTAAAATATTTGTAATTTTTAAAGGTTTTTATAATTTTTTTTAAAATTTTTATATTTTTTAGACGTTTTGTAATTTTTGAAAACGTTTTGTATATTTGAAATAATTCATATATTTTTAAAATTATTATTTGAATATTAATATTAAAAAAATTTAAATATTTGTCCAAATTTTAAAAAAATTTATAACTAGTCTAGACATCTAAATTTTTGACATTTGAACAAGCCCAACCATAACTCTTTGGTATGTTAACGAACTTATAAATTTACTAATTTTTAAATTTAGTAGAACAAATTTTAATTTTTTGTTTGGTTTAAAATGATAGGTCCAATGATGACGGAGAACTGGCGACTGCAGTGTGAAAAATCTTTTAAAGGGATTTTAAGGAACCACACGCTAATTTTACGCAAGTCCCGAACCACAAAATCGATAGAACTTTTGCGGTAAGTTTTTTGTTTTGTTAATTCATTTTCTTTTTTTTAACAATTTATGAGTCACATATTTTTTTACTTGTAGCAACGTTACCACTAGAGTCTCTCGATTACAGGTGAGGTTCGTAAAAAGTTCGAGGATGTGTTGATGAGTCGCTTGTGCGACCAGGTTGGCCGTTGGAAAGCTAAATGGAGGACACACGACAATGATGGAATGCCCCGATGGTTTGATACAAGGGTCTGGGACGGTCTTGTTCGCTATTGACAAGATCCAAAGTCTGAGAAGAAGAGTGCAAGTGCCCGAGCGGCACGGTTAGCTGATCCTTATGATGACAATCCACACAAGCATTGTTCGGGGCAGACTTTGTTTAAAGCTCGAGCCCACAAGAAGATAAGTATTTCGTTTAATATATATTCAATATATTATATAAAATTTTATTCAATTACATATATTTTTTAATACTTTCAGCAAGAAGAAACAAGGGATCCATCGGACTATTTGGTGGAGCTACGAGAGTTACTTTAGTAGGGCGTGGTTTTTTTGTCTTTCCTATTGATTCTAGCCATGTGCCGTATTTGATCTGCACGCTAAGAAGCAAGAGACGAAGACATGATGTAAGAATGAAAAATTGGGCTAGAAAAATACCTGGAATATGCTAGCTCGATTGGGGCACTCGACTGGAAACGTGTCAAGTTGTGCAGTTTTGATCGCAAAAATATGGCTTTCTGAGGGACTCAACTGACACCGTCGATTGAACTAGGTCGAGTGGTGTTGTTGCAGACTGATGCGCAACCTCTCAATGTACGCCTCGACTGAGCTCCTTGAGTAGCTTGGTCGAGCTTGGGCTTTCAGACTCGGAACTTGGCTGAATTCTGGGAACTGAACTTCTACTGTGAAGTTTTTACAGAGAGAGAGCTTTATAGGTGTGAGTTGAATTGTGGAGTAGATGCTGCTATTTATAGGTGAATGGCAACCAACTATAGTAAATGCACCTTCAATTTAGTCCACAAAAGCCTAACTCGAGTCAGCATTTAATTTAACCAAGGTCGAGTTAAGCTAACTCGAGCCTCCTTGTCCACATGTTTTAATTCGAGTCAACTTTTGGCCATACATTCTCTTAACTCGAGTTAACTACTCGACTGACCATGGTCGAGTTAGTTAACTCGAGCATTCCTGACCACACGATCCGTAACGACTCTTTTCCCACTAATCTTGACCACATAACCCGAAAATGGCCTAACTCGAGTTGGGTGCTCGACTGGTTTTGGTTGAGTTCCACCTCGATCACTAAACTCGAGCTGCAGCTCGAGTTGGAGACTCGAGTCTGCTTCTTTCACGCGTTCTGATCAGTGACTCGACCAGTCTGGACGAGCTTGGTTCTCGAGCTTGCCATTTTCACACTCCTTATCCATCATTCCACCCAGTGACAGTCCCGTGCTCGTTGTAATTCCTTCCTTCATGAAAAGATTCAAACGCAGGGGACATACATATACGTGTTTATGGGTAGAGCCGGTTTAGTATGAATAAAGATGGTCTTAATTCTAAAGATCAATTTATTAATGTTCAAGAATTGAGTGGGAGTGGAATCAGGGCCTAGAAGGAACAATCAGCCTATAGAATTGTTGCACAAAAGGATACAGTCTTGTGCTACTCGAGTAATTTGGGTTGAGTTAGGCCAGATCACCTTTTAGGCATAATGACTCGACCTGGCCAGTCGAGTATGGCACTCGAGTTGGCCAGGATCTCGGATTTAGGCACTTCTGATCCTTTGTTTTCGATGCTTATAATGGTGTACTCGACCCTATGTTCCAATTTATGACCTGAGACCACAAAAACATCTACAAGAAAGAAAAGATTGTAGAAAGAAAGACAGTACGAAAATAAAAACGCAAATTGAATATTTACAAGGATACTCATGGGAATTCCTCCCAAGTGAGCTTGCTTATAGTCACTAAGCTTGACTCTTCATCCCTATTAGAGCTGGGATAGATCAGAGATAGGCAGAGTCCCCTCTGTTCTAGCGGTTACGTAAACTTTAACTTTCTGTCCATTCAACGGTATATCATCTCCTTCCTTGCTAACCAAAGCGATGGCTCTACAAGGCATAACCTCTTTGATGTCAAACGGTCCTGACCAATCTGACTTTAGTTGCGATGGGAGAAGAAACTGCTTGACCTTTGCAAAAGGCTTTGGACGTTTTCCGCTCTTAACCTTGTATTCCATTGCTCCACCCACATATCCAATCAGTTTCAATATTATATCAGGTCTGAGGTCTAATGTTGGTGGTATCTGTAACACCCCTGATCCGATCTAGACCGGAGATGCCACATTGACGCGCATCCAAGCCGACGAGCCAAGGGATTCGAAACACATTCGGTCCTTGACCTAAGCTTGAACACACATCCCGTCTTAATGTCTCAAGGCTTTGCAACCCGAGACACTAGTCCGTTAGTTTGCCCCGGACCAAGGCTAAGCACACACAAACCCATTTTATATGAAAACACTTGTATTATTTTCCAAAGCGTTTACAAATCAAAACCAAATCCTTGGCCAAGTTTAAAACAACTTTACAAACCACATTCTTTACATATATTTACAAAAGGAGAAATCTACACCGGCCTCCTATGCTTTCCTTCGCAGCCCAAGGTTCTTACTACGGTCACCTGCAAAAAGGAAGTGAGATGTGAGCAACTACTTTGCTCAGCGAGTTTGGGAACCACCACTAGGCAATGTTAGCATGACAATATAATTCACGGAACACATAATTTCATACAAAGTACAATCACAACACTTCACCAACAATTACAACCATCACAATCCTCACAACCCGCTTCACGTACCCTCACCCGGTACAAAGGCACAACATATGCTTCACGTACCCTTCCGGTACGAAGCCACAACACACGCTTCACGTACCCTTCCGGTACGAAGCCATAACACACGCTTCACGTACCCTTCCGGTACGAAGCCACAACACACGCTTCATGTACCCTTCCGGTACGAAGCCACAACACACGCTTCACGTACCCTTCCGGTACGAAGCCACAACACACGCTTCACGTACCCTTCCGGTACGAAGCCACAACACATACTCCACGTACCCTCACCCGGTACGGAGTCACATCACAAACTCCACGCACCCTCACCCGGTACGGAGTCACAATCACCAACCATTACCACCACAACCAACTTCAATCATATGCACATGATAACGTCACACACAAACAACACACACACATTTATAATTGTCACGCATCGTCACACACATTATTATACATTCTTTACTCACATATAATCAACACACAAAACAATACCTACCAATTCACATAACCCTTATCAACCTACAACTTCCTCTCAATTCTTTACACAACAATTTCATGATCATTACTAGTCACCTATCGATCCGGTTACAACAATCCAAACATCATAATACAATACACTTACCATAATCAACATCATCTGACCATAACAATCTCAATCAACAATTCATATGATTCTTGGTTCATCACTATTCTATACTTAGCCATTCATTCATGATTCCTCTTTAATTTCAAGTCTCGCATGTACACCAATTAACCAACAATTATTATTATCACATCCTCCCAACTAGACATGGCAATTATTACCAATTGTAATTCACAATTCAAGAGGAATTTATGCACACAATTCTTCCACAACTTACTTATACACTAACCATGACTCAACAATCAATCACAACCTTCTTACCATCCTATCTCGGCCAACACCACAACACAAATAACACAACAATCACATAATCACACAATCACATGGCCAACAAACACGCGATTAATCATGTCGATAAACACAACTATGCGATTAATCACAACTAATATACTATCACAACACGAACCTAAAACCGATTTATCACTCAACAACTTCCACATCCCTTTTGCAGCCTAAACAACAAACTCACATTGATAGCTTCCTTTGATTGGTGGGGAATATGCGGATTGATCCTCCCTTTCCAAAGTAGTAAATGCTTAAGCTTTTGGGTAATGATTTAGCAATGGTTTAAGACAAAGCTTTCACCTAAACACAAATGATTCTCTACCTTTTCTCTCTCGGCTTTATCTCATATTTATAGAAGAATTAAGCAAGTAGCTTACCAAGCACATTAGCATCTTAACCATACAACCTAGTAGGTTATTAAGCTTTTCATAATCATGTCATGTGTCCATTTTAAAGACACATGTATTTCTTTAATGACCCATCCAACACTTGTTTAATGTTTAAGTTTCGGTTTAAGCTTTAGTCTTGGTTCTAAATCCGCAATATTTCCGAGCATGTCAATTTCCGACACTTAATCCTAAAATATTCCAAACACTTTTTAACCCATCTCACCTCTTTCGTGACAAACTTAAACCTTCTTTATTTTTAGTTATTTACTTCTAAACAAATACCCGAGACCTAACTTCGGCTCATTACCCTGATCCTTACAACTTACCAGTCGGATCGCAGATGGGGTACTACAGTATGCATACTTCCTTAGTCGGTGGTTGTGTAGCTTTGTCACAAGCAAACATCGATGCAAGGCTTTTACCGTCCACAACCTCTTCGTACATTGGAGTCTTGCTGCGGTAATCAGTGGGCTTGCCGCTCTTCACCAATATAACCTTAGGGAGTGTAGGCGGTTTAACTTCTAGCTGATCCAACCCTTCAATCGAGAAATTATATCCTTCAATAGTTGGCTTCCTTGTTGCATCATTGATGTCGAATTTCATCCTGAGGTCTTTACCAAGGTTCACCTTGATAGTTCCACTCCCCACATCAATCAATGCACCAACTGAGGCTAAAACAGTCTGCCAAAAAGTAGCGGATCTTTTGGTTCCTCATACATGTCCAACACTATGAAATATGTGGGCACTTCCACATTGCCTATTTTTATAGGTAAATCCTCCAATAGACCATGCGGCAAACGAACGAACTACTCAGCTATGATCAAAGAGAGCTTACAAGTCTTATAATTGGTAAATCCTAGCCTCTTTGCAACTGAAAGCGACATTAAACTGATTGAATCTCCGAGATCGCAAAGGCATTTGCTGAAAGTTAACTCACCCAATGCGCATGGTAAGGTGAATGTTCCGGGGTCCTCTAGTTTCCCTGCACTACCCTTATCTGTGCGATGGCACTACACTCATGAGTTTCAATTCCCATACCCTCTACTTCCTTGGTCCTTTCCCTGACCGCTTTCTTGAGGAATTTGTGATATTGCGGAATAAGAGTGAATGCATCAAGTAGAGGAATTTTCAGCTCAATCCCTTTTATCTGATTGTCGAAGAGGTTCCTATATTTCTCAGTAAGTTCCTTCTTGAACCTCTGAGGAAAAGGCAATTGAGGTTTATATGGGGGTGGAGTTGGAGATTTGCTCACGTTCTGCGGAGATACAAATTTTTGAGGTTTACAAGGCTCGACTCGACCTAGTTTAGGTCGAGTTTGAGACTCGAGTGGCAGCTTAGGGGAGGTACTAAGGAAAACTCGACTCTCTTCCAATCGAGTCGTTTGGTTAAGCTTGGGTACTGGGGCTGTTTTTTCTTCATTTTCAGCTCCAGTTGTCCTCCCCTTCTTGAATCTTATTGTCCTCACTTAGGGAAGTTCTCTACCACTCCGTAAAGTAATAGATTGAGCAGTGTACTCTTTCGGGTTTTGAACCGCTTTGCTCGGTATTTGACATGCCATCTTCACAGTAGAAGAAGACGCTTGTAGACTCTCAACATACTTCAACCACACATTCAACGTTTTAAACTTGCAGTTCAAATCGTTATGTGAGGCATCAATCTTACTATGCAATTCAACTTGCATATTTGATAACTCTTTGGCACTAGATTGTTGCCCTTGAAGGGGCTATTAAAGTATATTCATGACGTCTGGAGCGGGTGCAGGAGGCTGTGGAGCCTGATTAGTTTGGTACCATGGTGTTACCGCTGGGGCGACTTTGTAATTGTTGTAGGGTTGCTTCGGAATTGGGCTTGTTGTTGCTGGGGCGGGTAGACTTGATCTTGCGGATTCACAACGTTAGTGCTGCGGTAAGACAAGTTCGGATTCCGCTTGTAGGCATTGTAATTCTTATAACCACCCTGATTCTGTACAAGGCTGGCCTCCTCAACCTGACTGTCTTCGTTTTCATCAACCGTGTCGTCCTCACAAACCATATGAACCTGTTTCTGAGATGCAACTAAGATGAGCTTATCGATTTTCTCATTAAGAGCTTTGATTTCTTTTCTACTCACTGTTTCGAACTCAACTGAACTATTACCTTGTGGAGTGCGATCATAGTCTTCACTGTAATTGTCATCCGCAGCTGCAAGATTTTCCATTAATTCCTAGCCAGCATCCACTTTTTTGTTTAGAAACTTTCAGTTACTGGCTGTATCCAAAAGCATGCGCATCTTTAGGAGAACACCTCGATATAGAGTGCTGAGTAAAGACTCGTCACTAAATCCGTGATGAGGGCATTGGGATTGTTAAGACCTGAACCGTTCCCAAGCTTTGGAGAATGACTCAGAATTCTTTTGGACAAAACCTGATATATTGTTTCGAATCTTTATTGTCCGAGAATTTGAGAAGATTTTGGAAAGGAATACTTGTTTGCATTCAGCCCATGAGGTGATAGAGCCTTGAGGTAGATGTTTCTCCCATTGATGTGCTTTGTCACCTAAAGAAAATAGAAATAACCTCAGCTTGAAGGCATCCTCACTAACCCCGTTGATTCGAGTTAGGCTGCAGAGCCTCTCGAATTCATCTAAATGATCAAGCGGATCCTTAATAGGAAGACCATGGAATTTATGATTCTGGACCATGGCTATGAGTCCAATTTTGATTTCAAAAATGTTGTTTGGAATGGTTGGGAGAACAATGCCATGCCGGGTGCGATGAGTAGTAGGTGAGTCTCCAGAACTAATGTGTCTTGGCCTCCTCAGTGGAGGCTCGTGCATAGGTGGTGGTGGATTATGGTTCTCCATACTCTCTTGTTCCTGTTGAACAGCCTGTAACCTAGCCCGCTGTACTCGTAGCTCTCGTAGTAACTGATGAATGTTGTCTATGTAGCGGATGAGATTCTGAATACCCTTTCATCTTGTCTGCATACAACCAAAATTTCAGCCAGAAAACCCAACTCGACCGAGAGTATATCGAGTGAGAGTGTCGAGGAATAGAAACTGAGTGATAGATTGCAGACTCGACTGAGAGTCAGTCGAGTGAGAGACTCGAGGCGTAAAACTGAAGCTGCAGGAAATCACAACTCGAGCGAGACAGGTCGAGGTACCTGAAATGCACCAAAACAGAGAAAACAAGTAGTTAGATTTCTCTGTAACCGTGGGGAACGTGATCTCAAGAGATCCAAATTTCTCGAATGTAGCTAGCAAACATTTAATTTGGCAACGACGCCAATTTGATAAAAGGTTTTTAGCAGTCTTGCACAATCAGATCAAATGGTTATATCACGGAATGCAAACATGTCGATGTAGTATGATAGGTGTCAATCCAAGTCAAGTGTATTACTAGCAGTCGGGAATTACATGGATCAACCTAATTCAAGTTTGATAATAAGTTCATCAAAGTGTCACGGAACTGAAGCATAGTGTTAAAACAGAGGCGGAATGAGCAGTAAAATACGTAAACATCTCGACAAGCAAAATGAACGATAAACGAAAATAAGGGTTCAAGAGGATTTGGATTATGGGTTTGGATGACGCGTACCAACAGAAATTCTAACTCCGGTGAGCCATCAAAACTTCTACCAATCAAGAAGATAATCGGGTTTGGACGACGCATTTATTCGACCATCTGGAGGGTACTTGTTGACGACAAATAGTCTCAGACGCAGACTGTCACAATCAACATGGACAGGAGAAGACGAGACCGACCTCTTAAGCGACAGACGAGGCATTACCACACTGGAAAATAGAGAAATAAAATGGAATCAGATAAGTGATAATGACATTTTTCATATAGTGTTTACCAAATCAATTAGTCTTTGAATGACAAACACGCAATGACGAAATGTTTATGTCTTTCAGAGACAACAAAAAGAAACACCCACAAATATGTAATATATACAAATAAGATAAAATACAGTAATTGGTAATAACGTCTTTCTAAGTTGTGTTTAAGAAACTAACTGGTCTTCAAATGACAAACAAGAAATGGCGATTTTTTTCCTCAAATCAAACAAAAAACGGAGGACCAAATCGGTTTAAAGACGAGAGAAAGAGTGGAGAAGTCTGATAATTTTTAAAAATGCAATTATAAGTCTGATAGTTTTGAAAAATAAATTTGTAATAATGGTTGAATATCTAGAAATTGTCTTTTCCAACGAGTATAACGAAGCATGGGCCTTTTGTTCATTAATAATTGATCTTATTAGATAACATGGTTAGTTGTGGCATTTGGCAGAAGAAATAAACGGTTGTGGTGTTTTTGGTAATATGGCATTGTGTTTGTGGTATTTTAGCTATTATTTCTACATTTTATTTAGATTTGTTATAGAATAATTCTTTGTACATTTTGGATCTATCTATAATACATTGATTACAATAATATAATTTAGGTGTAGTATTGTTTATAATATATTGTAGTTATTTTTGTTTATTTATAATATTTATATGTGATATTTTTTTTCATGATTTGATATCTATATGTAAATTTATTAATTTTATAGATATTTGATATTCTCAAAATTAATTTATAATGATGATCGGTATTGTACACGAAATATATTTTTTCAGGATATTGATTTAGGTTTTGATGCATTGAAATTTTTGTATATACTTTTTTGACTTGTGTTATTTAGGTGTTAGACCTATGTTCATTTATGTTTTTAAACTCGTATTCATTTAAGATTTATATCTATATTCATTTAGATTTGTAAATATGTATTCATTTAGGCAAAAATAGATCGTATATTCATTTAGCCATTTAAACTTGTATCTAAAAGTTATTATAATTTATTAATATTTAATACTCCCTTTGTAAAAAGATAAATATAGAAAAAAGTTGTTTCAAAAAGTTGGATGTTTTGTATTTTCAAAACACATTTGACTAAAAATTTAGAACTAAATAATGATACATTTATAGATGATTAAATAATGTTATATACGTTTGTGTATAACTAAAAATTTAATGTGTATACATTATATAATAAAAATAACTGTATGAAAATTATTTAAATTTAAAGTGAAAAGAAAACCAAATTTTGAATGTTAGTGTATAAAAGGTTCGGTAATCTTGAAATATCAATATGTATACTTAATTAATTGATCAACAACTTGTGAATATAACAACTTGTGAATATAGTTTAACCTTATCGTAATTAATTCATAGTATTTAGTTTATATCATAAAGAATATTCCTATCATAAAGTGTATTTGGGAATGTTTAAACTTTCTAAAGTCATTAAAATAATTCCTTATGAACTTTATGTTTATACGATAATAAACATAATTAACAACACATTAATAACGTGAACCGAGTATTTCTTAAAATAAAAATAATTGATATAACAAAGTTTTAAAATTCATAATTACACAATGATAAGTTTACATAAACACTATAATATATTAGAAATGTACATGCCACGAATTAAGTCAATATACATTCATAATATATTTTTATTTTCGGAATATTAAAATTAAAAAATAAGTTAATCTAACTAATTATTATTATCGTTTATATATTGGTATCTAGCTAATAATTATCGTTATCTAACTAACTATAATTAATTATTATATTAAATGAAAAAAATATAATATGATTACAATTTTATTTTATGATAATTTTTTCTTTGCAACAAATTTGTTACAATACTTTCTAGGCCAAAATATACTAATATAACATGGTGTTTAAGTTAGTGTTATGTTTATATTATATAAGAGATTAGGAGAAATTTTTTTAAATATATATTGATTAGGAATATCTCTTGTATGATATACCCTCGATATAAGGTATTAGTTAAGATAAGTTGTTATCTATTGTATTGACTTGATTTCTACGTTTTAAGATAACCTATAAATAAACTTAACCTAGACAACAAGTTTAAAACCAGTTATAAGAATTTAAGTTTCCAACTATTTTAAGTATATACGATTTGAGGGGCTTGGCAATGAGGCTCAATCTGCTCCTTGCAAGCACCGAGGCATACGCGTGATGAGGTATTTAAATTTCCGTATCATAACAACCAAGGTGAAATTGATTAAGAGCAGACCAGAGATTGAGATCCATTTGAAACTTGTTTGTTGGTGAAGAACTCTTACTGTAGAAAGAGATAGGTTTCTCTTTTTTAAAGACCAGAGCTAGATATGTAATCATTTCTTCTAAGCACGTGTCAGGATGTCCATTGGTGTTCATTTTTACACAATAAACGAGCCAATGCATGGACTTTAAATGGATGTTAACGCCGCCAAAATATTTTAGCTGGGATTTCCTTTTGTTGTCCAGATTTGTGGATAACATGTTGATTGGTTTTGGTATTCGTGTACCTCCAAGTGGCATTCCATGCTCTGTCTTTGCTCGACGGTTGAGAGCTAGATTGTAATGATCATCACTTAGAATAAGGAAATTTAGGATCAATATGATTGCTGGCGTGAGAAGGTTGGGACTATTGAGATTCTCAAGAAGGCACCAAATAGTTGTGTAATGTGTTTAAAGTTTGGTTATTGGACTAAAATATTGGGGATTTAATGAGTTGGATAAAGAGGCCAAACTAGTAGTTAATGGTCCATGAATGATGGAATATTTTCAATGAGTGGTTAATTATGGTGAAATAAAATGGTACGATGAAGAGTAAATTATGGTCAAGCTTCCACGTGCAGTGATCATTCTGGTAGTTATTGTTGAGCTGAAGAGTGTACCTGACATTATCTCTATTTGTTAACCTTATCCAATGAGGCAGTCCTCGACTGATATAGTCATTGGTTCTTCCTATCGTGACAATACTTAGGGCAATACCTTTTGTCCATTTGTTCTCATCTGCTCCAATTTGACTAAAAGATATGCTTTGAAAATTCTTTTCCAAAGATTGAATAGGCTTGATACATACTTGTAGTCATGCCATAGATTAGGCTTTTTAATGCTAGGAGCATTGTATTACCTTCAACCATAACTTCCATATATGTAATTCGTAGTTCCACTAGGTTTTTTAGCGTCCAAACAAGGCCTTCAAATTCGATTCCATGCTTAGAGGTTTCTTGTGAGAAGGTGTGTCTAGCATGGATGTATGAGTTTTCATTCATCTTATGTAATATCCATGCTCCACCGTGTAGAGAATGTCTTTGTTTCCACAGTACGTTCCAGAATACTCTGTGTTGTGTGTTGTTAACCTCTGTTTGGGTGGTGTCAGTAATCCTCCTTAAAGTTTAGTATTGGATTTGACTGGCAAATTTGAGTAGCCGTGGACACTTAAATAGCATGTGATTAATTATTTCCTCTGAATCTTTACATATTGTGCATGAATCGTCTAAGAAAATATTCTGATCTTTAATTATGATCGTATTGCTAAAGCTCTTGAGAGTTCTCTCCAGGTAAACATTTTAATTTGTGGAGGTGCTTGTATATCCTAAATTTTCTTCTTGAGAATTTTTTCGTGGTTGGGGTTCATTGTCCTAAGTGAATTCCCAAATCTGTTCAAATGAGTGCTTAGCCAATATCCACTTCTTAGTGAGTACATACATGAACCATTGTAGCTCCATAGCTATGAGTCTTTCTCCGTAGGGTCTGGTGTAATGTTAATTATATGTTAAATGTTAGAGTGATGAAAAGTGTCATGTAGTTTGTTCATTTGCCATCATGTGTCTCTCAGTAGCTTTGAGACTTTAAGGTTCACATTGAAAATGGATTCTTCACTCAATAGAGGTCGAGGATACTTATCATGTCTCCGGTTTGAAGTCCATACAAGTGTTCAAGTCCAATCATGTCTCCGGTTTGAAGTCCATACAAGTGTTCAAGTCCATTTTCGATTTGCCGTAGCAAACCCTTTTTTAGAAGGTTTTTCCCATGAAGAATGTTGCGCCAAGCTATGAGGGTATATTCCCTGAAGTACTATCAAGGAATTTTTTATTCTTATAAAATCTGGACTTAAAAATTCTCGCAACTAGTGAATCTGCGTTATTCATGAATCTCTAAGCTTGTTTAATAGCTAGTAGAGCTGTGTTGAAGTGTTCTACATCTCTAAACCTCTTTCTGCTTTTGATTTGCAGACTTGCTCCCAAGATACCCAAGCTAGCTACTGCTTGTCTTTTGTATCATTCCACCAATAGGATCTCATTGCTCTTGTTAAGCTTTGGCATTGTTTTTGTCAAGTTTGAAACAAGACATAACATAAATAGATAAGGCTAAGGCTACAGTCTTTAGGATAATCTCTTTGCCTCCAAGTGAAAGTGTTTTAGCATACCAGTTTGTTGCTCACTTTTTCAAATTCTCTAATATAAACTTAAACATGTTCTTCTTAGAACCCCTGAAGCATTCAGGCAAACCTAGATATTTGCTCATTCCTTGGCTAGAGTGGATATTAAGAATGTCTCGATTCTTGTTTGTGTTCCTTGGTTTATTTTAGAAACAAAAGTTATTGATGATTTGTTGAAGTTGATACATTGTCCAGATACTGCTTCATAAATTTGAAGGCAGTTCTTTAGTGTTGTAACTTCCTAAATTGTTGCTTTGCATATGAAGAGGTTGTCATCTGCGTAAAGAAGATGGTGGATAGTTGGTCCCGAGTTATGAAATTGAATACATGTGAGTTGACAGTTGTTCTCTTCTTCTGCCAGTTTACTAATGATACCTTCTGTGCATAAAATAAAGAGATATGGTGAAAGAGGATCTCCTTGTCTAATGCCCCTCTATGGTTGAATAAACCCATGTGCTTACCCATTGATCCAAACTGAGAAAGATATTGCGGAAACACAATATATTACCAGTTGTATCCAAAAGTCATCAAAGCCAAGCTTAGTTAGGACACTTTCTAAGTAATTCCATTCCAATCTATCATAAGCTTTGGATATATTTGTTTTAACTGCCATGAAGTTTGATTGTCCTTTTTTTGTTTGTTTGCAGGTGATGTAGCACTTCATGAGCTATGAGAATGTTATCAGAAATGAGTTTCTTCGCTAAAAAGGCTCTCTGTGTGTCAGATACTATGTCAGGTTAGAGAGGTTGTAGCTTGCGCGTAATAATTTTGGAGACAGTTTTGTAAAGTATTGAGCATAGGCTGATGGGTCTATAATCAGACATTTGAATGACATGTGTTTTTGGGATCAGACTGATGTATGTATAATTCCATTCTTTGAAAAACTTTCCAATGTTAAATACATGTTGTACTTCTTCAATCAAGTGTTGATCTAATATATTCCAATATGTTTGAAAGAACTATCATGTCATTTCATCAGGTCCTGGGACACTCTCTCCTTTAACACTGATGACTGCTTATTTGACCTCTATAACTGATACAGGGGCTGTGAGTTTGTTGTTCATAGATGAGGTGACTCTTGGTTGGATAAACTATGCCAGTCTGTTGATGTTCACATGTGTAATTATTCCAAAAAGTGTACTAAAATACAACTAAAATACTCTCCAGCAATTGATCCTTTTGAACCTTCGAAGTACTGGAGCTGGCCTCTATTATCCTTGAGGCACAAGATGTTATTCATCAGTCTTTTATGTTTGACACTGTTATGAAAAAACTTGGTGTTCCTATCACCTTTCGTAAGCCATTTATCCTTAGAGTTTTGCTTCCAGAATAATTCTTCTTCTTTATATTGTTTCTCCAGCTCAGTCGTAATGAGATTGATTCTCAGTCGTAATGAGATTGATTATGTGCCTATCATGGTGTAACTTCTTGACTTCCTCCTCTAATCAGCTCCAAGCTTCGTAATGTGAAAAAGCCGATTTTATTGGGTTTCGTTTTTTCATGATGTGATGCTCTTGCGATAATTAGTACTTCTATCATACATAGAGATTCTGACATCATTATTCTCACCATTCCAACATTTTGTAATGATCATATTAAAATTCTTTTTGCTAGTATATCTTTTATCAAAGAATAACAACTTGGTAAAAGATTGATTATCTGGTGCAAAGGAAGTATATATTGGTATATGATCGGATCCCATCATATCCATATAGGTTGTTGAAGTTCTCAAAAACAGTCTATTAACATTTAGAATTCCCAAAAGCTCTGTCCAATCTAATTTGTACCTAAGCATTGTTTTTGTGTCCCGTCCATGAATAAAAAAAGACCAACACTTGGGAACTCCTTCATACTACATTCCCTAATTAGACCTCGTTGTTGATAGAAGGAATTCCCAGGTCGAGACGGACCTCCAAGTTTCGCATCATTCCATATTTTGTTGAAATCTCCTATGAGAAGGCAGGCTGAACTTCTGTTGCTATTGATGACATTGACTTGGTCCCACACTTGTTTCCTAAGATGTTGGACCGAATGACCATAATGAAGGAAGTATTTATCTGATGCATTCCCAATCGTATTGAAGCATCAATCATGTTACAGTTGGCATTATTCACCACAAAATCATCTTGAGCCGGGAAACAGAAAGAAGTGATTCCTCTAAGGGAAATCTGTATTGGAAATTGTCCTTTGAAATGACCAATCCCACAATTATGTTCTGCATTCACCATATCCTTGGCATGGTTAGCATAACTTTAGCCATATTTTGTTGCTTTGGGTTAATGAGTCTTCCAATTAGGATGTGCTGGTTCGTGTTATTTGTAGGTAAATCCCAATAACTAGTAGATTAATCAGAGAATCTTCTTCAATCGCCATTGATTTCAAAGCTTCAGAAAGAGGAGGTGGATCTATAAATGAGGGATACGTGAATCTTCTGAACCAATTTATTAGTAGATTCCGCTGAAAATTCTGTTTAAAGAGATCTTGATCTACTGCTTCTGGTGTATTTGTAAACATGCAATCGAAAACTATCTTATCTTCGAGGTTTCCTAAATCTCTCTCAAATTAGTTAGTAGAAAAGGTAACTATCTCTTTAAGAGATTAAATTCAAAAAGGTAAATCAACATGAATGGAGGTTGATCTGATGGTTGTACTCTCTTCACTCGTTCTGACTAAAGAGAGGAGGTTTTTGGACCATACAAAATTATAATTTTATAATTTGAGATGAATATTTTGATTATATATTTAAATTTTGAGTTGAGTTTATAAGAGTCTTCAAGTAGATTGACAAGTTCAGCAATCCATCAGATTCAATGTCCTCCTAGCCCCCCTTGGCAAGGCCGCCTTTTTTGACGACGGTGTAATATGACGACACTTCTCTCCACCTTCAGTAGCCGAGTTCCCATAGCCACAATGCTCACAGGAAAGCTAGCACGCACAACACCTTCACAAACTAGTGGTGTACAAGCGGCAGGTCTAGAGACCTCAAGGCTCGTGGATTGGTCTCCACGCGAGAGACTCTTTTATAAACGATAATAATTATTAGTTAGATAGCAATATATAATCGATAATTATTTTAAGATATCATTATAGTTAATTTTCAATTTTAATATTCTAAAAATAAAACATGTTATGAATGTATATCACCTTAATTCCTATCATGTACATCTCTAATATCTTACTCTTTGTTTCGTAAATAAATAATGTTTAAAGTTGTTACACACAAATTAAAGAACCATTTAATTATTGATTTTTCCAATTAAAAGTATTATTTTCCAATGTATTTAATAATCATTCAACCGTTGAGTTGTTCTCAGTATGGTGGTTAGGATGATCCAGCTAATAACTTGGTACTATTGTTCGATTTCTACCCACTGCATTATAATAGCTTAAAAAAAATTATAGGGGTGAGCTTAGGCTATGAAGCAGACTTTGTCTATCCAATTGTTGACAAAAAAATAAATAAATAATCATTCAACTAATTAGATTTCATTCTATAGAATATAAATAGTCAAAATAAATAAAAATGTTATTAATTTTACATTGAAAGATCAAAACACAAATAATTTGATACAATTTTGAAGGAATATTGTTTAAAAAAATTTCATTTAATAATCTATAAACTTATCATTATTAAATTCTGAATTTTGAAATTTTATTATATCAGTTATTTTTATTATAAGAAAGATTTGGTTTCACGTTATTAATGTGTTATTAATTATGTTTATAATCATAAAGTTCATTAGAAATTATTTTAATGACATTATAAAATATAAACATTTTATGTTTTAAGGTTATAAACATTTGGGTTGGATTCTTTCAGATTTCAAATTTTGGGTTCTAATAATTTAAGACCCATTCGAGTATTTTTATATTTTAGGTTGGATTTAGTTCGGGTAAAAATAGAGTTTGAGTTCGGATATTTATATAAAATTATATAAAAGTTCAAAACTAGTAAAGATTCAATAGAAATAAATCTAAAACAACCTAAATATAACAAAAATATATTGGATATTCATTTGGTTTTTGATTTTGTTTCGGTTTGATTTTACATTCAGTTTATAGGTTACATAAATTTGGAACTATTTGTACTTTAATTTAGGAGTGTTATATCTTGAATAATAGGCTTACATCAGTTTGGGCTTTAAAGTCCAGGTTATTGGAAATGGACCGACCCAATTGAGACTAAGGTTTCAGTTTCCTACAATATTATCAATGCTTTGCAAAATAATTAGTACATGTTTCTGTAAGCCCATGTCACTATTTTTTTCTTTACTTCTTAACCCCATGTGAGCGGATCATTACCTTAAGTAGAATATCATGACGATGATTAGACCAAACATTCCATTCTGATCACTTTAATTATTTAGCAATTTTAAAAACGTAATGTTTGTTACTAGGTTTGGCATAATACTGGAAACCCGAAATCTGATTCAAATCTAACCCGAAATAAAAAAAACCGAACCGAACCGAATTTAATAAAATAGGCGAATGGATTTTACATTATGGAAGTTTGGATACCCAAAACCGAACGGATAAAAACCGAAACATGAATGAGTACCCAAAATATCTAAAATATATTATATAATTTAAAAATAATTATATATATAACATTTTAGTTATTTAAATATTCAAAATTATAATTAAAATTTTAAATATATTACAATTTGAATTAAACGAATGAAAAAAAAATCTAAAATATTCAATTTTCAAAATTAAATTATGATTTCTCTGAAAATAATTTAAATAAAACTAACCCAAACCCAAACCGAATCCGACCCAAAATAAGGTATTTTATAAAAATTGAATCTGATTCGAACCCGGAAATTTTAAAATACTTAAAACAATTTTATATGTGTAAATCCGAAAATCCGAAAAATCTGATCCGAACTCACGGATAGCCGAGGTCTATTTGTTATATCACTTTAACAGCTATAAATTTTGATTTTGTTTGACGCCAAAACAAAACTCTCGATTTCTTTAATGCTTTTCTTTTGTAATCGTAGAATCTTCTATTTCTTTTTTAAATATTTGAAACATCAAATAAGAGGTTACAATGAGTTGTCGTGACTCATCATCAGTCGGCCCTTAAGAATGACAACTTCAAAATTCAAAAGATCCATTATCCTCACCATAAAATATAAATATATTATAATATATACATACATATATACAACGGATATTAATTTTGATTTTTTTTATTCCTTCTTTCGTTAAAGTCTTATTTCTGGGTTATTAATTTACTTATTTATTCGTATCAGCTTTATTTGCTTGTTACTTTATTACAATTTGTTACTTTTCTGTGAGGAAAATAAGAGTAAAGCGTGCAAATATCAAAAAAAAAAAAAAAGAACAAAAGAAATAAGTTAAATCTCTCTCTCTCTGGTCAAGACGAAATTAGAGCTGCTCAGACTTCTAATTTGCTGTTACCTTCTGCACAAAATTTCGTTACTTTTCATTTTGTCCGTTTTCCTCAGTTTCTCGAGAATATACAGAGGAAGCTGAAATTAAGATTTTCTCTTTGTTCGAAGATGCAACTTTTTAGTAGCTGTTGTGGAAAAGGATTTGAGGGGTATGTAGTTTGCGTTTCTCTTCTGATTCATTTACTCGGATGATTGTTGATCTTTCTCGTTCGCTTATGGTCTTTTCTGATTTTGCCTTTGTTGGGTTGCTGAAAAAATGTGTTTTTTTGGCTCAATCGTTCATGGTGTGTTTTAGTCGATTAGGGTTTAAGAGTTTATATCAATTTTGGATGTACGAAATTCGGAAATATTATGCAAAGCTTGTTCTTATGTTGGAACTCGAAAGTTATATTCTCTGAATGAGCTTTAATCATATTTAAGGGAGAGGCATTTCTGATGTTCATCAATGTTTATGACCTCAGCTTCAATCTAATTTGATTGGTTTCACAATTAGCTTACCGCTTCTAAGTCTATGTTCTAAAAATGTGTTGATGAATGATCTGGAAAAGAATTTTTGAAAGACAAATGTGGTTAAGTTTGTTTTGATGTCGTAATTATCACAGGAAAACGAAAGCAAAGACGGAACCATCTTGGAGGATATTTTCATTGAAGGAACTGCATGCGGCTACAAACAGTTTCAATTATGATAACAAACTCGGTGAAGGTCGATTCGGGAGTGTGTATTGGGGTCAGCTATGGGATGGATCACAAGTAATTTGATCTCACCATTTTTGTCTTTAGCCTTATATTTATCTAAGAGTTGCTTGTTGTGAAGACTTTGTCTTGTGAGCGAATGTTCTACTTGTCTGTTCAATTTTTTCGCTAATAATCTGTCTTCTTGCAGATTGCTGTCAAGAGATTGAAGGCATGGAGTAACAGAGAAGACATAGACTTTGCTGTGGAAGTCGAGATTCTTGCTCGTATTCGTCACAAGAATTTATTGAGTGTTCGTGGCTACTGTGCAGAAGGACAAGAACTTCTTCTTGTATATGAGTACATGCCAAATTTGAGCTTGGTTTCACATCTTCATGGTCAGCATTCAGCTGAATGCCTTCTAGATTGTACCAAGAGAATGAAAATTGCCATATGCTCTGCTCAAGCCATTGCGTGAGTCTCAGAATCTAAAACCATTCGTGAAAACTTTAATGTGCCATATAGCTTCTGAAAATTTCTTTTTTCTTTGCTCAGCTACCTACACCACCACGCAACCCCACATATAGTGCATGGAGATGTGAGAGCTAGCAATGTGTTGCTAGACTCTGAACTTGAAGCTCGGGTTACAGATTTTGGATATGGTAAGCTGATGCCAGATGATACTGCAGATGGAGCCACCAAAGCCAAAAGTATTAATGGGTATCTCTCACCAGAATGTGTTGCATCCGGAAAAGAATCAGAAACAGGCGATGTGTACAGCTTTGGTATCATTTTGCTGGTACTGGTTAGTGGAAAGAGACCAATCGAAAAACTAAACCCAACAACAATGCGAGGTATAACTGAGTGGGTTTTACCACTTGTTTGCGAAAGAAAGTTTGATGAAATCGTGGATCAGAGATTGAGCGAGGAGCATGTGGAAGAGAAGCTGAAAATACTAATCTTGGTTGGACTAATGTGTGCTCAGACAGAGCCAGAGAAGAGACCAACGATGTCGGAAGTGGTGGAGATGCTGATGAACGAATCAAAGGAGAAAATGTCTGAACTTGAAGCAAATCCGCTCTTCAAGAACCCATATAACAGCAACGAAAACAATGGAGAGCAGGAGGAAAGCTCAGATGTGATCTCAGAAGAGAGGGATCAAAAACATCAACAATTGGAAGAATAGGAATGGTTATTAGGCACAGAAATTCGTTTTCTCAGATTATTTTTTACGATCTTCTGTTCATATTTGCTAGCTATTTACTATCATTGGTTTCTTTTGGGTGTGTTTCTTCGTTCATAACATGGATTTGATGAATATTGCAGTTTGTAAGGTGTGGTATTGTCACAACAAAAAAAAATTGTGATACTTTGGTAGTGATTTGAAACATTTTATTCTGGATTGAATCATTTTGCACTCCTAACACGATAATTAGCTGGAACCACTAATACAAACTTTTCCTCAAAAATCAGTTCAAGTTCTGTTTCTTTGAAAAAGATGATAGAAACAACAGGATAACAGAGATTACAACAGGAGCGACTATAATGAAGAGGGCTTGAGCAAGATTAGGTCTTGTGATCTGTGGGAACAAGACGCTTCCGTATTTGATTACAGCTCCGCCTGCGACTGAACCAACTACGAGCTTCAATAGGTAGTTCAAGTCCTCCTGTCCAACCAAAAGGTCAACAATAAAATAAAAAGGGCTTATTATGTACTTTCGGATTTTTTTGGTCCAAAATTTAAATAATGCTCATGACTTTTTCGATCAAATAAAAAACTTATGGGGCTATTTAATGATTTTAAATTCATTGAGCCCCTCCACAAAACAAAACAAAAAAGCTTTGCTCTTCAGTCCACAGAAATTGACCTGAATTCCTGGCCCGTTATCGGCTTGTTCCGACCGGTGATCGGAAGCCGTGACGCGAAATGACCGTTTAGTCCCAGAACCGCCTGAGGGAATTTTAAAATTAGTCACGAATTTAAAACTACTCATGGTCTTCTTCTTGGTGGGTTCCAAGCACCGGTGAACAGAGCTCGAGCGAGAGAGCATCGGAAATCCAATCGCCATAACGGGAACAATGACGGAACTTAACATCTCTTAGCCGTCGATTTTTCTGGTCACAGAGTCTTGTGAATGGCGTGAACAGATGATAAGAGAGACACGACGCCTACCTAAAAACACATCAAACGTTTTGCGTTGCTTCTTCAAACTTCAAAACGCGTCTCAAACGCAAAAGCTCCTCGCAACCCACGTTTGCGTTTTCACCCAGGTCTATGGACTCATGGATATTTGTCCCCCCATAGGCCCATACTCTTTTTTTTTTGAGCGATGGGTAACTATGGTTTTGGTGATGGTGCAGAACAAAGTTCGACGTGCTATAAATACGATTTTTAATAAAATATGGTTGAATTATGTTTTTGATCAAAAAAGCAAAACAAAAATATTTCTAATTGGTGAAAATAAATATAAGCAGCGCAGCTTTTTAATAGGTAATTTTTTTTGTCAAACAATATACTAAAAGAATATCAAAAGGGTGAGGAAAGAATTTACAACACTAAGTCATTAGTTGACTCTCTAATAAAACGAGTGATAGTATCAACTTTATGGTTCAGAGATCTTGGAATTACATGAAGAGAAAAGGCACGAAAAAAAATTTTCAACATGAGAAAATCCTCCTGATGTGGTTGGAAGGCCGGCCACTCCTCTGAATGTAACAATATCTTCAACACATCCATATAGTCTGTAGCTATCTCCACCTCTAAGTACTGGAGCAAAATCAGGGATTCCATAGCCCAAAGCACAGCTTCCACCTCTGAATGTAGTGCCAACCCCAATAATCTGGTCTTACCTTTCTTGAAATTGGTATGCCCATGATCAACTAAACATCAGTAGGGATGAAATATTGTCTTAGTAAAATCTTGCGCCAGGTTCTGGTTTGAGAATCAATAAATTGATCAACAGTAAGATCTGGGTAAATATTCGGATCTATACCAATTGCCGCTCTCGGGTGAATGTCAAGGATCCATGGGTCTCTCCAAACCGCAGTAGATCTACCATCACTAATTTTTTTAATTAACACTTTATTAACAAGTGATCGAGCTGAAATGATGCTTCTCCAACCATTAGAAGGGTTTAAATTTATTTTTTGCCGTATTTTTATAATATCGACCGCGCATAACTTGAGCAAACAATGAATCATGGTAATCAATCAACCTCCAAACTTGTTTGGCTAGGAGTGCTAAATTAAACTCCTCCAAGACTCGGAAGCCTAATCTGCCTTCCTGTTTCGGTCGACATAATTTTTTTCATTTCATCTAGTGTATTCCTTTTGATGTTTCTGAATTTGACCACCAAAAGTTCGCTATAGCTGAATTTAATTTTGTCATTAGAGTCTTAGGTAATCTATAGCATGACATGACATATGTCAGCAAAGCCATCAGGATCAATTTGATCAGGACTTCTTTACCCCCTTTGGATAGGAACTTTGAAGACCAACTATTAATTCGTTAATGTAGTCTTTCCCGGACAAAAGCAAACACTTTGGTTTTTGCTCCTCCAATATTCTCTGGAAGCCCGAGATAATATCCCATACCACCCAGTTGATGGTTCCCCAGAAATTGGTGAATCAAAGTCTTTTCATTTTCTGGGAAAGAATGATCAAATTGTAATGAAGACTTATCAAAGTTGATTTGTTGACCTTATATTCTTTCATAATCTTTTAAAATCTTAGTAATGTGGCTCGCTTCCTTTGTAGTAGCTTTACAGAAATAAGACTATCATCAACAAATAAGAGATGCGATATCTTTGAGCTCACTCTCGCAATAAAGATACCTGAAATAAGTTTATCATTTTCTGCTTTCTTTAACTTAGATATCAGAACTTCTGTGCATAGTATAAAAATATAAGGTGACAACGGATCACCTTATCTTAGACCTCGTTTAGGAATTATTTTCCCTCTCAGTTTCCCATTCAAAAGAATTGAATATTCCACACCAATGATGCAGTGCATGATACATTTTGTCCAATTATTACTGAAACCTAATTTTAGTAGAAGACTTTCTATTAAATTCCATTATACACGGTCATAAGCTTTGCTCATATCTGTCGTTATTGCCATAAACTTGCCTTTCACCGCTTTGTTTGTGCGGAGAGCATGAAACATTTCTTGCGCAATTAAAATATTATCAGAAATTAATCAGCCAGCTACAAAGGAAAATTGTGTTTCTGAGATTAATTTTGGCATTAATTTCTTGAGTCTTAGACATAAAACCTTCGAAATAATTTTATATCCAACATTACAAAGACTAATTGGCCGAAATTGTGTTATCTTCATTGGTCTTGAAGTTTTCAGAATTAGACATATATTCGTCTCATTTAAACTTTGTTCAAAAGAACCAGAGGGCATAAAGTCATTGACCAATTTTATTATATCTAATTTAACCAGCTCGCATGATTTTTGGAAAAAAGAGCGGTCATTCCATCAGGTCCCGGTGTTTTGCCCGGTTCCATCATAAAAAGTTTTTTTTAATCTCTTCTTCTGATACCCTACATAGAAGCATCTGGTTATCAGCATCTGTGATTCGTGGCTCGATTTCAGATAATAGATCTGGGCCACAAAGTCTACCATTAGTAGAGAAAAGGTCTGAAAAATATCGGGTAGCTTATGCAGTACCTTCCTCATCATTGGTTACCCAATCCCCCGAATTATTAAATAGTCTAATTATTCGATTCTTCGCTCGTCTTTGTTTTGTCTGAGCATGGAAGAATCTAGTATTTTCATCCCTCCCTTTGAGCCATTTGTTTCTTTTCTTTTGCTTCCAATAAATTTTCTCATCAACATAAGACTTTTTTAATTCCAATTTGGCTTTCACAATTTCATCAGGTGTTGAGGAATTAGTATTTTGTAAATCCTCCAAAACCTTCTGCCATTTAATAATCATTTTTCTACCAGAAGGAATATATTTGTTTCGCCAGTATGATAATTCTTGTCTACAATTTTTAATCCTTCCTATAATCGTTACTCGTCGGCGACAGAATAAGTCTTTCCATCCTTTCTCAATCGTTTCCTTAAACCCATCCTTACCAATCCATCGTTTATCAAAAATGAATTGGTGTTGTCGTATATATTGTTGATCATTGAATCTACCCACAATTGGTCGGTGATCCGACCTAATCATTTTGAGATACTCAGTCTCGGACATGGGGAATAAATCATGCCAATTTTCATTGCCAAATACTTTATCTAGAATACACATGACCACTCCGTTGTTCCTTACCCCTCTTTAGGATCAGGAATTACCTATCTTTGGAAATTCTACGAGTCCACAATTCTAAATTATTTGATTAAACGATAAAAACGAATTGGGATGTCTCATCGTCCCACCTTGTTTTTCATGATTACCCGTGAGCTCATTGAAATCCCCAATAATCAACCAAGGGGAATCACATATTATACCAATCCTCGTTAATCTCTCCCAAACTTGATCTCTTAGATTTTGGTTTGGTTCACCATAAATAAAGGTAATGTTAATAGTTTTTCCTTTCACATCACAAGACACATCTATCATTCTTTTGTCCTTATGGTTTAAGAAAACATTAAAAGAATCATTATAAAGTAGAGCCAAACCACCACTAAGTCCATTTGGTTCAACTATAATCATCATATTATAGCCTAAATGGGCTTGAATTTTTTTCATAAAATAAATATTATTCTTAGTTTCAGAAAGAAACAAAAAGTCTGGTTTGTGAATCTTCCAAATATCTCTAAGAAAATTTATTGTAACTCTATTACCAACACATTGGCAATTCCAACAAAGGGTTTTAATCATAAATACTAAAATATTAAAATTTCATGGAGCATTTTCTTGGCTCCTTAGTCTGTTTCGCATTGGCCTTGACCTCCTTGGGTACATTACGAGGTGACATGGCTTCAAAGGTCATCATTTTGTGAAAGCTCACTCCCCTAAGAGGTGTTAAAGGTATGGATAATGGTTTGTTGGGACCAATGGGAGGCTTCGAAGCTTTAGCATCCTTCTCTTTTTGTGTTAGATCCTCTTGATTCTTTAGTTCATACTGTCTGCAGAACTCTGTAGCTTCTGCCACCTCTTCATCAGTGTAAGTCCTTACATCACCGAATCTCACATTCTCCACAACCTCATCTATCTCTGGTTCCATCATCATAGAGTCAAAGATTGAATTCTGGTTAACATTATTACCTGTTTCATGAGCATCAGAGATCAAATCATCGTTTTGTAGCTCTTCTTCAGTCATCGTGACCATAGCATGTCCATCAATTGGTACTCTAGCAGGTACTGTTTCACCAGAAACTTCTTGACCAACATTCACATCTTCCTGTTGGAACAATGATCTTCTAACCTTTTTAAAAGATAAAGAACCACTCACATTATTCTCAACATCAATGTTGGGATTACAAGAGGACATTCCTCCATCATCCATGGCCTTAGAAGAATTGCCTAGCTGAACACTATCTTGTAGACTCCTTTTATTGTGGAACCTTATATCGTCATGGTCCTGTTAGAGGGATGTTGATGGTTGCTTTCCTTTATCTCTACCAATAATAGGCTTCTAGATTGTGTCATGAACCACATTTTTACCATCACCATGGGATCGGCTGCCACCTGAAACAGTGCCCTTATAGCTTCGAGTACGTCCCACCATTGAGCTCTTCAATTTAACATCTTTTCCGGAGTCAGTTGTCGCATGTTCAGATCGGTAACATAGTTTACAGTATCCTTCGAGATTTTTATACTCGATCATAAGCTATGATTCTTGCCTCTCTACAAACTCAAGGGAGGAGGAAAAAATCAACGGCTTGGAACAAGGGAACTCTATCAGCACTTTTCTTCTGTCCACATCAACTTCAATGACCCGCCCTAAGGAGCCACCAACCAAACGATATATTTCATCAGTACTACACTCAAAAGGGACACATGTTATCTTGATCCAGAAACAGATATTGTAAGGGTAGTTGGCATCAGCGAAGGCCTTCTAGGGAGCATATATCCCCATCCAGCCATCAAAACGACTCGAACAAAGCCGCAAAATTTCCTTCAGGTCCTTATCCGATTGAAATTCAAATTAGAACCTTCCATTTCCCAGGTTTAAACATGTATTTCTTCCCTCCATTTTCCAAAACTTTGGCATCATGAAGATGAATGTATCGACATCTTGAACATATGGGTTGAGACATCTCCCTAATAAAATCCTGGAGCAGCGGGCAAACAGAGCTAAGTTGTCAATGCAAGAACCTTAATTTTCAGCTTCCTTGGAGATGACCTTGCTTCCAAAGCCTTCTTTGCAAGAGTGAGCTGAGACATCGGAGAAACAATTACAGATATCAGAGAGAATAAAGAGAACCAAGAGGACTGGAATAAAGAGTGGACGTGAACAACAATGAGCATCAATAAGATCATTATATAGTGCTCTAAACAAATCAAAAAAGAGATAAGAAAAATGAATGTCCACATCAATGGAGGATTCGCTAGAGATAAATTATAACACATCAACTTTCCCAAAAACTTCAGAGTAATATCAACTAATAAATAGATCATGTACATAAACCAAATGATATTCAGAAAATCCAATCGATACAGTTTATCCTCTATGTCAATAGGCAAAATCAAACTAATGATAATCAGATTTGGTTCAAAATCATACAAAGATGTTTCCCAAATCAAAGACATTGAATACACAGATTGATTATTATGTGAAAATGAATATTGGATTCTCAACAAATCAAGATAAGCGATTTATATCTTTGAGTAAATCTGAAAATCGAAAACCAAATTAAGAAACATAAATAACATGGGGATCAATTTCAAAATCCAGGAAATTAAAGCCCGGTGGAATTGATCCATAAAAACAATAGAATCACCTTGATTAAGGTGGATCTGGAGAAGTATTGAATAACGATACTCAATCCCTCAAATCTCAACATTGAAAAGGATGATCCAAGAGAGATCGATCACATTCATACCTTGCATAAGTCGTGATCGCGAAGGATCAACAAATAGATAGACATCATAGACATAGTTACCGTATCGGAATGCTTGGAGTGAGTTTTCCAAATCTTCAATTAAAATCCACATCCTTAGGAGTAGATATGAGAATCATCGGAATCGCCTTGCCGTCGCCTTATGCGTGTACCAAATATTATATCCTTTTTGTTTTGTTATTATAAGTAATCTCTATATATAATAAAACCGTAGTGTTACATATTCCTATCTTTTATAATAATAAAAAATAATATTTTTATTTTTTGATAAAATTTAATAAAAATTTTTAACAAATTATTATTATTATCTTTATCTACATAATATTATTAGTTTTTTTTTAACTTAAATATATAAAAATTTATTTTAATTTAAATATCTAAAGATATAATCTCTTATATAATAAAAGCGTAGCGTTAACTTAAATACCATGTTATATTGGTCCGTTTTACCCTAGGAAGTATTCTCACAAATTTGTTACTAGAAAATAATAATCATATAATATTTATATCTCTTATTATAATAAAAACAATGATCTATAACTGATTATATTGTCCATATAATATTATTAGTTTGTTTTAACTTTAAATAAATATAAAAAAACTGAGACAATTAATCTGAGATTGTTTACTCGATGTTAGAAATTCATATAATCCATTTAAATTATTAAATATATTATATGAAAATATAATAGAAACGAAAGACAATTATTCTAACTGAGATTGTTTACTGGATGTTAGTAATTAATATAATCTATTTAAATTAACAAGTCTTTTACATAAGTAATATAAAATATAATAACTCACCAACCAATATAACGGCATGTTTTTTATAATCATATGTTATATACAATTTTTATAACTAATCATGTATGGATTAGATGAAAAAGATATTAAATATATGTTTACATATGAATTTTATAGTATCGGTAGTATTAACTTTAAACATAAGATTTAATCTCAACTAAGAAATTTTAAATATTTTTAATTATTTGTATCAAGGCTAATAAATTACAATAGATCAATTCATTCTATAGATGTTTTACGTATTTTTATAGTAATCATAAAAATTAATGTGTACTATAAAATTTAATGTTTAAAACCAATTTGATATTAAGGTTAATGACTAATGGTTCATGTTTTATACATGATAAGTAAAAATTAATGTGTATACTCTTTAGGTCAATCAAGTGTATATTTAAAGTTTTAAAAGAGATATACATTCGGATATAGTTTAAATTTATCATAACTAATTTCCAATATTTAGTTTATATAATAAAAATTATCCCTAATCAATCAACTATATGATAATTTCCTATATTTTTTTTTAAGTAAGGGTTTAATATGTTAAGTAATTAGTTTGTTTTTTGTTAATTGGTAAATTAATTAGTTAGTTAGATAATAATATAATTGATAATAATAACAATATTATGTATTTTTTTAATTTTTTATTCCAAAATAATAATAATTAATATGAATGTATATTATTTGAATTTGTGTCATACACATCTTTAATATTTTATTATCTAAAAGAATTCAATTAATAATAGATAAAATTATCATTAGTTAGTTTTGAATTTTTAAATTTTGTTATTATCAGTATGAATGAATTCAATTTTTCATGAATATCTTATATTATTTTATGATAATGCCACTGAAATATTCTTATCACCTATATATAATTAATTAATTATTTTAGATATATGATATAATACTATAATATTCGTATAATTTATATAAATGGTTTATGTAGTTAAATATAATAAATATGATTAAATAATAATTTAATACATGATATAACATATACACAAACCATATCATTGATCAACAATTTTCGGATATAATTTAAGTTTATCATAACTAATTCTTAATATTTAATTTATCATAAAAAATATCCCTAATCAATTCTTCTTGAAAACTTTAAACCTTATCCTAATAAGGTAATAACTATTCTTCTACTTAAGTAGGAGGAATATAATTTTCAATGGAGTCAAAATAAAATTCGTAAATATCTGGTTTCTTTAGATGTCGGACATATAAATTCTATCATAGAATATAAATTTCCATAAAACTTTCATATTTGATAAAAAAATATTGAAAAGTTATGAAATAATATTTGTATTATGTGTATACAGTAAAACTTTTTAAAATCTTGATTTTCTATTTTTTTTGAGAATTGGTTTTTTTAAAGATTGTGATTGGTTTTAAAGTAAAGTTTTGAGAAAACTAATAAGGTAATAAGGTTTTAATAAATTATGTATTTTAAAAAGACAATCTATAGCCTGCAGGCTGATCCGTAAATCCACAGACAAAACCCGCTAGACCCACATTCTGCAACAAATTTTTTCATAAAGCTCACTTTTTAAACGGACTAAAAATATGTCTATATCCACCCGACCACATACCGAGTTGGGCGAAGCCCACGATCATGTGGCACGCATGGCACGCTAATGTCTACAAATTTAAATAAACATGGATCTAAAAATCTAAATGAATACGAGTATAAAACACAAAATGAACGCGGGTCTAATAAATAAAATGAATATGGGTCTAAATGCCTAATAAACATGGACTAAAAATGTAAATGACACGAGTCAAAAACATATATATATACAAAAATTGTAATGCATAAAAATCTAAATAAACAAAGATCAGAAAACTATTTTGTGTCCAACACTGTTATCATTAAAATTGACTTTTAATGATATACATTAGCTCTGGGCATTCGGTTCCTCGGTTTGGTTCGGGTCAATTCTTAAAACTTTTGGTTCTTTCGGTTCCAGAAAAATGGTAACCAATGGGCACCGACAAAATTTTGGTTCGGTTCGGTTTCAGTTCCGATTCTTTTGGTTTTTGAAATTTGGTAATCAATAGGTACCTATTAAAGTTCAATTTGGTTTAAGTTCAGTTTCGGTTCGAGTACTTCTATTTATTTTTTTCTAAAAAACAAAAGAAAATCATAAAAACCCAAAAATTAATTATAAAAATTGACTATTTTAGTTTTTTTTAGTAATTTTGATTCAAATTAATGAACAAATTTAGATTTAGAATTAAAATTTTGGATATTTAGATTATTAAATTCTATATATTTTAAATATACAATTGTATTTCAATTCTTTCAGGTAACTATTTGGTTCTCGGTTCAGTTCCATCTCGGTTCTGGTTCTCTTGGTTCTCAAATTTAGGAACCATTCAGTTATTTAGCCGGTTCCGGTTTGGTTCGGTTCCTTTTATTTTGGTTCAGTTCGGTTTGGCTTTTTAGTTCCAGTTATTATACCCAAAGCTAATATATATATACAAATAATATCATAAAATAAAAATTAAAAAACAAATATCATATATAAATATCATAAATAAATAAAAATAATTACAAATGTATATTAATTTTTTATTTCAGTACGGGATATCATCTAATTTATTAATAAAATAATAATAACTTTAAGCTATTTTATATTTAAAAAAAGTAACCTTAGGTTACGAAATGAGATTTATATAAATGTTATCATTATAAATTTAACTAACTAAAAAGAAACTCGAATTATATATGAGTTTCTATGTATTAGCAAACAAAACGTTATAAAATACAAAAAAAAAAAAAAAACCGCTATTGCGTTTTTTAAGAAAACTGCTGGGATTTCTATCTTAAAATCAAATACATGATTTACTTCACAAAACACTGTTGCGTATTTTGCTTTTCAGTTTTAGACTAAAAACGCAATTGAAAGACGTTATTTGGTGATTGGTGACAAATTTTTTTTTTTTTTTTCAAACATTCAATCGACAAGGTCCTATTCATAACTTAACACAATTTTTAAAATTTTTATTTAATCTACCAACTTGTAGAGGGAATGAATCGAACTTTAAATGTCATAGTCATTAGCTGGATCATCCTAACCACTAGACTGAAAAAAACTCGGCTTACCATTCAGACCCTTTATATTGGAATTAATAAGAGACAATTTCCGTTAAAAATCCTCTAAAATGCAGCCACTCACCATCTAAATCTTCAAAGTTTTTCATTTCCAAAAATTTTCTTTTAACATAAATTATTTTTTAATTTTAACTCTCAAAGTAATTCTTTTCGTCAAAATCACTAAAAACATCTGTTATGTCTACTCTTATGTCTACTCTTACGTCTATAAGTTTTCATTAAGTTTTATATATTCCACGTGAAATTTGTGAATTATACTCGGATTTTATGTTTATTTTTTAGATCACAATGCTTACAATCATGATTTCATAAATTGCACATGGAATATATTAAACGTAATGAAAGATGATAAACGTAACAATAGACATAACAGAGACTGAACGGAAACTACATTGCAGGTGATTTAGATGACAAGAGTCACTTTGAATGTTAAAATTAGAAAACAATTTAAGGTAAAAGTTGTTTATGCAAGTGAAAAACAGGTTGTGAATGAGTCTAACTTTGGAGGTTTTCTTTGAGGTTTTTATGAGATTTTCCTGATTAATAACAGTTGAGATATAAGTATAAAATGATAACCTAGTTATATATTTAGCATGGTGAGATCTAATATGACATAAATTCATAGGTTTGTTACGATATATGTAACAAATAAAACCATTCAGTTTCACGAAAACCCTGATAAAATCATTTCTCAAGGATCTTGCTCAGAACAGTTCTTGCGAGATCAATACTTCCTTCGGCTTCTTCTTCTTCTTCTGTACCGGCTTCTCTAACAGATATTCCATGTCCGGACAAAGAGCAACGTAGAACGGAGTTAACCTGCTTCCTTAATCTAGCATTATCAATCAGAGCCTCTGTTAGCATCTTCCATACTATATCATCTGTTCCACGATGTTCTTCTGATGCTGTCATCTTCAGCTTTTCAACTTCTTCTGAGAGAAGCTGAGTCTGTTTCAGAAAGACATTAGCTATTGAGTCTCAATATGCATAAACTCAGCATCGAAGTGCAATTGGTTGAGAGCCTACCTCAGCAATTAGAAGACCTATTCGGTTATCAGATGTTGCGAGTAGCTTGATGGCTTCAGAGGGAGATGATGAGTACATTATTACTTTATTCTCCTCTTCAATGTGGAACTTGACATTGCACTCTTGAAGCCGATTCTGTAGAACATCACACTCATGTAGCAACTTCTTGCTTGTGGTTTTTGCAGTTTCTTCTCTTTCTTTCTCCCGTTGAACAAATCTCTAAACATTCCATAAGATACATGCGATAAAATGGCCGGTTTAATAAATGTTTCAAGACATACTTGAATAAATCTCAGCAAACAGCGTATTACCTCCATCTCCAGTTTTTCTTTCATAGTGCGACTAAGTTCCTGTCTCAATTCTGATTGAGTCGTTCGGAGAGACTTGACCTCTTTGACGAGTACTTTCAGTTCTGCTTTCGATTTCACTTCCAGCTCTTCATGCTCCTTACGCAAATTTTCGAAATTACCTCTTAGATCATCTATCTGCTGTAGCAACATTTGATTTTCTTGAACAAGTGACTGATTTGTAGTCTCAAACTGTGATTTCTCCTCCTGTAAGCCAAATATGAAAACATATCTATCATTGAATGCAAATGATAATAGTCTGTGAATGAAACTAAGAGAAACACAGACCCTTATAGAGTTTAACAAAGATTCCATTTCCATGCATTGCTTGCGGAGTTCCTCCATATCCCACTGGATTTGAGTAAATCTTTCCTTTTCATCAAGTACTGTTTTCTCCATGCCTTGCTTGCAACTCTCTCGAGTTGTTTCAAGTTCAACCTCTAAATCTTTTAGCTACAAGACCAATCGCAAACATGCAAAGCAACATATTTCATCCATTCAAACCGAAAAAAAGCTGGCATTCACACAAGACAATCGTGACACTGATGTTTTGAAGCGGAATAGGGCATTGGAAATAATGTGGGGAAAAAAAAACAAGGGGAGAGCACAAACACATGTGATAGTTGTCCACACCTTTGTTGACAAAAATTGACGAACAGCTAATTCCTGATTCAGCCTTAATATAAGATCTTCCGTGTCAGCTTTTGCAGTTTCCAGTCTTTGCTTTAGCATATCAATAACCCTCTTTAACTTATGTCTCTCCTCAGACTGAAAGACAATAGCCAGACCCTTCTGACTCTCAGTATCTGCACCAACCGCACCATACATGTTTCCATAAGCTTCGTCATGAATATCCATAGAGCCTTGGTTAACGAAATCAGGTCCCCCAGGAGTTGATGCCTCAGAATCGTTTACATGAGTTATATTGCTTTCCATGGTCTTTCCTTGATACGTTTTATCACTTTCATCCAACCTCTGAATTCCAACTCCATCAGAAATGCCTCCTCCTGTTACGGTACCAGTTCCTGTAGCTCCATCAATACTAGAAAGACGCTCGATTTTTTCTCGAGAAGAACTTTTATTTAGAAGTCCAAATTCTGTGATTAATTCATGCCAATCAGTCACATTATCTTCAGAAGTTGAATTCCTTGAGACAAGATTTTTGAGACTAGATCCGTCATGCTTCATTGTTGAGGCATAAGATGTCTCATTAGCAAAATCATTGACATGGTCTATGCTAGCTGATGGACTACACGGTATATCAGAGCTGGTGGTAGCTAGAGGTGACACAATGAGATTAGAGGTATCTTCAGTTTCTTGATATTCATCACTAAAATCTGAACAGAGTAAAGAATAAGATGCAAATTAGTACACAAGCAACACATGCAAGGTATTCAGACAACATTGTAGAACTAAATTCCTCAAACGTTGTAAAAATATAAAGGGATGATAGCTTCCTCTATATATTGCTTTCACTACCAAGAGTAAAAATATAAAAAAATTTTAAAAAAATATTAAAAAACAGAAGAAACAGAAGAGACATACAAGACCTGACAGCTGCTTCTAGCTCAAGAAATGTTGCTACCGGAGCACTTCTGGATATGTCGATATCTGACAAAATTCTATTCATCCAATCTTCTAGAGAGCACCTCCTCTGCAGTAGACTAAATATTTTGAGAATATATTTGCTGTCACTAATCTGAGAGTTGAGAGAATCAATATCTACCTCTTCCAAAAGTGTCTGGTTTTTCATCCTCAGAATGTTCTTTGGTGGTACCTGGGGTAAGCTTTTCTTCACAAACTCCTTTTTTATCTGGAAATTAAGAATTTAGAATGAAAACGCCATAGCCCAATGACAATGGTTAAATATTAGGTTCAAGTAACTCATAGTTTTTTATAGAAGCATTGTACAATTTCTACGCTTCCATATTGAAAAATAAAAATGAGCAATCCAGAATTAAGAATAAGCCATTGAGAAAAGAAAGTACTCACTGACGAATGTAACTCCAAGAAATCGTTAAATCTTCTAAGTATCAGCCTAGCAGAGGTGATTCCATCAGGGGATTGTACCGCCACTTGCACTCTATAAAACTGACAAAGATAGAAGTAAAAGTTTAAGGCTTAGAAATAGCTGTTCATATTACCAACATATGATACTTGATGTGATCAGGTGCAAATAAATGCATAAAAGATCTCGTCAAATCAAAAAAGAAAATTATGTGAATCTAGTGATGGGAGTAGAAGACCAGATTTGAAGACAATAAACAAGTAACAAGTTTATACGAACCATGAAATAATAAATTAGAAAACTATACCAACAGTTTCGTATAAATAAATGAACAAAGTGTGTAACAAAACACACCACTGCAGGATCTGAAACACTTGATTTTGGAAGGTCGACCCAAGAGGGGACAGTGACACAGAAACTCCAACCAGTTCGAGGATCATGTGGCCAAGCAGTATTCCGTCCTTCCTGGAGTTTTTTATACATGAAAGATTAATATCCAAACCAAAAAACGTCAAAAAATTAGAATGAATAAGAGCTATGTTTTTATTTGCAGGAAACCAGAAAGTAATTATGTACACTCAAATCTAAGAATGCTTGCTAATCTTAAGTTAAACCAAGTCTGCTCTGTTCGGTGTAGAACAGTAAAATGCATTCAACAAACAACCAAAACACACAAGCTAAAAAAAGTCTGCTCATTTCTTTACAATAGAAGAAGGGTAAATCTCTTAATTCAATGTCCTGCAGATGTTCGAAGAAACGAGAGAAATATCACTTAATGTCCAGACCCTTTTTTCTTTTTTTGCTTCCGGTAACTGCTTCTAGTCAAATACGATCTTCAGGGAAAATGTAAGCAGTCTTCCAAAATTTTCAAACGTACATTGAAGCGGACTGATACCAACTGAAAATCTAGCTATTAAGATTCCATAGATCTTCCATAAGAAACAACAGCCCAAAGACACAAACCAATGCAATGAATTCATAATATGGAGAAGAAAAAAGCGTACCCATTGACGAG